>JADMNL010000028.1:151281250-152660000 GCA_016271365.2 Neoceratodus forsteri
ACCTCCCTCAAGGCCCTCCCCAATGTCCCCTACAAATATATTGAATAGTAGTGGCCCCAGCACTGATCCCTGAGGTACCCCACTTGTGACTTTGCTCTCTCTGGATGCCACCCCATTTATTATGACCCTCTGCTTCCTGTCCCCCAGCCAGTTTCCCACCCATTTAACTAACCTCTGCCCCAGTCCCAGTCCTGCCATTTTACACAGCAGCCTCCCGTGGGGCATGGAGTCAAATGCCATATATCCCTTAATTGGCTGTGTTTTTAGATATTTTAAATATATGAAATAGTGGGGAAATAATGAAGCTAGCCTGGCTACAGCACAGTGTCCCAAGATACTGCATGACAAAGAGGATTGCCCATCTAAAGAGGCAGACCCCATTGTCCCAAGGCCCTGTTCCAATAACTGTGGGAAGCGCAGGGAACGGGGGAGAGAGGCAAGAAGGCCGTGAGATCACGAAAGGGGAGGACCGGCTGAGGTCACTGAAGGGGCAGGAAAAGGGGAGTGGAGGGAACAGTGAGGTGGCAACAGGAGACTGGCCCAAGGGAGCCAGGGGGAGGCACTAATGGGCCCCCTTATAAGGGGCTGCACGACACAGGGAACTCACAAAATTGCTCCAAGAGTTTTTGCTCTGGAGGCACATCAGTTTGGCGGAATTTTGAGCCATCAGAGGCATTCACTAGAATCAGGTATTTGGAGTAATAAAAATACATCAAAGAAGAGAAGAAGAGATAGATAAAGGTAATTATAAAGTTAATTATAATCAAATAGTGCTGGAGATCTGATCTGGAAGCAACAAGGAAGGCTGAGAGGATTTGGTAGCATTTGCAGTGAGTAATTCAGTTTTACACAACGTACAAGGTAAGCAGCAAACGAAGTATCAGACTGGGAAGTGTTGTGGATGCTGGGGCAGGATTTACGTGGGACAGGCTATGATTTGAATATGCCAGTTAGAAAACCTGACTCAAATGTTTGGCCATTACTTATTTAGTTTTATCCCCACTGTAGTTCAGCTTTGTACATTAGAAGTGGTGCCATGGTTTCAATGTTAATTTCATTCTGCCTTCATTGTCACTGGCAAATCACAAGTGAGTGTACCTTTAGGCAGTATGAAGAAGGGAGAGTGATTTGCGGGAATGGCAGGGAGCTGCATGTTTTTCAGTGCGATGAAGGCCTGGATGGTGATCAGGCGAGGGGGATTTGTGCCAAGAAAAGCAGCAGGGTATGGGGACAAAAATCCCATGGGGGCTTTCAACTGCAAGGGGAAAAGGGTTGAAAGGCAAGGGGAAGGCGAGATTCCGAAGGAGGCGCTGGAAGCTGGGCCCACTGCGTGGGATGGCATGTGACGTCATCGCCATGCGGTACAGGGCCGAAGGGTGAGGCAGACACACAAAGAACAGGAGGAAGATTTTTTGTACATTGACAGTCCGTAACACCATTTGGGCTAACAGTGCCAGTGGGGGGGGATACGGTGGATCGATGAGAACAAGCTCAAGAATGGGAGAGCGAAGGGCGGAATTTTAAAAGGGGAAATTATCGAACGAGGGTAAGATTTGGTGGGATACAAAGCGGTGGTATGACGGCTGTTGGATAACTTTGAGTGCTGGGCCTATGGGGCAGAGGACAAAGCACAAGGTAAAGACATGCATGGGTTGTGGGTTCAAGGTTAGCCTCGCCATATTAGGAGGGTTTAAAGCTCAGAGGTAGGTGGACCATGGTGAGAGAAGCTGGCTGGCTGATAAATTTCATACAGTGGAGTTTAGGCCCACCCGTGGGATGGAGTCTGACGTCCTCACCACGTGGTGTGGGACCAGGGGGCACAGAGGTTAAAAGAAAAGGGGCATCCCAAGAATAAGCATGGCAGCCCACAGTGGTTCCGGTGGTGCAAGAAAGAGGTGTTTTGTAAGGGGGAAATGGAAGCAGAAACTCCAAGGTGAGCATGGAAGGGTGCGGGGCCTGATGAGACAGGACAATTGGGCCACAGTGGGGGAAAACGGTGCAGTGAGAGGACACGCGGAGCAGCATAAGGACAGTCAGAGCTGGACAGTGGGAGGATGAGTGAGTGTGGGCTCCCTTACGAGCTCCCATTTTGGCAGAAGTACGACAGGGTATTCAGGGAAGGCAAAGTGACGCCGCGTGGCATGGCATCTGACGTCATCGCCTCGTGGTGCAGGGCTTAGCACATGAAGGCAGCAACAGATCCAACAGGAGAGCACTGAACAGGTAGGGGGTGTCGAGGCTCAGCGAGCAAGGCCAGCGAAAGAAGGCTGACAGTGAAGCGTTGAAGGTGCATGTGGCCCTGAGTAATTCAGGGGGAGTGAGGCCAGTCCTGTTTGGGGTTAAGGGGAAGACAGAGTGACGATGTGGGCAGGCAATGCAAGGAAGCCTACACCGCGGGCATATCGGGAGCGGGGGCGGGGGGTGGTGCAGGAGCGGAGACCATGACATACGAGGGACAGGGCTTCGGTAGCCTGGGCTGAATTTAATGATGTCAATTTCTTTCAGCAGGTACAACAGAAGGATGGCACCAAAGAGATTCAGGTCCAACAAAAAGGAATGCTACCGGGCGGTAATGGACCTGGTTGAGAAGGCAGACCAGCTACTGGAGGTGGCGGAACCGGACAGCGGTGAGAAAGGCACTAAGTGGAGGGGAGGTCAGGGAAGGAGCAGGAGAGGAATAAGAGGGTGCCCAGCAGGCAAGCAGCGCCAGAGCCTAGGGTCCCCATACCGGGGCCAGCACCGGTGCCGGCAGCCCCTCTGGTTCCACCTGTGGATGACCTGACGCCCCCCCACCAAACCCGGAACCATTCTCAGCACCAGTGCTGGATTCGCCAATGCCATTGATGCCGATGCCCCCACCAGTACTGGCACTGTCACCACAGGCCCTGATGACAATACCAGGCCCAGCAGGAATGGCCCAGCCTGGACCCAGTAATCAACAGCCAAGCACATCAGGTAACCAAGTGGTGACACCGGAAAGCAGTCTCAAAGAATATGTTGAACAGATGCTAAAACGGATGGGAGAGAATAGGGTGGGGCAGTTGGAGAAGGCACTAGGCGAAATCAAAAGGGCAGGGACATGGGGGGACAGAGGCATCAGCCAGGGTGTCCATGGGCGGACAAGAGATTGGGGCTCCAGGGATCCAGCGGGCGGATCATGTCCCCACGGCAGCGAAAGAAAAGATTTGGAAGGGGGAGTATGTGTATATCTTCACCCTGGCGAATGTGGACATGATGGAGAAGTAAGAGAAAAACGATAGCTTCAAGAAGAAAGACATGGCGGTGGCGGTAGTTTTATTGGGAAAAGGGGAGGAAGACAAAATAGGGAAAGGTAAAACATGGGACAACTGGTTCACGGGGTTTACCTATTTTATGGCCATAGTCATCAAAAAATGACCGGAGTTAGCTACCCCACTCCTTATCTATTCACTAATTATCAAGAATGCATACAAAAAGGGGGGGCACAGCTGGTTGAAGTACGATGAGAATTTAGGAAGAGAATGGCACACTTTGGGGATGTGAAATGGGACGCCAGACAGATAGACTTATGGTTCGAGATATACACTGGGCCAACAGAGAAGGAGGCGGAGGGAGACAGGAGAGGGGGAATGGCAGTGAAGGCCTGCTGGAGATACAAGAGTGCCTTTTGCTCTTGGCCAAACTGCCAATTCCAGCACGTATGTGTGAAATGCAGGGGACATCACCTGGCCTCCAAGTGCAGGTACAACTGGGAAAAAGGTACTGGCAGCCAAGAAAGCTTGCATCAGCAGCAACTCTTTCAGGCCAGCCCAGGATCCTTTCGGGGGCAACAGTGGGGTAGAGGCTACAGACGGAGGGTGGTGGAGGGGAGGGCACAACTATCAAACCCAGCACCAGGACAATTGAGGGGCCGATGAAAGAGGAGGCCTGGCTGGTCCGGACTCCCATAAGGGCAGAGGCCATAGAAAGATGGGTGGGGGGGCTACCCGGACAAGGAAGCAGCCAGGAAATTACAGACAGGATTTAGGGAAGGTTTTAGTTTACAATTTCAAGGTGTGAGGAATGCGATGCAGGTGAGGAATCTCAAATCCTTACAGGGTAAGGAGGCCACATTGGAAGAAAAGATTCAGAAGGAGGTGGCAGCGTGGAGAGTGGAAGGACCATCTCCCTTCCCTCTGCTGCCAAACCTAAAGATCTTCCCTCTGGGGCCCAAAAAACAGCCGGGAGAGTACCGGCTGATACATCACCTATCATGCCCAGAAGTTGACTCAGTCAATGACGCAATAGACGAAGAGGAAAGTAGGGTCACATATGCCATGCTAGAGGATGCAGTGCGACTTATCAGGGCTAAGGAGAACACCTGGTTAGCAAAAATGGACATAGAGTCAGCATTTCGGTTACTGCCAGTCAGTCTATTGGATTGGGACTTGTTAGGTTTCCAGGTGGGGGACAGTATTATCTTAACAAGGCCATGCCGATGGGATGCTCCATAGCATTCACCACCTTTGAGGTGTTCAGTACATGGTTGCAATGAGTGTTTCAAACCCGGTATGGACACCAGGTTGTAGTGCATTATTTAGACAATTTTTTGTTTATCGGAGAGGGGAAAAAGGAGACTGAAGCCATGCTGCAGGACTTCAAAGGGTTATGCCAGGAGCTGGGAGTGCCCCTGGCAAAGGATAAGATGGAAGGGCTCAGCCAAACGATAGAGTTCCTAGGTTTGGAGCTGGACATGAGGTAAGAACTTTTTCAATTACCAGAGAAGAAGGTGGAGAGATTGCGGGACTTATTGGGGAAGTTCGGTGGCCGTAGGAGGGTACAGGTCCAACAGGCACAACAGCTGTTGGGACACTTGAATTTTGCATGTAGGGCCATTTCTCTGGGATGCACGTTTATGCGGCATCTGGGGTGGGCAATGAGGGGGGAAACCAGCCCCACCACTGGACAGATATTAATATAGGGACCAGGGAGGATATGTTGATTTGGGAACATTGCCTGCAGGAATATAATGGACAGACTTTCTGGCAGGACGAGTGGCTATATAACACCAATTTGCAGCTGTACACAGATGTGGTGGGAGGAATCGGCATGGGGGGGCTACTTCCAAGGAAGATGGTTTGCGGAAGCATGGCCGGATGAGTGGGTAAGAGAGGGAGTGATGAAAGACATCGCATTCCTAGAGTTGTTTCCCATATGGGTGGCTATTATTCAGGGCCAGGCATATCGAGGGTGTGGACAATGTGATCGCTGATGGCCTCTCCCGATTGCAGATAGGCAAATTTTGGACCGTTGCACCTGGAGCAGAGGTCAAGGGGACCACCATCCTAACATATGTATGGATGGATGATTGGATTGGGGGAGCTGAAACGCTATTCCACAATTCCTGGACCCCTAGGACACTTAGAGCGTACGAAACCCCCTGGAGGGCCTTTCAAAAATTCTGGGGGCAATATGATGGCCAGGAAAGTGGGGTTGTGACACTCAACCAGGTAGCGTGATTCATAGTAACAGGTTGGAAGCAGCGCATGGCACATGCAACTATGGGGGTGCACCTGAAAGCCATAGGTCAGATTAGTGGGTTGCGGGGATGGGAGGACCCAACCAAAAGCAACCTGGTTTGCAGAATGATGCAGGAATGGATACAGGGAGAGGATAAGAAACAGGATACCAGAAAATCTATATCAGAGGCCTTGATGGTGCGGTTGATGGGTGCAGTACCCCCCGGGTATGCAGCTCTGGGAATGAAGCAGTGCTCTTCAAAGCCCTGTACGCTACCATGTATGGTGGAGCATTCAGGGTGAGTGAGGTGGTGGGACACGGCAGGAAGGTAGAAGGCGGCGGGATGCAATGGGAGGATGTTGAATGGGCTGGGGAGTCAGTTGCCATAATGTTAAGAAGATCAAAGACCGATCAACAGGGGCAAGGCAGTAGGATCTGGCTGAGGAAGCATCCCAATGCAGATATTTGCCCAGTGGAGGTGCTGCACGCATACACAGCAGACCGACCAAAAGCAGGTGGAATGGCGCTCTCATACATGGGGATGGCAGGCCGGTCTCAGGATACCAAGTGACAGCGGTCATGCACAAAGGCCTCAGGTTCCTAGAGGAACCAGGGGTAGGATACTTCTCCCACTCATTTAGGATTGGAGCAGCCTCTACCGTGGCAGTGTGAGGCAGCATCGAGGGGAGATCAAGGAGAGGGCAGGTGGACCTCGGACTGTTATAAAAGTATCTGAAATTGACACAATAATGACATTTTTCTTTCTCCTTTAGCAGGTGCAAAGAAGCGGGGAGGGGGTTGGGGGAATGAGAGACGCAAAAAACTAATCAATTTTCATTTGGGTTATACAGGGGAACGTCAGAGGCTCGAGGCGTGGATCTGTGGGCATTCCTTTATACACTGGGCCATGAAATGGGCAGCCAGGAGACATAAATACATAGACAGTGTCGGCAGATAAGGGCCTATGGCCCACCCAGTCTGCCCATTTGAGCTTGTAAGTTCAGTTTATGTTTTCCTAGAAGTCTGTTGCCCCTTACCTCTGACCTCCAGAATTCCTTTATGTCTATCCCATGCATTCTTAAATCCCGTGATTGTTTCATCACCACTTCCTCTGGCAGGGTGTTCCTTGTCCACCACCCATTCTGTGAAGAAATTCTTCCTCATGTTTCCTCTGAATCATCCTACCTCCAACTTCATCCCATTCCCGCTAGTCCTGGAACATCTTTTTCACTTAAAAATAGTGTATTCCTGCACCCTGTTCCTCCCTGTAAGATACTTGTATGTCTCTATCATATCCCCTCTCTCCCTCCTCTCCTCCAGGGAGTACATATTCAGTTCCTTCAACCTGTCCTCATAGGACTTGTGATGCAATCCATGTACCATCTTTGTTGCCCTCTTCTGAACCTTCTCTACCCTGTCTGTGTCCTTACGTAGGTAAGGTCTCTAGAACTGTACACTACTCCAGGTGGGGCCTCACTAGTGTCTTGCATAGTGGACAAGGGGGAAAGCAGTTGTGTTTGGACAGCGACACCATCCGACTGGTTTGGAAAGGATGGAGGGGCACGAAATGGGCACAGCTGTTGCCTGAACTCAGGGACCTCAGGAAAGAACATAAGTGGCCAGACTTATTTGGTAATACATCTGGGAGGCAATGATCTGGGTACAAGGCACTGGCAGGGCATATTTTTCCAAATAAAACAGGATGCTGAAAAAATAAGAGTGGTGGCCAGAGGTCACATTAGCCTGGTCTGAGATCATGCCCCGCAGGGTATGGCGGCAGGTTTAAAGCCATAAGGGGATGGACAGGGCCAGGAAGTGCATGAATGCATGTGTGGGCAGACTAATCGAGGGAATGGTGGGAATAGTCATCCACCATGGCATTTTAGAAAGGGTGGATGAATTTTATAGGGGAGAAGGGATACACTTCTCAGGTTTGGGCTTGGCGTTGTTCAACACAGAGATAGGGAACGCCATTGAGCATTGGCTAATGCAGAGTAGGAGAATGTTTTAAAGGAGGGCAGGATCCGGGGAAGGGGAGGGGGATGGAGCGGAAGGAAGTCCACCGTCCATCACAAGCTGGAGGTGTACTAGTGGAAGGGAGGATGACAGGAATGAAGGGAGGAAAGGAGGAAACAATCAAAAACACAGCATGGAGAGTGAGAGGCAGGGGTACAGTGTTGCTGCACCCTTGACAGCATAAGAGGAAGTGCCAGAGCCCCCCCAGGATGTACATCTGGGGGGCAGAAGAAAGAAGAGAATGATGGAATGTATCAATGATAGATTGTATCATCTGAACAGAAATACAGATGTATGTAATGTATATAAATGTATGTAAAGATATCATGTGGACAGAGGAGAAATGGAAAAGTTGGAAAACGAATCATGTGATGACAGTTTATTGTGAACAATGATGTGATGGAATAGTAAATTTATTGGCAAACTGAGCAACCACACATAAGTTGTTTGTGTCTTTATTGGATGGGCTCTGGGGACAAAGAGGGTTGCCCATCTAAAGGGGCAGATCCCATTGTCCCAAGGCTCTGTTCCAATAAGTGTGGGAAGCTCAGGGGATGGGGGGGGAGCTGTGGGAGGGGAGAACCAAGAAGGCTGTGAGGTCATGAAAGGGAGGACAGACTGAGGTCACTGGAGGGGCAGGAAAAGGGGAGTGGTGGGAACAGTGAGGTGGCAACAGAAGATTAACCCAGGGGAGCCAGGGGGAGGCACAAATGGGCCCCCTTATAAGAGGCTGCATGACAGAGAGAGAGAGAGCTCACAAAATTGCTCCAAGAGTTTTTCCCACCCTCGAAGAAGGTGCAGAGGGCTCTGTGGTAGGTGGAGCACAGTGGCAGGCTGCAATTGTGGACTGCCAAAGGTGGACGGCAGAGAAAAAGGGGAAAGGATGACAGTAAAGAAAGGGAGGAAAAAGGGGAAACAATCAAAAACACAGCATGGAGAAGTGAGAGGCAGGTGTACGGTGTGTACACTCGTACCCCTTGACAGCATAAGAGGAAGTGGCAGAGCCCCCCCAGGATGTATGTCTGGGGGGCAGAAGAAAGAGAAGAGAATGATGGAATGTATCAATGATAGACTGTATCAGCTGAACAGAAATACAGATGTATGTAATGTATATATTGGTCAGTGTCAGTCGCTTAGTAGGTAGCACACTCGCCTCGGAGGCCGGGAGATCAGAGGGCTGTGGGTTCAGTTCCCACATCTGGCACTTAGGTTAATATCCCAGCACTGACTCTGCAGTGCAGCATGAGAGGGGTGCTGCACTTCTGAGATGCCGTCTTTCAGATGAGACGTTAAACTGAGGTCCCATCTGCCTGGATTGGTGGTAGTTCAGGTGGATGTTAATGATCCCATGGCACTTATCGAAAAAGAGTAGGGGAATTTCCCTGGTGTCCTGGCCAAATTTCCCTTATTCACTAAAAATACCACCAACAGCTTAATCTGGTTCAAGGTCAGTTGGCATTCATCTGTATCCCCCTTCCCTGGGTCGTGCCTGAAAATAGGCAAGATTTGTCTAGTGCACTTACCCGGTCAACAAAAACGAAATAAATAAAATAAATAAATGTCTATAAAGATATAATGCAGAAAGAGGAGAAATGGAAAAATTGGAAAATGGATCATGTGATGACAATTTATTGTGAACAATGATGTAATGGAATAGTAAATTTATTGCCAAACTGAGCAACCACACATAAGTTGTTTGTGTCTTTATTGGATGGGCTCTGGGGACAACCGGGATTAACTGCCACTGACATTGCCATTGTTTACCAGAGTAACTTTACTGCAGTATGCTGCAGTACTGCACTGCAGTCTCATCAGCTCCACTGCATGGTTAATACATTCTCAGAATTCAAAGGGTACATGCGTATTATATATATACTGTATATATTGATCACGTTTTGCTCATATATACATCATATATTTTCTCACTATTCCATAAAGTTAAAATATCCAAAAAATCAGCCAATTTTGGGATATGTTAAACAGATGCAAAAAATTCACTTTGTGGATTCTTTTATAAATATATGGTTGTTCTGCATTGGGACGGCTAAGTGGGAGTGGGGTCACTTACCCCCAAGAGGTACTGAGATCAATAATCCCTTAGTAGTTTAAGGCATCCCCTCTGGGAATTCAGTTTGCATGAGCAAGTAAAGCATGGTGCAGTCTCAGCCACTGAGGTGCTTGGATCAGTTTAAAATTAGGCCAATTGCATCTCTATTTGGAAGTATCCAACTGGAACCCATGATCTCCTGAATCATGTTTTGTTTTGACCTCTAACCACTGAACTACTCAGCAGTAATTAAGCAATAAGGCATGACGGGGGGGGGGGGTGTTATTGTGTGATAATGGCCTGCCTCAGGTGGATTGAAGCACAATGTGAAGCCAAGTGCTTCCACCATCCAAGAAGGACCATTATCCCTCTATAACACACTCCCTAGAGTGCCTTATTACAATTATGAAATAGGTTCTTTTAATAAATTGTATGTCTTTTTTAAACATATTTTTTGCTGACTTTATGTCAGTCTGGCTGTTGTGCTGGGATCATGACCCAGCTGAAAGTACGTCTTGGCTAGTGAGGAGCCAGCATTCTTGCTACCCATTTCATAATGTCAAATAAAACAACCTATACTGTATTCTTACTTCTAACTCCACATGTTGCCATGACACATGCTTGCTAATAGAAAGACAGTGAAGCTGTTGGGAGACTGAAGGATTTTTGAACACTGGCAATACAATTACTTGGTTCAGAATCAAACCTTTGCCTCTGCAAGTGAACACAGTTTTGTGTTTGATTCAAAACCTAGCAAAACTCACAATGGGTACCATTACACACACACACGTCCCTAAAGTAAGATATTGTGGGTAATAAATGCATTTGCCATGAAGGAATTTAGATTGTATTTCACTGACCTACGTAGCCAGTATAATGTTATGCTTGTGTAACTGTGTTAGTTTTGGTTGTGGCCGTTCACACTCTCTATACCACCCTGTAGGGGTACGAAGAAAGGAACTCTCAGAGAGGGTTCTGCCCCTAGAGGTGCCACGAGACAGTTCCCGTGACTAAAGGTACCTTAGGAATCCCCAAAGAAATGTATCATCCCCAAAGGAGGCAACATGATGCATATGAACAAGCAGTAACTTTGACGCAGAAGCAGTAACTGGAACATCATAGTAGAGAAGAATAATAATGGCTTGCATTGAGAGAAGGGGATCCCCTAAGGAGAGTGGGAACGGCAGAACATTCTCCACCTCCATCCAACAATGGAACCTACCTAAGGAAACTAGGGGAAAACTATGCTAAGTGTTATGACCTGAGGCAATGGAGGAGAGAAAAAAAACCCTATGAGGAGGAATCTCTGGGGATCCAAGGCCTAGGTCACCTTCCCTCCAGACTTGGGAAAATGTATTTAGTGACAGCTCTGCAGCTGTAATTTGGAAAACCCAATTAAAGGGAGGTGGAAAATATTCCAATTTCGAGGAAGGCTCTCACTCAAACTCTCTAGCAGGAACGTCTTGGAAAGTTGTGAGAAAACTCTACAACAATACGAGTATCCAAGGCACAGGAGGAGAGCAACAACTGCTGAGGCACTCACCTGGCCTACCCGCCCTAAATCAAACCAGGTGAACCAGAGGCAGTCATGGGGAGAATGCGGTGAAGGTGCCTTGCTAGGGAAACCACTAAAGTCAATGGCCAACTGTTATAGCGGAACACTAGAGCCAAAGGAGATCGTCTTAAATTCGACACCAGGAGCTGCTGTCACGTAGCAGGCAGCTAAAGCCAAGCCCAGGGCGAGGACATTCCCAGCTATGGGCCAGGTGAGAAGGATCCCACCCCAAGTTGGACACACTCGATGATGCGGACTAAATGCAGAGTGAGACAGTCTGCTGCAGGAACCTTGTCAGATTAGAATGGCTGGCATGCTCCAGAACTGATTGAGAGCTGTAAAGCTGGTGAGTTGAATGAGCACAGCATGCTGAGATGGTAAGGAGCATTGAGTGCTGAGATTTTGCAAGGTCGGATGCAGATTGAGAGCAGTAGAATCCCAGGCGAAGCCAAGGAGATGGCACTAGGCATAAAGCAATGGTTTGCATAAGCAAGGAGCAACGGTTGTGTAAGCAAGTGGGGACCAGAGGTCAGTAAACAGTAGTAGTAGTAGTAATAGGTGGACCTGCATAACAACTGTATAGCAAGCAAACAGCACTGAGTTAGGGGCAAGCCAGCCAGACATGAATAGCCAAATCAAGGTGACAAACTGAGGATTTTTGGCAGCGAAGACAGGATATAGAACAAAATTAATTAACCACACAGGCCACGACCCCCCAAAACACCTCCCAGTCCCCACCGTAGGACAAACAAAGGCGATGAAAGGCCGAGAACCACATGCAGATATAAAAGCTAGTTTAATAGCCTCAGCAGGAGTTTCAGCTAACCTCAGAGTAAACAAGGTAGAATAGGAATGGGTGTAAACAATGCAGCAGCAGGAAGCAAGTGGGCCTGTACAGCAGTAGTTAAAGGAGTACAGTGTTAAAACACAGGCACTGGGTACGATAGTAATTAAAGTAAACAGTCAGCAGCAGTGGCTAAATTTGTAGGTAACTGAAAGCAGCAGCATGAGCTCTGAGTAGGTTTGCAGTTGCAGTGCAGTAAATTTAGAGTTGTAACTGAAAGCAAGCAGAATGAGCTCTGTAGTAGCAGTATGCTAGGAGTTTTAAAAATAACCCCCCCAAAAAAAAAGAGGAAACCAAAACACAGCAAAATAGAAAACACAGAAAACAAGGAAGGTCCCCAAAAAAACAAGAAACAAAACACAGGGAAGCATACAGCCAGAGGAAAGATACAAACCAGAAGCAGGAAAACAAACACTGCAGTCCAGCAGAGGCACAGAAACAGGGAAGGGGGGTTAGGCCCCAGCCAGTTCAGAAGACAAACCAACATAGCCTCCAGCTACAAAGACAAAATGCTTCACAGTGAGGGTGAGAGGAACTGCTTATATAGCTCAGGAAGTGGGAGTGGCTGGCTGCTTGGCCACTGAATTACAGGCAAGCCTTTCAAATGTTTTCCGCAAGATACAAGATGGCAAATAGCACTGCAAACATCTGCAAAGGTTGAAAACAACAAATCATAGACTCATGTTTTGTCCTTTTTAAATTGCACCAATTGTGCTCTGCTCCAAAATGTTCCAAAAAGCCCCAAGCAGCCTTACCTCTCACTACTGCAGTGAGAAAAAAATCAATCTTTTTTTCTTTTTTTAGGATTGAACTTTTAGAAGTAGAATCAAGCAGAATTTTCCAGTTCTTTTTTTTCCAGAGCATCTATACATTCTGGGAGAATTCTACCTAACAGCCTGCTAGCTATTTTCTCTGTGGTGTAATGATATAATTAAGCAATAATGATAGAGAAGCCAGTCATTTCTGAGGTATTAACAAACAGTTGAGGGGGCCAGAGACTCAGCTGAGAGCACCTCCCTCCAGCCAGTCATTAATCTAAGAAAATGAAAAGCTTTGAGGTTGCTATTGGGATTATAAATCTAATCACAATAGCTACTTTTCTTTTTACAGTTTTTTACTGTTGCTATTATTAGCAGTGGGGGCATGAGTAGGTCTTATGTTTATGAAGTCCATAGAGCATCAGTTGGCAGCTGGATTAGTCATTTAATAACCGATCCAGTAGTCAATCAGGAGCCTCACTAGGCTCTTAAATATTTAATTAGATTTATAATGTAAAATAACATTAGGAAACATTTCTGAACCCTAAACCTGTCTTTTACTTATTGTTAAATTCAAACCTATTTATATTCATAGTCATAGTCATAATAAGACAGTCCAGGGTGTGCATTGCTGTGGGATAACTGCACTTCTCATTTGGTTGACAGCATTCAGCGATGCCACGTGTCACACAACACACTTCAGCCATGCTATTATCCCACAACAGGGCACACCTTGTCATGTCCCATTGCTTAGTTATAAAATATCTTGGAAAATTAAAGCAATCTGACTGGTCAACAGGACTGCAAAGGTGTACAAATATTAAAGTACAATGACACACCTCGACTCTCTATGATCTAAATCACTGTAAGTGTTATGACCCATTTTTGGTTATCCAAACCCAGACTTGGAAGCCAAATGTCTGGGAGATAACCTGATTTAACTTGATACTAGCCCAAGAGCAAATCTTAATCCTAGTGTAGCTGACTTCACATAAATCCCACAATGTTGTGAGTTTCACAGGACAGGCAGATAACAAAAAGCAGGCACTATGCTATTCAGTAGGTTCTATTTTAAACAACACAGACTTGGAAGAAAAAGTTGCTACGTAAGTAATTAGCAAATAATTAAGCAACAGTCCCTTCCAAATGCATTAGCACCAGTGCCATCTCATTAAAAGAACATTTCACTGCTGACAGTCTTTTGCTTTCCCATGGGGGCTGCTGCAAAGGTATGTTCTTTGAATAGTTCCTTTTTAGCTAATACCCCCAGTACAACAGTTACAGTTTCAGCACGGCATGTAACCAGTCCAGATGATGACAGTTTATACAGTTCTTAGCAACATGCACACACATTAGACATGCAATAAAGCCAAAGTCCTCCCCCAGGCTCTGGCCAAAGATGAGACAGTAGATAGGGAGTTTATTTGGTAAGGACTTACAGTCATTGACAAACACTTGTGTTTACCTGATCTATGGTGGGGGAGTGATGCTGGCTGGCATTCTTTCCCACTGGGTGGTACGACCCAGTGTAGATGTTTGGAGCTGGGTGGAGTTTGTCGCATCATGATTATGAGGCATGGTAGATGGCACAATATTCTACACATTGTTGTATTTCTCCTGATGCCCCGTAACTTTCTGTTGCTGCAGAAAGACTTGTTGCTGTAAATGACATGAAGATGCTGAGTAAGTACCAGGATGCCAAGAGGTACTATGCACACATTGGTGGTGGTGGTGGTGTCAGATGTTGAGAATGCCATCTTGATGGTACTGAATGTTCAAAGCACCATAGCTGATGGCATTAGATGTTGGGCGATACTATCTCTTTATGGTATTTTTTTGGGCAATACCATTTCTTCTTCAATAAATGGTTGTATTTTATACTATACACTTTACAGAGCAAACATTTTTCATCTCATGTCATCAGACATTAAGACGGCTAAGCTGAATTTTGCTTACATTTCAGATAGAGACATATTGTAAGATAAGAATGTTTTTGCCAAAGTCAACAAAGCATAGTTTGAACTCTGTCCAAATTCATTATATTTTAACACACACTGGTTTTGCAACCAGAAATGTTAGCGGGCACTGGTGTTTCATTTACCAAAATGGCTAACACTGGTGGCATACTTCTTGATGCGCATTCAGTGTTGCTGTCTTGTCTGTTCCTAAACAAAGTTCGAGATGACATTGTATCCATATACTAGCGGGGAAAAAAAACAAATTAGGAAAACATGCATATCTCTACATATCCTTAAATAGTTAGAAGCTACCAGAAAACCTATACAGCCATTTCTAATCCACAGAAATGATAGGCTCCTATCATGCAGCAGAAATAGAGCAATAACTGAAATAGTATTATTTTCATTATATGTGAACAAGGCTTATAATTCAAGTTCAAACTTGACCCGAAAATAAATTATGCTATACTGCCCACATCACTTTAGCCCTCAGTGGATATGTAAATTCTGTCAACAAACAAACAGACATACAGACAAAAATAAAATGCTCCTGGAATTAAAGCCAGGTGTTTCATTTGATAGTTTTTATATTCCAACCCTGAACTGCACACATTTAAGGTGTATATTATTATTATTATTATTATTATTATATATCTAGATCTAACTTGCACAACCGAAAAGTTTTAATGTTTTTCTATAGCATACTAATGGTAAATGCTAAGTCTGACATATGCTTTGGAGTGGCACTGTACAAGCTGGCCGGGGGTATAGGATATCATGGGGTCACCAATAACAACCAGCACCTTCCAATTCCCAACAGGAGGCACTAAGGTAGCAGAGCACCTGTCATCATCCCTCCTGGGATTCGAGAGAACTGCTTCCACAATGCAGTCAGACCCCACCCACCCAAAGAGGGGAGGCAGGTTTGTGTAATGAATTCAGGCTGCCAAAATAAGAGCACAGTTCTCTCTGCTGGTGACACCTGGCTGGACAACAGTGCTAAGTCTTGACCTTTGGTGAATGATAAAATGTTCCATTTAAACGCTGCTCTCATGCAGTATTTTGCCTATTTTGAGATAATTCTGCAAGAAAAAAGTCAAGTATCCCTTCTGGCTGTGACCTGTCAGGACTGCACTAAAGATTTTTGTACTGAAGCAGTTTCAGTCTGATCACAACCTGTACTGCCACAGCCAAACCTCAGGGCTAGAGCTCTGCAGAATTTTCAAATCCCACTTTGGCCAAATTTCTGTGGGATTTTGGAAAATCTGCCTAATTTCATGAAATTCTGTCAAAAGCTGAAGTTCAGAATTCCATAAGTGAAGTTTTTTTTAAACTGTGGATTAGTTATCCATGTTTTCCATACATTGTAAGATAATATTCAGCAGTTTATGTAAATCCCAGATTCATTTTCCACAAACTATAGAACAATATTCTGCAGATTACGTAATCCATGGAATACTGTTCCATGGTTTACATAGAAATGCTTTTTGGAATTCTGCAAAATTAAACAAGCATTTGTCAATGCCGAATGTTGTCTCGCTGGCATTGGCATTGGTAGTGCAGGAGTTAGAGATGCATAATGGGAATGGCAATGAAGTATTGAACTGATGCCAACCCCACCCCCACCCTGCAGAGACTGACAGGCGTTGGGGTGTGCCTTTGGGTCGTCAGCTAAAACGCTCATGCCATTTTACCTCACCCTACCCTGTAGATACTGACAAGTGTCATGGTGTGCTTTGAGGTCTTTGGGCCTTATACTTATCCCATTCCATGAGGAAATATGCTGAGATGGGTGCAGCATAGGAGAATGGGGTGAACTTTAGGGCCAAACACTCCAAGACACACCTCGATGCCTGTCACTGACTGCAGGGTGGGGGGGGAATTGGAATGGCATGAGCATTACAGCCAATGATCCCAAGTCACCCTGACACCTGTCAGTCTCGACGAAATGAGGTGTTGGTGGAAACCCTAACATGTGAAAGCGTTTTTGTGTTATTTTCACTCAAATTTTCAACATGGGCTTTGTGATCCCACCTCATGATGGGCGGCACAATCAGTTTGTTAGCTGAAGGGTGGTTTTCGCACGCGGTATGCCATTTAGCGACACAGGAACGAAAACACATTTTGAGCAGGATGTGAAAAATAACAACTGTATTGTTCATGAGAAGGTGTAAAAAATGGCAATGCTGAAAATCTGGAGTGAAAATATGAAAAATTGGTGAAGTCATGAGCATGCATAGAAACTGCGCGACACACGTCCATAACTCAATTATTTTTGGGATTTTTTTAGTCACATTTTCAACATAGGCATTTTGGGACCTCCCCTCATGAACAGTGGTGCGCTGTGATTTTGTTAATCTGTCCCAAAAGTTGATTTCCCACAGCGACCACGCCATTGTGCACCACAAGTGCTGAAACACATTTTGGGCAGGCTGTGAAAAATGACATCTGTTCTGTTCACAAGGAGGTGTGAAAAAATGCCAGTGTTGAAAATCTGGCATGAAAATATTGCAAATTTGTGAAGTTACAAGGGTGAGTGGAAACTGCGCAATGCACACTTGTAACAGTCATTTTATGGACTTTCATCACCAAATTTTCAACATAGGCATTTTACGACCTCTGCTCATGAACAGTGTCACCATCATTTTCTCAAACTGTCCCAAAAACTGATTTCACACAGCGACCATGCTATTCTGTGCCGGACATGCCAAAACGCATTTTGGCCAGGATATGTAAAATGACAGCTGTACTGTTCATAAGGAGGTTTGGAAAAATGCCAATTTTGAAAATCTGGAGTGGAAATATTACAAATTCATGAAGTTATGAGAGTGTGTGAAAACTATGCAACGCAAGCTCGTAAAACAATCATTGTTTTGGAGTTTTTTCACCAAAGTTGCAACATAGGCTTTTTGATACCCCACCTCATGAACAGTGGCACTGTCATTTCATTAATCAGTCCCGAAAGGTGATTCCTCGCAGTGACCGTGAAATCACCTTTCAGGACTGAATAACACAATGACAGTGACTGAATTCATGAGGAGGGGTCCCAAGAACCCCATGTTGAAAATCTGGTGCCAAAATTCCCCAAAATGCCCTAGATATGCACCAAAGTTGAAAACCATTATACAGCTTACCAGCACTTCTTCAGTTAGCGGTCGGCTTTGAAGAGTGCAGGCGTGATTTCCCGATCCACCGGGATTGTGGCACGGACTCGGAGGTAAAGTATTGGGTGAGTGGGGTGTGGGGAGGCAGGGTGCACAGAGGGTGGGCATGGGTTGGGGAGGAGCAGAACAGACCATGAGGGACCGTTTTCTTCTTTACAGGGAAAAAAAAACATTGTGGGACTTGGGATTTTTTTACAGTGGCATTTGGCACGCTGGGATGGGCTCCCAGCGTGCCACCTGAGTGTTGAGGGGGCTAGCCGACAGGGGATTGGGCACCCCCATTGGCACATAGCGAAGGGGGCAAGAGCCAAGGGGGATTGGGCACCCCCCTCGGCACAGAACAAATGGGGGGTCATTATGCCGATGGGGAGTGAGCCCCCCAGTCGGCACATGAACTGACTGACGGCATACCGACAGGGGGATTGGGCACCCCTGAAGTTGGATCTCTGTGTGGAGGCAGTCAGTGCCGCCATGCTTCTTCAAGGGCTTCAGGAAAGGAAAGGAAAGGCACATAGGGAGGGCTTGTTTTGGTGCCGCTGCATGATGCCCATGGTTGTCATTGCAGTGGACCTTTTGTTTGATGTGCTTGCCACATTATGTATTCCTGGTGTGGTGTCTGCATGCTGGCTTATTGGGGAATGAGGGACGCACCTACTGATGCATGCCCTGCATTCGCCCAACAGTGACCACGCCTCCAAATCTGCCATTAATGCAATATGTTGGCTGGCGAGCAAGCGTGAGCCAACATAAAAAAAAAATTCTGAAAAGCATAGCAGAACCTTATTTTGTCGGTAGATTGCCACATTCCATACAGGTTTAGTCAGGGTCACATGACATGCGCAGACTACCAATAGTGAACAAAAGCAGAGAAAATATTTGAACTACCAGAGCTTCTGCTTTACCTTCCCTGGTGTATCAGAATTATTAAGCAGATGCAAACACTCTTATTTTATCTGAGAACGCACTCTGTGTCTTCTCTTCCATCTTCCCATGGACACACATCTTAAAATTTCTCTGTTTGTTGACCTCGACCACTCCAAGCAGGAGATAAAAGTCATGCTGGCTTACCACCCCCCCCCCACACACACACACCAAATCTTTGCCTTTCAATAATTCATAGCTACTTTTAAGGCCATAAGAGAGTTCTTTGTAGCTTAACAGCTGGACTGTACAAGCTGACTTAAGAGTTGTAGGCCTTCTAATGACTGCCCCCTGCCAACACTGCACTGTGACATTGCTGAGCGATGAAAGAAAGGCGCATGACCTCAATTATCACCTCTCTCCTTTCTAATGTCTCGCACTTGGAAGTGATAATTCCTACTGGTTTCGGTGCTTTTGTAGTTCTTTGTTTAGTGACTCTAGAACGAAAAGGTCACGCAAATGGGAAAACAAAAATTGCACAACAAAATCCCTTTTTTATGTGGTATAATGAAATGAGGATTATTGGTTCCTTTCACAAAGACTGAAGGTTTAAACTTCAACCTGTTACACTGCAGTTTTAATGTATATGGGTAATTTTGGTGCCTTCACCAGAAACCCAGCACTAAAATGGTACTTCAGTCAATGCAGCCCTTGGAGGCGAGTTTTTTTTTGAGGGGGGGGGCGGCTGTAGGGCCTGGGCCCCTGGGAAATTTTCAGCTTCCACTTTTGGTAACAGTTAGCTCAGCCTGTTTGTTTCAGAGCCCCACACCTTGAGTTGACTCTTATGCATCCAGCTGTAAACTTGGATAAAAGCAGGACCCCACCGAAAACAAGATGTTGCATCTCAGCTTGGCTATCCTGAGTAAATAAATTATAAAACGAAAACTAGAACCTAAGTAAATGGGGCACATGTCAGTGTGGTGCATTTTATGAAAGTAGAGACAGCTACTTAGTGACCATTTTGGTCACAAATGCAACTAAAATCCAGATTTGAGACTGAGCTGAGGAAGCCACATCACCTCCCAGTACTCTAGTCCCCCAGCTGTACAACTGTTGGAAACAGGAACCCACTAAGAATGAAATGTTACTTCTAAGCAGCACCATCCTGGCTAATGTCCTCTAAATCGTAACTGCGCACTGTTGTGTATTTTTATTTTATTGTAAGTATTTTTATTGTATTTTGTTTTTACCACTACAGCACCTTACATTATGCATTTTCACTTGCACTCCCAGTATTGCCCTTTCTACAGCCCCCCCCCCCCCCGGACACATCTGACAGTGAGCTATTACAAGCTCAGTATGTCTTTATTGTTGATTTTGAAATCAATTAAAAAAAAACCAAGTCAACTCTAAAACACACATGCACATGCAAAAACCCTGATGCACTATGATAAACCCAATGTGTGTGGAACATGAATTTATACAACACCAGTGGTGATAAATTTTCCCTGATAAATAAGGGATATGCCATGTCCCCAGGAGAAATATTTATTTATTTATTAGCTTTTGGTTACCGGGTAAGTGCACTAGGCAATAACCCTGCCTATTTTCAGGCACGACCCGGAAGAGTACAAAATATAGTGATACATCAGGACAAGATATCTGGACAATCACAAATCCACAACGTGTTACATTAAAATTATCCACAAAGGGATATACAGGGAAATTACAATATAGGCACAATATATCACCAATATTTTTCATGAGTGCTGTTTGACATTATGACATCATGAGTGACAGAGCCACAAGTAATGCCAAAGATCGAACAGTAAGAGTGAGAAATATCAGAGACATTTCTCCTAAGGCCATAGCATATTCAATGTATCCAAGGCTTGTGTTCATTTAACTTTTTAATTTGTTCTTTTTTATTTTGTTATATTTGTTGGGTTGTTTTTTCTGTTCTCTGTGTTCTTTTGGTTGCCAGAGTGTCACGGGATGCGTGATGCACATGACACATTTGCATGAATCATGTGTCAGCATATTAGGATGGGTCAGTGTAGGTGGTTGAGAAACTAGCCGGTGCATAGTGAGAGTGGGTGTGGCTTTTTGAACAGCCATGGAGTGGAGCCTGCAGGTCAGTTTCAGGAGCAGGGATGTACCGGTTGGAGCGGGAGTCTGCGGCTGTTGGAGGTACAAAAAGCTGTTTGATTGTGGCTGCTATCAGGGATGATTGGGAGAGAAAAATAATAGAACATGAGAAAAGAGATAGCTGAGACATGTTTTGGATCCGTTATTTTGTTTGGATCATTTTTTTTATTTAAAAGGAACAAATAGTAAAGAGCATTAGAGGGGAAAAAATAAAAGTGCTGTGAGGGAGTCTCTGGTGAACTGGAACTAGATGGTGGGAGCCAGCACAAGAGTGAACTTTTCAGCTCCAAAATTAAAACTGTGCTGCTCATGCTGCTGGCTTCCACCAATCAAAAGCTACAGTGAGAATATTTTTGCTCACGGGGACCTAGAGTGAGAATATTTCGATATTCATGAGAATATTTCGATATTCTAACTCTAGGTCCAGAGGGAGCAAAAATATCACTGATACGTGCCAAAAAATATCCCCTCAAGCACTGGATAAATAGGGGATACATGAGGGGTAGGAGTGGGATATGGAAAATATTCTCACTCCTGCAGAGTGAGCTGTGTATTCTCATGAGTGCTGAAGGCACGAGTGAAAAGACACAGCTCACGAGGCAGGAGTGAGAATATTTTCCATATGCCATGATCTGCCCATCATGTGTGCGATTTATACCACAGGGGTGAGAGCTGTAGGAACATTTTTTTTGAGTCTGTGTGTTTCCTGCTCATTCTGTGTGTGCTGTCAGTGTGTGTGTGTGTTCTGAATGAACTGGGAGTCAGAAACACAGGTGAGTGTGTTTTGCAAAGCTAATTGAGTGAGTCAGAGGCTCAGTGAGAAAGACTAACTGCTCCAGGTAGCACTGAGAAACAGAACCTGCTTTGTAAAAGACTTTCATTTAGAATTCAGGCTGTTCTGAAGCAGAGATCAGCACAGTAATGGGCTAGCAATGTTAGAAACACAATGGGACATAGGTGAGAGTCTTTTGCAAAGCTAATTGAGTAAGTTGCAGCTTCAGTGAGAAAGAGAAACTTTTTCTGAAGCAGTTTCCTTTAGAATGCAAGCTGCAGTGCATTTATCCTCACTCTGGTGACATCAGCAGAGTATGGATAAATGTCGATATCCTCACTCTGCTGATGTCATCAGGATTTATCCTCACTGCAGTGGAAATAACACAGGTTATGCTACTGAGAAAGCTCTCACCCCCATGGTATAAATTTGTTTATCTTGCTAGCTGACCGCCATATAAACATTTATCTTGAGGTTAGATATGTCGCAATCACTTTCCTTGACCTTTGCACAGAAGAGAACCAATTAGAGAACAGCTATTACAATGTTGATGACATCATAATAGGCATATGCAGTACTGAAGTCAGCAGTTCAAATGATAGAAAAATAGTAAAATATTCACACACAAAAGCTAAAACGTTATAACTGTTAAACTGATGTTGTATAAATCGAGTACAAAATGGCCTGACTCAAAATATATAATTTATCTCCACTTTTGAGGGGGCAAGAGTTCCATAACTCACTTGTGGCTCCGTCACTCATAAGTTATGGTCTTGCCCCCTCATACATGGAAATAAATTGCATAATTTGAGTAAGACCATTGTGCATCCCCTATTTATGCAGTGGGAGTGTGTGTCTACAGTATTGGATAAACATGGTTAGTCATGCTGCAGTGAGGATAAATAATTTATCTTCACCATTCCAATGCTTATCCTTAAATTTCTATTTTAGTCTCACATCTCTTGGTGCATCCAGTGAACTGAAATTTTCCATGGCATACCAGCCAATCAAAGACACTCCTAACACTAGCCTTTTATACCTCTTTCAAGATGGGAAGAACATCTGATGGATGAAAGAAAAAATTACTGCAGAAAACAAAGAAAAAAAAATCTCAGGACTTCAGTTTAGAAAATAAGGTATCTCAGAGACACCCACTGTCAGTGCATAAGTCATACATGCAACAGGGCAGTGTCAGATAAATAATTTATCCACACTCGTTTTGTTGACCCCGTTGCAGCATCACTTGTGGCTTTGCTTTGCTCTGCCACTCATGAAGTCAATGGGGCCAACACAACTCATTTGGATACATTTTTGTACCATGAGGGAAATGCATAAATGAACTCAATAAAACACGTTATTAGGTACTTGCAGGGATGATAAATGTTTTATCATCCCTACAGGGTTGTCATCATCCCTGCAGGTATGTCATAAAGCTTGGACCCAATGGTATAAACAGGACATTGCATGGGACTCTAGTGTGTAAGCTTTTTATTTCCCTGTGCCATCTAGGCAATGGTGCCCCCTTGCATTCATGGCTGTGCCACCTGTGACAAGGGTACATTGTTGCCAACATCCCAAAGGAAAATAAAAAGCTGACACAGTAAACTTCCATGTAATATCTCATATTTATCTGATGCTGCCCTGTTGCATAGCCCTGATTTATACAATAGCAGTCAAGATACTTTTGCCATGATACACATAGAATATACAATGGCCAGACTAAAAGTTTTATGTGTTTAGTTATTTATTTGAGCTGTACTGAATGGGGAATTGAGCCAGTGGCATTGATGTAGAATGGCAATTCCACTTCCAAAATATTTTTTTAGGAACTAATTTTTTAATTCTGTGGAATTCTAAAAAACATTTCTATGTACATAATCTGCAGAATGTTATTCCATTGTGTGTGGAAAATGAATCTGGTTTGTCTGTAAATTGCAAAAAATTCTGCTTTTGGAATTTTGGAATTCCATCTCCAAAGGAATTCTGTGGAATTAGTTGGAACTTCCAAAATTCCAGCAGAAGCAGAATTGGAAAGTTCCAAACAGGTCTATTAGGAACATAGAAACATAGAATTTGACAGCAGATAAGGACCGCTTGGCCCAGCTAGTCCGCCCATTTCCCTACCTAACGGATAAGCTGCAGATCCTAGTTAACCAACAGCCTACTTCCTCCTACCCCCCACTAGAATTGCCTTATGTCTGTCCCATGTATTCTTGAATTCTCCCACTGTTTTTGACTCTATGACCTCCTCAGGAAGGCTGCTCCATGTATCCACAACCCTCACTGTGAAGAAATACTTTCTCACATTACCTCTGAGCCATTCCCCCTTTATCTTCAGATTGTGCCCCCTTGTTCTTGCACATCTCTTTTTCTGAAAGATGCTACCCTCTTGGACTTTGTTGATTCCCTTGAGGTATTTGAAAGTTTCTATCATGTCCCCCCTCTCCCTCCTTTCCTCGAGGCTATACATCTTAAGTTCCTTTAGTGTTTCTTCATATGTCTTCTGATGCAGACCCTGCATCATTTTGGTTGCCCTCTTCTGGACAGCCTCCACCCTGTCCATGTCTTTGCGGAGATGGGGTCTCCAGAACTGTACACAGTACTCCAGATGTGGTCTTACCAACTGTCTGTACAGATGGCCAACAACTTCCTGTTTTCTACTGGTGATGCCTCTCCCTGTGCATCCCAATATCCCCC
Source organism: Neoceratodus forsteri (assembly GCA_016271365.2). Taxonomy (NCBI): domain Eukaryota; kingdom Metazoa; phylum Chordata; order Ceratodontiformes; family Ceratodontidae; genus Neoceratodus; species Neoceratodus forsteri. The sequence goes on from JADMNL010000028.1 coordinate 151,305,549, forward strand.
AGCCCTCCTTTATTGCCTTCTCACATTGCTGGCCCACCTTTAGGTCATCTGATATGACTACCCCCAGGTCCCTTTCCATTTTTGTTGTTGTCAGTATCTCACCCCCCATTGTGTACTCTTCCCCTGGGTTTTTGCTTCCCAGGTGCATTACTTTGCACTTCTTTGCATTGAATCTAAGCTGCCATACATTTGACCATTCCTCCAACCTTGCCAAGTCCCTTTTCATCCTTTCCACCCACCTTGTGTATCAAACCTGTTGCAGATCTTTGTGTCATCTGCAAAGAGATATACTCCCCTTCAGTCCCTCTGCAATGTCACTTATAAAGACATTAAAGGACCGGACCAGTACTGAACCCTCTTGGTACCCACTAGTAACCCTCCTTTCTTCACTGTGGACTCCATTTACTATTACCCGCTGTGTCTTGTCCAACAAGTTTTTTACCCAGGCTACCACCCTAGGACCCACTCCCAGGCTGGCTAATTTGTTTATTAATCTTTTGTGCGGGACTGTGTCAAATGCCTTGCTAAAATCTAGGTAGGCCATGTCCACAGCTCCTCCCTGGTCTACTGCTTTGGTCACCCAGTCAAAGAAATCAATTAAATTTGTCTGACATGACCTTCCCGCTGTGAATCCATGCTGCCTTGGGTCCTGTGCCTCACTGGCCTCTGGGTACTCAACAATTCTTTCCTTCAGAAGTGATTCCATCATTTTCCCTACCACTGAGGTTAAACTGACAGGTCTGTAGTTTCCTGCCACTGTCTTGCTACCACTTTTGTGAAGGGGAATCACATACGCCCTCCTCCAGTCCTCAGGTACCACACCATCCTCCCATGATTTATTAAAAAGGATAGTCAGTGGTGTTAATAGTTTTTCCCTTAGTTCTTTTAGAATTCTGGGGTGAATCCCATCAGACCCCATTGCTTTATCCATCTTCAGTTTTAAGAGTTCTTTCAGAACCCTTTCTTCTGCAAAAGGACTAATATCAACCCCCTATCCAGAGTGCTTCTATTGCCTGGATTAGGTATTTCCCCCTGCTTTTCCATTGAGAATACTAAGCAGAAGTATTCGTTCAGTATCTCTGCTTTTTCACTGTCCCTCTCTGCCCAGCCACCTTCCTCTTTGTTCAGCCTCAGTATCCCTGCCTTAGTCTTTCTTTGCTCCCTAATGTACTTATAAAACGTTTTATCCCCCTTCTTAACCGAGTTGGCTATCTTTTCCTCGGTTTAGGCCTTTGCTATTCTGACTGCCTTACCCACTTCCTTCTGCTTTAATTAGTACAGTTCTCTGTCCTGCTCCTTCTGTGTTTCCTTATACTTCCTGAATGCTATCTTTTTCTCCCTTACCTTCCCCGCCACTTCTTTTGAGAACCATAGTGTTTTTTTCTTTCATTTTGATTTGTTTATTTGCTTTACACAAAGGCTTGTTGCTTCTGTGATGACGGTTTTGGTGTTTCCCCATTGTTGCTCCACCCCACCTTCTTGCCTGTTCACTAGTGCTTTTCTGAGGCACTCTCCCATTTTGACAAAATCAGCCCTCCTGAAGTCCAGTACCTTCACTTTTGTGTGGCTTGACTCTACAGCTAAGTTTATCATGAACCACACTGTTTGATGGTCGCTTGTTCCCAGATGGCTACCCACTTCAAGATCAGAGATCCTCTCTCTGTCCCCATTTGAGAGTACCAGGTCTAAGATTGCTCTCTCCCGAGAGGGTTCCAAAACTAGCTGTCTGAGGCATGCCCCCTGTAGGGCATCGAGAATGGCCCTGCTCTTGGATGTGGCTGCAGCAAAGGTGCTTCAGTCAACATCTGGCATATTCAGGTCCCACATCAGCAATATCTCCCCTTTTTCTGCCATCCCAAGGATGCCTTCTATCATTTGCTTGTCCATTTCCTCCCCCTGAGATGGGGGTCTGTATACAACCCCTGTGCGGATTGTGAAGCCATTTGCAGTCTCCAGGGTAACCCACAGTGCCTCCTCTCTGTTTACCCTTTAGTTCTGTGGCTTTGATCCCTTCCCTTACATAGAGAGCTACTCCTCCTCCTCTTCTTCCCTCTCTGTCTCTCCTGTAGATTGTGTAACCTGGTATGTTGACATCCCAGTCATGGTTCTCTGTGTACCATGTTTCTGTGACTGCCACAATATCCAGGCATCCCTCTTCCATCAAGGCCACCATTTTGGGGAGCTTTTTAACTAGACTACAGGCATTGGTACTCATTACTCTCCATTTTTTTATGGCTTTATTTCTTTTTGCCCCATCCCTGTCCCTACTGCCTTTGTCTTTTTCTCCCTTTACCCCAGCCCTTCTCCCTATCAACTGCTCTATCTTGGTGTTTACCTCACTAATTACCCTGATTTTTTTTGGGGGCCTAGGATTTCCCTTCTCCTTTACAGTGCCTCCCCCTTGGCTAGTTTAAATGCTTTCCATTAAAGCATTTAAACCTATCACCTAGGATCCTAGTTCCCCTTCCGGATAGATGCAGACCATCGAGCCTGTATAGGCCTGCATCCCACCAGGTGGAGCCCCAGTCCCCAATGAAGCCAAGTCCCTGAGCTCTGCACCAGCTTTTCAACCAGTCATTGAATCCCATGGTGCAGAGTACCCTAGCCTTATCCATGCCGTAGACAGGTAGCACTTCCGAGAAAGTTACCGTGTATGCTACTTTTCTAAGGCCCCTTCCCAACTCCACAAATTCCTATTGCACTGCTCTGATCCCATTCTCAGCCAGGTCATTTGTCCCTAGGTGGATAATGACATACAGCTCCCTCCCACTTGCCGTTGCTCCCATGATCCTGAGGATTCGTTTCCTGTCCCTCCAAGCCATGGCGCCAGGCAAGCACCTTACCTCCCTTTCCCCTCCCTTCCCCAGTTCTACCCCCCTAACAATTGAGTCCCCCATCAGGAGTTGTTTCCTTTCCCTCTGGGGTTCTGGGCCACCCTCCTGTGGGTCTCCATTGTGGAGGTTCCCAGCATCCTCCTTGGTCTCCACTGCAGGTGCCTCCATAGAGGAACCATGCTCTGCCAGAGTGGCGAATGAATTGTGGAGAGGCACAACTGGAGGGATGCACCTCTGTTCTACCACCCTCACCTTCCCTGAGCCCACCGTGGTCCAACCACTCCTCTTTCTTGGCAACCTCTGAGGTAGTGGCGGTGGTCTGGGTGGTCCCTGGGTGGGGGAGCAGGTTTCCTGAATCCTTGCCAGGTCAGCATGGAGACGAACAACCTCCTCCCTCAGACCAGAGAGGGGCCTGCAAATAGGAATATTATTTATTTAAAATTTGTCAATCGGGAATGACGTACTGAGCAGGAGTTCATTTTTCAAGGGGGAGAAGAAAGAAACAACAGTAGCATGACATATGCACTACAAATACAGAATGGTGCATCAGTTTTGGAAAAATACATAAAAGCAGTCTCTGTGGCATGCTGGCAGCTGGGTTTCTCACCCCAAGCTAGATAAGAATAGATGTCAGCAGAGAGAAAGACAAGGGTTCTGTCAGAAAGATACCCTAACTGGCTTGGGGTATGAGGCAGCGATGCACTGAGATTGTAAGGTATACCAAAAATGAATCATAGAAACAAAGAACCATCGACAATGATGGCAGAAAAAGACCAATGATCCACTGAGCCAACCCATAAAACCCTAATAAACCCAGGACCAAGTGTTGATGCAGGGTTTTAACACACACTATCCACCCCCCCATGCTCTCCGCCTAACTGCTACCACCCTAAGCAACCACGAAGTGCTTCACTCTTCCCCCAGCCGTGTTTGAAACCATTAATAGTTTTGGCAGACACCACATTAGCTGGCAGATTGTTCCACAGCTCCACCACCCTTTCTGTAAAATAAAACTTTCTCACTTCCCTCTTGAACCTCCTCCTGTCAATTTCCACTTATTCCCCCATGTTCTTAACCACTACTTATGCTAAATAGTTCCTCGTAGTTTAACTTGTTCATTCCTTTCAGGAACTTAAAGTTTCTGTCATATCTCCCCTCTCTCATATGGCCTCCAGTGAGTATGTGTTTAGTGCACTGAGCCAATTTTCTTAAGATCTGTCCTGTTGGCCCTGAATCATGTTGGTCACTGTGTGTTGTGCTGTCTTCAGCATGCCCCTGTCTTTCCTTATCCTCCATAACCCTTCTATCCCACAGTCAAGGAGTTCTACTATCTGTTCCTTTGTGGTAGACTAAAGCAACTTCCTATGATGGAGGTCATACTAACCAGCCTGTGGTTCCCTGGGTCCCCCTTGTCCCTTTCCTTGTGGAGTGGGACCACAATACCCACACTGCAGTCCCCCAGGACCACACCTGCTATCACAGTGTAGTTGAACAGATCTGCCAATGGTTCTGCCAATGCGCCCCCCACTTCTCTTACATTCCTGGGTTCGAACCAATCAAGCCCTGGTGCTTTATTCTTTTCATCCCCTCAACCCCTTGAGATCCCTGTCCTCTGTAAATTTGCCCAGTCTGCAGCTTCTGCCTGCTCCCCTCCTTCAACTTTGCTGCATGCGTAGGAAGAGATCTCCAGCCTTTCTCCACTGTGAATATTGAACTGAAGCATTCATTTAGTAGCTTTGCCTTCACCTACCTCTCATCTCCAACCACCACAACCCTTCTTTCTGTAACCTTTCTGTGCCCTCTTTAGTCTTCCATTTCTCTCTGATGAACTTCAAAAAAGGCCTTGCGATTCTCCTTTACCCCCACTGCTATCCTGAGTTCGGCCTCAGCCTTGACATTTTCCATCACTGCTCCAGCTGCTATCAGCCTGTATTGGTAAACATCCCTACTCTCTGCTACCTGTTCCCTTTTGTAATTTCATAAGGCTACCTTCTTTGCCCATACAGCTTCATTCACCACCTTAGAGAACCATATATCCTTTCCTGCTGATTTTGATGTAGTATTTGGAGACCTCCATTCCAACACTGCCCTTCTGATGGCCTTTCATTTAGCTTCTGCCCTTTCTGTTTGCCCTACTCCCTTGAGCTTAAACTGAAGTAACCCCCCATCTTCCCAAACTCCACCTTCCTGAAGGCTGGCACCAGCATCTTTGTCTTGGGATGGGGGGAGAGGGCAGGAGTATGTTAAACTACATGGTGCTGTGATCATTCATCGCCAAGGGTACCTCAACCTGTATTCCTTCAATATACTATGGTTATACAGTACCAGGTCTAGGTTGACCCTATCTATAGTGTGCTCCGTGACATGATGTACAAGGAAGCAGTGCTGAAGGGTGTCCATCAATGCCTGACTTTACACTACATGCCATGGGTATGCCTAAGTCTACTTCCAGTAGGTTAAGGTCCCCCATCAGCAACACATTTCCCAGCTCAACAGTTTTTCTAAGTTCACCTTCTAAAAATGTGTCTCCTGCCTCGATCTGGTTTAGGAGCCTGTAGGCAACCCCAAACTAATATTCGTCCCTCCCTCCACCAGCAGTGCCCCCAGCAATTCCACCCCCTGCCCCCATGGATTTTTGCTCCATTGCTCTAATACCATCCATATGTAAAACACAATTCCCCATCTCTGTTGCCACATCCCTCCAGAAGAAAGCATAGGTTGGGATTGTAAGATCTCAGTCTTTGCTGGATGTAGCCCACGTTTCTGTTATGGCTATGATGTCTGCTTGGTCCTCTGTAGCAACACATAAAGGTCCCCAGTTTTGTTCCCTAGGTTTCTGGCATTTTAAGCTGATTATCCTCCACATCTTCTAACCCTGTCACTGCCTTTACCTGTCCTCATCTCCGCCCCTCTCCTATTTGTTACCCCAGTCTGATTCCTTTGGTTGCTCCCTGCCATTATTCACACTCTGCAAATTTCTTCTTTTACTTCACAGAAAATACTGACATGAAGATCAGTGTACGCCAGCAAGAAAATCAGATGTCAACTAGTGTCTAATCTATGACCTTTACAATCTCCACCCAACATTTGGACTCCATTTTTTGCAACATACCATATCGAGTCAAGCTATAGTAGGTTATAGTTGGGAGGTAACATTAAATCATGTGAACATTCTGGACCATGGGTTAAGTGTGATCATTCCAGAGAAAGGGTAAGTATGTGAGCACACATAGTGTAAACAGGTTTTGCTGAGGAGTCACAGTCATATATACCCTGAAATTGCCTTGCTAGCCAAAATAGTAGTATCAGGGCATTTTCAAGGCAGGCAAGTAGGTTAGGTAGGGATAAAGAATCAGCATACTAATGACCCCCCAGAAGGGGGTTGGGGTTGGAAGGGAAAGGCGAAGTGCGTACATGCTACTAAATGCAGCTAGCCCATAATTTATAATATTTGTTCACATATAGGTGTTTATTCTCCTCACCCCCTTTTAGTCCACCCCCCAGCTCTGTTACCCACCTTCTCCTTACACTATCCTCCGATCTCCAATGTCTTGCCCCCACATGGTGGTGCATTCAGGGTTGCCTGTATCTCTCCTGAGATATGTATCCCATGGAGGAGGGTACCAGGTTGGCGGTATGAGTCCTGCGGAGAGCTGACAGACTGGCAATTTCTAATATTTTTATTTTATTTTACATTTTTGGCTAGAAATGACACACTAAGCCGAGGTTTGTTTCCAGGTGCATCTTGGGAGTACAGAGAAGTTAAGTGTCTTGCTCACGGTCACACAGTATGCAAGTGGTGGCTGTGAGATTCAAACACAGTTCTCCAGGTTTATAGCTCAGTGCTGTGAACCACTACACTGTACTGCCTCCTATGTTACAGTGTCAGTTTTTAAATGAAGTACTAGCTCTTTAAAATTTTCAGCTCATTACCGTGACTGTAAGCAGGCAAAAAATAAATGGATAACACAGATATGCTGATGTTCCCGAGTCTTACGTCATACTGGGGCTGCCTGAACTAATAGAATATGCACTGGTCTGGAAAAGATAATTTGTCCCTCCATTGGGGAAATCCACATTGTTTCACAGCTTCTGGGCAACTATGATAAAGTACGTGAATGAAGCAGAGTTGAACCAGTCCCTGAGCTCACGCAGTACAGACCACGATGGAAAGAAGACAAGAGACAGAATTAGCCAGAGTTTCACTTTATCCAGAAGGAAGCTGTTGTAATCTCATTCAGAAATGAAGCTGGTTCAGTTCAGCATCATGCAACTAACTACAACATAGAAAAGTAGAAAATGAAAAAGAACTAGGATACATGTTTTTAATAATGTACACACAAACATAGGGCTATGTTTACTGTCTGAACTGTGTTAAAATGAACAGACATTAAATGAGTGAGCAGAGTAAGTCCTTCCCAGGAAAGGAGGTTTGAGAGAAGTCAGGTTAGTACCTTGAAGAAAATAGGAGGTTACATAGATCCTGTAGAGAAGGAGGAGGGCGTCTTCAGTGCTCCCCAGTAACAGTTGGATCTGGGTAACTCGTAGTGAGGAGGGGAATGGCCTAGTTAGTGTCACTAGTACTGGGAACTGGGTAACTCCTGGTGGGAGGGGAAGGGCCCTGTTAGTGTCCTCAGTAACAAGGGGAGCTGGGTAACTCAGAGTGAGGAGAGTAAGGGCTCGCTCAATGCTCCCAGAAACAGGGGAGCTGGGTAACTCCTAGTAAGTAGAGTAAGGGCCTGATCAGTGTCCCTAGTAACAGGGGGAGATGGGTAACTCCAAGTGGTGAAGGGAAGGGCCCAGTTAGTGTCCTCAGTAACAGGGAGAGTTGGGTAACTCCTAGTTAGGAGAGGGAGGGTCCAGTTAGTGTCCACAGTAACAGAGGAGTTGTGTAACTCCTAGTGAGGAGGGAAGAGCCCTGTCAGTGTCCCCAGTAACAGGGGAGCTGGGTAACTCCTAGTGAGGAGGGGTAGGGTTCAGTTAGTGTCACCAGTAACAGGGGGTGCTGGGTAACTCCTAGTGAGGGGAAGCAGGGTCCGCTTAGTGTCTCCAGTAACAGGGGGAGCTGGGTAACTCCTAGTTAGGAGGGGAGTACGAGTATCTGCATCAGAGGAGTAAAAGGACCTGAGACTGATGATCGCTACTGACCTGAAGCACTCCATGCAGTGTAAGAAAGGAGCAGCAAAGGCAAACAAGATGGTGGGATGCATATCTAGGGGGATCAGTAGTAGGAGAGAGGAGGTTATACTGCCCTTGTACAAGTCACTGGTAAGGCCGTATCTAGAGTATGGAGTTCAGTACTGGTGCCCACACCTCAAAAAGGACATTAACCTGCTGAAGAAGGTCCCGAGGAGGGCTACAAAGATGATAGCGGGTCAGCCGAGTAAGGCATATGATGAGAGATTGAGGGCACTGAACATGTACTCCCTGGAAGACAGGAGACAGAGAGAGAGAGAGAGAGAGAGAGGGGGACATGATTGGGACCTTCAAGTACTTGAAAGAGATAGATAAGGTTGATAAGGAGAGTCTGCTTAAGCTGAGTGGCAACCACAACATGAAGGGGCACAGTCTTAAGCTGGAGGGTGGAGGGTTTAGGAGGGAGGTCAGGAAGCACTTCTTCACAGAGAGGGTGGTGGATACTTGGAATGTGCTGCCGTAAGAGGTCATCTCGCTGAAGACAGTGGGCAGCTTTAAGAGAGGCTGCGATAGGCATAGGGAGAATCTAAAGATCATGGGTAAGGAGGATGTGAGGAGTGGAGAGGGAGGACAGGGACATTAGCTCAAGCTGTGGACCCTGCAATACGTGCAGACTTGATAGACTAAATGGCCTTCTTTTTGCTGGCTTCTTCATATGTATGTTTGTATGTATTGAGGTAAGCTGCAAATGTATCACTTGTTGTCATAGAATCACAGAACTTGATGGCAGAAAAGGACCTCTTGGCCCATCTAGAGGGTCCCTTATCCCCCATTGCCATTTTTATCGCCACTGATGTTATGTAAATATATTTATATAATAGGGTTGTACTGATGAATAGCAAGGTAAATGGGGATATGCAATAGGCTGACTCAAAATATCCTATTTATCTTTTTGTGTGAGGGCAGGACATACCTAACAGGTGGCAGCACCACAAGTGAGATATGACAGTCCTGTCCCTTCACAGGTGATGATAAACTGCACATTTTGATTTAGATCATTGCATATTTGGTTTAAACAACATTAGTTGACTAGTTATATCTTTTAAATCTGCTGACTGTATGAAGACTGAACAATTTCTCTTTGATTTCAGCTACTAGTTTCAGTGCTGCACAAGGCTATTATGATGTCATCAGCATTATGAATGCCGCTCTCTGATTGGTTCAGTATGCGTTATACCATCTCCGGCTTTGCAAGATAGCATCTTGTTATATTTTGTCAAGGTAACACTTTTTATCTTGATACTAATAAGTATACACATGTATAAAAATGAACAGGGATAGCCTTTAGCAAGTACCTGGAGTGTGGAAGACAAAGTACTGGATGGCTGGGAGGGGTAGTGGTGGTAAAACAGGCATGACCTCTGAGGAAAGGGACCTAGGGGCCATCATCAGTGACTCCCTAAAACAATCAAAGCAGTGTAACAATGCCTACAGTAAGGCAAACAGGATGCTGTGGTACGTAGAAATGGATACGAATGGATATTGACAGCAGGAGGAAGGAGGCATTACTACCTCTCTGTAGATTACTTGTGAGGTCCCACCTGGAGTACTGAAACATAGAAACATAGACTTTGATGGCAGATAAGGACCGCTTGGCCCACCTAGTCTGCCCATTTCCCTACCTAGAGGATAAGCTGCAGATCTTATTTAACCAACATCCTATTTCTTCCTACCCCCCACAAAAATTGCCTTATGTCTGTCCCATGCATTCTTGAATTCTCCCACAGTTTTAGACCCCACAACCTCCTCAGGAAGGCTGTTCCATGCATCCACCACCCTCTCTTTGAAAAAATACTTCCTCACATTGCCTCTGAGCCGTCCCCCTTCTATCTTCAGATAGTGTCCCCTTATTCTTGCACATCTCTTTTTCTGAAAGATGCTACCCTCTTGGACTTTGTTGATTACACTGAGGTACTAAACGTTTCTATCATGTCCCTCCTCTCCCTCCTTTCCTCAAGGGTATACATGTTAAGCTCCTTTAATCTCTCCTCGTATGGCTTCTCTTGCAGACCCTGCACCATTTTAGTTGCCCTCCTCTGAACTGCCTCCATCCTGTCTATGTCCTTGCAGAGATGGGGTCTCCAGAACTGGACGCAGTACTCCAGATGGGGTCTCACCAACTGTCTGTACAGGGGGATAACAACTTCCTATTTTCTGCTGGTGATGCCTCTCCCTATACATCCCAGTATCTCCCCAGCCCTCCCTACTGCCTTCTCACATTGCTTGCCAACCTTAATGTCATCTGATATGATTACTCCCAGGTCCCTTTCCATTTTTCTTGTTGTTACTACCTCCCCCCCATTGTGTAATCTTCCCCTGGGTTTTTGTTTCTGAGGTGCATTATTTTGCACTTCTTTGCATTGAATCCAAGCTGCCCAGTACTGTGCCTAGTTCTGGAGTCCTCACCTAAGGAAAGATAAGGACAGGCTGGAGATAGTGCAATGTATGGTGACCAAAATGATTCAGGGCCAACAAGGCAGATCTTATGAGGATCATCTCAAGGCACTGGACATGTACTTAGTGCAGGGCAGATGAGAGAGGGGAGATATGACAGAGACATTCAAGTTCCTGAAAGGAATGAATGAGGTAAAGTGCAAGGAACTATTTAACAGAAGTAGCAGATCAAGAACAGGACTAGTGGAAACTGATTGGGGAGAGGTTTAAGAGGGGAAGTGAGAAAGTTTTATTTTACAGACAGAGTGGTGGTACAGAGTTAATTGCCTTGCTGGAGCCATGGAACAATCTTTCAGCTAATGGGGTGGGAGTCAAATCTATCAGTGGTTTCAAACACTGCTGGGACAGAGTGAAGGTTTAATGGTTGCTCAGGGTGGTAATGGTAGATGGGGAAACATGGTGGATAAAGCAGATTGGAACCCTCTATGGACAACAGTTTCTGGGTTTGTTAGGGTTTATAGGAGCTCTGGATGTACCAATGTTCTTTTTATAGGTTTTATGTGAAATGGGCAAATATAAAACAGTGAGCCCATAATCGCGATGGTATGTTGTCGAGGACAGAAATGACAACTAACATTTGTTTGCGGGAGGCTTTGCTTCCCACACCCCCCATTGCAGGGTGCTTTGCCCCCAGCACCCCCATTACTTAAATAACCAACTTTGAGGTTGTAGCACATTGGGGAGGGGGTTAAACATTTGTCACTATTTTGTCCTTGCTAAAATGCCCACACTGACTTTTGGGCTCGCCGTTTTGTATTCGCCCATTTCACAGGCCACCCTTTTAATGTCATCATTGTCTATCTTTCTATATGTCTTTATGAGAATATTCTGGAGCCCTTCCAGTCTGGCTTTAGGCAGTGCTGCAGTGCTGAGATGACTGAGGTAAAGGTTTGCAATGATCTTCTTTCCAACAAGAGTTCATGCTGAGGTGTCTGCTTTGATCCTCCTCAATATCTCATCAGTTTTTCATAGGTAGATGATTTGTCGATGTTGGAAAGCACAGGGAATATGAGAGGCTGGCTGGTACAGGGCTTGCATGGTTACAGTCATTCCTTACTGACTGGGAGCAGTCACTGTGATGAGCTTTTGCTGGTCGCAGGTGATATGCCTGGACATGGCATGCCCCAGCAGTCTGTTTTCTCACTGATGTTGTTTTTCGGTATACGGTGTATATGATTCCACTTGGGGAGATGGTTTAAAGGCATTGTGAGATTTCATTGCTACTGTATGCAGATGATACTCAGCTGTGTGTTATTTGCACATGACCAGGACTCATCCATGTTGATGCCAGAACAGTGCCTACAGTGGAGCCTGTCAGGCTGCAATGCAGTGTCTGAGGTTACTGTACGGCAAATGGGATAAGCTGCTATTGAAATTGCCTTGTTTCTGCAACAACTCTATTGCAGAATGATGCAGTATTCTGTTGTATCCTGGCATTCTCCACTCTGCACAGAATCTAAAATGAGTAACTGAATGGCCTCCAACTGGTTGCCACTCAATGCTGGGAAAAATTTACCTACTTCTTGTGGGCTGAGATTGCTAGCTCTCTGCTCTTTGATGCAGGCTCAAGACCCAAATATTAAATGGGGTTCAGCTTGAGGCAGATAGGGTTGTGCAAAGTTTGGGGCTATTTATTTTTTTTCATATTTTTTCTGTACCCCTCTGTTTGGTGCAGCACTCCTCTGTTAGGCTACCTCCCAATCCTAGTCTTACTTTCTCTGTCACTTATGTTACCTACCAGAGGTCCACAGGCTAATATCTCCTTCATGGTGGGCATGAAAGAGAGACCAGACCGTGTCTCTGCACAGGCCCTAAGATGCGGGAGGGTGACAGGGAAGTTGGCTTATTGGGGCCCAAGAATGCTAACTTCATGCTGCATGTAGAGATGCAACAAAGTAAAACCTTGCTGGCAAGGGTTTGGTGCAGTGGGTCACTTTGCGCTATGCAAAACTTTGCAAAGTTTCTCAGCCCACCTTGCACTTCACTGGTGAAGTCTTGTTTTTTTAAAAAAGAAGGAAAAAAATACCCCATCCACATCGCACATTTATCCACCCTCCTCTGTCTAATCCCAACCATTTGCAGCTATCCTATTCCCATATCACTCGTAGTACCCAGTCCCCCCCCCCCTTCCTCCGGCCATGGCAAAGTTAGCACAGTAGTACTGTCAAACAGTCTATAGCACACATATAGCCTTCCCCCACCCTCAAGCAATCCCACTTCCCCCCATCTCCCCACAGCTCCTAAACGGTATACTTAGGTAAACCCCATCCTTGCCCTTAAGGCACCCACTCCTGCCCCTAAGCCATCCCAGCTGCAGACTTCCCTGAGTAGGGACAGAGGGCCAGCTGTGACCCAGTTCTGACTCTGACTCTGATATGTTTGCAAAAGGTTCTGATTTACTCTGGTTGACCAAAATGGGTAGATCGTTCCTGACAGAATCAGAACCAGGTAAGAAGCAGATCCAGACTGGGTCAAATGACAGAATAAGGTTGCCTCTGTTTCTTCATTCTATACCTTTTCATAATGTAATTTCATTTTCAGAATAGTTATTTGATATCTTTTACCACTAGGTTCTCAATTTAAACAAGAATAAAGCATCAAAATCACTTACATTATCAGGACTGGGTCAAGACCAGATCACTGGCAGATCAGAACTTGGTCAATACTCTAGACTAAATCAAATCAGAGTCGAGTCGCAGATGACTCTAATTTTTCAAGTCAAGCAGAGGCAGACCATTTTGGTGGGGCCCTGATCTCATACATAGCCGACCCTCCCATCGCTAGGCCTGAATCCTCCTGAAGATAAGTCCTTATAGCATAGTGCGACCTGCACAAAGACCCTTCTACCCACAATGACTGACTGCCATCTCAATAAATGAAAGCAAACATGCTCATAGTTATTGGCTCAGCCATTCAGCCTTCAGTTGCTTTATCATAGAAAGTAAGAAATTAACCGTGACAATTGAATTCTTGTAACAAGTCAACCTCAATATTTTACAATAAATGTCTTTTACAGCCATGCCTTTTGAATTAATTACTTACTTTATACTTACTTTTTAAGTTCGATTGCGCGCATGCGCAAAGAACGTTTTGGGAGAGTAGCACACTTTGGAGGTGTGCCTCTCCCTTTCAATCCAGTGCTCTGTTGAGCAGGCATGGCGGTCCTGCACCAATGGGTGCAGGAGCTCTGTATGACAGCGGTGGTCTTCTGCTTCAAAGAAAACCACCGCTGCCATCCACCAGTACCCGTCATCACGCCGCCCAGCGTCCGTCTCCCCGTCGCGGTTCACGCCACCCTCCAAAGCTTTGGTGCCACGCTGGGAGCCCACCCCAGCGTGGCAAATGTTGTTTGCCGACGGGGGTGCCCAATCCCCTGTCTGCTCCACGGCCGCCCCAAGCCATCCTGCTACCACGCTGGTAGCCCACCCCAGCGTGGCAAACGTTCGCTTTGTTTTGACGACGGGGGTGCCCAATCCCCCGTCGGCTCCTCGGCCCCCCCAGACATCTTCTGCCACGCTGGGAGCCCACCCCAGTGTGGCAAACGTCCCACGTCGTCGTTTTATTATTTTAAACCTGTAAAATAAAAGCGGTCCCAGCGCACGCCTCCCAGCCCCCACAACCCCACACCCACCACTGCTCACCCAGCCTCCCCACACCCTCCCTCACCCCATACTTATCTCTGGACTCCGCGCGGCGATCTTGGTGGACGGGAACACGTCTGCACTCTTCAAAGGTGACCGCGAACTGAGGAAATGCGGTAAGCTGTATAATGGGGCTGGATAGGGGTTTCAACTGTGCATATCTCAGGCATTTTTGAATTTTGCACCAATTCTCAACATGGGGTTTTGGGACCCCTTCTCGCGAATGATGTCACTGTCATGGCGTTGGCCGGGCGAAGGGTGATTTTGCAGTCACTGCGCCCTCGCGCCTGAGATAGCACCATGACAGTGACATCGTATGAAGGAATCGCCCATGAAGTTAAAACCAAACTGTTCCTGGCGTCGTTGCGGTTCCTACGCTTGCATTTCGTGGGTTTAATAATTTTCAATATTTCTGCTCAGATTTTCAACATTGCCATTTTATCACACCTCTCTTATGAGCAGTACAGCTGTCATTTTCACATCTCACCCAAAAGCGTGTTTCCGCCCATGTAGCGCACAATGGGCGCAGTCGGTGTGCAAAATCAATGTATGGGACACATTAAGAAAATCACAGTGACACTGTTCATGAGCAGAGGTCTTAAAATGGCTATGTTGAAAATTTGGTGAAAAAATTCCTACAAATAACTGTTTTACGAGTGTGCGTTGTGCAGTTCCTACACATGCTTGTAAGTTTGCGAATTTCCAATATTTTCACTCCAGATTTTCAACATTGCCATTTTACCACACCTCCTTATGAGCAGTATAGCTGCCATTTTTCACATCCTGCCCAAAACGTGTTTCCGCCCATGTAGTGCACAATGGCGCAGTCGGTGTGCGAAATCAATGTGTGGGACACAGTAAGATAATCACAGTGACACTGTTCATTAGCAGAGGTTTTAAAATGGCAATGTTGAAAAGTTGGTGAAAAAAATTCCTAAAAATGACTGTTTTACGAGAGTGCATTGCATAGTTCCCACGCATGCGCTCGTAGGTTCGCGAATTTTCAATATTTCCACTCCAGATTTTCAACATTGGCATTTTACCACACCTCCTCATGAGCAGTACAGCTGTCATTTTTCACATCCTGACCAAAAGCGTGTTTCCGCCCATGGAGCACAATGGCGCAGTCGGCGTCGCGAACTCAATGTATGGGACACATTAAGAAAATCACAGTGACACTGTTCATGAGCAGAGGTCTTAAAATGGCTGTGTTGAAAATTTGGTGACAAAATTCCTAGAAATGACTGTTTCAGTGTTCATTGCGCAGTTCTATACTGCGCTTCGTAAGTTTGCAAATTTTCAATATTTTCACTCCACATTTTCAACATTGCCATTTTACCACACCTCCTTATGAGCACTGCAGCTGTCATTTTCACATCTTGAACAAAACGTGTTTCCGCCCATGTAGCGCACAATGCCACAGTCGCTGTGTGAACTCATTGTATGGGACACATTAAGAAAATCACAGTGTCACTGTTCATGAGCAGAGATCTTAAAATGGCTATGTTGAAAATTTGGTGAACAAATTCCTAAAATAACTGTTTCTGACGTGGTTAATGCGGTTCCTCTGGCTACGTAAGTTTGCAAATTTTCAATATTTCCACTCCAGATTTTCAACATTGCCATTTTACCACACCTTCTTATGAGCAGTACAGCTGTCATTTTTCACATCCTGCCCAAAACGTGTTTCCGCCCATGTAGTGCACTATGGGGGTAACAAAAAGGTCATGCTGACAGTTTATTGTGCAAATACCAGCAATCGCACAGGGCATTAGAGTAAAGCACCATACATGCCAAACACTACTGCAAATACCTGCAAGCGAACGTTCGGCATTGACAAATGCTTGTTTTCTATTACTTTGTCAATGTACTCACTGCAATGAGGCAGAGCACAAAAATGAACTCACTGCTCACCTTCGTTTTATAAAGGGAAATACTTCATTGCTGTTAAGACCAGCAACATCTGAAACTCTTTTAAGATACATGTGGTGAGTTCAAATGTTGATCCTTTGAGGGCTCAAATAGTTAATTGCCTTGCTGAAAATATATTTTCTATCACTAAACTGCAAGCATTCTGATTTTGTGATTAACTTACCTCTCATACACTGAGAAACAGTGCACTCTGATATGGAAATTAGTTTTTCAAACTGATTATTGTCTTGGGTCATCATGAGCCTAAAAAGAATCAGGGTATACCATTATTTATTTATTTATTGAAATATTTCACCAGGAGGGCACACTGAACAACAAGTTGCTCATCTCACAGTGTGACCTGGGGGGAGGGGTTACATAGGGTTGTGAAGGATGATCAGTTACAATAGCATGTGGGTTGTACAAACAATGCAACATCGTAAGATTGTGCAACAGTTGGAACACAAGGTATTGTACAATAAACAGTAATGGAACATTAGATAAATTACAATACATGTCCAAAATCATACAAAAGAACATATAAACGTACAAAACAGTAATAATGCGATAGAACCATTTATAGTGCATGAGTGCACCAGGAGCAAAGTAGTATACAAGTGCTGTTGGAGTAAAAAGGATGGGGTTAGGTTGTGCACACTGGTGACCCAGAAGGGCAGGTGGAGAAGAGAGTGGGGAGAGGCAAGAACTGAATATGAAGAGAAGGGGTAGCCATTTCCTGATTTCCCCCTTCAGGATGTTGAGAACTCTGTCAGCGGGGTGGGTCATGGTAGGAAGGCAGAAACTGGGGATAGGTATTAAGGTGAGTTAAAGCAGGAACAGCTGAGGGAAAGGTAATTGTGTAGGGCAGAGGTAAGGGAGTAGTTGGAGGAGGAGTGTCGTATTAGAATTAGTATTAGAATGGTGGCTGAATTTTGTCACCACAATTAGGTCACCGCAATAAGAGTGACGATGACAGGGGCAATCTTGATTTTAGATCTCCCCCTCAGTCATGCTGCCCTTTTCGCCCACACAATTTCTGCTCCCTCCGGGGCATGCCCACCCCAGAGGAGGTTATATTTAGTTATTGGGGGTGCAGGGGGTGAAGCCCCCTCAAAAGATGACTATTTTCTGGGATGGGACTTTGGTGCTCTCCGTCCCAGGAGCTACAATGCCGGGCCGCATATTGCCTGCATCCATATTGGTGTTGACAAAATGACTGTTGCACTGATATGGGTGCACCAAGAATCAGCAACTTCATGAACATTATGTTGATGAGTTGTTCGACTGTTCGGCAGTGTCAGTGGCTCAGCAGGTAGCACACTCACCTCTGAGGCCTGGAGATCAGAAGGCTGTGGGTTCTAGTCCCACACCAGGCACTTGGGTTAATATCCCAATACTGACACTGCAGTGCAGTATGAGGGGGAGTGCTGCACTCCTGAGATGCCGTCTTTCGGATGAGATGTTAAACTGAGGTCCCATCTGCCTGTTCAGGTGGATGTTAAAGATCCCATGGCACTTCTCAAAAAGAGCAGGGGAATTTCCATGGTGTCCTGACCAAATTTCCTCCCATCAACTAAAGTACCACCAGCAGCTTAATCTGGTTCAAGGTCAGTTGACATTCATCTGTATCCACCTCCCCTGTGTCGTACCTGAAAATAGGCAGGATTTGTCTAGTGGACTTACCCGGTCAACAAAAACTAACTAAATAAATGGGCTTGATTCATGAACACAGTTGAAGAACAGTTAATAAACTTTGATGGAACCATTTATGAGCATTCTTGAACTGATGAACTTCCTTTGCTTGGGTAGGCAATTGCCTTTGTAATTATGAATGCTATGCATGTACCGAATGTCATCTATGCTACTTCATGTATTACTAGGCAATGGCTAGAAAGAATCCAACAACTTGATTGAGATGTCGTCTTGCCAGTGATTAAATTTACTGATTGCTTGATTCATAATATTTGACCTGGAAAGACACACTAAGTTCCAGGCACATACTCATGGGTAAGAAGAAGTCCTGTTTAACAGTTTTTTTTACCTACTTCAAATCCCTTCATCCCACAAGCCCAGTATATCTTTCTCAATAGCATCACCTACTGTAAGTAGAAAAAACACAAAACTAATTTTTTTTTAATGTATACGTTCATACACACAAAAAAAATTGACCCAAGAGACAAACCTGGTGCACGTTATCTCAGAACCCACGAGGCTCGACTATAAAACTGGGAACCACACTACTCTTGACTGGGCACTGGTTACCAATCTCCTCAACATCCAGAAAGCTGGCTTACTTGCCGACGCTCTTAGCGACCACTCCCCTATCTTCTGTATTTGGAAGAACAGAGCACCTAAGGTGCCTCCTAGGATACTCACCATCTGTGATTTCTCAAAATTCATGTTGGCAAAATTTAATGACTACCTAAGCAACCTGGACTGGAGCCCAGTTAGGCTTCTCCCAACCTTGGAAGATACCTTGGAATACTTCCAAGACTCACTCCTAAATGCAGCTTCCCCGTTTGCCCCCCTTAAGAAACTCAGAACAGACCGATCCGGTGGTGCTGAGGGTTGAGGCACTGGACACCACACCTTGCACCATGCCGGCGACCTGGATTTGGGGACGGACTCAGAGAGCCGGGGGTCAGTGGGGAGGGAGAGGATCGAGCATCTGGAGGACAGCTCTCCTCTCCCTGGGGAGGGATCTTGGGGCTCCTTGGTGCCTGGGTGACCCCTGATGGAGATCGGAGGTACACCAGGAGCATCAGCTGAAACAAGGGGGCGAGAGTGCGGCTGATATCAGCAGGAAATCCATGTGTGGATGTCATTGCACGCAGCACTCCCAAGGGGAATAGCTACTTGAAAACCCCCCATCTAGTGGATAGGCAATGGCGCATCCACCTTCTGACCACACTCCACTGCCAGTCACACTCCTACCCTAGGCTGAGCCCAGCCTGGCCTGAACCAAGATAGAGTGCCCTGGGTGGATAGAGCAGCCTAGCCTCGGGGGGGGGGGTGTAGAGCCAGGGGGATAGCCAGGTTGGTGCCAGGGATGGGAGACCTCTCAGACAAGGAGGTAGAGTTGGGGCTCTGGATGTCGCCTGAGAGAGTTGCATCAAGATGGGTGCAGAAAATAGAGTTAAAAAAAAAAACTCAGAAGAAAGGGAAGTTGCTACAAGTGGATTTCCCATTCACTAAAACTAATGATGACAAGTCGGGATAAGGCTTGGAAGACTTTCTGCCTTTCCTCTCTCCCTGCAGATCTTGTGACTTACAAAACCTTAAGAAACAAATGTAAGATAGCCATTAATCTTGCAAAAAAGGAGTAGGTCTCAAATCTCCAACAAGCCAACTTAGGGAACCCTAAGCTTTTCTGGTCTGATATCAACAAACTGCTTAGGGGTAACACCAAGGAGGCCTAGGGGCCCAAAGAGACACACGGGCAACTAGTCAGTGATGGCCCACAAATTGCCACAGAAATCAACCATCAACCATCACTTTACCAACCTAGATGAATACAAGAACAGTCTACCACCTTCTGTATCAACACAGGTCACTGACGAACCCCCCTGCCTTACTAGACCACAATTTTACCTAAGATTGATCAAGGCTAATGAGGTTCTCAATCTTCTAAAATGTCTCAGAATCAAAGGCTCAGGCAGCCCTGATGGTATCAGCCCTAGGCTACTTAAGGAAGGAGCCCACTCCCTAGCCAGACCTTTGACCTGGATACTCAACAGGTATTTACTGGAAGGAAATGTTCCTCACCAGTGGAAACAGGCCAACATGGTCCCTATTCACAAGGGTGGCACAAGGGAACACATTGGCAACTATAAGCCCATCTCCCTGCTATGTACTAGTTTATGGACAACTGAGGGACTATCTGGAGTTCCACCAGCTCCTAGCCCCTTCTCAGCATGGCTTCCGGACAAACCATGGCACTGACACAACCCTTACCAACCTAACAGTGGATGTACTCAGTGCAACGGATGTAGGTAAGCCAACGGGTGCAATCTTCATAGATTTTTCCAAGGCATTTGACCTAGTGGACCATAACCTATTATTAGCTAAGCTTCACACAATAGGTCTGGATCCCCAGGCCCTAAAATGGTTCAAGAGCTACCTTGGAGGCCACTCTCTGAGGGTCATCTGGAAGGGAAAGCTGGCTGACCCATTACCCTTCAAGGAGGGAGTTCCCCAAGGCTCAATTCTTGGGCCCCTCTTGTTCTCTCCATTCACTAACAACCTCAACCATCACTGTGGGGGAAGCTCAGTGGTCCAATAAGCAGATGACACAGTCATCTACCAGTCCATGGATAATCTTTCAGTTCTTGGTCCTCTCCTCCAAGCTGATCTAATGATGCTCAAGGCCTGGCTTTCTTCAAATAGTATGGTCCTTAACGCAGGCAAAACAAAGGCCATGTGTTTGGTCCTATAACCCTTGGTAAAGACAAGTCCACAGCCTTACAGATCTATTCCCTTGCAGGAAAAAGGATTGACGTGGTAGATAGCATAAAATACCTGGGGCTAAATATTGACCATGCTCTCACCTGTAAGTCCCATGTAGACCAAGTAACCAGGTCTATCCATGCTAAACTTGGCACTCTATACCGGCTTAAAGTTCAGCTTATCCCAGAGGCTAGGCTAGCCATAGCCTCCAGTGTCCTTCTCCCAACTCTAATGTACGCTGCCCCCGTTATTCAGGTAATGACTAAGCAAGAAAGCACCTGGCTACAGGTACTTTACAACAAGGTTGCACGATTTGCGACCTAGAGTCCCCCAAGGACCCACCCCATGACACATTTGCCCATCTGCAGTGACCTTCTTTTGCATCTCGTCTTCAGTACCCCCTGCTCTGCCTTGCATACAAATTACAGTGCCCGGTCGCCCCTCCTAACCTAAAAGGGACTATTACTCCTAAGCTCAACTCTTGTATGCTTAGAACCTCAGGTCGGACTCTACTAGCAATCCCTAGAGTCAGGACAAATGCAGGTGGTAAATCCTTCTCTTATACCGCTCTCTACTTGTGGAACAATCTCCCACCTTCAGTACAGGAAGCCACGTCTCTCCAAAACTTTTGCACAAGGCTCAAGTCCCACATGCTAGACTCCAGCTCTTGTCATTGTCAGGATATAGGATAGTCTCCATCTGCCCAACTAATAATACCAACCCTCTCCCTCTCCTACCCATACAGAACAAAAGGTCATGGCTTGACTCATTCAACCATTGCACCTATGTCTAATCTTACCAAATGTTTAATAATTGCTTATTTTGTAACCCTACTATTATCAGTATGCCTAATTGAACCTGCATTTTCAAATTATTGTTCATATTGTAAACATGCTATCATTTGTATTCTCTTTGCCACCTGCTGTACCTGACTGTCTGATACTGTACTGTATTCCGGGTCTCCCCTGAAAAAGGGAACTTCAGGACTCAGTGGGCCTACCTGGTCATCAAAATTCAATAAATAAATATTTATAAATCTTTGTTTTTGTTTTAAATACATACAATATAGATATATGACAATAACACACTCCAGGGTTTAGATGATGGAATATCAACACTTGTCAGGTGCATGAGATATTCTGCTTTTAACCTTCAGAACCATGCCTCATAATGAACCTGAGGTGTAACTATATCCCATGACATACCACATGCTATTGTGTATTATTGCTTAATTGTAGCCTTCTGTCACAGGTCTTTTATTACAATGGACATCACCCATGGGCTCTCACAAGGTTAAAGAATAAATAAATACTAGGCTGGGAATAGCTGTGCTGTCATTTAGCTGAAGAGCCAGTTCCCAAACATGAGGCTTTGTATCATAGTAACATACTGTGATGGTGAAAGAGACGGTGCTCCATCTTGTCTGGCCCTTCTACAGCAAAACAGGGACTATACGCAGTTTGAGTACAGAGTAATATGCATCCAAGCTTAACAGCCAGTGTATTTCCTTTATTATAACTGCAACTATTGCTACTAAATGGCTTAAAAACACTCAGGCAGGTGACATTGACACCTTTGTCTGACTGGTTCACAAAGTTATGGAATTTCAATTGTACGGACACTACGGTGTTCTTAATGAGCTGTGGTATAGAAGATGCTCTTCGGGTACTGATGTCCCTCATTAGCGGGCAAATCCAACGTGGAAGAGTCACAAATCTGTCATTCCTCCTGCCAGCTCCCAGCATGCTTCACTGCCTTTCCATCATGCAGACAGGACAGCTCCATGGGCCTGTCTCTGCACCAACATCACAGCCCAGGCTTCTTAAGATCTGAAATGCAGCCTTCCTGCATAGAAAGAGTCTACAGAACAGAGCTTTGTATCAATAAGCTTGAAGCTCAGCTTCTTTTGGCATGTTTTAGGAAGCAAAAGGCTTAGTCTGAAGAACACTGCCTAGCAAACGGTCTTGCCTCAGACAGCTTTCATAGAGCTCTCTTTTGGCCTCTTTAAGGTCTTCCAGTTGAAGACACTGACAAAGCAGACATCGAAGGCTGACAAAAGCTACTTTCCCGCAGCATACACTTCAGTAATTTAGAGGAGAATCATCTTCATGAAGGGACCGTGTTGTGCTTTTTGCAAAAAAGGTTTTCCTTTTGTTAAACTCTACATATTGTATGATTCATAAAGGTATATAGGTAGTGTCCCAGGGAAAATGGGGGCACCACAGAAAATAGGGGATCCTCAGAGATATAAGGGATCAGACAGTTATGGGGACCCTGGCAGCTTAATGGGAAACCCTTGAAAAGCTTTGGTGACCCTCTGAAACACAGAACAGGTCCAACTCCAGCAGGCAGTCCTAGCAGTCTAAATTCAGGGTTTTAAAAGAAAACCATTTTTTTCCCTTTCTTCTCCCTTCCTTGGTTCCCTCTCCCCCCGCTCAAGACCAACACCTAGCCAGCCAAAGCCAAACCAGCTGGGCCACATTCCTGTCCCACAGTGGAGAAGGAAGCCAGGCTGAGCCCTCTCAGCAAATCCCTGTGGCCAGGGTAGATTCAAATGTGGAGCCTTTTTTTTTTAAGCCACTGACCCAGCTTCAGGAGGCTGACCTCTGGATGAAGGAGCCAATCCCCTGGCAGGTAGCCAGGACTGCCCAAGCCTAGAGGAGGCTCTGCACAGGTTGGAAAGAGGGGAAAAGAGTTTGACCAGGGAGGGTAAAGGACAGTAAGGTAATGGATGTCGGCTTCCCTGTTAGGAGGTTGAAGTAAATCCTCTGGGACCCTTCGGTGTAACTCCCTCCCGAAGATCCCCAGTAGCAGTTTTGGTTGTTTTTTTGCAGAAATCTGCAGTCTAGTCGGGTCCCCCAGTGCATCGAGTCAGTTTATTTGGCTGGGAAACAGACCCAGTGAACCCTTCATGTAGTAATCTCCAGAAGAGGCCTCATCACTTCTTTGTGGTTGTGCATTCCCCAGAGTACAGAAATAGTTGTTGAACTCCAGGGGTGAGTAGGCTGGTTGGCCAGCATTTCCTTTAATAATTAGTCCTAGCTAGACCTGCTCCAGCCAGGGGAAGGATTGTTTGTTTGGCAATTGTATTGTTACACTGTGTAATTATTGTTTAGAATTGTTAAATTGCTTCCATTGTACCCCCAGGGTGGAGGAAAGCTGCCACCTTGTCCAATTGTATAGAGAGGGGGAGAGAAAGAGAGAAAGAGAGAGAGAAATGAGAACTAAGAAGGCAGAAGCTAGAAGGGTTCAAACCAAATAATTATTGGACCAAGATTAAAGGTGTTTGTGAATTCCTCTCTTGAAAAATCTCTGCTAGTTTAACTTATTCTAGGCAGTCTGTGCTCCAAATAAATAGACTTGGGCAGTCCCTCTCAGCCAAGAGTAACAGAATTGCTAGGTAAAGCCATCTCAAAGTATTATTGATAAAAAGGGAAATGTTCAGGCTAAATTTCCAATATGTGCAAACATCCACAACTGTACCCAATGTTGAGGGATGCTGACGCTGTTGATATCTGGTTACATAGATATATATGTATGTGTTTATGTATGTGATTTGATGCGGTCTTTTTTTGTAGGATATGGACTTGCTGAGATTTTCTCTGAGCCTTATTCAAGCTTGGATAAGCCCACAGCAGATTCTCGGCCGACCTTTTGGCACCCCAATTGTTTAGCTGTAAAAAGCTAATTATTAAAGGCCTGGCAGAGCCTTAGTGAATTCTTCTCTCAGAGTTCTAGGGTAATCTAAACCCTAGTAATGGGAAAAACTTAGTCCTTTGTCCATGTAGTCGAAGGGCAGGGCAGCCCATAGCTGGGACAAAGAGACTAGGTACCCTGGCCTCCATATTCAGAAGACACCACAAGCTGATCCATATTAAACAAGCATTTGTCAATGCCGAATGTTTGCTTGCTGGCATTGGCAGTGGTAGTGTAGAAGTTACAGAGCTGCGTAATAGGAATCGCAGCGAAGTATTGAACTGAATCCAACCCCACCACCACCCTGCAGAGAGTGACAGGCATTGGGGTGTGCCTTTGGGTTGTCAGGCATAATGGCCATGCCATTTCACCATACCCCCCCTGCAGACACTAACAAGGTATCACGGTGTTCGTGGGGTCTTTGGCCCTTATCGCACCCCATTTCATTAGGAAATACGGTGAGATGGGTGCGATATAGGAGAATGGGGTGAACTTTGGGGCCGAAGAGTCCAAGGCATACCTCGATGCCTTTCACTGGCTGCAGGGTGTGGAATGGTATGAGCATCACAGGCAAGAATCCCAAGCCACACCCCTGATGCCTGTCATTCTCTACAGGGTTGGCGTATGGTTGGAAACCTAATACCTCAGGCATTCATTGGTATTTTCACTCCAAATTTTCAACATGCTTTTTTTGTGACCCCACCTCATGAACAGGGGGAATATCAGTTTGTTAGCCGAAAGCTGCTTATGCACAGTGACTACGGCATTTAGCACCACAGGTGCAAAAACATTCCGAACAGGATGTAAAAAATGACAGCTGTACTGTTCATGGGGAGGTGTAAAAAATGGCAATGTTGCAAATCTGCAGTAAAAATAATAAAAAAAATGGTGAAGTCACGAGCGTACATAAAAACTGTGCAACTCACTCCCGTAATATAATTAGGTTGGGGATTTTTTACAGCAGATTGTCAACTCAGGCATTTTGGTGCCTCCGATCATGAACAGTGTCACTGTGATTTTCTTTATCTGTGCCGAACAATGATTTCCCACAGCGACCATGCATCTCTGTGCTGAAAGTGTGAAAACACACTTCAGCCATGTTGTGAAAAATGACAGCTGTACTGTTCATAAGGAAGTGTGGAAAAATGCCACTGGTGAAAATCTGGACTGAGAATATTACAAAGTCATGAACATACAAGGGTGTGTGGAAACTGCACAATGCTCAATCGTAACACAGTCATTTTATGGACTTTTGTCACCAAATTTTCAACATAGCCATTTTAAGACCTCTGCTCATGAACAGTGTAACTGTGATTTTCTTAATCTGTCCCAAACATTGCTTTCACACACCAACAGCACCATTGTGCGCTACATGTGCGAAAACACATTTTGGGTGACATATGAAAAATTGCAGCTGTACTGTTCATAAGGAAGTGTAATAAAATGGCAATGTTGAAAATCTGGAGTGAAAATATTAAATTGCAAACTTACGAGCATGCATAGGAACTGCACAACGCACGCTCGTAAAACAGTCATTTTTAGGAATTTTTTCACCAAATTTTCAACATAGCCATTTTAAGACCTCTGCTCATGAACAGTGTCATTGTGATTTTCTTAATGTGTCCCATACATTGATTTTGCACATCGACTGCGCCATTGTGCGCTACATGGGCAGAAACACATTTTGGGCAAGATGTGAAAAATGACAGCTATACTGCTCTTAAGGAGGTGTGGTAAAATGGCAATGTTGAAAATCTAGAGTGAAAATATTGAAAATTCGCGAACTTACGAAATGCCCGCATAGAACTGCGCAACACACGCCAGAAACAGTCATTTTGAATTTTTAATTAAATTTTCAACATAGCCATTTAAGACCTCTGCTCATGAACAGTGTCACTGTGATTTTTTAATTTGTTCCGTACATTGATTTCGCACACCGACTGCGCCATTGTGCGCTACATGGGCAGAAACATGTTTTGGGTGAGATGTGAAAAATGACAGCTATACTACACATAAGAAGGTATGGTAAAATGGCAATGTTGAAAATCTGGAGTGAAAATATTGAAAACTCGCGAACTTACGAGCCTGCATAGGAACTGCACAACACACGCTCGTAAAACAGTCATTTTTTGGAATTTTTGCACCAAATTTTCAACATGGGGTTTTTGGGACCCCTTCTCATGAATGATGTCACTGTCATGGCATTATTCAGGCCTGAAGGGTGATTTCATGCAGTGACTGCTCAGTGACTGCGAAATCACCCTTCGGGCCCGAATAACACCATGACAGTGACATTATTCATGAGAAGGGGTCCCAAAAACCCCATGTTGAAAATTTGCTGCAAAAATTCCAAAAAATGCCTGAGATATGCAATAAAGTTGAAAACCCCTATCTAGCCCATTATACAGCTTACCGGCATTTCCTCAGTTCGCTGTCGGCTTTGAAGAGTGCAGACGTGTTCCCGGTCCACCGAAGATTGTCACGCCGAGCTCTGGAGGTAAGTATGGGGTGAGGGGGGTGTGGGGAGACAGGGTGCTCAGTGGGTGGGTGCAGTATTGTGGGAGGGGGGCCAGGGAGACTACGTGGGACCGTTTTTCTTTACAGGTTTTTTTTTTTTTCAATGACTACGCGGGATGTTTGCCACACTGGGGTGGGCTCCCAGCATGGTGCAAGGATGGTTGGGGCGTTCAGCCGACGGGATTGGGCACCCATTGGCCAAAGATCACTTGCCACGCTGGGGTAGGCTCCAGCGTGGCACCTTGTACTGGGGAGTGAAGCCGACGGAGGAATGGGCACCCTGGCCAGCGATAGCATGGGGGAGGGAGACACAGTGAAGCCGACGGATTGGGGCACCCCGTCAGCTATACTATTGAGTTGCCACGCTGGGGTGGGCACCCAGCGTGGCATTTGGGAGGCTTTGGGGGGGAGCGCAGCACAGCCGATGGGGGATTGGGCAACCCCGTCAGCTATAGAGTGTGTGCGTGGGGGCAGCACGCAGTATGCGTGTGTGTGTGTGTGTGTGTGTGTGTGTGTGTGTGTGTAGGAGGAGCTGCGCATGAGCAGGCGATATCTGATCACTGCTCACTGAAGCATAGCTCCCCCTTTCAACTGTATGCCACTGCATTTTAGAGCTTGTCATAGACAGCTCCAGCATGCATTGGCTTACAGGGGCCACGCCTGCCAACACACTGACTGAATTGGAGGAGGAGGTGACACACCTCCGAAATCTCGGATGATGGCACTATGTTTCTTGCACATGCGTGCAAGCAAACATAAAAAGGGATTGGGATCACAGAATAATGTCAACCATTGATGTTACAGTCTAGTTCACTAAGAAACATGTTGTATACAGCTTCTGGGACTAATAATACTGTTTTATCTGATGTGTTCCTGATTTTGGTCATTTGTCCCTGCCTTGTGATGAGGGAGGTTAAGAGGTATGGTTGCCTAGACCCACTGCTTGCTGTTTCTGAACTGCTGCATTCAATCAAACTGTTTTAAATTGTTGAACTGCTTCCTGTGAATGAACTGCTATATTCAATTGAAGAGTTTGAGTGACTGCACTGCCTTCTTTTCTCAATTGTCCTGTGTGACTGCACTGCCCTGAGGGCATTGATTGCTGCACTTGCCTACTGCCACTTCCTCTGAAGACATTTGGGGCCACCCCATCCCAAATGGTAGGGCTCTCAGTCATACATGAAAGAAGGAATTGCCTTTCAGGTTTTTAATTTTTGTTCTGTTTCAGGCTCTTGCACACACCTCACACTTCACAATTCACACCTCATCTAGAATTCCTCTGGTGCCTCTTCTTCGACCCAGGGAGGGTCCCTGAGAAGCCCAATATCACCTGCACCCACTTCCAATGGCCTCCACCAACTCCAAGTGTTCGCCACGACGCCCCAGGTTCGACTTGAGGGTCGTAAGTGGTAGCCAGCTGGTAGCTAGGGCCCACCAAAGTGAGTCAGGTTAGGGGCTGCCCTGGCTCTAGCTTAAGAGAATTAAGTCGTCCGCCGAACTCGGAGTCACGTTGCCCATTCTCCCGCATAGACATTGTCCCAAGGTGGCAATAGTGCTGGTGACCTATACCAAGGCCTTGCCGAGGACTGCCAGGCTCTGTGCCCCATTCCCTGAGGTGGCATAAGTACCGGTGGCCCATGCAAGAGGCCACACCAAGGGTCACCACACTCTTGATTGTACTGTTCTTAGGTGGCTCGTGTTCCAGTGATGCATCAAGAGGTCACACCGAAGATTGTCAGATTCTGAAGCTGCAGGGGTGAGGTGGTAAGGGTTCCAGGGACCAGCCCAGAGGTTGTCCAGTGGATCATCGCATCCAGCATCCTTTCCTTGACTAGAGATTACCTGCCGAGGTCACCGCAGCTGACATCCCCAGATAAGGGTCCTCTTCCCCTACAACCTGGCATTGATACCCATCCTCAACCAGGCGCTTCCCTTTCGACGTTGCCTCAGCGACACCAGGAGTCACCTTCTTCCCAGGGCCAGGAGGCCTACAGTGTTTTAGTTGGTTTTTGGTTCACTGGGGGATGGCCCATTTTATGGCCTGTGTAGGAAGCGCTTCCTTAGGTTCACCATCAGCAATCGGCTGACCAAAATACTAGAAACCCAAGCTTGGTGCTTTGGATCGCTACACCTTTAAGACTTGAATAACCTGGACTTTTGTAGGACATTAGTGGGGTCAGTTTGTGGTCTTGGTAACCTTATTCACTCTTTCTCATGTGTATAGTGTTAGTGAATGCCAAGCCTTTTCTGTGTGCTCCAACTGTTGCTAATAAACCTTGCATCTTGGCTCTAGAGTACGCCTCCAGCCTCTCCTTCCAGATTTATCTGGCATCACCCTAAACTATAGGGGTACGAACCACCACACCTCGTCCACCACATATACCACTACCATTTTCTAGAAATAATTTCTAATGTAAACAGATGTTTTGAATGTTACAAACCTCTGAAAAGTCTGACAAATAGTAACTTGCTAATTTTGCAAGAGGAAGTTACAGAAATTGTGGGGTACTTGAAAGAAGCCTTTTGTAGCTTGTCAAGACCATTTATAGAGTAGAAGAATGGATTCCCTGCCCATTTTGAGACTAAGTCCCACTCTGGAATTGCTGGTGTGGGAAAAAATTTCCACACTGGTGCCAAGTTTTAATTGCCGCACAGATGGCAGGCGAAGCTACAGAGAGGACACCTGGTCCAATCAGCCATAACATTTTAGCCAGTTATGCCAGAAAAATGGTCACAAGCCCCACAAATTGTAGAATCAGTCACAAACAGCTCCGTGATCAAAAATATGGCACGTGCAGAAAAACCCTGCCATGCAAGGTTTCTCCGCGTGGGTGCTGAAAATGGCCGTCTTTGAAAATCTAGCCCAAGCTATCTACTAAAATAAATAGCTTAATACTATTAGACTTCCAACAATTATGTTAAACTTTGATGTTTTCTAGTTTTCTTTTACTTCCTTATTTCTCTTTTACATTTCGGGTCTACTGAATATTTTAGATAATTTTGGGGGGCTCACCATGACCCAAACCTGTAAGACCAACTACATTTCCCTTGGGGTGTCATACAGACGAGGCACACTGATGAGTCCTGGGTAGGACGAAACATGTAGCCGTGTCTTCTATTTGAACCCTTTGCAAATTGTGTGAGAGGCCCTTTGGCACCATGCATTCCTGCTTAAAGAAGAAACCAGCCTAAAATGTCATGGTGATTTGTGTATATATATATCCCACGATGCTTTGCATTATGGGGTTATGTGTGATGTTGTATTTCAAATAATGCTGTACATATTTCACTGAGTCTTTAAAAATACATTTGACTGCTTCCAACTTACCTAGCAATTGCTCTCTGTGTCATTAGTCTGTTGTCATGGTGAGCATTATGATGTCACAACAAAGGAACTATGAGCTCAATAGGGGATAGGTCAATGCTTTTTGCGCAGGCTTTTTTTGGATAGACTGCCAAGATATATTACAAACCCTGTAGAGGGACTCTAAAAAATGTATTCTCTAGTAAATTGTTATAGCTGAAAGTCATGTTTATGAGATTACACACAGTGTGCAGAGTTGGTATTTAAGAAAGTTCAATTGTGAAGAAATGTTTCAATTTTATTTTTATTTTTTAACTTTATTTTTCTAGAATGGGCAACTCAGATGCTTGGCTAATACACGGTACTGTATCTACTGGATAATTGTCTTGTAGGCCCATATTTATTATGTCCAGATCAGATAAATGAGGTGTCTTGGTCATTTTCATGATTAAGTATCCAGATTATATGGACACATTACATAAATTAATAGGTCCTCTGAGGGGTGTCTCTTATGGTATATGAGAGTTCTCATGTGAGGTTTGTTTGTTTTGTTTTTTTGACTGAGGAAAGGAAGGCTAAGCAATACTGCCTATGTTCAGCCTTGTCCTGGGGGAACACACGGATAAAATCCAATTGAAATTTAACCAAATTAAGATTTTTTGTTAGTGAATAAGGGAAATTCTGCCAAAACATCAGGAAATTCCTCATCTCTTCTCAAGAAGTATCACAGGATGTATTTATTTCTTCATTTGTAAGCAAACAGAGTCCAATAAGGGCTTGTTTGATTGTGACCTGGGGATGGACAGGGGAAAAAAAAAATCAAGAAATACAGTACAACCAAACCAGCAGTAAATATATAAGTCAATGTATATACAAAGATAACCAATGTGCAGGAACAGATATGTACAGAGGCAGCAATTTACAGAGTGTATGCATATAGTTGAAACACATTCAGGTTCCACAGGTACAGAAGGCCCAACTCAGAACATGGTCATGGCAGGAGAAAACTAATGAGGACCAAGCCCCTATATTAGAGAGTACCTCTAAGGGAGTTTGGGCAGATCAAAGGATATCCTGTAGTACTCCTTAAGCTTGACCTTTACAGACTGGAGCCTGGTAATGGAGGTGAGGGAGAGGGGAAAACTGTTCTATGTATGGAAAAGGCTACAGCCTACAGCTGATAGGGGCTTGCCCCGCAAATAGTCTGCTCCTAGGAATTTGTAGCCTTTTTCCATTGTCTGACCTGAAAGAGCCAGTAGAATCAAAAATAGCAGACAAAATTTTAAGAAGTAGTCAGTTATAATTTTTTATTTCTGATGTATTTTTCTTTTTCTATTTGCTCATTATAACGTTTTCTCTTTGACAGTATTATGCTGGATGTGTGGAATACCACTCTGCCTGGAAGCTGACATATCTAGTTCTACCACATCATCAGCATTGCAAGGGCACTACTGAGTTTAGTGGGCAGATGGTCCTGACAGTCTCCGAGGTTTGTCCAACTTGGGCGGTGTTGTGCAATGCCAGGTCCATCAGGAATAATACTGGCATTATTACTGATCTTGTTGGTTTGGTGGACTTGGCTTGCATCACCAAGTCCTGGCTGGATGAAAATCCAGGCCCCACTTTGAAGGCTATGACTCTGGCTGGGTACTCAGTGATACACTGCCCAAGAATGGACTGCGGGTGGGGGGGTGCAGTCTGTTTCAAGACTGAACTGGGCCTCACGAATGTAGTAGTTGGGGAGGTTGAGTCCTTTGAGTGTACCATGGTTGCAAGTGTAGGTGTTCGAATCGTTCTCATCTACTGCCCACCTTGGGATGGGAAGAGATTCCTTCAGGAAGTGGCGGACTTCATCATCGACATGGCATTTGAGTCGCCCAGATTGATGGTTCTGGGTCACTTTAATGCCTGGGTCAATGATGAACTCCCACAATTTGGTAATCACTTCCTCCAGTTAATGATTTCTCTGGGCCTTACACAGGTGGTTTCCACTGCTACCCATAAATCTAGACACTCTCTGGACTTAATCTTCCCACTAGGGATCGAAACATCCGACATGGGGGTGGAACCAGTCACTTGGTCAGATCACTACACCATGAGGTTCAGTTTTTGCACCCCCCTGAGAAGGCCTACTCCTGTGGAGATGGTTAGGTACCACCCTTTATAGAATATTAATCCCCAAGGCCTTGCAGCGGTCCTTGACCTCTCATCCCCCGCGTTGGCGAGCAGTAGTCCAGAGACCCTCATATTAGCTTATAATGCGGCTATTACGGTGGCTCTGGATTCTATTGCTCCTGTCTGTGTGCGCCCCCTATCCCTTCACCCCAAGTCCCCTTGGTTTGATGGGACATTGAGGGAGATGTGGAGACAGGGGCAAAGATTAGAGCGGTGCTGGCACAGATCTGCCTTTGAAGCCGACCACTTTAGATTGATAGACCACTATTTGGTCAATCAATCTGCAATCACCCATAAGAAGGCAGAATTCCTGTCCAGGGAGATTGTGGTTGCTCAGAACCGACCAGCTCAGCTTTTTCAAACTGTAGACAGACTGCGCAACCCAGCCTGTCTGCAAGTTCAAAAAGCCTTTTTGCAATTAGAGTGCGAGGAGCTTGCTCGATTTTTGGCAACTAAGGTGGCTGACATCAGGGCAGATCTGCAGCTGGCACTCTCTAGGGGAGATGCTGTTGAACAGTGTGAGTTCACAGTACCTCAGTTTTCTTGGAGTTCCTTCAGTCTACCTGATTTCGCAGATGTCATGAGGATTATCCATAGTGTGAGCCCTACATGCTGTAGTTTGGACCCTGGACCGACTTCCCTAATTTTGGGTTGTAGTGATATCATTGGTCCAGTCCTTGTGCGAATAGTCTGGTGCTCCTTAGAGTCGGGTGAGTTTCAGCTCCTGAAAAGAGGCGGTGGTGACACCACTCTTGAAGGATTGTACCTGACCAGACTGTTTCACAAACTACAGACCTATCTCAACCTACCCTTTATTGGGAAGGTGATTGAGAAGGTAGTGGCAGCCCAATTGGAGGACCATTTAACCATCCATGACATCTATGAACCCCTTCAGTCTGGTTTTCATAAAAGACATAGCACCGAGACAGTGCTGGTTCGGGTGCTCAGTGATCTTCTGAGGGCGAGAGGTCAGAAGAGATGTTCTGTCTTGGTTCTCCTTGATCTCTCTTTTCAGCTTTTGACACCGTGGATCACATGGTGTTGATAGCATGCCTGAGGCATATTTGTGGAATATCAGGCACTGTCCTCGGATGGTTCACTTCATTCCTCACGGGGAGATCACAAAGAGTTGTGTCTGGGTTTTTTTTCTCGGGCCCAACGTCTTTGTTGTGTGGGGTGCCTCAGGGTTCAGTGCTGTCTCCCATGTTATACGCGGTGTATATGCTACCCCTCGGAGACATTGTAAGACAGTATGGGCTGAGGTTTCACTGCTATGCAGACAATGCCCAGCTATACCTGTCTTTTGCACCCGACCAGGATGGAGCTGTCTTGGTGTTTAACAACTGTCTGAAAGAAATCCAGGAGCAGATGGATTCTAGTTGGCTGAAGTTGAACTCAGAAAAGACAGAGGTTTTGGTTGTGGACCCAGGTCATCAGATAGATGGGTCAGTTGTTGGTATGCCCTCAGGAATTTTTCTTGATGGCGTCTCACTTCCGACCTCTGAATGGGTGCGTAACCTGAGGGTTGTCCTGGATGACAGACTGACACTGCAGTCGCATGTGTTGGCTGTGGTCAGGACTTCTTTTTACCATCTTAGGAATATCGCCAGAGTTAGGCACCTGGTTCCGTCTGACGACCTTCCAACATTGGTCCACGCCTTTGTGTCCTCGCGTCTGGACTACTGCAACTCCCTTTACTTTGGGCATTCTGGGGTTGACATTCACCACTTGCAGCTAGTGCAGAATGCAGCGACCTGGATTTTGACAGGCTCTGGTAGGTCCTGTCATATTACCCCGGTCTTGAGCGAGCTGCACTGACTGCCTATACGGTGGTGGATCACCTTTAAAGTCGGTTTACTGACTTTCAAAGCCCTTCACAGTCAGGGTCCAGCCTATCTGAAAGAACTTCTGGTTCCTTAATGCCCTAGCTGATCACTCCACTCGGCCGATGAGGGGTTTCCTAAAGATTCCAAGAGTAAACCTCAACTCATCCGGCTGCAGGGCATTTTCTTATGCTGTGCCCACTCTGTGGAATTCTCTACCATGCTGGTTATGGGAGTGCACCTCCATGGAGGAATACAAGAGGGGTATGAAAACCCATCTTTGGCAAATGGCTTTTACAGAAAATTGAATGTACTTGAATGATGGTTTTATCTATGTTTTATATCTGAATTTAATATTTAATTTTGTGGCGTTTTAAGTTGTACAGTGCTTTGGAACATTGAAAAGTGCTATATAAATAAAAATATTATTATTTTTATTATTGTGACCTCCCTGATTGTGACATCACAGGTGATTGACCTGGCAGCTACAAAGAGGCTCTTCCTGAGTAGCTGTGGTGTCACAATGTGTGAGATCACAATGTTGATGATGTTGTGGGGGGAACTGGACTAGATATGTCAGCTACCGGGCACAGTGATGTTCCACAGATCCCCCCTACTAACATCAGGTAAAAAAATATTCTAAATACTCAAAGGGAAAGAAAAAAAGCATCTTGAATATAAAGAGTAACAATTAACTGCTTGTAAAAAGTAATATTAATTTCAGGCAGTACACTAGCTCTTTAAGGAGTAGAAGAGATATTGGAAGAGGGGGTAAATATGTCACTGAGACACCCTGTTAGTTTCCCAGACCAGTATTTGGTGCCTAGCAAAGCAATATGGAGGAAGTGCCTCACAGAGAGGGATGCCCAGTCTAGGTCCTTATACATCGTGTAATGACGGGTACGAGAAGGGCAGGCCAACACAAATCTCCCACAGAAGCAAGAGAACCTTGCACTCACCGCACTGCCTAAAGCAGAAGATCAGACACACAGGGCCCAAAATTGCAAGTAAATCTATTTAAGACTCACAAATACAAATCCTAAGGTGCTGGGCTTATAGCTAATAGTGCATTCCCCACAACATGATACCCAACCTCTTTCTCGTTTCTGCCAACTCAAATCTGCAGTGAGTTGAAGAGGATGGTGAACTTAGCTAGGGCAGAGGAAGAGGCTGCAGAGATAACTACATCTCTATAGTTCTGCAATGGGAAGACTGAGGGCTCAGCCAAAACATTTTCCCACTACACAGTTTGTGTGAAGGGAACAGTCTAACTGTTGACCTAGGATCACCCCTAGGTACTTATAGGATAGTACAAAGTTAATGTTAATGCTTCCCCAAACTTTGGAATTCCCTCCCAGTAACATCCACTCTGTCTCTTCCAGCACTCTCTCTCCCCTCTGCTCCATGACTTCTCTACCCACACCTGCAATTTTACCTGATGGCTACCCATGTTCCTCTACAGCAATAGTTCTTAAACTTTGTCACAGTGAGCCTCCCCAAATCTATGGAAAAGATTTTGAGCCTCCCCCAAAAACTGAAATAATCTTGGGCCTTCCCAAAGAAAAATAACATACTGTACTTTGCGCAGTACACCATGAATAAATTGAAACCCCTTTGAGTACCTGGCTCACATTCAGTTCTTTGTCTTATACTAACGTGAAACCTTTGAAAAAGTGCTCCTGTGCTCAAGGGTGTTATCTGAATAACAAATAAATAAAATAAACAAATATTACTATTAAGCTTATTGTAACCTCCTCCACAGGCCAGCCTACTTGCTCCATTATTTTAATTTTTGAACCATTGTTACCCCTTGTTGCAGTACCTTCATGGGTCAGACTACTTTCTCTGTTTCCTCTCTATATGAAATAACCTTTCTACATACTTTGCCTCTCCCCCTCCTTCCCTGCTCCTAAGCAATTTGTCTGGGATTACTTTGCTCCTTCCTGTTATTGCCCTTAGCACTTCTATGTTCAACCGTTGTATTTGGGCTGTTCTGCCATCAGTCTACAAATTGATCAATTACCACCACTCATTATTAGTTTATTGTTCGTATTTGCTTGTACTATTGTTCATTGCCTATTTCTTGATTTTTTGCAGTTACCTTTTGAAATGTATTCACTCCCTATCCTTCCCCGGGTGCACCTGAGATGAGCCTTGGCTCATTCACCTTTCCTTGTCACCTATTAGTAAATAAATACATAAAATTCACCTACTATTATCCTCTTTCAGTTTGCTCCATCTCTTCACACAAAATATATAAAACTCAAAATTTAAATACAGTACTTTTTCAGACTTGCTTGAGCCTCCCCTGGAACAGGTTGGGGCCTCCCCAGGGAGGCTAGCCTCATCATTTGAGAACCCCTGCTCTACAGTATACCTGCTATCCCCTCACTGCACGATTCTTCTCTTGTCATTCTCTCTCCCACTCCCCCACTCCTCATTTTCTTGAATCTTGAAATCTATGGACAGCTACTCTACCTCTTCCTTTCCTATTGCACCTTGAACTTTATTTGCACTTATCTGCCTCCTTGGAAATATCGCACTAATTGTATAATTTTGTTTATTTTGCTAGTGGCTCAATGTTTGTTCTTACTAGCTATGGCATTTGCTTATGATTGTTGCATACTACTCTTCTCTTCCCCCCTTCCCTACAGGACACATCTGGAAACAAGCTGTTCAACTCAGTATGTCTTCCCTGGTGAAACTTTTGAAATAAATAAATAAACAAGCAAATAAATAAACAAATAATGGGGTCTCCTTATAAGGAACTCAGCTGCAGAGTAGAGGGGGATGAGCTTGACCAGTAGGTAGTACTAAAGAGCACAGTGACTGTTTTCTTATGATTCATAGCTGTCTGTTTGGTGAGGAACCATTTTTGCACATTAACAAAGTCAGACTGAAGACAGAGTTCAATATCTAGGAGACACAGAGAGAGAGAGAGAGAGAGAGAGAGAGAGAGAGACCACAGGAGAAAATGATTATCATCCTCGTACATGTGTGATTTGCATGGAGGTTTAGGAGGGAGGTCAGGAAGCACTTCTTCACAGAGAGGGTGGTGGACACTTGAAATGTGCTGCCAGAAGAGATAATCTCATTGAAGACAGTGGGCAGCTTTAGGAGAGGCTGGGACAGGTATGGGGGAGGGTAAGGGTCATGGGGTGGGAGGATGGGAGGAGTGGGAAGTGGCGGCAGGGACATTAGCTCAAGCTGTGGACCCTGCAACATGAGCAGACTTGATAGGCCAAATGGCCTTCTTCTACTGGCTTCATATGTTTGTATGTTTTGAGGCAATTAGGGAGATCATTAATAAAGACAGAGAACAGAAGGGGATCAAAGACTGATCCTTGGTGAACCCCTAAAGAGACTGGCAGCAAAGAGGAAATTGAGGACCCTAGTTTGCTAGATTGTGTCCTACCAGAGAGGCAGGAGTTGAACCAGTGTACTGAGGATGCAGAGATCCCAGAAGAGTCTAGCTTGGCTCACAGCAATGTGTGAATAACTCTATCAAATGCTTTGGCCAAGTCTAGGAAAATTGCCCTGATCTCTTGGCCAGTATTTATGTGTGAACAGATGTGGTCAGTAATACTGAGCAGGGAGGTAGAGGCCGAATGGAATGGGCAGAAACCTGACTTGAAAGTAGTGATGAAGCTTCATTTATCAAAATAATTAGAGAGTTGTTTACTGACCAATCTCTTGATTATTTTAGAAAGGGAGGGGAGTAAAGATATGGGATGTAGTTGGTCAGGGCATTGGGGGCACCTCCTTTGTGGAGTGGGACAACCAGGGCATGTTTCTAACATGAAGAGAAGGTGCCAGTGGCCAAAGATAGAATGGGCAATATGGGAGACCTGGTCTGGTGCTCCAGTGACTAGGAGGCTGGGCAAGAGGCAGTCAGATCTCTCAGAAGACAACATTCAGGGAGAGAAGCTCTCTAAGAACATTTCATTCCTGGATGGGGGTGTGACTGAATGTCTCATAAGTAAAAGGGAGTAACAGCAAGCTATTGGCTGATGGGGAAGATCTGAGGGCCCTAGGGCCATCTACAAAGAGTTGGCTTAGTGCACCAGCAGATAAGGGGTAGCCTACATCACTCTGCAAGACTGATGCATTCAGAGAGGGCTGTTGAGGAGATAGTGAACGGCCTTCCAAAATTTAGAAGGGCCTGAGCCACTGAACAAGACTTTATCTTGGAAATAGGCAGCCCTAGCCTGCCGGGTGACTCTAATGCAATAGTTTTGGAGCCGAGCGAATGCATGCATATCAGAAGGCTTATCTTTAATGTCTACC
This sequence comes from Neoceratodus forsteri, assembly GCA_016271365.2. Taxonomy (NCBI): domain Eukaryota; kingdom Metazoa; phylum Chordata; order Ceratodontiformes; family Ceratodontidae; genus Neoceratodus; species Neoceratodus forsteri. The sequence goes on from JADMNL010000028.1 coordinate 151,343,833, forward strand.
TGAACAAGCACCAGAATAGGCAGATAGGACCTTGGTTTAACATCTCATCTGAAGGATGGCACACTCTGACAGTAAAGCACCCCCCTAGTACTACACTCAGATTTGGGTGAGAGGCCCACAAAGAGAAACTAAGCAGTTTTGGCTGCCCAAACCTCACTTGAGGTATGATGTACTGCAGTTTATGCCCCTTCTAGCCACAGAGTTCTACGGCAGAACACTGATGCAATTTGACAGCGATGGAAGAGTTTTCATGCAGTTCTAAAATGGTCCTTGGCATCAGCGTATCAATCAGAAATACCCTCTGGATTTGCCAGTGGGCCAATAATGATGGAACAATAACAGAATCTGAAAAACAGTTTCTACAAAAACACAATGACTTACAGGCTCAGTGCTCAAGCGCAGTGACTTGCCCTGGGTCACATAACGAGTAAGTAGAGACACAATGAATTTAATCTTCACCAACAAAGTTGGCACAAAGTGGGGTAACATCATATTCACAAAGCATTGCAAAGTTCCTATCTCCAGCACCAACACTGCACTTTGCCACTTGGTGAGGTTTTGCCAGGAGCAATGGTACTTTTCCTGGGAAAGTCTATGCAAAGTCTATGCATACTGACAACTTCATTGCAAATTCAGAAGCAAAGTTGCAGCCATGCTTAGACTTCATCAGAAAAAAAAGGAACCTCCCCTGGTAAAAACTTTGCAAAATCCACACTTCATGCTAAGCAAAGTTGGCAAGACATCTTGAAGCAGTATGCAAAGTGAATTTTTCAAACTTTGCCAATATTGACGAGTAAGAGTTAGTGAGGGAAATCAAATCCTTTCAGGTTTTCTGCTCTGCTCTCTAACCACTGGGCTACCCTTCTACTCTAATGATCTAGGGCTGGATTTTCATAACCCAAGACTCGGGTGCAAGTCCCTAGTTTGGATACAGCTGACATCATGACAAATGCAACAAAATGCATGCTTCCTAGTTTCAAACATTAAGGCACATTTCTCACATTTTCCTACATTTATGGCATGGGAATGATGCATGTGTCATTGTTTGACAACTGCATCATTTATAGAGTGCAACTCATGGCACTCACAACATCAAGTTAGTTAGCAGTTGCGGTGATCTGGCAGTCATGTCACAAGTAACAGAAATGCACAGCAGTCATGCTGTTACTCTTTGAAAATCCAACCTTTAAACTAGTGTTGCTTGGATAGTATCCTATGAATTAGGATACCACCAGATGCCTGACATTTGGCCAGCTAGTGGATCCGGTTGGATAGTAGTGCTATCCAACCGTGGATCCGACCGTCCCGGATCCAGGCTGAATCTCCCAGATCCATGGTTGGATCCATGGATCAGATGCTGGATCCAATGTCAGATCCCTGGATCCAACCTCGGATCCCTAGATCCAACCGTGGATCCTGGGATCTGACCACAGATCCCTTGCTCCGACCATGGTTCCATGGATCTGACCTCGGATAATGTGGGACCTGACCTGGAATCTGACCTCCAACTTAGGTTGCATCCCAAGTTGGATCTCAAGTTGGACACTGCCACTATCCAAAACATTACAATCAGATCCACAAACGCACTATCCAAGCATCACTACTTTAAACATTACTATAATGAACTTTGTTCAATGCTGGAAGATATTTTGATGTTGAGTATAAACTTTACTTATATGCAAAACTTGTAGTTATGGGGTAGGAAGAAATAGGCTGTTGGTTAACTAGGATCTGCAGCTTATCCTGTAGGTAGGGAAATGGGCAGACTAGGTGGGCCAAGTGGTCCTTATCTGCCGTCAAAGTCTATGTTTCTATGTTTCTATATACTTATCATTAGCAGAGGACACCTTTCAAAACAAGACTTGTTCTTGTAAGGTCTAACCTGGTAAAACAATGTAGTAAATAAGCAATGAAAAATGTAATAACTAAAGGTAGAGATTTAAAAAATTAAATGTGATTATGACTGTAATTAGGAGAAACAGTCAACTATGAGATAACAGTCCTGACACTCAGCAGGGGGCAACACTTGGTTTGCATGGAGTCCAGGCTGAGATGAGGAGAGTGTGGGGCTCAATCGGAGCACATAAGGTGTAGTCATATTATCATGGAAACAATCTTGCACATTAATGCACAGTAGTAGAACTGGGAGGGTTTGGGGGAACAAGAGAACACAGTTTCAGGAATGAAATGAAATGCCTGACTCTGTTCAAGGAGCAAGGACTTCTCCTATATTAAATGTGTCCCTCTAAAGGCATAAAACTGACTAAATAAAGTGTAAAAATGCAACACATATGTAATGAGGAAACGTGTTCCCAGACCCCTGTCATGTGCGTTCAATCCTCCATCAAAGGTGGGGGGAGGCCCCTCGCAGTGAAGGTTTTCTATTTATAACATTATCAATGCATGCAGCAAGTCAGTGGATTGTAGAGCCCACCAATCTGAGGGGCTTCCTTACATATTTAGAGTCATAAATCGGCAACGTCAATCATGTCACAAATGGTGCAGCTCTAAATTGGTCCAGGTTTGAACAGACTACTTATTTTATCTCTGCTTATGAAGTGAGGGGGGAGCAGACATGATGGACCAAGAGTCTTTTCTGACCTATTATATGCCCCATGTTAAAAATATATATAAAAACAAAGTTTCTGTAATCTATATAACAGCTGAGTTGACACATTTGATATTTGGAACCTGACTTCTGACTTGCGCTATGAATCACAGATGCATACTCCATCTCTTCTGCCATTGCATTTCTAATAAAAGGGAAGGAAAGCCTCACATTACAATTACACCTTAAACACAGAGGTAGTGCATGACCCTGCCCCTCAAAAACAGCTAATTTGCAGTTTCTGGGTAACAACAGTCCAATTTCTAATTCAGTTGTCCCTGACCCTCCCTTCACAGTGTCTCATGTAATCTCTTTAAATGCTATTGCACACCGTTATTGTTAAATCTGCCTTGAGACAGGCTCACCGTGCTGCAGCAGAAACCTAAGGCCGAAACACCTCTGGGGCATAGATTTCTATTAGACCTCCCAAATCAAACCATTATTGCCTTTGTAGTTAAAAAACAAAACAACTCTCGAAACTCAAATCCAGCCATCTCAGCAGGTAGCATTCAATTCATGCGTAGGATGATGTCTCAGCTTTTATCATTCTTAAGAAAACAAGGTGGAAATAAAAAAAAAAGTGCTCTGTTCTTAAAGAGCTAGTGTGATGCCTAAAACTAATATTAGTTTTTAAAAGCAGTGAACTATTACCTTTTATATCTGAGGTACTTTTTATGTTCCCTTTGGTTAGGTAGAAGATTGTATACCTAAAGCTAATAGATGTGTTGTGTGGAACAGCACTTTGCCTGCTAATGCTAACTTACATATCTAGCTCTTTTCCACCCATTACATCATCAGCATTGTGACCTCACTGACTGTAACATCACTGCTGCTTAGGAACAGCCCCCCAGTAGCTGCCAGGTCAGTCACCTGTGATCTCATTGTCGATGAGATCACAATGCTGATGATGTAGTGGGGGAACTAGAGACAGATATGTCAGCTGCCAGGCTAAGATCTGTTCCACACATCCAGCACAATATATCACATAGAAAACTTTCCAATGAGCAAACGGAAAAGAAAAATACTTCAGAACTAAAAAATTATAATGGACTACTTCTTAAAATTTGTATAATTTTACTCTCTGTCTGTTTTGGTTCCACTATCTCTTTAACATAGTAGCGTCTAAATAATTTCACAAGTGTTCCCAGAGGTGTTAGCAGCTTTTTAAGAATTGGTAAACACGAGAAAGGGTATCTGTAACAATCTTTGGGTATTAGCCCACATTCCTAGTGTGTGACAGTAGAACCAACAATCTCTTGATCATCCACCATGCTACCTTTTGTGCCAGGACAGCCCAGTGACTATATACAGAGAGAGAGTGACACTTTTATGCACTCATCAATATCATACACACACACACACACACATACACATACACACACACACATACACACACACAAACACATATACACACACATACACACACACACACATACATGCACACACACATATACATACACACACACATACACACGCACACACATACACACACACACACATACACACACACACACACATTCTTTAATAATAAAAACAAATAAAAACATTTACAGTGTATGGTGAAATGTTGCTAGGGATGGAAATCCATCCGTAGAATAGGGTTATTATGCTGCAGTAGCTACGTCATAGTAGCTGTTATACTGCACTAGCTATGTAGCTACTGTAGCATAACAACAATGAACATGTTCGCGCATGAACGTTACACAAACCTCTGCCTGTCAGGAAGCGGTGGCAGCGGTGAGAGCAGGACAGTAGGAGAGCAGCACTGAGGCAAAACCCCCAAAAAGTAAGAACACAGCTGCGCACCTCCTCACTACTTTTACTAGTGATAGCGGACTGTACACCAATGTATGGTCTGCTATCCACAACAACCGTGAGTTGCCATCTCAAGGTTGCCATGGCAACCAAAACCTCTTGAGCTTCACTCCCGAGGTTTAAACAGTCACCATTGACAACCTCTTGATGGTTACACACGGTTGTTATGGACAGAGGATCATACATTATCCTCTGTATGATAACTGGGGAGCATTTTCTCCCAAAGGAAAACTTGATTATAATTTGCTGTTATAACCAGCTGATTATAATGGCGAATACATGCCAGGTTTCCCACGCTTCATGCATGTGCACACTGTCTCCCAGCTTCAGTCCCACCATGGCTGCTGGCATGGAGATCAAGTTACATGTATATAATTGCTGTGGTGAAAAAATGCTCCACAGCACATATATAAAATAAGACATGGGGTAGTGTGCAAAACTCGAACTTTAATCCGAATTTGAAATAAATTAAATTAGAAATTAAATTACACACACCCTTGGTGTTGGATGTTTGTATAAACCCCTTGAGATTCACTCTAGGGGTTTATGTAGCATCTGCCACCTCCAGTGTGTGTAAAATTCATGTTATACACACTACCTTATGTATTCTATATTTTATTCACACTTAAAGGGGAAGCATTAGCAAAATCAGCAAGTCTGTGAGCAGCAGAACTATAGCAAGTTCCTTCTTCATGGTTGCTGAACACTGACATACTTGGCTGCAGATGTCCAAAACAGCTGAGTCCAATATATATATATCAGCATTAGAGCTGGGAAAATATGAATATTATTTACTGGTTAAGCTGTTTATCAATTGAGCTACCAGTAGTTTAAAATCTTGTAACATATGGATATTCCTAATAATACTACTGAAAGTTATACAAAAAATTCCTCGTAATGCTATTGTAGAAATCCATTGATAGTATTACAAGATCTTGTAATGCAATCATTCGATGTTCAATGATAGTATTATGAGATCTCGTAATACTATTGATGGATTTTCTAAGACAGTGTTATGAGACTCTTCCTTCATGCTGCGCACACTCACCACAGCTGTGTGTGAGCCAGCTTTTACTGTAAACAATGGGTAAAGAAAAAGCCTGCCACAGTACAGCTCATAAAAAAACAAGCATTTGTCAATGCCGAATGTTTGCTTGCTGGCATTGGCATTGGTAGTGTAGGAGTAACAGAGCTGCATAATAGGAATGGCAGTGAAGTATTGAACTGAAGCCAACCCCACCACCACCCTGCAGATACTAACAGGCATTGGGGTGTGCATTTGGGTCATCAGACATAATGGCACGCCATTTCACCACACCCTACCCTGCAGACACCGACACGTGTCACGGTGTGCTTTGGGGTCTTTGGCCCTTATGTTCACCCCATTCCTTCAGGAAATACAGTGAGATGGGTGCTGCATAGGAGAATGGGGTGAACTTTGGGGCCAAAGAGTCCGAGGCACACTTCGATGCCTCTCACTGGCTGCAGGGTATGGGTGTGGGTGGAATGGTATGAGCATTACAGGCGACAATCCCAAGTCACAACCCTGATGCCTGTCAGTCTCTACAGGGTGGGGCATTATGGTCGGAAACCCTAATGCCTCAGGAGTTCGTTGGTATTTTCACTCCAAATTTTCAACATGGTTTTTTTGTGACCCCCACCTCATGAACAGTGGCAATATCAGTTTGTTAGCTGAAAGCTGATTTTGCACAGTGACTAGGCTATTTGGCACCACAGGTGTGAAAACACATTTCAAACAGGATGTGAAAAATGACAGCTGTATTGTTCATGGGGAGGTGGAAAAAATGGCAATGTTGAAAATCTGCAGTGAAAATATTTAAAAAAATGGTGAAGTCACAAACGTGCATAGAAACTGTGCAACACACACATGTAATGTAATTAGTTTGGGGATTTTTTACAGCAGAAAAACACAGGCATTTTGGGACCTCCGCTCATGAACAGTGTCACTGTGATTTTCTGAATCTGTCCCGAACAGTGATTTCCCACAGCGACCACGCACTTCTGCGCTGGAAGTGCGAAAACACATTTCAATCATGGTGTGAAAAATGACAGCTGTGCTGTTCATAAGGAAGTGTGGAAAAATGCCAGTGGTGAAAATCTGGAATGAAAATATTACAAATTCATGAACTTATGAGGGTGCGTGGAAACTGAGCAATGCTTGCTCGTAACACAGTCATCTTATGGATTTTTGTCATCAAATTTTTAACATAGCCATTTTAAGAGCTCTGCTCATGAACAGTGTCACTGTGATTTTCTTAATCTGTCCTGAACATTGATTTCACACACCGACTGCGCCATTGTGCGCTACATGCGTGGAAACACATTTTGGGCAAGATGTGAAAAAAGACAGCTGTACTGCTCATAAGGAGGTGTGGTAAAATGGCAATGTTGGAATCTGGAGTGAAAATATTAAAAATTTGCAAACTTACGAGTGTGCGTAGGAACTGCGCAACGCATGCTCGTAAATTAGTCATTTTTGGGAATTGGTTCACCAAATTTTCAACATAGGGTTTTTGGGAGCCTACCTCATGAACTGTGACACTGTCATTTCATAAATCAGTCCAGAAAGGTGGTTCCACACAGTGACCACGAAATCACCTTTCAGGGCTGATTAACACCATGACAGTGCCAGCATTCATGAAGAGCAGTCCCAAAAACCCCATGTTGAAAATTTGGTGAAAAAATTCCAAAAAATGCCTGAAATATGCTTCAAAGTTGAAAAAAAACCCCATTTATTCCATTATACAGCTTACCGGCATTTCCTCAGCTCGCAGTCGGCTTTGAAGAGTGCAGACATGTTCCCAGTCCACCAAAGATCATAGTGGCGGATTCCAGAGGTAAGGATGGGGTAAGGTGGGGTGTAGGGAGGCAAGGAGCGTAGAGGCTGGGCGGGTGGGGGAGGGGCAAGGCAAGCAACGAAGGACCTGTTTTGTTTTAGGTCTTTTTCTTTTAGGAAGACGACGCTGGACTTTTGCCATGCTGGGTGGGCTCCCAGCGTGGCGCTGGAGTTTTGTTTTGGGGGGCAGTGGAGCCGGCAGAGTTAGGCACCCCGTCGGCCATACAAGGTTGCCACGCTGGGGTGGGCTCTCAGCGGTACATGGAAGTGTGTTTGGGGGCAGCAGACAGACGTTTGCCATGGGGTGGGCTCCCAGCATGGCACCTTGGAAGTGTGTTGGGAGAGGGGCACTGAGCTGATAGTGGATTCAGCACCCTCTTTGGCCGTAGTTCACTTCAAACTGAATTTATGTTCCAGGAAGAGAAAGCAGAAACGTATACAAGCAGGATTGCCGGCAATATGCTAATCAACACTATCTTATCGCTGCTCACTGAAGCGGTCTCTCCCTTTCAACTGTACGCTACTGCATTTTCAACTGCTGTCATAGACAGCTGCAGCATTCATTGGTGACTGTGGCCATGCCTGCAAACACACTGACTGAATTGGAAGACAGGGTGCCACACCTACAAAAACTCGGATAATGGCACTATGTTTCTTGCACATGCGTGCAAGAAAACATAACAAAACTGGTGTCCCAGAAATCCCCTGTTGTGCACAGCCCCTCCTGCCCCACTGCTGCTTTATTGAGGGGAGAGTGAAGAGTCTGTGCTCTCTGGAAGTGGGGGAGTGAAGTTTGCTCTTGGAGACAGCTGGAAGCAGAGGAAACATGTGGTTCCACCTCTGGCCACAGAAGAAGCTGCTCGGGGTTGCTGTTGGCTGCAGTTCCATGCATGAGCATAGAGGTAAGCTCCTGCCTGGATTCATATATCAGCAAAAATAAAACATAGGTGACTGTATATGACTTGACTATATGTATGACTTGGCTATAATCCCATCTTGAAGTTCTGGTGACACGTTGGAACCTCTTGAGCTTTGCTGTCCAGGTTCACATGTCACCAGACTCTTTCCATAGTATTATAGCCTCATAATACACAGTCCCCTTTCTATTATTCTATTTGTAATACACTGATGTGATGTCATAATACCCAGAAAATCATGTATTATAACTGTAATATATGGTTTTCCATGTTGGGCCATATGCACTAATGAGCATGATACATGAAGGTAAGGACACATACTGAGCCATACAGCTATGCACCATGTACCCAGCCCTTGCAAGATACGCAAGGTTGGGATGCACAAACTCCATCTGTCCCATGCACAGACACATAGGTCCACACTGGGGGGGGGTCAGCTGGATGGCAGGACCTGGGTTGAACCATAAGCTTCCAACTGGAAACCTTGACCAGCCCTGCAGTGGCTCTCCTGCTCCACAGAACCAGGGAATCATGGGGAATGGTGGTCCACATTAGTACTGCCATGTCTCCCTACTGCCGTTTAGTTTAATTTCACTTTTCTTCTAACTGTGCCTTGTAGCTGTCATCCACCTCCAGCCCTCCGAGGCATGGAATAGTGCTGGGATCCATGGCTATGGGGAGCTATGTGGATGTGTGGACTCAGGTTAAGGGCACACATGTTTTGGCAGCCCTCTGACTGGTACAAAGGAAAATTACCCCAACATTGTCCTGTGGACCACATTGGACATTGTGCATGCCGTGATCTGCTGGCCCAATGTGGGTACACCCACTCCCTGCCCAGACCTATCACACATTTGTGCAGAATCCAGTGTGGATGGCCCCAGGCAGGGTTGCACAGCGAGTCATAAGTATATCAGCAGGTGTTCACTGGACACCCAGGATGCACATATCCTGACCCTACATGCTGCCTTTCATGGGACGTAGGGCCAGGATCCCTAAGTGCTGAGGGCACATTATGCATATCAGTCAAATAAATCATTTTAAGCTTCATTGACTCCAGGATGGAAGGTTTCTGTTAACCAGCTTCCCCTCAGGCTACTAGTTCATGAACAAATCTTAAGCATAATGAAGGTTGGGGTGACAGGTAACTGAGAGCTCAGCAGGGTGAGTGGGGCTGAAGGCAACACACAGCAAGGTGTGTAAACGTGGGCTGCGCATTCTGCAAGAGCTACATCCATCAGCATAATGAAGGTTGTTAGTGATGAACAACTGACAGCTGGAGAGGGAAGGCAAGACTGCAGTTAATGGACAGTGAGGTGTGAGGCACACTATAAAGAAAAGGCAGGTAACATGTAGGTGGGTGGAGTATGACCAAGTGGCCTGAGCGCCTCAATGGAAACCAGCAATACAGTATATAAGATAAAATACGAAGAGCTGTGCCTACTCATTTTTTTCACAGACTCTTGGTGCGTGATGCTTAAAAAAACACTTTCTCTTTTGGGGTCTAAGTGGCATCATACACCTCAGGTGTGTGAAAAAAAAACCATAATGCACAACTCCTCATACATTATTCTCTATTTAATGCGTAAATACCACACATAATAAATAGACCATTTATTATTCTGATTTGAATAACAAACATCAGGCCCTATAAAAGGTACTTGATACTCAGATTGCAAAAAAAAAGTTTAACTCATTCTCTCTGGTAACCATCTGTAGGTGGCAACAGAAAACACCCCCCTTCACTCCGGTAGACTTCTGTAGCTGGCATCAATTCACTCACAGTCACTCCAGGAGAGGTCTGTGTATGACTCCAGTTTGGATGTATATATTTAGCCAGCTAATCAACTTTTGGCTTATTTAAGTATTTCTAGGGGTACTTCATCATGTACGGATACATAATTTGGTATTGAGCACCTGACTGTCTCAAGCTTTAAATCAGTTCTTAAGACTTATTTTTTTAGCGTAGCGTTTCCGGATGAATCTAGATGATGGGTTAGCTATATTTGTAGCTCTGTATAATTCCCTCTGTAACCCTACCCCCGGGTCATCCCTGAAAAGAGACTTTTTGGTCTCAGTGGGCTTACCCGGTTACCAAATTCAAATAAATAAATACATTTTAGCTGTCATAAATTAATACCAAATGTTTTTCTTAATGATTTTATGTATTTTGATCTTACATGTTTGCTTATGTTTATGTATTTGTACAGCACCTTGATCTTTGGGAAGGTGCTTTTCTAAATAAATTTTGATTTGATTTGATATGCTACATGTTTTCTACACAAAAAAAGGAATTATGTTGCTTTTTTAATTTAAAAAAATCAGTTTTGGGGGTATTTTGGCTAGTATAAAAAGAAAAATGAATTGCTAAGAATTGATTGCATACCACTGTTGGAAAAGTAATTTTGTGCTAAACAACTTTGCCCCTCGCACTTTGTGTGTAGCAGTTATGGTCCATGAGCTATTTGCATTTCTTTATGGTATGCTGTGTATGGCTTTTATTTTTTTTTTAAATCAGTCTGGGGTATTCTGTCTAGTATAACATCAAAACCAAATTACTTAGAATGGATTGCATACCACCATTAAAAAGGTAATTTTGTGCTGGACAACTTTGCCACTTATACTTTGTGTTTAGCATTTACTGTTCATTAGGTATTCACATTTGTTTATGGTGTGGTGCATATGGCTTCATTTTTTTGTAGAAAGGCCCAGGATGCAGTGTTAAGGGTATAGAGGGCAGAAGGGGTGGAATTCTCAGAGAGCTGCTGTAGAGTGGGTGACATTTCCCCTGTCTCCCTCCCCGGGTGGCCAGAGCTAGTCTCATGGTCTGTCCAACCCTTCTCATGTCCAGCCCCCCTCCGTCATCCTTTCAAATAGTATATCTAGGGTGGTACCATTGCCATGAAAGTCAAGGATTCTGTGATTTTTCCCATTTTTATGGCTACATGGGCGGAGCTCAGCAGACATTATGCCATAATTCATTAGATCTTAAGAGCACTGTGGAAACACGTGACCGAACCACTGTTCAGTGTGCTTTCACAGTGCTCTGACAGATTTTCAGTGGTGCTGTTTAAGTGGCCCTTCCTCTCCGCGAGCCACATAAACACACCCTCTTCCCGGCGCACTTCTTTTTCTCTCCACAATTGTGGAAGTGACTGCCGCCGTGCACAACATGGCGGTGCCATCTTAAACTGCACATGCATGTGTATCATGCATGCGTAGTTTTGTCATCACCGCCATCTTGCGCATGGCTGACTCCGAGGCAAACTGCGCAGGTGTAAGTATCACATATGCGCATTTCTGTTATCACCACACTTGTACTTATGACTGTCTCTGGTGCAGAGAGAGATCCAAGTATTCTTTTTAACAATCTTGCCACTAAGAGCAGCCATATAAGCTCTGACCAAATCTTGTTAAGAAAATGCAGTGATTGTTGGCATTTTCCAAGACAACAACATAATTTGTAACCTTTTTTCCTTTTTTTTTAACTTAAGTGCTATTTAAATGTAATAAAGACAGAACTTTAAAACACAGGTACAGAAAGAATAGGTAACAGCAGCACAAAAGCAACGGTATGTAATCTTTAAAACTGAAAAGACATTTCAAACTATTATATGATGTGAAATACAATCAATGCTAATGGTCATGTTTAGAGGTGCCCCATAGAACTGCTATACAGACTAGAACAAAAGTTGTGGAAGGTAAAAAAAAAGCTCGTTCAACAGGTAATATTAAATGGTACAGAATGAAAAAGATTCTGCCTATCAGCATCCATAACAGGCGAACATTGAGTCCATGTGGGCTGTTCTCCTGATGAAGTCCTATCAACCAACAGAATATGGAGGAGAGGTGGGCTCATGGACCTGTTACATAAGCTTCAGACAGAGAAATGAAAGGAGAAGGGTAAAGGCTGAAAGTGGAAGAGGAAAGGAAAGAAAAGAAAAACAGGCAATTGTTGCCACAAAAGAAGCAAGAAACTAGAAGGGGGGGCAGCCGGTCTCAAGTAACAAAGTCAGGTTTAATCACCATTGAAACATTACCCACCTGCACCAGTGTATCTTGAAGACAGGCAATCTGTCTAGGAATATGAAGGTCATTCATTCCATTTTATAGATGTCGAGCATTATGTTCCACCAGGCGTCCACGGTGGGTACTTCTGTAAGTTCCACAATCTCATAAGCACCTTTTTAGCAGCCACAATGGCAACTGTAATCAGTTTAGTTATAGCCCGCCTGATTCCCCCTTCCATCCAGAGGAACTGCCACGATTATCAGAGAGGGTGTTATTGTCCCTGGGCCATTAAAGATAGTCTCAACTTCCTGGATGATGGCCGACCAGTAGGATTGTATTTTGGGACGTTACCAGAAGATGTGTGTGACCTGCAGGATGGTGGCCACAGCCCCACCAGTAGAAGCTGTGTTGCTGGTCCAAGAATTTTGCCACAATCTCTGGTGTTTGAAAGTACCAATATCTACACTTCCATGAGTATTTGTGCCAGTATGAGGCTGAGGAAATATGGAGGGCTGGGGAGGAAAAATTGGTCCCGATATCAAGTAAATGATCAGAGTTCAAAATTCAATTTCAGTAAAATGGAATTTGTAGTGTCTCTGGATGTTTCCTGGAGTGCTCTATAAAGGTGCCCGATAATATGGGACCAAATATCTCAATGAAGACATGACACAACTATCCAAAACTATTGAAGGGGTGTGCCTGGTAGTCATTGATATTAATCTGGACATTCAGAGAAATACGACTGGAGCTGGAGTTACTGGTAATGGTCAGAAGTTGGGAAGCCGTCTTTTGATTGAAGGGTAGAGAAAGGGAGAATGCCCTGTGAATCCATTAACTAAAATATATAGGTTACTCCCAGTCAATGCCATCTCTGCAATGTGGGGTTTAGTTGATTTGGGGGATAATGTGTGTCATAAGATAAAGCTCGGAGCTGAAAGTGACAGGTGTCTGGAAGAAAGTGGTGTAAGACCTTGAGCCACTGACAGAAGGTTTCTGCCATATATTGGTAGAATTTTGTTAGAGGAGTACATTGTGAGGGTTGCTGAACAAGGAGCCATCCTTTAAAATTTAGTTTCATGAAAACAACTTAGTTTTTGGTGTTTTGCAAATAACAGATTCATAATTTTATGCCTCACCACCACTATGCGCTTGGTTCCCAGTCTACCTAGTGTGGGATTCTGGGGCTTGCATGTGAGCCACATTCTCCAAGTTTGAAGCACACTGGTCTGCTTCCTGCTACTGGACTAATCTAACAAGAATTTGCTGAAACATTGACCTTTTTTCCTGCTATGCTTGTATAAAAATCTGTCAAAATACAGTTAATTTGACTAACGCACAATGGATTCATGACTTTTCACGATTTTTACTGTCATTTCCATGATTTTTGACCATGACAAGATAGTACTATGATTTTTGCCATAGAAACATAGACAATGATAGCAGAAAAGGACCAACAGTCCATCCAGTCTGCTATTTCCTATTTAGCCATGAGACCTACTGTCCCTCCAGGGTCCTAGTCCTCCTCATTCCATCTTTCCCCCAATTCTCCTCCCATTTCTGCCACCCCGAGCACCCACTATACCCTCCATTCTGTCCCAACCATGCTTGAAACCACCAATGGTTTTAGGAACCATCGTTTTGGGTGGTAGACTGTTCCACGGCTACACCATTCTTGCTGTATAATAATATGCCCTCATGTCCCTCCTGAACCTCCTCCTTTGAGTTTCCACTCATGCCCATGTAACCACAAACTAGTATTCAAGCTAAATAGTTCCCAGTAGTTCATCTTGTTAATTTCTTTTTGGAACTTGAAGGTCTCTAGCATATCTCCTGTCTCCCTTCTGGTCTCCAGCAAATACATATTCACTGCCTTGAGATAGGACCTTCCCTGTTGGCCCTGAATCATTTTTGTTACCCTGCACCGTACCGTCTCCAGCCTATCCTTATTCTTCCTGAGGTGAGGACTCCAGAACTGGGCACAGTGCTCAAGGTGTGGCCTCACTAAAGATCTATGTAGGTAAAGTATTACCTCTTCTTTTCTGCTATCAGTACCCCTCCTGATACATCGCAACATCCTCACTTGGTTATATGCCTTGTTGCACTAACACAGTTGTTTGAGGGAGTCACTGATGATAATGCCAAGGTTCCGATCCTTAGCCGTAATGATACGTTTCACCCCATCCATCCAGTACTCTGTTCTGGGGTTCTTGTTCCCTAGGTGCATTACCTTGCCCTTTTTGGCACTGATTTTCAACAGTCAAACCTTAGATCACCCCTCTAGCTTTTGTAAGTTACTCTACATTTCCTCGATTCCCTCATCGCTATCAACCCTCCAACAGAGCTTAATTTCATCTGTGATGAGACATAATCTGCTCCAGAGTCCCTCACCAGTGTCACTGATAAACATATTGAAGAGGACCAGACCCAGGACAGATCCCTGTGGTACCCTGTGCATGACCTCCCTCTCTTCTGATTTGATCCTGTTGACTACAACCCTCTGTTGCCTCCCCTTTAACCAGTTACCTACTCAGTCTACTATGACCTTAACTGCATCCAGATCCTCCATCTTCTTCAGCAAGCATCTGTGAGACACCCAGTCAAAAGCCTTGCTGAAGGAGAAAAAATCCCCAGCATGGCCCCTATCCAATTCCCTCATCACCCAGTCAAAAAAAAAACATCAAGTCAGTCTGACAAGACCTCACTGCCATGAATCCATGCTGTTTACTATCCCCACGACTATTGCTGTTCAAGTAGTCCATGCGGTCCTCTTTGACCAGTGACTCCTTCAGCTTCCCTACAATAGAGGTAAGACTGACAGTTCTGTAGTTCCCCACTTGGTCCTGGCCATGACAATACAGTACCATGGTTTTTGTCATGGTGATCATGACAATACTGTATCATGACTGATGTCAAGGTGACCATGACAATACAGTGTCATGACTGATGTCAGGGTGACCATGACACTACAGTATCATGACTGATGTCAGGGTGACCATGACAATACAGTACCATGATTTTTGTCATGGTTACCATGATTTTTGTCATGTGACCATGACAATACAGTACCATGATTTTTGTCATGTGATCATGACAATGCAGTACTATGATTTTCTCCAGAATGTTTCATGACAGATGTAGAATCCTAAGTATAATATATACCTGCTAGCCCCACCCCCTGCCTGACATCATCTTTCTTAGCACACCCGCCTTCCTAACCTGACTTCTCCACACCACCCTAGGGGAAAAATCTCAGAAATATTAGTTGACCCCCTTCTGATCTATGTTCGGGTCTGGCATAATAACTGAATCCCTGGCAGCTTAGTTGAATTCCCCTCCTGGTAGTCCTCATGAGCTCTGATCATCTATTACACTGATGTTAGGGGGCATTATCCTCCATAGCGCCTGCAAACATCTGGATAGGCATCTTTCATACTGCCACACAGCTGCATGGGGGGCAAGGACTCCTGAGGGCAGTGACCATGCTGAACATAGAAAGTTTGGGTGGGGTCACAATGGAGTAGACACAAATGGCCCATTTTGCTACACTTCTCATAATGACTCAGTATTGGGCCTTTCCTTGTCGGTACTCTCACCTTAGTTATTGATACGTAAATGTATATGACTAGATGTGCACCCACTGTATGCTCTTCTCTGTGTCATGTTTGTAACTCAGTATCTGGGTCACTGCTTTAAAAAGGACACTGTCAAAAAGAGCCCTCCCAGTTAACAAAACAGAAAAATAAATTCTTTGCAAATAACGCTATGCTGAATTAAGAAATTTTGATCTGCCAGAATTCTGCGATATTTCTGCAGAATTCCACTTGTGATTTAATATGTCTTTTCTACTGTAAAAAATTGCAGAAATTGTAGAATTTCACTAATTGATCTGAAATTCTGCAGAGCACAACAACACCCTGCAGTTTCCACAGTTGTTCTGTGGTTTACACTAAAAAATGCCGTTCAATTAGAAAATAAAATTACAGTTCACGTGACAGAATTCTGCAGAAATAGCTATGAAATTAAGCCAGGCTTTTCGGGAGTGAAATTGTTATTCTGTTGGAAATCTGCTGGCAGAATTCTACATAGCTACTTATACTGTAAATAGTTGCAAGGGGGAGCCAGCACCAAAGTTTGGATCCCTCCACTTGTGACCGCCTTCCCTTTTCAGAAGTTTCCATTCATGGCTCCAATCTATTCCCACATCAGTTTTCTGTCCATCACATGCTATTCATCCCTCATTCCATGACTTTATATCATAGCTAGACTTGTGTGGAATGCAGAATTCTTCTGGTGGAATTTGTGCAGAATAGTAGTTCCACTTCTGAAATGCATTTTAGAATTTCTTTTTATGTTTGCTTGCGAACATGTGCAAGAAACATTATGTGACAGCTTAGGAGAGAAATGGGATTTTGGAGGTGCGGCACTGTGGTGGCCAGTGCCCCCAATGTATTTTTTTTTTTTTTATCATTTAACAGTTTCTACCTGCAGCCACAGCCCTGTTCCACATCCAGCCAGCGCTCCTCCACTTCACCTCTGATCCCGAAGCTTGCATGCCCAGCTGGCAGATGAATCTACACCTGTGAAAGGGCCCCCCCCCTCGTAGCCCCACACCCGGCAAGGAACCATTACCGGCACAAGCCATCCAGGCATCATTGGTCAGTTGGCAAAACTGCAGCCATCAAGCTGCCGCGGGCTTGTGCTGCCTGTTTTCCTTATCTCCTCCATGGAAGCAGGGGCGTGCCATGACGTCAGAGCACTAGTGTGCAGACGTCTGCCGTGCTTCCCCCACTAGGTACCCGCACCTCTGTGGTACCTCCAGGCATCCCCAGAGACCAGCAGAGTGCAGTGTACATCCACCCCTTATCCCCAGGCCTAGGAGAGCTGTCATTGAAAGCTCAATCCTAGTCCTCCCCTGCCGACCCCGATGACCCAGGCTCATTCCCGAACCCAGGTCACCGGCATGGAGCGAGGTATGGTGTCCAGTGCCTCAACCCTCTACACCACTGGGCCAACTCCCCCACTGTATTTTGAGGCTTGGCCCTCTTTCTCAATGCGGTGGCACACTGCTGCTGACACTAGTTCAGCAAGCATACCACCAACTTGAAACGAATTTGCCGCTGCAATGAGGGTGCCATAATTTCAGGGCAGTACCTTGCCTGGTGTAACATTTCCATTAACATGATGGTGGCTGTAGCCATCCGCCTCAGAGTCCCCATGAAAGCCAACGGGGGAGCCCAATCCCCCTGTCAGCATTCCCCCTTCCCAGTTAATTTTCAGACGGGGAGCCCACTTCCTGTCTGCATAATGTCCCCATACATTTTGTTTGCCATGGGGGGATACCCAATCCCCCTCAGCATCATGTTCCACCCCAAACACAGATCCTTTTTTCTTTGCCAATGGGGGCCCAATCGTCTTCTTCTCCAGTCTTCCCCATCAAAAAACACGCAGGTAGCATGCTGGGAGTCCACCCCAGCATACCAAATCTACCTACAAAAAAAAAAAAAACTTCCCACAATGGTTTTAATTTTTTTTTTTTTACCAGAAAAGTAGAAAACGGTCCCTATTTGTGGCTGGTGCCCTCTCCCCCAACCTGCACCCATCCTCTGTGCACCCCACACCCCCCTCACCCCATACTTACCTCTGGAGCCTGGTGTGATGATCCATGGTGGACCGGGAACACGTCTGCACTCCTTAAAAGCCGACCATGAACTGAAGAAATGTTGGTAAGCTGTATAATGGCATAAATGGGTTTTTTTCAACTTTGGTGGATATCTCAGCCATTTTTGTGAATTTTGGCATAAAATTTTCAACATGGGGTTCTTGGGACCCCACCTCATGAACTCAATCACTGTCATGTCGTTATTTGGTCCTGAAAGGTGATTTTGCAGTGACTGCACGGAATCACTGGTTACCTTCTTTCACTATATGACATGTAACTATCTCTGTATTCTAATACTCTTTGTGTTCAAGTCCTATATGTCACTGTACCTGTTATCCAAGCTTGTAACCCTCCCGGGTCGCACATGAAAATAGGCACTTGGCTGTCTAGTGTGACTTACCCGGTAAACAAAAGCAAATAAATAAATAAATAAATCACCTTTAGTGACCAAGTAACGAAATGACAGTGTTACTGTTCATGAATAGGGTTCCAAAATGCCTATGTTGCAAATTTGGTGAAAAAATTCCAAAAAATGACTGTGTTACGAGCATGCATTACACAGTTTCTACGCACGTTCATAACTCCAAGAATTTTTAATGTTTTCACTTGAGGTTTTCATCATTGACATTTTTTCACATTTCCTTATGAACAGTACAGCTGTCATTTTTCACATCCTACCCAAAATGTGGTTTCGCTCATGTGGGCACAATGGCACGGTTGCTGTGGGAAATCTGCGTTCAGGGCAGATTAACAAAATCACAGTGACACTGTTCATGACAGTAGGTCCCAGAATGCTTATGTTGAAAATTTGGTGAGAACATTTCACAAAATAACTGTATTACGAGCGTGCATTGCGCAGATTCCACGCACGCTCATAACTTCAAGACTTTTTAATATTTTCACTCCAGATTTTCAACAATGGCATTTTTTCACACCTCTTTATGAACAGGACAGCTATCATTTTTCACATCCTGCCCGAACTGTGTTTTTACACATCTGGCGCAGAATGGCGTGGTCACAGTAGAAAATTAACATTCAAGACAGAATAACAAAATCACAGTGCCACTGTTCATGAGCAGAGGTACCAAATGCTTTCATGAGGTGGGGGTCACAAAAAGGCCATGATGAAAATTTGTAGTGCAAATACCAACAAACACCTGGGGCATTACAGTTTCTAACCATAACATCACACCCTGTATAGACTGACAGGTGTTAGGGGCGTGCCTTTGGATTGTTGGCTGTAATGCTCATGCCATTCCACCCCCATCCTACAGCCAGTGACAGGCATCGAGGTGTGCCTTGGACTCTTCAGCCCCAGACTTCATCCCATTCTCCTATACCGCACCCATTTCAGCATATGTCCTTATATAATGGGGTGACTGTAAAGCCGAACACCCCAAGGCATACCTCAACAGTTGTCAGTGTCTGCAGGATAGGGTAAGGTGAAATGGCATGAGCATTATGAACGACGACCGAAATGCATACCCCAATGCCTGTCCATCTCTGCAGGGTGGAGGTGGGGTTCACATGAAGTTCAGTACTTCACTGCCATTCCTAAACTGCATCTGTCAACTCCTGCATTTCCAATGCTAATACCAGTAGGCAAACATTCGGCATTGACAAATGCTTGTTTAATTTAGTGGCATTCCCAAAAGCATTTCTATTTAAACAATGGAATAACCGTCCACAGATCTCTTAAACTGCAAACTAATATTCTATGGATTGTGGAAAAAGAATCTGTGGCTTATATAAACTGCAGATTATTAATCCATGAAAACTATTCCACTTTCAAAATTTCAGAATGTACACTACCAATGGAATTCAGCAGAATGATGCTGAATTTTCCAAAATTCCATAGAACTCTGTTCCATCGGCATTTGGAAATTCTGCACAGCACTAATCATATCCATTGTGTTTTGACTGAGCATTTTATGAAATGCATTTTGAAACCTAATGTATATAGAGAAAAACTGCATTGTAACTGTGTGTTATGGATTTTTTTTTTACACACCTAGGGCCAGATATTAAAAACTGGGGCTAAATTAGCACTGCACAGGGTGCTAAATTAGCCCTGAACCAGTAACAAGCTATATTTAAAGGAACAGACCCGGGGCCAAACCTGCTTAATATAGCATGCAAAGGAAGCAGTGTAAACAGGGCTGGGAGTGCAGTGCTAAAATAGCCTGGGAAATAAGACAGCTCTGAATATAGCAACAGGAAAGTACAAAAATGCAACAGCAGCTCAGTGGACACAGAGGTGGAGTAAGGCAGAGTTGAAGTTGGTGGACAATGTGTGTGATAGCAATAAAGTGTGGCACAACTGCAAACAAAAATGCAGTCCACACACTGCAGAACTGTGCTGTGCTTGTGAGAGATATGCCCGGGGCTAACCCGATTACACAGTGAAACACATTAGCCCAGTGGAAACACGTTAGCCCGGGGCAAAAGTTTACTATATTTAAAGCTCCTATGCAAATGAGCCTAGTTAGGCAATCCATGTGCAAACAGCCACATTAGCATCTCATTAAGGCCTGCTTAGCATACATTAGCATGAAGATTGCCCCGGAACAATTCCATGGTGCACACAACTCCAGCTGTAGGTCAGACTGGAACTACAGGTCGGTAGCCACACGCTGTGTCTCTCCGCAGCACCACCTGTATGTCAGACTGGAGAAACATGTTGGTAGCTGCAGGCTACGTCTGTTCACAGCAGCAGTCAAGTGTGCCCCAGGGGACTAGCAGCACTGCCACGGGTGTGTGTGCTGCATGCCATGGACATATTGTAGTCCCTGCCACAGTGCACAGCAGATGCTACAGTACCATAGTGGCCGGTTTAGTGAGGGGAAACAGCAATGTCTACTGTGTGGCAGGCATCACTGACTGCTGTACACCACACAGTGACAGAACCAACTGGCAGGTGTGTTCTGACAGTGGACATCACTGTCATGCTGTCCTGTGCCTCCCTAAGCTGCGTCAGTGGCAAGGTTGCCCCACCTGGCCATGTGTGCCTTGGTGTCTGTGCAGATGTGCGGTATGTGCCTGGGGGGGGGACACGTACCATCACACAGGCACATTGATGTCAGGAGCATTCCCGATGCTGGAACATGTGCACTGTGAGGATGGCCCCAGCTGTCTGGCCAGCCCTTACTATGTCTTGCAGCCTGGCCACTTGTACACCCTCCATTCCACACCCTCCTTCCCTCCAGTGCTGCATGCATACTATTGCACACTTTGGATGTACACTGCGATTGTTGCACATATCAACCTGTTGTTGGTTTTTTGCCTCAGTGTGCTGCTGTTTGCATTAACTGAGCATCCTGACCTACACCAGTTGCTTAAATTTTCTTTGTGTTTCACACAAAGGGAGTTGTATTTCTTGTTTCCGAGCCCTGCTCTGGACTGAAGTAGCTAGAGCACCCCTACCTTTGTACAGAGTGCAGGTTTGTCTCATACTGTGTATTTATGCCCTGTAGCCTGTTATTGCTCTGTTCAAACCCCCCCCCCATCCTTGGTTTGCCTGAATTTAAGACTACTTTTTCCTGGGTGGTAATTTGCACCACATGAAGTGTCGTGCAAAATCACGCAAACACACTCTGCACTGCGCTAAAGCACTGAATATAGTTTAGCATCTGTATTCAACAGTCTTTCAGATGAGACGTTAAACCGAGGTCCCATCTGCCTGTTCTGGTGGTAGTTCAGGTGGATGTTAAAGATCCCATGGAACTTCTCGGAAAGAGTAGGGGAATTTTCCTGGTGTCCTGGCCACATTTCCCCCCATTCACTAAAAAATAATAATACCACCAACAGCTTAATCTAATTCAAGGTCAGTTGGCATTCATCTGTATCCCCCTTCCCCAGGTCATGCCTGAAAATAGGCAGAATTTGTCTAGTGTACTTACCCGGTCAACAAAAACTAAATAAATAACAAATAAATGTACATGCCCCCCTCTCTTTGCACATTGCATACATTATACTTTTGCCTGGCCCTAATGCAGTTTACCTGTGCTCTTTGGCCTTTTGAATATTGGGGACCACGAACCCGGTGCAAACGGTTTGCACCCAGTGCAAAGTTTTGAATACCTGGCCTCTGGTGTATGTAATGACCCATTATTAGGGCATCACAGACTGAAGGTGTGTAAAAAAAATCCATAACAACAGCTGCATAGCCTTTATTTTTTATAATTACTGGTGCAGGGAGTTTTTTTCTTCAACACTTAAGTGATAGCATAGTTAGTGAAGCACTGCTGACAGAGACACACACACACACACACACACACACTGTCTGTCTCTCCCTCTTCAGCACAGACATTTTCTTTTTTTTTTTAAATGCACTGTGGAACTGCAAGAGTAATGATGAGAGAAGTCAGCCCAACAGTCCATTCCCAATTACAGTTGCTTTCTGGCCCCACCCATCTTTATATGAAAATGGCAAATAGAATGGAAGCCACAAACCAAGCAGAGAACGGGCAACAGAGAAATAGATGGGGGGGAGGCCAAGTGACTGTAAAGAAAACAGTAGAGATGGGGCAAAAGACAATGAAAGAGAAATAAATGGATTGAGAGTCTGCAGGAGAGGGGAAGAGGCAGAAGAAGAGGGGAAAGGGAGAGGATGAGTGAAAGAGAGCTGGAGATGGTGTGAGAGAGGTAGAAAAAAGAGAACTTAGAGATAAAGACTCTTAAACATCCAGAAGATAACTGCTCTTTTCATTTCTTTGGCTTTACAAAAAGTGAGAAAAGCCCTACTGCTATTCTAAAACCTCCAGAGTGTCATGGTCTTGCAATTGAAGAAAGCAGATTTTGAAATAGAAATTTCAAAGGCTGACCCTGCCCTCAGCGATATGAAGCTGGAGCTGCCTTATTGGTTGTGACAGGGTGCAGGGCAGTCCATTAAAAACATTTAAGGAGCAAGACGCAAAGATAAAGGGATGGTGGGTGTTCTTAAAGAAGCAGGAATGGCAGGATTAAGAATTTAAAGGATTTGCAGTTTAAAAGCAGAAATTGATATGAAATTGCTTGAGGTAGCAGTGCTTATTCTGGTCCATTCTCCCCCAACTAATACACAGATATCAAGAGGCAGTAACGTAATCACTGCCCTTGCCAGATATGACATTCCTGGAATTGGTCAAAGCAGCTGAAGTAAATCTCACTAATGCCTGGGTAGAAGGTAGACAAGCTGTTTAAGGTTTGTATCATTGCTTCATTCCAGCTAGAAACTGTGGTAGAGTAGATTTGGTATCTTACAGCATCTGAGGCTGAACATCCTCGGCTTCATCCAGAAGAAATCATTCTTATCATATAAACCATTTTGCCTTCTGTTGAAGAAAACTACCCGTGTACCATAGCAACCTCTTAATCAGAACTCAATCACATGTACAGGGAAAGGTATACAGGGAAATATGTGTTCACCACTTCTATGGTGGAAAGTCCCATCCATGTAATGTAATATATATTGTATTCTGTTCTTTGGTAATGGAGTAAGGCCCACTGGGCCAAAGTGCCTGTTTTCAGGAGTGACCTAGGAGCATCGGGGAGGTTAAGTGACTTGCTTAAAGTCACACAGTGTGCAAGTGGAGGCTGTGGAAATCAAACCCAGGTCTGTCTGCCGAATGTAACAAGCTCATTCACATCTCATTACTCTAACCTCTAGGCTATACTGCCAGCCTATCTATCTATATATATATATATATAAAAATAAATTATGCCAAAATGTGGTATAAAAGGAAATAATACCATTGAGGGGTCAAACAAGCCATACAGCAGGCAAGTGCCTTCATGACAGATTGTTCAGCACTGAGATGGTATTATTTCAAAAGTATGCTACACTTTGCCATCATTTGGGAACTGCAGATAGGAAAGAGGTAGGGAAAATGGACAGACTAGGTGGGCCAGGTGGCCCTTATTTGCCATCAAAGTCTATGTTTCTATGTTTCAAAGTCTATTTATTTTTTATACCGCATTACGTTGGATACTGTCTGCTGTGTCCTATGTGTTCCATAGTGTAGGTATTTTCCATAGTGCAGTGGTATTTAAGTAGTGTTTTTCCATGGTGCTGGACTTTTCCGTACTGTAGTACTAGTAGTATAGTGCTAGTGTTTTTTTTATAGTGTGGTGTAGTGTAGTATAGTTTTCTAGGGACTGCCTGTTTTGTCCCGTTAGTGTTTCCATAGTGCAGGTTCCTGTAGTTTTTCCCTAATCAGGATGCTGAGCAGCATGGCATACGACTGGAAGCAGTGTGTGTTGCATCGGCTGGAGCAGCTGTTAGAAGAAGGATTGACAGGATGAGCGGCATCATGGCTGTGGTGGGGAGTGGGGAAGCAGCAGTGTGTCTGCGGTCAGGAGCATCATGTGTGAGACTTGGAGGGAGGACCAGCATCAACAGCATGATGGGGGGCCTGCATGAGGTGCCTGCAGCTTCAAGGGACATGCTTGCCTGGTGAGTGAGGTTGCAGGGATTTTTCTGGCTGGGTTTTTAGTGTAGGTGAGGGTATCATTCTGTAGGTAGAGTCTGTAAAGGTTTTAGAGCGTTTTTTTATGGAATGTAACAAGGTGGCTTTTACATGTATTATTAAGGGTCTTGTTACATGCATTATTAAAGGACTTGTTATGGGCCGGCCCACTAGAGCATGAGTAGTGCTACCACTTGCGGCATTGGCAACACAGGTTCTGGAACAAGTCCCGTGCATCAGAGGGCCAGCTGGGGGAGAAGAATAGAGCATTCAATGGTCAGCTTTCCTCCTCCAGGGAGGGACATGCAGCTGGCAAAATTCTGACCCCTAGCGGTGACTGGGGGCTGGTGTGCTGTGACTGTGTGTGTATGCAAGGGTTGGTGGTGTGGCTGATGTCACCACATCAGGAGTGGGAGCACACCTAATGTTGCATGGACCTCTGTGGCAGTGTAGCATGATACCACATCCCTCAGCAAGTGCCACTTCACCAGGTTTCTTGAGGACTGACTGTCACTAGATTAGCATCTCGGTCCTCCCTCCTCTTACAGTCAGGAGGGGAGGGAGCCTCGTTGTGGGGAGCAAGCCATGGTCTCCCAGTTGGCAGGGGGGTCCTGGGGGTTGAGGGGTGAACCAGAAAGGGCTCACATGGCATATATGGGGTACATCCCCACCTCCCACAAGAGATTAAACAGAGTTAAAAAAGGGCTTGTTAATCTGTTATTTGGGGTGATTTGTAGTGTGTTAGGTATTAATGTGCTATTACAGTGTTAATAAAACATTAATACACTGTGATTAGCTGGTAGGGTTCAAAGACCTTAATTGTTTTTTTCCATATCCCATTACATATTACACTAACTGATTTTTTTCATATATGCTAACTGGGTATCATAATGGTATACAGAGAAAATATATGATGGCATTTTTAACAAGGACAAAGGCCCAACCATATATTTTATAATAAATTGCAAAAAAAAAAAAAAAATGTGTTAATGCTGTAGTTAGGGATGAAGCCACAAAAGCAGGGAAATGTGGCATTAGGGTTTTCAAAGCTAACACCCCACACCCACCCACCCTGCACACACCAGCAGGAGTTGGGAGGGTGCATTGGGGTCATCAGCCCTAACGCTCACCCCATTCCATAAGTAAATAAGCTGAGATGGGTACAGTGGGTGCTGCCTGCAGGGTGGGGGTGGGGTCCCGAACACCATGTTTCCCTACTTTTATCACTTTAACCCAAACTGGTGCATTAACAAAGTGTTTTTGCAATGAATTTCCTTACTTTTGAGATAGTATAATCATGTCCTCATTCATGCAGGTCCATTTGGGACCTGCATGAACATATCCATTTGCCTGTGGAAGTGCAGAGCCCAGAGAGACCTGCACTTCCATCCTTTCATAGGTGCATACATAGATGCATACATCCATTTCTGCCAAAAAGCAATTTATTTGCTTGGCTGTATGGCTTGTTAAACTGCCAATGTTATGCCATGGGAATTTTGATGTTTTAATTTTGTTTTTATATGCTACCTAAATAGTTGGAAGGATATTATGTGTTATTATTGTGGTGCTCATTAAAACCTTTGTTTTGATATATAGATTGTCCCTTAACTGCAAATATTGAGGGAGTTATGGCTTGTTGAAGCTGAAATGTGGGGGAAAAAATACTAAATCCAAAACCTTTTTTTCACATGAATGAAAAAAAACATATGAAAAAGGATCACTTCATATGAAAAAAGAATCAGAAAATCAAAACCTAATTCCAAAATCTTTTTTCATATGAGGGCATTCTTCACAGGAAAAAATAATTCATATAAAGGGATCCTTTTTTGTACGGTCGAATCCCTTTTTCATATGGCCATATGAAAAAAGGTAACAGGGTCACAAAAATTTATTTTATAATGTACAAAAAAAACATTTCTGGGTCATTTTTTCCAAAAAGTAAGTGCAGACTCCACCTAATGGGGTTCCAAATAGCAAGATACATGTGTCGTGTGTGCAGGATGTAATTTTTGTGGGTTTTGAAAAAAAAAACAGAAACAAGATGGCGGCCATATAAAAAAGGATTTTTTTCTTCATCAAAAAGGGTTATCCCCATATGAAAAAGGATCATTTTTCATATGGACCAGATTTTTCTTTAGTTCCAAGCAGCTATCCAAAAGACTGTACTGAACATGATCAGAATTGAAATGTCAAAATTGAATAACTTTGGAACAGATTCATATTTTTTTCACAAAGCCAGCAAAAGGCACCACCGCTGTCCAAGCCCTTTCTGCCCTGAAAATTTCAGACCAAAATTCCAAACCGTCTAGGTGTTAGGCTATGACAAAAAACAGCAATCTTGGTATGTTAAGAGATCTTCCCCCTGAAACTGCATGTGCAAAATTTTGTGCAAATCTGTTGAATGGTTGCAAAGCTGTTAAAGTGCAAAATTTGAGGTTTAACACAGAACCCCCTGCTCAGCCCAAATGATAGTGGCACTACTGCACCATGCCTCATCTTGGGGGTGATGTCTCCTGATCTGGCAGGTTTCTATGAAAAAAAAACCTAAGTACCACTATCTTCTTTTGTGAGCCAAGATTCCTCTTTCATGAAACTTGTGAAAGAAAAAGTTTGCTTCATTAAAGAACTGGGATCTCTCGCTAAGCCTTCCGCCTACGATTTTAGGGATGTCCCAAAACCATATTTGGGGGTCTTTTTTTAAAAAAATCAAAAACCAGAATCTAGCTAAACAAGTCCAGTTTACCTATATTCATGTGTTTGTTTTCTCCAGGGCATATTTTTTTATAGATTTTCAAAAATTATTTTTTGGAAAAAAAAAAAGATGGCTGCCATATGAAAGAAGATATTTTTTTTTCATGCAAGAAGGATCTTCTTTCATGAGCGGGGAATTCTTCTTTTGTATCAAATATGTAAACGAAAGACCCTACTGAGCTTGATTTGAACCGAAATTTCAAATCCTTATTACTTAGGAACAGGTTAATATTTTTTCACCAGACCAAAACAAGGCTCCTCACTAGGGCCAGCCCATTCTCTCCTGACATTTTCAGAACACAATTTCAAAACATCTGTGCTGTAGGTGAGAGCTAAACAACAACAAAAAACACTGACTTTTCCCCACATATTGCACGATCTGGATCTTAAAATCCAGACATCCAGCCACCATGAATCTTACAAAATCAGGAGAGCTTGCCCCCCCCCCAGACTGTGCATGCAAAATGTTTTGCAATTGCGTTTAATGGAGGTGTAGCTATTAAGGTGTACATTTAGGGGTTTAACTTTAAATGTCCTACTCAGCCCTAACTATAGGGGCACTAACGTATACCTATAATATCTATAGCTTCCGCAAACAGTAAGTAAAAAACATTTATTACACACAAAGTGCAAATTGAGACCAGTCCCACACTTGGGTATGAGGCTCTTAGTGCTGACTGTTCCCCTTTAAATAAAGAAGACACTGTCTTAGCAATTACTCCACCCCCATCCATCAACCCAGAGCCAGATATCCCAAGTCCTGCAGGCATGGGGTCAAAATGTTGCTGACGAAGATGAAATGCGTCTTAATCCGTTACGCGATTCTTGTTTCTTTTCTTTTCTGTGGGGGCTGTCCCCACCCTCCCTAATAGGATTCTAACTCTAGAGGCCAACACAGAGAGCGCACAGGATCTAGGTTTCACTCATAATGCCGTGTATTAAGCATTTAGATTATGACCGGCATTTAGTCCTGTGCAGACTCTCCTGAGAGACTACAATTCATTACCATACCACTTCTTTCTTCATATTTCTATTTCTATAATGGATCTTGTAGTCTCAGCCCACAGAGTGAGTGATTTCACACTGAGATAACAGCCCTGTGCTGTATTGTATCTAACCATTATGATGTTAATATAGTGAAAAGCTATTCTTGATACAATTACTGGCATGTTATTGCACTAGGATTATGCTGAACTACCCTGAGAGCATAGAAAGAAAACACTGCTCACTCCCAGAGCTTTCATTGATCAGAGTTTTTCAAACTCCTTTTCTAAGATCATTAAAGTCAGTCATCATTACTTAACCAATGCCTGCAGCCCTAAATCCAATTTTTATTGCAAAATCTTATCAAAGATCTTAAAAGCTGTCTCTCTCTTGTTGGAACAGTGCAGCTTAATTAATACCTTGTAGGTGACGTTTGTTTTTTTCCAACTTACTGTCTTAACTTTAAAACTAATAAATTTGACATGCCACCAAAATTGCATCCAACAAGCCTGAGGTTCAGTTGAACTGAGAAGCACCCCCCTCCAGCCCTCTGTACCTCATTATAGGATAACTTAACTGATTTAACTGTTTGACATAAGGGTGTGGGAGGGGGCAACCAAGCTTCTTGTGGTTGTGTAGTCACTGGAGAGACTGCAGTCCCTGGCTGTAGCTGTCCTCTAACTGTGATTTGTTATGCGCCGTTTGGCCGCCTGTGATTGTGTAGGCTGTACAATGCTGGTTCAACAACTCTTTTGTCGACTGGCATCTCGCCAACAGGAATCATGTCGACCGCAAGTTGCGGTTCACATGATTCCTGTGTGTCTCCCAGTCCAATTTATTTATCGGGGGGCTTCACCCCCAAACCCCCCATGTGGTGGACTCTGCCCCCAGCTCCCAAATCTTTAGGATTATCAACTCCAGTCGGAGTTGATTTGGGTCATGGGTGCAGGACCGGGAGACAGTGTGCCCCGTCTCAGGCACACCAACACAGTGACTTGTTGGCAAAGTGTCAATTTTGCCGACAGGGTTGTAGTTCGCTGCATTGGTATCACAGTACATGGGGCATATTGATTGGGCTACTGCACTGTTTGGTGGCATGTGATTGGACTGCTTTGCTGTCTGTCATAATCACAGGCTTGCATCCCCCTCAACACAATCCCAGTACCACACTCAGGAAAGGTACATCCTGATCGGTCTGCTGCAAGCCTGCTCGCTTGTTTGTTTCCAGCCTAATTTTAAAAGTTAATTTTAGTGATTTTACTCTCCTGCTAGTTCTTCAGACAAATGTTTTGTAAATTGTGCTAATTATATTCTGTGGCTGCCTAGAAATTACTGTGCTTAGGTTTTACTGTTACCTGTTACAGTTGATGGTTCACCTCTGAAGTGTACATGCTGTTGCTACTGGGGCCTTATTCTGTACTGTTCTTGCTGTCTCTCCTAATTCTCACTTAATTTCTTAATTTCTTTCTGCTGCCACCCTACCTCATTTCCTACAGCTCCTCTACCTGCTCATATTTCCAGCCTACCTTTCACACAACCTCTGATCCCACCCCGGCCTGGTGCCTGGCCTCCCAGTGTCTCACTCCAAGCTTATTTCCCTCTCTCTTGTCCTTGGCTGTTACCCAGCCCACAGATCAAGCAGTCCTATTGTCTCCCCTGTTGTTCTTCAACCCCCCCGCTGATACATGCTGTCCCTGGCCTCTCGTGTGACACCCTGCCCCCTTCCCTCTACTTAAATTAATTGTGTCCACCACTCCTTCCTCCCACAGCTGCCAGCCTGTGACAGGGCTTGACTCCTCTAGGTAGCGCGGCTCTATTGTGCACCGCCACCTGAACCTGCAGCCTAATTTTAGCCAGAAGCCCCGTTGGAAAGATACGGTCCTGAACTGCAGAAACTTTCATTTTAGGTGCTCTCCACCCAGGTTGTTCTTGATTGACTGCGCCCCAGACCAGTGCATCCTGACTGGTCCACTGCAGGCCTGCTCACTCGTTTGTTTTCAGCCTAATTTTAAAAGTTAATTTTAGTGATTTTACTCTCCTGCTAGTTCGTCAGACTAATGTTTTGACCTGCCCACCCTCCCCAACCCTGACCTTTACCTCTACCTCTATTAAATACAGCTAAGTCCCGCCCTCAGCTTACACTACACGCTACCATTGATCCCTGCCTTCAGTTTCTCCCCTGCTATTAAAGGGCCATCCTAACTCACAACAGCTAGCCCATTCTCAAAAGCCAGGTTAATACAAGTATGACACCTGCCAACCTCCTTCTGCATCTGCTCTTCTTCTTGGTTCTAATATCCTGCTCAGACTCTTTAGGGTAACATAACCCCTATTCGTCCTTGCTCTAGAATTTTAACTGCCCACTGTCAGTATATGGGTCCTACACAAGTAACAACCTACGTCCTATGCAGGAACCCTCTCCTGGACCTCACAACCTCTGGGTGCTTCTCCAACTCTCTTGGAATGTCACTATGTTCCTTAACCCTATGGTACACCAAACCCCAACTCTTCACCAAGTCAGGAATAAATCACTGAAAGGGAGGGCACAGTTACACCATGGGAAATACCTAAAAGCCTTTCTCAAATGCCTAATACTACTGTTGTTAACTTCTGTCAGGCAATATTCACCCCAGTCCTGGCCTTCCACCACTAACCATTGCTAACGCTTTCAACTCAACTTTCTCTGACCCTAGTCATGTGCTCCCACCTAACTTCTTTGAACACAAGCCATCATTTTATATATTTTATATATTTCTATTGTACAGGCACCTTGGTTTTAGAAAGGTGCCTTTTATAAATAAAGATGATTTGATTTGATTTGAATAGAAACCCATCACTCCATCTCCCAGACAGCCCAGCTCTGCCCCATTTTACTTTAAGGCTATCACAGAAAGGCTAGCCCCAAGTATTTGGAAGTCTGCTGTGGTGACTCCTATCCACAAGGGTCTCACAACCAACTACTGGCCTATATCCATCCTACACCCACTCTCCAAGACTTTGGAAAGGATAGTAGCTGAACAACTCATAGACTACCTGGAAAAATATAACCTCCAATGTTCCCAACAACACGGTTTTCGAAAAGGTCACAGCACCACCACTGCACTTCTAGACTGCACCTCTTTCATCCACCAGACACTTGACCACAACCAACTGGCCAGCACCGCCTTTATTGATCTGACTAAGGCATTTGATACAGTTAACCACTCCCTACTAACCGGACAACTATCACTTCTTGGCCTTTCACCGGATGCCACTCGCTGGTTCCAAAGCTACCTTAGTGAACGCTGTCAACGGGTCAAAATTGGGGACTCCATCTTGATCCCCCTCCCAGTCAGTTTGGGTGTACCACAAGGTTCCATCCTTGGCCCCCTACTCTTCAGCATCTTCATGAACGACCTCCCTGCTGCTTGCTATGACCAAATTCTACTCCATGCCGACAATGCAGTCATCTTCTTGAGCCACCCTGAGCCACATCACCTCCAGCAAAATCGACAGCGTAGTTTCTCAGAAGTTGAAACCTGGTTCAGGTCATGTAAACTCATCTTAAACTACTCAAAAACCAAAGCAATGCTGTTTCATGGTACTCACAACAAACCCAAACTCCAACAACTGCTAATCTGCAATAATGGTGGCACTGTGCTGGAACGGGTTGACCAGTTCAAATACCTGGAAGTCACCCTCAACTCTACTGTCTCGTAATCCACGCATATAAATAACCTTGCTAAAGCTGTGAATTCCTGCATAGGGCTGCTGTATAGGCATAGGCACTGTTTGACAGATGAAGCATTAAAATTTGCCATCCAGAGCTCAATCACCTCATTAATTGACTATGGCCTCATGGTTTATGGATCAGCCACTGACACTGCCCTTCAACATATAGCCATAGCTCTAAACAAGATTTTCTGGCTCCTCACCACAGCCTCTAGACTCACACACACACGTGATCTCTATGAATGGACTAACTGGCTACAGCTTCAATGCAGAATTATGTATCAGACCTGCTTACAAGCAAAGAAGTCAGCGCTAGGCCTCCTTCCCCAGGTATTCAGTCTATACTGTCCCCTCACTGTGCCACTCACCTTACTAAAAGTTCAGGATCATTTGTCTTCTCAGTTCCCCACTGCCAGATCACTCAAGGGCAGTGCTCCTACAAAGTCAGGGCCTCTAACTGGTTTAACACTCTCCCAGTGGATATCACGACACCAATGCACTGAATCTTAGCTCCTTTAAGCACAAACTATGACAGCACTTAGTGGCCAGTGCCTACTGTGACTGCTACACTTAATCTCCCTGCTCGCCCTCCTGGCCTCTCCACTACTCATGCACCCTCCCCTCTCCTTCACCATCTACCTTCTCCCTCCAACCCCCAACCCCACTTGGTTCCTGCCTGCCCACTACTACCTTGTCCTCTCAACATCTACCTCTGGCCCTCTCTTGCAGTTGTCAGATCACTATTTTATGTGTAGGCACCCCAGGCTCTCTATGTATGTCTGGCAATATTGCAACACTGCTTCCTTCCTTGTTGTTCCTGACAAAGCCTTTTTGGCAGCTTATGCACTCTGTAATATTTTTACCTGTTATTAATTTGAGTGTCTTGTCTTCTCTGGACAAAGCCACTGGCAGCTCATGTACTGTAATTGCATTTACTGTTATCTACCTGTCTGTTCTTTTCTATTCCTGTCCATTGTCCATGACGTGGAATCTTTGTAAAAGAGCACTGTCTGCTCAAAGGTGTTATCTGAAACTTTATAAATAAATAAATAGAATTTGATTTTAAAAATCAATGCTTAATGGGCAGTCCCAGTGCAGTAATAGCACTGCTGCTGGCAATGCTGCTGACCCAGGTTCAGGAAAGAGCACAAGTCCTCGGAGGGCCAGTAGGAGAGGAAGGATTGAACATCTCACAGGACACTCTCCACCTCCGAGGATGGAGGGTTGTGGTCCACTCTATTACACTGCCATGTGGGTGACCACAGATGGTAGTGCAGCTGGGGACGAGAGGGAAGGGCGGTGGCTTGTCAAGTGTTATGCAGCAGTACATGGTGCCATGCATGCATGCACTTGATTGCTGCTCAAGTGCTAGCTGCCATGGCAGGGGACCAGACAACACCAAGAAACAATGGTAAATGAACCCATAATGGCAGAATAAAGGGGCATATCTTGGCCTTGGCTACAGCAACTGGCTATCCCGACCCCCCTCATTTTGGAGGTCCCTATAAAGAGGAACCAACTGCTCACTGGCCCCAGTCGAGGGACCTCAAAGTAGGATAAGCCAGAGAATTAAAGGGGTGGAGTTGTAAGTGACGAGATGCTGGGAATAACCTGGAGACCAGACTATATATGAACTACTGTTCTCAGCCTAGGGCTACACAGTTTGGAAAGGTGAAGATAAAGGGGTGAGCTGATATTACTGTACAAAATTATAAATAACAAGATCTTGTATGCAGAAATGGGACTAGAAACTGAGGTAGGCAGACATTATACTAGAGACCATGATAAACAAAGAAAAGGGAGACTGTACAAAGCCAACATCAGAGGCTCATATTATACACAGGGGGTAGTGGCAAAATGGAAGAGGCTGTCACAAAAGGTTGTGGATGCCACTAGTGTAGACAATTTAAAAAAATGTTTGGATACATTTATGAACTTAGAGGAAGTAACAGAAATAACCACTGTGTAGTGGGTGGGTAGACTAGCAGAACCCAGTCTGTTGTGTTTCTACTCTGAAATACCATAGTAACCATAGGAGCATAAGCAATAAAAAAAATGCCTAACACCTCTGTTCCATCTCTGTTCTTTAGTTGGTGCTGTTTCTCACATCTGGTGCAGGCAGAGTCCTCTGGGTCTGACTTCCCAGCCCAGTCACCCAGCATTTTCCTCCATGGCTCATCCCCGCCACACAAACACACCGTTTCAGAGGTTGTCAGGTCCCCCTTCCACTGCTGATGAAATGGATCTGGTTTTGCCTGGGAGAGGGCCCTGCCACTAGTACAGGGCTGACAAGGATTGGACTCTTCAAATTGCACTGCCTGGGATTTGCTATTCCCCCCCCCCAGAAGACAACTTGCTGGTGACGCAAGCCTATGCATTCATGCGTGTGGAGAGTATCACTGTCAGGAGTCCCTCCCTCTCATGCTATGCCTTGCTGTGTGCACTTCCACCTGTGGTCACCTAGGTGGCAGTATAGCACCAAGACTGCCTACCCCAGAAGAGGAGAGCATCATCTGGAATGTTCAATCCTCCTCCTCCGGCTGTTCTACGATGACCCAGGCTAATTCTTGAACTTGGGTCACCGACATCGCGAGCAGTAGTGTTTATCCCTGTCCTAAGAAGTTAGATATTTATTTTATTTCTATTATTTGGTAACAGAGTATGTGCACAGGGCGAGGGGTTTCCCATTTTCAGGCACTACCCATGCCATATGACAATAACAGTTACAGACAAGCATGTGAGTGTAAGAAGGGCAATTAGGAACTGTCTTGGTAGCAATAAGTACGATATATTAGAATTATCTCTTTGCACATCAGATGCCTTTGCAGTATGTAAATATGCTGCATTGGCCTGCACATACTGTTGACTGGCTGTTTAGCCATTTGCACAGTACTCTGTCATTGCATGAGTTTTATGACTGTACTCCCTTTTTTATTGTGCTCTTTCCATTGACCCTCTCATTTAGGCCCCACATGTGCTCCCTCTGCCTGCCGGACTCAACCCCTGCTACTGGCCCTTACCTCCAGACTCCCAGATTTCTCCAACATTCCATTGATTTCCTTCTTATCCCTGCTTGGGGCCTCCCTTCTCTTACCTAGGAGGAAGCACCTCAGACATCAGGGATGCAGTGGGGGGGGGGCAAGAGCGATGCACTGGGTGGTTGGGTAGTGTGGGGAGGACACACTGAGGGCTAACATCTGGTGTAACAGAGGCAGGCCTTTTTCCTATTGTCTCCTTTTCCTGTGCTTCCTCTCTTCACATCATAGTCGCATAATACAACTTTTTATTTTATTTTTTTAATTTTATTTGAGAAATATCGGAATTACAACCTTTGAGTCAGCGACTCATTTCCAAAGGCTCCACATCATAATACATATATGGTACATACAGGGAATGATGACATAATACATATATGGTACATACAGGGGATGATGACATAATACATATATGGTGCATACAGGGGATGATGATGATGACATAATACACATATGGTGCATACAGGGGATGATGATGACATAATACACATATGGTGCATACAGGGGATGATGACATAATACATATATGGTACATACAGGGGATGATGACATAATACATATATGGTGCATACAGGGGATGATGATGACATAATACACATATGGTGCATACAGGGGATGATGACATAATACATATATGGTGCATACAGGGGATGGTGATGACATAATACACATATGGTGCATACAGGGGATGATGACATAATACATATATGGTACATACAGAGGATGATGACATAATACATATATGGTGCATACAGGGGATGATGACATAATACACATATGGTGCATACAGGGGATGATGACATAATACATATATGGTGCATACAGGGGATGATGATGACATAATACACATATGGTGCATACAGGGGATGATGACATAATACATATATGGTACATACAGAGGATGATGACATAATACATATATGGTGCATACAGGGGATGATGACATAATACATCTATGGTGCATACAGGGGATGATGATGATGACATAATACACATATGGTGCATACAGGGGATGATGACATAATACACATATGGTGCATACAGGGGATGATGACATAATACATATATGGTACATACAGGGGATGATGACATAATACATATATGGTGCATACAGGGGATGATGATGACATAATACACATATGGTGCATACAGGGGATGATGACATAATACATATATGGTGCATACAGGGGATGATGATGACATAATACACATATGGTGCATACAGGGGATGATGACATAATACATATATGGTACATACAGAGGATGATGACATAATACATATATGGTGCATACAGGGGATGATGACATAATACACATATGGTGCATACAGGGGATGATGACATAATACATATATGGTACATACAGAGGATGATGGCATAATACATATATGGTGCATACAGGGGATGATGACATAATGCACATATGGTGCATACAGGGGGATGATGACATAATACATATATGGTACATACAGGGGATGATGACATAGTACATTATGTAGACAGCTGACATACAGTTTAACAAAAAATCAGGCATTAGTACAATAAGGCAAAGTTACAGAACCATTTGTTTTGTGCTAGAAGGCAAGTAACGCTGGCAAGACATATATAACGCAGATGGGGATGAAGATTAAGCAGGGGACATTGTTCCAGATGGAAGCCTGCTAGTACTAACTTGCAGACTGAAGCAGGGCCTTGTCAGTACCCAGCATCACAGAGGGGGCCCTGAGGCTAGTTAGCCCTAGGACGAAGACACCTTGTTGATGATCCAGTACATGGAGGATCCAGTGCAGGCAGGTGCATGTGAGGGATGCCAGAAGGTGTTTTTTTAGGGCAACCTTAAAAGGGCCAAGCCTAGGATGGGAGGTGATCAGAGCAGTTGGGGCGTTAAACCAGGTAGGGGCTCTAACCATGAACGATCTCTGTGCCAGGGTTGTTTTGACGCTTGGGATGGTTATGGTCGTTTTGGTTGTGCTGCACGTGTTCATGGAAGGGGTGGTGGTCTTTAGGGTGGCTGAGAGGCCGGGGGGGGGGTTAAACCGGGCAGAGATTTTTTTAGCCATGAGACAGGCCTGGTATTGCACTCTTTCATCAAAGTTCAGAATCTAGGCAAGTGAGTAGAGGGTGCAGGTATGGGTCATTTGATCGGCTCCAGTTAGGAGCCTGCAGACCTTATTGATCACTACCTTTAGTTTCCCAATGGCGGTGGCATTGGCTGTGGAATATACCAGAAGGCCATAATCGACCAGTGAGAGGACCAACGATGTGGGAGACAGGCTTTGTGGTGATAGAGAAGCCCAACTCACGCATCTGTGGCTGCTGTGAGGGTGCTGATGTGTGTGTGGAAAGTGAAGGCCATGTCAAAGATGACACCCAGGTACCTGTAGGATGTGACTTGTTCCAATGTGTAGTGTGAGCTGGATTGGATGGACAGCTGGGCATTCCTTAGCCTATTTTGGTGGTGGGCAAACAGGAGGGTTTTTGTTTTTTTTTTAGGTTCAAAACCAGCCTCTGCTCAGTGAACCATCATTCACTTTCTGGAAAGACATCTGGCAGCATGTGATCACCCATGCCATCAAGTGCATATCTGTTGGCCTACCACTGTGAGCCACTCAAGGAGTGGTATGAGCCATTCCTTCTGCCCAGGGAGGAAATCATTCTCACAGATGCTCTTCACCATCTCCACTGATCTCCACACCAGTTGTACCGGGTGGGATACATGAACCCAGGTCACCAGCATGCCGAGTGGGTGCCTCACCACTCAGCACCTTGTGGTCAGCTCGATTGTACTCTGTTTATTGCACATATCTTCCACTTATGTCCACCCCCCGCCTCCATAATTTAAAGAGCAGCTGGCATGATCATGGCAGGCAACCCTGCCCTAGGAGATATCCGAGGTATATTGTATCATTTTTGGTGCTGTATTTAAAAAGTTATATCCTCCATAACACCCTGCTCATAACTTCCATATTGGAGTTGGACGACTGCCGAGTGCTGCTACCCCGCCCCATTAAAAACAGCATATTTATGAAGTGAAATAGGGAACGGGGCTGCAGGAGCTCTATGGACAGCATAATTGAATCGGGGGAGGGGGGCTGCCTAAATATACCTAGATTATCTTTGCTGGCAGGTATACATGTACAGGTATGGTGCTATAATATAGCATGTTTTTATAGCCTCATACTTGTGTACCTGCCTGCAAAGATAACAGTGAAAATGGATGGGTGCAATATGGATGACATGACCCCACACAGGCTCCGCTTTTCAGCTATAGGGCCTCTCCCAGAACCAGATCCATCTCTTCGGCAATAAGACACCTACCATTGACTCCCACCAAGGGGGGGGGGGAGCTAAGGGGGAAGGACCAGGAAGAGGTAAATCTCTAGGATGCTGGGTGACGGGGTTGGGGGGAGGTTGGTGGAGGGATAAGCCTGCACTGTTGTGGGGACAAAAAGATCGACAAAAAAAATGTCTGCTATAAACTCCCTCTTTATCTTCGTCCAGTTCACTCAGTCCAACATTTTAAATCTCATCTCAAAGCAATCCTTTTCTGTCTCTTGGTTATCCTTCAGCAATATTAAAGGGGAGCAGTGAGCACAAAGGGCTCCATACCCAAGTGTGGTGCTGGTCCCAATTTGATTTTGTGTGCAAAAACTTCTTTTTTTTTTACTTGTGATTTACAGCAGTTTAGTAGATTGTATCAGACTAATTTTGCTTACTTCCTGGCGAGTCCCCAGCAGCTGATGTCAGAGCTGGGTTGCAGCAGTAGAAGATCTGATGGCCTGCAATGCTGTTAGAGGTTTTTATAATATAAAATTCTCCCAGGCCTAGTCACAGCCCTAGTGACTGTACTTATGTCTGGGAGGAGAGCGGTGCCAGCAAACAAAAGATCAGAACTCAGTGGAAACACAGCGTTGTCAGTACATTAAAGGGGAACTGTCATCTTCAGGATTTCTTAATGTCCAAAAGCCCATAAAAAAAGCTAACTTGAGTGAGCTATTGTATTTATGTGTGAGTCTTTGCAGTCCAGAGTCATTCATATGTAAATCAGCCTGTAATTAAGGGCTGGGGGCAGCCATATGTTTTAGGCTCCTGACAGGAAATGATGTTACTGAGGGTGTTTGCCCTGCTTTGACAGTAGATAATCCAACAGGTTAAATAGGAAATTGTCTGTTTTATTAAGTGTGTTTAAGGTGTTATTACAACAGTTTCTACATTTATAATAATTGTTTCGTCTGTGCATTGAAACTAGTGAGTTATCACCTTTACATTTTAAACTGTTAGTAAAAATAAATCCATCTTCAGGATTGCTTTAACTCTAGGGTATACTGCCAACTGATCACAAAAACTACACATCTCAAGGCTGGCTCTGTGGTGCCAACAGGTATTGGAGTCACATATCAGGATTTCTAAACCCTGGCTATGTTCATGTCAGTACAGATTTCTGGGGTGCCGCAGTACCAACTTCTGTCTTTTTCAGTTCTCTCTCTCTCTCTCTCTCTCTCACAGCATTTTCTCTTACAATTTTGGGAGTGAACTCAGGTCTACAAGATGCAAATGTGGCTACATACCTACTGGCCTGACATCATGGAGCCAGCCTTGAAATGTGCAGTTTTTGATTATCAGCTGACAGTACAGCCTAGAGATTAAAGCAAAGAGCTGTGAACAAGCTTCATTCATCCAGCAGGATGGGTTTTGATTCCAACATGCTCTGCTTGTGTACTGTGTGACCAGAGCAAGTCACTTAACCTCCCTGTGCTCCCAAAATACACCCAGGAACAAGCTGTAACTCAGTGTGCCTTTCTGAACAAAGGCAGTAAAAACAATCTGAACAGGTGTTATGATTCTGAATATATTATTCTCTTTCTATCCAGATTTGATTTGAAAAGAAAAAGAATAGGACACAATTACGTGTTTATTAATTGCTAAACACATAGATGGACAACACTGTCAAAAGATACATAATCTGAAATGCATTATTAAAAGAGTATTTTACATCTTTTGATGAAGTTAAACGTATAACAGTTTCTTATTGAAATACTTTAGATGGAATGGGATTTTCTACTGTAACAATGGCAGAATTCTATTGGATTATTTTTACTAACAGTTTGAAATGCAAAGGTGATAACTCACTAGTTTCAATGCACAGACAAAACAATTATTATAAATGTAGAAAGTGCTGTGATGTCATCGAGGGTCTTAGCTCTGCTTTTACTGTAGATAATCTAACAGGTTAAATAAGAAATTGTCTGTTTTATTAAGTGTGTTTTAAAGTGTCACTACAACTTTTGTTGTACAGAAACATTTCCGAATAATCCTGTTCCATCATCGGACAGACTCTTGAGTTGCTTGCTTTAATTATCCCACTTCCTTTTAAAATAACTTTATTTGGGGACTTCATTATGATAGCTGTTTAAATCAAGAGAGAACAAAATATATTACTAAAGTTATTCGTTATGTCTAAATTTGTCTGTAGTAATAGCAAATAATTAAATTCAAATTTACAGAGCTGGGAGAACACACCTGCTAATCTATAGACATATTACTCCATTTGATGGTGTTCATACATTCCTAAGATTGTGAGGCCCCTTAAATGGAGAAATCTGGAAAACATCATTGACTTTCAACGTTTTTTATCCATCTAACACACAATACTATATAATGCCAATTCATTCTCAGTTATTTAGTTTATAACTTTACCTTCTCACGCCATGTTACTGTTTGTTTCTTTCTTTTTCAGTAACCTCTTATTTTTATATAATCTGTAAATCAATAACAGGAGAGTTTGCATTAATGTCACGTTCACCGAACCTTCTTACTTTAAAATGTCATAATACTTCTCCCTTCCAGTACTGTAATATCATTATTTTACCTTATACTGGTTTCTGTGTTAGAATCCAAAAGATTTTGTTTCCGTAGGTGCACTAGATTAACTTTATAACTTAAAAACTTATGTCACTTTTCAAGTGTGCCCCCATTCCCGTAGAACACCACTCAATTTGCTGGGAGATTGCCTTCTTCTTAAAAGGCTCAATAGGAACCGGATTGTTTTTTGTTAACAGTTTGATATGTAAAGGTGATAAACACTAGTTTCAATGCACATGCAAATCAATTATTATAAATGAAGAAAGCGTTGTAATAACACCTTAAAACATACTTAATAAAAACAGATGATTTCCTTTTTAACCTGTTGAATTATCTACTGCCAAAGCAAGGCCAAGTCCCTTGGTGACATCATTTCCTTTCAGTAGACTAAAACACATGGCTTCCCCCGGCCCTTAATAACAGGCTGATTTACATATGAATAACTGTGGAGTGCAAAGACTCACAGATAAACACAACAGCTCACTCAAATTAGCTTTTTATGGGCTTTCAGACATTAAGAAATCCTTAAGATGACAGTTCCCCTTTAATAGTGTATAGTAGAGTATTGTTCTATATAGAAATCCATCCTTTTCAAAATGCTGCTGTACCACAGTTCAAAGGTCATGGAATGTGATTGGACCCTTTTGTAGGAGAATGTGGAGGGGTTGTGGGATAACAGGTAGACCATACTCTGAACTTCAGGTTCAACACACAATCTCTGTGTGATGTTTATTTAAAACACAGTGGATAACCTTAAGCAATGGCATGCCCCTTCTTCAATACATCAGTTTGCAGCAACAGACTATGTATGTCCTTCCTCTGCATTTAGTCAGCACTCACTAATCCACTGATCTATCTGTTTAGTGAAAATTATTTCATCCCTATGTTGGTCTTGCGTATTTGGGTGATGGGAAGCTCCAAATAGGAAACCCCCACAACAAGCTAAAGACAAAGAACCTCAGTGAAGAAGCACTGAAGCAAGGGTTACCCCAAAGGGCATTGGCACTAAAGCCAAGTTTCAAAGAAACACAACATCACACATATCCCCATAATGCAATGGGATCCATATGCAAATCACCATGAAATTTTAGGCTTGCTCATCTTAAAGCAGGAATGCATGGTGCCAAAGGCCCTTTCAAACAATCTGTAATTTACATGCATTTTAAATAACATAATTAACTTAATTTTTATAATACAGTTCCCTAGCAACTTTTTACCTTTATTAAAAATGTCTAGTGCCATGGTATTTTCAACATTTACAGGTTTCATACACATAAGGCTTATACATCAAGATATTTTATGACATAGTGCTATTGCATAATAAATCCAATGAGGAACACAGTCTGTTGTTTTACATCAGCTCAGAGGTCACCACAATGACTTCCCTGTACGAGGACCTGAGAGGGAAAAGGAAAATTAAAGAGGACGCTATAGCATAGTCAAGAAAGAGGAAGGGTGCCCATAGGTGGCCAACTTTATGGACTAGAAATTGTAAAGGATAGATTGGACTAGGAAATAGAAGAACTGTTGCAACAGATTTAAGAAAAGATTGGTCCTCAAGAGTGGCACGATCTCCCTGTCATATAGAAAAGCATTCTAGAACCTCTAGAGACTGCACAAGTCAGTTTCATTGTAAAAGAGGCAGAAGACACAATGCAAACATTTCACATAACACTGTACACTATAAAAATACAGGATGAGCAACTTCATGCATAACCAGTGTGTTCTGCCACCTCGGGGTTCTGATTCTCACTGACCTCTCGAGCTTCGCTCTTGAGGTCAGAGGGAATTAGAACCCCTCTGTTGCAGAACACACTGGTTGTGCATAGTTGCCCATCCAGTATTTTCTATTTCTATAGCTTGTGTGCATTCCAAAGTGTGCATTTTAAAGTGTTGTTGTGCACATTCCAAACAGCTTTTCCGAACAGTTCAAATGTCATAAAATTGTAAATTCATTGTTCATCCCACACTCAGCTTAATACTAACCACCCAGTTCCCAAAGTTATATTGTTTAACCTGTACAAGTCTGTAAATTTAATTTTGCTCATACACAGTTCACATCAACAATGATCTTGTCATTATTAAGTGTTTTAGTTTCAACCACTGTTATTGAAATAAAAGCTGTTAACTCATTTGCTCCTGGTGGCCATTTTGGGTCGGATCTAGCAATGGATGGTTCTGACGCCATATGGCGTCTATGGGAATAAATTAATATCACAGGACTGTCACCCAGCACTGAAATTTTCCATGATAGAAATTAAACTTACAAATGAACACAAGTTAAAAATGTACAGCTCTTGGTGCTGGGCGGGTAGTAAGCAGATAAGGAGAGGGAGGTTGTTCCACAGTTTCATTATCAAACAAGTAATAGTATTCCTGCAATCTTATTGGTTAAGAATTATTCCAAGTTTCAACATCACTCTTCGTATTTGTCTCAGATCATCCTTACTCTCAAACACCTCCTACTAGCACACTTCTCAAAAGTATGCCCCTGCAGCTAGCCATTTCCTCTTCTTTTCAGAATTACAATGACCCCTCCCTACCTTCTTTACCCTTCTTATTTCACCACTTACCCTATTGTGTAGTATC
The DNA here is from genome assembly GCA_016271365.2 of Neoceratodus forsteri. NCBI lineage: Eukaryota > Metazoa > Chordata > Ceratodontiformes > Ceratodontidae > Neoceratodus > Neoceratodus forsteri. The sequence continues at coordinate 151,387,077 of JADMNL010000028.1, forward strand.
TTTCTACCCAGTTGGCTCATAGCAGCACCACATAGTGTCAGAAACATATAGGGACTATTTTTGTTTCCATTTGTACTACACTACACAATGTAATTTTTATAAAATTTTTTTCCTTTTCCTCCTTTTTATTTTTCTCAATATTACACATTTTTGCATGGGGAACCATTTAATAAGTGTAACTCCCTACAAATTGGGGTTTACTAAGATGTCTTCCTGGGCTGCCTAATGCCCACTGTCAGGATGGTGTCCTGTGTCTGCAGTAGCTGTATGTGTCTGCATGAAAGTGCTATAGAAAGCCTCCATGCCTGTCTTTTCAAGAGAGTCATTATGCAGTGTTAGAAATTAGTCAGGGCTGGGTCCGAGTAGTTTAGGGCTCGTGACCGCACAGGCGAGTGGAATTTCTGCTCCATCTCTGCAGTCGCTATATGCACAGAAGGAGCTCTGTTAGAAACTGTTTATCTGCCTTATTAATAATAGTATAGAAGTTTGTTTAACCTGCCTTCTCTTGCAGCTTGGGCTTTTTGCATAAGAGCCACCATTTTGGTTCTGGAGTGCCAGTGTTGGACCAATTGAACCTCAGGGGACCTACAATGGAGACTATCCCCAGAGGTCTTGTGAGACTGAAATCTGTAGGAATTGTAGTTTTTAAGGTTTGGCGTCTAAATGGACCTGGAGGGGGAACCCTTGCTGTGACAGACAGTTCCGTCAGCCAACCAAACCTTTTGGATCCCAGAGGAAATTCCCAGAACTGCCTGCAGCAGAGTCAGTTGTGAGCTGGAGTTTGGAGAGTGCACAGCTCGAGCCATCGAGCAGCTGCTCCTGCGTAGGAGCATGGGAGAATCAGCGGGACGGCTGCACTGGCCTGCCTGTCACATGTTCCAGTGAGAAATCCTGTGAATGTGAAAGTTAGACTTAAATCTAATTCCTTTGTTTGAGATCTGAAGCCTGAAGAGAAAGAGAGTGATCATTGCCTGAATTTGGGCTCCAGAAGCGATCGGTCTGCCAGGTACTGAAGTGAGTCACAGATTGAGAGGTTTGCATAGAACTTCTGCTAAATTGCAACTGGACTTTACCCGAACTGTGACTAAGAGTTGTGTTGCTTATAAGTGTGCTGAATGTGCTGTATGGGTCTCGATTTGGTTCCCCACCTTCTAGTGTGTAATGCTAGCTGGAAGCTGCTTCAGCACTCGCATAGATTAAATCTGAACTGCCTACTCTGGTCTGGGCCCTGCCATCTCAGACTAGACTGCTGCTCCCATCGCAGAGACATTTTCTGATGAAAGACCCACTTGGGGATTTGGCTTTCTGCTCAACACCATCAGACAGGTAGCAACCACCTCGGTAAGTTGTGTGGGCCCTGCTTCCCCTGGCAAACCAGAACACCATCCAGAGGTCTTCATCTCATCAGTTCTGACACCTGGTCTGGGTAGCGTGAGCACCAAACAGGTAGCTCCCTGCAACAAAGCTGCAATCATTGTGTGTCATCTGATTTATTTGTTTGGATTTATTATAATGAACTGAGCCATCCAGCTCCGGATTACAAATTCTGGGTTGATGTGCATGCTAATTGTTTTCTTTCCTAAGGGCCCCAACAACAGCTGCAACACCGGCCTACCCCAGGCATCACTTCAGGCTATCTTGCTTAACAACTGGGTACCCAGGGTTGTGTGACTGTATGCAATGGACTCACTGTGCATGCATGTTCAGCCTGAATTAATCAGATCTGTCAATCATCTGCTAGACTCATGCCCCACCTCTGTTCACTTCCCCCTGCATAAATCAGATTTTGTTCTTTTTGCATTTTACCTGGCTAGTGTGTATCTTTTTGGTGGGGGTATTGTACTGCCATTGGACTGTTGAATTACAGGTCTTACTTTACAGGGGGTCTCCAGGGCAGCTGCAGAGGATCCAGCCCTGGTGGTAAGTGCAAGGGGCGTGAGCAAGTCATTACTGCCATATGGTACATGTGAATGTTTTGCTGCTATACTGTTTAGGCCACTAGAGGGGTTGGTGGGGGGGGGGTTATAGCATCCCAGAGAGCTATACCAACAGTGGTTACGCTACCACAGAACCATTCCTGTGGGTGGAGACACCCATTCAATGAGCTCAGGCCCCTCAACCTGCACCTAGGCACACAGGCAGGGGTAGTAGCCCTTAGGCTAGCACCACCTAGGGGTTACATAAGAGCAATAAGACAATCCAGGATGGTGCTTGTCATAGGTTAATGCACTTCCAGGTGCTGAAGGCACTCAGTACAAGCACCTTGTGCCTCACTACGCACCTGGGTGTGCATTAACCTATGACAGGTACCACCCTGTCATGTCTTATTGCTGACTTTAACCATGGATTAGTTATTCAGTTTACATAAACTACACATTTGGTTTCTGCACAATTCCCCTAATTTGGAACAGCAGAGAGGTACACTATTGGACCCCATGCACATATGGGACAGCACCTTCTCTGTGTGAGTCAAGAGGGACCTCTAATAAGGCATACAGCTTGAGACTGTGTGCTGATACGTTCCTTGTAACTGATTTTTTGTATCCATATGCCCACACATCCAGAGTTTCTGCTTCTCTCCTTTTCTTTAGTCTGAGTTCTGCTCTTACCAGGATGACGGGAGTCTCTAAACTCTTATGATATGGTCAAGCCACTGAAACCTCCACAGTTATGTCTGTTTGCCTTTAATTTACACAGTAATTTGCTACTGGCATCCAGGACTTTTCTCTCATCACAATATGAGCTCCTTGGAAACCGAGTGAGGATTTTTCTCCCTCTGCCTTACACTGAGGGGCATCTCCATTGCTCTTCTCTACTGAACCTCACACAGTAAGACATGCACAGAATGTCACAAGTAGAAAACCAGATATCTGCTCTCTGCCCTCTCCCCAACCACCTTACTAATTAAAGAGATCTTAAATCCCTATTTTTAATTTTAATTGGGCTTACAAATTAAGTGAGAAAGAACTTATGTGACCTTGCGGGGAACTGATTTAGCAATTAAGTCACATTATTAGTGTCTCAATAAATTGGTATTTCCAGTGCCACAACAGTGGTTAGTTGTGAGCAAGCAACTTTACTTCCATTTTAATTGTACTCCATGGATTAAGGTATACATGCATTGAAAGTTTATGGCTACAATTTGAAGAACTCAGTTTATTCAACACTGGTGGTTAAAAATTATCCCTAATAAATGGGGTATACACAGTTGCCTGACTCATAATGTACAGTTTATCTCAAGGTATGAGGAGGTAAGACCACAGCTCACAAGTGGTGAAATTTATCAAAGGGAAATAAATCACCATTGGTATTGTCTCACCTAAATTTATTTATTTATTAGCTTTTGGTAACCGGGTAAGTGCGCTAGGCAACAGACCTGCCTATTTTCAGGCACGACCTGGGAGAGCACAGGACATTGGTTACAATATGCAGAAATGCACAGACATAATATAGGTGTACAGGAGCAAAACAAGATATACATTGGGTAGCACAGTAATAGTTACATAAGGGTACATTTTAGGCATAGATCATAATAAGGATGTAAAATAAAGCAATTAGGGTAACCATAAGACAGCTGAGGACAGTAAAGACATCAAGGTTCATAGCCATTTATATGATACTCTTCTTTCTTGTTTATTTGGACCTCTTTTTGTTGGCACCACGGGCTAATATTGCTTGTATTATGATTTATAATCTCATCTGTTGTAGCTGAATCTTGCTTGTTGTTCTGATTGTATACTGAAATGTTATTTTATGTATTAACTGCTCATGTGTGCATTATAGCTTATAATTCATTTATTTCTGAATATCAGTGTATGTTATCTCTGAACCTTATGTACCTGTATACAATACATGCTCAGGTATTTTCTCATCTCTCATCATGTGCTGTATGTGCCATCTTCTATATGGCCTGGTCATACCTGAAAATGGTCCCTGGGACCAGTGTACCTACCTGGGTATCAAACAAATAAATAAATAAGTGGGGATAGAGAATAATAGCCTGTCTCAGGGTATACCATTTAGCCTTATGAGTGAGGGAACAGGACAATAACTCTCCAGGGAGTGAGTTATGTAAATACTTCTGCTCCCCCTGACAGATGATGATACAGTAAGTGTGTAATGTCCCAAAGTTGGGGGCACTACAGAAATTGGGGGCACTACAAAAATGGAGTTTACAGTATACCCTGTGGTGCCCCGTTGTCAGGTGGGCTCTGGTAGGGCAGAAAAAGGGGCCCTTGTGCGTGTGTTTTCCCTCCCCTCAGAAGTGGTCAGGCAGGGCCACTCAAAGAAAAAGAATAGTTTTTTTCTCTCTGCTGCCTGGTCTGCTCCATTCGATCCCCCTCTTGGGAGCAAGCAGCATGAGAAGGGGGTACCCACATACTGGGACTGCTGTCCCTGGCCGGCGCGTGGTGCCCATTTGAAAATTTGGCCCGTTGGCTGTGGCATGGGCTCGGGGTTCGAGAAGTGAAACCACAAGTGTTTTTGAGTGTGAAATGGTAATTTTTCCTGTCAGTTCAGGCTGAACTGTGAAGAGAGTGGGACCTGTAGAGTGCGACAGAGACAGGACTTACCTGCTGAGTGGTTGAAGCCATCTCTTCGACTCTGTTCTGATGCTCCCTCATCCAGCTAGTGAAGACTCCAGTGTGCTGTTCCAGTAGTGCACCCTGCCAGGTTTGTGGTCAAGTCCGGTGGTAGGAAAGAAGAAAGAAGAAGCCGGTCCCTTGCTGCGGTGTGGGCGCAGTTTTGCCCTTTGTTTTAATTAAATAAATTAAGCATTCCGATCCCTCGTCGGCAGCATTGCCAGAGCTGCATTGCTGGTGGTAGCTGCCGGCCCTCCCGAGGCCCCCTGTCACCTGCCACATTGCTGGTACTGTCCCTCCCACTGCCAACAAGAATCTCCCTCTACCCTGCATCTACTTCACCCAGGCCTCGGACGGTGAGTCGGCGGCAGCACGTCAGAGGAGCGCTGACTGCCTAAATCTGTAGAAGAAAGAAAAGTTTTGTTTTGGTTAGTGCTGTTGCGCTATCAGGAGTCTGGGAGGAAGGACCTGTTAAAATTTAATATTGTGGGGCCAGCAACGCCCACAGAGAGGGGCCAGTCATAGAGGCCCTGAGGGAAATTAATTGAATATTTATGAGAGGGGCGGTGTTTGGGCAGGGAAATGGGAGCTGAGTGTCTGGATGTCCAGGGAAGGCCTATTGATTTAAGGGGGCAACTCCAGGCCCATGTTGGATTTAAAAGGGGCTCAGCGAGACAGGCCCATGAGGGGAAAGGAGGTACAGCAAAACAGGCCCATAGCTTCAGGGGCCTAGTGGGCAAAGCCCACATAGAGGGCCCAGCACTGTAGGCCCAGATTTAAAGGGGCAACATTAGGCTCCCAGATTCCACGGGCAGCCAGTGAGGCCCAAAGCAGTAAGGGGACCACATAAGGCCCACAGTTAAAAAGGCTCAGTGATCAAGAGGGCAAGGAAGGCTAAGGGAAAAGGGGCATTCACTCAGAAGTGTTCAGGGGTAGCCAGATTCTAGTGGAAAAGGGACTCATGAGTGTGGAGGGTCAGAACAAAGGGGTGCTTAGCACACGCTATGCTATGAAGTGACTGTCAGCTTAGGTACTGTCTATATGAACTGTTTATTACTCAGGCATTTGAAATGTTGTGTTGATTGCAAAAGCACCAAGACTGTACTGTGCCAGAATTGTGGTTATTTACCCCGATATGAACAATTGCCCCAGATTGTTGCAATTTGCCCCTGCTCCAGGCAAACTGCCCCTGCAATGAACAATTGCCCCGGATTGTTGCAATTTGCCCCTGCTCCAGGCAAATTGCCTCAGCAACTATTGAATTCAAGTGTATAGTGCAAAGTGAAAGTACCAGTGTTCAATGCAAAGTGTGTGGACTCAATCTTCAGCCGCAGCCAATTCTTCACTGAAGCAGTCTCCAGCCAGCGAAGAACTTCACAGCATCTTCCTTCCCTGTTGTCCTCCGTAGGCCGAAATCAATGTCCCTTGTTGTGAGTCATGGCCACTGGTTCCTGGTTCGCCTGGTGGTTCAGTCAGTTTGGAAGTGGAATGCCTTGAAAGAAGCCTCAACTGTCACTCCCAGCCATTCACCGGAAGTCTAGTCCGTCGTGGCCAACGTGTGTTCACACCCGCCGGTTTCTTGTTTTTGGTCTTGAATTTGTGGAATCCAGATCTTCACCCCACAGCTTTTCTTCTTGCTTGTTCCGTCCTGCATGCACCATCTAATCTTCTGGGATTCAACTCAATTTTGGTGATCCTTCAGGTGGATCCTTCACTGAAGAAGCTTCAGCAGTTCATGTTCTTCATCCTTGGCAGTCCTTGCAAGTGTATTCTCTGCCAAGTCTTGCAGTCTTCGTCTTAGCAGGCCTGGTCAAGGGTTGGTGCCAGAAAGCTTCAGCAGTTTGTGTTCTTCATCCTTGGCAATCCTTGCAAGTGGATTCTCTGCCAAGTCTTGCAGTCTTTATCCCTGCCAGCCCTGGTCGAGGGTTTGTGCCAGAGAAGAGCTCAGCCAAGTTTGGTCCTTTTGTGTTATGAGTATTCCAGCAACTCTGGAGAGTGGGTTGGTCAAAGAACCAAGGTCTGTTTAAAAATCTCTCCGCTTCCCATCCAATCTCTCCTAGGTTTCCTCTGGTGTAGCTTGGCGCCAAGTGGGAGTTCCCCTTTGCTTCTCATTCTTCAGCTGTGCATGAAGACAACGAGAACATTTGGACTTCCTTGATCTTATAGACTGAGAGGTTTATGCCACCTAACCCAGGATAATCCCTGGTGTTCATTGTACACTGAATTTGTCTCACCTCCTGGAAAGTTGTAGATGCTCGCATTTGTTCTTAGGCCTTTTAGAGAAACATATTATAGAGTATTGTAAGTAGTGGCCTTAAGCCAATGTGCACCTTTAGAGTTAGTAGAGAGTATCACTTTTTGTTCTTCTGAGGTTTGGTTCCCTTTCTTCCCTTGTGACTGTGTCTATCTCCCCTGTGTTACGAATAATGCCCATTGGGCATCAAACTTATAGATTGTTTCCTGCCTCTCCTTACTGTGTGTTTTCATCCACCCAACCCCATTCGAACCACAGAATGTCTCTCCAGTCCACCTGCTTGAGGCAATGCTGGGTGTACAGCTGAGACAGATGATCTTCGTGGTCAGCATCCAGTTGATAAGATCACCACAAGTGTCATATTCTGAGGCAGACCATTGTTTGTCCATTATAAACTTTTAAAGCAACAGTGCATGTTAGGGTGAAATGTTTTCTATACATTTTTATTCTATTTTACAGTTTTCTTGTTCTCCTGTCTCATGAGATCCCATTTTTTCCCATTTTTAATTTGCTTTACTACTTTTTTTACATTTGAAATAATAAAAATAAGTTTTTTTTTAATGTGGCTTTTGTCAGGTATACGTCATTATTCCCCTGTGTTTTTCAGCCCTCATTGTCCACAAAGGTAGTGAGTAGTGTCTGTTGCATCCTAGTTCACCTTTATTACAAGGAAAGGGATGTTAAATGTAAAACAAAAGAAGGAAGCTGAGGATAATGGTGAAAAAGTGAGAAATATTCATATTAAAAGGATTGTTCCTTTTAATTATTTCTAACAGCTTAAAAATTGGTAAAGCAGACTCAAATATTCAAACAAGCATTTGTCAATGCCGAATGTTGATTGCGTTGGTCTGTTGAGCTCGCTCAGTGGACCTCTGTCACTGGCTCAGTCTGTTTGTCCCGGTGCTGTAGGCTGCTCTTTTGTACTGGGCTGCTGCCTGCACTGGCACCTTGTTCTGCCGAGGAAGAAATCTGCAGCTGTCCCGACGGAGCTCCATTGAGGTGGCTCACTCCCGCTCTCTCACTCGCTCATTCTGTTTCTCCTGGCGCTGCAGGCTTCCCTTTTGTACTGGGCTCCTGCCTGTGTTGGTGGCTTTTTCTGCCCACAAAGAAATCTGCAGCAGTCCTGACACAGCTCCGTTGAGCTCTCTCACTCCCCTTCTCTCACTCACTCATTCCGTTTCTGCCGGCACTGCAGGCTACCCTTTTCTACTGGGCTTCTGCCTGCGTTGCTGCCTTCTTATGCCCACAAAGAAACTTGCAGCAGTTACAATAAAGTTCCGTTGAGCTCGCTCACTCGATCATTCTGGTTTTCCTGCCACTGCAGGCTGCCCTTTTGTACTGGGCCCCTGCATCCATTGCTGCCTTTTTCTGCCCACAAACAAATCTGCAGCAGTCCCAACGGAGCTCCATTGAACTCGCTCACTCCCCCTCTATCACTCATGCATTCCATTTCTGCCGGCGATGCAAGCTGGCCTTTTGTACTGGGCTCCTGCCTGCGTTGCCGCATTTTCTGCCCACAAAGAAATCCCCAGCAGTCACAATAGAGCTCCTTTGAGCTTGCTCACTACCGCTCTCTCAGTCGCTTGTTCTGTTTCTCTTGGCGCTGCAGACTGCGCTTTTTTATAGTGCTCCTAGCTGCTTTGGCACCTTTGTCTGTCCACAAAGAAATCTGCAGCTGTTCCAACAGAGCTCTGTTGAGGTCGCTCAGTCTCCCTCTCTCATGCGCTCATTCTGTTTGTCCTGGTGCTGTAAGCTGCCCTTTTGTATGGGGCTCCTGCCTGCATTGGCACCTTTGTCTGCCCACAAAGAAATCTGCAGCAGTCCTGATAGAGCTCCGTTGAGCTCACTAAGTCCCCCTGTCTCACTCGCTCATACTGTTTCTCCCACCACTGCAGGCTGGCCTTTTGTACTGGGCCCCTGCCTGCATTGACGCCTTTTTCTGCCCACAAAGAAGTCCGCAGCAGTCCTGACAGCGCTTTGGTGAGTTCGCTCACTCCTCCTCCCTCAGTCACTCTCTCATTCTGTTTCTCCCAGTGCTGCAGGCTGCCCTTTTGTACTGGGCTCTTGTGTTGGGGCCTTTGTCTGCCCACAGACAAATCCGCAGCAGTCCCGACAGAGCTCAGTTGAGCTCGGTCACTCCCCCCTCTCACTTGGTCGATCTTAATCTGTCCCAAACACTGATTTCCCAGAGTGACCGTGCTATTGTCCGCAGGAGTGCAAAAACATATTTTAGCCAGGATGTGAAAAATGACAGCTGTAGTGTTCATAAGGAGTTGTGGAAAAATGCCACTGTTGAAAATGTGGCATGACAGTATTACAAATTTCTTGAGATTACGAGGGTGCGTGGAAACAGTTCAACGCCGCGCTTGTAACTTCAATCATGTTATGGAGTTTCGTCACCAAATTTTCAACATGAGTTCTGGACATCTGCTCATGAACAGTGCCACTGTCATTTTCTTAATCTGTCCCGAACACTGACTTCCCACAGTGACGACGTTATTCTGTGCGAACTGTGAAAACACATTTCGGTCAGGATGTGAAAATGACAGCTGTACTGCTTATGAGGAGGTGTGAAAAACGCACTGTTGAAAATCTGGTGTGACAATATTGCAAATTCATGAATAATACAGGCGTGGAAAGTGCGCACCGACACTTGTACCACTGTCAATTAATGGGCTATCATCACCAAATTTTCAACATAGGCATTTTAGGACCTCTGCTCATGAACAGTATCATTGTCATTTTCTTAATCTGTCTCGGACAGTGATTTCCCACAGCGACCACTCTATTCTGCGCCAGAAGTACGAAAACACATTTTGGCCAGGATGGGAAAAATGACAGCTGTACTGTTCATAAGGAGGTCTGGGAAAATGGCAATGTTGAAAATCTGGAGTGAAAATATTATAAATTCACGGTTACTTAGTATGCGCGCTAACTGCACAACGACGTCAGAACGCAGTCATTTTAAGGAGTATCATTACCAAATTTCAACATAGGCATTTTAGATCTCTACCATGAACAGGTCACCTCATTTGCTTAAACTGTCCTGAACACTGATTTCCCACAGCAACTGCGCTATTCTGCGCCGGAAGTGCGAAAACACATTTTGGCCAGAATGTGAACAATGACAGCTGTACTGCTCACAAGGAGATGTGACAAAATGCCAATGTTGAAATCTGGTATGAAAATATTGTAAATTCCATGAAGCTACAATTAATATAGTAACAACCATAGCATAAAAACAGTCATTTTGGATTTTTTCCATCAAATTTGCAACATAGGATTTTGAGAGCCCACCTCATGAACACTGGCACTTTCATTTCATTAATTGGCCCCAAAGGGTGATTCCATGCAGTGACCGCGAAACCACGTTTTGGGGCCGACTAACGCCATGACAGTTCAAAAATTCGTGAGGAGGGGTCCCAAAAACTCCATGTTGAAAATTTGGTGAACAAATTCCCCAAAATGCCTGAGATATGCACTAAAGTTGAAAAAACCCTATTTATTACATTATACAGCTTATCGGCATTTCCTCAGTTCGCGGTCGGCTTTGAAGAGTGCAGACGTGTTCCCTATCCACAGAAGATCATCACGCTGGACTCCAGAGGTAAATATGGGGTGAGGGAGGATGTGTGGGGAGGCCGGGTGTGCAGTGGGTGGGAGGCAGGGAGACTATGAGGGACCGTTTCCTTTTTTTCAGGTAAAAACAAAAAACGTCGCGGGACCATTTTTAACTTTACAGGGGCATGTGTCATGCTGGGGTGGGCTCCCAGCGTGCCACCGGAGTCTTGCTGAGAGGCTGTAGCCAATGGGAGTTGGGCACCCCATCCGGCAAACAACAAAGGGTGGGAATTCCTTTCTGCCAATGGGGATTGGGCACCCCATCGGCAAGCAACAAAGGGATTCCTTTCTACCCGACAGAGATTGGGCACCCTGTCGGCCAGACAATAAAACCGGGGGGTTACATTATGCCGACGGGGTGGCTCCCGGTTGGCAAATAAACATGGTGAGGTAAATATTGTTTGTGAACACCGCGGCAAGCCACCGCCATGTTCACAAACAATATCAGAGATCTACATCCCGCCCTGCAATGACGTGGTTGCTCTCTCATTGCAGCCGGATAGCTGATGCTGCAATGATGAGGTGGCCCCTGATTGCAGCGGCTAATTTTTTAGAAGGTTGTGGCACACTGGCTGAACTACTGTCAGCAGCAGCGTGCCACAGCATTGGGGGTCGGGGGACAAGCCTTTGCAGGCTGTTGGGGCATTGGGCACAACAGTGCCATCCCTCCACAACCTGCCTGTGGAGAAAGCTGCCACAACATGTTTCTTGCACATGCGCACAATCAACATAAATATGGCATCTTACAAGTCAGGTGAACAAGGACTCTCTAAAACTGGACAAAAGGCACAGGTCAGAATTGTGCACCCTAACATGGCATTGCTGTTTTTACATTAGTTCTTTTTTTATGAAGATTTAAAGCAGCAGTGCATGTTACAGTGAAAATGACCTGGGCTTTCTTATTCCATTTTAGATAGCCCATAGCTCCTGTCTCATATACGGTAGTACCCTTCCCCCCTTTTAGTTTTCTTTAGTACTTTTAACACTTTTATAGTAATAAAAGGAGCACATCTTTTAATTAACCATCCACATATTTTCTTTATTGTTCTCAGCTGTTTTTAAACACTCATGGTCTCATAATGTCAGGGAGCAGTGTCTGTTATATGCTAGTTCATTTCAGTCATAAGAAATTTGATATTTAAAAAAAGTTGTGCTCAGAGGCAGCTGAGAATATCAATAAAAATATAGGCAGAAAAAGACAATTGGTTCAACCAGTCGTCTCAGTTTTACCAGTCCCTACCCCATGGCTTGTTGTCTAGATGGAGTTTTATCTTCACCCCTTCCCTTGCTTCCTGTTTTACTGCTGCCCCCTGAGAAACTATTAAACCCTTTACTCTGTTCCAGCCAGTGCTTGAATCCATGCTGCTTTTATTTAAAAGATTTGCTACAGGAGTAGTGATTTGGTTGTATCTGCAGTCTCCAGAATTTCTGTTTTTGTCCAGAGCTCGGCTAAAATTGTTAGTGGTTATAAATAGGTAAGGCAACAGGTGCAGGTGTTTTTAGTTTTAGTTTAGAGTTTTTAAGTGAGAAAACAGCAGGAGGTAGCTTTATTGTTTTCAGGGGAAGTCGGAATGCTGTAATTCGTTAACTGTACCTGCTGTATCTGCTGTGCTAGGAGAGACACCTCACTACATCGCATTTGACTTCAGTTGTCCTGTGGAGATCATCAAGGAGTGGTTATTGTGTACCCAACCCAGACTTGATCTGTTATCTGCTGCTGGTTTTCTGGTCTTCACCTCCATTGTTCCCACTACTGCCGCCATGCTCGGAACAGAGCGGGTCTCTGTGAGTTTGGATTATTGTGGCATTTCCCAGGACGCCCTTATCGGGGGCATCTGAAAATTTCTCCATAAATTCAAGACCTTGCTCCATGGCTGTTTTGCTTTGGGAACTGGTGGGGAATCTGAGAGGACTTTCAATGATTTTGGTCTGGACTTTGGATTGCTTCACATTAACTCTTGGCTGGCTGGAGGTTCTGGACACCTGTGAGTGGGGCGCCCATTTCTTTTCCCTGTGGCTTGGTCAGTTGTCCATCATACTCTGACTCTGAGTACAAAACTCTACAGGTCTTTGGTGAGAGTGAGAGGCTCACCAAACCTGTTGCTTGGATTTATTAGACCTTCCAAACTCGTCTCTCCCATCCTGGCTAATTTATTTTTGATTGGCAACCAGTTAGTTAGCCTTATGGGGAGTGACGGGAATTGTCTGCTGGTTTGCCTAGTGAGAGAAGGCACAATAAACTGTTTTGTGGGGTTCTTATTGAAAAAGAAAATCATTGACTACAGTCTTTAATTGTTTGCTGTGAACTCTGGACTTTGTGCTTTTGGGTGTTATTTTCATTTTCAGCACTCCTGCCTATCTCCTGTACAATAAGAAACCTGTTTTATAATATTAGAGTGGTTGAGGTTTTGTGTTGGGTAGGATTTTATTTTATTGGGGGGGGGTAGATTATTTCTGCTTATAGTGGGTGTGTGGGGGTGTATGACTGGCCTGTATGCGTGCTTAATATAAAGTCTGTTTAATTAGAGTAAATGGGGGTGTTTGTGGTTTGGTGGTTTGTTTTAATATTTAGAGTTTATTAGCTAAAGGTTGTTTTTTAACTGGACTGTCTGGGTTTGGGCTAGTGTGCAGGCAGAAATGTGCTGGGACCATGGTGTGGCATGAATTACTTATGCTGCCTCTCTGCTTCACGACCTCCGCCCTTTACCGACCTCCCAGTTTCATCCACTGCAGCCAGGCATTGCAGGGAAGTCAGGACTACAAGGAGGCAGGTGGAGCAGCGATGGCAGAGGGCAGCCGAGGAGGGGTAGGTGAGCAGCATTGAGGTTGTCTGGTACAGAAGATGCCTTTGGTTTAAACAGAGCTTAGGGAGAGGCCAGACGTGTTTGGTCTCTGTACCCAGGGTTCTCACTGGACCGAGTGGGCAGGTAGTTAGAGGAACGGCCGCATTCTCTAATCCTCTTCAAAAAAGTGCTGTGCAATGCCAGGTCAATAAGGAACAAGACCGCTATTTTTGCAGACTTGATTTCCTGTCAGCCTGGCTTGCATCATGGAGACCTGGTTTGGTGACAACGACGGCCCAGTTTTAGAGGTTGCCATCCCCACCGGGTACTCCGTAGTGCACTGCCTGAGGAAAGATCACAGGGATGTGGGAGTGGCCATCATATTTAGATCCTGCCTGGGCTTCACGGTGCACCCAGTTGGTAATACCCAATCCTTTGAGTGCATTGCCATGTGTGGGAGTTCAGGTGCAGGTTGTTGAATTCTCCTTGTTTACCACCCACCTGGGTCGAGGGGAGAATGTCTGCAGGAGGTGGCTGACTTTGTTGTCAATCATGTGTTGGAGTCTCCCAGGTGTTTAGTCTTGGGGGACTTCAATGCCTGGATCAACGATGAATCCTTGCATTTCATTTATGACCTCCTCCAGTTGATGTTATCACTGGATCTGACACAAACTGTTGCTTCTGCAACCCATCAGCATGGCAACACACTTGATCCGGTGTTCCAGCTGGGTCTTGAGATTGACAGCCTCAAGATTGATCAGATCTTTTGGTCTGGTCACTGTACTGTGGAGTTCACATTTGGGCCCACCTGGAAGTTCCTCTCCTGTGGAGATGGTCAGTTACCACCCTTTAAGGGGTTCATACCCAGAGGTACTGCTGGTGTTAGCTGACCTATCTAGAGTTGACGTGGCATGTGCGAGTGGCACCAGAGAGGCGGCGGCCACCTATAACAGGATGGTTTCTGAAGCTCTGGATGTCATCGCTCCAGTTCGTAGATGACTCTGATCTTCTCACTTGGGATCCCCCGAGTTTGATGGGGATCTCAAGGTGATAAAGATAAAGGGTCAGAAGTTGGAGCATTGCTGGCGGAGAACCTGGCTGGAGGCCGACAAACTGACCTTGCGTGCCCATTATGGTGAGTACCAGGAGGCAATAAGAAGGCAGAATTCCTGTCCAGGGAGATTTCTGTAATAAAAATCAGACAGTCTCAGCTTTTTTGGACTGTGGACAGGCTTCTCCAAGCTGCCTGTCTATGGCTGATAAAAGCTTTTTCATCCACTTTATGTGAAGAGTTTGCTCTGTTTTTCTCTGTCAAAGTGTTGGCTGTCTGGTGAGGTATCCCATCGGGGAGGCATCCGCCTCACAGTGGTGGAGCTGGGAGATTCAGAGGCAGTCCATCTGTCTGAGAGGAGTTTAGGCCAGTGGAGGTGTCAGAAGTGACTAGGGTGAAGGCCAGTGGAGGTGTCAGAAGTGACTAGGGTGATCTCAGAGCTGAAGCACACTTATTGGAAACTGGACCCGGCCCGATGCGTTTCTTAATGGGATGCGTTGAGGCTGTCAGCCCAGTGTTCCCCAGGATTGCGAGGTGCTCAATGGCAGAAGGGGTATTCCCAGTGGCTTTGAAGGAAGCGCTGGTGAGACCCCTCCTTAAGAAACCTTCCCTCGACCCAGACGTTCTGGCGAATTACCATCCTATCTCCAACCTGCCTTTTTTGAGCAATGTTGTCAGGAAACTAGTGGTACTGCAGCTCGAGGATTACCTTGTATCCTTTGACACCTATAAGCCATTTCAGTCTGGTTTTTGGGCCAGAGACAGCACAGAAACAGCTCTAGTTAGGGTGCATAATGATCTGCTCAGGGTTAGAGATAGAAGAGATAGGTCAGCTCTTGTGCTCCTCGATCTCTCCTCAGCATTTAGCACTGTGGACCACGTTGAGCTTCTTGATGAACTCTGTGAGTTTTGTGGACTTGCAGGTACTGTCATCAGGCGGTTTGAGTTCTGTCTCTCAGAGATAGTGCAGCAGGTGGTGATGGGGAATTTCTCCTCCTCCTCCCCAATGCCTCTTTCTTGTGGAGTATCACAGGGCTCGATCTTGCCACCAGTGCTGTTCGCAGTGTACATGCTGCCCCTGGATGA
The DNA here is from genome assembly GCA_016271365.2 of Neoceratodus forsteri. NCBI lineage: Eukaryota > Metazoa > Chordata > Ceratodontiformes > Ceratodontidae > Neoceratodus > Neoceratodus forsteri. The sequence goes on from JADMNL010000028.1 coordinate 151,402,452, forward strand.
GATCATTCGATAATACAGTGTGGAGTTTCACTGCTATGCAGATGACACCCAGCTGTATCTGTCTTTTGCACCCGGAACATCCAGAGCTGTTGATGTGCCTAACAACTGTTTGGCTAAAATCAATAACTGGATGACTTCCAGCTGGCTGAGACTTAACCCAGATAAGACGGAGATTCTGGTGATCGAGCCTGGTCACAGGCATGATGGGCTGCCTCCAGGGGCTAGCATAGGACTTGTCCTGGAGTCTGCTCAACTGGTGGCTTCCATGAGGGTGCAAAATCTGGGCATGATCCTGGACAGCAGACTGACTTTTGAAGATCGGGTATCGTCTGTAGTCAAAAATGTTTTTTACCACTTGTGGAACATCACCAGGATCAAACCCCTCGTTCTGCCCAAGGATCTGCCGACACTGGTACATGCCTTTGTAACCTCTAGGCTTGACTGCTGCAACATTCTATACTTTGGGGTCATGGGAGGTACCCTCCGCAGACTACAGCTAGTGCATAGTGCAACAACCCAGTTACTGACGGGCCTTTTGAGGTCCAGTCATGTAATCCTGGTCCTGCATGCCCTGCACTGGCTGCCAGTCAGGTGGAGGGTCCTTTTCAAGGTGGACTTGCTCACCTATAAGGCACTATATGGACTGGGTCCTGGCTACCTGTAAGAGCTCCTGACACCGGTGACCTCCATTCGCTCCCTCCGCTCCTCTTTGAGGGTCCTCCTGGACATTTCCAAGGTTCAGCTCAGGACATCAGGTGACTGTGTATTTAGTGTTGCTGGGCCATCCCTGTGGAACTCATTTCCGTCTGCAGTCCTGGAGGCCCCCTCGATCGGTGTGTTTAAGCTGTGGCTGAAGGCCCATCTATTCAGCCTGTCTTTTGCAGATAGTTGATTCCAGTGATGACTACCAGTCTGTTTCCCCTGCAACCTGAAGCCTTTGTAAGTCTAATATGTTATATTTTGAATTTTATTCTGATTTTTTATTGTATTTCAAGAACTGTTTTTTATGTTTGTTATGTGCCCTAAGCCTCAGGGAATGGGCGCCCTATAAATAAAATTGCCTTGCCTTGCCATTAATGTTTTTTTTGTGTCTACCATCTCATACCTCAAGTCATACTGAAAGAAGCCCTCCTTTTTATGGATGCAGTAGGTGGAGTCTGCAGACGTTTTGCATGTACAAAAGGAGCGATGTAATGTTTTCTGTCCATGAAACTGACTGAAGGTGATAATCTCCTCCGCCTTACCCTCCTCAAAGAAATGTGTTCCATCCTCAAATAAATATGCTTTCATGTTAGTCAATGGTTGCAGGGCACTATTTTCTTTCTTACATGAGAGGTACAAGAATTGGAACCTGAGTAGTGGGAGGCAGCATTAGTTTTTTGGGGAGAGTAAGATCCACCCCCATCTCCACCCGAGAAGTTCCTAAAGATCCACCCCCACCTTTTTTTTTGGTTTATGTGGGAGGGGCATGAGGTGGATCTATCATGTTGAAACAACTGACTATCAGAGCTGCCTGGGGAAGTAACCAAGGAGTGCCTGAAACTGCATATAGGCACATCCACCCTCCCCCCCCACACACACACATATAGACATCATTATTATTTTTTTAACTCTAAGCATGTCAATATTTGTCTCTTACAGTATGGGCAAGTGGGCATAAAAATAAAATAGAAAAAAAGGATCAAGCAGTGCCTTTTCCTTTGTCGGATACATGCAGACAGAAGGTCACAAATCCTGTATGACAAGTTCGTTATATGGGTGTGTTCCATGTAAAACAGAAATGTTGTTAATGTCATAACTGTAGCATCGTTTGTAGCCAGTAAATTATTATTTACATAGGTACTGTAAACGACAGGTTTTAATTCAGAAATTCAGTCTTGATAAATTTGTTTTTTTTGCAGTTCTGTAAGATTTATGTCTCTCTGATGTAAGAGTGCATAGCACAGAAATGAAAGGGTTTCTGTAATTGATTGTTGTTTGCATGAGAAGTGGGTGTAACAGTGGCATGCAAGAGTGAAGTCTAAACTGTTTCTTGGCCATTCTGGGACCTGAAGTTTAACAGTAATGTGTAAAGAGAATAAAGTCTTGTGTTTTTTTGTGCATTTGAATAGGTTTAGTGCTCTGAAGTTAAAAGATATAAATATATGTACATAGTGTTATGGGCACCTGAAAAGGAAGGATATACTACTAAAATAAATACTACGCTGATGATTTATTTATTCATGTGTGAGATTTTAAGTGTAGTTCTGCCTAGGTCACAGACACATAAGCTATTAATAAGGATGGATGTATTAGTCAATGTTTGTAGTAGCAAAATAAAGCAAGAAAAATAATATATTGTGTTTTTTTTTCTTTCACTTGTTTAATCAGGAGTGGCACACTAAGCTGAAAGCTTGTTTACTGGGGCAACCTGGGAGCACATGGAAGTTAGATGACTTGCTCAGGGTCACCCAGTATGCAAGTGGGGGCTGTGGGATTCAAACCCAGATCTCCAGATTTGCAGCTCAGAGCCTTAAACCACTGTACTATACTGCCTCCCTAGTTATGGCAGTCATCTGTTTTATGGTTCATGATGTTGGTGTAGTAAGCATACTAATATACTAAAATGCCAGCAGAATAGACCTAGCAGTCTTTTTTGTGTGCTCGTTTGGTCAGCCCCCACCCTGGGAGCTGACCTTGCTATCCTCCCCACCCTCTCGGGCTTCTCCCTTCCCAATTCAGGGTATTCCCGCTTCACTGGATTTTGCTTCCACAACCCTTTCTCTGTATCTGTCCCACCCCCTTTTGAATCCCTCCATAGTCTCTGCCTCCACCAGCCTCCGGGTAGGGAATTTATGGTCTTGTACCATCTCTCGTGAAGTAGCACCTCCTCCTTTCTCCCCGAGTCTCCCCTCAGGTTTCCACCCATGCGCTCTAGTTGCCCCCTTCCTTCAGAGCACCATGTCTGCACCTCCTCTATTTACCCCCTTCATGTACTTGAAGACCTCTATCATGTCCCCCATCCCTTCTCTCTTCCAATGTGAACATATTTAGCTCTTCGAGCCTCTCCCCATAGGTCCTTTCCCCTAAGCCCCAGATCATTTTGGTTGCCCTCTTCTGGACCCTCTCCAGGAGTTCAATGTCCCTCTTTAAGTGTGGCCTTCAAAACTGCATGCAGTACTCGAGGTGCTGCCTCACCAAGCAGTTATACAGAGGGAGTATCACTTCCCTCCTTCTGGAGTGATTCCCCTAGCGATGCACTCCAGCATCCTGTTGGCCTTGGTCGCTGCCCTCCTACAAGTCTCCGAGTTGTTCATCTTGACATCCACCATCACCCCCAGGTCCCTCTCAGCCATACAGTCATAGCAGCAGTACACTGCATATCGGGATGAGTGGACCCAAAAAAGTCCTGACCCTTACTATCAGGACCAGGATCCAGGTCAGAGTCCTGATTAGTTCTGATTGATTCTGATTCAAATCAGAACCTTTAGGAAATATGAAAACATTCACAAAATGCACTAAAAATAAAGACTTTTTTCTAACATCTGTGTGCTGGTCTGTGTTTTAAGATAGAAACATAGACTTTGATGGCAGATAAGGACCACTTGGCCCACCTAGTCTGCCCATTTCCCTACCTACAGAATAAGCTGCAGATCCTATTTAACCAACAGCCTATTTCTTCCTACCCCCCCACAAAAATTGCCTTATGTCTGTCCCATGCGTTCTTGAATTCTCCCACAGTTTTAGACCCACAACCTCCTCAAGTAGGCTGTTCCATGCATTTGCCACCCTCTCTGTGAAAAAATACATCCTCACATTGCCCCTGAGCCGTCCCCCATCTATCTTCAAATTGTGTCCCCTTGTTCTTGCATAACTCTTTTTCTGAAAGATGCTACCCTCTTGGACTTTGTTGATTCCACTGAGGTACTAAAAAGTTTCTATCATGTCCCCCCTCTCCCCTCCTTTCCTCAAGGGTATACATATTAAGCTCCTTTAGACTCTCCTCGTATGGCTTCTCTTGCAGACCCTGCACCATTTTAGTTGCCCTCCTCTGGACTGCCTCCATCTTGTCTATGTCCTTGCGGAGATGGGGTCTCCAGAACTGGACGCAGTACTCCAGATGGGGTCTCACCAACTGTCCGTACAGAGGGATAACAACTTCCTATTTTCTGCTGGTGATGCCTCTCCCTATACATCCCAGTATCCCCACAGCCCTATCTACTGCCTTCACACATTGCTTGCATACCTTAAGGTCATCTGATATGATTACCCCCAGGTCCCTTTCCATTTTTGTTGTTGTTACTACCTCCACCCCCATTGTGTAATCCTCTCCTGGGTTTTTGTTTCCCAGGTGCATTATTTTGCACTTCTTTGCATTGAATCCAAGCTGCCATACTTCTGACCATTCCTCCAACCTTGCCAAGTCCCTTCTCATCCTTTCCATGCCTCCTTGTGTATCAACCCTATTGCAGATCTTTGTGTCATCTGCAAAGAGGCATACTTTTCCTTCCAGACCCTCTGCAATATCACTTATAAAGACACTAAAAAGGACTGGACCCAGTACTAAACCGTACGGTACCCCACTAGTAACCCCTCTTTCTTCAGAGTAGACTCCATTTACAATTACCTTCTGTGTCCTGTTGTCCAGTCAATGTTTTACCCGGGCTACCACCCTGGGACCCACTCCCAGGCTGGTTAATTTGACTATTAATCTTTTGTGTGGGACTGTGTCAAATGCCTTGCTAAAGTCTAGGTAGATCATGTCCACAGCCCATCCCTGGTCTACTACTTTGGTCACCCAGTCAAAGAAATCAATTAGATTTGTCTGACATGACCTTCCTGCTGTGAACCTATGCTGCCTTGGGTCCTGTGCCCCATTGGCCTCTAGGTACTCAATAATTCTTTCCTTCAGAAGTGATTCCATCACTTTCCCTACCACAAAGGTCAAACTGACAGGTCTTTAGTTTCCTGCCTCTGTCTTGCTCCCGATTTTGTGAAAGGGTATCACAGCCGCCTTCCTCCAGTCCTCAGGTACCACACCATCCTCCCATTATTTGTTAAAAAGGGTAGTCACTAGTTCTCTCCTTAATTCTTTTAGAATTCTGGGGTGAATTCCATCAGGCCCCACTGCTTTGTCCACCTTCAGTTTTAGGAGTTCTTTCAGAACCCTTTCTTCTGTGAAAGGACTGGGATCAACCCCCCTATCCAGAATACATCAGTTATTTGCATTAGGCACCTCCTCCTCCTCCTCTTTTGTGAATACTGAGCAGAAGTATTTGTTCAGTATCCCTGCTTTTTCATTGTCCCTTTCTGCCCACCCAACGTCCATTCTATTCAGCCTCACTATCCCTCCCTTTGTCTTTCTACACTCCCTGATGTACCTATAAAAGGTTTTATCCCCCTTCTTAACTGAGTTGGCTATCTTTTCCTCAGTTTGGGCCTTTGCTATTCTGACTACCCTCCCTGCTTCCTTCTGCCTTAACTGGTACTGTTCTCTGTCCTACTCCTTCTGTATTTCCTTATGCTTCCTAAATGCTATCTTTTTCTCCCTGACCTTCTCCGCCACATTTTTTGAGAACCATAGTAGCTTTTTTTTTTCGTTTTGTTTTGTTTATTTGCTTCACACAAAGGCTTGTTGCCTCTGTGATGGCAGTTTTGATGTTTTCCCATTGTTGCTCCACAACTCCTTCTAGCCTGTTTGCTAGTGCTTTTCTAAGGCACTCTCCCATCTTGCCAAAGTCAGCCCTCTTGAAGTCCAGAACCCTCTCTTTTGTATGGCTTGACTCTGTAGTGGAGTTTATCATGAACCACACTAGTTGGTGGTCACTTGTTCCTAGATGGCTACCCACTTCTAGATCTGAGATCCTCTCACCATCCCCCTTTGAGAGTATGAGGTCTAAGATTGCTCCCTCATGAGTGGGTTCCAAAACTAGCTGTCTGAGGCATGCCACCTGAAGGACATCAAGAATGGCCCTGCTTTTGGGTGTGGTTGCAGCTAAGGTGCTCCAGTTAACATCTGGCATATTCAGGTCTCCCATCAACAGTATCTCCCCTTTCTCTGCCATCCTAAGGATGCCTTCTATCATATCCTTGTCCATTCCCTCCCCCTGACATGGGGGTCTGTATATAACCCCTGTGCGGACTGTGGTGCCATTTTCAGTCTCTAAGGTGACCCACAGTGCCTCCTCTCCTCCCTGTTTACTCTTTTGTTCAGTTGCTTTTATCCCTTCCCTTACATAGAGAGCTACTCCTCCCCCTGTTCTCCCCTCTCTGTCTCTTCTGTAGGTTGTGTAGCCTGGTATGTTAACATCCCAGTCATGGTTCTCTGTGTGCCATGTTTCTGTGGCTGCTATGATATCCAGGCATCCCTCTTCCATCAAGGCCACCAGTTCAGGGAGATTGTTGCCCAGACTATGAGCATTGGTACTCATTACCTTCCATTTCTTGATGGCATTATCCCTTTTTGCCCCATCCCTGTCCTTATTGTGTTTGTCATTTTCTCCATTAACCCCTGACCTTCTCCCTATCGACATCTCTATCTTGGTGTTTACCTCACTTACTACCCTGATCTTTTTGGGGGGCTAGGATTTCCCTGCTCCTTTCCAGTGCCTTCCCCCCGGCTAGTTTAAGTGCTTGTCAATGAAACATTTAAACCTGTCACCTAGGATCCTGGTTCCCCTCCTGGACAGATGCAGACCATCATGCCAGTATAGGCCAGCATCCCTCCAGGTGGACCCCCAGTCCCTGATGAAGCCAAATCCCTGAGCTCTGCACTAGTTTTTCAACCACTGATTGAATTCCATGGTGTGGAGCACCTAGTCTCACCCATGCCATAGACAGACAGTACCTCCGAGAAGGTTACCGTGTGTGATATTTGTCTAAGGCCCCTTCCCAACTCCACAAACTCTTCCTGCACTACTCTGATCCCTTTCTTAGCCAGGTCATTTGTCCCTAGGTGGACAATGACATCCAGCTCTCTCCCTTGTGCAGCTGCTCCAGCTATCCTTAGGATTCGCTCCCTGTTCCTCCAAGGCATGGCACCAGGCAGGCACCTTACCTCCCTCTCCCCTTCCTCCCCTAGTTCTGCCTTCCTAACAATGGAGTCCCCCACCAGGAGTTGTTTTCTTCTATGCATTCTTCTGCTCTGTATTTTCTTTCTTGTTCTTTGTTCCCATCCCTTACCTTCTGTGTGAGGTATGGATAAACATATCTCAGATCACCTTCCTTCCCCAGTATAAACACATGTACTATCCCTCAAGCCCGCTTACATATCTGCCCTTCTTCCCTGCTTCCAGATTTCTGCCTCTTTGCTGCCCTAGGATTTCCCATTTCTGCCCGCCTTTACCCAGGACTTCCCATTTATGTCCCCTCCCTACCCAGGATTTCTCAGCCCCCTTCCCTGCCCCATATTTGCCATTTCTGCCCATACCCTGCCCTAGTTCTCGAATTTCTTCCCCCTTCTCTGCCTTAGTTATAACATATTGGCCCCCTTCCCTAGCCCAGTCCTGGCAACTGACTGCTGCCTGCAGTGCATAGTATCCCTATCCCCCCAATTTCATATCCATCTCTAACTTTACTGTAGTGCAGGTAATACCCCCACCACAAACCACAAACTGCAATTTTCCTAACTTGAAAAACAAATCTTTATCTTCTGGTCAGGCTGGTCCTTGTCTGTTGCCATGTTGCTGCCATCAACCACTTGTCTGCTATATCAGTCAGACATCAACTACTGCCCCATTTGCCCAGTGTAACCACTGACTATCCACTTCCTTGGCTGGCTGACCACTTCTGATCTCTTTATCAACTGACCATGATGGACCGACTGACTGTGATGGACTGCATTGGTCCCAAGTTTCATCAAATGGAATGCTGGTCCAGCTGCAGCTGAGCAGGGCGGGCAGTTGCCCCTCCTCAAAAAGGATGCATCCTGGATCCCCCTCAAACAGATAAAAATGAGTAATTATACACCACACCACATCAAATCCAGCTTGCTTGTAAAGACAAAAAAAATAACACGTTTCCCCCCCTTTTTTGCCAACATTCCATTCCAGCTTACTTTTTAACTGACAGGTATTGCAGCTGAACTAGCTAGAAGGAGGCCTCATGAAAATGTTTTTTTTTTTTTACCCAAGCCAAGTCAAAGAATCAGCAGCTTGCTTATTCACCAAGGTTAAACATTTTCATTTGTCCTTTTGTTCACATTTTTTTACCCTATATATCCTACATCCTAGTGCAAAACAGAGAGTAAAGTCTGACTAATAAAGCAAATCCTTCTAGTCTGTGCTGGAGCGGAGGAGCTGCACTACATTAACTAAAGTGACTCCAGTTCGTCTGCCAAACGGTTCTCTCCCTGGTGCCCCCCCACATCGATATTTTTTTTTTAAAAACACTGAGTGCACAGACACTAATACCAGGTGTTCTTAGCCAGCATTCCCCACTGAATATGGCCCAAGAGATCACTGTTTAATAGCTGAGCAGCAATTTTCATTGGCCTCACCGAACACCTCGCTTTTCCACGACTGCTGCTCCTTTTATTGGCTGCAACGACCGGTGGCTCGCCTGGACTGTCCTTCTCAGACTTCATTTATTTATTTATTAAAAAACAACTTTTTCCCAATGCAGTGACTGAGGCAAAAGATCTGGAAGCCTGCATAATCCGTCCTCTGCCTGATCAAACTGATCTGAACCCAGCATCGATACACAGACGTTTCAGCGGCTTGAAGTTGATAATGCAAAGAGCGGATTCAGGAATTGGAAAAAAATCCAGTCCAGAAATAAAATAAATTAAATAATCTTTTTTTTATTATTACTATTAGGACATTTCTTTTGGAATTTTACAGGGGATGTGGTGTGTTTTGCAAATGGGAGAGGTATTTTCACAGACCTGGTTCACTTCATGGCAGAGTTTTTATTTACCCACGTCAGCCAGGCATCATGGGGTCCGGGGGGGGGGATTCTGATATTTTGCAGATGTAAAATGTCAATAAGCAAGTCATGCAACAGATGTGCTGAGCAGTTACTGAAGCAAGAAATGTACAGCTGTCATTTTTACATCCTGTTCAAAATGTGTTTTTGCACCTGTGGTGCCAAATGGCACAGTAGATGTGCAAAATCACCTTTTGGCTAATGAACTGATAGTGTCACTGTCCATGCGGCGGGGTCACAAAAAGCTTTCATGTGGTAGGGTCACAAAAAGCCCATGCTGAAAACTTGGAGTGAAAATACCAAGAAACACCCAGGGCATTATGGTTTCTGACCATAACACCCTGCCCTGTAGGGACGGACAGGCATCAGGGGTGTGACTTGGGATTGTCAACAGTAATGCTCATGCTATTCCACCCTTATCCCCACCCTGCAGCCAGTGACAGGCATTGAGGTGTGCCTTTGAATCTTCAGACCCAAAGTTCACTCCATTCTCTTATACTGTACCCATTTCAGTGTATTTCCTTATGGAATGGGGTGAGTGTAAAGTCTGAAAACCCCAAGGCACACCTTGACTCTTGTCTGTGTCTGCAGGGTAGGGTGAGGTGAAATGGCGTTAGCATTATGGGCTATGACACACAGGCACACCCCAATGCCTGTCCATACCTGCGGAGTGGTGGTGAGGTTGGCGTCACTTCAGTACTTCACTGCCATTCCTATTCTGCCTGTCTGTCTTTATGTGTGTGTCTCTCTCTATCTATATGTCTATGTAGTTATCTATCTTTCTATCAATTGCATACATCGCTATTTTTACCTGTTTCTAAAACAAACTTGCATATCACATTTGCCTGCACTCTAAGCACATACTTCTGCAACTGTGCATATTTGTACTCCACTTCTGCATAGACCTCATATTTTCCTAATATTCCCATCATCACAAGCATAACTATCTTGCCCTTATCAAAAGCAACCCCCTTTAAAAGTTAATATCACATTTTCTTTAGACATTTAGACTTCTATTAGACATTCAAGTGTCTGATAGAGGTTTTTCAACTGTATTAGCTGGATTGTAATTTCTACTACTGTTTTAAAGTACTTACAGCTCTTCTGTTGTTTCCTTGCACTTGCACCCCCCCATCCAAGCACTCTGCCTTGGTGCCAAAAAGTCTAACTCTCCTTTGTCTTGCTAAATTGCTCAATCTAAACCTGTCCTGCTTCTACACTATTTAAACCCTGCTATTTTTCTTCTCTCCAGCAGCCTGCCATTGAACAGGGCTGCTTCAGCTCCCCCACAGTCGGTTGACACCCAGCCAGCCACCGACAGAGAACAGGACACCCGCCTGCAGCTCCTTGGAAGTGCGGCAAGCGCGAGCCAATGGAACATGGCTTCCAGCAAACCGCTCCGCTTAATGGGACTTTTCCCTGCCTATGCCACCTGACACTTTTACAAATAGATTTAGCTGCAACTAAGCAAAATTCAAGTGTCTGATAGAAGTTTTTTTTTTTTGAAGTGGCTAGTTCTCCATTAGCAGGTTATACAGATCTGCCACTAGAGGGATATTGTTCTTTCATTTAAAAAAAAAGTCTACCCTCTTAAAGTCACAGTTGCTTTACTTGCTATATACCCTCCTTGTACTGCCTCCCTGTGAAATCCTATTTTGCCAAAATGTTCTCTTTTCACTACCTCTCCCTGCCTGTTTTTTTCCTTTGCCCTTCACCAGCTCTGAGTTCCCTTCCCCTCCTGCTCCTTCCCCTTCTCTCTCTCCTTGTCCTTCCTCCTTTGTTCTCTCCCCCAGGCCCCTTCCACCCCCACCCCGTACCCACTAGCTACTTAATCAATACCAGCAGTACCTTGGGAAAGCATCACTTCTCGACCAGTCCTCCCCATGGGCCTCCATTTGGAAATACCTGGCTGCTTCTTAACACCACTAAGATTGGTCTTAAAGCCAGCCTATCCCTACTGTACCACATTGCATATCATCGGGACTGTCATATGGACTCTACCTACTGCCCATACGCTAAAAGGAAACACAAATTATCACTATTGGACCTGTGCCTCTGTTCAATGAAGCTCTTCCTACTTCTCCTACTGATCTCGGGCAACGTCCATCCGAACTCTGGCCCGGGCTGTTCAAGCCTTCTGAAAAAGGCAGGAGCCCTCACCATCGCAGCCATTAACATCTGTAGCCTGTTACCAAAGCTTGATGCACTCCAAGCCTTTATCAGCCAACATAATCCTGACATCCTTGCTGTAGTTAAAACATGGTTGACACCAAAAGTTCCTGATCTGGCAATTATCTTACAGGGCTACAATGTTTTCAGACTGGACCGTGTCTCTAAAAGGGGTGGGGGCTGTGCCATCTACATTAAGGATAATCTCCTGGGGCACCTTGTTCCAATCCCCGTCCCTGCCTCCTCAGCCCAGCTTCTACCCATTAAAATTCTTCTAGGTCCCAATCAAAAAGCCCTCACCATCATCTCTGTATATATTCCACCTCGAGATCAAGATCTTGGTATCTAAGAAGTTCTTAACTTCATCAACTCCCAAGCTCCTGGCTCTGAACACATTCTGCTTGGTGATTTCAATATAAACTGGCTCGCATCTGATGTCTACACTCATAAGGATGCCCTTGCAGCTGCCAACCTCTCACAATTGGTCACCACACCAACTCGGATAAATTACAAAACTGGCACCAGTACCCTGCTTGACTGGGTTCTCACCAATCACCCTACCAGGATCTCTTGTACCTCTGTTCTCCCAGACTCACTCAGTGACCACTCCCCAGTTATATGTGAATGGTCTAATAAATTTCTAAAGCCATCCCCTATAATCATTATCAGCAGAGTGCTCCCCCGTGGTCAACTTGCCCATCTCAAATGGTACCTATCCTTGCAAGACTAGCTGCCCATCTACTAGGCGACGGATGTTAACCTTGCCCTCGGCTACTTCATCACTACCTTCAATAAGGCCTGTGACCTCTTTGCTCCTTCAAAAAAATGGAAAACAAAAGCCCTCTGTAACCCTTGGATAACCGCGGAGCTCCTTTCCCAGCTGAAATCTAGGGGCCACCTGTGGGCGGTGGCTAAAGCCACAGGCAAACAATCTGACATCCATAAATACAAACATGCCCAAAATGCCTGCACAAAATCCATTCATCTCACGAAAAGCTCCTATTATAAGGACGTCCTCACCAACACCTGGGGAAATGGCCGTGCTTTCTAGGACAATATCAAGGACATTACTGGGAAACAATCAAAGTCTCTTCTGGCCATGTTAATTGTTGAAGGGTCCACTACTCTTGATCCCATGGTCATTGCAAATACCTTTAAAATGGCTTTTACTGACCTCAGTACTGTTCTACCACCTGATTTCTTCACAGTCAGTCACATCCCCTCTAACACACCCTGCACTCTGTCAAACCACCCTCATTTCTACTTCAGGGAGATTAAGATGAATGAAGCTCGCCGCCACATTGCTTCAGCTATCTCCACTTCCAGAATCAGCAGTGACACCCTGGACCTTAAGCTACTATCACTTACACTTGACAAGGTCCTCAGTCCCCTAACTAAAATTCTTAACCTCTCTCTCCACACCAGTACATTCCCTGAAATATGGAAAACTGCCACTGGGACCCCGGTCCACAAAACTGGGGATAAGACCTGACACTCTAACTATTGCCCGATCTCCATAATGCCACCACTATCCAAGGCCCTAGAGCATATTGTTGCGGACCAGCTCACTGATTATTTGGACAAATATAATATTCTGTGCACACAACAGCACGGTTTTAGAAAAGGGCATAGTACCACCACTGCCCTGCTTGAATTTACCAGTGCAGTGCATAGTTCCCTTGATAAAGGACTTCTTACAGAGGCTGTCTTCATTGACCTCTCGAAGGCATTTGACATGGTCCATCATCGGCTGCTGTATGACCAACTACTCCTTGCTGGCCTTGCACTAGATTCAGCCCGCTGGTTCAGAAGCTACCTTGACAACCGCTCTCAAAGAGTAAAATTGTCAATGCTATCTCGGACACCTTGTCTGTCCGCTCCGGAGTACCTCAGGGGTCCATACTGGGCCCTCATCTTTTCAGCCCCTTTTTAAACTCCCTACCACAATCCTGCTCAGAACAAATCAACCTGTATGCAGATGATGCTGTTGTCTTTTCTACGTACAAGGACCTTTCACCACTACAACACAGCCTCCAACTTGGATTCAGTGCTGTTGAAACATGGTTCTCGAATCACAAACTAGTCCTCAATCACAAGAAAACCAAGTCATTGCTATTCTGCAGTTCACATACCCATTACAAGCAACAACCTCTTGCCATCTCCACCAAGCAGGTGACTGTCCTCGAACAAGTTTACTCTTTCAAATACCTAGGGATTCTGCCTGACCCCAATCTCTCCTATATGGCTCACATTGACAGCATGGCTAAAGCTGCCAGCACACACCTTGGATTACTCTACAAGCACAGGCAGCACCTCACCCCAGAGGACATGAAGATTGCCATCCAGAGCTCTGTGGTGTCAATTATTGATTATGGCCTCATTATCTATGGCTCCGCCATGACGTCCACTCTCCAATGTGTAACAACTGCTCTTAACAAAGCATGCAGACTCACAACTGGTGCCCACCGCCTCACCCCCACCTGTGCCCTTTATGAACAATCCGGATGGCTCCAACTCTCCAACCGTATAAAGTATCTCACATGTGCTATGGTGGGAAAAATCAACCTTAGCCTCACACACCCCGGTGTTACTGCCTTGTTACATCAAAACACCAACCGACTGAACACCAGGAGATCGACAACCCAGATTCTACAAGTTACTCGCTGTCGAACTATGCAGGGCCAATGCTCCTTCGCCTATAGGGCTCCTCTATGGATGAATGGTCTCAGCCACACCCTCTCCTCTGTCTCAACAATAGGTCTGTTCAAAACCAGGCTCCGGGCCCATCTTATTGCCTCTAGCTCCTGTGACTGCCTCTCCTAGATGATGACCTACACAGCTTTAACCCTAACTTATATACTGCTTAACCCCTGGCCCCCAGTCCCCCTTCCCCCAGCTCCTGAGGCGCCACTTCAAATCTCAGGTCTTCATACCACCTCATTAGTCTCTCCTTGCCCCTTAACAGCACTTATCCCCCCCCACTCTACCCTCTTTATCTCTTCTATCATTCCTTCCCATTTATTTTTCAACAAATGCCTTCGGCTGCATCTTCATCCTCCCCCTCTCCTCTCATCCCTATTTCTCTGCCACCCCCGGGTGCCTGACTCTACCCATTCCTTGTGGGCATATGCATCATAGCTGTGTTCACTATCTTACTATAGCTGCCTCCGTTAACTACCTACACTTCTCCTCCTCCTCTACACCTTACTCTTCCTATGATTAACCCCTTTCAATAGCACTGTTGTACATGAATTGTTTACTATTATTTCACTGTTGCTTCCTTGTTGTTTGTTATTTCTGATGTGGAACTTTTGTAAAAGAGCCTTGGCTCAAAGGTAGTTGTAATCCTAGAATAAATAAATAAATAAAATAAAATTTCTCTAACAGTCCGTCATCATTACACCTAACTTCCTGACATCAACACATTGCTTAAATCTAACTTACATCACCTCGTGGAAAAAAAACAAAAACATTTCTCTAAAAAACAAACAAAAAAAACCAAAAACTGAAAATAATCCTAAGGCTGAACATATGCCAGCCATTAATTTTTCATGTACTGCCACCTTCTGTACCATCATGGGGATTTGCATATGTTTCCCTTGATGCTTTGCAGTATTGGGGGTATGTGCAATTGTGTTTTCTTTAAAATTTGTCTGTCTGGCCAATATCATCCGGCATAACACATACATCAGTGGCATTTGCTCTGGGGTTCTTTTGTAAGCTTCCTATTCCTTCCATTAAAATGTACACCTCCATATATTTTCCGAATAATATGTATGCCTTCCTTAGAACAGAAACTAAATCAAATCTTACTACTTACAAATCATTGTGTTGTTTCTCCATACCTCCTTAACAATTCCACACAATGTCATTAACTTCATTATGCAGCCGTGGTGGATCTGATCAGATTTTGTTTTATTTTGAAATATAAAATAAGTCCTAATGCACATTCAAAATGGGGGGAATGGATATATCTTACAAAACAGGAGATAATGGACAATTTAAAATAGAATAACTAAGTAGAAGTCAAAATTTTCACCATTAATGTTCCCTGCAGTTTTTTTACATTTTATTTAAAAATTTTGAAAGCAAAATTTACAATAAATATCCTCAAGAGGATAATGCCCTGCTGCTTTAACTGTTTCTGTATGAATTCACTGCTCCGTTTTAAGTGCAACAGAGGCCATTGTGATGTCATGAGGTATTTTCCAAGCTGCTTTCCCATTGGTTAGTGATTCCCTTGTGACATGACTAAAGTAGAGCTAAATGGCCAAATAAATATAACTGTTTCGTCATTTAGAATATGTCAGTGACTAAAAAACAATAATTTATCTGTAAGGTTTGACTCTCACTTACATTTTATCAATAGGGGGATATTCCATAGGGTATCAGGGAATAAGCTTTCTATTCAATCTGGAAAGTTGCCAGTAATGCTACCTAGTAACAAGTGGCAGAGGGAAGCAAAATAAACAGTTAAAGCTCTCAAAAATATCTAATTTGAAGGCTTTAGATTTACAAATATGTGGGGCCTCCTGATTAAGAGGCAGTGCACCCCTCAAAGTGCCAGAGTGTTAGGCAGGTATTACCTGTCTCTGTAGTTAACTGATCTGCAATTTTGGAAAGCTTCTTGTCATTTAATTTAATTTATTGTGAGACAGAAGCCTTAAAATCAGTCTGTTTTTACCACAAGTACATTCATTGTTTGCACTGTGTCTTATGTGAACTCTCTTTACTTCTGGGGCATGATGGTCCAGACCTTCTTTGGCTACAGCCAGTGTTCACCTTCCTATCCATCGAGACTCCTCTTACTGGTTATCCTGGGACTCTAGGGGCACCTGCAACACTGCTGTATTGTCACCTTGGTTTGCCCCCTACTGTGGGGTCTACCTACAGTGCCTTGGCAGTCAAACTCCTCAAAATCCAGCCACCCATGGTGAAGATGATCCCCAAGACCATCCTGGGAGCCAATGTGGGGGCAGGTGAGGCATCATCTGCCTGACTAGTTACCTTTCTCCCCCTTAAGTCCTGTCCACTGGAGGCAAGCTGTCTGGCTGCCAGCAAGCCAGAAGCACCAATGTATATAGTCCCCCATCTCTTGTGCATGCCTATAGGCTCCCAGCAGCACTGACACTTGTGGCCACCAAAGTGTCGGTAAAGTAGCATGGTGCACAACCCTCCCTCCCTCCCTGCCTGTTGCTCAGCATGTTCTTTAAGGATAAAATAATTTCCAATAAATTACTAAGCACATTATAATTGTTTATTGTACATACAAGATTTTCATTCAATTCATCTCTAGAAGGACATAGACAGAGTGGAGGTGGCCCAGAGGAGGGCAAATAAAATAGGGGAGGACCTGCATCAGAAGCCCTATGAGGAGAGACTTAAGGACCTAAACATGCACACCCTGGAAAAGAGGAAGTGGGGGATATGACAGAGACCTGTAATTTTTTTTTTTTTTTAGTTTTTGTTGACCGGGTAAGTGCAAATCCTGCCTATTTTCAGGCACAACCTGGGGGAAGGGGATACAGAAGAATGCCAACTGACCTTGAACCAGATTAAGCTGTTGGTGGTATTTTTAGTGAATGAGGGAAATTTGGCCAGGACACTGGGAAAATTCCCCTACTCTTTTCGAGAAGTGCCATGGGATCTTTAACATTCACCTGAATTACCACCAATCCAGGCAGATGGAACCTCGGTTTAACATCTCATCCGAAAGACGGCACCTCAGCAGTGCAGCACCCCTCTCATGCTGCACTACAGTGTCAGTACTGGGATATTAACCCAAGTGCCAGATGTGGGAACTGAACCCACAGCCCTCTGATGTCCCGGCCTAAGAGGCGAGTGTGCTACCTACTGAGCCACTGACACTGCTAATAAATAAATACCTCATGGGGATACATAAGTTACATGAGGGAAGTATTTTTTAGAAAAAAAGGTGTTCAAGGACAAGGGGGTACAATAAGAAGCTGGAAGGTGTAGATTCAGGAGGATTCCACCATTGGAACGCACCAGTCCAAGTGCGCTCATCATTAGGGTGCCAAGATTTTAATTTCGCCACCTGGTATATATGCAGAGGACTGCGCCCCTGCACCCCCTAACTATATATTCTAACTCTGGGGGGGCCGACCTTGGGGAAGGGGTGGCGAATTTTAAATTTTGCCACACTATTGATGGGCGTACTCAGACTGGCGCATAGATGGCCAGAAGGGTTCAGGGGAGATGTGAGGAAGTACTTCTTCACAGAAAGAGTGGTGGATTCTTGGAACAGCCTTCCAGTGGAGGTGGTGGTGGGGAAAACAGTGGTAGGGTTCAAGAATGTATGGGACAGACATAAGGGAATCCTAGGGAAGGGGGGGTGAATGGGCCGGAGATTAAGTAGAATTTGCAGTGTTGCTATAGGCAGGGAAAAATGGGCAGACTAGGTGGGCCAATTGATTCTTATCTGCCAGCTAATTCTTTTTTTTTAATACTTTTTTTTCCTGTTATTTTCATATGAGGTACAATACACAACAGATAAGTTATAGCTGACATATATAAGTATCCACAGCGATACATCGAGCAATAAATGGCAGTACAATGGTAGTGGTGGTAACGTTCTCATCACATTCAATGAATAGCTTTCACAATATATCATAAACCCAACCCCTGCCAGCACCTTCCTCTGCCCCTTTCTCAGATATCTATCGAACTCCCCTCTACCCAGAAAAAAAGAGTCTTCTCTTATGGTACCATTTATGGCTTCTAGCATCGATAAATTTGAACTCCACCATGGAACAAATGAGGGGTCTCTTGCAGAATAAAAAAGGGACCCAAGCCCTCTATCTTAATTCAAACCGTTCCCTGTGCCCCATAGCCCCTGCAATCATACACTCTAGAAAGTAATGCGCCACTATCAATTCATGCCAAGTGTCTACCACGGGAGAGCTAACCTGCCTCCATAGCTTAGTAATAGTCTTCTTTGCCAAAAGAAGGAAGGTGAACATTAGGGTCCCCTTCTGTAATTTGAGCCCCTCTGGAGGAATCGACAGGAGTGCAAATTGTGGGCTTAATACAACGTCTGAGGAAAATACACTCTGTAAAGTCTGTTCGACTTGTTGCCAAAAAACGTGTAATTCATTAGATCCCCCAAAGATATGTACCTGGTCCGCCCTTACCCTTCTCCACATTGTCTCCAGCAGTCAGCCCCTAGTGCAAGGAAGATCTTAGCCAGTTTAGCCAGTGTATTAAAATATCTAATGCAAGATTTCCATGCAAATTCTCTCCATTAAGGGGCCAATGAGATCCCCAATGAGGGGCAAGTGTACTTAACCCAGAGGTCATAGGTCACCTGAAAACGCAATTCCTTGTTCCATGCCTCCATCACCGACTCCCAATGAATCAAAGATAATTTCACTTATTCCTTTATAAATAATCCAATCAAATGTAACTGGATAGATCCCCGGATTGCATTAATAACCAGCTGGAGGAACAGAGGCATGAGGTCAGGAAGGCAATTCCTTAAAGGGCCTTTATGCAAAATGAAATCTAGGGTTATCACCTGTCCTGATTTTCGCAGGACAGTCCTGATTTGGGCAGCTGTGTCCTGCAGAAAAACAGGAAAAATACTACATGTCCTGATTTTTATAGTAGAAAAAATATTTTCTAACTTTCCACTAAATCAGGGTTTTAAATAGTTGATTAGCAGTTTTTTTCTTAGGACTATAGTAACTGTACAGAAAGTATATATATAGATTTTCTAGAAGTGCTGTGTTTGTCAAACACAGTGAGGCTAGAGTTATGCATTTTCACAAAGATTTAGCACTTTTATGAGCAAAACGCTAATCAATTTTTAGAGTTATATAAATCCCTGTAAATGCTACAGAAAACTACAATACTTTAACTAAAATACCTTGAAATGACAAGAAACAATAGAAGCAACTAAAAAACTACAGTACTTAGCCTTAATTCTGATTATATAGAGAAAACAAGTCTGTTGCATTGGTCGAGGTTACATACTGTTGTGCAAAAAAATCACATTTCAGTAAGAAATGTCCCACTTTGGGCTTCTTAAAAGGTGGTAACCCTAAGGAAATCCCTTACCTGTAAATATCTGTAATGACCCGAATTTGATAGATTAAATTCCCTTTGGAGCTGGGCAAATGCAGCCACCCACTGTGGGGTCCAAAAACTGGAAGATAAACGTGAGACTCTTCCTGTGCCAAATGTGAAATGTTAAGTCGAATTGAGTGGGAAGGAAATCTGTTTCTGCAAAAAATAATTGCAGAAAATAAAACACGGATTCCATTGCAGGTATAGCTCTAAATCTATACCAGCTTTGCAACGTCTGTAAGGCCCTGTCTGATAATATGCCAATGTAGGTGCGTCAGCAAGGGGAGCAAAAATGACCTTTTGTGGGTCATGCATGTCATTAAGAAAACATTCTATTTTCTCCCAAGGGGGTTGGAGGTTGGGGTTCACCCAGGTAAGAATTCAACTTATTCGGACTGACATTGCATATTGATTCAAATCCGGGACATTTAGACCTCCCCTGTCTTTCACCAAATTCTATGTTTCTATGTAAGTTGTTACTCTTGAGAATGGTAATCAGAATGCTCAGTTACCAACACTTTTTTTAATAAAACTTTTAAATCTCAAAATGCAAGCTAGAGTGCTTTGGAAATGATCCAGTTCACTTAAGACTTCCAATAAATCTCTGACCATGCGTTTAATTATAACCTCCTCTTCCTTTATCAACATGGTTTTAGAAAAGGCCACAGTACCACTATTGCTTTGGCCTGCTGTACAGGCCGGGTCAACAAGTGCGTGGATGAGGTGAAATTAACAGGTGCTGTGTGTGTAGATTTGACAAAGGCCTTTGAATCTTATTGGGTTCTCCACTGTGACCACATCCTGGTTTCACAGTTACCTTTTGGGAAAAATTCAAGTGGTCTGAACTTGGCTAATCTCTGGGCACTTCAAGTGGGGTCCTGCAAGGATCCATCCTCAGGCCCATATTGTTCTTCTTATTTACAGGTGCTCTCCCCAGGGAGTGTAAGCAATGCCACAGGCTTCTATATGTTGACAACCTGATTCTTTTCCACAGTGACAAGACCTGCCTAAAATCTCCTCTATCCTCACTAAGCACTCTAGCACTGCCCAGAGGTGATTCCTAGCCAGCAGGCTCTTAGTCAATGCCAAGAAGACCAAGGGTCTGCTGTTCGGGTCCAAGCCTAGGCTCGCTAAACGGGTGGTGGGCACTAACCTCCTAAAAATCCAGTCCCCAAATGGTATCCACCTCTGAACAAGTCACAGCCTTCAAGTACTGTACCTGAGGGTCACACTTGATCCCTCTCTGACCTTTTTGGACCACATTGGGCTTATGGTTAGATATGCTAATCAAATACTGGGTGTCAGTTCTATGTAATAATGGTGAAAGCCTAAAGGCAATCATCGTTATCAATGAGTCTAGAGTGCCGGAAACATTTTCGGCACTCTGACACCCTGGTGCACAGGAAAATGGTGCCAGGGACTTACTTTTTAATGTTTTCGGTAGGGACTGCCCCAATGTGGGGGGCTTCACCCCTCTCACCCCACTACTAAAGGATTCTCAACTCCAAGGGGGTGCATGTTGGGGGGATGAAAGCATTAAAAAATAAAAGGTTTGGGCCGGGCACAATAAAATTGCACCAGTGCCCGAACCCTAACCCAGTACCACACCCACCGCAGCCATGGACCAACCCTGATGCCACAACGCAGCTCGGCAGCCCACTGCAGCACCACCCCCTGCAGCTTCTCCATCCCATTCCAGCCCATGCTTGGTGTGCTCGCTTTCCCCCCGCACATGTACATATAGCAACATCCTGTCGCTATTTTCACCAGCCCCCCCATCCAGCTGCCCTTCCCTCTCATCACTGTGAGGAATTTGCTGGGGAGTAGGTCGCCATTATGGACAGAGCCCTTTCCCAAGCACCTTCCTCATGGGATACCCTGGGTGTCAGCTTCTGGCTTAAAGGAATTATTATACAGGAAGTGAAGTCGGTTGTTACCCAAATTCCCAGGGCATGCTACTCCCCATTCTGGAGCACTGCTCCCCTATTTACATGCAAACCTCCTCCTCCTCCTCTAACTTGAACAGACCAAACACAATTTATAACATCTGTAGCTTTAATGTTTTCTTATTCTGTTTACTACTGCTACCCGTACTGATCCCTCAGCTGGTTCTCCCCACAAGCCCACTGTGAATACCTGCTAGGTTGCCTCATGAACAAATTCCTCTGGGATATGGCATTTTGTTCATCATGTATGGCTCTCTCTGCATTCACATGCCCCCCTCCCAAGATTAAGAGTGGTTCCTGTGATATGGACTAACCATTCATATTGATTTTTTATTTTTGTGTCACTGCCTTATGATACATTCTGTACATTGTGCAAATTGTATATACTGTCTGTATTTATTCCTTGGGTTTCAGTCTCACAGCCCTGGTACATCAATTGTGTCTTGTCCTGTATCTGTTGTATTAATTGCCCAGTCTTTTGGTTTTGTTGTGTTATCAAATGGCTTCTTGTCCTATACATACTTCTAGCCTTGCCTATACAAGCTGTTGCCATTACTTGTTGTGTGCCACCTTGATGGTCCAGGATGTGGCTAAAAACAGTCCCAGGGAACAGTGCACACGCCTAGTAAATGAAAAAAAAAACACACACAGACAAATAAGTAGGAACAATTTCTCAGCACCACAGTTTATTTTTAGTTTTTAGTTTTGTATTACTATTACGTGTAAGTCTTGCAAAACTTTCTGTTTAAAAAAAAACACACTTAACCCTTGCAGGGCCACGGACTGACATATCAATCCAAAATACATATGCATTCTAATTCTGTTGGCAGCCTAAGGGTTAAATGGTCAAATGTGTTGTGTAGTACCTATGGGAGATAGTAAGATGTGTCCATAAATTGGCTTTTGTTGGTCTTTGAGAGAATTAAATTGTGGGGATCTGGGAGTGCTCGAAGCGAGAAAGTAACCAAGTTATACTCCTTGTGTTTCTTTGCCTTCTTGCCCCTTGTCATGTGGCATCACCCAGGCCTTTCACCAGATTTCTCATGGAGTTACTGGTTATTCACCAGTTGCCCAGGACCAAATGTGGTGTTGGGTGGCCTCCCATGTCAGTCATGCATGGGCCTAGGGACCCCAGATCAGATCAGGGTTTTTTCCTCCAGTTTTCACCCCAGGGTGCTGTCATGCAATGTTGCACATGCATATATGCAGTGCTGCACAAGCATGCATGGCATGCAACAGCCAGCCCTTCCCTTCATGAAATGTCTGCCCCTCATGAAGTGCTTGCTTGAACCACCACCTAGTATCTGCAGGTGGCAGCCGAACAATGAGATGCTGTATGCCCCCCACTCTGAGGCAGGACAGCTGTCTCTGGAATACTCAGTCCTTCCATCCCCAGCTGGCAAAAGTGAACAAAGCTTGTTCTAAAACTGGGATTGTCAAAGCTGCACTGACAGACTGGCTAGAAGGTAGACTTTTAAAGCGACGTGTGCTCCCCTTTAAGATCAAAATTCAGCAATCAGCTTCTAGTCAGTATCGGTACAGGCAGTAATACCATAAAAAACCAAAAGGGCCACCTTTAGGGTACTAAGTAAAGCTTGAAGCCAAACAACAAGAAACTAAGACCTGGAGTTTCAAAGATTAATACAATTTTGCCACACTTGCGCTACTTGTGACATGACTGTTAGACCATGGAAATAGTGACCTAACTTCATGTTGCATGTACTACAAGCTGTGCACCAAAAGTGATGTATAGAAGCATAGAAACATAGAATTTGATGGCAGATAAGGACCGCTTGGCCCACCCAGTCTGCCCATTTCCCTACCTGATGGATAAGTTGCAGATCCTAGTTAACCAGCAGCCTACTTCTTCCTACCCCCACCCCCCAGAATTGCCTTATGACTGTCCCATGCATGCTTGAATTCCACCACTGTTTTTGACTCCACAACCTCCTCTGGAAGCCGTTCCATACATCCACAACCCTCTCTGTGAAAAAATACTTCATAAATTACCTCTGAGCCGCCCGCCCTTCTGTATCTTCAAATTACGCCGCCTTGTTCTTGCCTCTTTTTTTGAAAGATGCTACCCTCTTGGACTTTGTTGATTCCCTTGAGGTACTTGAAAGTTTCTATCATGTCCCCATCTCCCTCCTTTCCTCAAGGCTATACATATTAAGCTCCTTAAGTCTCTCTTCATATGTCTTCGGTGCAGACCCTGCACCATTTGAATTGCCCTCCTCTGGACAGCTTCCATCCTGTCTATGTCTTTCGGAGATTGGGTCTCCAGAACTGCAGTACTCCAGATGTGGTCTCACCAGCTGTCTGTCGATAATAACTTCTTGTTTTCTACTGGTAATGCCTCTCCTGTGCATCCCAGTATCCCCCAACCCTCCTTGTTGCCCTCTCACATGCTTGCCCACCTTTAGGTCATCTGATATGACTACCCCAGGTCCCTTTCCATTTTGTTGTTGTTAGTATCTCACCCCCATTGTGTACTCTTCCCTGGGTTTTGTTTCCCAGGTGCATTACCTTGCACTTCTTAGCATTGAATCTAAGCTGCCATACATTTGACCATTCCTCTAACCTTGCCAAGTCCTTCTCATCCTTTCCACCCCACCTTATGCATCAACTCTGTTGCAGATCTTTGTGTCATCTGCAAAGAGACATACTTTTCCTTCCAGTCCCTCTGCAATGTCGCTTATAAAGACATTGAAGAGGACCGGTCCTAATACTGAACCCTGCGGTACCCCACTACTAACCCCCCTTTTTTCAGAGTGGACTCCATTTACATTTTGCTATAATATTGGTTTAGTTTTAGTGATGCAGCTGCAGCAGAATGACTGCGGCAAGTCCTTTGTCATTAGTTTCAAAAATCCAGGCCTGAACTTTCAAATAAACTTGCATTACTTGCAACATAACTGTTAGGCCATAAAAATCATTGTATAATGTATAATAAAGTAAAGAAAATGCCTCAAATGTATCACAATGTTTTAGAACTGCTTGCAAACATGCTGGTTTAGTTTTAGTGATGCAGCTGCAGCAGAATGACTGCAGCAAGTCCTTTGTCATTGGTTTCATGTATGCAAGCTGAGCAGAATTTTGAAATTCTGCTTCATCTAGAATTTGGCAGAGTTTCAGAAATTCCACCCAATTCTGAGGAATTCTGTAAGAATCCAAACTTTGAAATTCTGAAAGCTGAATGTCAACCACGGAATTGTACTCTATAGTTTATGTAAACTGCAGATTCATTTTCATCAAACCATCAAATAATACTGCATAGAGTATATCATCTGTGGAATAAATTCCATGTTTATATAGCAATAATTTCTGGAATTTCATGGAATAAAATTGA
Organism: Neoceratodus forsteri; assembly: GCA_016271365.2. NCBI lineage: Eukaryota > Metazoa > Chordata > Ceratodontiformes > Ceratodontidae > Neoceratodus > Neoceratodus forsteri. The sequence goes on from JADMNL010000028.1 coordinate 151,426,908, forward strand.
ATTTCCCAAAAGCATTTGAGATGCTGAATTGTCATTGTAAATGAAGTCCGCCAGCAAAATTCTGCATTCCGTACAGCTCTACGCATGCATCATTTTTTGTGTCATAAAGTAAAGAAAATGCCTCAAATGTATCACAATGTTTTAGAACTGCTTGCAAACATGCTGGTTTAGTTTTAGTGATGCAGCTGCAGCAGAATGACTGCGGCAAGTCCTTTGTCATTAGTTTCAAAAATCCAGTCCTGAACTTTCAAATAACTGCAGCATGATTATACCACACTTGCATTACTTGCAACATAACTGTTAGGCCATAAAAATCATTGTATAACTTCATGTTTCAGCTGTTGAGGGTTGTGCACTAAAATGTCATGTGCATAAAAATAAATAAATAAATAACACTTGATATCAACATTGTGCTGCAAACTGAGGAATATGATGCAGAAGCTTCAAAATGTTTGAAAACTTCCCAAAAACATTTTTGCGCACTTGCCAGTTCACTGCTGTGGCAGGACAACTGTCGCACCGTCGGCATCATTAGTTTTGAAAGTCCAATCCAAAGAGACAAAAAGGTCAGCACCCACCCCTGCCAGGGGCAACAAAAGTTGCATTTAATGATAGCCAAGTTGTGAAAAAAAAGCAGCAGTTCTCATGCTTGCGACTGACCTCACAGCACCTATGGGTGACCTGTTTGCTTATTAGTAAGAAACAGCTCTAGCCCGTACTAATAATACCTCTTCAAATGATCTGATACATGTACAGTAGTAAAGTAAATCACTTTTTTTAAGGAAAGTGTGCCTTCCAGTGCTGAGATGGAGTTTTAGATTAAGGCATTCTAAGGGCAAAGGCAAGAGGAAAGTATCTATCAAAGTTTCACAACTGTCTTTGTGTACCAACCTAAATACTATGAAACCAGAGTGCTGCAAGAGATACTGTACCCATAATCAGTATTTACTGAATGCAGAACCCAGTGTCCTCTTCTGAATATACTGTCTTTATAAAAAGTGTCAAGAAACCCTGCATCCTTTTTGGTTGAATCATGTCATGTGACCATTAATTATTTTGTGACACCTGTACACCTCACCTGAACTAAATTTTTTTTCAACAAATAAAAGTCTATTTTATAAGTGGCATAACACACACCAGGATGTGTAGTCATATGATAATAATGCACTTCTTGGGTGGTGGTTACATCACTTGGCTGGGCCTCATACCTAACAATCCACCGAGGTGTGCATTATTTCCTTATAACGGCACACCTTGGCATGCGTTATCCCTTACTTACTTACTGCATGAGAAACATTCAGAATTAATGAAATATAAAACTACAGCACAGCACCCTTTCTTAATTTGTTTTTTTGTTTGTTTTTTCTTTAACCCAATTAAAACTGTAATTCACTTGTTTCAAATATGGCCCTGTTTATTGCAATAGAATTGAGAAAATTAGTTCCTGGTAACTAATTTTCTCAATTCTATTGAGGGGGAGGGGTTGAACCTGCAACCTTCGGTACAAAGCCTAATGTTTATTGTATTGGCCCGCAGGCTATAAGTACCATTTACTGGAAGTAACTCTAATATGATTAAGGGATGTGTGAGAACATCAGTGTGAAAATTCAGAGCTTGTCTAATGGATTGTGATTTGTGTTATTTCCACTGACAAGAAGAAGCTAGCAACAGCTGCATGTCCTAATGAAACTCTGAAAATCTCAGATAAATATTTAAAAATAAAAATAGTGCTTGGGTTTACTCATGCTTCAAGTCAGAAACAAGAAGCTGGTCCCATTTTTTCCTACTCTCTAAATCCTTGCTTGGTAGTATAGCACTTCTAGCTGATCTTCCAATATCCAGCATTAACATTTAAAAGGATAAGTAGGGCAATGAATCATGAGGGCGATAGTTATACTTTTCTTTAAATAACTTCAGTTTAAATGCTGCTAATTAACAACACAGCAATATGCACTAACAATACTAACTCAGTAATTTAAGGGGACTTGGAAGTTACTCTAGGTTCATCACATCAACACCCACTGCATAAACAAGAACTAACAAGCCACTTAACCTCCCAGAGCTTTAAAGAGCTGCTGACGCCTCTGGGAGAACTTTGAAAAACCTATTCTTTTGTCACAATTTGGCTTGTATTTCACATATCTTTTAAAGAATTCCTCTCCCAAGTATTTATTATTGGGGAATATTACATGGAAACAGGATCTGTATCCCTTGGAGTTCATCTACACACAACTGATTCCTTACTTTATGTCATAATCCTCTGTTGTTATGTCACACTCTGTTGCCATGGAGACTCTCTCTCTCTCTATATATATATATATATATATATATATATATAGCTTTTTTTACAAAACCTTGAAAAATCAGTTATAAAATAAACTAATGGGGTGGGGGCTTTCTCAACTCATTGTCTCTTACACACATTGGTTTGTGATGACCTTGTAAGCTACTCAAGCTATGCTCTTATGATTAATGAGTTTCAGTCTGTAAGTCCAATCATCCTTAATTACTATGTAGTTACAAATCATAACTATTTCCATAGCTTCATGATAACAGCCACATTTGAATATGTGAATGTTTGAAAGGGTATCGCTTTAGGTTTTAGGGCTCAGGTTACATGGTGGCTGTACGGTAGTACCAATAATAATGAGGTAGCTAGTGGTATTTCCATGTAACATACATGTAATAAGTATGTAGTTTTATTGCAACTGCTATGCTTACTATGTAGTTACATATTGTTAAAAACATTTTCTAATGTTTCAGGGCACGGGTCACATGGTGGTTATCTGGTAGTCTCTGATAGCAGCAGTATAAGAACAAGGTGATAGCAACTATGCTATTATTTCTTCTCTAAGGAAGTTCACAGAATAGGACCCAACAAGGATCAATAAGTTAATGCCCACAAAAGTAAAATCATGTTTCATATTAGAAAATTGTTATCTGCATTTCAGAAGGCTTCTGTTTCTAATACCAAGTACCAACGCCCGTAGTCTGGGCAACAAGCTCCTTGAACTGGAGGCCTTGATAGAAGAGGGATGCCTGGATATCATGGCAGTCACATAAGCATGGTACACAGAGAACCATGACTGGGATGTTAACGTACCAGGGTACACAACTTATAGGAGAGACACGGAGGGTAGACAAGGGGGAGGAGTAGCTGTCTCTGAAAGGGAAGGGATAAAAACAATGGAACAAAAGAGTAAACAGGGAGGACAGAAGGCACTGTGGGTCACCTTAGAGACTGGAAATGGCACCACGATCTGCACAGGGGTTATATACAGACCCCCATCTCAGGGGGAATGAATGGATAAGGATATGATAGAAGGCATCCTTAAGATGGCATAGAAAAGGGAGATATTTTTAGTGGGGGATCTGAATATGCCAGATGTTAACTGGAGCACCTTTGCTGCAGCTACATCCAATAGCAGGGCCATTCTCAATGCCCTACAGGGGGCATGCTTCAGACAGCTAGTGCTGGAACCCACTTGGGAGGGAGCAATCTTAGTCCTAGATCAGATTAGACTCAGATCTAGATGTGGATAGCCATCTGGGAACAGGTGACCACCAAACAGCATGGTTCATGATAAATTCAGCTGCAGAGTCAAGCCATGCAAAAGTGAGGGTATTGGACTTCAGGAGGGCTGACTTTGTCAAAATGGGAGAGTGTCTTAGAAAAGCACTAGCAAACAGGCAAGAAGAAGGGGTACAGCAACAATGGGGAAACATCAAAACTGCCATCACAGAGGCAACAAGCCTTTGCATGAAGCAAATAAGTAAATCAAACTGAAAGAAAAAGCCACTATGGTTCTCAAAAGAGTTGGCGGAGAAGGTTAGGGAGAAAAAGATAGCATTTAAGAAGTATAAGGCAACACAGAAGGAGCAGGACAGAGAACTGCACCAGTTAAGGCAGAAGGAAGCAGGGAAGGCAGTCAGAATAGCAAAGGCCAACACTGAGGAAAAGATAGCCAACTCGGATAAGAAGAGGGACAAAAGCTTTTATAGGTACATCAGGGAGTGTAGAAAGACAAAGGGAGGGATAGTGAAGCTGAATAGAATGGATGGTGGGGTGGGCAGAGAGGGACAGTGAAAAAGCAGGGATACTGAATGAATACTTCTGCTCAGTATTCACAAAAGAGGAGGAGGAGGAGGTACCTAATCCAATTAACAGATGCACTCTTGATAGGGGAGTCGATCCCAGTCCTTTCACAGAAGAAAGGGTTCTGAAAGAACTCCTAAAACTGAAGATGGACAAAGCAATGGGGCCTGATGGGATTCGGCCCAGAATTCTAAAATAATTAAGAGGAGAACAGTGACACCACTGATTACCCTTTTTAACAAATCATGGGAGGATGGTGTGGTACCTGAGGACTGGAAGAGGGTGGGTGTGATTCCCCTTCACAAAAGTGGGAGCAAGACAGAGGCAAGAAACTACAGACCTTTGCGGTAAGGAAAATCATGGAATCATTTCTGAAGGAAAGAACTGTTGAGTACCTAGAGGCTAGTGGGGCATAGGACCCAAGGCAGCATGGATTCACAACAAGGTCATGTCAGAGGAATCTAATCAATTTCTTTGACTGGGTGACCAAAGTAGTAGACCAGAGAGGGGCTGTGGACATGGCCTACCTAGACTTTAGCAAGGCATTTGACACAGTCCTACACAAAAGATTACTAAACAGATTAACCAGCCTGAGAGTGGGCCCAGGGTGGTAGCCTGGTTAAAACATTGGTTGGACAACAGGACACAGAAGGTAATAGTAAACGGAGTCCACTCTGAAGAAAGAGGGGTTAATAATGGAGTACCACAGGGTTCAATACTTGGTTCAGTCCTTTTTAATGTCTTTATAAGTGACATTGCAGATGGACTGGAAGAAAAGGTATACTTCTTTGCAGATGACACAAAGATCTGTGACAGGGTTGATACACAAGGGGGCATGGAAAGGATGAGAAGAGACTTGGCAAGGTTGGAGGAATGGTCAGACATATGGCAGCTTGGATTCAATGTAAGGAAGTACAAAATAATACACCTGGGAAACAAAAACCCAGGGGAAGAGTACACAATGGTGGGGGGGTAGTAACAACAACAAAAATTGAAAGGGACCAGGGTGTAATCATATCAGATGACCTTAAGGTTGGCAAGCAATGTGTAAAGGCAGTAGGTAGGGCTGTGGGGATACTGGGATGTATAGGAAGAGGCATCACCAGCAGAAAACAGGAAGTTGTTATCCCTCTGTACAGACAGTTGGTGAGACCCCATCTGGAGTACTGCGTCCAATTCTGGGGACCACATCTCCGCAAGGACATAGACAGGATGGAGGCAGTCCAGAGGAGGGCAATTAAAATTGTGCAGTGTCTGCAAGAGAAGTCATACAAGGAGAGACTAAAGGAGCTTAATATGTACTGTACACCCTTGAGAAAAGGAGGGAGAGGGGGGACATGATAGAAACTTTTAAGTACCTCAGTGGAATCAACAAAGTCCAAGAGGGTAGTATCTTTCAGAAAAAGAGATGTGCAAGAACAAAGGAACACAATCTGAAGATGGGGGGATGGCTCAGGGGCAATGTGAGGAATAATTTTTCATAGAGAGGTGGTGGACACATGGAACTGCCTTCATGAGGAGGTTGTGGGGTCTAAAACTGTGGAAGAATTCAAGAATGCATGGGACAGACATAAGGCAATTCTTGTGGGGGGTAGGAAGAAATAGGCTGTTGATTAACTAGGATCTGCAGCTTATCCAGTTGAAATGGGCAGACTAGGTGGGCCAAGCGGTCCTTATCTGCCGTCAAAGTCTATGTTCCTATGTCTATGTAATAGATTTTTTACTTTTGGAGTGCTCTGCATATTTGCTTACTCTGCTAAGAAATATATATTTAACTTATTCAATGGAGAAACTGATGGGATTTCAAATACTGCTTGAAAAAGGATTATCGACAATGTTTTCAAAACTCACAGTATTCCGAGCTGAATAGAAATATCCCATCTAACTAAAATTACTTTATAATGGAATTTAGAAAATGTGTTGATTTTCTTAGTTGTGCTGGGTTCCCTGTTGAATACTCTGAATGATGAAGACCTGAAATGACATGAAACAATGTCTGAAGATGCCACGAGAGATTTGAAAATCTAAGACAGATAGCTGCTTTGCAATTTAAAGAACTATTGTATCTCTGATGGCAGTCTGTTTTTTTTTCATCACTTGCCCTGGTCAGAACTGAGCTGCTGACAAGCATACAACATCCATTTGGTATCAGATCCAATCTGTGCCTGCAGCAGAGCTCATCACTCCGCTTTACTTTCCGACTGCAAAAGGCTTCTTGCTCACCGTGAAGTCTGACTGCATTTATTCTTATGAAGGCCAGTCATGTTGGTCATCAGCCCAGGAAAGGACTTGAGACAAATAGCTGAGCCACAAAAGTACAGTGCACTGCAGTGTGGCCTCCCCTGACCCTATTAAAGGAGCACTACAGTCACAGTTCACAAAAACCTGTGTTGTTCAGAGTGTTTTGATTTCTGTGTTTAGTCCTAGTATGCCCTTCCCATTGTTTGCTGTTAGGGCTTTGTTCTCAGTTTGCCTACTAGTTTTACGGCCTCTCTTACTAGTTTTATGGCCTCTGGGGTCTCCATATTACCATGGTTTATTGCTTATTTTTCCCCTACAATGCCTCCTGTCCCATGTGAGAGTGATGCATTGGGGACCATAGATTCAGTAAGTACTGGTTTACAGTCAATTTTAAAGCAGTACAACTGTGAGTTTAAGTCACTTTCCTTATCCAGTAGGCACTGAAGGCTACATTTATGGCTCAGCAATCACCTGAGGTCTAACTAAATAGCTATTTTGTAAGAAAATTGCAATTGAGTCTTTACTAGTTATAGCATTGATGACCTTGGGAGATTTGTGTGCTTTTTTATGGCCAGGTGTAGTTTGGGCAGGTGTAGTCTGATGAAATTAAAAGATTTAAAAGCAAAACATTTACTCCTGCTGGCTAGACCTAGACAAACATATAGAAAACAGATATAATGAGAGTTATTTAGCTGAGGCCAGAACATCAGGATTCTATCTTCAGATTACTGCTGCAGTACTTTCCTTTACTGAATCAGTGGTCCCGGATGCATCAAGGAGGCACTGTAGGACAAAGAAAAGTAATAAGCCATTCTAACATGGAGATTCCAAGAGGCAAAAAAACTAGTATGGAACTTTAGGAAAATATTCTACTAGCAGATAAAGGGAAGGACACACCAGGACTAAACATACAAATCAAAACACTCAGCATAACATGTTTTTGCAAATTTTGGTTGTAGTACTGCTCTAAAAAAAAACACATTGAGGAGTTTGCTCTTCCAATGGACCAGAATTGTAATTAATATTCAATATGCAGACATATTCAACTCAGCATTTACTGGCCTTGATGGAATTCTCCCAACAGAATACCTTCACTCCAAGCACAATGTAACAGACAATGTACAGACAACTAAAACTCAGCCAACTCCTGACTCTGCCCCTTTTTACTTTAAACAAGTCACCGCAATAGACACCATAAAGTACCTAAAATGCACCCTGGGCACAACTAGGATTGGCAGTGATGGACTAGACATGAAAATGATTGCTATCACACTTGATGAAGTCACTCTGCCCCTCACTAAGAACTTTAACTTAGCCCTCAGACAGGCTAAATTCCCCAATCAATGGAAAGCAGCCCTGGTAACACCAGTCCATAAAAACAAAGATCGTGCAATCCACTCCAACTACAGATCAATCTCTATCCTGCCCCCGCTATCGAAGGCCCTCGAATGAATTGTATCAGAGCAACTTGTTGACCATCTTAAAGGAAAGCTGGTCTGATTATGCCCTCCTGCCCCAGCCAAGCTTACCCTCTGGTTAAGCTTTTAATGTATGTTGCAGCTTTTTTCTCACACCGCAACATACATTATTTTAACTTTTAAAAAGTCAGAACTCAGAAGTATGGCACGCATAGGGGAAGCTCCATTGTCTCTAAAGGTGCGTGATGCACTGCTTGCTTCAATACTAAAGTACTGAAGCAAGCAGTGCATCGCTGCACCTTTACAGATAATGGAGCCTCCCCAAACATGCCATACTTCTGAGTTTTGACTTTTTAAAAGTTAAAATAATGTATGTTGCAGCACGAAAAAAATGCCACAACATACATTAAAAGCTTAACCAGAGGGTATGCTTGGCTGGAGGGGGGCATGATCAGGACAGCTTTCCTTTAACAAGTACAACACCCAGTGCCCTCAATTGCATGGATTTAGAAAAGCCCACAGTACTACTACTGCATTAGCAGAGTACACTAACTACATCCATGAGGCTCTGGACAAAGGGCAACTCAACAGGTCTGTCTATATAGATGTAACAAAAGCATTTGATACAGTTATTATTGATCACAAACCTTTATGCATTTGGACTATCCTCTGAGACAGTGAGCTGGTTCAGAAGCTACCTTACCCAAAGAACCCAATGAGCAAAGATAAATGGTGTACCATCAGCTAGCATGCAGTGCAAGAAAGCGGCAGCAAAGGCAAACAAGATGTCGGGATGCATATCTAGGAGGATCAATAGTAGGAGAGAAGAGATTATACTGCCCTTGTTTAGGTCACTGGTAAGGCCACATCTAGAATACAGAGTTCAGTACTGGTGCTCACACCTCAAAAAGGACATTAACCTGCTGGAGAAGGTCCAGAGGAGGGCTACAAAGATGACAGCTGGTCAGCAGGGTAAGGCATACGAGGAGAGGTTGAGGGCACTGAACATGTACTCTCTGGAAGACAGGAGAGAGAGAGAGAGGGGACATGATTGGGACCTTCAAGTACTTGAAAGGGATAAATAAGGTTGATAAGGAGAGTCTCTTTAAGTTGAGTGCAACCATAACACGAGGGGGGCACAGTCTTAAGCTGGAGGGTGGGAAGTTTAGGAGGGAGGTCAGGATGCACTTCTTCACAGAGAAGGTGGTGGACACTTGAATGTGCTGCCAGAAGAGGTAATCTCATTGAAAACAGTGGACAGCTTTAAGACAGGCTGGGACATGTATAGGGAGAGGGTAAGGGTCATGGGTAGGGAGGATGGGAGGAGTGGGGAAAGGGAGCAGGGGCAGTAGCTCAAGCAGTGGACCCTGCAACATAAGCAGACTAGATAGACCAAATGGCCTTCAATACAGATCTGCTGGCTTCTTTGAATGTTCGTATGTCACACTCGGTGTCCCTCACGGGTCCATACTTGGACCATTGCTCTTCAGCCTTTTCATAAACACCTTCCCAGATGCATGCCCATCTAATACTCTGCTCTATGTGGACGATGCCACCATCTTCACTTGTAGCTCTTACATAAGCTCACTGAATCAGGAGCTCCAACTTAGCTTCCAACAACTGGAAGAGTGGTTTAGGAAGAATAAACTACTGCTAAACTACAAAAAGAATGGAGATTGTGGTATTCTTCAACCCCCAGAATAAGGGAAAAGTGAGCCAAATGGTTATTTTGAACAGCGGTGGTGAGCTGCTTAACCAAGTGTGCACCTTCAAATGCCTTGGAATCACACTAGATAACTCCCTTTCCTTCACTCTACACATTGATCAAGTGGTTAAAGCAATAAATGGCAGACTAGGCACCCTCTATAGGCATAGGAACTATCTGACACAAAAGGCCATAAGACTCGCTGTTAACAGTTCAGTACTGTCCGTTATAGACTATGGACTAATAGCGTACAGTGTAGCCTCTGAAGCAGCTTTAAAAATAGTTAAGGTGGCACTAAATAAAGAATGCAGACTGGTTCTGGGTGCTGGAAAACTAACACACCTGAGACCTCTATGCCCAATCCAGTTGATTCACACTCCGGGGGGGGGGGGGGTCATGTATCAAGTATGCCTCCTTGGTAAAAAAGCATGTCTAGAACTTACCCCCCCCCGATATAATATACAAAAGCTCCTCCAGCATTCACAGTGCCTGCACCTCGCTAGGTGCACCACTAGAAATACCCTACAGGTGCTTTTTAGAAATACCTCATTAGCCCAGCTTTCCTTTGCCTACAGGGCCCCTCTGTGGCTTAGTGGACTCCCTAATACTCTCACAACTGTCCAGGACATTGGGCAGTTCAAAAGGGAGGTCAGTTTGCACCTGATTCTGTGCCTGCACTAATTAGCCTGCTTTACCTGCTTTACCTCTGCCTACACAAAGCCCACCCCGTGTGTCCTCCTCTGCCTCATAATACCTATACCCTTCACTCTCTCATCCTCACACACCCCCACCCCCAAATATTCCCTCTTTTTCTATCTATGATTGGTGCACTAGACCAAACGTAACTGGTAAGGCCGGTTTCACCCCTATGCCCTATCACCCTACTCTTCCCCATTTGACAAGGCAATATTTGGCTGCCATTTCCTTTCCTTCCTACTGACAGATCCAATGGGGCTGCCACTTGTATTGATTTTTCATTGGCCTACATTGTACTGTTCCTCATATTGTGTAACTCTGGAACTGATAGTGCATAAGTTAAAAAACCTTTGTATATCTCATTGTTTGTAATGGATGTGGAACCTTTGTAAATGAACTACTAGCTCAAAGGTTGTTGTAACCCGAAACATTAAATAAATAAAAAAATCAATAAATAAATCACACGGCTGAAGGAAGGTGACTCACTCAACAGGATAAGTTTTAACAGATTTTACTTTTTTTTATTCACATGTGCATTCAACCAGATTCAACCCAAATAGCCTCACCAATATTTTGTGGGCATTACCCCTTCATCAGGGTGGATTGGTTGGAACACTGTTAGTTTTAAAACGAACAGTCAGCACGAACAGCACTACACCTGAGTGTGGGGCTGGTCCAAATTTGCACTTTGTGTGTAAAAACATTTTTTTATTACTTACTGTTTACTGCAGTATAATAGAATGTATGAGGCTGATTCTGTTGACATCTCAAGCTGACAAGAGCTGGAACTAGAAATCCCGGAATCCCCTGCAACCTATATCAGAGGAGGGCTGAAGCAGCAGGAGATTCAATAGCCTGCAGTGCATGTTAGAGTTTTTATAAACTCTGATATTTTGTTTGCTGGTCCTGCAGTGCTGTCCTCTCAGGGTTAAGTACAGTCACAGAGGACTGTACTCAGCCCTGGGAAAACAGCGGGGCTGGCAAACATCCGATCTGAGCTTATAAAAGCTCTAATGTGAACTGTAGGCTATTGAATCTCCCACTGCTGCCGCCCTGCTCTAATGTCAGCTGCAGGGGATTCTGGGATTCCAGTTACAGAAAATGTCAGCTTGGATGTCAGCAGAATCAGTCTGATAGAATCTAGTATACTGCAGTAAACAGCAAGTAAGAAATGATTTCTTGCACACACAGTCCAATCTGAGACCAGCAGTTCTGACTTTTCCCCTTTAACCAAATTGTCTGTTGTAAGTTTTATGGAGGAGCACCCCCAAGTCTCCCCCCCCCCGCTCCGTGAGAACTACAGCCAAGGTTAATTACAGCCTGTAGTGAGTCAAACATTTTTGGACATGAATCTTCTAACAATGGGGGATCCATTTAAAAAAGAAACTTCCAACAGACGATTAAGTTAAACAACTATAGGGAAAGAAGAAATTGTTTAACCAGGAAAGGCACACTAAGCTGGAGCTTGTTTCCAGGTGTGACCTGGGAGCACAAGGAAGTTTAGTGACTTACTCAGGGTCACACAGTATGAAGTGGGGGCTGATGGGATTCAAACCCAGGTCTCCAGGTTTGCAGCTCAGTTCTCTTAACCACTATGCTATACTGCCTCCTATGCTTCAGATATGACCTCCCTGATGAAGGGGCAATGCCCATAATGCATTGTTGGGGCTATATTGGATGGAGCTATTTAATGAACATGTGTATGAAACCCCTTGTCACCTGGGGTTACTAGAATCCCACTTAGATCTAGTGGCAGGCAGGGAAAGGCAGCTTGTGAGACACCAGTTAAATGGGTTTCACACTGTCTCACTCTGTCCTCAGTCTCTGCTGAGCTGGAGGGATGACATCATATAGAATTCTCACAGCAGAATAAGCCACAGTGGAATGTTGCAGCTGGGAGTTAGGTTAGAACGTTGGGATTTTCAAAGTAGTCTAGTGGGAGACTCAGTGGAGGGAGGAGGTGCACTGTAGTTGGTAGTCCCTCAGAGCCCCCAGCTCTGTTCAGAGCTACCACAGAAGAGGGTGTGTGTTCTCGCCCTAGAGAAGGACACAGTAAGAAAACTTGGTGAAGTGGTTGAGACCGTTCTCCAGTTTGTTCCAGTGCCCCATCCCTGAGAGGGATGGGGGGAACCAGATCAGCATTTCAGGTGCAATCTCCTGGCTCTGCTGGAGGAAGAAAAGCTGCCTGTGGAGAAGATTTGTACTGAGGCACCGAGAAGTATGTTTTTGTCCTGTGATAGAAGCCCTGGGGCACCTGCTAACTATGGCGAGTCAGCTCTGCCAGAGAGCCTATGTTTTCACTGAGACTGTAGTGTAAAGTATCTGCTACTGTGGGTCAGGATGGACAGCCAAGTACAGTGCTTTAAAGTTATGTGTATGGCTTGAAATGCATCTAATTAGTGGAGGTCTACAGGGATGGACATAGCCATTTAAAGAACACTGCAAGTCAAGACACCAGTTACCAAAGACAGTAGATTGTTCAATGTGATATACATTTCGAGACAGCATTCTACAAACAGAGAGTTTCAAAGGAAAGGTGTTGACTCCAAATGAATGGCCGGGTATGGATTTGGCGATAAGAGGTGGAAGACCCCCCCATCTGGTGTAACCAGATTTACCTCCACGGATTCACTTTGGGCGCCTATAGCTTTCTCCCAGGCACTTGGCCAGTGTCTGCAGAAAGTACCCAGAAGTGGGATTAAGATGTGTTTTCCCTCAGAGCTAGTAAATGCTCATGGGTGGTAGAGGGAGCCACCCACAGAAATGCCCATGCCATATGGAAGTGTGTACCTTTGCTGGCCGAGGGCCATGCCAGGGAATCCAGAAGAGAGAGAGAGAGAGAGAGAGAGAGAGTACTAGTTTGGGCTGAGAGCCCAGTGTGTTCAGAACCTGAGGGTAAAAATTGTGATGATAGAAATGTGTTCTGACCTCTATAGTTCTGTACAACCAGTGAGTGTAGCCCCGTGTGGGTCCATCTTGCTTTGTATTCCTGTGTGTAAGTGAATAAAAGCCCCATTTTAGAATCCCACTTCTGGTTTGGACATTCACAGTTCTTGCTTCATGTGTCCGGAATTACTTGGGTGCCCCTGTCCAGAAGTACAGACCTAGCCCTGATGCCACGCGAATGTTTTCTTTCCAAACCCAGGCTAACCAGGTAATGGGTTACAAAATTGGAGGCACCAGGCACATAAACAAACATCAAAACACCCAACCCAGACCCTGGTTACATGTATAAGAAAAACATTTGAAAAAATCTCTTCTTGGAGAGTGAGTCACTTTACTTCTGCAGTGTGATTATATGAGTTACATGCAGATGGTAACCTGGCAACACTGTGTTGCCTATGACAACCTATCATGTACTTAAAATGGTTTCCCACCATCCAGGAACACTTTTAAATAGATGATGCCCAAAGGCAATTCATCTTATTCTTCATTAATGTTTTTATTTATGCAATGTACAGGAGTGACAACATACAGAACTAGCAATGTTTTGGGCCAGATTCTGCATTCTTAATTGAAAAAACAGTTAATTCTTTTAGTGTACATTTATCCACACACTCCACTCGTCACTACTCTTCCTTTCATGAAGCAGCTGTCAGATCACAGTCAGTTTCTAATCTTACATGGCCCAGGCAGAAAGCTCTACATCCCTCCCATTCAATAAAGAATAAACAGCAGTGCAACACTGGCTAATTAATAAAAGAGCTCCAGAAATTCTCTTTAAAATAATTAATTGTATATATACATAAATTAATCAAACTATACCTAAAAACAAAGTACACTGCACAAATGGGATAAGCAGCTAGAGTGTTTAGATAAGGTTTTCATCCATGCTTGTTGTGGTGACCTCGGAAATACTTTACTCATGACTGCGCTTTGCTCTGCCACACATGGGTTCATCTCTGAGGTCATCACAACTTGTATGGATAAAAAATATATTCAACATTGCTTTGTTACATATCCTTTATTCATCTCATTCTTTATTACTGATTATAGTTGCATGAAAACAGGACAATGGCCTCTCTGTCCCCGCCCCCCCACTTAACCTTGGAAGAAGCCACAGTCCTCTTTGGCATCTCAATCATTTCCACAGCAACATGTTGTGGTGTGACAGTCAGTTGTCATCTTTATCTAAGGTTAAAGCAGGAGTGACAGATGAAGTCTGGGGGGCAGTGATCCTGTTTTCATTCAAATGCCCACAGTGATAAAGAATGAGGGATGAAGTCGGCTCAGTGGCAAAGTGAACTGAGACACAAGTTACCTAACCACCTGCTGCACCTGAGACGTTGGTTTAGAAATGGACCAGCCCATGTAGTGGCTATTGCTCTTGTGGAATGAGCCTTTATGTCCATCGGTGCAGTGGTGTTGCTCGCTTTGTATACCTCCTTGATGGCTGTTTTGAGGTATGTGGCAATGGTCGATATGGATGCTGGCAAGCCTTTTTGTTTCCCTTGAAGGACTATGAACAGCCTGTCTGGTTGCGGATGTCCTTGGTTCTTGCCACGTAAGTCAATAGTATTCTTTTCATCCCCAGTGGTTGCAGCTGTGGTTGATCCTTGACGTCTTCCAGGGGCAGTGCCGGTGGAATCTCAGTTGACTGATTTACTCTATGTGGAATGTCAATGCGCTTTTTGGTCGGAAGGAAGGTATTGTTCTGAGAGATATTCTGTCATTATAGAATATCAGATAGGGTGGTTTGCATGATAGCACCTGTAGCTCGCCTACCCTTCTGGCTGAGGTGATGGCCATCATGAATATTGTTTTTAGTTGCATCCATTTTAGTGCCACTGTACCTAGTGGCTCAAAGGGAGTGCTCATCATAGCTTGTAGGGCCAGAGTCAGATCCCATGGTGCTACTGTGTCTTTGATTTGGGGCCTGATGTTGGTGGCTGCCTTCAGGAATCAGATTATGTCCTGATGTGCCCCTGGTGTAGTGCCTTGCACCTGTCCTCTTGCCGCCCATATGGCCGCTACTTGTGCTCTTAGGGAAGCTGGTGATAGACTGAGATGAATACCCTCTTGTAGGAAGAGGAGAATCTGTGGTATGGTGCATGTCTGAGCTTCAATGTTGTGATGTGTGCACCATTTGTCGAATATGCTCCATTGCCTTTGATATGTCGTGTTAGTGGAAGGTTGTCTTGACATGGCCATGGTCTTGATGACTGTGGGATGGTAGCCTGCCTTTAGCAGTCTCTCCCTTTAGGAGCCAGGCTGTGAGTGGCAGGTGTTGAGGATTGGGGTGCAATATCGGTCCCTGGGAGAGCAGGTCCAGTCTGTGTGGTAGCCTCCAGATCATCTAGGGACATGGATACAATTGTCATGAACCATGCTCTCTGTGGTCAGTGTGGGGCAATGAGGATGACCCAGGATCTGGATGTGCATATTTTCTGCAGAACTTGAGTGATCAGTGGTAGCGGTGGGAAAATGTAGGCTGTGTGGAATGTCCAGGTGGCAGTTAGGGCATCCAATCCCATCGCTCTGCTGTCCTTGTAGCATGACCAGAATTTTTGGCATTGTCTGTTCTGGCTTGATGCCAAGAGGTCTTGTTCTATGGGCCCCCACCTCTTGTTAATCTGTTTGAAGACTTGGGAGTGTAGGTGCCATTCCCCCGGGTGTATCTGCTGACAGCTTAACCAGTCCGCTGTGGTGTTTAGGGTACCTGCTAGATGTACCGCGGTAATGGACTTCAGGTTCTTTTGTACCCATGGTATGAGTTTTTCTGTCTCTGCCATCATTGCCCAGCTCTTTGTTCTCCCTTGTTTGTCTATATATGACACCGTTACCTGGTTGTCTGATTTTATTCGTACGTGCTTTCCCTTTATGTGTCTTAAGAAGCGTAGTAGTACAAGGAAGACTGCCTTCATCTCTAGCACATTTATAGATAGTTTTCTCTCTGACAAGGACCATGTGCCTTGTGCCGTGTGTGTTCCCATGACTACTCCCATCCTAGCAAGCTTCCGTCTGTCTCTAATACTGCCTCTGGCTGGATTTCTAGTGGCATGCTCTTTGTGAGTTTGTGTATGCTTGTCCACCAGGATAGGCTTGCTTTTACTTTTGGTGGTAGGGTAACTTTTGTTGTTAGGTCGATATCGTACATGGGACCCTGCTGGATTAGGAATGTCATGAGGTGTCTCATGTGCCATCTTGCCTAGGGGATGATGTCTATAGTGGATGACATTAGTCCCAAAGCTTGTGATATCAGAAGTAATGTAGGTTCCTTTGACCTTTGTAACTGATTTGCAAGATGTATGATAGACGTCACCCAGTTGTGTGATGGAAATACTAGTCCTGCTTCTGTATCTGTGATTGTGCCTAGATGCTTTATAGACTAACTGGGTGCCAGGCAGCTTTTGTCTTGGTTTATTACCCATCCGTGTGACTGCAAGCAGTGTACAACTGTGCATGTCTCCCTGATTGATTGCAGGTGTGACCTTGTCCTGATTAGACAGTTGTCCAGGTAAGGTATGACCTGTATGCCTTGTTCCCTTAGTTTTGCAGCCAGCACTATGGTGACCTTTGTGAATACCCTGGTTGCTGAGGCGAGGCCGAAGGGCAGTACTTGGTACTGGTAATAGTTTCCCTGCATGTAAAATCTTAGGTATTTGAAGTGACTCGGTCTGATTGGTATGTGCAGATAGGCGTCCTTTAGATCTATGGACATGAGGAAATCCCCTGGCCTGATTGCCCTCAGTGTAGATCTGACTGTCTCCATTTTGAAGGGTGTGTATCATATTGATTTGTTTAAGTACTTTAGATCTAGCACTGGTCGTAGGTCTCCTGCCTTTTTGGGGACAGTGAAGAATATTGAATATATTCCTTGTCCTTGTTCCTTGGCTGGAACTGGTGCTATGGCCTTGTTTCTGCACAGCTCTTGTATTACCTTTGTCACTTGTTGCAGTATTATTTTGTGTGGTGAGGTGGGGAATTTCACCAGTCATCTGTGACTCGGTATGCATTTGAATGCTATGGCAGATCCATGCCGTATTATTTCTAGCACCCACCTGTCTGAGGTGGATCTTTGCCAGGCTTGAGTGAATGCGAGGAGTTTTGCGCTGACCGGCAGTGTGTGGAATGGCATGTAGTATTGATAGTCATTGTCTAGTGTAGGGTCTCCTTGGTTTTTTTTTGCCTCTGCCTCTTGGGGCTGAGGCTGTGCCATGGAATTTGTTATTTTGATATGGTGGGGCATAGCATTGCCTGTACCCTGAGCCTCTGTATGTTGAGTTCCCTCTTCTTTGTCCCAAAATGCCTGCGTGTGAAATTTGCGTCTAGAGGGTAGGAAGGAGTGTCTCACATTGTCCTTGGTGAGGGCTTTGCCTTCCTCTTTTCCCTTAAGGTACTTTTCCTAGTCCTTCTCTGAATAGTAGGTTCCCTTTGAAGGGGAGCTTCTGTAGTGTGGCCTTAGATTCCCCATCTGAGTCCCATAGTTTCATCCATAGGGTCCATCGGGCTCTGTTGGTCAGTGTGGTTGATCTGGCATTTACCTTTAGTGCATACACCACCATGTCTGTGAGGTATTTAGTGGACAGTATGGCGTTGTCAATGAGTTCTGACTCGGTGGATTTTGGAGGCAGTATTTTAATGACCTCTTGCAGCCATGTGAGTTGTGCCCACAAGGCACAAATGGCAGTAGATGCGGCTCTCATTCCCAGGCTGGCTAATCCTGTGTTCTTTTTTAGCATGTCTTCTAACTTTCGATCTATAGCATCTTTAAGACCCGACATGGATTCTGTAGGTATCACTGTTTTCTTGTTGAGTGACGCTATTTGTGAATCTATTGTTGGAGTGAGTTTTTCTGCTTCTAATGGGTACATCTTGTCCCATGACCTGCACTCTGGTATGCGTGCAGGTTCCGTGGCACTCCATTTTTTAGCACCAGTTCATCTATGGCCTCACATATGGGAAATACGTCCATTTGTTTGGACTGAGGTTGGAGGGATGGTATTAGTTTGGATGTGGGTGCTGGTGCCGGTGTATCGAAGCCCATCATGGCCTATATGTTCCTGACCAGGGTTGGGATTTGGTCGGAGAAACACCACTTGACTGTGAGGGTTTGTGGTTCAGGCTCATTATCGCCCTCCTCATCTGACACCAGCTCAGTGTCCTTATTGCTGGTGGGCACATCTTCATTTTCCAGCCCCACTTTCCTGTTTCTGGATCCCAGGGCCCTCTTTTTTGCTGGTGGTGGGGGGGGTTGGTGGGCTGTCTTGCTGATAGCTCATTGAGCTTTGCCAGCATTGCGGCTAACACCTCCTGTTGCGCCTGCATCAGCTGGTTGTTCTGTATCATTATGAAGTTGGGTTTCATACTTTGGTCCATACTACTTTTGCCCTTGTTAGTGTGACTATCTGCTGAGCCACTGTAGTCCTCCTGGGGCTCATCAGATTCAATGGAGGTGGTATTATCCTCCACGCATGAGGCACATAGTTTTTCCAGTTGTGGTGGAATGGGAACATTGCACTGTCTGCAGCATTTTGTCTTGGGCATCTTGATCTGTGGAAAATATGGCACAGATTAGTGTGTCAAGAAGTGTACTCATGGCAAAAGATATTGCTGCACTGTGTTTAAAAGACCTTGCTGCAAGTCTATTTGTTTGCCTACATTGTATTGGGACTGATTGTAGTCTATAACTGTCCCCCAAAAGAGGGGCTACTGTGCCTTGAAGTAGGACTGTCCCTGTGTCTCTAGCTGTAAGGGCTACTGTGTCTGTGTCTTTAATGCTGATGCCCTTACTGTGCCTTTAATGCTGATGACCCCTTATGATTGCTGTCCCTGAGAAGAGATAGGTGATCCAGGGACCAGAAGATATGTGGTGTAGCAGTCGAGCTTACTGCATGATAGCAGCAGTTGTGGATGGGGTTGAGGGAGGAAAAGGTCTCCAAAAAGATTTGGGAAGGCTTGAGCAGTGGTCAGTCACTTGGCAGCTGGGTTTCAATGCTAAGAAGTGCAAGGTCATGCACTTCGGAGAGAGGAATCCTTGGTACAGTTACCATCTGAGAGGGGTTCAGCTGTCCCTCTCTGAGGAGGAAAAGAATTTGGGGGTAATGGTCACAAAGAATATGAACCACTTGTCTCAATGTAGGAAAGCAGTGGCAAAAGTCAATTGAATGCTGGGGTGCATTGCTAGAGGAATCACCTCTAGGAGGGAGGAAGTCATTCTGCCACTGTGCAGGTCACTGGTGAAGCAGCACTGGAACACTGTACAGTTCTGAACCCATACTTAAAGAAGGACATCAAGTTACTGGAGGGGGTACAGTGAAGGGCTACTAAAATCATCAGAGGTAAGGAGGGGAAGCCTTACGAGGATAGGTTGAGGGACCTCAGCATGTACTCATTGGAGGAGAGAAGGGAAAGGGGTGATATGATCGAAACCTTCAAGTACTTAAAGGACATCGACAGGGTTAATATAGAGGTCATGTTTTGATTAAAGGGAGAAGGGATTACTAGGGGGCACAGCCTGAAGTTGGTGGGGGGGTAGAATCAGGAGGGAGGAGAGGAAGCACTATTTCACGAAGAGGGTGGTAGGGAGATGGAATGCACTTCCTGAAGAAGTGGTATCTTTTAAAACAGTGGAGAGCTTTAAAGGGGTTGGGATAGGGTCAAGGGCAAGATACTAGTCAATGGAAAGATGAGGTGGGAAGAGGGGGGGCAAGGGGAGGGGGAGCAGCAGGAGTCTAACGTCTGTGCTGCACAATCGAGCAGATGTGATAGACCATATGGTCTGTATCTGCTGGCAGATGTGTATGTTCATATGTAAGGCATATGGAGACAATGAGAAATTTTACTTCATATGAGGGCCAATTTAGGGAGCAGAGAACATCACAATGATTTTCCCAGAGAGGGGCCTCAGTGGCAAACCATCCAGTCTTGTTGTATGGTACTTTTAGTCTGTTTGCCTCTTGGCACCTTAAGGTCTGCAGTATAGGGCACCATATAACAGTACTGGGGGTAGAGTACTGTTGGCTAATACCATCCGAGAATCCTTGGAAATAAAATTAGTGAGGTGGTAAAGTAGCCTGAGCTTTTGGTGCAGGGACTTAATGACATGGTCTATGTGGATTCCGAATGTGGCATCCTGATCTACGTAGACTCCAAGATATTTAATGGAATCAACAACTGGAATATGATTACCAGTAGAGGAGCTTAAGGTTAGTAAATGCTGTCTATCTGTACCCAAATAGCTTGAACCAAACAGGATGGCTTTGTTTTTCGTGTTTACAACTAGTTTGTTGCTATGGAGCCATTTTTCTAGTTCACTGAAGTCACAAGCAAGCTGACTGTTTATTTGGGCAACGTCAGCTGAACATCTATATAACATCACATCATCTGCATATAACAGTAAGTTGGTCCCATCGCAGTGACTAGGCATTTAGTTAATGAAGAGGGAAAATAGCATGGGATCTAGAATGGAGTCTTTGGGAACGCCATCTGTTTTGGGTCTCTTCATGGATTGGGCCTCTGTCCACTTTACCTGTTGGTATCTGCTATTTAGGTAGTTGGAGAACCACTGGCAGGATGGGCTGTCAAGGCCTAGCCATTTAATTTGACTAGCAGGAGACTGTGGTTCACTAGATCAAATGCTTTGGTTAGATCTATAAAGACCACACTAGCGGATATAGACTTGTCCATAGACCCTAGTACTTCAGAGATCAACCTGACGAGAGCAGTGTCTGTCCCATGATGCTTCCTAAACCATGTTGACTGTCTGTCAGGTGGTGATAATGATCAAGATAGTCCTGTAACTGGTTGAAGACTAATCTTCCCAGTGTTTTGGAAAAGGTACAAAGTAGGGAGATAGCATGGTAATTTTCCACAGGCTCCTTGCAATCCCCCTTGTGTACTAGAACCACTAGGGTGACTTTCCAGCAGTTAAGAGATTCTACCTTCGACAAGGGATTTGTTGAATAGCATAGAAATGGGGGCGGCAATGGCCGGGCAGCTAATTGTAGACGTTTGGCTCTATGCTGGGAAGTTCTGGTAAATCATGCTGGATCCAGCCTGCACCCACTACAGATGACTTTTCAGTGTCAGTCGTGCTGCAAGATGGAGGTCTGCAGATGAACTGGGCACCACCAGTCATACTGTGAATGGTTATGACATTGGGGCACAGTATTTCGTAGTACATGACAACCTTTGTGGTTTGTCAGGTACATTGTTTCAGCCTACAGCTCATTTTCATCCACTTTAGGTGAAACATCAAAATTCATAGCTCTCTCGTATTCTACTTCAACACCAGATCTTTGTGACGTCTATTCTGCAAAAAAAAAAAATCAAATTGTTGGGTCCATTAGGTCCTGAAGAATGTGTTTTACAATTTAAATAGCTTTTTTCTCATTTCTTTACAAATAAATGTTTTTTCCGCCCACAATCACAGGTAGCATTTATAATCTGTCCTTAGGTGGAAGCTTACACAAAGCACACCATTGTCATTTGAGTCAGGTTAATAACCCTATAGACGCTCCAGCACAAGCCCATTACAGTTAAGTCTTTTGAGAAACATGCTGTATGAGGAAGTAATCAGTGCAGACTGAAAGGTAGATGGCGTCATTCTATTTGCGTACAGAGCTTTTACAGGCAATCATGCAGCACACAGTATCAAACGATAATGAAATATATTTTCCTAACTTTAGGAAAAAACAAACTTGGTAACATCTTCAATATGTTCTTTAATAAATTTAGGAACAAGACCTCCCATAGAGAATGTAATGGTGTCCTGTACTTAGAGCGCTGGTGAGGGAAACAGGAGGGCACAAGTTCAACTCCCATTACAGCCACAGACTCATTGTGTGACCCCCTTGTGTGAGTCACTTGAACTCCCTGTGTGTTAGTCCCCCAGCTTGAAAGCAGGTAAAAGTCCCACTAAAAACAAGGCATTGCATCTCAGTTGGACCTTTCTGAGTAAAGAAAGGGTTAATAAAAGAACCTGACCATGCCTTTTGACCTCCCTATGTATCAGACCTCTCAGTCACAACATTAGGTAGAAATAGGAACCAACTCAATATGCAATATCGTTATCTCAGTGTAATGAAATTTGAATAAAAACATTTTATTTACATTAATAAGGTCTCCAGAGGGTGTGGCTTATGGTCCCTTACATATTTCTGTCCCCCATCTAGTGCAAAATGGTCCCTGAGGCAGTGACCCTTGCTTTTATTTTGCCAATACTAAACAGAAGTAATCATTCAGTATTTCTGCCTTGCCTTTGTCCTTTTACCCACCTCTCCCCATTTCAGCTGAACAATGCCTACCTTCATTTGTCTTCTCCCTCTTGATGTCAGAAAAGAACACTTTGTCCTATTTCTTAACTTCTACAGACCTGAATACATATCGGTCTTAGCCTTCTGCACCACCTTGCTGGCTTCCTTCAGCTTAACAAGGTATGTATCCCTGCCCCCATGTATGACTCTTTGCAAATTTCTTAAAAGCCTCTCTTTTTCCCTCTCAGTACATCCCATACTTCCCTCTTGAACCAAAAAGGTTTCCTATACCTTTTGCCCTTCCCTGCCTGCCTCAAGCAGTGAAGGAGGAGCTGAATGACCCCATATAGGCTATCCTTAATAGTGGTTCATTTCCTCTACACCCCTCCTGAAAATCTGCATAAAAATCTGTCAGTAGAGGAGGAGGGACAGTAGATCCCAGGGCCAAATAGGGAACACGTGCAGACTGGGTAGATGATCGGTGCTTTTTCTGCTGTCGTTGTCTATGTTTCTATATTAAAGAGCATCTGACACATCTCGGTAGAGATGTGCCAGTAGTGCCCTATCCTGCCTACAGTACCTTGCGGTGCAGAGGGTACCACAAACGGAGGTACTGTAGGGCAATATTTTACTATAAAGATGCGGCGGAGTGCAATGCACACCCCCAACGCAGCATCAGGTCCTCTTCCCAACCCAAGCCTGAGGATGATATCAGGTCAGGATGGGGACCTGGTGAAATTCCATTTCGCCAGCAAAAGTGCCACGGAATTAGCATTTCGTTGGTGAAAGTGGCATTTCGCCAGTGAAATGATAATTCCACAGCACTTTCACTGGCGAAATGGAATTTTGCCAGCTCAACATCCTGATCTGACATCATCCTCAGGCTTGGATTGAGAGGGGACCTGATGCTGCGGGAGCGCGATTGCGGCTGCCACATCTTTATAAAATATTGCCGTACAGTACCTCCATTTGTGATACCTTCTGTACTGTGAGGTACTGTAGGCAGGCTACGGCACTACTGGCACATCTCTACCGAGACGTGTGAGTTGCTCTTTAAATAATTAACACAATACACAGTGTTGAGGGGCACAGTTTGATATTTAAGTAATGCAAGAATTTTGAAGCCCATTCATTCCTAACATAGTTCCTACTACATTTATTTATTTATTTGAAAATTGGTGAACAGGAAAGGCTGACTGAAAAGAGATTCATTTCCAGGTTCAACTTGTGGGGAGCAGAAGGAGATAAAATACGAGGCAACAAGTTAACACAATGGTACCATGTAAAGTGAAGAGAGTGAGCATGAATGCAAGTACTAACATGCATTTACACTGGTACCATGTAAAGTGAAAAGAGTGAGCACGAATACAGGTAGTAACACATTTACACTGGTACCATGTAAAGTGAGGAGAGTGAGCACAAATGCAAGTAATAACACACATTTACACTGGTACAATGTAAAGTGAGGAGAGTGAGCACGAACATAAGTAATAACATGCATTTACACTGGTACCATGTAAAATGAAGAGAGTGAGCATGAATGCAAGTAATAACATGCATTTACACTGGTACTATGTAAAGTGAGAAGAGTGAGCGTGAACACAAGTAATAACATGCATTTACACTGATACAATGTAAACTGAGGAGAGTGAGCACGAACGCAAGTAATAACACACATTTACACTGGTACCATGTAAAGTGAGGAGAGTGAGCACAAACGCAAGTAATAACACACATTTACACTGGTACCATGTAAAGTGAGGAGAATAAGCATGAACGTAAGTAATAACACGCAATTACACTGGTACTATGTAAAGTGAAGAGAGTGCGCACAAACACAAGTAATAACACACATTTACACTGGTACCATGTAAAGTGAAGAGAATGAGCATGAACGCAAGTAATAAAACGCATTAGAAAATTGGCTTTTCATTTCCTGGCATCTGATTGGGTGGTACCCTTGCAAGGGGGGTACATTAACTTTCAATAGATGCCCAGGAAATAAAAAGTACCAGCCCAAGTGCCCCTTCACCCAGTCAAGAATCTTTGTGCCCACCCTGCTTGTTCATTGGACAAAAGCACACCACTAAATTCAAAACTGACGCCATTTGTTTTCTCTCACTTAGCGAGAGATACTGTCCACCCAAAACTCCCTACTTCAGTGCCAGCTACCTGACGAAACCACAGAATAGATTCGACTGGGCTCATTACTCATTATTTTTGTTTCTTTTTCTCTTTTTATTTAGAGTACTCTCTTGTCCCATGCTCCATGTTTCTCCATAGCGACTCTGAAAGAACCGACCGTGCTCTCACTCCACCCTCCTTCATTCAACCACCCACTCAAACTGCTGATCCAAACAAAAGCACAGAAATTACCAGTTTCTTTTTTTTTTCCTCAGCATTAGTCTTGTTTTTCTGCCAGACTGTAACACAACAGACCTCCTTACGCTTCTTCGGGAGCTCCCGATACTGCAGCTGCCCGCACGCCACCACGACTCCTACTCTGTCTGGTCCATTCTCCATAGAGACTCAGAGAGCAGACTTTCACTCCATCATCCTTCAGCCAACCGCCCACTTGAACTGCTGATCCGAACAAAAGCACAGAAAGCGACTATTTTTTTTTTCCGGCACTAGTCATGTATTTCAATAGTACGGACATCCCACTCCTCATCAGGAGCTCCATACTGCAGCTGCCTGCCAGCTACCACCACTCCTCCTCAGCCCTATCCACTAACTGAAATGTACCTTTTCTTTTTCATACAGGTTTTGTTTTCTTTTTCCTCCCAGCTCAGTCCATGTCCCTCACTGCAAATTACATCCCTTTCAGCTCTCCTTGCAGCTC
Organism: Neoceratodus forsteri; assembly: GCA_016271365.2. NCBI lineage: Eukaryota > Metazoa > Chordata > Ceratodontiformes > Ceratodontidae > Neoceratodus > Neoceratodus forsteri. The sequence goes on from JADMNL010000028.1 coordinate 151,452,103, forward strand.
TATATGACATCGACACCCAAAGCTACAATTTATCATAAAAATAAAAATGCCCAAAACTGAAGGTAAACATATTGCCATTGTGCTTCATAGTTTCACTGGCACAGACAGTACCCAAGTTAAATACCCTTTCAGTATGAGAAAACTTTATGAGAATTCTTACGAGAGTTTAATCTTTAATCCTTGTGATTATGAGTCTCTCTCTTCCCTTATCAATTTCTCTCTGCGCCCTCCATTTAGATCTGTTCCCATTTGTCTCTGAAAGTCCTTACCTTAAAAACAAAACACACTCAGAATACTAATAGAGGCGGAGGAACTATTTTATTTCAAAATAAATCAAACAACTAAGGTTTTTTACATTTAAACATTAACATTATTTTTTTTTCAAACATATATGATACAGTTACCTATTTTCTAAGCGCAATAATACCCTCCAGGGTGGGCAGTATGGGCAATACCATAAGGCCCTCCATCTGCAGCGTCGGGCCTCATTGCTCCCCTGGGCGGTCCGGTATTGCCCAAAACCGCCCACCCTGTCAGGTATTATTGCTTGCTTAACATTGGTACCATCTAAAGTGAAGAGAGTGAGCATGAACGCAAGTACTAACACGCATTTACAGTGGTACAATGTAAAGTGAAGAGAGTGAGCACAAACACAAGTAATAACATGCATTTACACTGGTACCATGTAAAGTGAAGAGAGTGAGCACAAACACAAGTAATAACATGCATTTACACTGGTACAATGTAAAGTGTGGAGGAGAGTGAGCGTGAATGTAAGCAATAACACACATTTACACTGGTACAAAGTGAAGAGAGTGAGCATGAACACAAGTAATAACACGCATTTACACTGGTACAATGTAAAGTGAAGAGAGTGAGCATGAATGCAAGTAATAACACGCATTTACACTGGTACCATCTAAAGTGAAGAGAGTGAGCATGAGCGCAATTACTAACACGCATTTACAGTGGTACAATGTAAAGTGAAGAGAGTGAGCATGAACACAAGTAATAACACACATTTACACTGGTACAATGTAAAGTGAAGAGAGTGAGCATGAATGCAAGTAATAACACGCATTTACACTGGTACCATCTAAAGTGAAGAGAGTGAGCATGAGCGAGATTACTAACACACATTTACAGTGGTACAATGTAAAGTGAAGAGAGTGAGCATGAACACAAGTAATAACACACATTTACACTGGTACAATGTAAAGTGAAGAGAGTGAGCGTGAATGCAAGTAATAAAATGCATTTACACTGGTACCATCTAAAGTGAAGAGAGTGAGCATGAACGCAAGTACTAACACGCATTTACATTGGTACAATGTTAAGTGAAGAGAGTGAGCACAAACCCAAAGGTGTAACATGCATTTACACTGGTACAATGTAAAGTGAGGAGAGTGAGCACAAACACAAGTAATAACGTGCATTTACACTGGTACAATGTAAAGTGAAGAGAGTGAGCATGAACGTAAGTAATAACATGCATTTTCACTGGTACAATGTAAAGTGAGGACAGTGAGCATGAACGTAAGTAATAACACGCATTTACACTGGCACCAACTAAAGTGAAGAGAGTGAGCATGAACACAAGTACTAACATGCATTTACAGTGGTACAATGAAAAGTGAAGATAGTGAGCATGAATGCAAGTAATAACACTTATTTACACTGGTACCATGTAAAGTGAAGAGAGTGAGCATGAATGCAGGTACTAACATGCATTTACACTGGTACCATGTAAAGTGAAGTGAGTGTGCACAAACACAAGTAATAACACGCATTTACACTGGTACCATGTAAAGTGAAGTGAATGAGCATGAACGCAAGTAATAACATGCATTAACACTGGTACCATGTAAAGTGAAGAGAGTGAGCATGAACGCAAATAATAACACACATTTTCACTGGTACCATGTAAAGTGAGGAAAGTGAGCATGAATGCAAGTAATAACATGCATTTACACTGGTACCATGCAAACTGAGGAGAGTGAGCACGAACACAAGTAATAACACGCATTTACACTGATACAATGTAAAATGAAGAGAGTGCACACAAACACAAGTAATAACATGCATTTACACTGGTACAATGTAAAGTGAAGAGAGTGAGCATGAACACAAGTAATAACAAGCATTTACCCTGATACCATGTAAAGTGAAGAGAGTGAGCACAAACACAAATAATAACATGCATTTACACTGGTACCATGTAAAGTGAGGAGAGTGAGCATGAACGCAAGTAATAACACGCATTTACACTGATACAATGTAAAATGAAGAGAGTGCACACAAACACAAGTAATAACATGCATTTACACTGGTACCATGTAAAGTGAAGTGAGTGAGCACAAACACAAGTAATAACACGCTTTTACACTGGTACCATGTAAAGTGAGGAGAGTGAGCACAAACACAAATAACTTGCATTTTCACTGGTACAATGTAAAGTGAAGAGAGTGAGTATGAACACAAGTAATAACACGCATTTACACTGGTACCATGTAAAGTGAAGTGAGTGAGCACAAACACTAGTAATAACATGCATTTACATTGGTACCATGTAAAGTGAGGAGAGTGAGCATGAAGGCAAGTAATAACACGCATTTACACTGGTACCATGTAAAGTGAAGAGAGTCAGCATGAATTCAAGTAATTACACGTATTTACAGTGGTATAATGTAAAGTGCAGAAAAAAAGAAAAAAAATCACATTACAGTTAGTGCAAACATTTTTTCATTTATGATTAATGGGACGTAACCATAATCAAAATACAAGCTGTATCAGACCATTGGACAGGAGCAGGAGAGAGCTGGGGCAGGGCAGGAGCAGAACAGGGCAGGCAGAAGTCGAATATAAGTAATACTTTCTGGTTCTCATAACTGTAAATAGCCTTACTGAGGGCCAGCCTGATTGAAAGCTGTTGTACAGTATAATCCTGTTACGGTCTATAACACACCTGTCACCGTGCACGGTAGGGAGTCTGTCGTCTGACTCTGTGCTGTATGATCACATCCCAGTGTTGTCATGTCTGTTTCCTAATGCATGGCAGAAAATGGAGAAAAAGAGCAGTCACCTGGTGATGTAGCACCTAGGGCATGTAGGTCATGAGACTCTGAGGACCTCAAGTATCAGTTTTCTGATTACAGGGAATGCTACCTGGACATTGAGACCCTGTTCGCACTGCAGAAGCATTTTTGAAAAACATTTTTAAAACCAGTTTAATTAAAGCATTCCAATGTATCCACACTATGCAGTAACCATTCTTGATTACTGTTTAGTGTATCCACACTGTTGGTGTTAACAGGTTCTCCCTTTCACCATTTCCTATTCATTCCTACACAGAGATCTGCACTTGCTTTACTGCACCTAGAACTGCTTTAGTTAAACTGTTACAGCTTAAACAATTTTTACTCCTGTCCAGGCATGTGAGTGAAACCATGCTAGCTCTAAAACATCATTAAAAGCATTTGTAAGATTAGGTACCAAGCTGGGTTTAAAGACATTTCCGATAAAACGGTATACGGGGCTTGTGGTCTGCATGCAAACAGTGCTAGAGGGATTTAAACTGTTTTAAGGAGCTTGTAGTCTGGATATAAATGGTGCAAAAGTGATTTAAAACATTTTAAGAGGCTTGTATTCTGGATGGAAACAATGTTAGAGGTATTTGAAATATTTTAAGGCACTTATACTGTTTTAAGATCCACAGTGCATACAGGCCCTGAGAAAAGTCCTAGTCTTGAGAAAAGTCAAGATCTTATCCTTCCTCTGGGACAACCACCAGGGATGGGAAGATGGGCCCTAAGTTTAAAATCTGATCCCAAGGTCAGTACCTTTAAAATGCTGACATCCTGGTATTGCACTGCACTGTCACTGTTGGACATGAGCCCAAATCCGTGCTGTGGGACTTATGAGATTCCACCTTAGATGGGTTCTGTCCCATTGTTGTTTTGCTCTAAGTTAATAGGGCCATTGAAGGATGTCTCTTATGGTATGAGAGACTCTGAGCCTCAGGTTTGGGCAAGGGGACTGCAAAGCGATGCTGAGTGGTTCTGTCTGCCCAAAACCTCATGAGTGGAGTCTCTTATACCATAACAGGCAGCTCTCTCATTCCACAAGTAACATTCCTCGCAGGCCCTATGAACCTATTATAAATATCTCAAGTTTAGTTTGAGTGATTTATAATAAGTTTAGTCTTTTGTTGCTAATTTTATTGTGCTGTCCTTCTCTGCTGGTGATAATGTGGAGTACTCCATCCTAACGCTCCTGCACAAGAGCACACTGTACATGGATAAGAGGTGCAGTTGCTCTGCATGCTGACTGGCAGAAATCCTGTTAGTGATTTATAACTGGAATAGAAGAGATTCCTCTGCAGACAGCTGCATTTTGCAGACTTCTGTAAACACAACTGAGAGAGATGGTGGGGTTGGGGATAGAAGGATGGTGAGAGGTGATGCAGGGTGGGTGACAAGGGGTGTGTATCATTATTGATGCTGGTCAGATTAACAGTCTGCACATCACCATCAGTGACACAAACTGCTCTTCCCTCCTCCCTCCAGGTCACGCAGACTGCATTCAGATACAATCAAATGATGTGCATTTTGGATAGAAAGGCAAAAGGCTAGCCCTGGCCACCTGGTTATGGCTAGAGGCTTTTTATTTACTTTTTTCCCCCCTTCATTTGAGGGTCAAGTAATTACCAAATATCTGGGGTGCCAGTACTCGAGAGAAGGTGCTTGTAGCCTCTAGGCCCCTCCAAAATGTGTAAAAAAACAGTGCTGATTTAAAATGCATCATCCATAATGCAGAATCCAAGGAGAATCCCATCAGGATATTTGACTTCAAGTCATTGGGATGCTGTATCATGAGGCACATCCTCATCCATGACCCTGGTATCGCTATTTGCTGCTATGATCATTACGGGTTCCCCAGCCTACCCTCCCCCCTCCCTCTTTCACCTTCACAACTCCCTTCCTTTTTATGTTTGCTTGCGCATGCACAAGAAACATGATGTGGAAGCTTAGGAGAGAAGTGGGTTGTGGAGTTATGGCACTGTAGCAGCCAACACAGGCACTGCATTTGTGGGCTTGGCACTGTTCACCCATTGCAGGCCCAGTGTCCTGATGATATGCAGAATGCGTAAGTGCCACTAAGTTGAAATGATTTGGCTGCTGCAATGAGGGGCCGCCTCGTCATTGCAGCATCAGCCATTCTGCTGCAACAAGGGAGCGACCCATCATTGCAGGGCGGTACCTTGCCTGGTGTAACATGTCCATAAATATGGTGGTGGAGGGAAAGCTGACTGACTGGGGTGCCCAATCCCCCTATTGGCATGCCCCCGGCCCAGTAAATTTGCCAATGGGGGAGCCCACTTCCCGTCGGCATAATGCCCCCTTTCTTGTGTGCTGAGGGGCGTGCCCAATTCCCCTCAGCATCATGCCCCCTAAACAGTCGTTCTTTGCTGAGGGGGGGTCCCAATCCCTGTCAGCTTAAGTCCCCCACCCCAAAAAGGCAGGTGGCACATTGGGAGCCCACCCCAGTGTGCTTAAAAGAAGACTCCAATAGAAAAAAAAAACCTTCTTGCAATGTCTTTTTTTTTTTTTCTGTCCCTGAAAGAAAGGAAATGGTCCCACGCCGGTCGGGTCCCCTTCCCCAACCCGCACCACCCACTGTGCACCCTACCTCCCCACACCCTCACCTGATACTTACCTCTTGAGCCTGGCACGATGATCTTCAGTGCACTCTTCAAAGCCGACCGCGAACTGAAGAATTGCCGGTAAGCTGTATAATGGCATAAATAGTTTTTTTTCAACTTTGGTGCATATCTTGGGCATTTTTGGGAATTTTGGCACCAAATTTTCAACATGGGGTTATTGGTACCTCTCCTAATGAATTCAGTCACTGTCATGGTGTGATTCGATCCCAATAGGTGATTTCATGATCACTGCGCTGAATCACCTTTCAGGACCAATTAACGAAACAACAGTGCCACTGTTTGTGAGGTGGGCTCTCAAAAAGCCTATGTTGCAAATTTGGTGAAAAAATCCATAAAATGACTGTGTTATGAGCATGCGCTGCACAGTTTCCATGCACGCTCATAACATCATGAATCTGTAATATCTTCACTCCAGATTTTCAATATTGACATTTTTCCACACCTCCTTATGAACAGTGCAGCTGTCATTTTTCACATCCTGGCCGAAATGTGTTTTCGCACTTCCAGTGCAGAACAGCGCGGTTGTGTGGGAAATCAGTGTTCAGGACACATTAAGAAAATCACAGTGACACTGTTCATGAGCAGAGGTCCTAAAATGCCTATGTTGAAGATTTTGTGATGAAAGTCCATAAAATGACTGTTACGAGCATGCATTGCGCAGTTTCCACGCACCATTGTAAGTTCGCAAATTTGTAGTATTTTCACCCCAGATGTTCAGCATTTGCATTTTTTCAGACCTCCTTATGAACAGTACAGCTGTCATTTTTCATACCTTGGCTGAAATGTGTTTTAGCACTTCTGGTGCAGAATAGTGCTGTCGCTGTGGGAGGTCAGACTTCAGGACAGATTAAAAAATCACAGTGACACTGTTCATGAGCAGAGGTGCTAAAATGCATATGTTGAAAATTTAGTGACAAAAGTCCATGAATGACTGTGTTATGAGCGTACGTTGCGCAATTTCCATACACCCTCGTAATTTCACGCATTTGTAAAATTTTCACTCCAGATTTGTAACATTGCCATTTTTTCACACCTCCTTATGAACAGTACAGCTGTCATTTTTCATATCCTGCCCGAAATATGCATTTACACATCTGGCACAGAATAGCACGGTCACTGTGGGAATCAATGTTGGGGACAGATTAAGAAAATCATAGTGACAGTGTCCATTAGCAGAGGTTACAAAATGCCTATGTTGAAAATTTGGTGAAATAATTCCACTAAATGACTGTTTCCGCGTATGCATTGCACAGTTTCCATGTATGCTCGGAAGTGCAAGCATTTTTAATATTTCCACTACAGATTTTCAACATTACCATCCCTTCACACCTCCCTAGGGATGGTACAGCTGTCATTCTTCACATCCTACCCGATCTGTGTTTTTATACATCTGGTGCAGAATGGCATGGTCACTGTGGAAACTCAAAGTTCGGGACACATTAACAAAACCACACTGCCACTCTTCAAGAGAAGAGGTCCCAAATGCTTTCATGAGGTGGGATCACAAAATGGCCATATTGAAAATTTGTGGTGCAAATACCAACAAACATCAGGGGCGTTAGGGTTTCTAACCATAATGTCCCACCCTGTACAGACTGACAGGTATCAGGGGTGTGCCTTTGGATTGATGACTGTAATGCTCATGCCATCCCACCCCCAACCCCAGCCAGTGACAGTCATCAGGGTGTGCCTTGGAATCTTTGGCCCCAGAGTTCACCCCATTCTCATATACTGCACCCATTTCAGCGTATGTCCTTATGGAATGGGATGACTGTAAAGCTGAACACCCCAAGGTACACCTCAAAACGTGTTGGTGTCTGCAAGATAGAGTGAGGTGACATGGCATGAACATCATGGGTGATGACCCAAATGCATACCCCAATGCCTGTCCATCTCTGCTGGTTGGAGGTGGGGTTGGCATGAAGTTCAATATTTCACTGCCATTCCTACTGCCCAATCGGACCCACAATAAATGCACACACACACACACACACACACAGGTTTCAGTTTCTTGGCATAAAAGGCTGCAGCTTTACTATACAGCAAACATTTGATTTACAGCAAATAAAACTCAATATACAATTCTTAGCATTGTACACATTTACAAATGCAAAAGACCCCTGGGGCAGCGAATTCAGATGGTATGGTGCTTCCAATGGGGGGAACTCTGGCCCTCGAGTCATACAGACCTGCCCAGGGCCATACCTCTCCTTTGGACAGTTCCCCCCCCCCACTCAATTGCATCTTGCAGTATCATGACAGTTGAGCAGGGCCGGTGCCCACCCAGGGCTGCCTTTCCCATCCTCCAGCCATGAACCCCTACCATGCCCATCGTGTTTCTGGGTGCCCCTTTTCCTCTGTAGCGTACCCACCCCAGGGTTACACCACCAGGGGCCTGGGTCACCCAATACCACGAATGCTTATTTTAGCCATCCAGCCTGAATTTACACCCCTTCCCTTAAACCCTGCTGCAACTTAGCGCGGACCCATGAGGTCTAATCAAACTTGCAGTCCACAACAATTGCCATGGCCAAAGTGAAACCAGAGAAGGGTGGGTGGGTGGGATGTCCGTGCTCAAGGGCAGGGTCAGAGAAGGAGAATACCCTTCTGCTCTGCCCTTATGTAACCCCTGGAATCTCTCCCCCAGAAGCTTGGACCACACCCCCTCTGGGTGGGGGGCCATCGCCGATTGGACTGGCCATATAGTCAGTCTGGGCCACCGTTTGCTGAGGGCATGGTGGGCCAGCTTCCTAGCTTACACATCTCCCATTGTGGGCCATGTGCAACATACCCCACCCAGTGAGAGGCTGGGAGGGGGTCATTGCCAAATCGGACCTACAATAAATGCACACACATACACACACACACACACACACACACACCAGGTTTCAGTTTCTTGGCATAAAAGGCCACAGCTTTACTATACAGCAAACATTTGATTTACAAATGCAAAAGACCCCTGGGGCAGCGAATTCAGATGGTATGGTGCTTCTGATGGGGGAACTCTGGCTCTAAAGTCATGCAGACCTGCCCAGGGCCATGTCTCTTCCTTGGACCGCCCCCACTCAATTGCATCTTGGAGTATCATGACAGTTGAGCAGGGCTGGTGCCCACCGAGGGCCACTTTCCCCATCCTCCAGCCATGAACCGCTACCATACCCACCCTGTTTTTGGGTGCCTCTTTTCCTCTGTAGCGTACCCGCTCCAAGGTTGCACCACCAGGGGCCCAGGTCACCCAATACCACAAACGCTTATTTTAGCCATCCAACCTGAATTTATGCCACTCCAACATGCATAGCATGTTTTCCCCCTATTGCCCCAGAGGTCTCACCTGCCTTACCACCATCTCACAAAAATCTTGAATTGTAGCTTTGAAGATGTCATTCCCTATCCCTGACAGGTGTACCCCATCCCTGCTATACATAGCATTACATGTCCTGGGTATGAGGAAGTGACAAAAAATGGCAATTCCATGGGGAGCAGTAAACCGGGACACCTTCCGATTAACCTCCCTCCTGGCTTTCTCAATGTCCTTGATGCTGATAGCACCTCTCCACTGCCACCGAGAGATGATCCGAATTGTCAGGAGTAGGGCCTGAAGCTGGGCCAAGACCTGCTTGATTTCTCCTCAAAGTTTAGGGGCCCCCAGCCCTACTAAATAATTTCCACCCAAGTGTACCACCAACGCCAGGGGTGGTTGTCTGTCCAAACCCAGTCTGATCACAGTGTTCCTTAGCTGTCCCCAACACGTCGCCTATTTTCCAGCCCATAGAAGCCTTGCGTGTTCTTTCGGGACCCCAAGCTGTACTCCATACAGGTGGGCCAACGCTCGACTGTATGCCTCCCAGATGTAAGAATGGCTGATGACCCATATATCTGGTCGTGTTCCTTGCTCTGCTATAAGGTAAACAAAAAGAGAGTCATTATCCATCATCATAACCGTTTATTGCCAACATGACTTCCATTACCCATGTAATGCCTCTGAGCCCTGTCGAAGCCTGATATATGCCTTAAAGGCTGCTGAAGACCATCTACTGATCTTCTTAATCTGTGCCTCCTGCAGGCCCAATCTTGAGGCTTCCGTGGCTGCCCCGATTCAGAATGCGTGGGTGCCAAAAACCTTGGGATCCTTACCCGTGAACCACAAGCTCTTACACATGATTGCTGCAAATTGGCATCTGGTCACCGGGGATCCATCCCCATGCACAAACAAATGCCCCCCTGTGGGTCTATCCACCAAGTATGCCTGTAGAAAGACCTATGGGCAGGACTCACTGGCACTTGACCGATGCGATGTGATTGTTGTTGGGGGACCCACTTGGTTTGTTTTGGAACTTCAGAGCAATAGGGCGACCCTGTTGGGCATCCAGGAGATGTCCTCTAACTGGATGTTAGAACCCCCCACAGATGCTTTTGAGTCCAGCACCAGCTCCGAAACCCTGAATGCACTGTAAAATGCACATGCGAAGAGGGACCTGAATAACTGGGCCTCGTACCACGTGCTACATACTGCACCTAAGGCTGCCAGCATGTTGGTGAGGTCGCCCAGGCCTATTGGCTTCCTGGGATCTGGCTTCTTCCCCTGGGATCTGGTCCACCCCTCCAGCATCTTGTGGGTTGTGAAGTTGCTGGTTGGGTCAGGGTGGCCCAGTGCCTGCCAAATGAAAGCTATTCTGGATAAATGTGCCCAGATGGTAGAAGGAGCCCAAAGCAACTGAATAAGGTGGAGCACGTACTCTTGTACCTGTTGCGTCTTGTGTGGGGTCTCACTTACCTGCTGACCACAAAAACAGGCAAATGCTGAGAAACTACCTGAATATTTCTTCCAGGTTGACGAGGCAACAGCAAGTTGAACCCATCCAAGCTTACCTGACTCCCAAGTTGCCAAAGTGTGTCCAGGATCAGTGTTGGGGCTGCCTCTGTGTGTGGTGACAGCTGTCTGAAGTGATTGAACTGCAAATGAGACAAGGCATCAGCGATCACATTATCCTTCCCAGGCACATGTTTTGCCTGGAATGTGATGTTCCAAGATAAACTGCATAACACAAACACTTGCAGTACCCTCATCACATCCTCTAACTTGGAAGATTGTGAGTTGATGATATCCACCACTGCCTTGTTGTCTGAGAAGAACAGCACTGCCTGGTTCTTCAGCCTGTGTCCCCACACCTGGACCACTACCATGATTGGGAACAGCTCTAGCAGCGTGATGTTTTTTGTTAACCCCTACTCCACCCAATTGTATGGCCACATTCCTGCAAACGAGGACCTTTGAAAATATGCTCCGAAACCCAGGCCCCCAAATGCATCAGTCACCCTATCCAACCTGTGGTGATGGTGTGCCTTGTCTTGCCACATGCTTACTCTCTTAAAATAAGTTAGGAAGGCTTCCCTCACCTACAAATCGGCCTTGAGGGCCCTTGATATCCACTTATGGTGGTTGGGTTTTGTAGGGCCAGACATTGCCGCCACCAGTCTCCTGAGGAGTGGGCGCCTGGAGCTCACTGCATGGAATGCAAAGTTGAGGTGGCCTAGCAGGGACTGCAATTGAACTAGGGTGGCCAGTTTTGCTCCTATAGTCTCCTCCAGCAACCGTCGTAGGTTTCTCACCTTGTCCAATGGTAACCGTGAAACCATGGCCACAGAGTCCAGCTCGATACTCAAGAATGATATGCATGTGGTAGGACCCTCTGTTTTCTCTAATGCCAGTGGTACCCCAAATTTGTCCAGAATCCTTGGGACCTGCACATAAAAAGTCATCAAGATAATGAATGATCGCTGTGTTCCCCGTGAAAACCTTGGTGGCCCATTCTAAGAAGGTAGAGAATGCCTCACAAGCAGCACAGCTAATTGAGCAACCCATGGGCATCGCCATGTCATAATACCATTGCCCTTGGAACGTAAAACCCAGAAGTTTGCAATCCCTCGGTTGTACCGGTAACAGGCAAAATGCTGACTTTATGTCACTCTTTGCCATCAAGGTGCCGGTGCTTAAACCACACACCAACTTGACCGCCTCATCCAAGGATGCATAATTCACTAACACATCCTCTGGTGCAATGTGTTCGTTCACCGATCTTCCCTTCGGGTAGGTAAGGTGGTGGATCAGCCGGTATTCCCCTTTGTTCTTTTTTGGAACAAGGCCAAGCAGTGACACTCGGAGTGTCAGGAAAGGAGGCTGCCCAAAAGGGCCAGCTACCCATCCTGCTTGTACTTCTTTTTTGATCTTGCATGCCAACATTGTCTGAAGAGCAATAGCAAATTTTAGATTGCGGGCTGCTGTAGCAATCCATGGACCCCTGTAAGGGATTTCAAATCCTGTGCTAAAACCAGCCCACAGAAAGTGTGCTGTTCATTGGTCAGGGTACTGGGAAAGCCAATTCGACATCTTCTGTACATCTACTGGAGTGTTTGCCAGCTTAGCCGGCCCCGGACTTGTACTTGTCAGAATGGGGTGGACCTGAAGTTCCGGACATGGCTTTTTTGCATTCGGTAACCTGGTGACTTCCGCCACAAGACTTGCAGACATGTTCGAATTTACAGTGGCTCTGAAAGCACTTTACTTTATTATAATCGTAACAAGCCTTCTTGTCCCATTTTTTTGAACTCTTTCCTGTCACTGGTACTGGGTTGGGTGATCACATGCCCACTATCAGTGTAAGTTACTGAATTAGGTCTGCCCCAGGTCATGAACCTGGCCCATAAGTCAAGATGCATATTTTCCCACTTTAAACTGGGTTGTCGAGCCAATTTCAGATGAAACAGCTTGTCATATTTTAGCCAGGCCAACCCGTCAAAAGACAAGTGAGCAAACTTAATGGCGTTCCTGTACTTAAGTAAGGGCAGCAACTTATCTGGGTATCCGTTTGTCCAACTCGGGCAGTGTTATGCAATGCCAGGTTGGTCAAAAACAAGACAGCAATTTTTGCTGATCTTGTGGAAACAGTTGACCTGGCTAGCATTACCAACAACTGGCTGGATGAGAATTCTGGCCCCATTTTGGAGGCTTTAGTTCCGGCCGGGTACTCGATAATACACTGTCTGAGATTGGACTGCGGGGGTGGCGGCAGTCTGTTTTAAGACCAAACTCAACCTCACTAATGCATTGGTTGGGGAGACTGAGTCATTCGAGTGTGCCATTGTAATGGTTGTAGGTTGTCGGATCGTTCTCGTTTATCATCCACCCGGTGACGGGAAATGTTTCCTTCAGGAAATGGTGGACTTCATTGTTGACATGGCATTGGAGTTGCCAAGACTGATGGTTCTTCGCGACTTCAATGCCTGGGTCGATGATGAACTCTCACAATTTGGACAACACTTCCTCCAGTTGATGTTTTCTCTGGGCCTGATACAGGTCGTTACCTCCACTACTCATAGACATGGCCACTTCCTTGATTTAGTCTTCCTCCTAGGGATCGAAGCTTCTGATCTGGAGGTGGATCCAGTCAGGTGGTCTGATCACTGCACTGTGGGGTTTAGTTTTCATACCCCCCCGGTAGGCCTACCCCTAAGTAAGTTCTCAGAAACTAATGGCGGTTCTTGACCTATCGTCCTCCTCGTTTGCCAGCAATGATCTTGAGACCCTTGTGATGGCCTCTAACTTGGCCGTCTCGGCAGCTTTGGATTTTTTTGCCTCTGTCCATGTTCGGCCTGTCTCCCTTCACCCTTGATCTCCCTGGTTTGATGGGACTTTGAGGGAGTTGCGGAGACTAGGTCAAAGGTTGGAGCATTGCTGACTGAAGTCCACCCTTGATGCCAACCGACTTAGATTGTTGGAACATTATCAAGTCTACCAATCTGCAATCTCCCGTAAGAAGGCAGAATTCCTGTCCAAGGAGATTGCAGTTGCCCAGAATCGACCAACCCAGCTTTTCCATACTGTGGACAGACTATGCAACCCAGCCTGTCTTCAAGTGTGGAGAGCTTTTTCACAATTAGAGTGTGATGAAATTGCTTGATTCTTTGCAAATAAGGTGGCTGACATCAGGGCGGGACTCCAGCCGGCACACTCTGTGGGCATTGCTATTGATCAGTGTGAGGTTACTACACCTCGGTGGTCTTGGAGTACCTTTGGCCATCCGGAGTTCCTGGATGTCATGAGGATCATCCAGACTGTGTGCCCCACGTGCTGTAGATTGGATCCTGGACCTACTTCCCTAATTTTGGGAGGTATTGAGGTTATCGGTCCAGTCCTGGCATGGATTGTCTGGTGCTCCTTGGACTCTGGAGAGTTTCCTAGCTCTCTGAAAGAGGTGGTGGTGACACCTCTCTTGAAGAAAGCTTCCCTGGACCCAGACTGCCATGCCAATTACAGATCTGTCTCTAACCTTCCTTTTATAAGACTGCTGGGACTGCTGTGATCTGGAACCGGCCATGGCCTGTGAAGCCAGCTCCAGTCTCATCCTTTTGGCTGCCATAATAGGTTAGAGGATGTTAGGGACAAGGCAATGGACAGTGGATTCTAACCTAAGCTATGTGGAAGAGAAAAGACAAGACACAGTTATCATCCCCGCAGGCCACTGTAAATTGTCTTAAAAGCAGTACTGTTACCTGGTAACATCCGTGGTCAAGGGCAGGGTCACAGAAGGGAGAATACCCTTCTGCCCTGCCCTTATGTAACCCCTGGTATCCCTGCCCCAGAAGTTTGGACCGCACCCCCTCTGGGTGGGTGGCCATTGCCGATTGGACTGGCCGAGTCTGGACCACCATTCGCAGAGGGTATGGTGGCCCAGCTTCCTAGCTTACACACCTCCCATTGTGGGCCGTGTGCAACATTACCACCCCCAGTGAGAGGTCGAGGGGGTCATTCTGCATCTGTCTAACTCCTGCATTTCCAGTGCTAATACCAGCAAGCAAACATTTGGCATTGACAAATGCTTGCAATAGTGGCTCATGATTAGATTTCTTTTACTCAATCTGAATTTGTTCTTTAAAAGTGCTTGATATAATTGCTTTGCTTAAGTTAAAGTCTCACAATGCTTAAAGGAACATTTGCCAGACTCAAATTTTTTTCCAGTGGCTTTGTCTACATTTTCTGAACATTGTTATGAATGTTACCTATTGTTTTACTTGCTAGTTGTTAGTGATGCATTTTGGCAGAATTTTTTATTTATTTATTTTTTATTTATTAAATTCTCAGATTACAAATACCTTTAAGCAGAAACTGCTCATTTACAAAGGTTCCACGTCAAAGGATGAGGGTCAACATACATACAGAGGTAGTAAAAGAATGCACAATAAACAACCAAAACAACTAAAAGAAAAAATAAAGATACTCAGTTATAACATACTTTGAGATAATATTCATAAAACGAGCAGCTTGAGTAGGCAGCTGGCTGCGGTAACAATGAGAGATAGAGGGCACCATAGGCAGTTAGTATTGCAGGCATGCGACTGAGAGAGGAAGTTGGCAGGCTAATGGGCCACTGTCTGATGGTGGTGGAAAATGTCTTGTACCAGTGGAGATGTGAAGCAGGAAAGGAGTCACAAGGAAGGCCCAGTGCGAGAGGGAATGAGATTGGGAAAGGGCGGGCTGTGAGACATGAGTGAGCTGGGAGGTGTTTACAGATATCTCTGTTCAGAGAAGCAGTCACATTGAGTGGTAGAGGTGAGGTAAAGTTTGAGATTCCTTTTGAAGGGTCCAAGTGTAGTAGAGGAAAGTGCTTCTTTATTGAGGGAATTGAACCATTGAGCGGCTCTATAGATAAAGGACAGCTGACCCATGGAGGTACAACATCTGGGAACCTGAAAGGTTAGAGATTGGGCACCACATGTTTGTTGAGTGCCACTGTAGGTAGTAAGGAGTGAGCTAACACCAGGTGGCATGAGACCAAGGAGAATCTTTTTGGTAAGTAAGCAGGTCTGGTATTGTATTCTGCTGCGTAGGGGTAGCCAGCTGGCCTGTGCACAGAGGTCACAGGTGTGAGTTTGTCGGGTTGCACCCGTCAGTAGTCTACGGACTTTGTTGAGAATGATGTATGATGTTCTGTAGTGTTTGAACACTATATAATTGTAGCTTGTGCATGCTTACCAGGGTACAGCAGAAAATTAGACTATTATCACAATGAGCTCTTGCATGTTGTATAGATATGAGAGAGGGGGAGAGGGATGGATACACTAAAAACTATTTCATTACTCAAGTTTTTTATTTTATTTGTTTATTTTATTTATTTTTGAAAGTCTGATTTACAACCTTTGTGTCAGGGACTCATTTACAAAGGCACCTCGTCGCAGGGAGAGTAGACATGGTTACAGTGTGAGACACAACAGTGGTAACATACATGTGCAATACAGATAAGAAAAGAACACAATATAACAGACAAAGAACCTCTGTGTGCAAACACTGAAGCAAGGGTTACCCCAAAGGGCATTTGGCTGGGAAGCCAAGTTTCAAGAAAATACAAAACCACACATGCCCACACAATGCAAAGCATCATGGGCTGCATATGCAAATCACCACAGAATGTTATGCTGGTTAAACTTTAAGCAGAATTGCATGGTGCTGAAAGGCCTCTCACACAATTTGCAAAGGATGCTAACAGATGACATAGACACATGTTTCATCCTACCAGGACTCATCAGTATGCCTCGTATGCTAACAAACACTGAATTTCCCCCTGCCCCGCCAACATGAACAATCCCCCCAAACACCTGGCTAGCAAACACGGAGAGTTCCCCCTCCCCAACAACATTGATAGTCCGTCCTAGACACCTGATCAGCAATCACCGACATTCACCCCCCATAAGCCAACAGGGAAAGATCACCTCCAGACACCCAACCAGCAAATAGTCCCCCTCCCCACAAGACACCAGCAGGCAAACATGGACAGTCCCCTTTTCCACCATCATGGACAGTCCCCCTAGACAAACGGCCAGCCAAGTCCATCAAACAATGGCTAGTGTCACCACTCCACCATCACAGCCAGTGTCCACACATCACCATGGCCTGTGTCTCCACCCCACCAGACCCCAGAATAGAAAACAGACTGTCCCCCCAGCCCCACCAAACACTGACTGACCTCCCAGTCCCAAACACTAACCATCCCAGCCCCAAACACTGATCGTCCCCCCCAGCCCCACCAAACGCAGGCCCTCCCCCAGCACCAAACACTGACCATCCTCTCAGTGAGTCAGCCCCAAAACACACAGATTGTCTCCCCGACCCCAACCCCACAAAACAGACCATCCCCCCCAGCCCCACCAAACACAGACCATCCAGTGAGTTTCCACAACAAACCCCACCACACCAGTAGCACAGTAACTGAGTGTCCCGACCCCACCAACATGATCAGTGTCCACACCATACCAAACAAATAGGCCCCCCCATCCACCCCACCAACATGGACAGCCTCAACAGCCAGCAAATTCCTCCCACCCAAAGAAACACAAGCTGACAGCAAACCTTCCCCCACCTCCCAGACACATGGCCATGTCCAAGACAACCCCCCCCCAAAAAAACACATTTCTGGGATGAGAATGGTATTAATTTCCAACAACCAGCTTGCAGCACAGTTACTCACCAAATCAGTAAGGGCACAGACAGGGCAGCATGCAGCAGGGCACAGCAAGGACAAGAAGGCAGGTCAGGTAGCTGAGTCTTTTCCCAACAGTCCCGTTCCTCTCCCGATTAATCCCCCAACGAGACAGTAACTCATTTTTTCTGACACCAGATGAACATGTTGCATTATGGGTCTGCTATAGCCTGCATGACCGCTGGCTTCTTCACTGTTCTGGGCCTGGCTGTTCACTAACCTGAATAATCCCTCTCGGTGGACCATGGAACTGGTGGGCAGCGGGCATGGTGTGGGACTCGCCGACAACACGGTAAATATTTTTCTGGCCTGCTGGACACAGGAGCTGGATGTGCAGGCAAGCCTGGCCATGCCTCAGACTCACTGTAATTGTACTACTCGCTCCTCTGCCTAGTCTGTCTGGTGGTAGAGGCCTTGTGGCTGCAGGCCTCCTAGGCTGTCAGAGATGGGAGGCTCAGGTGGCAGCAGGAGAGCCCAGAGCACAGCTGGCTGCACTGAGAAACAGAGAGTAGGTAGTCAGCGGACTCGGGTGAGGTATATTTAAACTGGGCTGTTCAGGACAGGAGGAGGGTGGGAACACTAGACTGACTGAAACACTGGTGACACCTGACAAACAACCAATGACTGCTGCTCGACATCCTCAAATAGCTATCTCTCCTCAGCCCTACGCTGTATGGATGCTGCTGCTGTTCCTTCATGGAAGGCACACAGACAACTAAATGGCACCACTAACGGAGTACTGCTCACGCGATGGCGCCAGCTTGCAGTACTTTCTGATTGGCTGTAACATGCAGGCTACTATGGCTGCAGGCTTGCAGCCAATTGGAAAAGGGGACAGTTTTTGTTTAAGAGATACGGTGCCGCACCGCCACCCCCCCTCCCCGGAGAGAGGTGCAGGCAGTCCAGGCATAGCCCTGAGCCCATTCAATAATAAAAAAAAAAAGATAATCGGAGAATGGTAGCTGGGCTCCTAAAAAAGTCCTGGTCTAATTTCTCAGGGGGGGCAGCTTGCCCCTCTGCCCCCCACAATCTACGCCTATGGCTTGCCCCATCACTTTTTTTTTGTCCCGATTCAAAACAGTGCCTTAATGGGGGGGGGGCGTCGGGGCCTGTGCTGCGCTGGAGTGATGATGCCCCACCTCCAACAGCTGGTGCCTCACTAAACAAAAGACTCAGAGATTGGATTTGTCCTGCTAAAAGTTTCCTGCTTTCCCGTGGCCCTTTCAAGTGTAAATAGACTACACAGCAAGTTGTCACCTCACCTCGTAAGAGAGTCATTCGAGTTTAGTCCATGAGGTCTAAACTGTTCCATGATCTCCTACAGAGCTGTTAGTAATTTACTGGCATGGCATTTTAGGATCAAAGAGCATGACAGTCCTCGACTCTTCCACCACCAGTTATTCTGAAATCGCTTCTCTGCTTAGTGCCATATTAAAAGGTGCAACTGTAAAGAGGTGGTAAGTGCAGGTCAGCACTTACCACCTCTTTACAATTGCACCTTTTAATAATGGCAATAATGGCAGCTGTATAGATATTTAAGAATAACTGGTTGGGGACCGTCTGTTTCTTTGATCCTAGTCATAAGTGTTAGTGAAGTTCATCAGAACTCGACGCCTTCAACAGCAGCTATCTGTCGTAATTGTTTTAAAAATTCTGGGCCATGGAACTTGAAGAAACCAGCAACCACCTAGTCAATTGTTGGGGCATCACATTGTGATTGCAGCAAGCCAGCAAGGAATATATAAGTAGGTCAGGTGGGCACAGCTGTTTCTTTCTCCTGGGCTGGCTACTAGGTTAAGGATGGTATGAGGGTTAGGTGCTGCATCCTGCTTGCGGTTAAGTCGCTTGCCTGTAGTATACTCTTTATTATCAGTGCGGTCCTCCTGACTGTGTTTTTCCGAGTTAACTGAGATTGAGTAGTTTGCTCAGGTCTGAGTTTGCTAAAATGGCAACTGAACTCCACTGAATCTGAATGACTTGAGAGCTGCTGCACTGCCTGTTCCAACCCGATTTGCCAGGCGCTCGCTGTGTCACTCCAGTTCAGGCGGCTGTGATTTATTTTATTTTATTTTTTAAATTAAACCAGTTTTATTGTTTTCACCATAATCAAACCAAAATAAAACAAAACCAGTCGAGTTACAGGTATCTATTGTAGTACCAATTAACAGCTAAATTCTAACTCACAAATTAAACCCCTTCTTCCCCCCTCCCCGCCCAAGGCTACACAAGTAAGTCGATCCTAAGTCACCATTCCTGAGGCAGTCTGATCATCAGGTTTCCAAGCTATTAGGAGCGCCTCTAATGAGCTCCAAGATGTTGCATAGGTCTTAGCCCTGCCTTGCATGTAGGCAATATGCCTTTCTAGCTGTAATGCCAGAATGCACTCTCTGTACCATTCCATCAAGGAGGGAGATTTGTCACTAGCCCAGTGCCTCAAAATTACCAGTTTCACTACCGCAGAGATAAGTGACATTTGAGCTTTCTTAATCTTAGCGGTACCTGCTGGGAAAAAATTCATCAAACATACCTCAGGGGTGAACAGAGTTTCTAAGCCAAGGATAGGATCTAAGATATTATTAATGGACTGCCAAAAGGCCTGTGTACAGGGGCATAACCAGACCATATGGTACAAGGTACCATCATCCCCTTTGGATTTACAACAAAGGGGCGTATCCCTTGCCCCATACTTACATAACTGAGTCGGCGTTAGGTACATATTATGCATTAAAATACAAAATCACACATGCCCCTACAGTGCAAAGCATCATGGGCTGCATATGCAAATCACCACAGAATGTTATGCTGGTCCAACTTTAAGCAGAATTGCATGGTGCCGAAAGGTCACTCACACAGTTTGCAAAGGGTGCTAACAGAAGACATAGACACGTGTTTCGTCCTACCAGGACTCATCAGTATGCCTCGTCTGTTTGACACCCCAGTGGAATGGACCAGCTACCCCTAAGGCAGTGTGCCTGGGATATATTGTGGTGAACCCATTAAAATAAAAAAACATTTAAAAGACAAAGAACCTCCGTGCATAAACACCGAGGCAAGGGTTACCCCAAAGGGCATTTGGCTGGAAGCAAGTTTCAAGAACTTTTCTGAAACTTGGCTTCCCAGCCAAATGCCCTTTGGGGTAACCCTTGCCTCGGTGTTTATGCACGGAGGTTCTTTGTCTTTATTATGCATTATATTGAAATGTACCATTCTCAGCCTGTCTTGCTTTATGAATTTGTACATTGAGAGCCAGAGCTTCTTCCAAAGGTTAGGTACCTCCGGGATTCCCATATCTCTCATCCAGTAAAAACAAACCCCTGATGGTAGCCTGAAATCCCATTCCTGAAGCGTTTTATACACCTTGGAGACTGAACGTGGTTGAGAAGCTATACGTAGAAGTGTGTTGAGATCTCTTTCACCGGGATCAAAGGGTGCGACCCGGGAGAAAAAGGAGGTTAGAGCCTTGCTGACTTGCAACAGTTTAAATAATCCCTTATGCGTAACTTCTAAAAACCTCTTCAGCTGATCAAAGGGAAGAAGCCTCCCATTCGCCCAAAGGTCCAGGACCCTCAGATGATTTATCTGAGGCCAAAAAACAGGGGATAATGGTAAGCCCCCGACCTTATATGGATTACCAATAATGGGTTGATCAACCGAGTGGTACCATCTTATTGCAAGGTATTTTGTATCTGATGAGAGGCTTTTAATGACCATCCCATAGGGTTACTTTTAAGGGACTTAGGATAGCCGACGGGAGATATACAGAAGAGCCCGCAATGAGCATTTCACCCTCTCTGCCAGATGCTTCTATATCTAACCACAAAGGTAAGTAATTCAGGTGTCCATTCCCTCCACTCCAGTGGACTAACTTACTATAAGGCTGCAATACAATATAGAAAAAGGAGGAGCGGCTAGACCTCCTTTTAATTTCGGAGCTGTCAATTTAAGGTAAGATCTATGGACCCTTTTCCTGTTCCATATAAAAAAACTGAATGCCCTTTGTAAATTAGAAAACCATCCTTTCAAAAGGTGTGCACCCATCATACCCAGAGGATATAATAACCTTGGCAGTATATGCATTTTAATTATGCTTAGCCTGCCCCAGAGTGAAAAAGGAAGCAGCCGCCACTCTCCATGTCCCCCATTACTGTTTTAACTAAATTACCCAGGTTATCTTTAGTCATGGAGTTCAATTCTTTATAAATTTTGATTCCAAGATATATAAGTGACTTTGTTTCCCAACAAAGGCCAAACTGCAGCAATTCGAACTTATTAACTTTATTATTTAAGGGAAGGATCTTTGTCTCGATTTAACTTATAATAGGATATTTTAGAGATGGAATCAACCTCCGCCAGAATAGCTGAGATTGAAACATCAGGGTCTTCAATATGCAGCAATATATCATCTACATACACCAAATATGCATACCTGGCATCCCCCACTTGTATACCTTTAATGAGAACATTCCCTGTCAGTCTATGCAATAACGGCTCTAAATATAAATTAAAAAGTAAAGGGGATAAGGGGCATCCTTGCCTTGTACCCCGCTCCAACTTAATTACTGGGGATAATATCCCATTGCACTTGACCCTGGCAGAAGGAAAGGAATATAAAATTTGTACCCATCTCTGGAAATCATTAGGCAAACCGAAGGCGGACAGGGTAGCAAATAGGTAATCCCAAGATACCCTATCGAACGCCTTCTCGGCGTCCAATGATACCAGCACCATTGGCATATCGGAGTCCCTGGCAATTGTGATGAGGTGTAGTAATTTCCTCATGTGGTCTTGAGGTGACCTCCCCATCATAAATCCCACTTGTTCACGACTGATAAGGTTACCTATGATTTTGGATAGCCTATTTGCAAGGACTTTGGCCAGAATTTTAACATCTGTGTTTAATAAAGAAATAGGGCAGTAACTATCCATATTAAAAGGATCTTTTCCTTGTTTTAGGATTAAGGAAATCATCGCTTCTTGGAAGCTAGGGTCCGATAATCCATTGTCATACCAATACTGAAAGACCTCCTTTAATACAGGGGTTATTATCGAATGACAAGCTTTGTTAAAGTTACTGGGGAACCCATCTGGACCGGGAGATTTGTCTAGGGGCATTTGTTGAATGGCCTGCTGAATTTCCAAAACCGTTATTGGAGCACTCAAATAGGCCGCTTCTATATCTGTAATTTTAGGCAAATCCACTGATCTAAAAAAGGAGTTGATGTCGTCCGCTGTGGGTTTTGTCTTTGGATCTACTGCATATAATGCTTGAAAATAGGATCCAAAGGCCTTTGCCATTTCCCCTTGATCCGTACAAACTTGCCCGCCCTGACCCTTGTAAATTCCAGTAATAAATTGCAACGAGTCTAAATGACGAATACGCATGGCAAGTAACTTACTCACTCTTTCCCCTGTATCTAAGTATTTGAGCCTGGTCCTCAAGAGGGCCAATTCTGCTTTCTGTGATACCAGGCCTGAATATTGGGCCTGCAACTGGTAGAGTCTGTCCCAACTTTCTGCCAAAGAGGTACGAGATAGATTATGTTCTATACTCTTAATGGAATCAAGCAAGGATTCTAATTGGGCCCTTTGTACCCGCGTCCTTTTGGAGGCCATCTTTATCAGTTCTCCCCTTAAGAAGCATTTTAAGGCAGCCCATATTAGGTCCTTTTTGGCCACCAAGCCCTGATTGCTATTAAGGAATTCCGTGATAAAATCTATTATGTACCTCAGTGAGGATTCATCTTTCAGTATCTGGCAATATAATCTCCATTGTGGGGACCGCTTACACCCCGCCCCTAACCAGAGTTCCAGACTAACCGGGGCATGGTCGGACAAAACCCTGGCTGATATATCAACCTGCATTACCCCTGACATTGCAAATAAACTTATTAAAACATAGTCGATTCATTAGTATGTCTTTGTATATGCACATGAACGGTGTTCAATAGGGCTTATGCACTACCATTGTTGTGCTGCACTTATTGCCCCTTGAACTATGGAAAAGGCTGCACTAACTGACTTTCACTCACCAATACAAAGCACAGTTAAGCAAACTGTTTGCATATGCTGCCCGGGGTCTGTTTTAACATTAATCAATGTAAACAAATCTTCAAATCTGCCTAGTGAGTGACTTACTGCATAGCCACTAGATATATGCAAGTAACTTGTGTTCATGTCCCTTGTATAAACAAGCATTTGTCAATGCCGAATGTTTGCTTGCTGATATTAGCATTGGACGTGCAGAAGTTAGACAGATGCAGAAAAGGAGTGGCAGTGAAGTACTGAACTCACGCCAACCCCACCTCCACCCTGCAGAGATGGATAGGCATTGGGGTGTGCCTCCGGGTCGTCTCCCATAATGCTCACGGTATTTCACTTCACCCTATCCTGTAGACACCGACAAGTGTTGAGGTGTGCCTTGGTGTGTTCAGCTTTACAGTCACCCATTTTCATAAGGACATATGCTGAAATGGGTGTAGTATAGGAGAATGTGGTGAAGTGTGAGGCCAAAGGGTCCAAGGCACACCTCATTGCCTGTCACTGACTTCAGAATGGGGGGGGTGAAATGGCGAGAGCATTACAGCCAGTGATCCAAAGGTACACCTCTGATGCCTGTCAGTCTGTACAGAGTGGTACATTATGGTTAGAAACTGTAATGCCCCGGACTTTTGTTGGTATTTACACTACAAATTTTCAACGTGGCCTTTTTGTGACCCCCACCTCATAAAAGCATTTGGGATTTCTTCTCATGAACAGTGGCACTGTGATTTTTTTAACGTGCTCCTGTGTACATCGTAGATGGACTGGAGGGAAAGATTTGTCTATTTGCAGATGACACCAAGATCTGCAACAGAGTAGATGATCCAGATGGGGTGGGCAGAATGAGAAGAGATCTGGATAAACTGGCAAAACGGTCAGAAGAGTGGCAACTGGGGTTTAATGCAAAGAAGTGCAAGATCATGCACATAGGGAAGAGAAACCCAGAAGCCACCTATAGGCTTGGAGGAGAGTTGCTAGCAGTCACAAGGGAAGAAAGAGTCTTGGGCATCATCATCACAGATGACCTGAAGTCATCCAAGCAGACCACTAAAGCAGTCGGTAAGGCTAGGGGGATGTTGGGTGTATTAGTAGGGGTATCACAAGTCGTAAGAGGGAGGTAATAATCCTTTTACAAGACACTGGTTAGTTCTATCTGGAGTACTGCTTGCAGTACTCGAGGCCACACCTTCACAAGGACATTAATCAAAAATTGAGGCAGTCCAGAAGGGCAACCAAATGGTGCAGGACTGCATCAGAAAACATATGAGGACAGATTAATGGAGCTCAATATGTATACCGTAGAGCAAAGAAGGGAGAGAGGTGATGTGATCGAAACATTCAAACACCTTAAGGGCATTAACAATGTGAAAAAGTCTAACTTCCTCGCGTGTATGGAAACTGCGCAACGCATGCATGTAACATTGTCATTTAGTGGAATTATTTCACCAAATTTTCAACATAGGCATTTTGTGACCTCTGCTCATGAACACTGTCACTATGAGTTTCTTAATCTGTCCCGAACATTGATTTTCCACAGCGACTATGCCATTGTGCACCAGATGTGTAAAAGCATATTTCGGGCAGGATATGAAAAATGGCAGCTGTATTGTTCATAAGGAGGTGTGAAAAATTGCCAATGTTGAAAATCTGGAGTGAAAATATTACAGATGCGCAAAATTACAAGGGTGCGTGGAAACTGTGCAACGTACACTCGTAACACAGTAATTTTATGGACTTTTGTCACTAAATGTTCAACATAGGCATTTTAGCACTTCTGCTCATGAACAGTGTCACTGTGATTTTCTTAATCTGTCCCAAACACTGATTTCCCACAGCGACCACACAATTCTGCGCTGGAAGTGCGAAAACACGTTTAGGCTAAGATATGAAAAATGACCACTGTATTGTTCATAAGGAGGTGTGGAAAAATGCTAATACTGAAAATCTGGAGTGAAAATATTATAAATTTGTGAATTTACGAGCATGCATGGAAACTGTGCTATGCACATTCATAACTCAGTCATTGTTTGGAATTTTTTCACCAAATTTGTAACATAGTCTTTTTGAGAGGCCACCTCACGAACAGTGACACTGTCATTTCATTAACTGGTCCCAAAAGGTGATTCCACACAGTGACCATGAAATCACCTTTCAGGATTGAATAACATCATGACAGTGACTGAACTCATGAGGAGGGGTCCCAAGAACCCCCTGTTGAAAGTTTGGTGCCAACAACTGGTGCCACACTAAACCCAATCTCATTGTTAAATGTGGACATTAAAATCCTTGCTAAAGTGTTAGCGCTCAGACTAGAACAGATCATTCCATGTATTTATTTATTTATTGAATTTTGATAACTGGGTAAAACCCACTGAGACAATGTGTCCCTTTTTCAGGAGTGACCCAGTGTTAGGGCATTTAGTTGATACATTGTACATAGCTAGTGTATCATTTATAGACGGAGTCAATTCAGAGTATCAAATAGGGTCAACTGTGGCAATAATAAATTCAAAGCTTACAACTGATATTTGTTACATAAGAGAACTTTATAAGAGGGGCGGTCGAGATGTGGCATAAGAGTAATAGAAAAATCAACATTAACAAATGAAAAATTGCGCATGAGATCAGTGAGAGAGGCTCAAAGTTATGGTGAGAGAAGCTGGCCTTGCCTGATGCAGGCTATTTTAGTTGCTAAAGGGATGACTAAGTAGTTAGTCTAGCCCAGTTAGGGTAAAATTCTGCTAGTGGTGCCAGACGGCAAACAGTTAACGTTAGTCCTTGGTTACAACTGCAGTGCTGTGTTGGCTTTGAGCTAGTTTTTGAACATTGCAAGTGTATTACAAAGTTGGGTGTCTTTTGGGAGTGAGTTCCATAGTGAGGGGACAGTGAAGGAAAACGTGCACCTGCCAGAAGCAGATGTAGCTCTCGGAATCTGAAATAGTAGCTTGGAGGAGGAATGGAGGTGTCTAGATTGCCTCATGAGATTGAGGACACCTTCAATGCAGGGTGCGTGTGTGGACTTTCATCAGCTTGAAGAGTATGCATAATAAGGGATCTCCGTGCATGCGAAGATGGCCATCTCAGTGAAGTGAGGACATTACAGTGATGCATCCGGTGGGGGGGGGGGGGGCAGCAGCACAGCAACCTATCCTGTTATACAGGCTGATTAGCTTGTTATAATCTACAGCCCATAGCAACTGCAGGATAGGAGCACAGAATAGGAGTATATCATTTAACATCATCAGACTGGTTTCGTGAAAGGCAGAATGACCTCAGATAACCTCACAGCAGTGATTAATGTCATCTAGACTGCCTCACAACAAAAAAGCCCTTCTGTTCTACTCAGTACAGACACGGAGAAAGCCTTTAGGCCCCTTTACACACACTGTCCTTTTTATGGAATGTTCCAAAACATGGTCGCTCCATTCACTCTGCTGCCCTCAACTGTGCACTTGTACATGGGTCCCCTCGTATCACTCTCTTGTTGGACAGTCTTTCTGGGCAGCCAAGAGACCACAAGATGTCCTTACCATGGTAATGATATGAGTGGAAGGAAGCAACTAGAAGGCTTGCTAAAATAGAACATGAGCCAGCAAACCCAGAAAAACTGGGAACGCATGTGCTGACTGAATGCTCACTTTTGTTTTGGATTGGATCGCCAACACACGACAGAAATATAATGGCACAGTGCTTCTGTAACTCATTCTGTTACAGTAACCCCTCTCGATAATGAATCTCGTTATACCGAATGCTTGGTTATAACGAATGGCTCACATGGCTCCCACATTTTCCTTTGATTCCCAGCTACTCATTCCTTTCTATCAGCCGTACACACTTGACAGCTGAACATTTGAAAGTTCCCACATTGCGGCCATACTCCAACACTTCTGTGCTCATTCATGTACCAGACAGTACCGTAGGTTACAGTACAGTACCTGGTTTAAAACGCAAAAGACGCTTTACTCCTTACTCTTGACTCCTGACTTAGCACTTCCGGTAACTGGGCTAATGTGCTTCACAGTTGACTGCTGTCAGTGTTGTTTCTGGCACTATAAAACAACGTCACTGAAAACCGCAGACAGATGGTGACCAGTCTCACAGCAGCCATGAAAAAGTCAGGGTACTCTGTTCAAACCAAGCTGAGCATTCTCGATCGCTTGACTGCTGAGGAGAGTCTGGCTAAGCTGTGAGCAGAGACCGGGTACAGTAAGTTGACAATCTATATCTGGTGCAAGCAAGAGCCATCCTTGCACAATTTTTTGTTGCAAGCTGACAAGTCTGAAGCCCTAAAACATTTAAAAAAATTAGAAAAGCCGATGATACATACTTGGAAGCACTGTTTCATTTCATTGAGGGAAAAAAGTATTATCTCAGTAAGCATTAAACTTCGACAAAGGATGGTTCTACATTAATTCCCCAGTAGAACCCTCCTTTGGAGTGGTTTAATGCACTTGTAACATGGCAAGCATTTCCAGAAATAAGCAGATTTATTATTTGTAATACGTACTTGTAATACAAAAAAGGCACACACACAGTTATATTTCTTCTGAATGTAGTATGTCTTACATATATTGTGGGTGTAGGGAGGCATTACTTTACAAAGTACCATATTAGTAAATAATGCTAATATGTTCAGAATTACTACGGAACTAATGCATGGTTGCTCCTTGGTCATCAGCTGTTGCTATTGCTCCAATGAAAAGTGCTTATTTCTTAAAGCTGCAGTTAAAGTTTTTCAGCAAAACTTAACAGATATACAAAACAATGTGGCTATTAATTAGTAGATTAATTTGACTGGCTCTATGATGCCGGTTCAATAACTAAGTTGTTGACCACCATGACAGCAACAGATATATGTCTACCGCAATTTGTGGTTGACATAAATCTGACTTGAGACCCCAGCCATTATTTCATCAGGGGGCTTTGCCCCCTGAACTCCTGATCTCTAGGACTCTAATTTTGAGTCGGAGTTGGATCGGGGAGGGGAGTTGCAGGACTGGGACAGAGAGTGCAGGGGTTTCAGATGATTTATTACAGCGAAAATGTCAATGTTGTTGGCAACAATGTTTTCACTGTAATAGTGTCACCGTCCTGGGTGCATACCACTTTGGCTCATGGTATGCACAAATAAATTGACTAATGGGTCACTACTAAGCAACAGGGAAGCAGGAATGCAATCCATGATGAAATCCCGAAGTAGAAACTAGCAGCAGCATTGCTGGACCTACTTCATGACAGCATTACATTTTTTGTTTTATAATTTCTGTACCCATAATAACCTAACTGTGATGTGTCATAATCTTTTCAGTGGAATCCTGCTTCTTCCCGATTTGACAGCAGAGTTGAATGCTGAGAGGTCAGGTGACTTGCATGAGCCCACAATGAGCCAGTGATAGTAGATATGGTAGGGTATGAAACTGTGGGGATGCATTTTCCAAAGATTTTTAGTACAGCAACGTGTAAATTACTCCAAAATTGGTATATATATCTTAGTCTTTTTTATGTTTGCTTGTGCACATGCACAAGAAACATTATGGGACAGCTTAGGAGAGAAGCGGGGTTTTGGAGGTGCGGCACTGTGGCGGCCATTGCCCCCACTGCATTCAGAGGCTTGGCCCACTTTCCCCAATGTGGTGGCACACTGCTGCTGACACTAGTTCAGCCAGCATGCCACCAACTTGAAATGAATCTCCTGCTGCAATGAGGGAGCGACTTGTCATTGCAGGGTGGTGCCTTGTCTGGTGTAACATGTCAATTAACATGGTGGCAGCTGTTGACATCTGCCTCAGAGTCCCTGTGAAAGCCAACGGGGATGCCCAATCCCCCTGTTAGCATGCCCCCCTGAGATCATTTGCTGATGGGGTAGCCCAATCCCTGTTGGCATGTTGCACCCCGCCATTTGTTCTGTGTCGAAGGGGTGCCCAATCTCCCTCAGCTCATTCACTCCTACTCCTCCTCCTCCCCCCAGCACACTGTATGGCCAATGGGGGGCCCAATCCCCATTGGCTCCAGTCCCTCCACCACCACAAACACCCAGGTGGCACACTGGGAGCCCACTCCACCATGACAAAAGCGTCCTGTAGTCTTTTTATTTTTTAATCCTGTAAAAAAAAGAAAACAGTCCCTCATCGAGTCCCTTACCCCAACCCCAACCTGCACCCACCTTCTGTGCACCCCACCTCCCACACCCCCCACCCCATACTTATCTCCGGAGCTGGCGCGATGATCTTCGTAGACGGGAACACGCCTGCACTCTTCAAAGCTTAACGTGAACTGAAGAAATGCCAGTAAGCTGTATAATGGCATAAATGGTTTATTTTCATCTTATGTGGATATCTCAGCCATTTTTGCAACTTTTGGTACCTAATTTTCAACATGGGGTTATTGGGACCCCACCATATGAATTTAATCACTGTCATGTTGTTATTCAGTCCGAAAAGGTGATTTTGTGGTCACTGCACAGAAGCACCTTTCAGGACCAATTAAATGAAACAACAGTATCACTGTTCATGAGGTGGCCTCCCAAAAAGCCTATGTTGCAAATTTGGTGAAAAAATTCCAAAAAAAGACTGTGTTACAAGAGTGCATTGTGCAGCTTCCATACATGCTCGTAACTTTTTCACATCTTGCCTGAAATGTGTTTTCGTACATCTGGTGCACAATGGCATGGTTGCTGTGGGAAATCAATGTTCAGGACAGATTAAGAAAATTACATTGACACTGTTCATGCGCGGAGGTCCCAAAATGCCTATGTTGAAAATTTGGTGACAAATTTCCACAAAATGACTATGTTATGAGCATGCGTTGCGCAGTTTCTAAGCATACTCATAAGTTCGACAATTTTTAATGTTTTCAGTCCAGATTTTGAACATTGCCATTTTCTGCACTGCCTTATGAACAGTATAGCTGTTATTTTTCACATCCTGCCCAAAATGTAGTTTTGCACATCTGGCACACAATGGGCATGGTTGCTGTGCTAAATCAATGTTCGGGACAGATTAAGAAAAACACAGTGCCACCATTCATGAGAAGAGGTCCCAAAATGCTTATGTTGAAAATCTGGTTTAAAAAATTCCCCAAATACTTGCATTATGGGTATGTGTTGCGCAGTTTCTAAGCACGTTCTTGACTTCACCAATTTTTTTATGTTTTCACTCCAGATTTTCAACATAACATTTTTTTTTTACACCTCCTCATGAATAGTACTGCATTAATTTTTTTACATCCTGTTCGAAATGTGTTTTCGCACCTGAGGTGTCAAATGGCAAAATCACCTTTCCGCTAATGAACTGATAGTGTCACTGTTCATGCGGTTGGGTCACGAAAAGCCCATGTTGAAAACCTGGAGTGAAAATACCAAGAAATGCTGAGGGCATTAGGGTTTCCGACCATAACGCCCTGCTCTGTAGGGACAGACAGGAGTCAGGGGTGTGACTTGGGATTGTCAACAGTAATGCTCACGACATTCCACCCCCCACCCTACAGCCAGTGACAGGCATCGAGGTGTGACTTGGACTCTTCAGCCCCAAAGTTCACCCCATTCTCCTATACTGAACCCACTTCAGTGTATTTTCTTATGGAATGGGGTGACTGTAAAGCTGAACACCCCAATGCTCACCTCAGCACTTGTTGGTGTCTACAGGGTAGGGTGAGACAAAATGGCATAAGCGTTATGGGCAACGGCCCAAAAACACACCCCAATGCCTGTCCATCTCTGCAGGGTATGGTTGGCGTCACTTCAGTACTTCACTGCCATTACCATTCTGCATCTGTCTAACTCCTGCACTTCCAATGCTAATACTAGCAAGAAACATTTGGCATTGACAAATGCTTGTTCTTATCGGCTTCTTAACTTCCCTTGTTGCCCCCTCTTACTCGTGTTTGTTCTTCTGCCTTCACCACACCATAGTGCCTAATCTTGACTATAACCTGTATTTATCTGTTCTTGTATATATATATATATATATATATAGTACTCATGCACTACCGCTATCATCACCCTATGTATTATTTTTTGCTCTATGTTATTTATTTACATATTGTGTGTTTTTTTTATTGTGTTCAGTGTGCGTGTAATGTTCTTGTATCCTGTCCAGGTCTATCTTGCAGATGTGCTTTGCTCAATAATGTTCACCTGGTTAAATAAAGATTTTGATTGATTGATTGGTTGACATTGGTAAAAACAGGTGAAATAAAAGGCCATACAGTAACCCAGATTTAGATATTAGAAAGACACTGAGCCCGATTCACAAAGCATCAGGAATGACATGTTTGTATCAAAGAAAAATGATGCAAGGGACTCACTGCTTCACATCATGTATTATTCCCAATTCTGCAATGCAGTTGGTGCCAGTTGGGGGACCACCTGTGCTAGCCAGGCTTGCACCATCCTTGGGACAGACGCACTGGTGCACCACAGTAGAAGGGGTCTTGTGCCAGGGTGGGGCTGCAGCATCCCCTACAATGGGATTCAAGAAGCCCTGCACAGGGTGCATGGTCTGCTACAGTGGACCACTCCTGGAGCCATCATCCATGGTATCCTGTACCCAAACAGTTGCAGAGTGGCAGTGGAGCAGCCAGTGGTATCCTGTTTATTTATTTATTTGCTTATTTATTTATGACTTTATTGACCAGGTAGGGTGCACTGGTTCAGGGGACTGGTTACAGGCACGAACCAGGCCAAACAGGCATGAGCAAATGACAAAATACAGATTACAAAAGTATAACAACAGCACTTGGTAACAACACAATATACAGAGTATAGGCAATATGCAAGCAGACAGAGGAAAACTTACAGGACAATTTAGATACAAATACAGTTTTTAGAATACAATTCCATGGTAACAATAGTTTAGTTGCATTTAAGGTGCAAACACGGAGGTTACCTATCCCCCCCCAGATGCAGATTATTTCCTAGAAGGCTTGTGGTGGGTACATGCCCACAGGGTCCCACCCATGGTGCCTGGAGTGTTACTGCCCCCTGCCCATGGACCGCACTGTGCACTGTTCCTATCAGGGGTGTGCTCCCATCTACCCTTTCCACCCATCCTAACCCGACCTGCCCTCCACATCCCCTGTTCTGTCCCCCATAACCCTGCCAGCCTCCAGGGTGACAGGCCAGTGGGTCCCTGTCAATGGGTGCCAATGCCACCTGACATCCCTACAGCTTGCAGCAAATCCCTCCCAATGCACCAACCATGTGACGCAAGGGGGTGGTTGCCACAACTGTGTGTAGTTTGGCGGTGAGACCCCTCCTGTTTCCGAATATGGAGCAGGGTCCCTGGCACACCGGCGATCGACGCAGGCTGCTGTTTGCTGCAGCTTGCATCAATTCAAGGGCTGCTTTGTGAATCCGGCCTCCTGTCTGAAAGATGGGCATCACCCATTTTATATCCTGTACTGTGCCACAGCTTGTTATCAGTGACAAGGATCCTTCGGGTAATATCTGCAGAAAATCAAGGCAATGCTTTAAGCAGCTCCTAATCAAGCAGGCAGTCAGGAAATAGTCTGATGCAATATCCAATGTGCAAGATAGAGGTTGCAGCTGTAGCTCATGACAAGATACTGTTTATCACGGGAAATCTGAAGCTATATAACTGCTATGGAACTCGCATTGCCAGTTACTAGAATCAACATATCCTTAATGTCTGGGGTGGTGCCTGACCTGTTAAAACTATCCCATATTGTACCAGTTTTCAAGAAAGGAAATGCTTGTCTCATTAGAAACTACAGACCAGTTGCTATTCTTCTGGTACTTAACAAAATGCTAGAAAAAAATTGTTGCCTCCCAACTCACTGAATATCTGACCACTCATAATCTCTTGTCTCCAGTGCAACATGGGTTCTGTAAAGGTAGCAGTACAACCACCGCCCTCCTGTACCTTACCTCTTATATTGCAGGTACCATGGATAGAGGTGATATTATCAGCACTATATTCATCGACCTTACAAAGACCTTTCATCTTGCTGATCGCTCTTTAGTGTGCATCAAGATAGATATCCTGGGCATATCTTCCTTTGCGCTACCCTGTTTCTGAAACTATCTGTACAATAGGTACCAACCAGTCAGGTTTGGGATCTCCTTCTGGGAACCTGTGCCTTCCTTGGTCAAAGTACTGCAAGGCACCATACTAGGACTTCTCCATTTCTTCCTACACCTCAATGATATACATCAGTGTCTCTCGCACAGCACTTCCATCGTCTATGCAGATGACCTCACTTTCTTCCTGAGTTCAAATAACATAACTGCTGTTAATAATCAGCTGCCACCTGATCTCCAGGAGGTCCAGAATTGGATTTTTACAAACAAGCTCCTTCTGAATACCACAAAAACATAGGTTATGCTATTTGTCTCTGCTCTGAGACTTAAAAACAGCCCTTTTCCCCTCAATGTCTGTGCAGTAATGGAATCCCTCTAACATCAGTATCCTCATTCAGTTACCTAGAGGTAACATTAGACCAATCCCTATACTTCTCATTGCATGTCATGGTCATCTGTAGACTGCAAACTCCAGGCTTGGCCTTTCATTCAAGGTCGGTCATATCTCACCCCAAAACCCCATATAGCCAGTGCCCATGGTGTCTTTCTCCCTAAGATTCTCTATAGGGTAGCTATCTTCTCAGTCTCAGCCAAAACCATATTACAGACATGGGATGTGACATATACCAATGGCTGCCTTTTTGCTCTGGGCCCCATGCCTCTAATTGCCACACCTATCATTCTACTTTGTGTCCTATACTTAGAAACATAGAAACATAGAAACATAGAATTTGACGGCAGATAAGGACCGCTTGGCCCACCCAGTCTGCCCATTTCCCTACCTACTGGATAAGCTGCAGATCCTAGTTAACCAGCAGCCTACTTCTTCCTACCTCCACCCCCCAGAATTGCCTTATGACTATCCCATGCATGCTTGAATTCCCCCACTGATTTTGACTCCACAACCTCCTCTGGAAGGCCGCTCCATGCATCCACAACCTCTGTGAAAAATACTTCCTTAAATTACCTCTGAGCCGCCTCTATCTTCAAATTGTGCCTCTTGTTCTTGCACACTCTTTTTTGAAAGATGCTACCTCTTGGACTTTGTTGATTCCTTGAGGTACTTGAAAGTTTCTATCATGTCCCCCTCTCCTCCTTTCCTCGAGGCTATACATATTAAGCTCCTTAAGTCTCTCTTCATATGACTTCCGTGCAGACCCTGCACCATTTTAGTTGCCCTCCTCTGGACAGCTTCCATCCTGTCTATGTCTTTATGGAGATTGGGTCTCCAGAACTGCACACAGTACTCCAGATGGGGTCTCACCAGCTGTCTGTACAGAGGGATAATAACTTCCTGTTTTCTACTGGTGATGCCCTCCCTATGCATCCCAGTATCCCCCAGCCCTCCTTGCTGCCCTCTCACATTGCTTGCCCATCTTTAGGTCATCTGATATGACTACCCCAGGTCCCTTTCCATTCCGTTGTTGTTAGTATCTCACCCCATTGTGTACTCTTCCCTGGGTTTTGTTTCCCAGGTGCATTACCTTGCACTTCTTAGCATTGAATCTAAGCTGCCATACATTTGACCATTCCTCTAACCTTGCCAAGTCCCTTCTCATCCTTTCCACCCCACCTCTGTGCATCAACTCTGTTGCAGATCTTAGTGTTATCTGCAAAGAGACATGCTTTTCCTTCCAGTCCTTCTGCAATGTCACTTATAAGACATTGAAGAGGACCGGTCCTATCACTGAACCCCTGCGGTACCCCACTAGTAACCCTCCTTTCTTCTGAGTGGACTCCATTTACTATAACTCTCTGTGTCCTATTCTCCAGCCAATTCTTTACCCAGGCTGTCATCTTGGGACCCACCCCAGGCTGGCTAACTTGTATATTAATCTTTGTGGGACTGTGTCAAATGCCTTGCTAAAGTCTAGGTAGGCCATGTCCACAGCCCTTCCCTGATCTACTACTTTGGTCACCCAGTCAAAGAAATCTATCAGATTCGTCTGGCATGACCTTCCCGCTGTAGAATCCATGCTGTCTAGGGTCCTGTGCCCTCTGGCCTCTAGATACTGACAATTCTTTCCTTTAGAAGTGATTCCATCATTTTCCTATCACTGAGGTTAAACTAACAGGTCTATAGTTTCCTGCTTCTGCCTTGCTCCCACTTTTGTGAAGGGGAATCACATCTGCCCTCCTCCAGTCCTCGGGTACCACCCCATCCTCCCATGATTTGTTAAAAAGGGTAGTCAGTGGTGTCACTAGTTCTACCCTTAGTTCTTTTAGAATTCTGGGATGAATCCCATCAGGCCCCCTTGCTTTGTCCACCTTCAGTTTTAAAAGTTCTTTCAGAACCCTTTCTTCTGTAAATGGGCCGGTATCAACTTCTGTATCCAGAGTGTTACTACTGTTTGTTTTATGTATCTCGCCCTCTTCCTTCTTAAATACTGAGCAAAATATTTGTTTAGTATCTCTGCCCTTTTCACAGTCTCCTCTGCCCACCCTCCTCCCCTTTATTAAGCCTCACTATCCCTCCCTTGGTCTTCCTTCGCCTCCCTGATGTACCTATAAAAGGTTTTATCCCTTCTTAACTGAGTTGGCTATCTTTTCCTCGGTTTGGGCCTTTGCTGTTCTGACTGCCTTCCCAGCCTCCTTTTGCTTTAACTGATACAGTTCTCTGTCCTGCTCCTTCTGCGATTCCTTGTACTTCCTGAATGCTTTCTTTTTCTCTTGAACCTTCACTGCCACTTCCTTTGAGAACCATAGTGGTTTCTTACATTGTCTTGCTTTGTTTATTTGCTTCACACAAAGGCTTGTTACCTCTGTGATGTACTTGGGTGACTTCCTCCAGAATCCCTAAAGAATCTCACCTTAGCTGGTATCAATTTCAACATCCTTCATAAGCAGACTCCATTATCCTTTGCCTTGCTCATCCAACCTTCTAATTAATTGCCCCTCTCCACTAAGAGTATGGGCAGGCACATAGAAACATAGACTTTGATGGCAGATAAGGATCTCTTGTCCCACATAGACTGCCCATTTTCCTGCCTATTGGATAAGCTGCAGATCCTAGTTAACCAACAGCCTACTTCGTCCTACCCCCCAACCAGAATTGCCTTATGCCTGTCCCATGCATTCTTGAATTCCCCCACTGTTTTTGGCCCCACAACCTCCTCAGAAAGACCATTCCATGTGTCCACCACCCTCTCCGTGAAAAAATACTTCCTCACATTGCTCCTGAGCTGTCCCCCCTCTATCTTCAGATTGTGTCCGCTTGTTATTCCACATCTCTTTTTCTGAAAGATGCTACACTCTTGGACTTTGTTGATTCCCTTGAGGTACCTGAAAGTTTCTATCATGTCCCCCTCTCCCTTCTTTCCTCAAGGGTATACATATTAAGCTCCTTTAGTCCATCTTCGTACGGCTTCTGCTGCAGACCCTGCACCATTTTAGTTACTCTCCTGTGGACTGCCTCCATTCTGCCTATGTCCTTGTGGAGATGGGGTCTCAAGAACTGCATGCAGTACTCCAGATGGGGTCTCACCAGCTGTCTGTACAGATGCATAACAACTTCCTGTTTTCTGCTGGTGATGCCTCTCCCTATACATCCCAGTATCCCCCCGCCATCCCTAATGCCTTCTCACATTGCTTTCTTACCTTTAGGTTATCAGATATGACTACTCATGGGTCCCTTTCCATTTTTGTTGTTGTTAATACCTCCCCTCCATTGTGTATTCTTCCCCTGGGTTTTTGTTTCCCAGGTGCATTCCTTTGTACTTCTTTGCATTGAATCTAAGCTGCCATACTTTTGACCATTCCTCTAACCTTGCCAAGTCCCTTCTCATCCTTTCCACCCCCCCTTGTGTATCAATCCTGTTGCAGATCTTTGTGTCATCTGCAAAGAGGCATACTTTTTCTTCCAGTCCCTCTGCAATGTTACTTCTAAAGGCATTAAAAAAGCCTAGACCCAGTACAGAACCCTGCAATACCCCACTTGTAACCCCCCCCGTCTTCGGAGTGGACCTCATTTACTATTACCTTCTGTGTCCTGTTGTCCAGCCAATTGTTTACCCAGGCTACCACCCTGGAACCCACTCCCAGGCTGGCTAATTTGTTTATTAACCTTTTTGTGTGGTACTGTGTCAAATGCCTTGCTAAAGTCTAGGTAGACCATGTCCATAGTCCCTCCCTGGTCTACTACTTTGGTCACCCAGTCAAAGAAATCCATTAGATTCGTCTGACATGACACCCTCACTGTAAATCCATGCTGCCTCGGGTCCTGTGCCCTGCTGGCCTTTAGGTACTCAATAGTTCTTTCTTTCAGAAGTGATTCCATCATTTTCCCTACCACTGAGGTCAAGCTAACAGGTCTATAGTTCCCTGCCTCTGCTTTGCTTCCACCTTTGTGAAGGGGAATCATATCCGCCTTCTTCCAGTCTTTAGGTACCACACCAGCCTCCCATGATTTGTTAAAAAGGGTAGTCAGTGGTGTCACTGGTTCTCCCCTTAGTTCTTTTAAAATTCTGGGGTGAATCCCATCAGGCCCAATTGCTTTGTCCACCTTCAGTTTTTTAGGAGTTCTTTCAGAACCCTTTCTTCTGTGAAAGGACTGGTATCGACCCCCCTATCCAGAGTGCTTCTATTGATTGGATTAGGTACCTCCCCCTCCTCTTCTTCTGTGAATACTGAGCAGAAGGATTAATTCAGTATCCCTGTTTTTTCACTGTCCCTCTCTGCGCAACCACCTTCCCCTTTATTAAGCCTCACTATCCCTCCCTTGGTCTTTCTTCGCTCCCTAATGTACCTATAAAAGGTTTTATCCCCCTTCTTAACTGAGTTGTCTATCTTTTCCTCAGTTTGGGCCTTTGCTATTCAGACTGCCTTCCTGCTTCCTCCTGCTTTAACTGGTACAGTTCTCTGTTCTGCTCCTTCTGTGTTTCCTTATACTTCCTGAATGCTGTCTTTTTCTCCCTAACCTTCCCTGCCACCTCTTTTGAGAACCATAGTGTTTTTTCTTTCATTTTGATTTGTTTATTTACTTCACACAAAGGCTTGTTGCCTCTGTGATGGCAGTTTTGATGTTTCTCCATTGTTCCTCCACCCTCCTTCTTGCCTGTTTGCTAGTGCTTTTGTGAGGCACTCTCCCATTTTCACAAACTCATCCCTTGTAAAGTCCATTACCCTCACTTTTGTATGGCTTGACTCTGTGGCTATGTTTATCATGAACCACATGGTTTGGTGGTCACTTCTTCCCAGTTGGCTACCTACTTCTAGATCTGAGACCCTCTCTCCATCCCCATTTGGGAGTACCAGGTCTAAGATTGCTCCGTCCCGAGTGGGTTCCAACACTTACTGTCTGAGGCATGCCCCCTGTAGGGCATTGAGAATGACCCTGCTCTTGGATGTGGCTGCAGCAAAGGTGCTTCAGCTAACTTCAAGAGATATGGAGACAGCTGCACTCACCAACTACATAGGATTTTGTAATTACAAAATCCAAGGCAGTTGGTGAGTGCAGCTGTCTCCATATCTCTTGAAGTCTGTTTCTTTAACAGCAGCACCTCCAATCCAGTGCCTAACTACTCTCCTTGGAAAAAGTGCTCCAGTTAACATCTGGCATATTCAGATCTCCCATCAACAATATCTCCACTTTTCCTGCCATCCTAAGGATACCTTCTATCATTAAACAATTTCCTTGTCCATTTCCTCCACCTGAGATGAGGGACTCTATACAACCCCTGTGTGGATTGTGGTGCCATTTCCAGTCTCCAGGGTGACCCACAGTGTCTCCTCTCCTCCCTGTTTACCCTTAAGTTCCATTACTTTGATCCCTCCCCTTATGTAGAGAGCTACTTCTCCCCCTCTTCTATTCTTCCTGTCCCTCCTGTAGATTGTGTACCCTGGTATGTTGACATACCAGTCATTGTTTTCTGTGTACCATGTTTCTGTGACTGCCACAATAGCCATGTGTACTGCTTCCATCAAGGCCACCAGTTCAGGGAGCTTGTTACCTAGACTACGACCATTGGTGCTCATTACCCTCCATTTTTTGATGGCCTTACCCCTTTTTCCCCATCCCTGTCCTTACTGTCTTTGCCTTTTTCTCCATTTACCCCTGCCCTTCTCCCTGTTGACTTCTCTAACTTGGTGTTTACCTTATTAACTATCCTTATTTCTTTGGGGGGGCGCTAGTATTTCCCTGCCCCTTTTCAGTGCCTCCCCCCCTTGGCTAGTTTAAATGCTTACCGATGAAGCATTTAAACCTATCACCTAGGATCCTGCTTCTCCTCCTGGACAGATGCTGACCATTGCACCTGTATAGGCCTGCATCCCTCCAGGTGGACCCCCAGTCCCCAGTGAAGCCAAAACCCTGAGCTCTGCATCAGTTTTTCAACCATTGATTGAATCCCATGGTGCAGAGTACCCTAGTCTCATCCATGCCATAGACAGGCAGCACCTCCAAGAAGGTTACCATGCATGCTACTTATCTAACACCCTCCTCTTCAACTCCACAAACTCCTCCTGAACTGCTCTGATCCCATTCCCAGCCAGGACATTTGTCCCTAGGTGGACAAGGGCATCCAGCTCCCTCCCCGTGCAGCTGCTTCTGCAATCCTAAGGATTCACTTCCTGTCCCTCCAAGCCATGGCACCAGGCAGGCATCTTACCTCTCTCTCCCCCTCCCCCAATTCTACCCTCTTAACAATTGAGTCCCCCACCAGGAGTTCTTTCCTTCCCCAGTGGGGTCTCATGCCACCCTCCTGTGGGTCTCCTTTGTGGAGGTTCCCAGCATCCTCCTTGGTCTCCACTGCCGGTGTCTCCATAGAGGAACCACACTCTGCCAGAACAGAGTATGAATTGTGGAGTGGTACAGGTGGAGAGATGTGCCTCTCTTCCACCACCCTCACCCTCCCTGCTGAGCCCACTGTGGTCCAACCACTCCTCTTTCTTTGCAACCTCTGAGGCAGCAGCAGTGGCCCTGGTGGTCCCTGGGTGGGAGAGGAGGTTCCCTGAATCCTGGCCAACTCAGTCTGGAGATGAGCAGCCTCCTCTCTCAGTTCAGAGAGGTGTCTGCAGATGGGACAACACCACATCCTCCAGAACATCTCCCTGAAGACTGCCACTCCACAGCCACTGCACTGCACCACTCCCATCATGTCTTATTTGTGGCCCCATAACTGTTGTTTTGTATGCTTACTATTTCCTCTCTATTTATTATTTTTTTCTCCCCACTTTCCTCCATACCCTTAAAGCTCCTGCTCTTCCTGTTCTGGGATAGGAAGTTCCTGTATTCCTAAGTAGTCTCCTTCTTGCTTGCTCACAGTCAGACCTCCAGCAGATTGGGAGAGATGGAGAGCTACTCTTTTCCTTCTAAGATGGTGAGTCTGCAGCTACAGCGGGATATTTTGTGGGAAGGTACATTATAAGTTCAGGTGAGACAGTATGGGCAGGCACACTGCAGGTACAGTGGTATACCATGTGGAAAGGTACAGTATAAGTACAGGTGAGACAGTTTGTCGTGCACACAGCAGGTACAATGAAGCACCGCATGTGAAGGTATACTACAAGTACAGGTGGGACAGTTTGGGCAGGTACAATGCAGACACAATTTGGGCAGGTACACTATAAGTACAGGTGAGACAGTTTGGGCAGGTACAATGCAGACACAATTTGGGCAGGTACACTATAAGTACAGGTGAGACAGTGTGGGCAGGTACACTGCAGGTTCAGGTGAGATACAATGTGAGCAGGTGGACTGCAGGGAAAGGTAAATTACAGTGCAGGCATGTACTCTGTAAGCATAGGTAAGACAGTATGAGCTGGTAGACTACAGGCTTCTCCAAAGTGCTGTACGAAGGCACGTTTATGAGTATTGACTTTACTTGGAGAGACTGCTGCAGTATTTCCTGTATGAAGACATCATTTAGTGTTATGGTGCTCTGATGAACACTCGCCTGACCAAACACTAACAATCATGCTGTGGGTGGAAGGGTCAGCTGGTATTTGTGAAATGAGTATATGCTGAACAGCACCTGAGGTTACCACTCTTACAGTATTTCAGCTGTGATCTGAAGCAATATTAAAATCCATTTCCTAGGCAGAGTCCAGTGTACGTCCCCTTAAGCCACTTATCCTTCCTTCAGTTTCCTGTTTAAAAAACAAATTTACCTGAAAGGATTGATTTATCTTTCAGAACATCTTTATATAAAGCTCTGAGAACCAGCAAGAGCGTCAGAGCTCCCAATACAGAAAGGACAACAACAATTCCACTATCCTTCAAAATGTCACTGAAAACAAGGAAGACGTGTTTTATTGACAGCTCACCACCATGGCACATCCTTGAGTGTGCTGCCTAGCTGATGGCTCCTTGTTCTGTTGCGTTGCTATGGGAAATCATCATTGACCTATAGCTGAAATTAGTAGAGGGGGCTGGTGTTGTATAAAGTGTCCATGGCACAAGGTGATAAAAGCTGAGGACAGTGCTTTGGAAAACAAGCATGTTGTAAACAATGATTGCTTTGACTGAGGAAAAGGTGTTTTTACTTAACTTCTCCATATGCAGATGTGCCGTTTGCATCCTTCTGGTGCCATGTCTGCTATAAGAAAATGCAGACTGTGCAAAGCAGTGTCATCTAGTGGTGAAAGATCTCAATAGCACAGAGTGAGAAAAAGCAGGGCTGAGTGACTGTAACAGAAATAGAGACCTCTAGTGGTGGTCCCTGAGATAACAAGCAAGGAATTTAAAGTAGCTCTTTAACCTCACAGCTAGAGGGAATCCCTTTTAAATGACTGGCTAAGAGTTGCTAGAAAAAGGGGAAGTGTTTCCATAACTGAGATTATAAACCACATTCAACCAATCAGCGCACAGTGGTCAGTCGTGCTGGAAGTTAGGAGTGGAGAGCTTTGCTTTACAGCAAGGGGAAGGCTGCTTCACTTAACCTATAAATCCCTCTAGCTAACTCAAGTGATTTATAATATGTTACTATGGTCTCTGTGGTGTGCTTCTCATGGTATAAGAAAATCAATCAATCATTTATTTATAAAAAGCACAATTCCAAATAAGACCAAAGCACGTGTACAATAAAATAGAGAACAATAAAATGTAAAATAGTAAATAGAAATTAACTAAAGCCATCAAATAAATTAATCCAGTAAAGTTCAATATAATTTTGTCTGTGTCTTGAAAGGCCAAGCTAAATAAATGGGCTTTCAAGGCTGATTTAAAACTCTCGAGAGTCAGGCACTCCCTTACCCGATCAGGTAGAGAGTTCCACAGGGCAGGTGCCAAAAACACAAACAAGTGAGCACCAGAGGCCTTCAGCCTAACCCTGGGAACCTCTAGCAATCACTCATCAGAGGAGCGGAGGGATTGGACAGGGCTGTAAGGACGGATGAGATCTTGCAGATAACTAGGTCTGTGGCCATGTAGAGTCTTGTAGGGTAATAATCTGACCTTGAAGGTGATCTGCCAATAGACAGGCAACCAGTGCAGACCAAGGAGCACAGGTGTGATGTGGCATTATCTAGGTAAGCCCATCAACAGCCTGGCTGCTGCATTCTGGACTACCTGCAGGCAGCAGGTATCAACCCCTGGTAGCCCTAGGTAAAGGGCGTTGCAGTAGTCAAGGTGGGAAGTCACAAAGGCGTGGACCTCCTGCCTTGACTACTGCAACCCCTTTTACCTAGGGACTCCTCTTATGACATTTGGGCTGTCAGAACTGCTCAGCTTCACTTTACAGTCCTCTCATCCAGACTCCATGCTCGGAGTCCTCTGCACCATAAGAGACACCCACAGAGGCCTTATTTTTTTAATTGAAGTTTTCTAAGATGCAACAATACAGAGCAACTACATAGCAGGAGTTCAGTATCAGTTTTTCTGAATGTTAACATGTGTAATAAGTTAGCAATAATACCCTCCAGGGTGGGTGGTATTGGGGAATACCGAACTGCCTAGGGGGGGCGCTCGGCCTTATAGCCCCCGGAAGGTCTGGTATTCCCCGATACTGCCCACCCTGGAGGGTATTATTGTGCTGAGAAAATGGGAAACAAATGCAATTTTTTAATAGGATTAAAAAAAAGTAAAATAATGCTATAAAAATGACTAGAATTCAATTTTTGTTCCTTGTTTGTTAAAGTAGTCCCTCTAGTGCCGGCTTTGGCATTAGCAGTAGAGGGTGCTGTTATGGTTGGTTCTGTGCCGTTTCATCCCCCCCC
This sequence comes from Neoceratodus forsteri, assembly GCA_016271365.2. NCBI lineage: Eukaryota > Metazoa > Chordata > Ceratodontiformes > Ceratodontidae > Neoceratodus > Neoceratodus forsteri. The sequence goes on from JADMNL010000028.1 coordinate 151,495,586, forward strand.
CAGTCTGTTCTTGTTTTTTATTTGTGCTGCCTTCTGTTACTGCAGTTTGTTTTATTAACCCTTTCCTGTCCATGGATCAGACAGGAGAGTGCAGGGCTTGGGTAATTAATGAGGAAATGTAGTGGCAGCATAGAAACTAGAGTTTAAAAACGAAACATCTCCTGAATGCCTGACCGCAGTAAGTATTGCACCGTTGTTTACTCCTGTCAGCAAAAATGTTTTTGTGGAGACAGTGCACCATACAACTAGAAGGAGAAAGTCTTTCTTCGAGTTCTGTGCAGTACAGTATTGAAAGCAACAATTTTTTTTTTCCTTTTTTTTCGGGAGGTAAACTGTATGGCAGGCAGCGTGAGCAAGCAGTTGTGGATTTTGTTGCTATGGAGAGGCTTGTGCTGTGCTGTCATTTTAAAAGGCATGTTGTCATTTTATTTTAATTTTTTATTAAAGACAAATGGGGTGGGGGTTGGCCAGTTGCCAAGTTGCCCGGCAAGTCTCTTGCTAAGCAGGAGAAAAGACAATGGCGGCTAGCTAGTTTGAACATTTGGGGGGCCCCCAAAGATTCCCAAGTTAATGCGGCACCTTAAATGGGAACTTCTTCTAAGTGGGCTCTATTGAAAAATATCCACCCAGTGATGTTGGAGTCCTAGCCAATCAGAAGGCTAGGATTTCATTTCCCATTTTGCAGGCAAGCAATAATACCCGACAGAGTAGGCGGTATTGGGCAATACTGGACCACCTAGGGGCATGTCTTACTCCTTTTCTTTTTGCCATTGGTGCAATTTATTTATTTTAAAGTGCCAGTGGCAGCGAGAGGGGAATGCAGGACCACATGCAACTGAAAGGTTTTTGGATTGTCTAGTGACACACAGTGCCACTCTCCTGCCCCCAAGTTGCCACTGCCTTCTTTTCAGTTGCTTCTTGTCCTTCTTGCTGGACTGTGCTCCAGTTTATTAAAACAAGTAATTTTTAAAATGTAGTCTTTCAGCTGAATGGGGTCGACTGGATGGCAGAGTTGCTTATGATTCAGAGCGGACGACGTGTTGCTGGATAAAGGCAGCAAAGAAAGGAGGTGGGTGACTGGCTAGCATCCTCGGCAGTGTGGAGAACAGTGCTGGGGAAGGCAGACAGGGCAGGTGGCCTGATAGTTATGTCCAGGAGTGAGGTATTGTGTGTGTTTTTCTTAAATGTGGTTTACAGCAGTTCGGGGGGGGGGAGTGGACTCACTCCTGCAATGGTTAGCACACAACAGGCTAGTGCTAATGTCATGAAGAGCAAGTACCACTGAGCACATGATGTGCTAGCACTAGTGATTTAAAAGGAAAGTTTTTTTTTTTTTTTTTTTTAAGTACAACTGTTTTTACCGAGTATATATCAGATTAGGATGAAGGTTTCCTTGCTTGAGTACTTCTGGGAGTGGGGCGCTTTTATCATTGGGAATGTGCTGGCACTGAAATAAGGAGCCATGGGGGTGCCAGTGTCACTCACTAAGCAAGAGAAAAAATGGCGCAGTTTTCTACTTGCATAGGGTACTTTTGCCAATGAACAATCAGGATGGGCACAAGGATGGTCTAGGTGGTGATGGGGGCAAGTGATTGGCACTTTTTATTTGCTGGGTGTCTGCTGAAAGTTAATGTACCCCCTTGGCAGGGGTAATAGCCAATCAAAGCCCAGCAAATAAAAAGCCCATTTTCTAAACTGAGATAACGCATCTCAAACAATAGAGTTTACGGGTGCTACATGACTTAAAAAAAACCAAAAAACTAACCTACAACCTAAGCTGTATTCAACATACAGTATGCAGAGCTATAACATTTCCTGATAGTGTTACTCCAGCTGCTCCCCTTATAGGTCAGGAGGATAGCTTCGCTTATGGGGAGTATTCCTTTAAAAAGTGAAAAAGAGTCTGTAATCATCACTTGAAGCTATACTCTTCTGGGGGGCAGATAGGAGACATTGTGACTGTAGTTTCTCGAGGCCAGCTGGCTGAGCAGAGGACTTCTTAAGGAAAGACGTCCACATGGCATAGAACCTGGAGAGCTTGTGTCTAGAGATATGCAACTTTTTTTGTGTACTGTCAGCTTGCATACAGCTGTTTCCCAATCTATAGAAGGGGGAGTGGGATTGTGATCTGCACCAGACTAACATTTACCATTTTGCTTCTAATAAAGAAGGGAGAAGCCAATGTCTACCTCCACCCAGTTGGGTGTCTAGCACCGATATGTCCCCCGGAAGCTATAGTTGAGGGCCAGAGGGGAAGGTAAAACTTAATGGGTTGGTGCAAAATACTGTCACTTTGGACTAATGCTCATGTAGCCATGGACAGGACCATAGGATATGTTCCAGGGTGACCTCTGCTTCATTGCATCTCCACCAAAAGCTGTTGAGAAGCAGCCCCATCCCATGTAGCACAAGCGGTGTCCTTCACCATCTATGCAGAATCCTTTTCTAAATAACCCTTAGGGCTCAATTCTTTGCCCTGCATCAAACTCTGCACTGCACAGACTGCATTGGCACACCTTGCATCTGATTTTAAAAGGCCACACACATTTGCGATACTGTACCCTTTTCATGGCAGCTTGTGCCAAATATTTGGTGCAAACCCCATAAAAAGATCCACAAAGTTAGACAAAGCAAAAGCTAGGGTATACTGTTTTTATGTTGGTAAATGAAATTGTGCTAGCTAGATATTATATTGTTTGGTCACTTTGAGCCATGCAGGATGTATTTTAGGGGATATATTATGAAAGGCTGAAACTCACCAGCCCGCTCATAATCCTGACGCCAGGTGCCCAAAACACGGGTGCCTGACATCGGGATTTTGCTCGAGGAAAATTTTTTTTAATGTTTTGGGGTCTTCATCCCCTGCACTCCCTGTACTTAAAGATTCCAACTCCACTGTGGGCAAAATCCCGATATCGGGCAGCTGTGTTTCGGTCACCCGGCGTCGGGATTATGAGTGTCGGGTCGGTGAATTTCTGGATGTTGAATGGATACCATTTTGGAGGGACTTGAAAAGGAAACATGGAGTAAAGAAGAAAAAAAAGGGAGGGAGTTCTGTAGGTGGGCATTCTGACAAAACAGGGAGAGGATAGTGTAGTATGCAATAGTTAGAATGCTAGCCGGCCCGGTGGCGTTGAGGGTTGAGGCGCTGGATGCCACACCTTGTGCCACGCCGGCGACCCGGGTTCGGGAACGAGCCTGGATCATCGAGGGTCGGCCGGGGTGAGACAAGCTGGAGCGTCCGATGGCAGCTCGCCGTCTCCGGGGGGAGGGGGGGTTCTTATATCGGCGAGCGGCGACCCCTAGTGGAGACTGGGGGGAGCGACAGCAAGTCGAGTCTCAAGGGGCGTGATTGGTGCTGGCATAGGCTGGCAGCCTATCAGCCTCAAGAGGTGGCTCCTCCGTGAGAGGAGTGGGGGGGAACGCTGCTGACGCCAGTGGTTGCCGAGACGCGTAGGCACGCAGCGGGGAGAAAAGAGGAAAATGGATCCCCCCACAGAGCCTAGATGACGGGAGCACCGAGCCGCGGCCCTGATGTGCCAGCATCCATCCACAACCCAGGACCTGGACAAGTCCCCAAGATTCAGGTATCCGCCCGACCCGAACCCGCCCGGAGGGTATTCCGAGGCATGATGATAGATCTGGCGGTGAGTAGGAGGAGTGCTGGCAGGGGTAGGGCTTCATGGGTGCACCAGGTGGGAACGGCTCTGAGGGGGCTAGTGGGAGTATAAATTGCAATTTCAAAAAAAAATTAAAAATAGTTAGAATGCTGTTGCAACAGGCTTTAGAAAAAGAAATTATAATAGAGTCACTCTAGTTCCAAGGCAGGACAACCAGCCCTAATACATCCCCAAGCTGAAAATGCAAAATCCAAAGAAATGTGCTGCACTCAGAGATGACAGATGGTTCAACACACTATAACATATGGAAAATAATTATAACTTTAAATCAGTAATGAGTGTCCAAACCTTAACAAGCACAAACAGCTTTTCTGACTATTTTGTAATTAATGACTTAAGTGATTAAGCATGTCTGTCACTTGTAATTTAAAAAATCTCTTCTGTTGAGCTTAACCGTCGACTGTAAATATTGGATTTATAGAGAGGATTTATTATGAAGGTACTAATATGATGTTTATTTTTTTAATGGTGAGCATTGCAAATGAGCAAGAACTTAAAAAAAAATTGTCAAAATCGAGTATCCAAGTTCAGGAATGAAAGGAAATGAGAAGCAAAACTGGTATACTAATGGATTTTTGCCAGAAACATATTACTAGACAAGAAAAAAAAACATGATAGCTAAAAAATACTGTGTCTTTAAGATCTGTGAGTCTACACTTAGATGAAAGCAGCTGATGGTGATATCCAGTTTGGGGTTATGTTGTGATCACGGGGGTCAGAGAAATATGACTGGGTGGGCTTGACTGAGCTGTGATAACACACACTTTTTTGTGTTATTGTTTTCAGACAGAATTGTTTTAGACCGAGTCTTCTGATGACAGCCTCTGTCTCTGTAGAACCAGGCTGTATCAAAACCGTGGTGTGGGTGTTAGACTGGAGAAAATTCCAATTTACATTTATATTGCATATCTCATACATCGAGGCTTCACAGGGTGCTTTCTAGAGCATGAGAATTATAGTAAGCTGACTGCAAAGAGGCATATGTGACAGCTGTCATACAGTGCCATGAAAGCATCCTCTCTCATCATCTCTCTTACAACCATAGTTGTTTTGTGCCAGTGTTTACGTGGTACTATTTGTCAAGATGTTTGTTTCTAGTGCTGTAGACCAGCAGACTTAATGCACTAGGGAGGCAGTATATCCTGATGGTTGCAGTAAAGAGCTGTGAGCCAGGAGACCCTGGTTTGAATCCCACTATTGACTTTATCTGTATTTATTTAGTTTATTTAAAAATATTTTACCAAGTCAGCAGGTGAAGCCCATGAGGCTCATTTCCAGTTGCAACCTGTGGGGTTGGGAGGGCACCTTAGGAAGGTAGAGGGAATACATATATAATGCAAAAATACAGAGGAGATACATATTTACATAATGCAAATATACCTTTACATTGTAATCCCAGGTTGACAGCTGAGGAAAGTGTACTATATGATCCAGAAATGTCACTTATTCTTCTTGTAATTAACACACTCTGTCTGTCTGTCTGTCTGTCTCTCTCTCTCTCTCTTTTTCTCTCTGGGTTATTCCATAAAATGGGGGGTCAATTTACTAAATATCTAATTAGAACTTCCCAATGCAGTTATAATCAGTGAATTAAAAGGGTGTCCAGAAGTACAGATACATTACATAATTTGAGACACCCAGGAGCACCCATTTTATTGTTTTCTAAATGTCCAACTCCAAAATACCACAGATTTCTTTCAGCAAAATGTGATATGCAAGACCTCAATATGTTACACTACATCTATGCTGACTTTTTTCTAGTTGCACTTCCATATCGTTGTTTTGAAAAATGCCTCTGAGGCTGTTTTATGTTAATGAAGGTGTGTTAACCCTGGTTTTAAATGCATATAAAATGTATGCTTCACTCAAGGTTTTTGTTACACAGAATTAGTTAATTGCCATATTGGTCCTTGTAAGAACAGATCCAGAAAGAAATGGTTTGATATTTTTTATGATATCTTGACGTGGAACCTCTGTAAAAGAGCCATTGGCTCAAAGGTCTTTCCAATTTGTTAAATAAATAAAATAAAAAAATAAAATTATTGGACCAGCATAGATGTAACTAAAGAAAACAGTGCCTAATCTTACAAACCAAATAACAATGGGACTTGGTTGGTTTGAAAGCTTAGGCACTGTTTTTTTTTGCTACATCTATGCTGGTCCAATAAAAGGTATCAAACCATTTGTTTCTGGATCTGTTCAAGGTTTCTGTGGTGCAAGTAACCTGTGATGTGCCGGCAAGTTAGATTTTGTACATGCCCCCAAAAATTCAGCAAAAGCATCCAACTATTTTTTGAGTGGGGGATTTTATTTGGAGATGGGTTTTTAAAAGTGCTATGAGACAGGTGAGTGAGGGATCCAAGCAATGCTTACTTTAGGTTAAACAGCTATGTGGTGTTCACTGCTACATGTGCAACACTGTGGTGTTCATGGTTACACACACAGCACTCAATGGGCTTTTCCTCAAGTCTCTGTTACAACATGGTCCCTTTTTCATTCTTGGGTTACAGTGTCTTGAAATGATTAGTAAAATAAATTTAAGTAAAGGGTTTTTTTAAACTTAAATAGTTGTATGGTGTCCACTGTTACATGTGAAATGTTTAAGGTGCTTTTTCTTTTTTTTTTTATGTATACATTTTAGATTTTTATCCCCATTTTCTCCCACCCCCATCTCTTCCACGCGTGTGCATGTGGAGGCACACACATGCCGTGCATCGATACACCCTCCCTTTATGTCGCCTCCTCTGCCTGTGCCAACACTAGACCTCCACCCGGTGGCGGTGGCACTACAGGAGGGTGACCATCTCCCCCCAGGAGAGGAGAGTTGATGTAGAGTTGCTCAATCCTGCTTCTCCCCCCATGCTGGTGCCCCAATCACCCGAGGTCGTTCCCAAACCTGGGTCGGCAGCGTAGCGTGAGGTAAGGTGTCCAGCACCTCAGCCCTCTGTGCTAATGGGCCAGTACAAGGGTGCTTTTCCTTAAGTCTTAGTGAGGCGTTATCTCTCAGTATGATCACGTTTTCACACTTTTTGTTTCTCAAAGTAAACTGTGGTGGAATTTAGTTATTGTACAGCTCCATGTTTCTATTTTTCTGTACTGTTACCATAACCTCCATGTTTTTAGCTAATTTATTGCAACCTGCTTGTAAACTGTTGTAATGATTTTTTGTTGTACTTGTGTTTGGAATGTCATCCCTGTATTTGTTGTTTTGCATCCTCCCGGGTCGTGCCTGAAAATAGTCATTGCTATGGCTAGTGCAGCTACCCAGTAAACAAAAACTAAATAAATAAAAAAAGTAAAATTATAGGTGCTCAGACATGTGATTACAAACAAAACAACAGGGGCTTTATTAGGGTCAGGTCTCACTCCCTATAGACACATAGGTCTATAGACACTTGACTGGTTCTTCCGTGCCCATCTAAGCCCAACCAACATTCACAGGGGCTGCTTTCCCGTCACCCTTTGAGGCCCCACTGTACACAGTATGCACCATGGCTGTGCTTCAAATTCCCTTCTAGACTCAGCCAGCTGTACAGTACCCTATCTCTGCAACACACATGCTCAATAGGTGTTTGCCCCAGTGTAGTTGTGGGCATTACCCTCTCCCCACTGGTACCAGTGTAAAAACAGCATAAGTAAGGAATAAGACATGATGAGGTGTGGTTCATGGGCTGATAAGAGCATGCCCCAGGTGCATGATAAGGCACAAGGCACTTGCACCGAGTGCCTTAAGCACCTGGGAAGTGCTCTTATTAGCTCATAACCAAACTTCATCATGTCTTATTCCTCTTATAAAATAGGCAGAAATGTTTTAATATAGAGTCTCAGCAAGATAGTGCACTTTAAAAGGTAACATGTTATTTACTAAACTTTTTCTTAGATTTTTTTTTCCAGGTTTCAAGAAAATAGTCCCTTTTGTTGCATAGTTACAGAACATTTTTTTTTTTTTTTGAAATTTAAGTTTATTAAGTTTTGGAAAAACAAAACAACAACACCATAATACAAAACACACCAAAGAGGTACAAGAAAGCATTAGGATGAACGGTACAACCAAGGAGCCCCACCTCCCCCACCCACATCCCAGCCCCCTACAAAAAGAAACATTAAAACACCATCACACCCACCCCCAGACCCCAGACCCACCCACAGTCCCACCCATCCCACCCACCCACATATAAACAAAGCATTATTCAACATTAAACATCCACCCTCCCACGACTATTTCCCCACCAGGGTGCACCAAACAAAAACCCCCATGGTCTGGACACAACAACATATCACTATAAAACTTCAAAGCTTGACAGCTATAAAAGAGCCATACGGTCCTGAAAACACGAATTAAAACAAGTCTTAAAATAAAAGGCAGACAGAGGGAATCGGGTCCCAGAATTATATAAATTAAAGCAAACACAAGGCTTGAAGTTTACCCCACCTCTTCTGAAACTGATCCAGATGACCTTTGAAACTAGCAATCAACCTCTCTGATTGAAGGTATGAAACCAGTTCAGTCAACCAATCGGCAAATGACAAGGCCAATTGGTCAGTCCAATGTCTTAAAACCAGTTTTTTTAACAGCCATAGACACCAAAGCCATATGATATCTACATTCAACACTGTCTATACGGGCAAATTCACCCAAAATACATATCTCAGGACAGAAAAAACCAGACAGACCCAGAAGAGGATCAAGATAATCCCGGACCAGAGACCACAAGGGGGCAACTTTGGGACAATCCCAAAACATATGGATTATATTGCCATCCCCTTGCAAACACCTAAAACACTTTGAGTGAGAAACCTTCTTGAGTTGAAAGAGTTTAGCAGGAGTGTAGTAGAGATTATTGACAGTAAAGTATTGCGTTAACCACAACCTATCCAGGGTATGGTATCTATGGAGATCTTTCCATACACCAGACCATACTGGGGAAATATCAGGTAATAGGTGTGCCCAGACACCCCGAACCTTCAACCGTCTCCTGCGAATTATAATTCAAAAGGAAAGAGTATATCAAAGAGATAGGATGGGATTGAGAGGCGAGATTAATGATTCCAGAAACGAAAGGGTAAGCAACTGAGTCCCTAAAATTAGTACCAAATCTCTGGTTGATCAGATGCCTCAGTTGATAGACTTTGAAAATATCTCTCCTAAGTATATCAAATTTCCCCAGAATATCACCGGAAGAAAGAAGTGAGTCCCTGCTAAAAAAATGCTCAAGTCTGGCCTCCCTGATTTGAGGGAGCCACTCTGAGGTAACCCATGAAGTACCCAGCTTAACATTGGGATTACGAACTGCTGGTTGCCCCAGGTCTGAGATAGCAGAGATACGGAAAAACTTTAAACATTGCGCGAGGGACTTAAGAGCAACCATCATTACACTATCCGGCACCCAGAGTGAGAGTACCTTTGGGGGTACATAAAATAGAGCATACCTGTCTGGTTTAATCTCAGAGAGAGAGGCACGCTCGAGCTGGAGCCAGATTGACAGGATGAGTCTGGTTCCTGAGAGAACCATCTACCCAGCTTAGAAAGGTGAGCCGCCCAATGGTACAACAGGAGATTAGGTAATCTAAGACTACCCTTCTCTAGGAAGCTTATAGTTTGAATAGGAGCGCCTTAACCCCTTCCCCGCCAAATAAAATTAGAAAAAGTGCATGAAGCTGCTGAAAATAAGAGATGGAAGCCAGAGGTTAACCAGATTCAACGGTAAAAAACTGGGAAGGACGCTCATTTTAAGAATGTTTATTCAATTCCCAAAGTGAAATGGGGAGAGCTGACCAACGCTGTAATCCTGACAGACCGAGTCCTTGACTCTATCCAAATTTAACTTTTTCAAAAGAGAAGGATCAGTAGAAAAGTAAATTCCTAAATATTTAATAGATCTAGGGGTCCATCTCATCCCAAAGGAAGAAAATTGGAGTTTATTAGTATACACATTAAGAGGAAAGATTTCAGATTTGGAGATATTCAATCTATAACGAGAGAAAACACCGAACCGTTCAATAATTCCAATCACCGCCTTCAAAGATTCAGCCAGATCTGTTAAATGTAGAAGAATGTCATCTGCATAAGCAGAAAGAACCAGTTCCCTTTGGTGTATCCTGAGCCCCTTAACCTGGGAGAAGCCTTAAGCCTTATGAGCAATGGTTCCAAATACAAATTAAATAACAGAGGGGAGAGAGGGCATCCCTGTCTGGTACCAGTAAATAGGCGAAAAAGGGAGGAAAACACCCCATTACAATAGATTCTAGGAAGGGCAACTATAAAACATCCAAATCTTATTTAGAAAGGCAGGCGGAAAACCCATTCTTCCATAACTGACCAGAAAAGGACCAGTCCACGCAGTCGAAGGCCTTCTCAGCATCGAGAGAGACCAGAGCAACTGGATATGAAACGGATTGGGCATGTTGAGAAATATGTGACAGGGTCCTCAAATGATCAGCCGCCGATCTACCAGGGACAAATCCCACCTGCTCAGGGCTCAGCAAACCAGACCAAACCATCCTGATTCTTTCAGCTAATATTTTAGCCAGAATTTTCATGTCATAATTTTGAAGAGAGATTGGTCTGTAATTTGCTAGATCTGTGAGATTCTTATCAGACTTAGGAATTAAAACAATTATAGCCTCAAACAATGTGGGATCTACATTCGGAGATACAGCTAGGTACTCATATACCCTAAGGAGAATAGGTACCAAGTCCTTGGCAAAGACCTTATAAAAATTGGCTGGGAGACCATCAGGACCCAGTGCTCGGTCAGAGGCAAGGGAAGCAATGGTTCTCTCAATCTCCTCCGATGAGATAGGGGCCAACAAGATAGCCTGCTGGGCCTCTGATAAGCAAGGAATGTCAATCTCCCCCAAATATTCGTTTAGTTCTGAGATAGAGTGCGACACTGGAGACTTACTATAAAGATCCAGATAGTATTCCTTGAAAATATGGGCAATTCCCCTGGGTGAAGAGACAACCGCACCGGATGAAGAGAGCAAAGAGGGAATGATCCTAGAGCTTTCCAATGCCCGTAAACGCAGAGCCAAGAGTCTGCCGGATTTCTCCCCATGATCAAAATATTTAGCTTGAGTTTTTAACAAACAGTATTCCGTTCTCTCCTTCAAAAGATCCATATATTCACTCTTAACTGATAAAAGCTCTTTAAGATCGGTTAGAGAAGAAGTTGAAGAATACTTTACCTCCAAATCCCTGATTTTACCCATCAAAGATAAAGAGTCTGCAAGCCTCTTTTTCTTCCTAAGGGAGGCCATTTTAATAAGCCCACCCCTGAGATAGCATTTCAAGGCAGACCAAACCATATCCAGCCTTGGAGTGGAATTAAGATTATCCACCAGAAAGAGAGAAATCAGGGAGCTGATATCCGATACATTTTGAGGATCTTTCAACAGTTGAGTATTCAACCGCCAAACCGAATCCCGGGAGAAATCCGGGGCTAAGGAAAGCTTGATCCAGATGACGGCATGGTCCGACAGGATAATTGGGTCAATGCCGGATAAACAAAGACTAGGGAGAAAGGAGATACTAGCCAAAACCATGTCTAACCTAGATTTGGTACCATGCGACTGAGACAAGAAAGAGAAAGCTCTGAGAGAAGGATTAGCAAGCCTCCAGGGGCACATAGACCCAGCAGCACTTAATTCCAGAAAGCTCTATGAGCCGGGAAGGGGCCTATCCTGAGGGTCTCTATCTAAAATAGGTGAACAGGGATATTCCAGTCCCTCCCAATATAAACTGGGCAGGAACAAAGGAAGACAATTTATCAGCAAGGGACATGAAAAATTCCGGATTTCCCCCCACTGGACCATATATAGAGCCCAGAACAACATTGTCACCATTAAGAATACCATTGACCAAAATATACCTCCCCTCTGGGTCTGATACAATCGTCTCTTTTGTAAATAAGACATGTTTCTTAACAAGAACCGCCACCCCTTTGCTAAAACAAGAGTTACCCGCTAGATAGGATTGAGAAAAACCAGAACGAGATAAAAGCTTGGTGTCATCATGGCTTAAATGCGTCTCTTGCAAAAAAAGGATATCAACTTGCAATAGTGAGCAGTGGTTAAACATCTGCAATCGTTTGACCCGATCCCTAAGTCCGCGTACATTCCAAGAAGCTATTTTGAAAGTGTTCATAGCCATTTTAAATACAGTATGCAAAAACCAAATGTCCAGACAGAATCAAAATTATAGAGAGAAAAAAGGTGCACCCCAAATAAAAAGGCTGGGAATACCTTATAATATCCAAACAGACCAAGCTTTAGTCCCCACAAGGAAAACCCCACCATTCTAATCACCCAAAAACACCACACAGAACTAAGTTGGAGGACTAAATTGGCCCCCATATACATCCCCAGCCCAATATTATTAACCCCAAAATAACTCCCCATTCCAAAACAACCCCAGACAAGAATAACAAAGGGCATAATCCCCCTATAGCAGCATGACCTGCTTAACTCCAGATGCCATGTAAAATACAGAGGAGAGCAATCACCATTCCCAACCCTCCAGCCCACCCATGAACACCCAACCTCCAAAAAGCCCAATGCAAAATCCTAAATGAAAAACCACCCCCCATCCCAACCCCAACTCTGAAAATCCACCTGCAGATGACACTCATAAAACCCATCAATCCATCCCCAAGATCAAAAAAAACCCCAAAACCCACCCCCCAACATCCAAAGTCCCACAAAAACCCCAAAATAACTATATACAATGAAAGGCTCAAGCAGAAAAAACCCATGAAACAGGCTAAGACCTAAAAGCTCGAGCCTCCTGACCCCCAATGCGAACCTCCAAATCCCCGGCGTTAGATACAGGAACCAGTGGATAAAACACCTCAAAAACGATCCAGTGAAAGCAGACAGCCCACCCCCCAGCATAATGTTCTCTGTCAGCCCCACTGCCAGGGAGAGGTTAGCCAACCCCCCATCATATGGCTCACATTCCACATCCAGCTGAGCGAACACCCTTAGACCTGGGCTCCCCCCCCCCAGCCACCAGTATTCCAGGAGGTGAACAGGCAGAGGGAAAAACAATAAAAGAAAGCCCGATTAGAGAGGAGACACAAGCAAAAAGGATCACCCCCACAATAGATAGAGCCCATCCATTACCACTTTAACACAAGAAACCAACCCCGCCTCAACCCAGGAGAAAAAATAGCTGAGTGGATCACCTACCCGATAATCAGGCAGCCCGCAAAAAAAAATACCTGAAGCCCAGAAAGAAAAAGGGAGCGCTGTATCCAGGAAAACGTCACTCTAAGGCCCGCTGTTTCCAGAGGGACCAATGAGCTGGAGGGACCAAAACGGTCCTCCCGCCAGGAAGTCACCCCCGGGAAACAGCAGCAGCAGAAAAAAGGTTCCATCGCGGGCCAAACATGGGCGAAAACCGCGAGGGAGATCCCACCACCCAGCAAACCGACCCTCCGCAACACAAGCCAGCGCCAGCAACATCAGGTAAGAGAAAGAGAGAGCGAGAAAAAAAGGAGGCAAAGAAAGTGGTCAGAAATAAAAGGAGAGCAGGAAAAAGGATGAAGCCAGCAGGCACCCCCAACCAGCTAGCATAGCAGAAAGGTTAAACTGCCATAACATAAAACTAGGCTAAATATATTCCAAGCATAATTTGTGACCCCACAGGATCCCAACCTGTAATATTAAATAATAGATAATGAGTCCTTCAGCCTGCCGCCTTAAACAAATCAGGTAACTTGATAGCCAGTTCTTTAAGGGCCGCATCAGGAGAATTAAAGCTGGTTGTCATGCCCCAACCGTGACCTTCAAAATCGCGGGTACATCATCCTGAAGGGAATAGAAGCAGCTATTAATTTCTGCACGACAGGATGGTAAGCTGCCCTTCTCTCCCTGGTCTCCTTAGGGCAAATCTTGGGTAATCCGGATTCTGGATGAACCCCAAAGGACTTCTTTTAGCTCACGCGATTTGGCATAGACATGCTGTCTTTCAATATAACTTAAAAACTTAATGATGATGGGTCACGGAGGGGATCCAGATGGAGGCCTGGGCCTTAGAGAGCGATGGGCCCGCTCCAAGTGGTAAGAGGGGCTGATAGGGGATGGGCCTACAACCTTATTCAAAAACCTCTGCAGAAAGGCCATTAAGTCCGGGCCCTCTTCCATCTCGGGTAGGCCCAGTATCAGTAAATTGTTCCAGCGATTACGCCCCTCCAGATCTTCCGTTTTAGCTTGCAATTTTCTAATCTGCTGCTTGAGCTCTGCAACCTCAATTTCAGCTTTCGACCTCCACTGCTCTGATGAGAAGATTCTGGCCTCCATATCCGAAACTCTAGTGGAGACAGAAGACAGCTCACTACGCAAGGACTTAAGCTCACCAGCCAGCTCTTTCAGAATATCTTTCAGTGGGGTGAGCTCCTGAAGAAACTTATCCTCCGTCAGGGGAGTAGCCAGTAGCACTTTATCCCCACTTCGTTCAGGTTTTACAGCACCCTGATTACGTTGTTTTTTTTGCTGCCTTCTCCGGGGATGCAGGAGGTGTATGCTTGACGGAGGCCTGCTTCCCATCCACATCCATCCCGTTAGAATAGGCAATCGTTTCCCCAGCAGAAGTCATTTTATAGTAGCAGACAAGTTGGTCAAACGCCTCAGGCACAAATTTAACGTTTAAATGCCCAGATGACTCCAAAAACAGCTAGGAAAGGCAGCTAGAGGGGAGAGCCCAGAATTCCAGCTGCAGCCTAGCTGGACGCCATCACGTGACCATAGTTACAGAACATGTTTAATCCCATTTTAAAAGTTTAGGGAAATGATGTCTTCTGTCATGCCACCTCCCCTGTATCTCACACACAGCAATATTTTGTTTGTTTTTGTATTATTTTTTTCCTGTGTATCTTTGCTAGGAAGAGGCCAGTATTACTGGTAGTCAGGGTCCTGTATTCCAGCCCCCCAACCCCCACATGCACACACAGTCACAAACAAAGATTGGCTGTTTTGTTTTCTACTTTTTCCTGTTAAGTTTGTCTGCCTTTCATGGAGTGCATCTTGTGTGTTTACATGATTGCCACTTGCTGTATCGGGAGTGAGCATGTCCCTTTGCAGCCACTGTAGAGAGTGGTTTTCTCCTTTGCATTTTTGAAATTGTAGCAGATTTGTGCTACAAGACAAGAAAAGGACTTGTTGTTTGCAGGTACTTTTAAAAGAATATTGGGGAGGAGTGGAGATCAACAGATCGAGGGGGACTATTGGACACATGCTATTAAAGAAATGGCAGTTGGTTCGTACTGCCCGTGGTATGAACTGTGAGACTGAGAGTTGTGTATTTCAAATCAGACAAACAGCCAGCAGTCTGAATAAAATAAGAGGTACAAATGACTGTAAGCTAAAATATGGTCTTAATTTTATAATGTACTGTCAAATAGGAAAGAGGGGTGACTTTGGCCACAGTGACTTGTGTGTGGGTAGTAGTACCACTTTTCTCCTGGCACACAGTGACTTGTGTGTGGGTAGTAGTACCACTTTGCTCCTGGTACAGCTGTCAGAGTTTACTGATGTGCTAGGTGTGGAGCTACAGTGGAGGCCTATGGCAGGTACTGATATCACAGTGTGTTGCGTTTTGGTTGGCATAAGTAGTACCAATTGATAGAGTATGTCCTGATAAGGACACAGCAAATGAGACCTCTTAGCCAATCAAAATGCAGATATTTTCTACCCATTTTATAAGAGGAGTAAGATAGTCTGAGGTGTGGTTTATGGGCAGCTAAGAGCATGCCCCAGGTGCATAATGAGACATGAGGCACTTGTACTGAGTGCCTTTAGCACCTGGGAAGTGCTCTTATCAGCCCATAAACCACACCTCTAGTGTCTTATTCCTCTTTTAAAATGAGTAGAGCATTTTCAGTATAAATTCTTAGCATGTTAGTGCACTTTAAAAAGTAAAATGTTATCTACAAAATTTTTTCTTTGATTTTTTTTTTTCCAGGTTTCAAGAAAATAGTCCCTTTTGTTGCAGAGCTATGCAACATGTTTAATTCCATTTTAATAGTTTAGGGAAGTGATATCCATCTGTCACACTCCCCTTCCCTCTCCCTCACACACAGCAACAGCGTTGTTTGTTTTTGTATTTTTTTTCTGTGTGTTTTTTGCCAGGGAGTGGCTGGTATGACTGGTAGTCAATGTCCTGCATTCCAGCCCCCCCTCCACACACACACACACACTCACACACAGTCGCAAACAAAGACTGCCTATTATGTTTTCAACTTTTTTTCTGTTGAGTTTGTCTTTTTTTTTTACTAGGCAGTGAAATTACTGAGTGCTTCTTGTGTTTCTACGTGCTTGCCACCTGCTGTATAGGGAGTGAGCATGTCCCTTAGTGGCTGCCGTAGGGAGTGGTTTTCTCCCTTGCATCTTTAAAACTGTAGCAGTATTGCACTACAAAATGGGAAAAGGACTTGTTGTTTGTGAATACTTTTAAAAGAGTATGGGGGAGAAGTGGAGATCAACAGATCGAGGGGGACTATTGGAAATGGCTATTAAAGAAATGGCAGTTGGTTCATACTGCCTGCGGTATGAACTGCAGGACCAAGAGTTGCATATTTTAGATCCGGAAGATGGCCAGTAGTCTGAATAAAATAAGTGGAACAAATAAATGTAAGCTAAAATATTGTCTTAATTTTACAATGTCCTGTCAAGCAGGAAAGGGGGGGGGCGCTTTAGACACAGTAACTTGTGTGTGGGTAGTAGTACCACTTTTCTCCTGGCACAGCTGTTAGGATTTATTGATATTCTAGGTGTGGAGCTACAGTGGAGGCCTATGGCAGGTACTGATTTCACAGTGTATTGCGTTTTGGTTGGCATAAGTAGTACCAATTGCCAGAGTATATCCTGATAAGTACACAGCAAATGATACCTCTTAGCCAATCAAAACCCAGATATTTTCTACCCATTTTGTAACTGATGACATTCCATTGTTGTAAATCCTTCGTGGAACCTTCATAGAATTTCTGTGACTTCATAAACTTTGAGAGCAAAGCTGTAGAAGTTTATGGCATCACTTGAATCATGAGATGGATTTGCAGCAACCGTAACAGGAGTAAGATAGTCTGAGGTGTGGTTTATGGGCAGATAACAGCACACCCCAAATGCATAATGAGACATGAGACACTTGTGCCGAGTGCCTTTAACACCTGGGAAGTGCTGTTATCAGCCCACAAACCACACCTCTAGGGCCAGATATTCAAAGCTTTGTGCCGGGCAAAAAACATTTGCGCGGGATTAGCGCGGGGTCTGCTATATTCAAAAGGCCAAATAGCGTGGGCAAACTGCATTAACACTGGGCAAACCATAATTATATGCAAGGGGCAAAGTGAACATAAATACAGGCACAATGGGATATTCAGCGACAAGCACCGAGCTAAGGTGTTTAGTGTGACTTAGCGTGACCCATAGTGTGGTACAATTTACCGCCTAGGAAAAGCTGGTCTTAACTCTGGGCAAACAGCTTTGCATGACATTGTTGCTTTGCACAGTGTTGGCGCAGCATTACCGCAGCTTGAGTGACCCTAACATATGAGTATGACACTTAGAAACTGCTAGACATGGAGGACACATGCTGCTCACTGATGGCACCACCATGATACCAACAGTTGTCACAGGTCCCAGCTATGCACAGGCAGGAAGGGGTGATTGAGCCCAAAGGGGACATCATGGTAGTGCGGCCATTCAGCACACACCTGCAGACCATACAGCCATGGTGCCGAACACATGCCAGCACACACAGGCAGCACTGTGGGCATGGTGGCCATTGAGGGGAGGGTGTACAGGTGGCCAGACCTCACCACAGCCCAAGTGTGGCCACCGGACTGGGACACAGCACGTAGTGCACATAGGCCAGTAGTGGGAATACCCCACTGCCTGTGTGCCTGTCAGATCCTACGTGCCCCCCCAGCCACATACAGCACAACTGTACAAATGCCACAGCACACACAGCCAGCCATGTATATGTCACTGTGCGCATCCCATGCCGCAGGTGCAGCATCTGTGGATCACACAACAGCGTAACAGTAATGTCCACTGTCAGGAAACACCTTCAAGTTGGGCCTGTCACTGTGTACAGTGCAGTCAGCATCACTGCCCTACACACCATAGGCAGTGCTCTGTCCCACTCACTACTGGCTTCCTTGCTACTGTAGTGTCTGCTGTGCACTGTAGCATGCCCTACAGTGTTACAGTTGCATGTAGCACCACCACCACCTGTGCCTATGCTGTGTTGTCCCCTGGGGTACAATATGCTATGCTATGCTGTACTGTGTACATGTAGCCTGCAGCTATTATCGTGCACAGCCAGACAGACCTACAGGTGGAGCTGTGGTCAGACCTGGCCAGCTTCTGTACTTCCAGACTGACCTACAGGTGGCTCTGTGGGACTCTGCAGTAACGCTGGGCAAACTGCATGCAAATCAGGGCATAATGAGATGCTAATCTGGATGTTTGCCCAGAGACTACCTGAGTAGGCTCATTTGCATGTCCCTTTTGAATATGGCAATGTTTAGCACCGGGCAAACGTGTTTGCACCGGGCAAACAGCTTAACTCCGTGCTAATCCCACACAAATGCATTAGCTCCGCGCAAATAGTTTGGGGAATATTATACTGTTTTGCACACTGTACCTTCCCATAGGCTGCTCCCTTGCAGCTGTACTGGGTCCATGCATTTGTTGGAACACACATTGGCCACATAAGTCACCTCTAGCTATCTTCACATTGCTGTGCACTCTGTTGCTGTTGTGGTCTGCACTTCCTGGTTGCTATATTCAGAGCTGTCTTATTCCAGGGCTAAGTCTGCCCTGCCTCATTCCTATGCTGTATTCAGAAGCTTTTTGCCCTATTCCTTCTGAATATAGCTTGCTTTGTGCTCTGGGCTAAGTTTGCCCGCTGGGCAGTGCTAATTCAGCCCAGGGGCAAAGCTTTGAATATCTGGCACCTAGTATCTTATTCCTCTTTTAAAATGGGTAGAACATTTTCAATATAGATTCTTAGCATGTTAGTGCACTTTAAAAAGTAAAATTTTATTTTTTAAATGTTTTCTTTGATTTTTTTCCAGGTTTCAAGAAATAGTCCTTTTTGTTGCAGAGCTACGCAACACGTTTAATTCAATTTTAATAGTTCAGGGAAGTGATATCCATCTGTCACACCCCCTCCCCTCTCCCTCACACACAGCAACAGTATTGTTTTTTTTTTACTTTTGTTTCTGTGTGTTTTTGCCAGGGAGTGGCTGTTATGACTGGTAGTCAATGTCTTGCATTCCAGCCCCCACACACACACACACTCACACACAGTCACAAACAAAGACTGTCTATTATGTTTTCAACTTTTTTTCTGTTGAGTTTTTTTACTAGGCAGTGAAATTATAGAGTGCTTCCTGTGTGCCTACGTGCTTGCCACCTGCTGTATAGGGAGTGAGCGTGTCCCTTAGTGGCTGCCGTAGGGAGTGGTTTTCTCCCTCGCATCTTTAAAACTGTAGCAGCATTGAACTACAAAATGAGAAAAGGACTTTTTGCTTGTGAGTACCTTTCAAAGAGTATGGGGAGGAGTGGAGATCAACAGATCAAGGGGGACTATTGGACATGGCTATTAAAGAAATGGCAGTTGGTTCGTACTTGCCTGCGGTATGAACTGCAGTACCAAGAGTTGTGTATTTTAGATCCTGCAGATGGCCAGTAGTCTGAATAAAATAAATGGAACAAATAAATGTAAGCTAAAATATTGTCTTAATTTTACATTGTCCTGTCAAATAGGAAAGAGAGGGGACTTTGGACACAGTGACTTGTGGGTGGGTAGTAGTAGTATCACTTTTCTCCTGGTATACAGTGACTTGTGTGTGGGTAGTAGTACCACTTTTCTCCTGGTACACAGTGACTTGTGTGTGGGTAGTAGTACCACTTTTCTCCTGGTATACAGTGACTTGTGTGTGGGTAGTAGTAGTACCATTTTTCTCCTGGTATACAGTGACTTGTGTGTGGGTAGTAGTACCATTTTTCTCCTGGTACACAGTGACTTGTGTGTGGGTAGTAGTACCACTTTTCTCCTGGTATATGTGACTTGTGTGTGGGTAGTAGTACCATTTTTCTCCTGGTACACAGTGACTTGTGTGTGGGTAGTAGTACCACTTTTCTCCTGGCACACAGTGACTTGTGTGTGGGTAGTAGTACCACTTTTCTCCTGGTACACAGTGACTTGTGTGGGTAGTAGTACCACTTTTCTCCTGGTACACAGTGACTTGTGTGTGGGTAGTAGTACCACTTTTCTCCTGGTACAGCTGTTAGAGTTTACTGATATGCTAGGTGTGGAGCTACAGTGGGAGGGCTATGGCAGGCACTGATTTCACAAAGTGTTGCATTTTGGTTGGCATAAGTAGTACTAATTGCCAGAGTATGTCCTGATAAGTACACAGCAAATGAGAGCTCTTAGCCAATCAAAAACAAAATATTTTCTACCCATTTTGTAACTTACGATATTCCATTGTTGTAAATCCTTCATGGAACCTTCATAGAATTTCTGTGACTTCATAAACTTTGAGAACATGAGATGGATTTGCAGCAACCGTACCAGGTGGATTGACAGCTGTTATTTATTTATTTATTTTTTATTGAAGTCTTGGATGACACCTGTGAGTGGATGCTCATTGAGAGGTTCAATTTGTTATGTTTTGTAATATGTAATATATAATATATCCATTTTTTTAATATGAACAGTTTCCCAAATTAATGTATATTCTGCCTGCAGTGATAAAAAAAAAAACAGTTTGCCAAACAATTGAATTACATGCCTGCAGTGAGTAGCTGAGAGCAACAGCGATCACTTTCCACTTATCAATTGTGTTTTCCGTCCTTCCTCCAGTTATTAAGGTGATGGCAACTGAGTGAAGAGTTCCTGTGTGCACTACCATCGTTTTGATATCAAATCGATAATATTATATTATTATTATTATGGATAATTGATGTGTTTTTTAAATTTGTTTGGTGCCTTGATATTTTGAAAGGTGCCTTAAAAATAAGCATATTATTATTTTTGTTATTATTTTTATTATTATTGTTATTTTATTATTATTATTGTTATTATTTTATTATTATTATTGTTAGTATTGTTATTATTATTGTTATTAGTGTTATTATTATTGTTATTATTATTATTGATTCCTAACGCTAGAACAATTGTATTATGACTCTCAACCACTGCCAACTTTCTATGCTAGACAAACAGAAACCATATATTACACAGTTATTACTACTAGGGAGCTCATCATGCTTCACTGGATCTGAACTGTATCCAGTGCATCCCCACCCTTCCCCAAAACTGATCCAAGGAGCCAGTTAGTCATTTCAAAATGAATCTCTTATTGTTGCACTCACTTTTTCTTCAACCCATAATTCACAAGGGTGTTCTTGATTTAATATATCATAGAGAATACTGGATGGGCAACTGTGCACAACCAGTGTGTTCTGCCACAGAGGAGTTCTAATTGCCTCTAACATCGAGAGCGAAGCTTGAGAGGTCCATGGGAATCAGAACCCCAAGATGACAGAACACACTGGTTATGCATAAAGTTGCTCATCCTGTATTTTTTGTAGTGTATAGTATTATGTGAAATGTGTGCATTGTGGTTTTTTTTCTCTTTCACAATGAAACTGATTTGTGAAGTCTCTAGAGGCTCTAGAGTGCTGTTCTACCACAGAACTGGATAGAGGAAAGTACCTATAAGGCAGCATTCCAAGTTGTTCTGCTGCAGTAGTGACATCACTACTGCAGCAGAACAACATAATGATGTCAGTGCTGCAACAGAACATAGAGGATTGTGTATGAGCAATCATACACAGCAAGGCAGTTGTACAATTGAGAGGTTTCTGTGGTTACTTTACTGTTTAATACATCCTTAAAATAAAGTAAAGCACTGGATGTTTGGAAACTAGCAAATATTACCCCTATTTACAAAAAAGGGTCCAAAAATTGTATTGGTAATTATAGGCCCATAAGCCTAACCTCAAGTATTGGTAATCTTATGGAAAGGTTATTACAGTACAAAATTACTGAACACCTATATAAATCAAGAAATATTGATATAACACAGCATGGTTTTACAAAGGGAAAATCATATATGTCTAATCTAATTAGCTTTTTTGAGCCAGTGAGTAAAGCCTTGGATGAAGGATTGCCTGTTGATGTTCTCTTTCTGGACTACGAAAAAGCATTTGATACAGTATCACATAAGCATCTTTTACATCAGCTATACAAATTACACTTACATCCTAGTACTATTGAATGGATCTCTTCTTGGTTGGAGGATAGGAAACAGAGGGTAGTTCTGCATGGATGTAGGTCCGATTGATGTACTGTTAGTAGTGGAGTACCTCTGGGGTCTGTGCTCGGTCCAATACTATTTAATATCATGATTTCTGATATGCAAGCAAATAGCGGTATATGGTTGCATAAATAAGCTGACGACAGTAAACCTGGAGAAATTGTTAATAATAAAGCATCTGTCAAATTGCTCCAGGATAACCTAAATAACCTTTATTCTTGGGCAAATGATCATGGATTAGTTTTTAATATTGGAAAATGTAAAGTCATGCATCTTGGAGGTAATAACTGCATGGCCAATTACTATATAAATAATATTAAGCTTGAAGAAACTACTTCTGAATGAGATTTGGGTGTGACAATCTCTAATAACCTAAAATGGAACCTCCATATCAATATCACTGCTACAAAATGTCATGGTATACTCAGATGTATTTTAAAACATATAAAATGTCAAGAAGCTGAGGTTCGGATTCCATTATATATGACTATGGTTAGAACACATATGGAATATTGTGCCCCTTTTTGTTCACCTACTGCCATTAATGATGTGAAAATGTATGAATCAGTCCAACATAAAATGACTAAGTCAGTCTCTAAAGTGGCACACTTGGAATATGGTAATAGACTTAGAAATGTAGGACTTTTTTCTCAAAAATATAGGTTTCTAAGAGGTGATATGTGTTGGGCCTATAAGGCATTTGAGGATGAACTGTTTCTGGAATCCAGTTGTTTAACTAGACAATCACCCTTAGAGAGTACTAGATCATATAATCTCAGATTATATGCTAAATTACGTAAAACAGTATGGAGGAAAAACTTTGTATCACAAAGAGTTCCACATTTGTGGAACTCTCTCCCAGCAAATGTGGTATCAAGTCAATCTCTGAATCTTTTTAAACAAGAACTTGACTTATATATGGGTGAGAACAAATTTGTCTACCATCATTCATTTATGATGGCGAGTCTAATTAAGGGCCTGTCCCTCAGAATTGCATATCCTATGAACCTCTGAATCAGAGACCTCAAGAGCGCAGCTCAAGATGTCCGTTACCATGGAAACCTTGAGATCTTGCAACTGCCTTGTTTGTGTATGGTTGCTCATACATAATCTTTTATAGTGTATGGGCAACCATAAGCAGCACTCTGTGATCCCCCAAACAAGTATCCCAGAAAAAATAAGCCTTACTTTGGCAGCTCTAGCAGCATGCTTACTTTCTCATCTCCGTGGGCCGCTCAATTGCGTGTGCGCGAATTCGTTCGATCTTGTAGTGCTGCACTGGTGACTTACTCATTGCAGCACAACAAGATCGTGATGCACCGAGTGCAGCACAACAATGCTGTTCCAGGCATGGATTTCCATGTGGAACAGCATTCCACCATACACTATAAGCATATTCCAGGCATGGAATTCCATGCATAACAGCATTCCACTATACACTGTATCAGAAAAAAGACTGAGCCTAACCACCATTGACAAGGGGAACCTACTCTTTTGATTTTAATTTGCCAATATCAGCAGTGATTCCACTGTTTTCTATGCCTGTTTTGTGTAAAGACCACTCTCTGGTTTCCTTTTTTTTTAAAACCAAGCATTGGCCCGTAGGGGGTTGGCACACAGCCATGGAAACACAGAAGGCCCAGTGACACTTCATGTAGTTGGCTGGTGGTGGAGCATGCATGCAAACAAGCAGTGCTTTGTAATTATAATCCCAAACACAAATGCTCTTAAAGCAGCACTGCAACAAAATTGGGCAAATTTATTTATTTTTTCTCAAGAGAAAAGAATGGACACCACAGTTGGCTTAAAAAAAGCATTGCAGAAGTAGTAAGGTTTTGAATCGAGAAAATAAAAAAAACTTAAGGCATGCAAGTAAGTGGTACCTAGGAAAGTAGAACTGACAGGTACACTGATATTTTTATTAATTGTAGCTGAAGCTAGCTTTTTTTGGAAAAAACATTTTTCGTTGCATTGCTACTTTAACATGTGGGAATATTTGTAAATCATAGAAGCACAGAAACATTTATTTGTTTGTCATTTATTGAAATCTCGGATTAGACTTTGATGGCAGATAAGGACCGCTTGGCCCACCCAGTCTTCCCATTTCCCTATTGGATAAGCTGCAGATCTTAGTTAGCCAACAGCCTACTTCCTCCTACTGAATGACCTAGTTCATTCAATACATTCCTACAATGACAGTATGTGCAAAGTGATGCAGGTGCAGGGCAAGCCTGGAATGTCATAGCTTCTGTCTCCCATTCCCTCTTCCTTATACTTCCTCTGCTCCAGTGATGCGATACACCCACCCCTCCCCCACCCTCACTCCTCTGCTGAGCAGTCAGCCTTCTCCTATCGCTTTCCCTCTCACTGGAACCTACTCCCCTCCTCTCACCATCTCTCCTCCCCTCCCCTTAGGCACCGGCTAAATTCATTCCTGCCCCACCTGCTTTTGTCATCCCCTCCTAATCCTCCCTCCTCCTCCTCACCTGTAACGAGTTCCTTACTTGTCTACATCTGCACTGCCATTCCTCTCATGTGCTTTGGTCTCTTTCTTTGCACATCAAAGCCATTCATTTGCTTTGCTCTGTTTTCTTTTTATGTGAGCACATACCATGTTAAATTGTACTCTGGTTTGCACTTTACTTTGTACCAGTCATTACTACTGTGTATGCCTTTATTGTAATTCCTGCTCCTCTCTCTTGGGTTGCACCTGGAAATGAGCTGTGGCTCAACGTGCTTTTTCCAGTTACCAATTCTCAAACAAATAAATAAACAATTTGCTCACGGTCATAGAAACATAGAATTTGACGGCAGATAAGGACCGCTTGGCCCACCCAGTCTGCCCATTTCTCTACCTAATGAATAAGCTGCAGATCCTAGTTAACCAGCAGCCTACTTCTTCCTACCCCCAACCCCTAGAATTGCCTTATGACTGTCCCATGCATGCTTGATTCCACCACTGTTTTTGACTCCACAACCTCCTCTGGAAGGCGCTCCATGCATCCACAACCCTCTCTGTGAAAAAATACTTCCTTAAATTACCTCTGAGCCGCCCCCTCTCTATCTTCAAATTGTGCCCCCTTGTTCTTGCACACCTCTTTTTTTGAAAGATGCTACCCTCTTGGATTTTGTTGATTCCCTTGAGGTACTTGAAAGTTTCTATCAAGTTCCTCCTCTCCCTCCTTTTCTTGAGGCTATACATATTAAGCTCCTTAAGTCTCTCTTCATATGTCTTCTGGTGCAGACCCTGCACCATTTTAGTTGCCCTCCTCTGGACAGCTTCCATCCTGTCTATGTCTTTGCGGAGATTGGGTCTCCAGAACTGCACACAGTACTCCAGATGGGGTCTGACCAGCTGTCTGTACTGAAGGATAATAACTTCCTGTTTTCTACTGGTGATGCCTCTCCCTATGCATCCCAGTATCCCCAACCCTCCTTGCTGCCCTCTCACATTGCTTTCCACCTTTAGGTCATCTGATATGACTACCCCAGGTCCCTTTCCATTTTGTTGTTGTTAGTATCTCACCCCCCACTGTGTACTCTTCCCTGGGTTTTGTTTCCCAGGTGCATTTGCACTTCTTAGCACTGAATCTAAGCTGCCTACATTTGACCATTCCTCTAACCTTGCCAAGTCCCTTCTCATCCTTTCCACCCACCTTGTGCATCAACTCTGTTGCAGATCTTTGTGTCATCTGCAAAGAGATATACTTTTCCTTCCAGTCCCTCTGCAATGTCGCTTATAAAGACATTGAAGAGGACCGGTCCTAATACTGAACCCTGCGGTACCCCACTAGTAACCCCTTTCTTCAGAGTGGACTCCATTTACTATTACTCTCTGTGTCCTATTCTCCAGCCAATTCTTTACCCAGGTTGTCATCTTGGGACCCACTCCCAGGCTGGCTAACTTGTATATTAATCTTTTGTGTGGGACTGTATCAAATGCTTTGCTAAAGTCTAGGTAGGCCATGTCCACAGCCCCTCCCTGATCTACTACTTTGGTCACCCAGTCAAAGAAATCTGTCAGATTTGTCTGGCATGACCATCCCGCTGTGAATCCATGCTGCCTTGGGTCCTGTGCCCCTCTGGCCTCTAGATACTTGACAATTCTTTCCTTCAGAAGTGATTCCATCATTTTCCCTAACACTGAGGTTAAACTAACAGGTCTGCAGTTTCCTGCTTCTGCCTTGCTCCCACTTTTGTGAAGGGGAATCACATCTGCCCTCCTCCAGTCCCTGGGTACCACCCCATCCTCCCATGATTTGTTAAAGAGGGTAGTCAGTGGTGTCACTAGTTCTACCCTTAGTTCTTTTAACATTCTGGGATGAATCCCATCAGGCCCCATTGCTTTGTCCACCTTCAGTTTTAAGAGTTCTTTCAGAGCCCTTTCTTCTGTAAATGGGCTGGTATCAACTTCTGTATCCAGAGTGTTTCTACTGTTTGTTTTAGGTACCTCCCCCTCTTCATTTGTAAATACTGAGCAAAAATATTTGTTTAGTATCTCTGCCTTTTCACAGTCACCCTCTGCCCACCCTCCCTTCCCTTTATTAAGCCTCACTATCCTTCCCTTGGTCTTCCTTTGCTCCATGATGTACCTATAAAAGGTTTTATCCCCCTTCTTAACTGAGTTGGCTATCTTTTCCTTGGTTTGGGCCTTTGCTGTTCTGTTCTGCTTCCCAGCTTCCTTTGCTTTAACTGATACAGGCCTCTGTCCTGCTCCTTCTGTGATTACTTGTACTTCCTGAATGCTTTCCTTTTCTCTTGAACCTTCACTGCCACTTCCTTTGAGAACCATAGTGGTTTCTTACATCGTTTTGTTTTGTTTATTTGCTTCACACAAAGGCTTGTTACCTCTGTGATGGCAGTTTTTATTATTCCCCATTGTTCTTCCACCCCTCCTTCCTGCCCATTTGTGCATTCCTTAGGCAATCACCCATTTTGGCAAAGTCAGCCCTCCTAAAGTCCAGTACTTTTGCCTTTGTATGGCTTGACTCTATTGCTGTGTTTATTGTGAACCATACTGTTCGATGGTCACTAGTTCCCAGATGGCTACCCACTTCTACATCTGTGATCCTCTCTCCATCTCCATTTGAGAGAACCAGGTCTAAGATTGCTCCCTCTTGAGTGGGCTCCAATACTAGTTGTCTAAGGCATGCCCCCTGTAGGGCATCTAGAATAACCCCACTCTTCGAAGTGGCTGCTGCAACTGCACTCCAGTTAACATCTGGCATATTCAGATCACCCATCAGCAATATCTCCTTTTTCTGCCATTCTAAGTATACTTTATATCATTTCCTTGTCCATTTCCCCCTGAGAAGGTCTGTATACAACCCTGTGCAGATTGTGGTGCCATTGCCTGTCTCAAATTTACCCACAGTGCTTCTTCTCCTCCTGTTTACCCTTTTGTTCTGTTGCTTTGATTCCTTCCCTTATGTAAAGAGCTACTCCTCCTCCTCTTTTACCCTCCCTGTCCCTCCTGTAGATAGTGTATCCTGGTATGTTTACGTCCCAGTCATGGTTTTGTGTGTACCATGTTTCTGTGACTGCCACAATATCCAGATGTTCCTCCTCCATCAAGGCCACTAATTCAGGAAGCTTGTTACCCAGACTACGGGCATTGGTACTTATTGCTCTCCATTTTTTGATGGCTTTGCCTTCTGTGGCAGCATCCCCACTGACCTTTCTACCTCGGTCTTTTCTCATTTAGTACCCTGTTTTGTAGGGAGAGGCTGGGAATTTTCTGCTGCTTATCAGTGCCTCCCCCCTTGACTAGTTTAAAAGCTTGCCAATGAAGCATTTAAACTGATTGCTCAAAAGACTTGTTCCCTTCCTGGACAGATGCAGACCATCCTGCCAGTATAGGCTGGTGTCCCTCCAGGTGGAACCCCAGTCCTCAATGAAGCCAAACTCTTGTGTTCCACACCATTATTTTCAACCATTCATTAAACTGCATGGTGCAAAGTACCCTCACCTCACCCATGCCATTGACAGGCAGCACCTCTGAGAAGGATACTGTGTGTGCTTCTTGTCTTAGGCCCCTCCCCAACTCTACAAAGTCCTCCTGCACTGCTCTGATCTCATGATGAGCCAAGTCATTTGTCCCTAGGTGGACAATGATGTCCAGCTCATACTCCCGTGCAGCTGTTCTCATGATCCTGAGGATGCGCTCCTGTCCCTCCAAGCCATGGCACCAGGCAGGCACCTTACTTCAGTTTTCCTGCTCCCCAGTTCTATCCCCTAATAACTTGAGTCCCCCACCAGGAGCTGCTTCCTTTCCCTGTGGTGTCCTCTGCCTCCTTCCTGTGGGCCTCCCTTGTGACAGTTGTCCTCAGCCTCCTTAGTCTCCTCTGTGGGTGCATCCATAGGGGAGCTATGCTCCCCCAGAATGGTGTATGGATTGTGGAGTGGAACAACTGACTGGGTGTGCCTCTGTTCCACCATCCTCACCCTTCCTGAGCCCACTGTGGTCCAACTGCTGTGCTTTCTTCGCAACCTCTGAGGTAGTGGTGGTGGCTCTGGTGCTGCCTGGATGGGGGAGGTTCCCTTCCTACTGTCCAGTGTGGCCTGGGGGAAGGTTCCCTTACTACTGTCCAGTGTGGCCTGAAGACGGGCAACTTCCTCCCTCAGGGCAGAGAGTTGTCTGCAAATAGGGCAGCATCTCAGCCTCCAGAAAGACTCCCAAAGACTGCTGCCCCACAGCCATTATATTGCACTACTCCCCACATGTTTAGCTACTTTTTTGTGTGTGTGTGTGTGTGTGTGTGTGTGTGATTGGTATGTTATATAGAAATATATATATATATTATACAATGTGTATGCTTTTATTGTCAGTGCAGTGTGCTAGAGAGGATATGGCAGTGATATGCACCTTGCACTCTTGAGGAAATGATGTCAGAACCCCAGGTATAAAGAAACTATTTCCAGGGGTGGGTGGGGTGAGGGGTGGGCAGGGGTTGGGCCTAAACTGTGCCCTCACGAACAATCAGCTAAAAGCTCTGGCCTACTGCGATGAGTGCCTTCCTGTCACAAGATGCCCCACACAACAATTTGGCAGAGAAAATACCCTGCTAATCAAACAGAGAAAAATCCAGACATCCAAGTCAGACACAGGTAAACCTCCCCAGCCCCAAAACAGCCTGGTGGTTTGTGCTCTGAAAGCAGTCAGCCCCAAAATAAGTCAGCTGTGCCTTAAACTCTTCCTGCACTGAAAATATTAAGAATTGGAACAAAAGTAAAGCTAGATCCACCTCCCTCTGTTGCTTGAAATACTGTGTTTCCTGCTAATTCTAAGTTCCTTATTTCACCTTTCAGTTAGAAGTAGCCTCCACCTGCAGAATATCTGCTACAAACCAAAGACAATTGTAAGATTCACCTCCCTCTGTTGTGAGCACAACTCGCTTTCTTGCAAATCCTATGTTCAGTATTGCAGCTTCCAGCCAGAGGTAGCTTCACCTGAAGAATATTGAGTTTGCTATAAAACACTTGCTTATAATACTGTTGTTCTCAGGTCTGTAAGACTCTTCCAAAGCTATTAGCTGATAAGTAGCTATGATGTAAGCACTTCCTGACACAGTCTGGCCTGGCCTTTTAAGGCACACACAGATAAACACAAAAAACAGTTTCCACCCCCTGGGGCACTGTCTGGGTCAAATACACAGCCTGTACCTGCACTTACTTCAGGACTTATGACAAATTCTTAGCCCAGGGTTTAAACTCTTCCTGCACTGAAAATCTTAAGAATTGGAGCAAAAGTAAAGCTAGAGCCACCTCCCTCTGTTGCTTGAAAGACTGTCTTTCCTGATAATTCTAAGTTCCTTATTTCACCTTTCAGTTAGAAGTAGCCTCCACCTGCAGAATATCTGCTACAAACCAAAGACAATTGTAAGGTTCACCTCCCTCTGTTGTGAGCACAACTCGCTTTCTTGCAAATCCTATGTTCAGTATTGCAGCTTCCAGCCAGAGGTAGCTTCACCTGAAGAATATTAACTGTTCTTCCCAGACCAAGGGATCTCCCTCAATGCACAGCACAGCACAGGGGTGATGGGGGAGTTTGCAGCAAGTCTCTCTCTGGATGTTTTCACTCTCTCCTTCCCTATGAAGGTCACTGGTGTCAACTGGCCAATGGCTGTTTTCTCTGGTCCCTATCAGACCTCTCCTGACCTCAGGCACACAGAAATCACCCAGCACCAGCAATCTTGAAATAATAGAAATGAAATCAGAGAGGTGCATCAAAATTTATTTTTGCAATATAGATAAAAAGTGCCACACAGTGACTTCACCATGTGAAGCTAGGGGTGATGTTAGGAATTTCACCCCACTATGCATACCACAGTTTCCGACTTCACACTAGCCTTGTAGTTAAAATCCATAACACGCCTATTCAGCAGATGATTGGCCAGAAATTAGCGTTAGGATTCTGGCAGTTCTGCTGTGTCCCAGGAGCTCCTTGTGACACCCATTCCAGGCTCTGCAGCCTTATTGACTGATGTACTATATAACCCCTGACCCCTGTTGCTGTTGTTGTATGGGTCAGGTTACTAAAAGATGGTGAGACCCTTGGCTATTCTGAGGCACTAGCCCCAAAATCTGCATTCCTGGAGAACTCCTGCCCTTAAACAGTTATTTACTACAGTGGATAATAGTAAGGATCATAAGACATTAGCAGGCATTTGTTTACCCATCGTGACTGTCTCCCACTTCTCCATGGTGATATATTTTCTTACTGTCCTCCTCTAGATAGATGTCCACAGTTTTTGAAGGCCACTTGATCAATTTGTGCTCCCTCTGTGTTCTGTGTGGCTGCTTTCAGTGTCTGGTCAGTTGGGGTGGAAAATGGGGGAATCCCCATTTTCTTCTAGCATGTGACTGTGCTATCCTTACTGGCAGCAGACAGCTGCTTTGACGTATGGTGGGAACCACTTTAGTTGACGTGGAGATGGCAAAGACTCCTCATTCCTCCTCTTCACTCCTGCTCTAGCCCTGCACAGTAATCAGAGTCCAACAGGGCAAGAATTGAGCACTGCAGCGATGGCTGTTACTGCAAGGTGGGCTCTGTCGAGCCTTTAAAATAATATCCTCTTAAGGGGGGTTCACTGCCAACCTCTGCACTGCCAGCCTCTGTGTAGAAATAAAATAGCAGTTTGGAGTGGTACTGGGCTTGGGATTAATGGAAGAAGGTTCTGCATTAAGTTCAAGGAGGGAACTTGCAAAAAATAGAAAGAATTAAAACAATAAAATAGCAGTTTGGTACTGAATGTTGAGAAACAGCTGTATCAGCCTCCAGCAGGAAAGAGCCTGATTTCATGCAGATGTCTTAACTGATAATGTATGAAATGGCTGGAAATTAAGATTTTTGGAGGGAATGTTGTGAGGTTGGAGTCCTGCTGATACTGACTGCCACTGTTTTGAGGGAAGTGGCAAATCATTTCGAGGGAATTGACAAACAATTTTATCATACAGTTTGTTTGTTTTTTAGCAAAAATGTATTTCTGACATCCTTCAGAGTCAACATCCATGTATTTTTAGTTTTTTCAGATATTTTTAAAACATCTTTATAGTTAATTTTGTAATTAATGACTTCCGTCATTAGAGATGGCCATCTCTCACAGTTTTAAAAAATCTATTCTGTTGAGATTTACCAGTTGAATGGGCATGTTAGATTCATCATGTGCATGTATTAGGATGGTGTTGCTATATGTTTCTGATGGCAAGCAGCGTGGCACTGTACCAAGATATTTAATTTTTTCATGGTAGGCTTGGCAGGGGAGTGGAAACTTTTAAACACTTCCAAATCATGTATCTTGGTTACTGAATGAAAGGGAAAAAAAATGTGCATAGGGATGTTTCTGCCAGAAGAAAAACAAAATGGTACTGAAAAAAGCCCTATATGGTGACTAACAAATACGGCTGCTTTAAAAGCACTCAACCATTACTTTTTATGTTGTCTTGCACAGGCACAAGCAACATCTTGTGGTAGCAGCCCATTTCAGAGGTGTGTCAGTGTTGGCCAGTGCATGGAATGCTTTAGCGGGTGCGTCCCACAGCCCCAATTAGCGAGCATGCTAGCGCTTACGTGAAACTTCAAAGAGTGCCAAAACCTTAAAAGAAATCTGCTGCTCCAATGGCGTGCAGTTACCTCATTGGAGCATCAGATGACAAGGCTCCATTACATGCCTTTCCTGGTGAAACATTTTGCCAAATATGGTGGCTCGTGCTGCCTGCCACACACAATCCCTACAAAGCCAACATTGGGGGTGACCAGTCCGCATGTCGGCATGTTCCCCCCACACACAGTTTCTTTGTCGATGGGGGCCCAATCCCTGTTGGCATCATGATCCCCCCCACACACACTTTCTTTGCTGACAGGGGCCCAATCCCCATCAGCATCAGTCCCCCCTCAACACTTTCTTTGCTGACAGGAACCCAGTCCCCCTCAGCATCATGTTTCCCCACCCCACACACTTTCTTTGCCGATGGGGGCCCAATCCCCATAGGCATCATTCCCTCTCCAAAACTCATGGGGCACACTGGGAGCCCACCCCAGTGTGTTCAACATTTTTTTTATTTTACCTGTAAACAAAGAAAACTGTCCCCAATGTCTGCTATGAGAGTGAGAGAGAGAACGAGACAGAGAGAGAGGGAGAGACAATGTCCCTGTAAAAAAGAAAATGGTCCCTTGTCATCCCCAGCACCCTCCTCCCAATCCGCACCCACCCTCTGCACACCCTACCTCCCCGCACCCCCCTCACTCCATACTTACCTCCAGAGGTCTGGTACTGCGATCTTCTGTGGACCGGGAACACATCTGAACTCTTCAAAAGCCAACCACAAAATGAAGAAAATCATGGTAACCTTTATAATGGCATCAATGGGGGGTTTCAGCTTAGTTTGATATCTCAGCCATTTTTTGGAATTTTGGCTCCAGATTTTCAACATGGGATTCTTGGGACCTCCCCTCATGAAAACATGCACTATCATCTCGTTACTCTGTCCTGAAAGGGGATTTCATGGTCACTGCGCAGAATCACCTTTTGGGACCGATTAATGAACTGACAGTGCCACTGTTCATAAGGAGGGGTCCCAAAAAGCCCATGTTGCAAATCTGGTGAAAAAATTCCAAAACAATTACTGCTTTATGAGTGTGCATTGTGCAGTTTCCATGCATGCTCGTTGTAACACGTGGACAGCTGGTTCTGATTTCAATATGATATTTTTTATGCAATATAAAATATTTGGGGATGGTCTGTCAGAAGGAACTGCTGTCTTGCTGAAACTGACACATCAAAACCCCCCAAGGATAAGTTCAAAGGGCAGGAGGTATCTTAAACTGCAGATATCTGAGGTGCAATTATCTTGTTAGTTTGCTTTGAAGGCAGGAACCAAGATATCCATTTTATAATGCCCTCAGGAAAATCCTTTGATTTTGCACTAGGTGTCATGAGGAAAAGGACATATGCATGTTGTTTTGGACCATCATCCCAGAAAGCCAAGAATTACATCAAAGAGACTTTTGATGTCTGGGTGAAGCAGGTCCCAGACTAAATTAGGAAGCCCAACATGCATTTGCTTGAGGTTATCCAGTGAATTACATTAAAGAGGCTTTGATGTCTGGTGAAGCAGATCAGACTGGTTTGGGGGAACCACATGAAGAGAGGAAATTCCTCAATGGCAGATATTATGTTAAACTATCTTAGTAAGACTTCCTGTGTTATAAAATATAGATTTTAATTCACCAAGGTGGAGTTAGGTGACCTCAGAGAGAAGGCCGGCTCAAGACTGCTGTTAAAAATACTGAGCAGACCTTACACAGGAGCATTCATATTTCTGACTGAGAGAAGAGGAACAACAAAGCACTGAAAGATTAAGAAGTAAGGAGACCTTAGATAAAACCAGTCTGAGAGTATGTATTGTAGGAATTTGCACTTTTAAACCTGTTTTGTTTTTAAAACTGTATGTGTTGGGATATCTTGTTCTGTATTTTTCTGTTTTCCTATTTTACCTATTTTAAAGTAAATATATATATTTTAAAAATGGAAACTGCCTGGTGTGCCTTGTAACTTCTTTTTATATAAGTGAAGCTTTGAAGGTTATAGTTGACACTGTGTATGAGCTTATTGTGGAACCAAACTGGGAAATGGATAGAGTTCTCTAGGTCTTGCATAGAGTTCTAAGGGTTAATTTTGTAATACCTGATTAGGTGCCCATAGGCAAAGATATCTGGCCCCCAAAGACAGAATTATCTGAGCCTGACAGTTGAGTATGCTAACAAGAGGTTATCAGTTTGAATCCCTCCAAAACTTGGGACTAAGGTGACTCAAACCCACAAAACAGACAAGAGGGCTACCTTGTTCTGTTAAACTGTTCACAATTCTACACTCAGAGGTTAGCACTTTGGTAGTAGAGGGCTGACCTGCTGAGTGGGTTTGTGACAGATTGGTTGGCAGCGGTGGCATATAAAGTTTGGTGGTATAAGCTTCATTGTTCAGTGTGTCAGCTTGAGACCATTCAGCTCATTTGGAAAAAAGAAGAGCAGTGTTTTTTTTCCAAAGGAAACAGAACTATATCCCTTGGCTTACTGTCAAGTCCCTACCCATTTTTTTTTCTAAGTGCCAGTCAGAGTAGCAGAAGTCAGGAAAGATGGCTTCCGAGTATAGCAGGTGCACTGTAGATTACTTAAAGCAGTTGTGCGGGGACAGAGGAGTCCAGTTCGAGGTGACAGCCAAAAAGCAGAACCTCATAGAGGCCCTGATGGTAGCAGATACCCAGAGCAGTGAGTCACGGACCGTGACTGAAAAAGACCAAACCTCAAGTGTGGCAGGGCTAGCGGCCAGTGCAGAGTCCAGATCTGATGAGGAAGACAGCAAGGCCACTGTCAGTGAAGGGCCACTGTGGCAGGGGATGATCACCAGTATCCTGAATCTGGAAGTACTCAGGCTGCAAATTGAGTTGCACTGGATGGAGCTGGAGTTCCAGGAGAAGAGGGAGTGAGAGAGACGAGAGGCAGACTGTAAGGAGCGTGAGTGCCAGCGAGCTGCAGAAGAGAAGGCAGAGTGAGAACGCGGAGAGGCAGAGAGGGAACAGCAAGAGGCAGAGCAACAACAGAGGGAGGCAGACCATGAGGAGCATGAGCACAGTGAGCTGCAGAGGAGAAGA
Organism: Neoceratodus forsteri; assembly: GCA_016271365.2. Taxonomy (NCBI): domain Eukaryota; kingdom Metazoa; phylum Chordata; order Ceratodontiformes; family Ceratodontidae; genus Neoceratodus; species Neoceratodus forsteri. Next base: position 151,530,750 of record JADMNL010000028.1, read on the forward strand.
CAGAGGAGCACCAGTGGCAACATGAACTGGAGAAGCTAAGACTCCAACCAGCGGCACCAGAGCAGGTAAGAGGCTTGGGTTTAACTGGGACTGCAGGACTGGGTTACAAATTGAACTCCAAATTAATAGCCAAGTTTAAAGAGGGGGAGGATATGGATGCCTTTTTAAATTCTTTTGAAAAAGTTTGTATTCAGGCTAAAATTCCTAGAGAGTCCTGGGCTTCCAGCTATCCCTGCTACTTACCGGAAAAGCTCGGGATGCATTGGGTCAAATGGACAATGAAGACAGCAATGATTACAGCAAGCTAAAAGCTGCACTGTTAAAAAAGTTTGAATTAACTGCTGAATCATATAGAGCTAAATTCCGTAAGCTCAGGAAAAGCCCTGATATGAGCTACGAGGAGCTAGCCATGAAACAACATCAGTTTTTAAAATGTTGGTGGGAAGGAATTGAGGCAAACTCAGTTGATAAAATTGAAAATGTGATTTTATTAGAACAGTTTTATTGGGCATGCCCAGCAGAGCTAAAAGCCTGGCTAGAGGACCGAGATCCAAAAACAGTGCAAAAGGCTGCTGATCTCTCAGACCACTATGCCAAGAGCAGACCTGCTCTGAGAGTGAATGGGGTGGGTGTGGCAGCGCAGAAAGGGAAAAGTGCACCTTCAGGGCAGCTAAAACCCTCACTGCCTCCACCAAAACCAGTAAGCCCAAGGTTTCAGAGAAAAGATTCCTCTGAGAGAAGAACTGAATGTTGGTTGTGTAAGGAAACTGGTTGTATTGCCAGACAGTGTCCCAAAAAAGCTGGCCATAATATACAACTGGGTGCTAGAAAAGAAGTGGGTTGTTTGTGTGTCCCTGGAAGCATGCCAGTGAACATGAGGGAACACATGCACCCAGTCATGGTGAATGGTGTACAGATGCAGGGGTTAAGGGACACAGGGACATCCCTGACATTGGTAAAGAGGGATCTGGTACAGCCTGGTCAGCTTATACCCAATAAATACGTCACTGTACAGGACTTTGTGGGTGGGGAGAAAACATTGACCCTTGCTAGTGTTCTCCTAGACTGGGGTGAAACAGGGGGAACTGTGCAACTGGTAGCTGTAGCCAAAACATTAGTAGTGGATGTGATCTTGGGTAACAATCACCAGCAGGGGATAGTATATGCAGTTACCCGTAGCCAAGTGGCAAGGGAAAATTGTAGCTCCCTGAACCCCACAGAAACCAGTGTGAAAACCACTGAGAAGCTGATTCCCCAGCCTGTGTCTCCAGATGGGGAGACTGATAAAAAGAGGGTAGAAATTTCCCCAGTGGCAAGTAACCACACAGCTACAGAGGGTTACTCTGAAGATGGAAGGGTGACCCCTTGTCAGAGGGTTGGGATTGAAGAGTGATCCTGAGTTCCCTGATGCTAGTGCTAGGGACCCTAGTTTAGCGACTGAAGGGGACCTTCCCAAGCCTTGGGACTGTGTGAGGGGTTTGCAGCTGCTCAGAGGAATGACCCTAGTTTAGAGAAGCTGAGGGCTTGGGTAGACTCTGACAGAACACAGGGAGGTGATGGCAGACATAAGGTTTATTGGGAAAATGGACTTATGTATACTCAGGCAGTACAGACAGAGGGAGGGAGGGATGCTAGGCAGGCAACTTGTCGTTCCCCAGGGATATCATGAGCAGTTGCTCAAGGTTGCCCATGATATTCCCTTGTTTGGTCATCTGGGAATCACGCGCACTATGCAGTGGTTAGCCCAGAATTTCTACTGGCCTATCTTCACCCAGCAGGTGAAGGAGTACTGCAGGTCTTGTCACTGGTGCCAAGAAATAGGAAAGGCGGGCAAGAAAACCCAAGCTGCCCTGATTCCATTGCCCATAGTAGAGGAGCCATTCCAGAGGGTGTGAATGGATATTGTGGGTCCTTAAAATACCCCCTTCTCCTCTGGGAAGAGATTCATCCTGACTGTGGTGGAGTATGCCACCTGGTACCCAGAGGCAGTCGCCCTATCTTCTCTGAGGACAGACAAAGTGGCAGATGCCTTACTTGGGATTTTCTCCCATTTTGGGTTTCCGCAGGAGGTAATCACCGATCAAAGGGGTTCCTTCATGTCGGACCTGATGAAATGTTTATGGGAGAAGTGTGGGGTGGTGCAGAGGTGCACAACACCGTATCACCCACAAGCCAATGGACTTGTGGAATGATTCAATGGTACCCTAAAGTCAATGGTCCAGGCATTTGCTGAACAGCATGGTAGGGACTGGGAGAAATACCTTCCCCACCTGTTGTTTGCATACAAGGAGTTTCCCCAAGAGTTAACAGGATTTTCCCCCTTTGAACTCTTATATGGACGCCAGGTACATGGGCCCCTAGACTTGATCTGGGAGGACTGGGAAGGTAAGCATGCCACCCAGGGAACTCCCATTGTGGATTATGTCCTTAGGGTTAGGAAAAGGCTGAAGGAGCTTATGGGGACAGCCCAGAACAACCTGGCAGCTGCCCAACAGAAACAAAAAGTGTGGTACGACCACAGAGTCAGAGCTCACTCGTACATGGTGGGTCAGAAAGCCATGGTCCTTATTCTGGTCTGGAAAGGCAAGCTGCAAGCAGAGTGGGCAAGACTGTACAAAGTGGTTAGGAAGGTAAATGACGTAAACTACATTGTGGAGTTACCTGACCACAGACAGACAGAAAGGATGTACCTGTTAACATGATGAAGCCATATGCAAATAGGGCTGACATGGTGTTTGCAGTGTGTAGTCATGGGGAGGGGGTGGATGAAGGAGACCACCTTCTGGACTTGTTGGAAAAGAGTAAACAGGAGTCCTTTGTGGAGGCAGTAAAACTGTCTCCCCAGCTGACCCCATGCCAGATCCAGAAAGTAAGGGAGGTTTTAGCAGACTTTGCCCCCTTGTTTAGTGCCATGCCTTGACTAACCCCCTTAGTGACACACAATGTGGAGACAGGGACGCAGATGCCCATACAACAGACAGCATATTGGGTGTCAGAAGCTGTCCAAAAGGACATTAGAAGGGAAGTGGAGGAGATGCTAGAGTTAGGGGTAATCCAGAGATCCCACAGTCCCTGGGCCTCACCCATAGTCCTTGTACCCAAGCCAGATGGCTTGACTCATTTCTGTGTGGACTATCGTGGACTGAATGCAGTCACAAAGTCAGACACCCACCCAATGCCCCAGACCAACGAACTCTTGGACAAGTTGGGAAGGGTGACCTACCTTACAACCATTGACCTGACAAAGGGGTATTGGCAGGTAGAGTTGACAGACAGAGCTAGGGAAAGGTCAGCCTTCATCACTCCGATAGGCTTATCTGAGTTTAAAGTCATGCCTTTCAGAATGAAGAACACCCCGGCCACTTTCCAAAGGTTGGAGAACCTGGTGTTAAATGGTGCTGAGGAGTACGCTGTGGTGTACCTGAATGACATTGACATCTTTAGTACCAGCTGGGAGGAACACCTATCCCACCTAAGGGAATTTCTGGGCAGGATACAGAGGGCCAGGCTCACTGTCAAAGCCGAGAAGTGCCAGGTGGCCATGGGAGAGGTGGTATACCTCAGGCATGTGGTAGGCCAGGGACAGCTCCATCCTAACCAAATAAAAATAGAGGTAATCCAGGCATGGTCCAGACCAGAAACTCAGAAGCAGGTCAGGAGTTTTCTTGGGACAGCAGGGTACTATAGAAAATTTGTACCCAATTACAGTGCCCTGGCTGCTCCCCTATCTGACCTGACAAAGAAATGGATGCCCAAGAAAATTACCTGGGGCCCAGCCTGTGAGGAAGCCTTTTTCAAACTAAAGGAGGCACTGTGCAGTGCTCTTGTTTTGACAAGTCCTGACTATAGCAAACCTTTTATAGTTTAGACTGATGCCTCAGACATGGGTATTGGGGCAGTACTGAGTCAGACATCCAGCCAGGGGAGGGATCACCCAATAGCCTACCTGAGTAAAAAGTTACTTCCCAGGGAGCGGGCATACTCCACGGTGGAAAAGGAGTGTCTTGCCATAGTGTGTGCCCTAAAGAAATTGGAGCCATACTTGTATGGGCAGCATTTTGTGGTGCAGACTGACCACAACCCCCTGGTTTCACTGATGCAGATGGGGAAAAACAATGGTCGATTGCTAAGATGGAGTCTTGCTTTGCAAGGATATGATATGATCATTCTACATAGGGCTGGAGCGATCAATCAGAACTCAGATGGGCTGTCTCGTGTGTATGAGGAGTGAACTGATTTGGGAAGCTCATCCCATGCAGGGGTCAGAGTCCCCAAATGCAGTCTAGGTGAAGAGAAATGTGAGACATGGACAGCTGGTTCTGATTTCAATATGATATTTCTTATGCAATATAAAATATTTGGGGAGGGTCTGTCAGGAGGAACTGCTGTCTTGCTGAAACTGACACATCAAACCCCCCCAAGGATAAGTTCCAAGGACAGGAGGTAGCTTAAACTATAGATATCTGAGGTGCAATTATCTTGTTAGTTTGCTTTGAAGGCAGGAACCAAGATATCCATTTTATAATGCCCTCAGGGAAATCCTTTGATTTTGCGCTAGGTGTCATGAGGAAAAGGACATATGCATGTTGTTTGGACCATCGTCCCAGGAAGCCAAGAATTACATCAAAGAGACTTTTGGTGTCTGGGTGAAGCAGGTCCCAGACTAAATTAGGAAGCCCAATATGCATTTGCTTGAGGTTATCCAGTGAATTACATCAAAGAGGCTTTGATGTCTGGTGAAGCAGATCAGACTGGTTTGGGGGAATCACATGAAGAGAGGAGATTCCTCAATGTCAGATATTGTGTTAAAATCTCTTATTAGGACTTCCTGTGTTATAAAATATAGATTTTAATACACCCAGGCGGAGTTAGGTGACCTCAGAGAGAAGGCTGGCTCAAGACTGCTGTTAAAAATACTGAACAGACCTTACACAGGGGCATTCATATTTCTGACTGAGAGAAGAGGAACAATAAAGCACTGAAAGATTAAGAAGTAAGGAGACCTTAGATAAAATCAGTCTGAGAGTATGTATTGTAGGAATTTGCACTTTTAAATCTGTTTTGTTTTTAAAACTGTATGTGTTGGAATATCTTGTTCTGTATTTTTCTGTTTTCCTATTTTATCTATTTTAAAGTAAATATATATATTTTAAAAATGGAAACTGCCTGGTGTGCCTTGATATTTCTTTTTATATAAGTGAAGCTTTGAAGGTTATAGTTGACACTGTGTATGAGCTTATTGTGGTACCAAACTGGGAAACGGATAGAGTTCTCTAGGTCTTGCATAGAGTTCTAAGGGTTCATTTTGTAATACCTGATTAGGTGCCCATAGGCAAAGATATCTGACCCACCGAAGACAGAATTATCTGAGCCTGACAATTGGGTATGCTAATAAGAGGTTATCAGTTTGAATCCCTCCAGAACTTGGGACTAAGATGGCTCGAACCCACAAAACAGACAAGAGGGTTACCTTGTTCTGTTAAACTGTTCACAATTCTACGCTCAGAGGTTGGCACTTTGGGAGTAGAGGGCTGACCTGCTGAGTGGGGCTGTGACACTCTTAACTTCAAATTATATTTTCACTCCAGATTTTCACGTTATTTTTTCACACCTCCTTATGAACAGTACAGCTGTCATTTTTCACATCCTTCCCGAAATGTGTTTTCGCACATGTGGTGCACAATGGCGTGGTCGCTGTGGGAAATCAACTTTCAGGAAAGATTAACAAAATCACAGTGCCACTGTTCATGAGCTGTGGTCCCAAAATGCCAATGTTGAAAATTTGGTTAAAAAAAATTCCCAAAATAATTGCGTTATGGGTGTGCATTGTGCAGTTTCTACACACACTTGTGACGACCGATTTTTCATATTATCACTCCAGATTTTCAACATTGCCATTTTTTATACCTCCTCATGAACAGTACAGCTGTCATTTTTCATATCCTGCCTGAAATATGTTTTTGCAGCTGTGATGCCAGATGGCGCAGTCGCTGTGCAAAATCACCTTTCCGCTAATAGACTGATAGTGCCACTGTTCATGAGGTGGGGTCACAAAAAGCCCATGTTAAAAATTTGGATTGAAAATACCAACAAACGCATGAGGTGTTAGGGTTTCTAACCGTAACACCCCACTCTGTAGAGACTGACAGGCATCAGGGGTGTGCCTTGTAGTCTTCAGCCCCAAAGTTCACCCCATTCTCCTATACTGCACTCATCTCAGCATATTTCCTTATGGAATGGGGTAAGCATAAGGCCCGGAGACCCCAAGGCACACCGCAACACTTGTCGGTGTCTGCAGGGTAGGATGAGGTGAAATGGCATGAGTGTTCTGGCCGAAGGACCAAGGCACACCCCAATGCCCGTCACTCTCTGCAGGGTGGGGGTGGGGTTGGCATCAGTTCAATACTTCGCTGCCATTTCTATTATGCATCTCTCTAACTCCTGCACTACCAATGCCAATGCCAGCAAGACAACATTCGTCATTGACAAATTATTGTTATATCTGGGGTGCCTTTTCTTTTTTTATGTGCTAATTCGATTCTTTTCTACCTGACAGTACCAGCTGTGATGTGTGGAGCAGTGCTTTACCTGGAGGGTGGCATATTTGTTTCTGTTAAACCTCAGAAAACAATCCTGGTCTCTGATTGGACCAGAGCCAGTCACATGACATAGAAAGTTTATGAACTATTGCCTAGCTTAAAAACAAAGGCTCAGGAACTAGTTCATTAGAAACAGGCAATAGTTTTTTCAACTATTGTCTAATATAATCCTTGCAACTCATGCAGATTTAATAAAACAGATATTGACTGGAGTTGTGTCAGGATGCAGTGGGAAAATATAGACCCTTTGCAATGAGTTATTTCCATTAAATCGTCATAGTGCCCTCAGCCTTGGGCAATATAACTATTGTCAGAAGATAGTTCATACTTCTGGGTGAATATTTTCTCACTATTTCCCTGACCTCTGATCAATATTTGTATAAATAGAAAATTCAATGGTAGATAAGGCCCATTTGGCCCATTTAGTCTGCCCATTCCTTCCTACCTGCACTACTACCGCAGACTATATCCATAAAGCTCTTTGTTCCTTTTCTCTTCCTTTCCACCATGATTCCCTTATGCCTATCCCATGCATACTTTAACCCCACCACTGTTTTCGCCCCTACCACCTTCACTGGAAGGCTGTTCCAAGAATCCATCACTTTTTCTCTGAAGAAGTACTTCATCACATCTCTCCTGAATCTACCCCCCTCCAGCTTTGCAGCATGTCCCCTTGTTCCTGAGCACCTTTTCTTCTGAAAAATACTTCCCCTGTACCTTTTTTTACCCCCGGGAGTTATTTAAAGCTCTCTATCATATCCCTCTCTCCCTCCTTTGTTCCAGGGTGTGTATATTGAGGTCCTTTAAGCTCTCCTCATAGGGCTTCTGATTCAGACTCTGTACCATTTTAGTTGCCCTCCTCTGCACTGCCTCCACTCTGTCTATGTCCTTCCAGAGATGTGATTTCCAGAACTGGATACAGTACTCTAGGTGGTGTCTTTCCAGTGTTCTATACAGAGGAAGCACCACCGCCCTCTTTCTACTGGTCATACCCCTTCCTATGCACCCCAGCATCACAGCACTCCTCCCGACTGCCTTGTTGGACTTCCTGGTCCCCTATAAGTCATCCAATATGATTACCTCCAGGTCTGTTTTCTGCTTGATGCTCATCAATATCACTCCATTCATTTTGTGCTGCGCCCCTGTTCTATTTCATACAACATCAACCCTGTGACCTTACTGGTGACCTCAAGACTGGCCTGAGTGCCACTTGCCTTCTGCCAGATCGGTTACTAGTGATGTCACATTGAGTGAGGCCACACTGTTACAAGGACTAGAACTAGATATCAGTCTCCAGGGAAAGTGTTGCCCTTCACAAAACACCTATCGCTGTCAGGTAGATAACATTCTAATGAAAAAAAGGTATAAGAAGAAAACTTCAAAAATAAAAGTCACAACTGGCTACTTTAAATAAAATACTGTTTTCTATCTGTGTTTGGTTCTCATATCTCTTCTTAGTGAGTTACTTTTGGGAATACTTTGAAAAACATAACATTTAGATACAATTCCGTTCATATTTTATACGCCGTGACAGTCACTGCCACATTCAATGGTGATGCACCATGGCGTAACATGGCGAGTTCCCAATACCGGAAAAGTCACATTCAGATGAATGTGGCTTTTCCTAATGATATTGGGCCGTGTCACACCATAACACATGCACTGTATTTATGTGTTTATCTTCACTTTCTGCATCATTACAAAGTTAATTGGCAGGATAACAGCCTGGGATGCATAGGGAGCGGTATAGATAGTAGAAGGAAGGAAGCAGTTCTCCCCCTTTATCGATCTTTGGTAAGGCCATACCTGGAATACTGTGTCCAGTTCTGGAGCCCTCAACTCAGAAAGGATAAGGACGGCAAGCCTGTCAGTGCAGTGGTTGGATTTCTGCTTATGATGCCGGCGACCCAGATGGGGGAACGGACCCAGGATGTCAGAGGGCTGGATGGGGGAGAAGGATGGAGCATCCCGAGGACTGCTCTCCTTCTCTGGGGGGAGGAAGGGGAGTGCAACCAGTGCTTGACGGACCTCTGACAGAGGCCAGGGGTACCACAGCGACTGGTGGCAGAATGTTCAGGGAGGTGGGGCAGATGCTGCATGTCATTGCACATCCCCGCTGCCAAGAAAAAACAAGGAAAAATCTTCAGCTGCCGGCTGCCCTAGATGAAGCCAGCCTTGGCTTCAATTAGCCTCCAGGCCTGCCCTCCAACTGATCCCATTGCTTGTGGCACTATTAGGGGGCTTGTGCCACAGCCCTGCCCTGGAGGGTAAGCCGGGGGGTATTGGAGGGTCGCAGCCGATTTGGAGGTGGAAGCCCGAGGTCTGTGACCAGGCTGAGGTTCCGGGTGGCTGGTGGCAGGGGGATAAAAAGCATACTAAATAAACAAAAGAAAGGATAAGGACAGGCTGGAGACAGTGCAATGAAAGGCAACTAAGATGATACAGGGCTTGAAGGGGGACTGCTATGAGAAGTGTCTGAGAGTGCTGAACATGTACTTGCTGGAGGTCAGGAGGGAGATGGGGAATATGATAAGAGACTGTCAACTTTTTGAAAGGCATAAACAAAGTTCACCACATGGAGTTATTTAACAGGAGCACCAGCTCAGCGACACGTGGGCTTGAATGGAAACTGAAGGGGGATGGGGGGGCTTCAGGAGGGACTTGAGAAAGTATTATTTTACCAGAAGGGTGATGGAGCCATGGAACAATCTGTCTGCTGAGGTAGTGGGTGCCAAGACCATGGAGGGCTTTAAGCATGGGCGGGACAGAATAAAGGCACAAAAAATTAGCTCTGCTCTAAGTACAGGGGTGAGGACGGATGGGCTGCCTGGGGCAGGGTTGCTCTCCGGATAGACGCTAAATCCTGGGCAACTTTAGGCAGATGAGATGGACACCTGGTCTTTTTCTGCTGTCACAGTCTATGTTTCTATGTAAAACAGGCCCCAGGCCCCCTGGAGTTCATCTACTTCTGCTGCTTAATCCTTTGATGAAGTCAGAATCCTCTGTTTGTGACATCACAGTTTGTTGCCGTGGAAATGCTTGTGATGTCATGGAGGTTATGAGCTTCAGCAAAGGCCTAAACCACAGGAACAGATAAAATGTAGGGGACACAGATCTTGTTTCCTTATGAATTAACCCTGTAATAATGAAGAGAAACAGGGATATACCTACAAAATTATTTATAAAGCATCAGCTGAATTTTGTCTATATATTCAGTTTTTCAAACTTCTGCAAAAGTTCAAAACTTCCTTTAATCTGCTGTCTGTGTCAGTTGCACTGCTATGATGTTTTGCTTTCCTTTTGCCTGTGTGTGGATTTGGCTGGTTTACGATACCAGCTTTGAACTTTAGACATGGCAGGATCATCTCACTCTGCCTCTCACTATCGCTCATGTCAGAATGAAGTCCGCAGCACTCTGACAGAAGTGGTCTGGAGTCAGTACAGCGGATTCACTTAGCAGCAACATCTTAGAGCATCAAATTACCCAGCTCTTAAGAATTTTCACATGGACTGGAGTTTCTTCCAGATATCTTAATCCTCTTAACATCCAAACGTGGAGGTAGCTTTCCATGTGTCAAATGCTGAAATTAATAATTCTTCTGACAGCTCTTGTGTTACACTTGATCATTTGTTCACTAAAGACACTGAGGTACCATACTTAGCTTTCCGTGCTGTCTTTCTCTTTCTCTCACTCTAGCTTCAGCCTCACTTGTTCACTCCCCAGACTCAGCAAAACCCTTATCAGCACAAGTGCCAAGTTTGTGAAGCTTATTCTGCACTGTTTTAGTTTCATTTTTTTATTTATTTGATTGTTTGTTAGTTAACCGGGTGGGTACACTGATCCCCGGGACCATTTTCAGGCACAACCCAGGCCATAAAATTGGCACAAACAAGGTAAAAAACAAGTATACGAGATATAGGCATGGCCCCTAGAGCGCTGTGGCAACATTCTCTGATTTTTGCAGCATGATTTACTAATTTCTGTGGCAGAATGCAGTCCTGCCATTGGCTAAAATAGGATGTGATGTCATCAATGACATCATATGACGAACATGAAGGAGGGGCTTTAGGATAAACGAGACAGGAAAGGGAGCTTGACATTTTGGAAAAACTGTATATTTGAATTAAATTCACCAAAAACAATAAATTATGTGGTGTTATATATATTCTGAGGCATGATATAAATTCTGCAGAAAATTCCGCAACCACAGAATTGCAGAATTCCAAGGGCCTTGGATATAGGGTACAGTAGGTTGTTAAAAAATACAGTAAGTGATACAAAACAAAAGATACAGAAATGAATGATTGGGTAAAAGTGACATTAGTGCAAACAGCTAGTACACATGTTCTTTGTGGTAGCACAGTTCCTAACATATATTATCATGACAAAAACAATCACAGATGCATTATGACACCCTAAGGTGTCCCACCAGGATGGTGGGGGGTAGATGTCCCAGTGTTTAAATTCCATCAGGTGTCTCTTAGTGAATAAGAATGGTATTGTGCAGAAGGGGTGACTGAATCATTCAACTTCCTTTTGTGGTCATCTCACCCAAAGTTCATGAGATAACATTCTTCAACAAGAAGCATCTAAGAGAAGCATCACTAACAGTAACACACAGTCTGGTATCAAATTGTTTTTCTTCATAATAAAATGACTGCATTGTTCCTTAGAATTATACATTTTTATTTTTATTACCTCAGAATTACAATGTTTCATTTTTATTAGTCCAATAAAAGGTATCACCTGCAACATATCTGTTTTCTTATCTCTTGTATATGTGTGCATTGTTCCACAGAATTAATATATATATATATATATATATTTTGTTGTTGTTAGTCCAATAAAATGTTCATTGAAAGATATCACCTGCAACATTTTTGCTTCTGTATTTCATGTGTAAAATTTAAATGAAATAATTATTAGCAGAAAAAACTCACATTTCAAATTGTGAAGTGTGGGAACTACAGAGACTGCGGGAAAAAAGTCCTCCAATCCCTAAAGACTATGTTCTTTTTCATCAACTTTGCATATTTTGTTGTAAGCTTATATTTTGCATAGCTCCATGTTCAAAAGGCAAAGTGATAACTAGGATAGATGCTCGAGCATTCGCTTATATAGCCCCTACCCTGTGGAATTCTCTACTTCATCAGGTGAGAGAGTGCCTGACAGTGGAGAGCTTTAAAGCTGCACTGAAGACTCACTTGTTTAGTCTTGCTTTTCTGCAATTAGACTGACCTCAGTCATTATTATTGGATTTTAATCAGTTATGGTTTTATATTGTTATATGGTTTTGTAAAGCACTTTGATATGTATGAACTGTGCTACATAAATTAAGTTATTATTATTATAGAAATACCAATGTGTATACACACACACACACACGTATTTATATTTCCTGACTATTAACTACCATACTGGGGAGAGAAAGGGAAAGGGGAAGAAAAGTGCTGTCGAAAAAGCATTGGTTCTGATAAATTAATTTAAAGCAAGTTCTTTCCATGCGGCTCAGCATTGTACTGGACTGCCTGCTCTCTGCACTGCTGTCGGTCAATAGATATTTGTACATGAAACAGGCACAAGTTGATAAGTTATGTGGACTATCAGCTTAAGCGGGGGAAGGGGATCAATTATTGCAGGACTTTGTTACCACTGCTGCATCCAGTTTAGTTGGACAGTGACTCAGGAGGCCTGTGAGTAGCACAAGACAAAAGGGATTAATTTTCATGAATATGGAGCTCAAGAAAATGTCTGTGCTTAACTCCTCCTGCCCATCAAGCCAGGAGGGCTCTAGCTGGCTTTCAGCTCTTGTTGAGCAAAAATAGAAACCTGGCTGAAGGAGAATGCTAGCTGCATAATCTGGAGTGCATTTGGGAAGAGAGTTGCATTTCAAAACTGGCCTTTAAAGATAAGAAAGGGATGAGTTAGAACAGATATGTATGCATTAAGAGGCTAGGAAGCTGTCAGTGTCAGTGGCTCAGCAGGTTGTCCACTTGCCTCAGGGCTGGAAGGATCAAAGGTTGTAGATTCTAGCCCCGTATCAGGAACGTGAAGTAAAATTCCAGTACTGACACTGTGGTGCAGCAGAGGGGGGTGCTACACTCCTCAGGTGCCATCTTTTGGATGACACATCAAAAAAAGTACTAAAATATAAGCACTGCATACTCGTAACCTGTCAAGTAAGAAACAGGCAAACCCACTGGTTGAAATCTGACCTACTAGCTAAACTTAAGCTAAGAGACAAAAGCTGGCTCAGTTATAAGAACTCAGGGTTAGCCACTGACCTTAATACCTAAGGGCTCTGTGAAATGCCTGCAAAAAGGACATCAAAAAAGCCAAGAGCTCATACTGCAAGAACCTTCTGACCAGCTCCTACGGTGACCTAAAAAAATTTTGGTCCCATATTAAATTCTTTCTTGGTTCAAATCTGGCATCCACCCCTAATGGCATGTCACTTGATGGGGTACACTGTAATAATTCCAGAACCATTGCCAACTTTTTCAATAATAATTTCTCAGACTTAACCAACTACATCTCCTCTTTCCCTGTCCAACCGAGTGTATCCACCCGGCAACTTGCAAGCGGGCCTCATTTCTTTTTCAAATCTGTCACAAAATGTGAGGTGCTTAAATTACTAAGCAGTATCTTCGACTGCACAGCAGCTGGCTCTGTCAATCTAGAACCTAAACTCCTTAAGATTACAGCCCCTTTCATCGCTGCTCCCCTAGCCAGGATTTTCATGCTCTCCCTGTGCCAGGGCTACATCACTGACATATGGAATATAGCTAGGATTACCCCAGTTTTCAAAAAAGGAGATCGTAAAGATCCCTCAAACTATAGGCCCATTGCCATCCTATCTGTTCTAAATAAAATTCTTGAGAAACTTGTAGCTGTCCAGACAATTAACTTCTAACAGAAGTATGATCTACTCACCACTGCACAGCATGGTTTTCGCAAAGGACATAGTACCACTACCGCCCTCCTCAAATTCACGTCAGATACTCTAATGGCTATGGACTCTGGTCTTCTCACTGGTGCAATTTTCATTGACATGACCAAGGCGTTTGACCTAGTTGATCACTCCATCCTTCTAGCCACACTTGGATCACTAGGCTTCGCAACTAATGTCAGGTGGTTTGGGAACTACTTATCTGAAAGGTCTCAAATTGTGAAATACAACTCTACCCTCTTGGACAAAACCACCATAAACAATGGGGTGCCACAAGGCTCCATCCTTGGGCCCCTGCTTTTCTCTCTTTTCATAAATAACATCTCCACCAACCTCAATAGGACAGCTTCCCTGCTCTATGCTGATGACATTGAGCTGTATGCTACTGCTAAAAGCACTGATGACATAAACAACCTACTCTCTTTTGACTTCCAACTAATACAGGAGTGGCTATTTACTCACACACTTGTACTAAATGAGTCTAAAACCCAAGCTATGCTCTTTGGATCTAATGCGAAGCTCAAACATGCCCACCCCAAATTTAGAGTCACTTCCTTAAATGGCTCAGTAGTTGGGGTAGTAAATTAATTTAAATATCTGGGTGTCACACTTGATCCATCACTAAATTTCGACTTACACATCAATCAGACCTGCAAACTGGTAAACTCCAAACTTGGAATAGCCTACTGAACCAGCTCTGTGCTCACTCCCTCAGTAAGGCTTGCCATTGCCCATGGCATACTCCTGCCATCACTTACCTATGGTGCAGCAACATATGCCTCTGCATGTAGATCAGTCCTTCAGAAATGGGATATCACATATAACATCTGTCGCTATGCATCCTCCTCACACTGGCTGAAACACCACTGCTTCCTATATTCTGACCTGGGATGGCTTCCTCCCACTGAACTAAGACTACATGCTTATGGCTCTATCATTGATAATATGGTCCATCTACAAATACCTAAATCCCTGGCAGGCCTCTTCCAAATTCTGACACCTTGCTATGGATTGTGGTCTGCTGTCCAGACCCCTGTTTTCATCCCCAGAAACGCACCAAAGAAGGGGCTAGTGCTTTTGCATTTGACCACAATTCCAGACAGAGTCAGAAAGAAGGTAAATGAATTAAAACAAACATTTATTATACAAATTATGTATGGGTAAGTATACACAACTAGGCTGATGTTTCCATCCTGGGGTGAGATGACATCAGGTAGATCTCTTGAGCTTTGCTTTCGAGGTCACTATGATGTCATCAGACCCCCTCAATGGAAACACAGCCTTGTTGTGCATGGCTGCCCATACATTATTCTGTACATTACTCGAGCTTTGCTCTTGTGGTCTATGTTGTCATAGATCTCATCCCTCTATGGAAACAAAGCCTTGTTGTGCATGGCTGTCGCTACATTATTCTATATATAATTGCTGGTTAACCCTTTTCCCCATAGGGAAACCGTGGCATAATTTGCCGTTATAAAGGAGTGGTTATAATGGGAAACACACGCATGGTTTCCCTTGCTGTGCGCATGCTCACACAGCAGCGTGACCGGTCAAGACCACACACCGCTTCCATCTCTCCCAAAACAGCACTGGCAGAAGAACTCGATGGTAAGTTCTTTTGTTTTATTTTTTTCCCTGATATACAGTGGAAACTTCAGAAACCTGGACAAAAAAGAAAAGTTTTAAAATTCAAATCTGGGCGCCGAACTAAAATGAAGCAACTGGACGATGCGCTGGAAGCTCTTTATTTTATATAATTGAGGTAGGCGAGAAGGAAACCAGCAATTATATAAAATAAAGTATGGTTGGTGTAAACTCAAATTAGACAAGACACCGGGTTAGATGTTAATCATAAACCCTTGAGCTTCGCTCTCGGGGTTTATGTAGCATCCAACCCCTCAGGTGCATGTAAACTTCTCGTTACACACACCGAGCCATACTTTATTCTCTATATAATTGCTGGTTAGATGCATTTCTAACCAGTTTTCAGAATCTGACAGTAGATTGTCAAGATATATTGATTTAACACCATGAATATGGTTATTATACACAGCAATGATGTCATACCCATGTATAACAGGATTTGGGGAATTTTTGTTTCCTTTCCTTTTCTCCTACCCTTTCCCAACATATTCAAAATTAAACTGCACTTCTGCCAAAACTTCCACCCAGCTGTAATTCAGACACTTTGCAGACTGCATATCTAATTATGTAACACTACTTTTTTTAGAAACGTTGAAAATCCAGTTATAAACTAAATGAGGTGGGACATTCTCTGCTTCTTTTCTTTTCTTTTTTTTTACACACCTTTGGTTTGTGATGAACTCATAAGCTACTCAGGCTGTGTTCTTGTGATTAAAGAGGGTCATCACAAACCCTGTGTATATTAAGATACCTCGTTATAACCCCATACATTATTCTGTATGTAATTATGAAAAGTTGCATCAGGTATCTGTTTATATGAAAAATCAAAATGTGGTGAAACGTCATCCCACAGGGAATTACTGACATGTCAAGAATTCCACAGCGATGATGATCAATCTCAGTGGACAGAGTTGTATATTTTCTGTGAGTTGTATCCCACTGTAGCTCCTGGAAAGTGCTGGAACCCAAACTTATAACGAGCATGGCTAGAATTCTAAGTGGTTGGCAAGGCCACATAACACCAGAATTAATTTGTAAAAGCCGGTTCATGTCTTTCTCAGTCAGATTAGTTTCAGAGCTGTCAAGGATCGGGGGGGGGGGATTGGGATTATTTTAAATGTGACATACACTGCCTCAAATTTAAATGCTGAAGCTAAACTGAAAGGATTATATGCCTCCAGTCTTGTGACAAATGTGCTAATACTACTTTGCTTTTGAACTTCTTTATTCCATCAACATACAGAAGGACAGTGCATGAATCAGAATCCTATCCTACAGAAAATTGTAATAAAAGTTGAAATACATGGGCACCGTCACAGTACCTTATAAGCATGAGTTAAACATGTATGTTTCAGCCTAGAGCAAGGAAAAATTATATACAGCAGGTAATTAAATGCCAGCTATAAATAAATAAACAAGTACAATCCATTTTATTTCTGTCTCCTATACTGTTTATCAGCGGCTGTCCCCACTACTCTAAGAAGCTGGATACAGATCATGAAGAAGGCTGCAGTGGTATTTCAGTTCAAATAAATCTATAACAAAACCCCTTCAATCTAGGGGCTAAAACCAGAGTAACAGCATCTTGGATTCATGTCAAAACTATACTGTGTAACCATGATTGGTTGAGCAGCCCTGGTGGTAAATTCTAGTACCCCACTGATTGCTGTGACGAAACACATCTTCCGTTGATTTCTTCTATTAGCTTCATTCTATTAAATTCATAAATGGGAGCCAGGTTCCCATGAATTAGTCTGTCTGGAGTCTCAGATCAGCTGTAATTTTTTTCCATCTTACATATAATTTTCACACCTGCAATCCAATCCTCCAGACAAGGGCAGGCCTGTGTAAGCCAGCGGTGTGTGATGGCCTCCCCTGTGGCTGCTAGAGTACCTCAAAAGGTCTGTTATCTATTGCTCCATTTCCCCAGAGGGAGCCATCCCAGAATTAGGTGTTTTAAACCAGGATTCCCAGTTATAGGGGCTATAGCACCAAATTTCAGCTCCAGTTCCACCCATAAGGGTTGAATTACAGGGTAGCTCCAAAGAATATGATAGGGTGCCCCTCATTCCCTACACTTCCTCCAGCAATGATCACTATGCCCTCTGGTGTAATGTTTGGTTTTGGGAGGGTGTGCGGAAGAAACGACTATTGTAACTCTAATTAATTAATCATGAACCTAGCCAGGCTCCTGATCTGCTACTGGATTGGACATTTATATATTAGAAATGACTGATCCAGCTGCCAGCTGACACTGTGCAGCTTGCGCAGCTTGCACCGCTCGCACACCTTGCACTGCTCGCACACCTTGCACCACTCGTACAGCTTGCACTGCTCACACACCTTGCACTGCTCACACACCTTGCACCGCTCACACACTTTGCACTGCTCGCACACCTTGCACCACTCGCACACCTTGCACCGCTCGCACAGCTTGTACTGCTCGCACACCTTGCACTGCTCGCACACCTTGCACCGCTCTACTTAAAACCTTGAATAAATTAAAACTAAATGGGAAAAAAAGAACACTGTTATTGCAATTAGACTTATAATCAAAATAACAACCTTGAAGCCAGTCATTTCCTTGGATTAATGACAGCTGGAGGGCCACCCATCCACCCAACTGGTCATTAATACCTCAGAAATGCTTATCAGCCTCTCAGCTGTTATTGTTTAAATAAGCTTCCACCTAAACTCTGTCCAATTATTGTAGGCTGATGTGGGATATCCCCGACACCCTGCCACTCTTTAAGGGTAAAACTTAGACCTGTTTCAGCTTCCCGTGCAGCTTGTTAGTCGGGGGATCTGTTTGATGGGAAGTGTAACTGGAAACCAAGTGGAAATGTATTTTCTGTGTATCTGACCTAGCCCAGCTTCTTCTATAACCTTGACCAGAGGATGGTGTAACCGTGAAATATCAAGAATGCATGAACCTGTCTTCAGGAAGGAATCTACTTCTAGATATCTAAAGACCAGCCTTCTAACAGTAAGTTCCAAATGCTCATGTTTCAGCTAGGATGAACACCGATCACACACCGTATATCCTTTATTGTTGATGAAATTAATATATTTTCGAATCCCTTACCTAATGGTTATATTATTTTTTGCCACTGACTACGCACTATGTGGAGCTGTGGTTTTATATATTCATGTTGTTGTTGTGTTGTACTTCTCTTTGTGTCATTGACCTGGAACCTTTGTAAATGAGCATTTGTGCTCAAAGGTGTTTTCCAAATGAATGCATGACAAAATTAATTAATTAAATTAAAATAAATTCTGTTTGCAGCTGAAGAGATGGCTTCCGAAGACCATTTTGAATAAATTGTGAAAATCTGACAAGAACCAGGCCCTTCCATCTCCAGAAAGCAATATCTGTGTGGGGTGGTGTAAATTCCAGACGTTTGTTCAAGGTGGCATAGCAAGTCCATGATCTTGTGATATTTAAAGCTTGCCTGTCATTGCCCCAATTCATATGTAAATGTTTAAGCCAGGGATTCGTGACCATACCAGTGTGTCTTGCTTCCAGTGGAGCGTGGAATATTTCTAAAGGATGGGCTCCTGGGGATGCTATTTTGTTCCATGGTGATCCAGACATTGCCTGGACTTGCACGTCTGTAGTCAATCCAAGGGAGGAGCTGCACTATTTGATATGTCTTGATACTGGGGAGACTTACCCCACCATTACTTCTAGAGCGTTGCAAATCCTCCCACTTGATCCTAGCCTTTTTCCCATGCCACATGAAGCAGTGCATAGCTTTGTTTATTTTTCGCCAGTCCATGCAAGGGACTTTGATGGGGAGCATTTGAAATAAAAAGAAGGATCTGAGCAACACATTCATCCGGAGGGAGTCCACCCTGCCCAGGAGAGATAACGGTAAAATCTCTCGATGTCTGAGGTCAGCAAGCACCTCATTAATCAATCAACCCTAATTTGCTAGATATAGACCAGTTGGACCTGTGGGGTTGTGGATGCCCCAGTATCTGATTTGGGTGGTGACCCACTTAAATGGTATAATTCATTTTAGGGTTGGTGTCAGGGAGCCACTCACGAGGACTACCTCTATTTACCTGGTATTACTTTTGAAATGCAATGCCTCATCATATTTCTGCAAAGTCTGATTTAAACAAGGAATATACACACGGGTTTCAAAGATAGAGCATAGTATCATCCGCATATAAGAAGATATGATGTTTCTCTCCTCTCACCATGATGCCCTCCAGGTCTTTTGTGCTCTGGCCATTGTGGATAGGGGCCCTGTGCTAAGCACAAACAGTAGGGGAGAAGGAGGGTACCCCAGCTGTGTGTCACTACCAGTTGTGAAAGGGTCTGAAGACGTGCCGCTGACTTTAACCTGAGCTGTGGCCTGTGAATACAGCTCCTTTAGCCAGCAACAAAGCCTTTTTCCAAACCCAAATTTGCCTAATATTTCAAATAAGAAAGCCCAACTAAGCCTGTCAAACACTTTTTCAGTGTCAACAGTTATAGCTATTTGTTGTTCCTGGGCTAATTTCCCTACTTGTAAGAGATTAAGGCATCTTCTGATATTATCTGAGGGGTGGTGGTTTGGTATGAAGCCTGACTGGACAGGGTGCACCAATTTACATATTACCCTATTGTCTTGAGTGGCTAATACCTCAGTGAGGGTTTTAAAGCCCACACACAGTTGGGTATGACCACAATGAAAGCTGCTTGCATGAATCTGGGAGGTCCCCTGCTACATTCCCAGCATTAAAAACTTTGGCCAGTAAGGGAGTTAGGTGGTGACAGAAGGCTTTATAAAATTCTTCATTAAACTCGTTAGGGTCACTGGCTTTTCCTGACTTCACATCTGTGATAACGCTATCTATTCAATGTAGAGTAATGGGGCTATCAATCCTAAATTTGTCTTCTTCCAAAAGCTCTGGTAAAGTAAGCTTGTTAAGGATGACCTGGACCCTATCCTGTTCCACCTGTACATTCCCATCTGCCTAATATAAGCACCTATACTATTCCATAAGAGTCAGCTATTTCCTTAGAAGTGTATCCCCTTCCCTTGGTCCCATTGGTGTTTGAATTTCTTAACATATAGTTTGGCCTGCACCTTATGAAGGCTGAAGCCCAATAATGTGATCCCCTCATCAATCAAGTACCCTACATATCACTCAGAATAGACGCTGCACCTCGAACTGCCACCGCCAAAAGTAAGAGAGATTGTGATCAGCCGCGGTGCCACACTGATGTATAACGGTAACGCTAAAGGCACAGGTAACATCTGGTTTACTAAATATACATTGAATTAAAAGTGCAATCAAAGGTTAATGGTAACCTTAATAGGGAGAGACTATATGTAGTAACATTATGTGTTGTATTTAGGACTATTCACTTTGCCATATTGCGTCAGCCCTAGGGTCAGGTTGTTTTGTGACAAAGGATTCGGTGTAATCCAAAAGCTAAAAGCACCTGTGTTCTTTTGTAACATGGTCCAATAAAAGGTATCAAATCATCTGTTTGTGTGAAGGTACCTAAACGTCATAGCAAGGGTAGGGCTGTGTTGCTACTTGATTACTGCCTCCTCTAGGAGCTTCTGGTTGTCCGTATTTGTTCCTTATAGATACACTACATCTAAGGTAGACCTGTATAGCTGTTGTCAAAAACTCCCTCCACTGCCCTGTAGAAGTGTAGGATGTCACTGTATTTATGAACATACGAAACACCAGCAGAAACAGGCCTCACAGTCTATCCAGTCTGTTTGATTGTGCAGCTAGCCCCTCAACTGGCAGCTGCCCCACCCCCCAACCCACTTCATAATTACACCCCCCTCACTCTGTCCCAACCCCTCTTAAAACCTCCCACTGTCTTACTGGATACCACCTCCACAGGCAGAGTATTCCACTTGTCTACTACCTGCTTGGTGAAAAAATGCCTCCTGATTTCCCTCCTGAATCTTCCCCACTCCAATCTCAGCTGATACCCTCTTGTGTCCCTCCCTCTTCTAATTTGGAAAATCCCTTCAGTATTGGTCTTGTTAATCCCCTTTAAGTGTTTAAAGGTTTCAATCATATCCCCTATCCCTCCTCTTCTCCAGGGTATACATGTTCAGCTTGCTCAACCTATCATCGTAGGACCTTCCCTCTAATCCTTGGATCATCTTAGTCACCCTATGCTGTACCCCCTCAAACAATCTGATGTCCTTCTTCAGGAATGAGCACCAGTACTGCACACAGCACTCCAGGTGCGGCCTGACCAATAACCTGTACAGGAGAAGGATCACCTCCCTGTTCCTGGAGGAGATTCCCCTTGCTATACACTCCATCATCTTGTTGGCTTTAGCTCCACCTTCCTGCACTGAGCTGAGCTCTTCATACTCCCTGTTATAAGAACCCCTAGATCTTTTTCCTCTTCTGTGCTTCCTAACTATACCCCTCTCAGCTGATAGTTCCTCCCCTGGTCCTTAGCTTTGAAGTGCAGTATCTTTTACTGTGCAAGCCTATTTCTAGTTTAGCTTAACACACCAGGCCTGTATTACATTGAAGTGTATTCCTCTGTCCCAACCTTGAGCTCAAGCATTACCTGAAACACTAAATGTAGATAATCACCTTAACTAGAGTAGGCTTATATTCTGCCTCCTCTGTCCAAGCCTGAATCATAACAGGTGATGTCTGAAGGTTATAATAATTGCAGCAAGTTGTTGCTAGGCAACAATTGCTATTGATACTGTTGCTTACACTGTCCTAGAACTGTACTATCACAACTAAGAAGATTGCTAAATTGGGCTTACTAAGAAACAGGCTAACCCCAGAGACACTACCTTTATGTAAAACACTGCACTGCATTCTAAAACTTGACTAGTGCCTGTCACGAAAGGTTCTCTCCCCTAGCTAGTCATGCAGGTACTGTAGGTTGTAATATTCTTATGCATTGGTTTACCACTGCACTATGACCATTCCTCAGTTCTTCATCCTCCACAGAGCCACCTGCCTTACCATGTCCTGCCTGGCATCATCTGGTAAAAAGAACCTTCTACACTGGCCTCGCAACTTTTTGATCCATATTCCCTTTGCATATGAACAATCTCCCTGCTATACTTCACTCCTGGAATGGCATGGCACCACAAAATATCTGCAGTTCCCACCTCTAGAAGTCGTAACAGTAGCTCTAGCGAACAGGGATATCTTGGTAACCTGTACATGTGCAAACATGTATTATCAACCTGTTACTCTACTCTGGAAGTATTGAAGTCAACTCAGGCCAGATGTTCAGGTACTATCCCCTCACTGACTTTGCCTCATCCAAAGGCCGCAAAATCCTTTTACTAACTGTGAGTAGTCAATTAAAGAAATTGGATGAGGTAAAAGTATGGTCATCCCATATCAGACCTGACATTCTCCTACTTACGTAGACGTACCTAAATGGTTTTGTGCCATCTACTGCCATGGCCATCACATCCTATAAACTATACCGCCTTGATAGGCCCACCAAAGGGGGGAGGACTGGCATTATATGTCAATGAAAAATTTGACTCTTCCGTTATAAAGTCCCTCACTGTACCTAATGAATTTGAATGTTTGGTGGTTAAAATGTTCCTGTCTAAAAATTAATTCTTAAATATAGTAGGTTGCTACAGATCTCCTACTACCTCATATCTCTGACCTAATAACTAATCACCCTAATGAAACACTGCTATTAGGCAATCTAAACATGGACTGGCTCTCCTCTAAATCCACTGCCTTAAAAATCTCTGTGACAACATAGGACTTACACAACTAATAAAAGAGCCCACAAGACTGAATCCACAAAACCTAGAAAGCACTTCACTGCTGGATCTCGTGCTGACATGCAGACCACACAAATACACAAGCTCAGCTGTGTTCCATAATAACGTTAGTGATCATAACATTGTTGCTTGTGTCAGGGACACAAAATCCATCGTTCTCAACTGAAATTCATATTCAAAAGGTGTTTCACCAACATCAGCACATCTTAATTCCTTAGGAACCTAGCAAATTAAAACTGGCCAAAATTCTACCTTGCACCAACAGGGCATAAAGGTATAGATATATTCAACAGCAGTATCCAGGATGTTATAAATGTTCATGCACCACTGTTAAAGAGAAGAGTAAAAAGAGTATCCTCCCCTTGGTTCAACAAAGAAATCAAAGAAGCCTTAAGGGAAAGAGATGTGCTGGGCCACAGCTAGGTGAACTAAAGCTGATTTTGACTGGGCTACATTCAGAATGAAAAGAAATGTCTGCACTAAACTAATCAGGGACACAAAAGCAAAATATTATCTACACTCCCTAGGGGAAACAAAACATGAAGCCTCTAAATTCTGGCACAGGAGGGTCAGATCTCTGGAGGGTGCTACGACTATTCCCTCGCCCCCCCCCCCAAATCTCCATCAATGACAAAGTAATCACAGACAAGCGCATCGTGTTAGGAAAAATAAACTTGCTACTTTGCATCCCCTGGTTTGGCCTTCGAATGTTCCCCAGCTGCTGTGTACCCTATCACACACGCACCTGCAGCCTCAGCTAATCCTACCCAACAAACTCCAAATTCCATTTCCTTCCAACCACTCTCTTTCAAACAAGTTGAGCAACTTTTACTAGGACTGTGCACCAAGAGAAGTGCGGGAGCTGATGGCCTGGAATCCTACTTCCTCAAAATCAGATTCCGTCAGCTCACAACTCCCATTACATATCTCTTTAATTTATCACTATCCAACAGTGAACTGCCCCTTATCTGGAAAACAGCACATTTTATCCCTCTACATAAATTGGGGGATACCTCTTACTTACACAACTATAGACCCATATCCATTCTTCCTGTCCTGGTCAAATTCCTTGAAAAGTTAGTCAATACCCAAGTGAGAGAGTTCCTTGAAGAAATAGACATAGTCATGCCTCATCAGTCTGCATTAGGCCTAAGCATAGTACTACAACTGCTCCAGTCAAAGTCATCAATGACTGGCTATGTGCTGTTGATAAAAAAAAATTACAGGTGCCATATTCCTTGACCTCAGCAAGGCCTTCGATACAGTTGACCACCTAGTGTTTTTACAAAATTTACAGCACATTGATTTCTCCAGTACAGCTCTACAATGGTTCAGCAATTACTTAAATGGTTAATTACAGCAAATCAAGGTGGAGGGGCTTCTCTCAACCGGTACCACACTACCCAGAGATGTTCCCCAGGGCTCATTCCTAGGACCCCTGCTCTTTATGTTATTCATAAATAAATTGAGAGACAATATTAATAGTGCCAAGCTGCACTTCTTTGGAGATGATATGGTGTTTTACACCAAAGGACATTGCAGCAGAGTGCCTTGACCTTCAGACAACTTTTGACCTGATGCAAATAAACCTCTTCCAAACAAAAGTACTGTTTAATGCCAACATAACTAAGGTAATGTTCTTCTCCAACAATACTACATCACAACATACCTCTGTCCCTGCTATCAGTACGCTGCTTGGTGAACACCTTGAGGTGGTATCGAGTTATAAATATCTTAGTGTATGGCTTGATAACAGGCTATCCTTTACTAACCACATTGATGCAATCTGTAAGAAACTACATGCTAGACTCAGCTTCTATTACAGGAATTGGCACTGTTTCCCTATTTATTTATGTATTATTTATTGAAATGTTTCACCAGGAAAGGCATACTGAGCAACAAGATGCTCATCTCATGGTGCATCTTGGGGGAGAGGGGTACAGAGGAGAGCAGTGAGTACCTGATACACAGCATTGAGTTACACATTGGAGTCATGAATTGAGAGTAACATTACTTACATACATCCATTACTTACATTAGTTACATTGAATCGAATTAGCGTTACACATTGCTTACAAGACTTTGAACTGCCTTGTATTTAAGAGGGGTGCATGAAGTAGGAACAGTATAGGGAAGGTTTAAACATGAAGGGAGAACAAGGAGTAAGGTTTGGACCTGGATTGTGTTACACTATACATGGGTGACAGTCACTGACTAAGGGAATATGTTTGACAGGGAGACAAGGCATAAGTGCAGTATGGGGTAAGTGCGGAGGTTGGTTGAAATATATGGCAGCATTTACAGCCGGTAGCTAAAGCCGCTGGTCAGGCTGCATAGGACGTAGGAGGAGTGATGGGGGGGTAGTAGCAGGAGGAGGGAGATGGGGAGTTGGCTAAAGGGTTGAGGGAGAGGAGGTCATAGATATGAGAAAGCACCTGGTGCAAATGACTTTCCTACTAATATTAGATTATGCTGACATGCTCTATAGCTGATGCTCCTGAACATGTTTAAGCAAGCTCAATGTTCTCTATCACAGAGCCCCGAGGTTTATCACTAACTTGGCACCAAGAACTTATCACTGTAATCTGTATACATCAGTGGGCTGAGCCTCCCTTTCTAACAGGAGATTATACAATCTCTACATGTGGACATATAAGGTGCTATCCAGTGAGCTGCCCAGGTATATCACAGAACTTTTCAGCATATCCACTTACTTCTATTCTCTAAGAAAGAATAATCTGCTACTACTGGACACACCTAGGTACACCATGCAATTTGGCAAATCTGCGATCAGTAGTCTTATTCCAGTTGCCTGGAACAAGTTACAGAATATTTTAAAACTCACCTCTCTGATCAGGTGCACTCACTTCAAAGCTCTCATCAACAGCATATGCACTGTGACTTATTCATGTAAATAAAGTCTGAATTGTTCTTATTTTTCTTTTTACTACCATGGTGTCTCAATTCCTCATGCAATACTCCACTTGAAACTATTGTACTGCTTATATCCATATGTCTACCAGCTGTATATCCATTGTGTGCTGCCACCTGTAACTGTAAATGTAATTGTGTTGTATACTATGACATATATTCTACTGCTTGTTTTTATTATCTGTACCCTGTTCTACCCACAGGTGGACAAAGTGGACAAAATTTGTTCCGCAAAGCAATTCGAGGAGTATTGCGGAATCCGCTAAGTACTCCACGGTACAAGGCAGAGTATGTCACGTCATAATGAGGAACACGAAGTCCATTGATAACAATGACTTTGTGTTACTCCACCTTCCCCCAAACACTACTAAGCCAATATTAGGGTGAAGTACATAGAAAGCAATGCACTTCACATCACTTCACCTTGTTATTGAGCTCCAAGGTGAATTTTGCAGAGGTCCATGGGATTGCAGGCCACATGGGCTCTAGATTGTCCTGTACAGCCTCAGTTCTCTGTAGTGTTGTATGTAGTGGTAGTTGAAGACAGTTTGCTGTCAGAGCTGTGCAATTCAAACCCTCAAAAAGCTGTTAAAAAAGCCTTTTTGAGCCATTTTTTTTTTTGCTCAAATTTAGTACATCAATTGTAGGAAACCCTCCTGTGCTCATATCATCGAGCGTTAATTGTATGTGTGTGGATTTTGAATGTAAATTTAGAACATTCAGTCTGTGTACCGACAGACACTTGAAGTGTGCTTTGGGAGAGGGGCATATCTGTGGTGGAGTGGAGATAGATTAACTGGGAGAAAAAGGCAGTCTTTCTGTTTTGGTTATATTTTTCTTGTATAACCGTATTAATGTACACACAGTAATATTTAATTAACCTTTTACATTTTTTTCCTGATTGTTGTCGTGCACTAGTGCATAATTTCAGTGTGTTTAAAAGATTTGATTACATTAATGAAGTTTTCAATTTGCTGCGCATTACTTGTAGTGTGTGTGTGAGTGTGTGTGCGACGTGTGCTACCAAATCAGACACATTTTATTGTGCCACACAGTAATTGCAGCAGTGTGAACCTGCTATCCACTGCACCTGCATGATTTTTTTGTACTGCTTTGTGGTATTTTTACTGGTAGTGGACTGTTACTGCAGTGCACTACCCCCCAACCGGCAAAAGGTATTCTTTTCCAGATTTGGATTTGTGACTTGTGAGCACTGGTTACGTGGTATTGTGCCTTTGCATCTGCATCTCTTGAGTGTGCAGCACAATCTTAATCTGTCTGTGCATTTGCATCTCTTTAGGGCCCAATCTCCATCTGTAACTTAAGTCACAGCTGTTTGTTTGGCTTCCCTTCAGAGTACTGGTGTGGTACATATCTCTGCGTGAACATTGTACTCATTAATGTACGTTTTAAGTCAGGGCAATCATCATGAGTCACTTAAGATGCAAATTGCATTCTTCTTCTTCACGGTCACGAGTCACAAATCACAAAACTGTAATTTGTTTTGTAGTTAGTTGCATGTAAGCCTAGTACCTCTCGGGTCTCGGCTTCACCATTGTACTGACTGATATGAATTTTCAAATCGGGAAGTTTTGTGTGGTACAGGTCAGGGAAGTACAGCTGTAGGTATTCGTGTTCCCATACAGTTTATTAGCATTGGTTATCTCACCAGAAACTCATCATGACTCTAACCTCAAGACAAATCACATTCTTCATCTTTTTTTTTTTTTATACTTTCTTTATTTAGTATCTTTCAGCTTTACAAGACATCAGTTTTTACTTTAAGGTTTACAAGAAACTTAATTCTTACTTAACATTCAGCCACTCTTATCGTTTCTGAATACTTAACATCTCAGCTTAGAGATAAAAAGAAAAAAATAAGAGAATACATTAAAATTCACACTTGGCAATTAATTACATCATCAAGCAGGGTCATTTTTCTTAACTAAATTGTGCATTAATACATTTCCATCACTAAAAACCCAGGCAACTATACACATAATTAAAGCAGTATATGTCTGGGCAAACCTACTTTATCCATCCCCCCCTGACTTATTAATTCAACTTTCCTGGTAAAGTTCCCACCTTGCCCACCTTGCTATAAAAGCCTCTTTTCTATTTTGTAGGCCCATAGAGATTTGCTCATTTTGTTGAGTTTGCAATATTATTGCTTTCCACTCTTTAAGGCAGGGTGGAGCTTTTTGGAGCCATTTTTTTGTTATTGATTTGTACGCTGAGCATAACAAGATTGCCCAGAGATACTTTTGAGCTTTATCCCTTATTCCTGCTGGAGGTACTCCCAGGTAGGGTTACCACCTTTTAAGAAGCCCAAAGTGGGACATTTCTTACTGAAACATGATGTTTCGCAGGACAGTACATAACCTCGACCAATGCAACAGACTTGTTTTCTCTATATAACCAGTATTAAGGCTAAGTATTGTAGTTTTATAGTTGCTTGTATTGTTTCTTATCATTTTAAGGTATTTTAGTTAAGGTATTGTAGTTTTCTGCAACATTTAGTGGAAAATTAAGAAATATTTTTTCTACTATAAAATCAGGACATGTAGTATTTTTCATGTTTTTTTGCAGGACACAGCTGCCCAAATCAGGAATGTCCTGCGAAAATCAGGACAGGTGGTAACCTTACTCCCAGGATCAAATGAAAGGGTTCTAGCTCCTCTTGTATACCCAAGATTGCCTTTATATGTTCAGTGACTTGGCTCCAGAATTGCCCCAAACTTGGGCATTCCAGGAAAACATGCATGTGCGAGGCACTTTCCTCCCCACAGTCTCTCCAGCATTGGAAAGAACTTCCTTGCCACCATGATGACATCACTGAGGGAACCAGAAAGTACCTCACCTGCACCTTCCAAACAAACTCCCCCCAAGTCGGGGATGAAGAGGTCGTCCAAGTTCCTCTCCAGATCCTTTCCCAATCCGTAGCAGTTAGTGGGCACTGTAGTTCCCGTTCCCATTTAGATTGTACTGAAGAAATGGCATTCCCCATCCTAGATATGCTATACCTGTACAAGTCCGTTATTGCTCTCTCACCATACTGCGAGGACCAGAGTCGCTCAAAAGGGGGGGGTTCCTCTAACACACTAATACCCTTTTCCTGGTACTTCAATTGTTTTGTGACATAACCTTTTACTTGATAGAAGTATAACCTATCCCTTTCTGACCACCCTAATTTGTTTTTAGCTTCTTTTAAACTCAGAATATCCGTTCCCTTCATTAGTTGCCAAGGGGCCTCTAGCCCTTTGTTTATTTGAATTTTGTACCATTGATCATTGAATTCAGGATTTAAGATGAACCATCTATATCTCCAGCAATATTGCTGGGGCATTCTGTACTTCTGCTATCCTTTCAGAATGGCCGAGGTCGCTGGCGGGACCATCTCAAGCATCTCTCTAAGATACTTGGATGAGAATAAGCATGCAGGGAGGGGGATCTTTGTTTCCCTAGCCAAATCTATCTGCTTCCACCTTGCATGGTAGGCTTTATTACCCCATAGTAATGCCAGCCGTGCCTGTGAGGCCAACCAGTATTCACGGAGCGATGGGAGGGTTATTCCTCCCTGATCCTTAGGGAGTATTAGTTTCATGAAACCCACTCTTGACCTCTTGTATTTCCAGAGGTAGCTATTCATTAGTTTTTGCCAGGACAAAAGTTCTTTGGAGGTAAGAGTGCAAGGGACACATTGGAATAAGTATAAAAATCTTGGGAGAATGTTAATTTTTAGGGTTAGATTCCTCACGTAAAGAGTTGTGAGGAGCAAAGACCATTTCCCAAGATCTTGTCTTATTCTTTGGACTAATGGATCGTAGTTTCGAGCGGATAGCTCCCTCAGATTTTTAGGGATTTGAATCCTAAGTATCGTATGCTTTCCTTACCCCATTTGATTGGAAACTGTTTTTAAGAGCTGGAGTCGAGTACAATTAAAGACCAGGGCTTCTGATTTGCCTACATTGAGGAAAACCCAGACAGGTTGGAGAATCTATCAATTAGAGAAAATAATGCTGGGATGGATTTTTCCGGGTTTGTAATGTATAACAAGATGTCATCTGCAAACAGAGCTAACCTCTGTTCCATTCCCTCCTACAACCCTTGCAGTTCGGTGACTGTCTAAGGCTCTGGGCCAAAGGCTCTATGTAAATAGCGAAACAGGAGAGGGGAGAGAGGGCAGCCTGCCTCGGCCCCTCGCTGCAATGAGAACCTCTGAGAAATATGGCCATTCACTGTGATATACCCTATTGGGCTACTATAAAATCTGAATATAGTCTCTACTAAAGGTATTGGAATTTTAACTCGAGAAGGACTTCTTTTAAATATTTCCATGTTACCTTATCAAAGGCTTTTCAGCGTCAAGTCCCAGCAGAACTGCTGGAGTTTTATCCATTTATGTGTTCTATAACGAGGCCGACATCTCATTATCATCTTGGGCTTGACGCCCTGGTATAAAACCACTTTGGTCAGAATCTACTAAGGCTGGGGCATATTCAACCAGGCGCTTAGATAGTATTGTGGCCAATATTTTATAACCGTGTTTAAAATAGAGATGGGCATATGAGGGCAAGGGTTAGGTCCTTGCCTTCCTTGGGTATAATTGAAATTATGGCCTCGTTCCAGGAAGGAAGGACTTCTCCACTCTGAGAGGTGACATAAGCAAACACCCTACTAAGTAGAGGTGTCAGCAATTTAGTAAAAATCTTATAGAATTCTCCAGGGAACCCATCTGTCCCAGGACACTTACCTGTCTTTAAACCTCCTATTACAGCTGCGACTTCATTAGGCTGAATGGGGGCCAGCAATCTCTCTCCCTGTTCGCAAGATAACACAGGTAGTTGGAGGGTTGAGAGGAAATTTTTAATCTCTCCCTCGGGAGGATCTGTTTCTTCTGCATAGAGGGCAGAGTAATAGTCCCGTAGGGCCTCCGTGATAGCTGTAGTAGTGGTTTTCAGGTCATTTGTGACGGATGTCTAATTTAACAATCGTGGCCTTAGCCTTTCGGTTTCTTAATTGGGCTGCTGCATTCTGGTAAACCTTGGGCCCCCATCGTAGTATCTATGATGCAGGTACATCAGTTTTTGCTCTACACCATAATCTAGGATAGCATTAAGTTGTTTTTTAAGAGCATCCAATTCCCAGGTTCTATTTTTGCAATGCTTTACCTTTTGCTCTTCCTCCAACTTAGCTATTTTATTTTCTAATGTAACCCTCCCTTCTTCCCTCTGTTTTTTCTTATGAGAGGAGATTGCAATAATTTTCCCCCTCACTAGAGCCTTAACCGTATCCCATAATATTGAGACTGACGTCCCTTGAACATCATTATCTTGTACTGCCTGAGATATTGTGCTGCTAATCTCCTCTTGGATCTCCTTATCTCTGAGTACTGACAGGTTCAGCCTCCAAAATGTTCTTTTTTTAGGAGTCAGGGAGTGCAACTTGCAGAAAATAGGTCTATGATCAGACAGAACGAAATCCCCTTGCCAAATCTCACCAGCGAGTCCTATGTGTTCCTTCTGCGTAATTAAGTAATCTAAGCAGGAGTAAGAATCATGGGCCTGAGAGTAAAATGTGCGTCGATTGTCTGATCCCCGTAGGTGCCTCCAGACATCCTCAAAGCCCAGCTCATGAATCAGCTTCTGCACCTTTCTACCTAACATACGCACTCTACCTTGGGTAGGACTACCTTTTCCCCCTGTAATGTCCAAGTTAAGGTCACCCCCACAGATCAAGCTACCCTCCGCCCATCCCGCCAGCTTTGTGAGAAAATTCTGATATACTAAAAATTCTGAGGCTGGGGGTATATATACAGATGCTAGCATCAGTTGCTGACCGTCCATCTGACCTTTAATGAATACATACCTACCCTCTTTGTCCACCACTTTATCAGAAATTTCAAGGGGAGTACCCTTCCTAATAAGTACCGCAGTCCCCCTGTGTCTTCCTCCCTTATATGATGAGGCAACTACCTGGGAAAATCCCAACTTCTCAAATTTTTTATGCTCAGCATTCGAGAGATGGGTTTCTTGCAGTAACAAAACATTCACCCCCTGCCGCCTCATTCACTGAAGTATCGTAACCCTTTTAATGGGGTTAGTAAATCCATGCACGTTGTATGTGCATACCACCCAGTTTTGCGTCATTGCTTAGAATAGGGAATATTTTCTTGTCCTGAATTCCTACCCCGACACAGCTTTTCCCCATAGTAGTTGCCCCATTTCTTCCTTCCTTCCATTGTAGTCACTTTAACATCATTATTCCTTGCCTTATTTAACTGCTCTGCTTTGCCAAGTGTGTCTCAAAACTTACAACAAACTTTAAACTTTAGAAACATTTCAACAATTGAACTTCACAAAAAAGTATTTCCTAGGTTGGGGGCTATGCAGAATTGATAGCCCCTTTGTCCTCCTTAAAAAAGGGAGAACGGAGGAGATATTTGACCTACCGTTTCCGTGGGACTCCCCCTAGAGCCGCACTACTTGCTAGGCTTCTGTAAGGCGAGCCTTTATACAAGGTCGTCACCTACTCTGAACCAGACAAACCACATTTAAGCCTCCATAGGCTTTAAATATTCCTTAGAAGGAATTCGGCCATAAGCTTTGTAGATGGGAATACTCTGATGAAGAGACCCCTGCCCAGACATACATTCCCAGTACCAGATATTACGGGGTCTGGGGGTAATAACAGCGGTGCAGGAGTGGCTATAATAATACATCTCTAGACCCCTCCACATACAGCTACATTCTGCAGTCGAGGGAGCACAGAAATCCACCTCCCGGCAGCGTGGGTCCCCTGCATACAACCACATCCCAGACATCCATCTTAATGGGGAACTTTTATATTTATATTACTCAGAGCTCACTCATAAGGCTATCCCCAACCCGAGTGCCCCAAGACCTCCCCCCGCTCATGGAGAGACCTGGAAAGTTAGGTTAAAAAGACCCATCCCTCCCCCAGAGTCTCTCTCATTGCCATTAGGTCTCTTGGGATTGTCCATTGCTCTCTTTTAAGATTCCCTCGTGAATGCAACTTTGTACTTATCCTTTATTTTTCCCATCTAGAAGTTAAGTTAAGTCCTCAGTCCGTTCAGTACGAGAGTTCTCTTGTAGTTGAAGCTCTGCTTAGGTTTGCTTCCATCATGGAGGGGATTCTCTGCGAACAGCCTTTTTCGCGAGGAGCTTCTGGACAGTGCGTACCAACTCAGAGTGCACTCCTCTTTTGGTTCCCCCTGTCTTCCTGTCAGCTACCAGCTGGTTGGAGGGTTCCCGATTCCCCGGTTCTGGGCTCCTTCTCTCCTTGATTATGACTCCACGCTTCCCCAAGGCTTCTAAGGCCTCCTCTGCAGAGGCATAGGTCTTCGTTCCATCTTCCCAAAAGACCCTCAATCTTGCTGGGTAAGGCGTGTGAAAACGTACTGACTTTTCCCTCAGCACTCTCAGTATAGGCATGTATTTTACTCTTTCCATTTGTATTTCGGATGGGTAGTTGTGATCTATGTATAGCCTATGAGTTAAGTATCTAATGTCCTTCTTTGCCCAAGCACGCCAAAGTATTTCTTCTTTAGCAGAGAACGAGTTTAGTTTAAAAACTATGGATCTCGGCCTTGCTGCAGGATCAGCTGGCTTTGCTTGGGAGCGCACGATGTGCTCTTTCAATGTGGAACATCATGGTGGTAGGGAGATCGAGTACATCCTTCAGTAAATTTTCTAGAAAGGCAGACATAGGGGCAACTTCTGAGTTTTCTGGGAGACCATACAGTCTCAAGTTGTCTCTACGAGAACGCCCCTCCAGGTCCAGGCACTTTGCTCTTAAAGATTCCGTTTGTTGTAGTAGGGTGTGGATCACCTTTGTCACTTGCATTGTTGTATCTTCAACCTCAGATAGCCTCTCCTCGAGGTGATTCACCCGAGTCTCAAAAGCCGTTAGTTGCTGCTGCACCGCTCGAAACTCTTGTTTGTTCTCTTTTCGAGATTCGGTTATTTCGTGGAGCAACCTCTCGAACCTGGACCTCGATAGCTGCTCTGTTTCTCCATCCGTATCGTATTCCAGAGACCGGCCGGCCTTGGGGCGAGGACGACCTGCTGGATAGGCCTGATTTTAATCTGGATGCATCCTTACTGCACGTCTTGGGTTCTTGCCGAGATTTCCCTCTGTTTACATGCTGAGAATGGCCCCCTTAGCTTTTTGACATTTTGGAGTAAATTTATCGCAATCTTTGGGGTTTTTTTTGGTTTGTTAGGCTCAGAGCGTCACGGACTAGGCTTGCATTGATGCCGTGACGTCACCGGAAGTTCCCACATTCTTCATCTTCACTGTCATGATTCACGGTCACGTCACGAATTACAAAACTACGTTTTTTTGTAGTTAGTTGCATGTAATCCTGTTTCGTAGTATCTCGGGTCTCGGCTTCACGATTGTACTGATTGATATGAGTTTTCACATTGGGTAGGATTGTGTGGTACAGGTCAAGGAAGTACAGCTGTAGGCATTCGCATTCCCGTACAGTTTATTATTATTATTATTATTATTATCTCACACCAGACACTCATTACGACTCCGACTCCAAGACAAATCACGTTCTTCATCTTCACAGTCACGATTCATGATCACGAATCACAAAACTGTACTTTTTTTGTAGTTAGTTGCATGTAAGCCTTTTTTGTTGGGTCTCGGCGTCACCATTGTACAGATTGATATGAGTTTTCGAATCGGGTAATTTTGTGTGGTACAGGCCAGGGAAGTATAGCCGTAGGTATTCACATTCCCGTACAGTTTATTATCATTAGTCATGTCACTCCAGACACTCATCACAAGACAAATCGTGTTCTTCACTAATCATAGCAGTTACATTTTTTTTAACAGTTCTGATGATATGCTGAAGACCTGTAAAGATGACCAAAACATTGATTTTTTTTTTACTTTTTTAAAATAATGTCCCTCCCCCCCCAAAAAAAATGCTTACCTTCACTGGCTTGACAGTATTCCAGTGCCAAAATTCCTCATCAAGCCAAAAGATGCACACCCCAAGTTTGACTATATGATCTGTGATACAAAAAAAAATGCAATGGTTACATGTTTGTATACATATAGAAAAAAATATTATATATGTATAGATATATGGATATGAGCATTTAAGGTCAGTTATTGTGGAAAACCATGCTGGTGCAAGGTACATTAACTTACCAAGGGTAGTATTAGTGTACACACAGAGGGCAACCTTCCTGTTGGGGGTCAGTGCAGCAGACATCAGGAAATCAACAGCATTATCACATCATCATGGCTGGTTAACTCAATGGTTGGGTCGTCCTTCTAGCACATCATTTAGCAAGACACTGTGCATCAGCCCAGTCAGGTCAAGAAGCATTACATGAAATTCCAGCAGCAACAGCAGCAGGTGACATAGTTCTTATTGGAGTGTGTGCACACATGACTGAGTGTGGTACGAATTAATGGAGACTTTTCTTTCCACTTTATGCTCTCATTTCTCTTCATCTGGAGTCAGGACTTTTCTGGACATAAGACAGCAGCATTTTGAGTGTGCACATTAATTCTGGGGACTATGTGGCAGAACTGCAAGCATGACTGAGTGCAGCATGAATTAATGGAGACTTTTCTTTCCTCTTCCAGAATACACATAAGGAGCCAGAAGAACAGTGGGTCACCCTGGAAACAGGAAATGGGACAGCCATACGAATTGGGGTTGTCCACAGGCCTCTAGACCAGGGGGAGGACATAGAAAAATTACTGTTAGAAGATATACAAAACATGACAGCTAAAGGGGAGGTTCTGATAATGGAAGACTTCAACATACCAGATACAGATTGGTCAATACCAGCAGGAACATCCACCAGAACTAGACACATAGCAGATTCTCTGCAGAGGGAGGGCCTCAATCAACTGGTACAACAACCCACAAGAGACAGGGCTATCCTAGATCTAGTACTAACTAATGGAGAAAGGATCACAGATCTCCAGGTAGAAGGTCATCTGGGCTCCAGTGACCATCACATGGTGTGGTTCAATTTGGCCACTAGAACTAAATCATCCCATTCCAAGGAAAAAATATGGGACTTCAGAGGAGCTCAGTTTGATAAGCTGGCCATCAGAGTTAAGCTATCCCTGGCAAGAAGAAATACAGGTGAGGGAGTACAGGCAAAGTAGGCAAGCATTAAGGATGCAATACTTGAAGCAACATCCCATTGTGTTAGAGAGAAAAGCAAGAACAAAAGAAGAAGGAAACCATTTTGGTTCTCAAAACCAGTAGCAGAAAAGGTCAGAGCCAAAAGGCTGGCCTTCAGGAAATATAAGGGAATGCAGCGGGACGAAGATAGGGAAGGCATTCCAAACTTCCCTAAGGGAAGCAGGGAAAGCAGTAAGGCAGGCAAAGGCCCAAACCGAGGAAACACTAGCACGAACAGTAAAAGAAGGGGATAAGATTTTCTATAGGTACATTAGTGAAAGGAGAAAGTCCAGAGGGGGTATTGCTAAGATCAAAGGGGATAAGGGAATGTGTGGAGGAGGACCAAGGAAAAGCATTTATCCTAAATAGATACTTCTGCTCAGTATTTACTGAAGAGAAGATAGGGTAGGGCCCACAGCTCAGCACCATAGACACATGGGGGAGGGAGGTGTGCACAAGTCCCTTCACAAAAGAAAGGGTCCTACAAGAGCTCGCTAAGCTCAGGGTGAACAAGGAAATGGGACCTGATGGCATACATCCCAGGGTACTAAAGGAGCTAAGGGTGGAACAAGCAGAGCCATTCGCAGAACTGTTTAGTGAGTCTCTGAGCACAGGAGAGGTCCCAGAAGACTGGAGAAGGGCTCATGTGATCTTGCTCCACAAGAGTGGTAGCAGGGAGGAGGCAGGGAACTACAGACCAGTCAGTCTTACCTCAGTAGTAGGCAAGAATATGGAGGCACTCCTCAAGGAAAGGATACTGCAACACCTGGAATCCATAGGCGCACTGGATCCAAGACAGCATGGGTTTACAACAGGAAGATCCTGTCAAACTAATCTCATTGATTTCTTTGACTGGGTAACCAGGGTGGTGGACCAAGGGGGTGCAGTTGATGTCACCTACCTTGACTTCAGTAAAGCTGTCGATACTGTTCCACATAGAAGATTGATTGATAAGCTGGGTAGGCTCGGGGTGGGTCAGACGTTGGTCAACTGGGTGGCAAATTGGTTGGCAGGCAGAAAACAGAGAGTGATGGTAAATGATATACAGTCAGAAGAGATGCAAGTCACAAGTGGGGTACCTCAGGGATTAGTCCTGGGGCCAGTCCTCTTCAGTATTTTCATCAGTGACATTGTAGATGGACTGGAAGGTAAGGCTTGTCTGTTTGCAGATGACACCAAGATCTGCAGAGTAGATTATCCAGATGGGGTGGGCAGAATAAGAAGAGATCTGGATTAACTTGTAGAATGGTCGGAAGAGAGGCAACTGAGGTTTAATTCAAAGAAGTGCAAGATCATGCACATAGGGAAGAGAAACCCTGAAGCCACCTATAGGTTGGGAGGGGAGTTGCTAGCAGTCATAAGGGAAGAAAGAGACTTGGGCATCATCATCATCATCATCACAGATGACCTGAAATCATCCAAACAGACCATTAAAGCAGTAGGTAAGGCTAGAAGGATGTTAGGGGTGTATTAGTAGGTGTATCACAAGTTGTAAGAGGGAGGTAATAATCCCTCTTTACAAGACACTGGTTAGGCCCCATCTGGAGTACTGTGTGCAGTACTGGAGGCCACACCTGCACAAGGACATTAATAAAATGGAGGCAGGCCAGAGAAGGGCAACCAAAATGGTGCAGGGACTGCATCAGAAAACATATGAGGACAGATTAATAGAGTTCAATATGTATACCCTAGAGCAAAGGAGGGAGAGAGGTGATATGATTGAAACATTCAAAGATCTTAAGGGCATTAACAAGGTGGAAGAGTCTAACATGTTTCAATATAAGAAAAATAATAGGACAAGAGGACACAGCATGAGATTAGAGGGAGGCCGATTAAGCGGTAATGTGAGGAAATTATTTTTCACAGAAAGTGTGGTAGATGCATGGAACAGCCTACCTCAGGAAGTGGTGGATATGAATACAGTGCAGAACTTCAGACAGGCATGGGATAGGCATAAGGGAGCAATACAGATGAGTATGACTAGATAGGCCATTGAGAGAGTACATGCCTATGGCACATTCATAAGGTAGAAAAAAAGCAGACTGGATGGGCCTCGTGGTCCTTATCTGCCATCAACTTCTATATTTCTGTGTTTCTCCTTATGCTCTCATTTCTCTTCATTTGGAGTCGGGAATTTTCTGGACATAAGACAGCAGCATTTTGGGTGTGCACATTAATTCTGGGGACTGCGTGGCAGTACTTCATGCGTGACTGAGTGCGCCATTAATTCATGGAGACTTTTCATTCCATGTTATGCTCTCATTTCTCTTGGTCTGGACTGGGGAATTTTCTAGACACAAGACAGCAGCATTTTGGGGGTCCACATTAATTCTGGGGACTGTGTGGCAGCACTGCACGCATGACTGAGTGCTCCTTTAATTAATTCACTTCCTTGTTATATTACAACTTAATAATGTCTGTTTCCAAAAATAAATAATTTTAGTGGTCTCAGTAATGTTCTATTTCTGTCTTGCTGTGTGCATGTTTGGAAAAGCAGGATTGAGCAGTGCAATAATAATGTGCTAAACAGCACTTGTGCAGTTCACTGTTGTGTGCAGTGCACTGTTATGTGCACACATTGTCCAGCTCCTTGCAAACATATATGATGACTTGTTCCACTCTTTATGGTATAAAGACTAAAGATAAGACTATGTAATGTATATTTTATTTGTAGCATCGTCACCAGTGGACCAAGTCATATAATATGTTTTCTGAGGGCTCGGTGGGCAGTGTGCACCTCACAGTACACACATGCGGTTTAGTAGATCATAGCACTGCTCACTCCTGCTTTTCAACAAACCCTACAAGACAGAAATGAAAATTGCTGAGGCACCAAAAATATTTCATGGTAAACAGAAATTAAGTGGGAATATAACAGGTCCAGTCCACTGGCACACTGCACTAACACTGGGGGGGGGGGGGCGTGGTTCTGGTGGACAGCAGCTAGCTGCAGAACTGCCACTGCCACACTAAACTATAAAGCCAGCACTCCAGATTAATAAATGCAAAGAACAAATGCTCACTGCTGCAAATTTCTTGATGGAAAAACAAGACACATAAAAATGACCCCTTGGCTTCAGTGCTTAGGCCTTCATTATGGGGCTACCAAAAGAAGGCCTAACCACCAAAACACAAGGGTCATTTCTGTGCTTTGTTTTGCCATCAATACATTTAAAGTAGCAGACTGTGAACATTTTTTCTTTGCACTTTGTGGTCTGGAGTGCTGGCTTTCTGGTTTAGACTGGCAGTGGCAGTTTTGCAGTTAGCTGCTCTCCACCAGAACCTGACCTGATCACAGTGTTAGTGCAGTATGCTATTGGACTAGTTGCATCTCTAGTCCTACCCAAGACCTCCTTGAAAATGAGTTTGCTCAATGGAGCTTTTATTGGTGAAATAAATAAATGAAATGAAATAATAGGCTTAGATGTGGCCAATGAGGAACATGCAAAATAGGAGAAGTCCACACCTCTACTGATCAATTAGTGCTAAGGGACAAACAGCATTAAACTCAACACTGGATCATTCATTTAGTTTTAATCACATTTTTTTCTTTGCTCGTTTCAAATTTTTTATTGAAATTTTCCTTTAACGGTACAGTGGTGCACAAAACAATGTTATGAATTCTACAAGATACAGCACAATTATATAACTTTACCTGTTGGCAGTATAGCCTAGAGGTTAAAGTAATGAGCTGTGGATGAGCTCTGTACATTCTGTAGACCTGGTTTTGATTCCCTCAGCCTCCACTGGCATACTGTGTGACTCTAAGCAAGTCACTTCAGCACCCCAGTGCTCCCAGGTCACTGCTGAAAAGAGGCACTTGTGTCTAGTGGGCCCTACCCAGTTACCAAATAATAATAGAAACATTTCATCATAATTCAGGTGGATGTTAAAGATTCCATGGCACTTATCAAAAAGAGTAGGGGAAATTTTTATTAGAGGTCAAAAACAAAATACAATCAAAGAATACAAAACGAAAAGTCAGGGAGAACAAAAACATAACACATCCAGTAGTCAATACAAATCAACATAAAATCACCTAAAAAAAAAAACAAGAACAGTGAGGGACTCAGAACAGGAAAATTAGAAAAATTAACAGCCATCTACTAACCAGAATATCCAAAAAGGTGACTAACCCACCCACCCAACATGATGCCATAAATGATGCGCCACTTCAGACCCCAGAGTATGAAACTCATATAAATTATCCAGGTCACTCTGGATGCGAAAAAAAACATCCTGCAAGTTAACAGTTTTATTCTGAAGACATTGTAAACATCTTGCTTGCCAGATGGCGCATTTAAGACAGGCCAAAACCGAAAAAACTGTACTCTGATTCCATTTATACCATTCTTTTGGAATTTGTCCCAAAATTAAAATATCATAAGTCATAAAGTGA
This sequence comes from Neoceratodus forsteri, assembly GCA_016271365.2. Classification (NCBI taxonomy): domain Eukaryota; kingdom Metazoa; phylum Chordata; order Ceratodontiformes; family Ceratodontidae; genus Neoceratodus; species Neoceratodus forsteri. Next base: position 151,571,213 of record JADMNL010000028.1, read on the forward strand.
AACACTGGTTCACCCCACATAGTAGCCAGTGTAGACCAGAATCCCTGCACATGAACATAGTCAAAATACAGATGATGTATGGTTTCTAAATACCCCTTACAGGAAGGTTCATAACAGTACCTGTCTCCTAACTGTTTATGTTTCTGATTATTCCTTACATTAAGCTTCTAGTGTCCACAAAGCCAAACCATATCTTGCATTTTTTTTGGTATTCTGGGTTCTATCATGCTAGCAAGCAATAAGTCAGTTTTCACAGTAGCAGGAACCAAAAACAAAGGATCTTCAATAAAACAAGAATCTACAATATGTTTATAGAATAATTTTTTTCATGAGAAATAAACCAAAGAAGCTCAATCTTCCACATTCTAATATATTTGAGAGTCAATCGAACATAATCTGGAAGTAATTTTTCTGACTGATGCCATTTACCCCTACCCCAGGCCGCCAGGAACTCTGTTCCCCATAAACTCATACACAGAGATCCCATATCCTCAGTATCCAATAGCGTCGGACGAATAGTGCTATAAAAAAAATTACCAAAAAACCCACTAAAGGCTGGATCATATTAAGGCCTCCTGACTTCCAAACTCTGTATGTATGAGCCTGTTTGACAGGATTTAACCTGCTCCCCCATAAAAATGAGAAAAAAAGGCCCATAATCTTTGTATGCATACTATAAGGAAGAGGGAACACTTGTGACACATACAGAAAAATAGGGGTTATGTATGACCGAAGAAGAAATACTTTTTTCTTCCGTGACATTTTCCAGGATTGCCATTTAGCAACTTTCTGTTGGGCTATATCGAAAAACATATCCCAATTACATCATAAGGCAGTAGAAGTACCATAATATATACCCAATAATTTTACACTACCCTGAACTATCGGTATTATAAAATAATTAGGAACTAAGGCAGAGCCTAAAACCAATATCCAACTTTTCAGAAAATTAATCCGTATACCAGTATAAGGTTGCAACCCCTGAAGAACTTGAAGAACTCTCATGCCAGAATCCAAATTTGCCACAGTGAAAATGCAATCATCAGCATATTCTAAAACTTTTCTAAATATACAACCCTTTGTAGAAGTAATAGGCAGTACCTGAGGGTCTACGTCTATCCGCCTTAAAATAGGATCAAGACCAAAGACAAACAACAAAGGACTTAAAGGACACCCCTGTCACACTCCAATATTAAGATGGACAGTGATGCCCAAATATCCATTCACCAAGGGAGTAATCAGTGCCTCAGAATACATAATTACCAACAAAGTAAGAAAAGATTCAGGAATACCATACAATTTTAAAACAGCCCAAACATGTTCATGACGGATGGCATCAAATGCTGTTTCCTGATCTAGTGACAAAAGATAGCCAGACAGAGCATTAGACAGACCTTGCTTGACCAGTTCTCTTAAATAATTCAAATTATGTACAATATTCCTACCAGGAACTGCACACGTTTGAGTCGAAATAAGCAAACTCCTTGCTACCCTAGAAAGTCTATTCGTTAAAATAGTGGCCACAATCTTATAATCAGAAGTCAAAAGGCTAATGGGTCTCCAGTTTGTGAGCTGTTTGGAATCTCCTTTGTTTTCATAATGAAATATCATTATCCCATTACTCATACTAGATGTGAGTCTATTTTCCGACCAGATGGATTGAAAAAGGACTTGCAACCATGGAAGTACACTATTGGAGAAAAGCTTATAAAATTCATTGGGAATGTCATCAATTCCTGGGGTAGTACGAGTTGATAATTTATTAATAGCCAAAGAGATTTCTACTTCAGTAATAGGAGTCACCAAAGCCTCTTGATCTGCAGGTAAGAAAGGAGGAATAACTAAATCATGAAAAAAGGAGCTAGGTAAAGCTGGGGAAACATCCTGAAATTTAGAGGTAACATAATTTTGGACAACCCGACACATGCCCCTCACATCCTGCACCAATGTGCCATCACTATCTAGTAAGGCAGACATACCAAACCGTTCCGAGCTCTGTGAGGAAAGATCATAAGGATTAACTTGCTGCTTAGTACCAGTGAGCAAATATTTTTGCTGTTAAAAACATTTGTCTTCTCTAATTTTTAAAAAATTATACATTTTAAGTTTAACGTCTTGAAGCTTCGAGAAAGGGAAACCATCTGAAACCGACACCTGATTCAGGAGTTTAATATACTGTGCTCTATACCCTAAATATTCCAGATAATGGCTTCTAGCTTTACACTTTGAAATATGAAGAAATAATAATTTCAAGTCCAATTTGGTATCCTCCCACCACTCAATGGGGCTATCATACAAAAAGCAAAGATTAGCCCGTGCAGCAAATAAATCATTAACCTGACCCACTGTGATGGCATCATGTAACAAGTCAACATTTAGTTTCCAGAAAGCACGACCCATAGGAAGTTGTCGATATGGACCTATCCGGATTTTAACTACCAAATGATCCGAGGTTTCCATAGGCAAGAGTGCAACCTCCGAACAGGTAAGTCTTTTGGATAAAAACCAAAAATCTATGCGGGACGACAAAACCCCCTTAAAGAAAGTATGTTGTGGAGAAACATGTAAAATATCATAAACATCTGCAAGATTATTGTGTGTAAGTACCTCACAAAGCATATTTGTGTCACAAAAAACCTTCTGCGTCTTCCTACCCCAATCCTGTGGGCCTAGGCCACAATTAAAATCACCCCCCACAACACCAGTTTAGATGTATGGAGATATGGAGAGATCCTCTTAAATAAAGCTGCCCTATCTACCTTCTGTTGGGGAGCATATACATTGAGTAAACGATATACACAATTAGAATGAACAAAATCCACCAACTGAGCTCTACCTGGCAAAATATCAAAAACCTTCAGAATTTGAACATTTATATCAGAAAACAAAATGCCCAACCCATCACATACATCCTTCCCCAAGGACCACAAGGAAATACCCCATCTCCAGTCTTTTTCAGCTGCTTTTAATTGCGACAAAGAATGCAACCTAGTATCCTGAAGCAGCAGCATATTACCCCGGCATTCCCTTAGACTAGCAAAAGTAACCAGTCTTTTATGAGAAGTTTTAATGCTATTAACATTAATGGTGAGCAGGACGACACCTCGATCCATGGGTAACATGCGAGAAATGGGAAAATAATAGAGAAAAAGGAATCAGAATATGCCACCAGAAACACATTGTTTCCTTTTCTTTCTCTTTTTTGGCTTAGGTTTATCACAAACACCTATGTCCAGGACTGTTTCTGTATGTGAGGAGGCCACAGAAGAGATATCTGAAGCCAAACCATCTTCTTCTTCTTCCTGATCCTGTAATGGTGTGTAGGTGTTTTGCAAGGGAAGGGGATCAGAATCATTTGGATTTTCCAATGAAACTTTACTTGATTTAGAACGGGTTACTCGATGGAAAGATGCCTCTTGTTGTGTATCTGGAGGAGGCATATTAGATGGGGCTGTAGAGATTGAGGGGCCAGCAAGGGGTCCCAAGTCCACGTCATGTACAACAGTATCTTCCACTGGTAAAACCACAGGTACTGAAGGAACATCTGGTACAGAAAAAGGTGGATCTAGCACCATGTCCAATACTGGGAGAATCTCAGAAGAAACGGCTGCCATGGGGGCTGAAGAGGCCTCAGATGGGACCAGAGGTCAAGGGGGAGAGACCAAAGGGGAGGCCTGGGGATGAGTAAGCATGTCCTGAATTTTCTGACTATCCTTCTGGGCTGTAGCCACATAAACATCCTGCTCTGCTCTAATGGCCAGATCCGTATTATTCTGGGAAGCCCAGGAACAAGTTCAAAAGGTATGGCCAAGTTCATCACATAAGTTACATTTAGGAGGATTCCTACAATGTGCACCTACGTGTCCCAAATCACCACATAGGCCACACTTCTGCTGGTTGCAAACATTACTGAGATGGCCCAAAACTCCACACTTATAACAGGCCCATGGTTGACCAGGGTAGAAAATCACCCCTCTATCCCTCCCCAGGAAGAAACAATTAGGCAAATGCTGTGTTAAACCATTTTCCAATAGTAAATCTACCAAAAATGTCCAACCCCCAGTCCATAAACATTCTTCATCTAGGATAGGTTCTGGATGTCCCTTGACCACACAATGTTGCTGCAACCAATATGTAATGTCTGCCACATTGACTACCTCATTACAGAACAGGACTGTGATTTTTTTTGAGACCAGTTTTGTCAAGGGAATTGCAATAAAAGGACTCCATAATGGAGAATGCTTGAGAAGCTGAAATTGTTTCCAAAACCTATCTAAACCAGCTGAATGTTTAAAACTAATGTCAAAGACAGTATTCCCAGGCATATGGATTAGAGCATAGATTTCATAGGCATAGAACTTCATACTGCCTTTCAGCAATTCCCGTCCAACAAACCGTCTATTAGGGACCTCTGACATAGGACCCCTAAACTTCAGATGCACCGCATTATGCCATGCTGCTGGTTCAGGAGAAAGCCCAAAAGTGGCAGGGAACAATTTTTCCTTAATACCTGTATGCCAAACAGGTGGTGCAGCAGTTGGTGCAGGTGCAGTCTCCACAGGGACTCTGACAGGGCCCTTAGAGGACAAATGCTGTACAGCAGGCTGTGATTCCCCAAGATGTGAAAGAGACATTGGGGGGAGGGTTAGGCGAAGAAGCCTCTCCTTCCAAACATTTAATATCCTCCAAGAGAGTATCCGGAGCCTGTGCAACAGAGGACTGAGGCTGTGCAACAGGGGAGCCTTGTCCCAATGCGATAGATGCACTTGAAGGAAGAACCGGCTCTGAGTCTGTAAGTAACATGTCTGAAGATAAGGGCTCAAGGTTAGCATCCCACCCCTTCCCATCCGGAGACTTCACCCACCCAGCTGCCTCCAAGGCCTGGGAAACCCATGCCTCCGGAGCTGCAATCTCCCCTGAAGGAAGAGCACTGAAATTGGGAACTGGCAAGGAAGAGGCAGGCTGCTGAATAACAGCAGACGAACATGTGTCCAAAGTACAAGAAGTAACAACAGTACCAAGCTGTGTAGAGTCAGTTCCAGGCAAGGGGAGTTCCAGAACAAAAGGCTGGGGAGAAGAAAGGTCACCATGATGCATGGAACACTGAAGAGATCCTTGGAAAGCACTCGAGTCACGACGTGCACTAAAGTGCCCCATAGCCAAGTGATCAGATGCAAAAGTACTCACTGTGCCTCCAGGGAGAACCGGGGGGAAGATTACTGGTATAACGATAGCAGGCTGAACCATTTCAGACTCACCAGTCGCTTCAACCTGCATTCGGTCTTAGGTTAGAGGAAGCGGAGCACTTCCTCTTCCTGTACCACCAAACAAGCCTCCCGTGCGCATTCCAGATCCTGAAGTAAACGGTTACGTAGCTCAAGAAACCGACTCTCCTCTCAAGCCAACTGTTGTTGTATCAAATCCACCGTAGGAACAGTAACCAGATCCACGGACTCCGACCGAGCTACGGTATGATCCACACTGACACTAACCTGGGTCATTTCTGTAGAAACATCCCCTGCCAAAAAATCCTTTAGATTCTATAACGATCACAGGCAGTAGAAGGAAGGCCGAGGAGGTGATCAGCACCCCAGCCTTTCACACGTCCACACTCCTCAACGTCCCAGCAGACACTGATCCCGTTTGCACAGAGTCACAACGCCCGCCACCGATGGAGTAGGGGAAAGTTTTATTGAGACAGAAAATCGTGTAACACATACCAGTACTGCACAAAATCTACAAACAACAGAGAGAGAAAAAAAGGAATACAAAGGTAATACAATATATAACAATTTGCAAACCAGAAAGAAAGGCATTACAAAGACATAATGAAGGAATAACCATCAAGTCACAGCAAAATCTGAGTCAGTTATCCAAGGAAGTGCAATCCATAAAGCAAGCAGGCGTGACTCTGAGTGCATGTTTTGTTCAAGTTCATAGATGGTTTTCAAATCTTTCACTATTTTCTGTTCTAATTCCAAATATGTGCAGTCTTTCTGTTGTAGAGCAAACTTACATCTAGCCATCCAAATGTTCCATTTAATTACAACGAAGACAAGATTTAAAGTATCTGCATGCCAGGAGGACCATTGAGGGGAAAAAACACCATACATAAGCATCTGAAAAGTTACAGACTGAAAAATCGGGGTAGCCCACTGTCGTGCCAAAAAGGCCCACCAATTCCGAATAAATGTACATTCAAAAAACAAATGGGAGATTGTCTCCAATGCATCTGTGTATGGCCTAGAACACACTCTATCTGGAAGCTGTTTATGTTTGTGGTTGGCTTTAACATTTATCCGTTCACGGCAAGATAGCCAATGAAAATCCCACATATGTGCAGGTATTCTTTACACCCAACAAAGATAAAGAGAGGAAAGATGCTGGACGGACATTTCTCAAAAGGGATTGTCAAACAGACAGAGGAGAGAAGAGTCTTATATAGGGTCTTATGCGGATGGGCAATAAGTATCTGAGGCGATACTTTCCATTGTTTCAAGCGTAAAACATATGTTTCACATACAATGGCGTGCCTTCTGTATGTCGTAACACACGAAGGAGTTGTGTCCCACTGGTGGAACCAAACTCCACAGGAATCATAAAACACATTTACCACCCTCTCTGAGAGTTGATCAGAAGAGGTCTCAGATTAGCCGTAAAAAATGCTAAAAAAACAACAGAGGATTTATCATACCAACACCTCCTCCATAGCAGACAAATAAGTAACATTTCTCTTGATCGGGTTCAGCCTGCTCCCCATAACGCCTGAAAGAAGAGGCTGAAAACCGTTGTTTCCAGTTGTTTGGAATAGGAAAACATAACTTAAATATAGAAACAATGGAATCAAAAGGTTTTATCAAATAAACTCTCTTTTCTTCCCAATCGACCCTCTATTCCAAGAGGCGACTTTCAGTTTACCCTGTTGCAATTTATGATCCCAGTTAAAAAATCAGAAACTTTGGTCCCAAAATAAACCCTAAAATACGAATAGGGCCCTCTACCAGACGTAGCTGCCAATATAGGACATCGGGGCCACGACCGATCCCAACCTGATACCCACACTTTGTCAAAGTTCAGACGGGCTCCTAATAAGTTCCAAACAAAGAACATACTTAGAGAGGTCGTTACTGAGGACATATCAGCTACTAGGAAACATATATCATCTGCATATGCAATAGCTGTAAACGGTGCACGTGCAGCGGGGCAGGAGATGGCATGAATCTGAGGGTGAACATTCAGGCGTCGAAGCAGGACATCTAAAAACAGGACATATAGCAGAGGACTGACAGGACAGCCTTGGCGGACTCCTCTTTTAACAGGAATCATAGGTCCTACCCACCCATTTACCACAGGGACACCGTGGCTGTCCTGTAGAATTTTTGTAGCCATCGTATCATGTCTTCTGGTATATGCAGAAAACGTAATGCCGTCCACAAAAAATCTTGGTTAACCAAATCAAATGTAGCCTTCTGATCCACTGAAACAATGATACCAGAGGTCAGGCCCGCAAATCCATGGGAAAACAATTCTCGTAGGAGAATCAGGTGATCTGAGATTTGCCTGGTAGGTATAGAGCAAGACTGGGCAGGGTGTAAGACCTCGGCCACAATGCCAGTCAGACGTTCCGCGAATATCTTCATAAGGATCTTGAAATCAGCATTTAACATGCAAAGAGGGTGCCAATTCTCAAGGAGGTGAATGTCGCCTTTCTGTTTGTAGATATACAGCAAAGTACCCTTTGCAAAATCTAAGGGAATGTCCTCGCTACGCAACAGGGCATTAAATACTGAGGTCAGTTCAGTGGCCAAGTGAACATTTAACACTTTATACAAATCAGCTGGGAGACCATCCGGCCAGGGTTTTCTGCAAGGGCAGCGAGAAATCACTGAAGACAGCTCTTGCACTGTCACGGTAGCATGCACAGCCACATTCTGTTCGAAGGAGTGGGATCTCAAGATCCGTGAACAGGTGGCAATGTCAGTCATAGTAGCTGGAAGGGGAGAACAAGGTGGTTGTGTGATCTGTCACATCTGCAGAATTTCAGAACGTGTGAGGCACAACGCACCTTCAGAATTGCTAGGCTCAGCATTGATTTCTGGGAAACAAGACGTGAATTAGACTCAAAGGGCAAACTACGTCCCGTGGTCCAGACATATGGAATTTATGTTGATGGTACAATTGTTGAGATTGTTTGGACTGAAAACAAAGCATGTCCTCCGTATTGCTTGTATTTGAAGAGATAGGTCCTGACTAGTCATATGTGCTGCAGACAGCAGCGACTGTAGATGAGTTCTCTTTTGTAAATAAGCCAAATAATCCCTCTTACATTTTTGTCGACTGTAACTTTTCAGATATATAATCAGGGCATGTTTCGTATCCAGCCACCAACGTATCGGATCGTTATAGCAAATAAACACAGATTTACGAGCAGATATAAAGGACAGAATAAATCTTTGAAACATCATGTCCTGCAACAGGGAAGTGTTAAATTTCCAAAATCCTGGCCCTGTGCTAAAAGGGGCAACTGAGCCTATACCGACTGAGAGTAGTTTGTGATCAGAGAAGGCCACTGCCTATACCTGAGCAGAACTTATTGGCAACATACGGGACAAAAAGACAAAATCAATCCTTGTTGCCAATGTGCCCTTTTGAAATGTGGGGGTATGTTTGGTCGTGAAAGAGAGGTAAGCATCAGTCAAGTGCGCCATCCGAATTAATTTATCCAATTCATGGGAGTCACAAAAGTTTTTTTTGGTGGTGGCAAATGAACTTTTGTCTTGAAGACTCACCACAGTTAAAATCGCCAGAAAAAATCACTTGGAAGGACGTGTGTAAATAGGGGCGAATCAAGGAAAATAAGGCTATGCGAGCCGACTTAACTTGTGGGGCATAAATGTTAATGGCTCGGTACGGGCAGTTACCTAAAACAAAATCCAAAATGAGGACCCTACCAGGAACTAAATCAAACAGTTTAAGTAACCGAAAGTCTGGAATATTAATTAGAATGCCAAGACCCGAACAGGGGTCCGGGCCTATAGACCAAAACGATGGGCCCAAAAGCCAGTCTTGTTTAGCTTGTCTAATCTCCGCACCGTATGGAGTCTAGTATCCTGCAACAAAAAGATACCCAATGGCAAAAGTCTTAAGAAGGAAAACACTAATTTATGTTTCTCTATACGTTTCATACTGTTTACATTAATGGTATGGCAAACGAAGGGCGCCATGTCATAAAAAATAAGGTGTCAAGAAACATCATGACTTTCTCTTCTCAGCCAAATTCTTTCCTTTCAGTTTAACTCTAGCCTTACGCTTTTGTGAGAGGCCAGTGCCCAGCTGGAGCTCTGAATCTGTAGAGCTATCAGGGAGAGAAGATGCGATGGAGGAAGTGTCAGACTCACCCCCCGCGTCGTCAGTAGATGGCTGAAGCACCTCCAAGGTATTAGACAGGGCTATGGGCTGAGTTATCAATGTCTTTGTAGGAGGTGGTGAAGTACGAGGTCCAGCCCTCAGAGACCTCCTATGCATAACAGTAAAAGGTTCACAGGGGGGTGGCATAGTACTAGGACCTGGGATGTGAGCCAAGTCAGATGTAGCTGACAGGGCATTTGTCGGCGGGAGGGTTCCACCTCTAATGGTGTTCTCACAATATCGGCTTTCTGGGGAGCAATGAGCGGGGTAGGCACAGGCACAGGGGTCTGCAAAGCTGAGATCACCGCCGCTGCAGGGGGTGCTGCCACTGTGGTACGAAGCCAAGCTTTTTGTGCCTGTGTAATCACAAAGCGTTGATCAACGCCACCATCATGATCCGCCTGAGCATGGGCAGACCAGTGGCAAGTTTGAAAAGAATGTCCTAGCTCTTCACAAAGGTTACATCTGCTAATATTCCGGCAATGGATCCCAACATGAGCCAACTCACCACAATTATTGCATTTTATCTTGTCACATACATTACTCAGGTGTGAGGGATCCCCACATCTGTAACAGGCTTTGGGCTGACCCAGGTAAAAGAGGACCCCCCTATCACGACCTAAGAAAAAGGAATTAGGTAAATGGACAGGGCCAGAGTAATTGGTATGTAACAGAACCTTAAACTTCCACCCTCCCATCCAAATATTTTCCATGTCCAGGATAGCTTCAGGTTGGCCCTGTACCTTACAGCGTTGTTTCAACCAGTACACAATATCAGACATATCCACGCCTTCATTTTGAAACATCACCATAATGGTCTTAAAGGCGGGTTTCGAGAGGGGGTCGGCCTGAAAGGAAGTCCACAAAGCAGTATTCCGCAAGGCGTGGTACCTAGCCCAAAAGCGGTCTAGGCCACGAGACATCTGGAAATTCACATCGAATGTGGATTCGCCTGATACATGGATCAGAGCGTAAATCTCATGGGCAAAAAATTTCAATGAGTCCTTCAACAGAGTTCTGGCCACATACACGCGGTCAGGAGGTTCTGGAAGTCCACCTCTATAAACAAGTCTCACAGCATTATGTCTTTTCACAGCAAGGACAGGGTGATGAAATAAAGAAGGAGAAGGAAGTTGTCCCACCTGTACAGAAGGAGTCTTATCCTTATTAACAGAATCCAAGACAGTTACTGCTTTACCATCAGATGGGGGGCATACTTCCGAAGTGGGCTTTTGCACAAGGGACAAAACAGGATTTTGTGTGAGTTGAAGTTCCATGGGCATGCTCAAGGGGTCAGAAGAACACTGTGAAGCCAGTTTCCCCTGTTGCACTTCCAGGAAGTCCTCAAGATGGGGGGGACCGAATAGGGGACGGACCGGAGATCCAATGCCCAAGCCCAGGTTCCTGAATCCACCCAGCACCACGCAATGCGGATTCTACTGACCAGGTAGGCTCTACATCATTACCAGCAGTGTGTGCAGGGATTTGCAAAGATGGTCTGCCATCCGGGGGTGGCTCAGGGAGCGTATCGTGTGTTCCAGCAGAGCAGTTCGTCGGCACCTGCAAAGCGGGCCTTGTGTCAGGACCAGTAACTAACAGTATCGAACTCTCCAATGCAGGTGACAGCACAGGAGGCATTCCTGATAGCCCTGTGAGTCTCTCAGAGAGATCGGAGGAGCCATCGCCGTCTGTAGCGGCACTCCGTACACACAGTAGATCATCTTGCATAGTTGGAGCATGTAGCGCCGAATGGCAGACTGACTCAGCCAAGCGCCCTCCAACATCGCGGTCCTGCATTTTCATACTCATCAACGTGTCTTCCACCACTGGGATAGCAAGAGAGGTAATATTGTCCATTGCCGTGAGGGCAGGGAGAGGTATAGTTCCCACAATAGATACATTCCTGGAGGTACTTTCAGACGAAACAGTCGCTTCCTTAATCATAACAGTGTCAGTCGAGGTCTCCAAACATCCAGAGACAGGAGCTGAGACCAAGTCTCCTGCCTCCCCAGCTACCTCTGCAGCAAGCACAGGAGGTTCCGCCATCTTGGACAGAGTATTCCCCTCTGTCGAGTAGGGGAATTTCCCTGGTGTCCTTGCCAAATTTCCCTAGTTCACTAAAAATACCACCAACAGCTTAATCTGAATCAAGGTCAGTTGGCATTCGTCTGTATCCCCCTCCCCCGGGTTGTGTCTGAAAATAGGCAAGATTTGTCTAGTGCACTTACCCTGTCAACAAAAACGAAATAAATAAATAAATATTATTATACCAAATGACAGTTTTAAGGGGTTTAAAAACATTTAGTCCACAGCAGAATTTATCAAGGCTAGGAACCTATAATTCAAAACCATCTAAATATGATTAAACAATCAGTAGTAGTATTCTTTCTGTAGTAAGGAAATTATATAAGCTGTTTTAGGGAGCACAACAATAGTGTGAATATATATATAAGGGAGCAGGCACTGCTGGATGCATTTCAGGACAGCTTCCTGCTGCACATGGTCAGTGAACCAACCAGGTTAGGGAATACCCTTGACTTTGTGCTGGCAAATGGGAATTTTGTGAGAGAACTTACAGTGGAGGAACCGCTGTCAGGGAGTGACCACCACTAAGTATGGCTCACATTGGATATGGGCAAGGAAGGAGTGGAATCTGGCACAAGAGTGCTGGACTTCAGGAGTGCCGGCTTTGGAAGGATGGGGGAAGTGGTAAAAGGGTACCTGGCCAGAATTCAATCTAGTATGGATACTAACCAGAGGTGGGAGCTCATAAAGATGGGGATAGTGGAGGCAACCAAAACCTGCTGCAAGGCCCAGAGCAAGAAGGCTAGGGCTAAGAAACTGAGCTGGTTGAGCAAGGAGGTAATGGAAAAGGTAAGGAGGAAAAGAGCTGCCTTCAGGAAGTACAAGAAAACAGGGAGGGGGGAGGACAGGGAGGAGTACTTGATGGAATCGAAGGAAGTGACAAAGGCAGTAAGGGGAGCCAAGGCATCTACGGAACTCAGGCTGGCACAAGGCATTAAGAAGGGGGAGAAGGACTTTTTTAGGTACATCAGGGAGAAAAGGAGCTGTAAGGACCACATAGTAAGGATTAGGAAGGAGGGAGGTTGGGTGGAAGCAGGGTGCGATAAGGCAGAAGCACTAAATGAGTACTTCTGCTCATTATTTACTAAAGAGAAGAGGGGGTGACACCCAAGGGGTAAGAAATGGCAGAAACAAGGGGGGAGGGGGTGACAGATGGGGAAATCATGGAGGGCAGAATTCGGGAGGGTTTGAAGGCACTGAGGGTGGATAAGGTGCCAGGCCCAGATGGCATCCACCCCAGGGTACTGAAGGAGCTGGCAGAGGTCCTTGCAGGATCTTTGGCAGACCTATGTAATACCTCACTACATTCAGGGTGTGTACCTCGGGACTGGAGGATGGCTCATGTGGTGTCCCTCTGCAAGAGTTGCCCCAAGGATGAACCAGGAAACTACAGACCAGTGAGCCTCACATCCATCGTGGGTAAGCTAATGGAGACTATCCTGAAGGAAAGGCTGGTGGCCCTCCTAGAGGCCAAAGGACTACAGGACAGCAGACAGCATGGCTTCATACGGGGCAGATCCTGCCAAACCAACCTGGTGGAGTTCTATGACTGGGTAACTAGGCAACTGGACAGGGGCCATGCAGTGGATGTCCTGTATCGGACCTCAGTAAGGCATTCGACTCGGTGCTGCATGGAAGCTGGGAAGTAAATTAGAGGCACAGGGCAGGTGCAAAGCTGGTGAGGACGGGTGAGGGAACTGGCTTCGGGGAAGGCAACAGAGGGTGGTGGTGGGTGGGGAGCTCTCACACCCAAGGGTAGTGATGAACGGTGTTCCACAGGGCTCGGTGTTGGGACCAGTGTTGTTTGGGATATTCATTGCAGATATATCATTGGACATCAAGAGCAAGATCAGTCTGTTTGCTGATGATACCAAGGTAGGAGCAGTGGTGGATGACCTAGGGTTATGGCAGGGGTTGCTGGATGATCTGGCAAAGCTTGAAACCTAGTCAGACACCTGACAACTGGGGTTTAATGCCAAAAAGTGCAAGGTGCTGCATTTTGGGATGAAGAACCCAAGGAGGAATTACCAGCTGGGGGGAGTGCAACTAGCCCAGACAGAAGAGGAGAAGGATCTGGGGGTGCTCATTACAGGGTCAATGAACAACTCGGCACAACGTAGGAAGGCAGCTGCAAAGGCCATCAGAATGCTGGGTTATATTGCAAGGGGTATATCCTCGAGGAGGGAGGAGGTGATTCTGCCACTGTATAGGTCATTAGTTAGACCGCACCTGGAGTACTGCATGCAGTACTGATGCCCGTATCTGAAGAGGGACATTAAGTTACTGGAGGGGGTGCAGTGCAGGGCGACAAAGATGATCAAGGGACTGGGGGACTTATCATATGAGAGGAGGCTGAGAAAGTTGAACATGTACTCACTGGAGGAGAGGAGGGACAGGGGGGACATGATTGAAACCTTTAAGTACATGAAAGGAATAAACAAGACAGGTACAGAGGGGCAGTTCAAAGTAAGGGAGGGGCGGGATACCAGGGGCCATGAGATGAGACTGGAGGGAGGAAGGTTCAGGAGGGAGATGAGGAGACAGTTTTTTACAGACAGGGTGGTGGCTGGGTGGAATGCGTTACCTGCAGAAGTGGTATCCAGTAGAACAGTGGACTGCTTCAAAAGGGGATGGGACAGGACAAGGGGGAGGGTCAATGAAGGGGAAGGGTGGAAGGGAGGAGCAGCTGCAGAATAAGGGGTGCTAGCTGCACATTCAAGCAGACTTGATAGACCTCTAGGCCTTTATCTGCTGGCAAATTTTGTATGTTCGTATGTTCGTAATTTCAGATAGGTGTCTTTGTTTTGTAGGGGTGTTACTGGTGTACGGCTAATATTAGAAACAAATAAATTCTAGCGCCCCCCTGAAGCTACTCAAGAAAGCTTGCTAATCATTAAAAGATTTTCTACCTTTGTAACTGTAAAAGGTTTTCTTCCTTTCATAAGTCACGAATAAACTTGTAGCACCCTTACAAAACAAAGCAGTGCATTGCAAAGGTACTTAAAACTAAATGGATGAGTCTGGGTTGAGTTTGCTAGGTTCTTAAACACAAAATTGTATCCATCACCATCAACAGAATACTTCTTTAAATAAGATGTTCTATCCTTAATGGACTTAATCTTAATAAATACATTTTAATAAATAAATGAGTTATTTGCAATCAAATGTCAAGACTGACAATTCTTTCATCCAAGATAAAAGGGGTAAACACAAAATCACAGTAGTTAGTGTGCTAGCTTGAGTTTGGAGAAGGAAGCTGCAAATCATCCTTGCAGTTAGCTGTCTCTGGAGGATGTCTGTGAATTGGGGGGTGGCTTAGGCAGGACGATGTTCAAGGCTCACAGGGTCCAGTGAAACTGTGGGAGGTCAGCACACCTGCAGAGGTCAAAATGCCTTCAAAGTAGCAAGATTGCTTACCACACATACTATCTCAGTAGTCCAAAAACAGGAGGGCTTATAAGAAAGTGCAGAGAAGTTATCCAATAGCCACAAAGTTTATTATACACTATCAGAGCTGAATGGCATAGCTTCAGAAAATACAATCATAAGATCTTCTGTAATGTAGTACCAAAATAAGCTAGTCAGTCATATTATCATAAAAGAGCTGAGGCATTAGATAGCCTAGTACCTTAAAGAGCTGTTGTAAAATTAAACTGCTGAAAAATGCAGGAAGTCCAGCTCCCACCTACTTGTGTGAGTATTGCATAGGTCCCAAATGCCTTACAAAAGTCCAAAAATGCATTCTAACAAGTGATACAATGATCGAGCAAAAAGGTCCAAAGAAACAAAGAATACCTTAGTGCCATACCTTGGAATAGCACAAAGAAATCTGGATTCAGGCTTGCAGGCCATGGCAGCAAGCTCTGATGATGATCTCTCTGATCAAAACGTAAGCAAGTTGCTGCTCTACCTGGATGCAGATCCATCGATGACTCTTCGTTCCCAACTGCGCAATTTAAGGTACTAGGCTATCTAATGTCTCAGCTCTTTTATGATAATATGACTGAACACCTTATTTTGGTACTACATTACAGAAGGTCTTATAATTATATTTTCTGAAGCTGTGCCGTTCAGCTGTGATAGTGTATAATAAATGTTGTGACTGTTTGATAACTTCTCAGCAGTGTCTTACAAGCTCTCCATATTTTGGACCACTGAGATAGTATATATGGTAAGTAATCTTGCTACTTTGAAGGCATTTTGACCTCTGCAGGTGTGTTGACCTCCCGCAGGTTCACTGGACCATGTGAGCCTTATACTTTACACTCCTAGGTATGTGCACCCTCCTCTAGGTGAGCCCCCACACCTTTGTGTTTTGCGCAGAACAATGCTTTTTTATTTTTATTTTGATGACCAGGTAAGATACACTGACTCCAAAGGCACCTTTTACAGGTATGATACGGTGTACAATAGTACAACCTACAATGGTGTGATTCCAAGCAGATGAGTCATAATATGTACAGGTGCTGTAATACATGGTTGGGGCAGAGTTTAAGGCGCTCGGGAAGGGTCATGGACCAGTAGCATGCTCAGTGGCATTTGTTGAGGTGCTGCCTGTCTACTAGGCAAGGCAAGGCAATTTTATTCATAGGGTGCCCATTCCTGGAGGCTCTAGGTGCTTAACAAAATGTCAATAAAATAGGACAAACAATTAAAATACAATAAAGAAAACCTTACAAAAGTAGTAAAATATGATTTAAAATGCAGCAACTTAAGAGAAAAAGTTTCAGGTTTACCGATTGTATGGCCTGGATGTAAAGGGTATATGCAGCAGTCCACAAAAGCCAGGCTAAAGAGGCGGGCCTTCAGCCTCAGCTTAAACACCTCAATCAAGGGGACCTCCTGGACTGCAGGTGGAAGCTAGTTCCACAGGATCGGCCAAGAGACACTAAAAGCATGGTCTCCCAATGTCCTGAGCTGAACCTTGGCAATGTCTAGAAGGCCCCTCTAAGAGGAGTGGAGGGAACAAGCAGAGGTCGTCGGTGTCAGGAGCTCTGACAGGTAACCAGGGCCCAGTCCGTACAGGGCCTTCTAGGTGAGAAGACCCACATTGAAAAGGATCCTGCACCTGACTGGCAGCCAGTGCAGTGCACGCAGAGCCAGGGTTACATGATTGGACCTTGAAAGGCCCATCAGCAACTGCGCTGCTGTGTTTTGCACCAGCTGCAGTCTGTGAAAGGTCCCTCCCATGACCCTGAATTAAAGAGAGTTACAACAGTCGAGCCTAGAGGTAACAAAGGCATGCACCAGCACTGACAGATCCACAGGTAGAATGAGGGGCTTAAGCCTGGTGAAGTTCTGCAAGTGGTAAAAAACACTTTTGACTACAGATGACACCTGAGCTTCAAAGGTCAATCTGCTGTCCAGGATTATGCCCAGATTTTGCACCCTTGAGGAAGCCACCAATGGAGCAGAGCCCAGGACAAGACCTGTGTCAGACCCAGGTGGAAACCCATGTCGCCCACGACCAGGCTCAATCACTACTACAGGAGGGAGGAAAGGGAACTCCACACCAAAACCTTCTACTCATGGTTGAAGGAATGGTGCAGATGGGAGGGGTTCAGCTACACTGGGGACAGAGGATCCAATTGGAGAGATAAGGACCTTTACAGGCATGATGTCCTGCATCCATACAGGAGGGGAACCACAGTCCTCAGTGGACAGTTTAGATGTTATTTAGATGAACATTTAAACTAGCTGAGGGGGGTGGCAGAAGAAATTGGGGAGGCAGTAATTGCCCCCGATAGGCTACAGAAGAAAGTTGGGAGAACCCGATGGGAATGGAATCCTCCAGGGTGGAAATGAATAAAGGAAGCAGGGTGGTAGAAATGAAGGGGGCTAGGAATGAAAGCATTAAAAGGAGAGGGGTGAAGGAGAGGGGCAGAAAAGAAAGAAAGGGGATAACAAGCAGAGTGGTAACAAAATCTGGATGGCCATGTATACGAATGCTAGAAGTCTAGGAAATAAGATTCAGGACCTAGAGGCTATAATGACAGAGGCTGACCTGAGTGTTGTGGCCATTCCTGAGTCATGGTGCACTGAAAATCATGACTGGGACATGTTGATATCAGCATATACTCTGTTCAGGAGAGACAGGTTTGGAAGGAAAGGAGGGGTTGTGGTACTTTATGTGAGGGAAGGCATTAAAGCAATGGATATACAGGGAATATGGGGGGGCGAAGGGGTACTGTAGGTCACCCTATAGATGGGGACTGGAGCCTGTATTTACACTGGCATGATCTACAGACCTCTTGCACAGGGGGAGGAATTAGATAAAGTACTGGTGGAAGCTATTGGCAAGATGGTAGAAAGGTGGAGGTGCTGCTGGTGGGAGACTTCAATCTGCTGGATGCAGAGTGCAACCTCCCAGTTGTGGCTTCAGCTAGAAGCAGGGACATCCTGTACTCCTGCAGGGGGCATTCCTCAGGCAACTATTCAGTGAACCCACTCATAATTGGGCAATACTGGACCTGGTACTCATTAACAGGGACAATGTTGCAGCAGTCAAGGTAGGAAGCCACCTTGGGAACAGCGATCACTGTGCAGTGTGGTTCAGTATAAGAATGGCTGCAGAATTGAACCATACAAGAGCAAGGGTCCTGGACTTCAGAAGTGCAGATTTTAAAAAGATGGGCAAATGCCTCAGGGATTATCTGGTGGGGGGATGACCTGGGTAGGGCGGAGGAACAGTGGGCAAAGCTGGAAGGGGCCATAGGAAAGACAACAAACCTCTGTATCAAGCAAGTGAGCAAAAGAAAGATGAAAAAGAGACCATTATGGTTCTCTAAAGAGGTAGCAGGAAAGGTAAAGGCTAAAAGGATAGCATTCGGAAGGTATAAGGAGACATAGAGCAAGGAGGATAGGGAGGTGTATCAAGGGAAACAGAAGGAGTCAGGGAGAACAGTAAGGAGTGTGAAGGCACAAAATGAAGAGAGAATAGCCCAGGTGGTGATGAGGGGAGACGAACCATTTTTTAGGTATGTATACAAAGGAGGAAGACCTGGGGCATGATCGTCAGATTAAAAAGGGAAAAGGGGGGGCATGGCAGAGGGGGACCAGGAAAAGGCAGACATCCTGAGCAAATACTTCTGTTCAGTGTTCACAGAAGAAGGAGAAAGGGAGGGGCCACAAAAAAGTTAACAGGAGCATTGACGGGATGGAGGTAGATACTAATCTGTTTTAGAGGAGAATGTCCTGAAGGGATTCACTGATCTGAAAGTAGACAAAGCAATAGGGCCAGAAGGGGTTCATTCAAGGGTGTTGAGGGAGCACAGGGAGGTACTGGCTGTGCCTCTGACAGTCCTATTTAACAGCTCATTGGAAACGATAGTGGTTTTGGAGGACTAGAGAAGGGCAGATGTAGTCCCACTTCACAAAAGTGGTAGCAGGGAAGAGGCTGACAATTACAGGACAGTCAACCTGACTTTGGTGATGGAAAAGTTAATGGAGTCACTGCTGAAGGAAAGGATGTTAGAATATCTTGAATACCATGAGTTACAAGACTCGAGGCAGCATGGATTCACATGGGGAGGTCATGTTCAATGAATCTGATAGATTTCTTTGACAGGGTGACCAAGGAATTAGATCAGGGTGAAGCAATGGACATGGCCTACCTGTATTTCAGTAAGGCTTTCCACACCATTCCACATAGGAGGCTAGTAAGCAAGCTGGGTAGCTTAGAAGTGGGTCCCAAGTTGGTAAACTGGTTAAGAAATGTGTTAGGTGATAGGTTTTCCCCTAATCAGTTTCTTACCCAGTTTACAAGCTTCATGGATTCCTGGAACAGTCTTCCAGCTGAGGAGGTGAGGGTGAAAACAGTGGTAAGGTTAAAAAATATATGAGACAGGCATAAGGGAATCTTAGGGAAAGGGAAAGGAAGGGAAGGGATGGGTGATTAATGAGCTGGAGATCAAGTAGGATCTGCGGTGATACTATGGGAAGGGAAAAATGGGCAAACTAGGTGGGCCAAGCAGTCCTTATCTGCTTGCAAATTCTAAGTTTCTATGTTGTAGCAGAGGAATTTTAGATGGGGGCCCTCCAGACTACGTATTACCTCGAGACCTGGTGGTACATTACAATAAAGATGACACAGACGCAGTCGGAAGAGTAAAAAGGTTCGTTTATTCCCGCGTGATGCTATACAGCCGTTGGTGTTACATTCTCTTCACCTTGGTGGAGCAAGCAAACATATATATATATATATATATATATATATATATATAATATATATACATCCCCCACAGCATAAAATCACTCATGCACCAATAGAATCATTTTGACATTAGTATCTAGGCAGAACATGTCTGGACAGGTCTGGGCATGTATTCTACACAATGGTCTCTGCTAGATCCATATAAGGACATGCAGGCTTATGTTGTTGTATGTTGCTATGGTGTGAGTGAAACTTATTGTTTCCCCTAGGTCAAGTTGACCCACTGTGCGCACATGAGCAGTTAGACAGTTTGGTTTGGATGATGACATAGGTACACTATATGGTTACAATCCCCCCTTGTACCTATGGAGACAGCCAGTCAATTTTGGAAAATTCAGGTCTCCTGTGCAATTGTGGAAGTCCTCCAATAGGGGGCCCTATTAGGGACCTTCTGGGTGGCTTTTCCTATAAGTATGCAGTCTGGAGACTATTTATTAATTATGACATGGCTGCTCTCATGAGTTCTGCTCCACATAGCATTTGCATTTCCTGTCTCATGCCTCTGATGGTGCACTTTAGGCAGCATGCACTACGCATTAAAATGCCACCAGTTGTAGTACCAATAGGGCTTTAAATGTCAACACGCCCCATGGTCCATCCAATGTACTGTATATTAGGTGTTCATTATCAGCATCATTAAGTAATTCTTGAACTTTAAGCTGTATGTTATGTGCTGAATCCTCAATGTTAATCAAATGTGTGTCCTTACGGTCTAGCAGGTTCTGTAAATTTAGAGTAAGTGGTGGTATTGGTGCTTTAAATACAGGTGCATAGTTATTAATTTGATATGCCTGATGGGGAGTTTGAGTCCGAATGTTAATTTGAGAAGACTTATGATGTGATATAGGATGGAAAGTATAGTCTCCAATTTGCACATCACCATTAGATACAAAGCAGAAGTTAGGTTGGGTAATAGGACAGGTTTTGCCTTGCTGCGTTAATGTTTTAACATTTGTTACAATACAATATTGGTTAGTAGAGTTATAAGTGGAGATTACACACTGGGTAGTCCATTTTTGTATTTGAACTGGACACCAGACAGTATTATTGTTCTCTTCTCTCATGGAAAGTTCTCCACAAACTGGTTGGGTTTGCGACATAACATTGCACTGGCAGAGCCACTGGCTTTTTATCTTCTCACAAAAATGTAAATTTGGCGCTACCCAGGACCCATTTTTATTCTGCACTAGTATATTAGGTGGGTTTACATGGTATGCGTAGTAATCCCCCTGGAGTTGACCTAGAGAATGGACTTTTACAACACTAGTATACCTTTGAAAAAAAACAAAGACAAGGCGCTGCGTCAGCATGTGGTCTATTAAGCAAAACAAAATATGGTTGTAATAAATGCCGCTGAAAATAGAACGCTGAAAATAGAAAATAACTCTATTTTCTATTTTCAGCGTGCATTTAATATAACCATTTTGTTTTGCTTACTAGTATACCTTTGCTCTGCATACTGCACTTGGGGCAATTTTACAGTGAGGAGTTCCTTCATTGTGTCTGCTAGTGTGCTATTTGGCCTGAACCCTTGTGGTCTTATATATATACTTTGGCCACTTTTCTTACCCACCAAATGGGCTGAGCTCTATTGTAAGCGCAAAGGTTTAAACAGTGGGAGTCATTGACGTCTCGACACATGGGTCAATACCATAATTTGATTTGGGAATCTGACATTTGAATGGGCAACTGTTTGTTGCTTAGTTGCTGTAACAACTTATTTACAGTGGTTAGTACATAAGATCCATAAGCAGAACAGGTTATAGCTTTCCCTATAGTATGGTGCCCTACTTCCTCATTATGCTCATCTATAATGTCATTTATTTTATTCTCAACTTGTTTAAATAGCTTAGCTATCTCATGCATATTATATACGGTCAGTCGTTCCTCAGCTGCCAGTCCAGCCTGGTTGATTGCTAATGGCAGGAGAACTTCTCTCTCCTCCTGTAGGTTTGCAGTATTTTGGTGTTCTCTAATGGCTTCCAGATCGGCTCAATTCCAGATACTCATTCCAGAGCCAAAGAGTCCTGTTATATCACCTGACAGGTCTCTTTTTTGCCTTTTAAGTGATTCATGGGTCTGATTAATCAAAAACCCCTCTTCTTAGACATGGAAAGCACTGACCATATCTAACAGCATGGTGGCATAGAATTTTGATACATTTGTATTGGCACAATCACTTGTACTATTTAAGTCCCAACTGGAAAAATCAAAACTAACAGGTAATCTAATGTATTGTACTTTATTTACAAGAGTTTGATCAGTGCGTGTTGATGTAAGCCCACTGTTTGGCCCTGCAGTAAGGTTGGAGCATGTGGCAGGGTTAAGAGTTAGTGTCACTTGTGCACTAGTCTCTCGAGGGTTGGTGTGATGGGAGATAACTCCACCCAGGATACCAGTAACGTTTACCTGGGTAACTAAAGTATAGGTTGAGATAGTCACTGTGTAGGTGCCTGAATCTTCAGGAGCTACCTTTTCCAACACCAGGGTTCCGGAATTTGATTCAATCCATCCTCGGTGGGGTGACCAAGGCAAGTCACAATAGGGTGTTTTCCATTTTAACTGTTCATTGACCGGCCCATTTCCTCTTTCTGGGCAAAATCTCAAGATGTTGATTTGCGATTGTTCAGCGTCCAGGTTATATCTCGGACATAGGTCGTAGTATCATTGCAGACTCTGGTATAGTTTATTCTCAAGTGTGCAGTGTCCTCATAATCTATGGCTACATGATTGGTCTTGACGTATACTTGTATGTTGGAAGACACTCGGTAGTAGGTCACCACCGTTAATAGTAGTAATGTAAGCATGGTGTCAACCTGGGAATACAAATCAAATGCAGTATCATTGTTTAGTCAGCTTTATCTGATACTTTTTTACACTGATCAACGGGTACCCATAATTGTGGCCTTGTCTTTCATATTTTCGTTTTGTTTACAAAAGTTGATTGTCTCCCATATTGTTGTTGCACAGTTTGGGGCACTGGTTTAATTTCTTTAGTAATTCTTTTTACGTATACTGCAGTCTGTCCCAATTTCTTTATCACGGTATAGGGTCCTAGCCAATTGGCATCTTTCCAAGGTGATTTTTGTTCCCAATTTCAGATCATGACTGTGTCCCCCTCTTTTATTGGGGTGGCCCATCCCATAGAGGGCTGTCTATAATTAACATTTTTCTCATGTGCCTTGGCCATGTTTTGAGTGGAAAATCCTAGGTACTGTTCCAATTGTAATTGTACCCCGGACAGAAACTTTTCATGTTTTACCTTATCACTAATGGGGCCGCTTGGAGAAGGCACATCTGCCGGGTGCGTTAACCTCATTTTCTGCCATGTCATCAATTCGTAGGGTGATAATCCAGTACTTGCCTGGACAGTCCCTCTGACTGCCATTAGAATACCAGCCAAGTGATCTACCCAGTCTTTTCCTGCATCTAGGATGCACTTTTTTAATGCAGTTTTAAATGTTCTGTTCATCCTTTCCATCATTCCCGATGACTGGGGATGGTATGGTAGGTAGTATCTCTGCTTGACCCCAATTATTTGGCACATTGTGGCCATTACTTGATTTACAAAATGAGTGCCTCTGTCTGATTCTATAATATTGGGGAAGCCCCACCTAGTGCACACCTGGTTATATAGAATTTTTGGCGTTGTTATTGCTGTATTGTTTTTGGTGGGAATGCCTCCACCCATTTAGAAAACATGTCTGTAATAACCAGCATGTATATTCCCCTTTGCTGTTGGGAGTGGCCCCACATAATCAATTTGTAATGCATCCCAGGGGCCATCTGCCAAGGGCAATGGCTGTAATTTTGGTTTGTCCCTCTTGGGGTCTTGTTGCAAACATATAAGACAGCGATATAGGCTTTCTGCAATGGTATTATCCATGTTAGGCCACCAGTATTTAGATTTGACAATTTACATGGTTTTGTTGGACCCCCCATGGCCACACCAATGGTGGTTTTCCATGACAATATCATGATATAATTGACTTGGAGGTATCCATTTTAGTGTTTTGTCCCACTCCTGTCTAAACAGGACATTGTCTCTGATTTTAAATTTGTAGTTAGTTTGGGGATCCTTCTGTGTTTGTGTGCATTTATTTACAATCCAGGGGTTCTGGCTTTGCAAATCTACCAAATTTGCTTTGGATAACAGTTTGTGAGTTGGCAGTAGCACTGTGATGGCTGGTTTAATTTGTATGGAGTGAATGGGAGCCTTTGGTCGAATCCCTTTCCAAGGGTCCCCCAATTTTGCTGCCATTTTGGTGAGCTTATCTGCCCTGTCATATCCTAATTCTGCTGGGGTGGCATATTTAGAGTCAACATGGGCCTTAACTTTTATGATGGCTATTCTTCCTGGTGTGGCATCCCCCTCCTTTAATATGGCCTGTAATAGTTCTCTGTGTTTGACGTGCTCCCCAGTTGCTGTTTTCATACCTCTGTTAGCCCATATGGGTAACCAGGTAGTAAGTGATCCCACTGCAAACTATGAGTCTGTGTGTATGCCTAACCTACGTTTGGAGTTTGCCAGTATGGACTCGTAAATTGCTACTAATTCAGAGAATTGGGAGGTGTCCCTTGGTGACAGCTTTATGAGTATTCCCTGTTTGTGTATGGGTCTTTTATCCTCTAGGTGGTAACACCCGGTGTCATGATACACTGCTGCACCCACGTATGGGACTCCTTGTTCCCAATACATTGACCCACCCACGTAAGCCACGTCATAGCCATTTGTGCCATGCCTATCCACAAAGGGTGACTCTCTGGTTGCTATTTGTTGAACCTCCCCACAATCATGTGGCTCTCCCTGGTAAGCCAGGTACTGTAACATATGTGGTACTGTCAATTTCTCAACGGTGATATTTTTATCTTGCAGGGCTAACAGCCACCTTGCTTGGTGAGTTAGACTAATTCCCTTAACTTTGTTTTCTAACAATAATTTTAAAGGGGTGTGTGTGGTTTGTATTATGATGGGGTTAAACCTTGTGGTCGCCTCGCTTGCTTGTACAGCCCAACCAATGGCCAGGACAGCTCTCTTGCACATGTTAAAACCCCTCTCTACCTCTGGTTGTTGTCTGTTTAGGTAGGTGACTGGTACTGGCTTTCCGTTCTGTTTTTGTAACAGCACAGCAATGATGGTATCATCGGTTGCATTAGCTTGTAAGATAAATGGTTTTGAGTAATCAGCTTGGATTAAGGCTGGCGCTGTCTGTAATGCCTTTTTTAACTTATTAAAACAGTATAACTCTTCCCCCTCCCAGATGAGCTTATATTGGCCCTTTGGGTCATCTTTTAGCATATTATATAATGGCTTTGTGATCTCTGAGTACCCTTCGATATAATCTTTACAGAAATTTGTCATACCTAATAATTTTCTTAGGCCAGTAATAGTAGTAGGTAATGGTAGGGTTTGGATCAGTGTCATCCTGTCAGGGTCTAGTCATCTCCCCTTGGG
This sequence comes from Neoceratodus forsteri, assembly GCA_016271365.2. Lineage (NCBI taxonomy): Eukaryota > Metazoa > Chordata > Ceratodontiformes > Ceratodontidae > Neoceratodus > Neoceratodus forsteri. The sequence continues at coordinate 151,596,373 of JADMNL010000028.1, forward strand.
AGAAATAATAGTTCCTAAGAAGGTAACCCTTTGGTTACCAATTTGTGCTTTGTCTGGATTTACCTTTAATCCTTTCCTCTCCAATAATCCTAGCACCCTATCCAGCAGCACTTGGTGGTCCTCCTTTGTTAGACGCTGCAGTAGGAGGTCATCCACGTATTGGATTACTGAGTCTCCCAACCCTTCTTCCTCCAGAATTTGTTTTATGTACCTGTGGAACAAGGTTGGTGCTGAGTGGAAGCCCTTCGGCAATTGAGTAAACTTATACTGTTTACCCTCAAAAGTAAATGCAAATTTATACTGGTCCTCTGCCTTGAGGGCCAGAGACCAGAACCCATTAGCCAAATCTAGGACAGAAAAGATTTTACTCTCTGGCCGTAGTTTGCTAAAAATCTCAGTACTGGAGCTAGTAACAGGGTTAACCTGAGGGGTTACTTTATTTAAATTATGGTAATCAATGGTCAGGCGGTATTTTCCATTTGGTTTTAACACTGGCCAGATGGGACTGATAGCTGTTGAGCACACGGGCCTAATGACTCCCTATTGTAACAGCTGTTGAATGACTGGTTTGATCCCCTCTACCGCTTCCTTTGGTATTGGGTACTGTTTAGTGTGCCCCGGACATGGACCTTCTACAGCTATTTTTATGTCGCTTACCTGTTCACAATCCATGCCGGTTTGTGCCCACACTATCTCATGATTTTGTATAACTTGTCTAAATTCGGGATGCTTTAACCGTGTCTCTAAACCCTTAACACTTGTTGCAGCATTTGATTTCACAGAGGGTAAAGCATAACTTTCTACAACAGTAATTGGTTTAAAACTTTTAACGTTTACTTTCCATAGACATTGGTTACTAAGATCTACAACAAGCTGATGCTTAGTTAAACAATCGCTACCAATAATGTTGGCTTCCGTGAGTCCCCCGCCCATGCGAAGGCTTGGTGGCCCACGGGCATACCTCCCAGCCTTATGAGCTGTGGTTGAGACCAGTATCCCTCAGTGGTATGTCCTGTACATCCCTTTGTATATATTGGTGGCCTCTTGGGGTCTAGGGGTATGCTAATATTGGTAATAGATACGGCTGCTCCGGTATCTATGAGTGCTTCTACAGTGTGGCCATTGATGGTAACCTTAGCTGTAGGCCTCCCCTGACTATCAGCATGTAAAGCGCATACCCATTTAGCATCAGGGTTACTGGAGCCTCCGTCTCCCTATTCTTTATCCACCCTACATATGGCACTAAGCCTGTTGATGGCATCATCATCATCATCCAAGGATGACTCCTGCCCCTCTCTCTGGGACGCCTTTAAAACCACTTGTAGGCAATCGAGCAGATCTGCTACAGTGTCTCCCTCATTACTCTGTCTGCCCGTTGGCGGTCCTCTCGCTCGACCCCTTCCCCTAGCTTGCATCTGCCTCGGACCCTTTCCTTCCTGTCCTCCACCTCGGGCCCAACACTCACTTTTGATATGCCCTGTTCACTTGCAATTAAAGTGCGTTAAATTTGATTTGCCAGCAGATGGGTTTTTGCTGGGACCCTCATTTACCCAGGTGGCTGTGGCAACTTTACTGCATTTTTGCTTTTCATTGAGATACGTCTCTAGTAATTCCAACCTTTCATCATATGATTTTGATAACTTTAACATGGACCTTAGGGTGGGGTCCAGGTCATACGCCCGGATCCACAGGTCCCTAAAGGTTGGATCCTCCTAGGTGGGGCACTCCTGCCCACCGTGTCGCTGATAAACTTCGAAGAGCCTTGGGATAAACGCCCGTGGCCCCTTCCATGCCATGTCATCGGCTTGGTTTGTAATATTTTGTCCCAGTCGACTTCCTGTTGTGCTGACTCACCCCTCACCCATTTTATGGCATCTACTATTTCATTATAATCCGCCCACGAGTTGGGGTTTTTGGACACATCCTTGTGCGTGCCTTGCACCTCGTCCGGCATTGCCTCCACCAAATGTGGACTAAGTTTAAACATTACGATGCGGCAGACATCTTTGCTAGTCAGCCCCATAGTACTTTGAATGTTTTTTAACTTCCTTCCTAACTCTATCAAATTTGTCTTATAATCAATGGGTCCTATCTCCTGACTCAATTGTGTTAACTCTTTAATAGTTAGGTCCCTAACTTCGGGTCCCAGGTCTGGTTTATCCATGGTATGCCTATTCACTGTCCTTTTTGTTCAGACACACTTTCCTGTGGGTCTTACATCCTGATCTTGCTCTAACTCCAGTGCCTCTTCCGTCATTTCATCTTGTCCCTCTAGGGTAGCCCATTTACCATTTATTACCTTCTTATCATCTCCTCCCAGTGCACCTTCACCTAGCAGGCTGTTTCTTGCCTATTCATCTGCGTCAAGCTGTTCCTGTATCCATCTTATTTTTTTGTTAAGGTGCTCTCCTATCTGTGCGAACCTGGCTACCTCACTTGCGTTACCCCTTTGTTCAGCATGTTGACTGTTTAATTCATATCGATCCCTTTTTCCCTCTAATGAAAGTAGTAACTCTTCCTGTCTTTATCTAGTCCCTTGAGACATAGTACCACCGCCTGCGGTGGCCATGCCCCTCGTGGAGACTGGCGCCATCTTTACAACGGCCCCTTCTTTTTTCTGTTGTTCCTCCCTCTCTTGCTCTTTTAACTTACTCTGACACTCTGCTAACAATTCCGATAACTCTTCAACTTTTCCTTGTCGCTCATTATTATCAAAACTCAGCCTATGCTCTTCAGCAGCGTGTGCCTGTGACTGCTGGTCTACTTTTATTTTTAAAAGAGAATTATCCCTGTCTAAAAGACAAAGGTCTCCCTGTAGCTTTACTAACTGTGACTTTAGTTGTTGGTTCTCCTTTTGCAGTGATTCTGGCTCTTGATTTATTTGCATTTTTGAACTATCTATTTCTACCTGTAGTTGGGTTACTACATCTTGCTGCTCATGCAATGTTTTATAAAGTTTTTGTTGTCGGTGAGTTACTTCTTGGCTATACTGCCACAGACCTTGTATAGCATTTGCTAGCTTTTCCTTTTCGTTTTTGGTGGCGGAATTATGATCCAGCAATAGCCTGTTAAAATGCTCCTGGACTGACTTGTCCTCTGGGGGGGTATCATATGCCCCCAACTTACATCTCTTTCCCAAATACTTGTGTATTTCTATCTCCTTTGCACTGACTATGTTGCATTGTGTTTACAGATTAATTCTGTGGGATGCTATTCCCACGGTCCTATACTTATCCATCTGCTAACTCTGACAAAGTATCACTCCCTTGTGCACCAGTAGTGATCCTGTAAGGGCTAGTCTTACGACCCCCTAGAGCCCTGCCTTGCAAGTAGCAGTGGTCTCTAGCCTATATTTTGTCCCCTAGAGTCCTGCCTCGTGAGTTCAAACAGTAATCTCTAGTTAACAGTTGTCTACTTATTTAATCTCTGAGCATACGTTACCTTGTGCAGCCCCGTGGTTGGTTGAGGTGATCAGTCTCAACCGTGACACCAAACTCTCCAAGGATTAAACGTGCACAGGGTAGTTTCTTACGGCATGGTCAGACTACGTCAAGGTCCCAGTTCGGTGTCCCCCATAAAAGCGATCTGAGTCACGACACCAATTGTAGTGGAGGAATTTTAGATGGGGGCACTCCAGACTATGTATTACCTCGGGACCTGGTGGTACATTACAATACAGATGACACAGATGCAGTTGGAAGAGTAAAAAGGTACGTTTATTCCGCATGATGCTATACAGCCGTTGGTGTTACATTCTCTTCACCTTGGTGGAGCAAGCAAGCATATATATATATATATATATATATACAGTATATATATATATATATATATATATATATATATTTATATATACACATATCCCCCCCTTCAGCACAAAATCACTCATGCACCAATAGAATCATTTTGACATTAGTATCTAGGCAAAACATGTCTGGACAGGTCTGGGTATGTATTCTACACATTGGTCTCTGCAAGATCCATATAAGGACATGCAGGCTTATGTTGTTGTATGTTGCTATGGTGTAAGTGAAACTTATTTTTTCCCCTAGGTCAAGTTGACCCACTGTGCACACAAGAGCGGATAGACAGTTTGGTTTGGATGATGACATAGGTACCCTATATGGTTACATATGTTATAATGTGTTGGCTTTGATAAATGTAAAGTGGCACCTTAGTCCTCCAAAATTATGAATACAACCAAGGTTTACCACAGTCAGAAGATGATACAACGTCCTGTTTGAGTTCTCAGAAAGTTGTTAACAAATTATTTTTCACAGAAAGGGTGGTGGATGCTTGGAACGGCCTACCTCAGGAAGTGGTGGATATGAATACAGTGCAGGGCTTCAAACTGGCATGGGATAGGCATAAGGGAGCAATACAGATGAGTATGAAGAAATAGGCCTTTGACAGTGTAAAGGCCTATGGTACATTCATAAGGTAGAAAAAATGGGCAGACTGGATGAGCCTTGCGGTCCTTCTCTACCGTCAACTTCTATGTTTGTATGTTTGTATGTAAATGGTCATATCTCAAAGGATGTGAATATACTGAAAGAAAAAATTTCAAGTAGTTCATAATCCCTTTAAACAAACTGATGAAGGTTAAATTAAATGAGTCAGCATTATGCAAAACACAGGCAGATTGTAGGGGAACATTTATTATTCATGATTCTCTGCATATGAAATTCAAATTAACAATAGCTCATATTTTAATGTCTCGGTCAGCTTCACTATTAATGTATCATTCACCAGATATATAGTACATACTAGCTTCTGACTTAACTAACCTTAGGTTATCCTTGGGTTTGCTGTCTGCTGTTGTAAAGATATGCAACCATAAATCACTGCCATCAAAAGAATTAATTGTACCCCAAAACACACAGTATTTGCAAACATGGAGGGATAAAGAAAAGCCTCATTGCACTGTGGTGTCCCATCTTAAATAAGCTGATGATTTTATTCTCAGTATTGCAGGAGGTCATAGTGCACACTATCGTGCATCGCTCTGCCAATGCATCTCAATGCCAACTGACAGGGGTGAGACAGTGACTCCAAGATCATCAAAACCTTGACCTGCAACCTGGGACCTCCCTTATTTAGGGATGAGAAAGTAATTCAGCCTGAGTGCCCATGTAATCCAAGGATAGTTCCTACGATTTAAAGGTTCTTTTGAAATGTAATTCATGGTGATAATATTAAGGCCTTATAGACAGAATAACAGATTCCTGCCTCTACATCAACTGGACTCACCACTCAGACTGAAAGAAACACAAGTACTGGTGATATCCAGCTTGGTTCTAAATGGCTTGTCATTATCTTGGGCAAACCCAGAGTCAGGTATTGGGATTTATAGAGGCTTGATGCACCCCTGGCTGACCCATCCCTAGTCAAAATGACTATTCCTAGAGGAGACCAGCTACAGAAATCTGTAAAGCAGGGTTTTCTAAAATATGTGTGGATATCTGAGCTTCTGGGTGCAACACGTGGCACACTTGTAGCTATCAAAGCCAGTGACCTGAATAATAATGAGTGTGCATATGGAAAGGGCCTGAGTCAATGAATGTGCACCCTCTTATTAGCACAGTAAATGTAATATTTGAAATGCTGAGGAATATGTAAGCAATAAGCCATGACAGGAGGTGCATTATAGGATTTTAATGTACGTCACCCACAGGTATTGTAAGGCACAAGGCCAAAGGCAGAGTGTTCATAAAACCATGGGTAGTACATTAAAATCGTATGATGCACACCCTTGAGAGGTCTATTACACTTATAAAATGTCTCTAAGTAGCTGTTTTGGGGGGGGGAATGAGATCCAGCACCTGACTATGCATTTATAGAGATTCAATGCATGGTCAGGTGATGTCTCTTGGTCAATGAAACTTCTAGATTTTTTCTTGCATTTTATAAATGCAATTTATCTTCCGTTATTGCCAAGACTCAGAAATAGTTCAGTATCACCTTCCTTAGCCATGACATCTGTGATAGAGATTGTGATTGAGGATGGAAAGTGATGCCAAAACATCTCTGATTTTTGGAGGTAGTATGGTTTGGTAATAAATAAATAAAATATAATCTAATATAACATAGTATAATATAAATTCTGTATATTTATGACATTTTTACTCATGTGTTTTGTCTATTCTTTGCTGGTGCTCATAAATCTTGAGATAAATCTACACTCCCAGGATGGCTTCAAGAAAACCAAAGTACAGGTACTGTATCATTTTTTTTTTGGCTCCCAGGATAATGTCATGGTTTACAGATTTTTAAGCAGACTGCAGCACATCGTCCCACTGATAGTGGCTGTCTTCTGTGAGACAGATGACTACCGTATGAGCTACTTAACCCTCTTCTTGCACCCTGTACCTGCTATTTGAGTTCACCAGTCTCTTTGAACGTTTACTGCATCCAACTGCCTCAAAATTTCAGTTCAGCAAGACTGTCTGCAATGTGAGAAAGCCCCGTTAGGTGCTTGCCAACTTAAATTGGCCAGTATCTCTGCCAGAAAGAGCATCTGTCTTCATTTGTGTAAACTGTGGCTTTCAAAGCATCTCAGCGCTGCCTCTTGCAGCCATTCTGCATTGCTCTATGTGATTAACTTGTGGCATCTTTTGCAACATAATGCATGAGATCCACCATGTAATTTACATTTCTGCATGTTTTTTTGCCCGACAGTTTTAGTGGCAGGCTATCTGAAAATTAACCCATAAATGTTAAACCTAATAACTGATTTATAGCAAAATACATTCTTTTGTTCTTTCTAATTCAGAGTGTAAGATCAATGAAGGGAAAGAATATATGTGGAGCTCAGCCTCTTACTATGAGCTAGAAGATATGGGGTGCTCTGATGGCAGGGAAATTCAAACTCAGTTAAATGCTCACTATTTATATGAACTGTCCATCTGCACGTCCCTTATTATGCTTTTTTTCTAGGTTTAGCTTCATAAAGCACACTCTGAAAGCATAAATATATGTTCCAATAATTTATTTAAAAAATGCAAGAGAGTCAAAGAAAAAATCTTTTAACTTGTAGTTAGATAAGCTGTATCATCTGTCATGTACTCGCTAGGGTTAAAGTCACTTTACACGACTTCACGTGCCCACCTCTGGGTTGGATTCTGAATTTGTTTGTGGCTCAATTGCCTAATATGTGTTTATCCTCCATAATCGTAGATGACCACTGCTTTTATTTCGATTCAGCACTTCATTTTTCTGTCTGCGTGCAGTGTTTTGAGCCCTTGAAGGCTTCTTTAGCTATTTATACATTGTATCGCTATGCTCCCCATTCAGGGTTGCTGGCTTCTTCTACTGCTTCCAGCAGGCTGGTTGTCCTCACCACAGTCATGGGGTCAAATTATGTTCGACGTGCTGTTTCAAAAAAATGGTTTTAGATGCAGTTGTGCATATGTTTTGAAGAGATCTATTTTTACTTTAAAGGCATTAACCTTTTGTTTAGGTACAAATGATAACCCATTTTTTAACACTTCTTCTTGTTTGTCCATTAGTGTGCTTCCTGTTAGGTTTATTAATTCCAATTTTTTTTGAATTGTGATCTTCTGGGGCTCTGCTCACCCCAGCAGCCCCCAAAGCTGCCTCTCTAACCTCTCCCTCTGAATCCTCTTCCTCTTGCCCCCCTCAGCCTGGTCCTCCTCCTCTGTTTGGGCCTTTGCTGTGTCCTTCCTGCACATCCTGCTGAAAACCCAGCCTCTGCTGTTCATTTCTTTGCCGACTTGTGAGTGATTCCTGGTCACTTTTGTCTGTAGTTTCAAAATGTTCACTTTGAAACTCTTGACTTTTTTGTGTGTATTTGTGTCTTTTTCCATGCCAATTATATATTGTCCCCACTCTATAGTCTCTAACATCTCTTTCATCCTTCCCTCTTTTGTATTCTGTTAGTTCTTCTTTAACATTTTTCATGTTAATTTCTATCTTTTTAATTATATCTTGTTCTTCTGTCTTTTGTAGCCCTTTTAGAACCTCTGCCTTTTTTATCTTTATCTCATTTTCTAATTCTAATTTTTCACCATCCCTTTTTGCTTTTCTTATGGTTGCCAGCATTAAATCATTAGATGCTTTATTTAAAATCTTATCCCAGTCTTTCATATACTACCCATCATCCTCACCAAATGACGGGGCTTTTTGTATTCTTAGATCTCTTGGTATTTGTTTGTCTCTCCAATATTTGCTTAAACTTAAAGCATGCATTTGCATTCTTATCTGTTTTTTTTTCATAAGGTTCTCTATGCTTCCTTAATTGAAGGCTTCTTTAGCCATTTATACACTGTATAGCTATGCTTCCCGTTCGAGATCGCTGGCCCCTTCTACTGCTTCCAGCAGCCTGGTTGTCCTCACCACAGTCATGTGGTCAATTACATTCAACATGCTGATGTTTCAGAGACCTCCGTCTCCATCCTCAGAGCTGATTTGTATGGGGGCATGTTGCTCTTTTAAAGTTCCCAGTTACCAGGCAACCATGACATCATGCCATTTCCATTGCCTTGCTATTAAATTGTCAATTTACCTTTTGACCTCCTATCCTTGTATTAGAAAGTTGTTTTTGGCCATGTTACTTTTATACAACCTGTCTTATGTGTAAGCATAAATTAAATGTGCAGATAGAGACTCGGTAAGTAAAACAAGGATCTCTGTGTGACCTTGGATTAAACTGTATAACTCATTTTTAGCAAAATACATTCTTTTGTTCCTTCTAACTTGGAGCATAAGATCTTTGAGAATCAGGTATTTAGGTACCAGAAGAGAAAACATGGGGCTTGGCACAGCATATACAAGAACTTGCATGTTATACACTATTTTCAAAGACTGCAGCTAATTCTTAAAGGCTGCTATGTCAACCTGTAGGCAGAAGAGAGAAGTGTTAAAATCAAATGCATGCTAAACTAGCAACTGAACCAATGTTTCAAATAATCAATGTTTGGATCATTAGATCTCTTTTAAGAATTAAATCTGGATCCAAAATATAATAACTAAGAAAAAATGTAACTATGCATACTTATTCTTTAACAGATCATTACTGAAGTAGACCTACAATATGGGTTAGAACATTGATTCTAACTTTATTTCATATTTGTAGTATACATGTAAAGGTACACATTTATGCTCACTGGCCATCATAATTTAACAGCAGATAAAAAGCTCCTTTAACCAAGATATTGGGCTCACCTGTAAAATAGCTTAAAGTACTCCACAGATATAGATGACGGAGTCTATTTAGTATTAATGCTACCTTGCAGTCATTTTACAACATTGTGATGTCATTGAGGACCAAGCTATTCCTAACTATACTAAGTCAAGTACAGCTAGTTCCTTGATGACATCACAATGTTCTACAAATGGTCGTAATATAGTATTAATGTCTAGCGGACTCAATCATCTGTATCTCTGGAGAGATTCTAGTTACAGGTGACCCCAATATCTCATTGGAAACAGCTTTTCATGAGCTTGCAAACTTTATCAGCTTCTGTACATGAATGTTTCCCTTTAATTGAATTTAACTCTTCTTGATGAATTTTAATGTACTATCTTTGGGAGATAAATGGTTATTCTCAGTTTGCAAGGATATCAACCATATTTATAACTTCATTATAGCTGGCTGATATGATTAAGACAATTTGCTTGCATTTCTGTCCAAGAAATGATACTTTAAGGATTCATGTGCAATCTTCAAAAACAAGGGACATGCAGAATTCCATGGTCACTTGGGATCCTACACATCATGGAGGCATGGTTCTTAGCTCAAGGGTCAGAGAGGATACTGGCTGCCTGGAACTGGTACGCATTTCTGCTTGTTGGTTACAGAGTGGCATTGGAATCAGCTGTGAAAGCAGCAATGTTCCCACTCTACCAACCAGTGGAAGGGTTCAGCTGTGGCAATTTCAATCATCGGGGTAGGAGGGCAGTTGGAAAGGGGAAAAACAGTGGTACAATAAAATAAAATAAAAAAGCTAGGTGTAAAGTCTACTGGAAATTGAGCATGGTACATGGTCTGAAGCCCACTTTGCTCTAAACCAGCCACATGTTCCAGTCTTGTTGGATGTGTCAGGAATAGTGCTGTGAAGATTTTTCAAATTCTGAGTGAATTAAATTCTACGGACTTTTGGAAAATGCCGCTTAATTCTTTAGAATTTCTTCAGTAGTTGAATTCTGAAGTTTCAAAAATGGATTATTTCTCATGGATTAGTTATCCACACTTTACATAAACAATGGAGTCCATTTCCACAATCCATGGTAATTATTCCATGGTTTGCATAATTCACAGAAGGCTGTTCCAAGGTTTACTTAGAAATACTTTTCTGAATACCACAGAATTCAAAAAGAAGTTCTGAAAAAGCATTTTGGAAATGGTATCACCATTTTGCATGAAGTCCACCTGCAGGATTCCACATTCCGCATAGCTATAATAAGGAATAGAATTTCCAGTGTTGCCACAACTTTTCTGTTCCAAGGTGTGTCAGCTAGGGGATGAAGCATTCCTTCATCAGTGACATGCTCCTGAATTGCAGCATATCATTTACAGTGTGGGGAGGGGATGGCAGGGGTTAACAGTCCAATAATTGACCCAAGGTCACAAAGTGAACAAGAGGAGAACAAGGATCTCTTGAGCTATGTTTCACAGCCCTTTTCTAATTTTATTGATTGAAATTATTTTATGTGTAATGTTTTGTTATTTTACTATTTATAATGATTATTTATTTGTACCTTTAATTTTATTAGCCTGTTAATATCTGTACAGTGCCCTGAGCCTCTGAGGGGAAGGGTACCCTATTAATATATTTATGACTACTACTTCTTTTCTCCAACCTTCACGTCACTTTTCCTCTTACAAACATATGTACTATATGCACAAATCCTCTATCCAATCAGGAAAGTGAGACTACACTGTTACTCCTTGTAGTTCCAGGCAGTCATTGAATCAGAGTGAAAGGTCATCAGAGTATCAGTATTTTATTTCAAGTGTCCACCACTCATTCTGGAAAGTTGTTCTTCCTGCCATTCTCCTTGAATCTCTCCCATTTCAGTAGCATTGAATGTGGTCTGTCCTTCCATCCTGGAGCATTCTGATATGCTGCATCTGGTGTGGTGGGAATATCTGATATTTGGAGTTGGTAATCATGTCTAGTGCTGAGCTAAATTTTTATTTGGCTTGTGAAAATATGTGAAATTGTCGGTCTTGCATTTACATACTTTTCATGAAAATACACCAAAATCTGATGAAATTTCACCAATGCTTTTTTTATGTAAATAATGCCATTTCCCCCAAATTGCACACTTTTAAAAATGCCAGTTCTTAATAAGGTGCAATTTTAGTAAAAAGCACAATTTTTTCCAAACTACACATTTTAGTGCATGTGATATTTTTAAACAAAATGGCAACATTTCAACAAAAATTGCCAATTATAAACATACTGTTGTAGTTAATGAAATCATGCAAAATTACATGAAATTAGGGAAATGTTGATAAAAGTGTATAAAATAGATTTTCTAATCTCACCTGGCACTATTCATGCCCCTCTCATACTTTTCTCCATAGCAAAGATCGAAAAATCATCAGCCAGTCCTCATAAACAATGTTTTCCACACCTTCGATCCCCTTATTCACTCTCTTCTGTAGTTTTGTAATCACGTCAGTTCCTTTTCTCGGATATAGGCTCCAGAACTACACATCCTGATTGAGATGGGGCCTGACCATGGTTCCTTGGGGGCCTTGACTTACTTACATATTGTTTACACAATAATAAATCAACATAACTTTTACAGCCAGAGCTGAAGTCTTTTACATTAGAATAGCTTTAATTTTCAATAAATAGCAGTTAGTTTCTATATAAATTAATTGTTATGTACTTAGGTTTACTATGCACAGCACCTGAGGAAGAAACCTTTATGGTTTTGAAAGATAATGTGTATTCTAAGTCTAATTAAATATTCATGAGCCTAGTGAGTCTTCTGATTGGCTGCTGGATTGGTCATTAATGTCTTAGAAATGACTATTACAGCTGCCAACTGATGCTGTGCAGCATGCTCGACTCAAGCCACTCTGCTCAAAATGTGAACGTAAGAAAAAACTGATAAAAACAAAAATTGTTATTGCCAATTAGACTAATAATGTCACCTCATTTGTCACCCCAAGTGGTCATTAATCCCTCAGAAATGACTGATTTCTAAGTCGTTATTGCTTAATCAAGTCTCCATTCATTGTGGTGACTGAAATCACACTGGTTCTGTGACAGAATACTGTTGTGTCCCCTTAACTGTTGACTGTGAGTGGAAAGAATTGCCTTGGCAGCTGTGGCGGGGCAATCACTCTGTCATGTAGGTGGTGATGATAGGGCATGAACCCAGTTTGCACAGTGGGAAGACTCTGTTATGCTGATCTCTTGTTGGGCACATACTGGAAAGTCCTTGTTCTGGATTCAATTCAGTTGTGAGGTATCTTACTGGCTGCTCTTCTTTGCGTCCTTCTTTCAAAATATCATTGTAAAATGTTATTCCTACATGACAAAATTTGGCATATTATTGACTAATCTTGAATTTCCAGTACAGGGTGCTGTGTCCATTTTGTTATCCAAGAAACCAGTGGGATGTGTTTTATTAGGAACAGGGGAAGGACAGGTGGACAATATAGGGGATTATGCAATCCAAAAAACTCATATGGTTTCCAAAACTGGCATAACAAATCTCTGTTAGTCAAATGAACGGTATTTACCACCAACTATTTTTGCCTTTATTCTACTCTTTAGCTACTACAGCAATACAACACTATACTGTACTATTACTTAACTGCAGTATGTTCCATGCACCTTTATAGATGGTGCCATGAAAAAAACATTAACATATTATAAAATGAGCTAAGATATCATGGTCTGTGATTGGACAAAGGTGTCACATAACTGCATCATTCCCCCACATATGACTAGCTGTGTAAACACACTTCTGTATCTTAGCAGTGTAAACTGTAACAATCAAGAGTTCTACAAACTTTGTGGTAACAATGCACTTGTTGCACTTACAGTGCATTCCAAAAATGTAAACAAGACAACTATATCACAGCAACGTGAATACATTCCAATTCAGTTTTGAAACTAATTTTAAAATGTGTTCTGTTTTTTCTTAAATATTTAGAAAAAAAGACCATTTAATATGCTCAGTAAGCTCTTTCAGAGTGGGCATTGTGGGGGGTTTATGCAGTTCCAGAGGGCTGAAGGCACTAAAGTAATGCCTCATGGCTCACAACACACCCAGCACGAGTATTAATTCCACACAATGCCCACCCAGGCTTGACTTATTGCTTACAATTTCTTTTTTTGTTTTTCTTTTAATTTGTCAAGAAAATGTGTTCTTTAATTAATGTTTTGGAAAGCTAGGAGATCCAAATAATTGCATTTGAAAGAATGAGTACGCAGGATATTCAACTGGAAGCTATGTGCAGCTTTATCAGGGATGTCGACTTGCATTCTTCTCCCTCACTAAAGAAATAAAGGCAATTTATTTCCTGCCAAGAAAGCAGTGTGGGGAATTTAAATGAAAATTAAAATGCAGTGAACTGAGGTTGGTCTCAATGTCTTTAATTACTGGAGTCACACATATAGTGTCGGCATCTCCATGAAGGAAACACCCAGTAGGTCTGACTGAACAGCCTTGAAGTTCTACACTTCATTATTTCATATTGTTTAATGTGCAAGAAAATTTCAACATGTAGTACTCGCTGAGCATTCTCATCACTGAGCAAAGCCTGATCCATCATCTTTTGAGTACAGCAATGTTAAGACAGTATTGGGATTGCTGGACACCCATGACCATCATCATTGTCGAGCAAAGTGTTGTAACAACATTTGTTAGATTAGAGGGCATCACTGATCATTGCTTTTGTCAATACAAAGGTTATTAATAGATATGAGAATGTAACATATATATATATATATATATATATATATATATATATATATATATATATACTTTATAGGTTTACTTGATGTCATCCTCAGTTCACTCAGAAATATAGGACAGTTAATTGAGATATCTCTCTCTCTATATATATATATATATTCTCTCTCTCTCTCTATTTATATATATATATATATATATATATATATATATATATATATATATATATATATATATATATATATATATAGCAAGAAGATGGTAGTTGCTTGCTCATCTATGACTAATTAAATAATTCTTATTTGATTCTTGGTTTTCTCCCACTCTTGGGACTGTAACTATATTTGACTATAGCTTATAATATCATAGTGCTGCTGTACTGCCTCACTTCTGTATGCTGTCTTATATGATGAGGAAGGTGAAGTAAAATAACTTTGATCTGACACAAGCCTTTTGGTTTTCTTTCCTGAGAGGAGTGAATGCACTCTGCAACTAATGGATTGATTATGCAATTTTTTTGAGCCACATCGCCATTCCTGGTGCTTTTTCCCAACTTCTCCATGGATGAACTATAGCTTATAATATTTTATAAAAATGCTATATTTAACAATATCTTATGTTTTATTTATTTATTTATTACATTCTAGGATAATATCTTTGAGTCAGGGACTCATTTACAGAAGTTCCACATCATAACAGAATACAGAAAACAAAAATTGTTGCAAACACAGTGAGAAGAACAAATATACATCACAGTAAACAACATAATTGAACAGATAAGCTATCATATACAATACTAAGTTCATAAATTTTAGACAGCTAAAACATGTTATGAGAAATAGCAGTTTTATTGTCATAGTGCAAGGTGGGTAAGGTGACACATACGTTGCCTCAGGCTGTGAGAAGTGCTAATAGGAGGACAACTAAATCTGGATATAGGTAGCAGGGGAAAAAGGAGAGCAGACAGGTTAAGGTAGGGTGGGAGAGAAAACTAAGGAGTGGAGAGAAGTAGGAGGGTGAAGAGGGGAGATAGGTGTGAAAGGGATAAAAGCAATGGAAGCAAGGAGAGGAAGAGAATAAGGTAGGCAGAGAGCAGAGAGAGTAAAGAAAATTAGGCAATCAATGGAGAGGATGGGTGAGAGGGTAGGCAGGGGTTGAATAAGTGAGGAACAGAGGATGAAAGTGGTGAGAGGAAGAGCAGAGAGAGAGAGAGAGAGAGAGGGACAGATAGTACCAGCTATGATCAACAGAAATGCCAGTCTTAAGAGGTTCTTTATATGGAAAGAGAGGTATGGTGGTGGGGAGTGTCAAGGTGGGAGGAAAAGACAAGATAAGAGGAAGTGAAAGGAATAGTGGAAAGGATGACAAGGCGAAGAATGACTGGGTGAAAACGGGAGAATTGATCGGGGGGGTTAGGGTTCACAGTCACAGGCACTGGCCAGAGAAAGTAGAGATCGAAGTTTTGTTTTATATGGGCCTAGTTTGTCTTCTCCAAGTAGTTCTTTGCTGAGAGAGTTGAGCCAGTTAGGTGCATGATATTCATAGGATCTTTGACCTGTGAGGTCCTCTGGGAAGGGACTTTCAGGGGTTGGTCATTTTGACACCAGTATACCTAGGTGAGTTTTGTAGTATAAGATCCCATACTCCAGAGGGGGTAATTCCAAGCATTGATTTGTTGGTGAGCAGGCACATCTGGTATCAGATGGGGCAATCTAAGTTAAGCCAGCTACTTTGGGTGTATGTTTCACATGTGTGGGTACGACGTAGTACACCCATCACAAGCCTACATGCCTTATTGAGGGTTGTTCTGAGTCTTCTGACAGCCATGGGAGTTGCTGCACCATATAAGACCAGGCTGTAGTCAATGAATGAGAGCACTGAGCTTGACACTTCTGTCTTTAGGGATTCATTAGTAAAGCAAAGTTTGTTTCTATGGAGTAGGCCCAGTTTAGCATTTAAAGTTTTGGTGACTTGGACGATGTGTTGAGAGTAGGAAAGGGCGCTGCTTGGTGTAATGCCCATATATTTAAAATGGTTAACCACCTCAAGAAGGGAATTTTGGCTGTTGACAATGCATAGC
Organism: Neoceratodus forsteri; assembly: GCA_016271365.2. Taxonomy (NCBI): domain Eukaryota; kingdom Metazoa; phylum Chordata; order Ceratodontiformes; family Ceratodontidae; genus Neoceratodus; species Neoceratodus forsteri. Next base: position 151,612,352 of record JADMNL010000028.1, read on the forward strand.
TGGAAATTCCTATGTATATTGCGATTCGTAGCAAAAATCATAGTCTTTGTTTTTTTATAGTTTAGGAGCAGCTCTGTGTCCAAAAACCACTTTTCTATCTGGGAAAAATTAGCCTGCATTTGTTTTTCAAGCTCAAAGGGACTTGAGTGGCACAAGTAAAGCACAGCATCATCAGCATACAGCAATATCTGATTTTAATAATCTTTAATTTACAGTATCGTATATCAATTAACCTTGACGCTATGGAAGAATCTTTTTCTGATATATTCTCTACTTGTTTTATAAAATATTACACAATTAATAAATAAAGATGATAAAAAAGTGTTTCTAAAACAATAATGAGGTCACTGGGCCTCACATACCATTGCGATTGCTGAGCAATGTACCATAACAAAAGTTATTAGGCCGCTGTATGTCAATGGTCTTTGTCAAGCAAAGTACCAAAACATTAATTAAGAATGCTGGACATCTTTGATCATTGCTGTTGCTGGGCAAATTTGCTGAAGATCACTGACCACGGTCATTGTTGAGCAAAGTGCCAATAATTATGCTACTGGATGTCACTGACTTGTGTCGGTGTTGAGCAAAGTGTTGCTCAAGCAACAATTAGGTTGCTGGGTAATGGATATAAATGGCTAATTTTCAGTAAAGTGCTGTAACCGCAGGTATTATACTGCTGGAAATCAATGCTCATTGCCGTCGTCAAGAGTAGCGTTAGTAAAGCAATTTGGGCTATTAGGCTCCCCTTCTGTGTCAAAGCATTGGTAAAGTAGTGCAGTTGCATTAAAATCATTATACTGGCTGTCGTCACTGGCACATGAGAGGGATTTTAAGCCATTAGGAAAAGTAAACTGATGCAAAAAAGTGTGACTTTCTCTATGAAAACCAAGCTGAAGTTCCTATAAGGCCCCACCTGTTGACACCAGTGTGTGCTTGTGTGTGTGTGTGTGTGTGTGTTGTTATTTCATGTGTTGTGGACAAAGAAGCTAAACAAGTCTGAGTTAGGAAGGGTTGTTTGGTATGGTTCTGAGTTAGGAAGGGTAGTTTGGTATGGGACTGAGTTAGGAGGGATTGTTTGGTATGGGTATGAGTTAGGCGGGGTTGTTTGGTATGGTTCTGAGTTAGGAGGGGTAGTTTGGTATGGTTCTGAGTTAGGAGGGGTAGTTTGGTATGGATCTGAGTTAGGAAGGGTTGTTTGGTATGGTTCTGAGTTAGGAAGGATTGTTTGGTATGGTTCTGAGTTAGGAAGGGTAGTTTGGTATGGATCTGAGTTAGGAGGGGTTGTTTGGTATGGATCTGAGTTAGGAGGGGTTGTTTGGTATGGTTCTGAGTTAGGAAGGGTAGTTTGGTATGGGACTGAGTTAGGAGCGGTTGTTTGGTACGGGTCTGAGTTAGGAAGGGTTGTTTGGTATGGTTCTGAGTTAGGAAGGGTAGATTGGTATGGGACTGAGTTAGGAGGGGTTGTTTGGTATGGGTCTGAGTTAGGAGGGGTTGTTTGGTATGGATCTGAGTTAGGAGGGGTTGTTTGGTATGGTTCTGAGTTAGGAAGGGTAGTTTGATAAGAGACTGAGTTAGGAGGGGTTGTTTGGTATGGTTCTGAGTTAGGAAGGGTAGTTTGGTATGGGACTAAGTTAGGAGGGGTTGTTTGGTATGTGTTGAAGGATATACTATCAATATCTGTAGATACAGCACCACTCAAATAAATTCTCTATCCTTTTGGGGAAACCTTTTCAAAATATAACATTTACTTCGCATTAAGCATTCAATTAAAATTAGTTTTCAATTTTAGTAAAGTCATTTGCATGAAAACAGGATCTATTGCCTCAGATTTTATCTACTCCACATGGTTTCTCACTCTGCTATGTTTATAACATTAAAATCATTTCCAGAGCAAGAATGTTTTTTTTTTCTCTCAGTCAAGGGATTATGATGTCAAGAAAGAGAAACTCATGAGTAGCAGATGAACACTGAGACACAAAAATCCTGTTTTCGTGCAGACGTTCTCAGTACTGTAGAATGAAGGGAGAATAATAGAGAAAATGTCATTAAATATAAACTGAATTCTGTCTAAATATTATTTTTAAAAGGGGTTTCCAGGATGCACGGGGTCATAATGTTGCATGACACAATGCTGCAGCAATATACCGTGCTGCCAGTAAAGCGCGATATATTGCCAGTGGCATTTCTCTATGTTTTGCGGGATTCTGCCCCCTGCACCCCTCTTTACTGGAGCAGAACCCCCCAACTAAAGTAATCAATTCCGAGTGGGGGGGGGTTACACGCTTAGATCGCACAAAGTGCAAAATAAAGAAAGATTCCATGCATCTGGGACCAGGATTCGATACCCAGTCCACGGATGCCCTACCTCCATTGCTGTCTATGTATCATCCTATTGAGCCATGGCAGCTGCTAGGCAGACCCTCCTCCCAGCAGAAGACTTATCTTATGTGAGGGAATAGAGACAGGATGCTCAACCACGCATAGACCATTTAGTGGTTTTGCATCCTTTCACTATTCCTGCCTCTGCTGTCTCTGTTGTGCAGTTTTGACGTGCATCGTTTTACATAAGGCAAACTGACCTGGTAGATTTCCAGCATACCCAAGATTCTTTTGGTTGTATATGAGAAAAGACCATCTGTGCAAAGCATCGCTGTCTAGTGCTGAAAGCTGTTAATAACAGTCAAAGCAGTGTTGAGTAATTGTAACAACAAATACAGCCATCTAGTGGTGATATAGGGGATGGCAAGGATTAAAGTCCAAAAAGCTCTGTAACCTCCCTATTAGCGGGAATTTCCCTTTGGCAGTATGTGTAGGGTGGCTGTCTTTGGGTCTCAGGGTCCCAGGTTTGATTTTGAACAAAATCTGGAGGTTTAACTGCACAGGTAACAGGGACAGACGTAGTACTCATTCAGAGACTTACAACTGACACAGTTGGAGCTCACTCTGAAATTAGCCTCAGCTGAATGATGGACATGCTCAATAGTACAACTGAATGAGTTTCTGCCTTCTTGTCTTGACATGGTGTACACCAGATGGGGTAGGCATAATCTCATTTATTTTTTCCAGCGTTGGTCTGAGGGGACAATATCCTGTTTTCAAGAGATGCAAAACCATTATAGCCTGGACCAGTGAGATATCTTTCACTGTCTCCTGGTCTGACATTATCTTGAGTCCCATCCTCAGGCAGAAAGAGAACCAGCCTATGCTCCTGCCCTGATGCTTGCCCTGATGACACACTTATGTATGCCAGCCACAGCACATCTAATTTCTGTAACATACTGGGCTATCCAAGCCACACAACCATATACCTCCTGTCAGCAAGGCAGGGCATGGAAATAGGTAATAGGTAATAGAAACATAGAAACATAGAATTTGACGGCAGATAAGGACCGCTTGGCCCACCTAGTCTGCCCATTTTCCTACCTAACAGATAAGCTGCAGATCCTAGTTAACCAACAGCTTAATTCCTCCTACCCCCCACTAGGACTGCCCTATGCCTGTCCCATGCATTCTTGAAGTCCCCCCACTGTTCTTGACCCCACGACCTCTTCAGGGAGGCTGTTCCATGCATCTACAACCCTCTCAGTGAAAATACTTCCTCACATTACCTCTGAGCCTCCCCTTCTATCTTCAAATTGTGCCCCTTGTTCTTGCACATCTCTTTTCTGGAAGATGCTACCTCTTGGACTTTGTTAATTCCTTGAGGTACTTGAACATTTCTATCATGTCCCTCTCTCTTCTCTCTTTCCTCAAGGGTATACATATTAAGCTCCTTTAGTCTTTCTTCATATGTTTTCTGGTGCAGACCCTGCACCATTTTGTTCCCTCCTCTGGACAGCCTCCACTCTGTCTATGTCTTTCGGAGATGGGGTCTCCAGAACTGCACACAGTACTCAGATGGGGTCTCACCAACTGTCTGTACAGAGGGATAACAACTTCCTGTTTTCTACTATTGATGCCTCTTCCTATACATCCCAGTATCCCCAGCCTTCCTTACTGCCTTCTCACATTGCTTGCCCACCTTTAGGTCATCTGATATAATTACCCCAGATCTCTTTCTATTTTACTGTTGTCAGTATCTCACCCCCATTGTGTACGCTCCCCAGGGTTTTGTTCCCATGTGCATTACCTTGCACTTCTTTGCATTGAATCTGAGCTGCCATACATTTGACCATTCCTCCAACCTTGCCAAGGCCCTTCTCATCCTTTCCACTCCATCTTGTGTATCAACCCTGTTGCAGATCTTTGTGTCATCTGCAAAGAGACATACTTTTCTTCCAGTTCCTCTGCAATGTCACTTATAAAGACATTAAAAGGACCGTCCCAGTACTGAACCCTGCGGTATCCCGCTAGTAACCTCCTTTCCACTGTGTACTCCATTTACTACTACCCTTGAGTCCTGTTGTTCAGCCAATTTTATCCAGGCTACCACCTTGGGACCCACCCAAGGCTGGCTATCTTGTGTATTAATCTTTGTGTGGACTGTATCAAATGCCTTGCTAAAATCTAGGTAGGCCATGTCCACAGCCCCTCCCTGGTCTACTACTTTGGTAACCCAGTCAAAGAAATCTATTAGATTCGTCTGACACGACCTTCCCATCGTGAATCCATGCTGCTTTGGGTCCTGTGCCCCACTGGCCTCTAGGTACTCAACAATTCTTTCCTTCAGAAGTGATTCTATCATTTTCCCTACCACTGAGGTCAAACTAACTGGTCTGTAGTTTCCTGCCTCTGTCTTGCTCCCACTTTTGTGAAGAGGAATCACATCTGCCCTCCTCCAGTCCTCGGGTACCCCCATCCTCCCATGATTTGTTAAACAGAGTAGTCAGCAGTGTCACTAGTTCTACCCTTAGTTCTTTTAGAATTCTTGAGTGAACCCCATCAGGCCCCATTGCTTTGTCCACCTTCAATTTTATTAGTTCTTTCAGAACCCTTTCTTCTGTAAATGGACTGTTATCGAGCCCCGTCTTCAGAGTGGATAGGAATAGGAAGTAGGACCAGTCTGAATGGGAGAGAGGTTGTTTCGAGGCTGGCAGGATCACTTCATCCCATATCTGGTGGAAATATGCTTAGAAGCACTTGCTTCATTTTTTTCAGAGTCCGGTTATCACGGCTAAATATAGTATGCAACACAGTGCGGCCCACTGGAGACTCTGCGAGGAACTGCGAAAAGCCCACACCCGCATTGTGCAGGCCTGTCCAACAGTGCAGTCTTTTCTAGGTGAGTTGGATATGGTGATAGTGGAGATCCTGTTTACCAGGGTGCCTCTCTCACTGGAGATTTTTCTTCTGCATCAATATCTTTGGGCTCTGAAGGACCGAAGGGAGAAGTAGCTTCTTGCTATTTTTCTTTTGGTTGCCAAGAAATGCATGACTCATAAATGGCTGTTGGATCGGGGCCAGATTTGGGGCAGTGGAGGAATACAGTGAATCCCATATAACATATGGAGCAAATTACTTTTGGCCTTAATGAGAGAACTGAAGTCTTCGTATCTAGACGGAATTCTTGGGCACTTAATGTTAAGCAGCATGACCCTGCCTTGTTCCATGATTACATAATTTAGTAGTTGGGGGTTTGCAGGAGGGGCTGAGAGATTAATAATGGACATGAATGCAAAGTGTCAGCGAGGAGCAAAGGGATAGGGTATGGGTGAAGGGATGGCTCCTCTCCTCTTATACTTATAACTCCCCTTTATTTATTTATTTATTTATTGTTTTATTCAGAAAATACCCTTGAGCTTGGTAGCTTATTTAAAAAGGTTTCTCGTCAGACTGATATATACAATTATGTTAGAGTACAGGGTACAGTGTTCGACTCACATGGAGCCTTTGTCATAGGTACTGTATAACATCAGAAACAGTGCAACAGTATAATACAGAATCATTTATAAAATCCACAGATAGTAAGGTAGCCAGAGTTCTGTCATAGAAGTATTAATTGGAGGGTGAGGCAAAACAGATATCATGAGTGAGGGGTAGAGCGATTTTTTTAAGAGGTCGCAGTCACACCTGGACTTTAGGATGAGGATATTTCTTAGTTCTGTCTTGAACTGTGATAGTTTTGAGAGTTGCAAAAGGGGTTCAGGTAGGTCATATAATCAATGTGGTGCTACGTAGGCAAACGAGTGTTGCACTTTGTTTGTTTTGCAGAAAGGCACCGATAGTGCATTCCTGATCTTGCTCCTGGTTGCATATTGGTCGTATACAGGGGTTAGGAGATTTTGGATTGAGGGAGGTAAGAGGCCCATGACTGCCTTCATTCCAAGAAAACAAACCTGATACTTGATTCACTCATCCAGTTTGAGCCAGCTGGACTGTGAGTAAAGTGTGCATGGCTGCTCCATAACATAAACTGTCAAGCCATAATCTAGTACGGAGAGGACAGAGCTAGTTACTGCCATGTATTTTGCTGCAGAGGTGAGGTAGTGCCTATGTTGAAACAGTGCTCTTAGTTTTGTGTTGTCTTGTTTTATAATACTGTCTACATAAGGGGTGAATGACAGTGTGTTGTCAAAGGTTACCCCTAGGTACTTAAATGTGCCAACTTGTTTTGGGGGAATACGAATATTACTTACGATGGTGAGGTGCAGGGTCTTGTGTCTTGTTAGTGGACTTGAAAATAGCATTGCTTTTGTATTTTTTGTAGTTTAGCAGCAGTTTTTTTTACTGAAACACTTTTCCAGAGCTTTGAAACTGCTTGCAGTTCTTGTGTTAGGATCTCTGGTTTGGGGCACTAGTGTATAAGACTGCACCATCTGCGTAAAGTAGAATCTTTTAGGGGTAGGCTGCAGGGAGATTATTAATAAATAATTCAAATAACAGAGGGTCAAGAATTGAGCCTTGGGGTACACCATTGGTAACATTCCTGGAATCAGATATGTTCCATTGATCTTAACTTATTGAGACCTAATGAAGAGGTAGCTATGGAACCAGGACAGCGTGTCCTCTGAAAGGCTGAGTGTGCATAGCTTGGTGAGCAGTAGTGAGTGGTTGACTAAATCAAACACTTTTGTTAGATCAATGTAAATAGACCCTACCATGTTACCATCATCTATGCAGGCACCGGTACCTAGAAAGTGATAGCAATGCAAGACAGGGCACCCTGATCCCAAAGCTGTGTTGGAGGTTTGGGGGAGCCCTGGATGATGATTTTTTTTTGAGGTGGTGCCATATTCGTTACCCTTTGTACTTAATTGCAATGCCTCTTTTAATGCACTTGATTAAGTGGTTTTGCATCCCTGTTATTTGTTAATAAAATGTGGAATAATATATGGGTGGGTGTGTGTAACCAGAATTTTATACACACCTGAGGTGTCGGATGCTACATAAATCCCAGGGGCGAAGCCCACGCGGTTTATAAAATCATCCCACACTAGGGGTGTGTGTAAAATTCTGGTTTTACACACATTGACCCATGCATTATTTTATTTAATTATTGGTCCTCATTTTTTTTTTACTTTTACACACACACTCTCTCTTTCTGTGAGACATATACACACACACGCACACATACTCTGCCTGTGAGAGACGCACGCACACACACACACACACACACTCTCTCTCTGCCTGTGAGACATACACACACACACACACACACACACACACACACACACACACACACACTCTGCCTGTGAGAGACACACACACACACCTTTGCCTCTCACTCACTCATCAGTTGTTTATGCTTCATGAGAGATCCAGTGGCAGCACAGAGCTCTGTTCAACAGGTAGATGTGGCAGGATCAACCAGATATGTTTTTTCAGTTTGAAGACAGGATCAACCAGATAAATATTGAAAATATTTGGAAAAATTACCTGGCACAAAATGGGTGCAAAGAAGTAGAAGTTCGGGATCTGGATTCGGGAGCTCAATTACTGAGTAATGGAGCCGCCATGTTTTTGAGAGATGATCGGCCCGCCTAAACGGAGTTGCAGCCATTGAGCTTTGTAGCTGTTCTTTGAGTGGCAGAGGGTGATTACAACCTCCCGTGTTGTAAATGAAATTATCACACAGGAGGTTGTAACTCAGAATAAAAGCACGGTTATCCATGGATAAAAAGTGAGGACCATTATTTAAAATATATTTACAAATGAACTGTAGAACTGTACATACTCGACTTGTGTGGAATGCAGCATTACGCCAGTGGAAACCACGTGGAATGGCACTCTACTTTTGAAATGGTTTTTGGAATTTCTCTTTTAATTCTTTGGAATTCGGAAAAGCATCTCTATGTAAACAGTGGAATAATTTCCAGCGGATCACATAACTTATGGAATAAATATTCTGCAGCTTATGGAAAATGAATTTTGGGCTTACATAAACTATAGAATACCACTCAAAGCAATCCACTTTCAGAATTTCAAAATTCAACTTTTGATGAAATTTTGCAGAGTTAGGCTGAATTTCTGAAATTCAGCAGAACACCAGCGAAAGAAGAATTTAAAATTCTGCACACCTCTAGTACATACTGTAAGTGATGAAGGTGAGATGTGGTTGGATATCAGAACTGGTGGATAAGCTGATTAGCGGTTTGTGGGGCAACAGCTAAAAGGGGAGAGTGGAGAACCTCATGTTATGTCATCCCCGAGAAGTGAGGACTTAAAGGAGTCATGGTCACATGCTCTTGAATATCAATGGGGTTACACAGAATGGAAAGAACTAAGGGACATGCACTCAAATGGGTGGGACAGGCTAAGGAAAAAGATTACAAGTAATTACTTTAGCCGGTGCAGCAGTAGCAGTACTGCTCGCAATGCCAGCGACCCGGGGGGGGGGAGGGAGACTGAGCATGCCTGACCCCTAGCAGAGGCTGGGGATTGACGCCGCACCACACATGGAGGGTGGAGGAGGACCACAGTGGATGCCCAATGTGCTACACATAGAAGTGTGTGTGGCACCACCATTAGCGTCATTGCACACTGCGCTTCCCCGCTCAGGGATGGGAAAATCCGGAGGAGGGCAAAAATGGAAAGCAAATAATAATGTAACCACTCTGCCGCGGTCTAACTGAGGGCTACTACCCCTGCCTTACGTGCACAGTCAAGGTTGAGGAGCCTGGGCTCTGTATGGTATGGTCTAGGAGCAAATTTCCAAAAGATTTCATAAATAACATGGTGCCTCCTCCCAGAGTAACATTTTGTGGGCCAGAATGGTAAATTGGGTACAACTCCTGGGATGCTGTACCTACCCACCTCCCTTCCCAAATGACACCCCACACATAGAAATTCACTTTACCTTGCACTTCTATAACCTATATGCACTTATAGGAATTATCTAATAATATGCTGATAGACTCAGTGGTAAAGAATAAATAATAAATACGGATTTATTTATCGCTGGAATAGAAATAGGGAGGGAATACCTGGAACAGGGAACTACTCAGATTTGGCTTTGATTGGTTTTGGCAGAAATCAACGTGACAGCAAATAAAGCCGAGAAAACATTTAAAACTGTGAGCATATAAGATAAAACAATTGCCCAACCTCCCACCAGCATGCAACAATAGACCACACACCCTCCCGTCTGGTACCAGACCCCCTAGTTCTATGCCGGGGTAACCCAGACTGATGCAGGCCTGTGGTTGCCAAGGGTTGGCTAGCGTAGGTGCACTTAAACTTTAGTAAATGAGATGCTGTAACTATAACTAAAACTTGTAATTCAAACTGTAACAGTTTCCACAAATATTTGCAGGGCAGCCCTGTTTACTCACGATTTGTCGAACACTCTAGGCTGAATCAAACAAGCTGGAGCTGAGACTTTGCTGGTACTGGTTTTAACAGTGCCAAGGGGCTTGAATGGTAGTTCATGGAGCACCACATTAGCAGGCAGCAGGATGCAGAGAGCAGAAAACTGCAACGTGGGGTTGCATGGGAGAAAGGATTCTGGTCTTCACCTGTCAAGCCTTTCCAAACTTCACCACTATGGCCTCTGTAAACAGTGTTCACTTGACAGACCTATATTTTCTTCTCTCTGATGGTCCCCAGGATGGGGGGGGGGTTACAGGTAGCTTTAGTCACCCTGCAGGTTTCACTCAGTACTGCAGTCACCCTGCTGGCCAGTAGCAGCAGCCAAAGGGTCAACAAGGCTGGGGGTTCCCAACAGGGAAAACAGTCTCAAGCTTTAGTTTGAATCAAGTCACCTGGATAGTTCTGCTAGCAGGCAGAAAATTTTTTAACATGATCTTCAAGGCCAGGGGACACCAAATCAGAGTGATCCCCTCACGAAACAATCAGTTCTGGATGGCTTTCTGGTCAGCGTCTGCTTGGATTCAGTTCACTTGACTTTTTTTCTCTGGCAAAACCTGTCAAAACTGCAGCAGACAGGCTGATTCTTTTCTTTAAGGTTGGAAAAAACTCTTCTTCCTCAGAAAATCATCTTCCCCAGGCTGGAGATCAGCCAGGAGCCCCTCTGACAGGCTTGAAGGCTCTCCTCCAACTGCCACAGAACAGTGTCTCACTTCAAAAGACTCGAGGAGCACAGTCTCGAGATGCAACATACCTTTTATTCCCTCAGAACAATTGGCAGCCTCTGACTGGCTGACTGGGCTGTCCATACTAATATCGAGCGCCTGATTGGTGGTTGCTTGGGCGCCCAGCACATTGTTCACTCTCCTCTACCAGAAACCATTTCACAGTCCTCAAAGGCTTCTGCGAGATCTGATTGGTTGAAACAGGTCACAAGGTCTCTTTTAAGATGACTGCTGGCAAAACAGTTTATGGCAGTCCTTTCTTTACAAGTCTCTTGCAGCCAAACCACTTGGAGTGGAGTTAAAATGTTTAGTGGGATTGATAGCCTAGTCTGTGCCCTTTAATCTGACTGCACATTTGTGGGGGTGGTGGCAGCCATTCAGCCATTGCATCTCCTGTTTCTGTAGTCCCCTAGGCACAAGTAAACTCTATTCTGTGCCTGGACTACATTTCCCAGCACTCACAGCTGCTGGGGCCTACTTTTTATGACGCTTAGAAGTGCTTTTAAATAACATTTATTGTGCCCCCTTGTGATGCTGTGGCTCCTCACTCACGTCTCCAGACCCTGATTAGCTTGGTCGGGGGTTCAGGACCATGGGAGGAACCTCCGTTTTCACGGCAGAAGCGGAGCTTCCTGAAATGCACTACATTGCACACGCGCGACCTCACCGGCTCATACTTGCAAGTGCGGCCACCCAGCGGTTTACGTCTTTTGCTCCTCCTGCCCCGTTTTCTGTGACAAACACATGTGGGGGCCAGCAGGAGACTCTGGAGCATGCATCAGGACTCAGGATGGCGGCAAGAGGGATTGGGAGGTCCGCGGGGTGGCAACTGGTAAGTGCCACACTTTTGGGGTGGGGGGTTACAATAGTAAAAGGAATTTCACTACAGAGATGGCAAGTAACATGGAAACAGCCTTTCAGATCAGGACTAGGTAGATTACTGAGGGAAAATAGCACTCAAGGTTATAAAACATGGGTGGGTGGGATAGCATTCATTTCCGACTGGTAAGTTTGGATGTGCGCTCATAATCACGGTGGATGAAGTCACTGCTGTGTGGCAGCAGTGTCAGATGTGATGGACCCTAAGTCTCTTTGTCACCCCAATACTTTGCTGTTGTGTTACACACTCATACCTTTCTGCCTGCAGTGGAGCTGACTGTGCGTACACACTACCGTGTTACACACTCATACCTTTCTGCTTGCAGTGGAGCTGACTGTGCGTACACACTACTGTGTTACACACTCATACCTTTCTGCCTGCAGTGGAGCTGACTGTGTGTACACACTACTGTGGGGAAATCTGGGGTTTCAGGTGATCAGTTTGGAAAATTCCAAATCTGAACATTTCAAATTCTGACCTAAGCTACCTGACCTTTAAATCTGGGGCCAGTTAAGTGCACACCCTTTTTCCAAGGAACATTTAGCAGTGCCGTACCACTGTAGGGCCGCAGTTTAAAGGCAAGCAATTGTGAGACTTAAGACTAGTGGACTGTCAGTTACAAATGCCGCCGACTACTGTATGTGACTTCAGTAAAGAAGCACATGTGCACACGCAACACAACACAACACAACACAAACATATTTGTTTTTGTGAATTGGTGGGCTTTCCATAGACTCATTTAAGCGTGAGTAAGGTTTTATTAAAATGGTGCAGGGTCTGCATCAAAAGCCCTATGAGGAGAGACTTAAGGGTCTCAATATGCACACCCTGGAACAGAGGAGAGAGAGGGAGTATATAATAGAGACCTTTAAATACCTCATGGGGGTAAATAAGGTACAGGAGGGAAGTATTTTTCAGAAGAGAATGTACTCAAGAATAAAGGGTCGCACCGTGATGCTGGAGGGGGTAGATTCAGGAGAGATGTGAGGAAGTACTTATTCACCGAAAGAGTGATGGATTCCTTGAACAGCCATCCAGTGGAGTGGTGGAGGTGAAAATGGTGGGGTTCAAGAATGCATGGGATAAGCACAAGGCAGGGAATCATAGTGGAAGGGAAGGGGGAGGGAGAAAGAGCTGTATATCAGGCACAGTCTGCAGTAATTGTGTAGGTAAGGAGAAATGGGCAGACGATGGGCCAGGTGGTCCTTATCTGCTGTCAAATTCTGTGTTTCTATGTTTCTATATGACTATTACTAGCTCCATGGATCACCACTCAAGTGAATCTTGGAGTTAAAGTAAATATGCAAGCTATAAAATGCTTCTTAAAAACAAATTTTAAAATAAAAACAAATAGCTCAAACATTATGATCACACAGGCCATGTCCCCAGAATGTAATTTTCTTTCCATCTGAAAATGACATGGCCCATAGTAAGAGCTGTAAAAACACACACACTGAAATTGCACAAAAGCCCTGTTTACACAGCGGCAGTGATTGAAAATATCTGCTGCTCCTCGCTCGCTGCGCCGTCTGTGGATGCGTTTTTTTTGTGTTTACACAGCTCCCCTTGCTGCACCGCAAGTCGCGCAATGGGGTGGCTGTTCCTTCAGTGGGGGCCTGTTTCCAGATTGCAGGAAAAAGGACTTGCAGTGGATCAAGTGCATTATTGTGTTTACACTACTGGAAAATGTGCTCGATCTGAAATGGGTACCCTCTCTTGCACCGATCCAAAAACTGGATCCGAAGGCATCCTGGGGTGCTCTGGTGAGTGTCCACACGGTCCTAGTTGCAGCGCATTAACCACTGTGCATGGGCTGATGCACTGCACATGGGGTAGTGAAAACAGGGCAAATGAAACTTTTGTGTTAACTAACTTTTGTGTTAACTTAGTTGAGAACTAAGAAACCTGTCAGTTCCTTTTGATATGCAACTGAAGTGAGGTATTTCTTCCGTGTTTTTTTCCACACCTTTTGGCCAGGAAAGACACACAATGTGGGATTCAAACCCAGTTCTCCAGGTTTGCAGCCCAATACCAGGCCTGCCTTTTGGGAAAGAAAGCCTTACTTGGGCTTGCCCCTGATTCTACCTCATGTCTATTTCAAATAGACCAACCAACAATCAGTACATGGAGGTCCTCTAGGAGCATGCTTGTGATTCCTTTTAAGCGCACCTCAACAGCACAAAGGTCCCTGTCCTTCAGAGGACCTAAGTGGATAAATGACCTACCCCCTGACCTCTTTGAATGTAATAAGGTCAGCAACTTCAAAGCTGGTCTCCACGCACATCTAACTCTCTCTCCTGCATGTGTGAATGCCCCTCTTAAGCCAACCGTACCACAAACACTTTTAAGACCATATTTCCATCACTTATCAACCCAATGAACTAGCCCTTACCCACCCCTCATCACCCCCTATAGCTCACCTCCCACTCTACTTTCTTACTCTCTCCCATTACCCCCATTCTCTCTCACTGTCCTCCCTTGAATTGATCTACTTACCAGCCTATTCCCCTCTCCCTCAACCTCCATCTTCCCACTACTCTGTATCCCCTTCTTCCGATACCTACCATCCTCATCTTTCTTCACCTACCTAAGGAAGGGGAATGTAGCCCCTCCCTACTTTCTTTACCTACCACCCTCTTGACCACCCCACCCATTTCCTCCTATTTCTACTCTTCTCTCACTCTGACCCCCTACCTCCTAGGGCAAAGCCTCCGCAGGCTGCAACTATTCACGCTACCTTACCTTAGTCCCTGTCTGGCTGCCTTCCCCTACCTTAGTTCTGGCTCCTTAATTTTTCACTGCAGACCCACTCATTTCAACCCTGAGCCACTGACTCCAGCCAGCAGTCTTGTCTTGCTTGCCTACTTATTGAACTTGATGCTGAAATTTCCCTGAGAATTTCTAAGCACATGGGAATCAAAAGTGTATTCTTCGTTCTATGATGAATAATTTCACAGATGTAACCCGTGGAACCCTGAACCTGTGGAATCATTTTCTTTGCAATTTTATTTAATACTACAGTTGTATTATGTTGTACCTATGTAATTGCTGTTATTGTTGTATTTAATCTGTCTTGTACCATGTCTGACCTGGAACCTTTGTAAATGAGCCTATGGCTCAAAGATATTTAATCCCAAACTGAAATAAATAAATAAATAAATAAAATAAAAGCAAGATATTTCTGATCACCAAAAATCATTGTTGTGCTGCATCCATGAATGTGCAATAGAAGAGTTTCATAAACTGTTACGCAACTCTCTGAACCTTTATGTTCATGGGCATGCATAAACATAGGAGCAGGATGTCATGACCAATTTCACACACCTTGATTAATCTTCCTGAGCAGAATTCGACAACCAATCATGAGTAATTCATGAACGGTTCATCATCATTTTAGCTGGGAGGCAATACAGAGTAGTGATTAAGGGCAATGAGCTAGGACTGGCTTGCCAGCGCAGTGGTTAGACTTCTGCCTGCGATGCTGACATCCCAGGTTAGGATGTGAGCCCGAGAGTTGGAGGGCCAGCTGAGGGAGGAGGATTGAGCATCCAAGGGACTGCTCTCCACCTCCAATGGGGAGAGTGAGCTAGCACTCTGTGCTTGCCTGACCCCTGGCAGAGGGAGGTGTGCCAGATATTGGCCTGTTATGTGCCTCACATCACTGCATGCCACACCTCCCAATAATGGGGGAAAAAATTCCAGCTGTTGCACGAAGGACGTCTGCCTCCTACACTGAGCCCCACGCAGCTGCTTGAGGCACTGTGCTACTGGATCTCAATGTGGCACTGTTCAGGGAGTCACAGGAAAGCTCCCTGATGGCCCCACCCTAAGGGTAATCCGGGAAGCACTCTGGTGGTTGCAGGTAAGTCCCAGGGGATGGGTCAAGGTGGTAGGGACAGTGGATTGAGGCACAGCCAGCTAACAGCAAATTAGAAATAAAAATTAAAAAAAAAAAGAGCACTGAGCTGCAAACACAGAAACATAGAATTTGACGGCAGATAAGGACCACCTTCCGGAGGAGGTTGTGGAGTCAAAAACAGTGGTTGAATTCAAGCATGTATGGGACAGCCATAAGGCAATTCCAGGGGGTTGGGGTAGAAAGAAGTAGGCTACTGGTTAACTAGGATCTGCAGCTTATCCATTAGGTAGGGAAATGGGCAGACTGGGTAGGCCAAGTGGTCGTGTCATGCAGTGATGTGAGGTACATAACATGACAATATCTGGCACACCTCCCTCTGCCAGGGGTCAGGCAAGCACAGAGTGCTAGCCCACTCTCTCCCCCTGGAGGTGGAGAGCAGTCCCTTGGATGCTCACTCCTCCTCCCTTGGCAGGCCCTCCAACTCTTGGGCTTGCATCCTAACCTGGCATGTCAGCATCGCAGGCAGAAGTCTACCACTGTGCCGGCAAGCCGGTCCTAGCTCGATGCCCTTAATCACTACTCTATATTGCCTCCCAGCTAAAATGATGATGAACCGTTCATGAATTACTCATGATTGGTTGACGAATTCTGCTCAGGAAGATTAATCAAGGTGTATGAAATTGTACATGAAATCCTTCTCCTATGTTTATGTATGCCCATGAACATAAAGGTTCAGAGAGTTGCATAACAGTTTATGAAACTCCTCCATTGCACATTCATGGATGCAGCACATCAGTGATTTTTGGTGACCAGAAATATCTTTATTTTATTTTTATTTATTTATTTATTTCAGTTTGGGATTAAATATCTTTGAGCCATAGGCTCGTTTACAAAGGTTCCAGGTCAGACATGGTACAAGACAGATTTAATACAACAATAACAGCAATTACATAGCTACAACATAATACAACTGTAGTACTAAATAAAATTGCAAAGAAAACGATTCCACAAGTTCAGAGTTCCACTGGTTACATACATGGAATTATTCATCATAGAACGAAGAATACACTTTTGATTCCCATGTGCTTAGAAATTCTCAGGGAAATTTCAGCGTCAAGTTCAAGAAGTAAGCAAGTAAGACAAGACTGCTGGCTGGAGTCAGCAGCTCAGGGTTGGCATGAGTGAGTCCACAGTGAAAAATTAAGGAGCTCGAACTAAGGTGGGGGAAGGCAGCCAGACTGGGACTGGGGTAAGGTAGCATGAATAGTTGCAGCCTGAGGAGGCTTTGTCCTAGGAGGTAGGGGGTCAGAGTGAGAGAAGAGTAGAAATAGGAGGAAATGGGTGGGGGTGGTCAAGAGGGTGGTAGGTAAAGAAAGAAGGGGAAGGGAGGCTACATTCCCCCTCCTTAGGTAGGTGAAGAAAGACGAGGATGGTAGGTATCGGAAGAAGGGGGGGATACAGAGTAGTGGGGAAGATGGAGGTTGAGGGAGAGGGGAGGGGGGAATAGGCTGGTAAGTAGAGAAATTCAAGGGAGGACAGTGAGAGAGAGAATGGGGTAATGGGAGAGAGTAAGAAAGTAGAGTGGGAGGTGAGCTATAGGGGGTGATGAGGGGTGGGTGAGGGCTAGTTCATAGGGTTGATAGGTGATGGAAATATGGTCTTAAAAGTGTTTGTGGTACGGTTGGGTTAAGAGGGGCAATCACACATGCAGGAGAGAGTTAGACATGTGTGGAGACCAGCTTTGAAGTTGCTGACCTTATTACATTCAAAGAGGTCAGGGGGTAGGTCATTTATCCACTTAGGTCCTCTGAAGGACAGGGACCTTTGTGCTGTTGAGGTGCGCTTAAAAGGAATCACAAGCGTGCTCCTAGAGGACCTCCATGTACTGATTGTTGGTTGGTTTATTTTAAATAGACACGAGGTAGAATCAGGGGCAAGCCCAAGTAAGGCTTTCATTCCCAAAAGGCAGGCCTAGTATTGGGCCCTGAGGTGATGTGCAAGAACAAGGGGACACAATTTGAAGATAGAGGGGGGACTGCTCAGGGACAAAGTGAGGAAGTATTTTTTCACAGAAAGGGTGGTAGACACATGGAACCGCCTTCCTGAGGAGGTTGTGGGGTCTAAAACTGTGGGAGAATTCAAGAGTGCATGGGACAGACATTAGGCAATTCTTCTGGGGGGTAGGAAGAAATAGGCTGTTGGTTAACTAGGATCTGCAGCTTATCCAGCAGGTAGGAGAATGGGCAGACTAGATGGGCCAAGCAGTCCTTATCTGCCATCAAAGTCCATGTTTCTATGTTTCTGGCCATCCAGTTGCTTTGTAGAGGTCACAAGTACGTGTCCAGCGATCAGCACCCAGAACCAGCCAACATGCTTTATTTAAAAGGGTTTTGTCAGTCCCACCACTGTAGATTAGAAGGCCGTAGTCGATGGAAGATAGCACTGAGCAGTAGGTGACAAGCTTAGTGCCTCAGGTGGCATGTAGTGACAGTGTCGATAAAAAACACCTAGCTTTGTGTCGACTGATTTGATTACCTGGTCTACATGTGTTGAGAACGAGATGGTGCTGTCTAGGTGGATCCCGAGATATGTGAAGGTGTTGACCTGCTCCAGTATATCACCTTTGGAGCTCTGTATTTGTAGTATCCTGAATTTATTCCTGCTCTGTGGAAGCGTAAAAAGCACGCTCTTGGTTTTTTTGTAGTTGAGCAACAGTTTGTTATCATGGAACCACACCTCAAGTCTGTGGAAGTTAGCTTCGAGTTCATAGTTAATGGCGGGTAGGTTTGTCCCACTCATGGAGATGACAGCATCATCCGCAAATGGCATGATATGTGCATGGCAGGCTGAAGGAAGATGGTAAATGAAGAGGCAAAACCGGAGTGGTCCCAGTATAGAACCTTGAGGGACTCCAAGAGTCAGTACCATGGGTTCGGATGGCATGTCACCAATTCTGACTTGCTGTATCCTGCCAGATAAATAGCTTGAATCAGGTGACCATATCCAAGGACAGGCCAATAGAGAGTAGGTATTGCAGGAGGAGTTGATGGTTGATGGCACTGAATGCCTTTGTGAGGTCTAAGATGATAGACCCCACTGCTAGCCCCTCATCGAAGGCATCATATAGTTGGGTGGTGAAGTCAATCAAGGCGGTTATGGTGGAATGATCTTTCCAGAACCCATGTAGTTGGATACAAAGTAGATTGTACTGCATAAGGTACTCAGTAAGCTGGTTGGAGACAACACGTTCCAAAGCCTTGGACGGGGGGGGAGTATGAAGATGGGCCTGTAGTTTATTAGGTTTGTGGCATCACCTGTTTTGAGGACAGAGGTGACCACTGCCTTCTTCTACTTGTCAGGGAACACACCCGACCTTAGCGAGGCATTGAAGACTTTGATTAGTGGGTCCGTCAATTTGTTTAACGTGAGTGCAACCAGCTTCATGTCTACAAGGTCACTCTCTATTCTTGTCTTACCAAGAATATGTTTTTATAATACTGGATAATTAATAAGGCAACCCTGGTTTAACATGGAGGGTCCTATTCCCCAAAGATTTTAATCAGAGCCCCATTAATGGCCAGCACCCAGTTTCCATATTGTTTTGCCACACAACCTAAGCAATTAACCCCGACTACAGAATTCTTTTAGAAACTCATAATTTCTTAAGAATGTCTTTTTATTAGCATGCATTTTTGAATTAGTAACTTACTTTTTGCTTTTTTTGGTTGATGTTCTTTTAATGGAATCACTGCTGACCTTCCTTTTAGGAAACAGAAAGACCCAGCTGCTATTAATATAAAGACCCAGCTGCCATTAATATAATCAACATCTAAAACCCTTAAAGGGAAAGTCCCCATAACCTATTTTCTGTATACCTGTACATTTTGTAGGCATGAACAATGATTCCCTCTCTTGCATCCCCCTAATTTCATTCTAGTTTCAATATAAATGAGGTTGCTTCACTCTGTTTTGCCCTGGTGTGAAAACCTATTTGTCTTTATTGCAAAGGACATGACCCCACTCCTGCAAAATATCATGGAAGTTGATGCGTACAGGCACAAGCTAGTAGAAGCTATACTCTCATTCAGTTCTGTTACGAGCCTTGTGAAGTCACTGTATTTTCTAAAGTATTTTTTCTAAGTCAGATACTCTTAAACTACAGAAAACAGCAGGGCACTTACTATGCCTTGAAAAGTTTAATGGCCAGCATAAAACAACATAAGGACTGCAGAGGACAACAACAGCACTGACTAACACAGTATAACTAGAAACATAGCAACATAGAATTTGACGGCAGATAAGGACTGCATGGCCCACCTAGTCTGCCCATTTCCCTACATAACAGATAAGCTGCAGATCCTAGTTAACCAACAGCCTACTTCCTCCTACCCCCCCCACTAGAATTATGTCTGTCCCATGCATTCTTGAATTCCCCCACTGTTTTTTGATTCTATGACCTCTTCAGGAAGGCTGTTCCATGCATCTACAACCCTCTCTGTGAAGAAATACTTCCTTACATTACCTCTGAGCCGTCCCCCATCTATCTTCAAATTGTGCCCCCCTTGTTCTTGCACATCTCTTTTTCTGAAAGATGCTACCCTCTTGGACTTTGTTGATTCCCTTGAGGTATTTGAAAGTTTCTATCATGTCCCCCCTCCCTCCTTTCCTCGAGGCTATATATTTTAAGCTCCTTTAATCTTTCTTCTTATGTCTTCTGATGCAGACCCTGCACCATTTTGGTTGCCCTCTTCTGGACAGTCTCCACCCTGTCTATGTCTTTGCGGAGAAGGGGTCTCCAGAACTGTACACAGTACTCCAGATGTGGTCTTACCAACTGTCTGTACAGAGGGCCAACAACTTCCTGTTTTCTACTGGTGATGCTTCTCCCTATGCATCCCAGTATCCCCTCAACCCTCCTTACTGCCTTCTCACGTTGCTAGCCCACTGCTGCAGGGTTTATCATCAAAAACATCATACATTTCCAGGATGCCTTATCTGAGTTAGTTCATGACCTTTGCAATGGAGTCAGGCAGATTTTCACACCACCTTCATTTACATTTAAATCCTGATGAAATTAGGAGGGTGCAGTAGAAGCAATCATTGTTCATGCCTACAAACTACACAGGAAAAACAGAATAAAAGGCTAAGGGAACCTTCCCTTTAAAATGTGTTGAGTTCATGTTTTAATCTTTTTTGTGCTCAAATAGTTAATCACCTTAGACAAAATATAGCGTCTTATCCTATTTTTTAAGAGTTCTGGTTTTGTGATTTTTTTTAAATAACTTCAAATGGGAAAGAGTATATTCTGATATGCAAATTAATTATGCAAATTGAGTTTTGCCTCAGTTCATGAAAGGGTAAGGATCTTCAAACATTGTCTCATGCACTTAGTTCTTGAAGTGAGCTGAAGAATAGCTGGTGACCTTTGATGGATTAATCATTTCTAAAGGTTCCTCAGTGTTGTTGATGATGATGATGATGAATATTGATGATGATGATGATAAACTGGTTTTCACTTGAGTAACTCATACAGCTCTTACCTATTTTTGCTCAATCCATTTATATACAAGCAGATTTTACAAGTTTTAACACACAGAGACTAACATCACACTACAATTTTGTACCTTTATTTATATTTTTTGTTATTTAACTCAGTGAATGCAAATTTGGACCCCAGAAAAACAAACTTCTCAATGAGGCAGACATTTATCAGGAGAAGCTGTATTAAGTCAAGCCACCATGGTCTCCTTTGGGCATAAAAAAAAATCAATACATTTGAAAATAGCTGTAAATAAACCATCTCAACTCCCCCCCTCCCCAAAATCACATAAGTGGTGACCCTTCTGTCAAATGAAACCCAAGATTCCCTGGGAAGAAAAATATTAGCCTTTTATGTTTGTCTTGCATGCTATGCAAGAACAGTATTATGACAACGGAGTGCAGAAGCAGGTTTGGAGGTGCGGTCCTGCTGCAGCCAATGGTGTCACTACTTTTTCTGGCCGGGCTCTGTGGCACCAATGGCATAGCATGCTGTCTATGACAGCAGTTGAGAAACCTGCCACCAACTTGAAAGAAATTTGCTGCTGCGATCAGGGAGCACCCCTTAATTGGAGAATCAGCTGTTTTTGCTGCTGGGGTGGTTCCTGATTGCAGCAGTGAATTACAGTTTGCCTTGTCTGGTGTCCCATTTCGATAAACATGGTAGCAGCTTCCCCGTCCACCTCTCACAGTCCCCA
The DNA here is from genome assembly GCA_016271365.2 of Neoceratodus forsteri. NCBI lineage: Eukaryota > Metazoa > Chordata > Ceratodontiformes > Ceratodontidae > Neoceratodus > Neoceratodus forsteri. The sequence continues at coordinate 151,633,796 of JADMNL010000028.1, forward strand.
CAGAAGCCGAAGGACAGCCGCCGCCTTTTACAGTCCCCATGAAAGCAGACAGGGGTGCCCAATCCCCTTGTCAGCATGCCCCTTCCCCAGTTCATTTGCAGATGGGGGTGCTCAATCCCCATCGGCATAAGGCCCCCCATTTTTTGTGTGCCAAGGGGGGTGCCCGATACTCCTCAGCTCATGCACCCCTCCAAACACTCTGTATGTGCCGACAGGGTGCCCAATCCTCATCGGCTACAGACTCCCCCAACAAACACTCAAGTGGCATGCTGGGAACCCACCCCAGCGTGCAAAAGTACCTGTAAAGAAAGAAAACCTTCCCACACGTTTTTTTTTTTTTTTTTGTGTGTGTTCCCTGTAAAAGAGAAAAAAAGTCCCTTGTTGTGTCTGGTGCCCCCTTCTCCAACCTGCCCCCACCCTCTGCACACCCCACCTTCCCACACACACCCTCACCCCATACTTACCTCCGGAGCCCAATGCGATGATTTTCGGTGGACCAGGAACTCATCTGTACTCTGCAGGGCTGACTACGAACTAAAGAAATGCCGGTAAGCTGTATAATGGCATAAATGTTTTTTTTTATTTTTGACTTATGTGGATATCTCAGCCATTTTCATGACTTTTTGCACCAGATTTTCAGCATGGGGTTCTTGGGACCCCATCTCATGAATTCAGTGACTGTTATCTGGTTATTCAGTCCTGAAAGGTGATTTCGTGGTCACTGTGCGGAATCACCTTTTGGGACCGAGTAACAAAATGACAGTGTCACTGTTCATGAGGTAGTCTCCCAAAAAGCCTATGTTACAAATTTGGTGAAAAAAAATTCCAAGAAATGACTGTGTTACAAGCGTGCATTGCGCAGTTTCCACGCACACTCATAACTTCACAAAGTTGTAATATTTTCACTCCAGATTTTCAACATCGGAATTTTTTCTTACCTCCTTATGAACAGTACAGCTGTCAATTTTCGTATACTGGCCGAAATGTGTTTTCGCACTTCTGGCTAAGAATAGCACGGTTGCTGTGGGAAATCAGTGTTCGGAACAGATTAAGAAAATTACAGTGACACTGTTCATGAGCAGAGGTCCTAAAATGCCTATGTTGAAAATTTTGAGACGAAAGTCCACAAAATGACTATGTTACGAGTGTGCATTGCACAGTTTCCACGCACACTCATAATTTCAAGAATTTTTAATATTTTCACTCAAAATTTTTCAACATTGTCAATTTTGCACACCTCCTTATGAACAGTACAGCTGTCATTTTTCACATCCTGGCCAAAATGTGTTTTTGCACATCTGGTGCACAATGGCGTGGTCACTGTGGGAAATCAACGTTCGGGACTGATTAAGAAAATCATAGTGACAGTGTTCATGAGCAGAGGTCACAAAATGCCTATGTTGAAAATTTGGTGAGTGCATAATCTTCAAAGGGTCCCTGGATCAGCCCTCTGACTGTTCTATCCCTGCAAGCATTCTTTAATATCCAGCATCCCCCCACAAATGCTAACATCACCAGCTACAAATCTACTATGTCAACTCAAAGGAGGGGAATTCATCTTTAATTGCTAGCTTCTCTGACAGATGTCTGTGTGCTTTTTCTGTTTGACAGGAAGCCAGAGGGGTGTTACACACTACAAGGAATATCTGGGAAGCAGAATCCCATGCATTTATGTTAATGGAGGAGTGGGATGGAGGGGCTGCCATCTTAAATCTCTCTGTAGGTTTCTGAGGTTAATAGAATGTACTAAAGTGCACGGAAGCATAACTCCTGAGGTAACAGTAACAACAGAGATCAGGAGAATTGGCCATCTTGCCTCACATTTCTGGGTCTAGTTCACAGCTGCCCTGTTTTTGTAGCAATTATACAGACATTTATTTTGTCATTTGTATGTTTCTTTGAAGGCAGGCCTAGAGGTGAATCTTAATTCCTAAATAGCACAAAAATGGGATACAGTAATGGATACCACAAATAAAGAGGTATGGTTAGCACCACCCATAAGGGTCACCCTTATGGGCCCACTATATTTGTTATTCAGGACCAAATGGAGACTACATTTCACTGTCTGTACTGTTGTACTTGGAGTAATAATAAAGCTACCAATTTTTCAAGGCCTAAAACTGGGACAGGGTCCTTCCTGACCATGCTCCCCCCCCCCACGTCATTCCCACGGGCACCGCGGCAGACAATGCTGCACACAATCAATTAAATTTTGCTGGTGGTCTGGTCATGCCACCCCACAGTAACACCAGTAGCAAACATCCAGACTAAAGCAATACATCATTCTGCTGCAGCAAGTTCCAAATCATGCTGTACAGAAAGTTAATTAGAAGCAAGCCTGTGTTAAATTGTGTTCAGACATTCGAGCTGCATGTATTGCTCCTCCTGACAGTCCCATCCCACCCCGCTTACACTCACCTCATTTGCTGAACAAACTTCACTTCAGTGACTCCCACCACCACACCAGATTGTTTTCACACACTTCACTGCAGCTGATCAGGTTTGGGTACCTTAGTTCACTGCTAGTGGTCTCTTCTGTCTGGAGTCCCTCTCAGCTGCTGGCAGGCAGACGTCCACATGCACTTGTTTGCACTACTACCCAGTCTAACCTAACAGGAAGGAACTTGCTTTACTGTGCTCCCGTTGACATGCTTGCAGTACAACATAAAAGCAGGGGTTGAAGTTGCAAACTGTTGTCCAGCTTGAGCAGCGCCACAGTGGTGCTGAAATAACTGTCACTCACAGATCAGCATATAGCAAAAAAAAAAAAGGGACAAAACTGGGACAAGTAAACAAAAACCAGGACAAAAGTCACATTTTGCAAAACTTGTGGGGACACTGGGACATGCTGCCTAAAATAGGGACTGTCCTGAGAAAATAGAAACTGTTGGTAGCTTTAATAATCAAATAATAAATTAAAGTAAAAAAAAAACTGCACTCCCCAGGTGACTTGGACTAGTCACATGAGCCCCCCTCCCATTTCCTCAGTGGTCTCCTGCCCTCTTCTCCACCCCTCCATCCGCCACCATACAATATACAGTACAATTCTAGTCATAATAATGTATCTGTATACATAGAATTTGGCACAGTGCCAACTCTCATATGTATGTTTTTAAGATGTCTTTGTGCCCTAGGTGAACTTCTCATGACCCCAAAGGGTCATATTCGTTAGGTAGCCCCCCTCTGGATCCCTGCTTCATTACTGGGTGACAACAGTAGGTGATATCCAGGCTAGTAAATGAGCCCCCCTCCTTAACCAGCATCACATTGCCTTCAGTTTTATGTTTAGTGTTGGGAGGCAGTGTAGTCAAGAGGTTGGAGCACCAAACTGTGAAACTGTAGACCCAGTAGACCTGAGTTTGAATCTCAGAACTACCACTTGCATACTGTGTGTCCCTGAGCAACTCACTTAAGCTCACTGTGCTCCTGGGTTGCACCTGGGAATGAGCTTCAACTCAGTGTGCCTTTCCTGGTCAATAACTCTAAAATAAATAAGCTAAGTAAATAGTGCACAGTCTCAGCTGACTGCTGCAGTGATTCCAGGTGAGGCAAGTGAAAGAGGGGCCAGTAAGTCATTAATGATGCTAGTCAGAATAACCAATTTGTCTAGCTAGCTCAGTGGCGTGGAGGGCTGAGGCATCTGTGCCTTACCTCCTGCCATGCCAGCGACCCGTGTTCACGGGCCACCGGGGGTCGGCTGGGGAGGGAGGGAGAGGACTGAGCATCTGAAGGACAGTTCTCCTATCCTAGGGTGAGAGGACAGGCACTCTCGTTGAATGACTGCCCCCAGGTGGAAGTTTGTGGGTAGAATGGGTTTGAGGATGCCTGGCAAGGGGAGAGTGCTGCGGAACTTCTGCTGATGTGCACGTGCCTCCATGCATGCACGTCTGGCTGTGTGCGCCCCAGCAATGGGAGAATAGGGAGAAAAAATAGGTGGAAAAAGCCCAATAGCAGAATGATGCCCAACCCTCCACAGGCTCCGCACCTGGCGACCTGCTGAAGATAAATCCCGGTGATACCGGGGTAACCGGGCTGCTGACACCTGAGAAGGCACATTACATGGAATGCACTATGGATTAGGGAGAAGACAGAAGGGGAGGAGTGGGTGCCATTGGCTAGCCTGGATACTGCCTACTATTCCCCCATCATGGATCAGGGTCAGGGGAGGTCTGGTTAACAAATGTGGCCTTTGGGCCAGACTGAAGTTCGGCTAAGGCGAGGGCTATGTTCAGCAATTTATCTGTGCTCACTGCTAGCTCCGCTTTAAAATACACAGATATATTATTCTAATAATACAGTGGATGGGAGAGAACAGTGGGGGGAGTTGTAGGGGGAGACCTTGGGGGATTATTATTCTAATAATACAGTGGATGGGAGAGAACAGTGGGGGGAGTTGTAGGGGGAGACCTTGGGGGATGGATACAGGACAGCCCTGGCTTTTTTTCAGTTCAATCTTTTTGTTGAAAGTTTCAGAAAAACATATAAGTCATGTACATGTCATACATGGGTAAAAACAATACAACTATGATCCATAAAAAAAGATACATGTCAAACACTCATAGAAACATGGAAGTTGACAGCAGATAAGGACTGCAAGTCCCATCCAGTCTGCCCATTTTTTCTACCTTATGAATGTGCCGTAGGCCTTTGCTCTGTCAAGGGCCTATCTATTCATACTCATCTGTATTGCTCAGTTATGCATATTCCATGCCTGTTTGAAGCCCTGCACTGTATTCATATCCACCACTTCCTGAGGTAGGCCATTCCATGCATCCACCACCCTTTCTGTGAAAAAGAACCTCCTCACATTACCTTTTAATCAGCCTCCCTCTAATCTCATGTTGTGTCCTCTTGTCCTGCTATTTTTCTTATATTGAAACATGTTAGACTTTTTCACCTTGTTAATGTCCTTAAGATGTTTGAATGTTTCGATCATATCACCCCCTCCTTCCTTTGCTCTAGGGTATATATATTAAGCTCCGTTAATCTGTCCTCGTATGTTTTCTGATGCAGTCCCTACACCATTTTGGTTGCCCTTCTCTGGATTGCCTCCATTTTGTTAATGTCCTTGTGCAGATGCAGTCTCCAGTACTGCACACAGCAATCCAGATGGGGCCTAACCAGTGTCTTGTAAAGAGGGTTATTACCTCCCTCTTACGACTTCTGATACTCCTACTAATACACCCCAACATCCCTCTAGCCTTACCTACTGCTTTAGTGGTCTGATTGGATGATTTCAGGTCACCTGTGATGATAATGCCCAAGTCTCTTTCTTCCCTTGTGGTTGCCAGCAACTCCCCTCCCAACCTATAAGTGGCTTCAGGGTTTCTCTTCCCTATGTTCATAACATTGTACTTCTTCGTGTTAAACCCCAGATGCCACTCTTCCAACCATTTTGATAGTTTATCCAGATCTCTTCTCATTTTGCCCACCCCATCTGGATCATCTACTCTGTTGTAGATCTTGGGGTCATCTGCAAACAGATAAACCTTACCCTCCAGTCCATCTGCAATATCACTGATGAAGATATTGAAGAGGACTGGCCCCAGGACTGATCCCTGAGGTACCCCACTTGTGACTTGCATCTCTTCTGACTGTATATCGTTTACCACCACTCACTGTTTTCTGCCCGCCAACCAGTTTGCCACCCAGTTGACCAACTTCTGACCCACCCCGAGCCTATCCAGTTTATTAATCAATCTTCTATGTGGAACAGTGTCGAAATCTTTGCTGAAGTAAAGGTAGGCGGCATCAACTGCGCCCCCTTGGTCCACCACTCTGGTTACCCAGTCAAAGAAATCTATGAGATTAATTTGACAGGACCTTCCTGTTGTAAACCCATGCTGTCTTGGATCCTGTGCTCCAAGGATTCCAGGTGATGCACTACCCTTTCCTTGAGGAGTGCCTCCTTGTCTCCTGTCTATATAAGCTTGCATTGTTGCACTGAAGTCCCCTACCACTAAGATGGATATTGGGTTGAATGAAAATTGGGATATCACATGGTTTAGAGTATGGAAAAAGAGGGTCATCCATATTGGGGCTGTACTGTACCTATTAGCAAATAAAAGGGGACCTTGGGGTGTAAGTGCCTTTACCAAGGATCCACCATCCCTCTTTATCCGTGGTTGAATATCCCAGAGCCATATTCTCTGGTGGCAAGGCTGGGCAGCAGTCTCAGCCTGTCCCCATTACACCCACATGACCATTCTAAACCTCTCACCTACCTCACTCCCGAGACTGGGTGAGCCACCAGCGAGCCCATCATGGAGCCCATCCTCCACATTTTCCACCAACATTTTTCTCCCCTTACAGCCCTGGAACCTCAGTGCAAGGATGTGAGTGTGCATGGAGGTGCACATGTATGCCTTGGCCTGAACAGCCCCAATCCCCTTAACAATGAAGCACTTTCCTCCCCAACACTTGGACCCTTTAAACAGAATCTCCGACTTTATCTCACCGCTACATCCAAATGTGACTGCTTCTACTAAAGGACTGCTCCATTTCTCCGCCTAGTCATTCGTGACCTGTGCCCTTCATCCCTCCTGGCTTTACTCTCTCCTCTCTCTCTCTCCAGCTTCTGTCTTTCCTTGTGACCCTTTTCATTCCCCTCTCTCCACCCTTCTCCCCCCCCTCGCTCCTTCAGTTCCTTCAGTCTTCAAACTTCATTTTCTTTTCCCCTGTACCGATCCCCTCCCTCCATCCCTCTCCCACCTCACGATAAAGGCCCCTCAGCCTGACCACTTCTCTCTGGCACCCTAATACTCAATTTAAGTCTAATAGTCACCTTCCTTCTTTATCCCCTCAGTCTACTTCATCATCTATCTGCCTGTTCTTATGTTGCTGTCTAATGTTAACCTTTATCTATAAATTGTTTTACAGCCACATAAAAATATCAATCATGTCTGTACTATGCCTGTTTAACATTACCAACCTTTGTATGTTTCCCCCCCTTCCTTTGACGTGGAACCTTTGTAAATGAGTAGCTCCTACTCAATGGTACTTGTAATCCAAGAGATTAATAAATAAATAAATAAATTCCCCCCTTCCTGCCATTAGAGTGCCGGCATTAGTGCGCTGGTACATCAGGGTGTCAACTTGGAGATTTGCGCCCCCTCCCTGAGGTCCACCCCCTCAGAGTTAGCATAATAATAATAGGGGGCATGGAGGTCATGGGGGGCACAGTCCCCCGAAAAAGCAGGGGTCATCGAAATCCCATCATGGTGCCCTGATGACCAGGCACACTTAAGCTAGTGCTCTGAATGGGTGAAACCAATCCCCCCTCCCAGCCTAATGCCTTGCCCCCTCAGATGCCCGCACTACCATCACACCTCCACATGGTAGCAGTCAAAGGCCAGGAAGGTTAACCTCCCCAATCCAGGAGAGGAGATCTGCCTAGCAGCCGCTAATTCCTCACCCAGCAGTCCCCCAACCCCTACCGACCCCCATCAAGTAAGGTGCCAGTGCCTCAGACCTCCATGCCACCAGGTTGGCCTGAAACTTCTCTTTTCTTAACTTTGGCCACACTGTGCACTTCTGTCCCTACCCATTCCCTTTTCAGCTTCTCTGCCTCCCTTCTTGTGAGTTGTATCTCCGATAGAAAGGTTATGTGAGTATGCAGTCTCTTTAAATGCCCCACCACATTTTTCCATTTAACTGGTGAGTTGAGACCTCTCACATTTCAACTTACTGCTTGTATGTCACCCATGACCTTTCTTATACAACCAGGTGAATAATTCAAACACCCCTACTCGTTTCTTGTGGGGGGAAGGGGGTAGTGGGTTGGGTAGATGGAACTTCGTAACAGAGAGCCTATATGGAACAGCATCAAACACACACCAACATATGTACATTTACAACACAAACAAACAGCTGTATATAAATGAAGCCCAACAGGGGTGAACAAACCCTCTTGCCTAACCCCTAGAATTCTAAACTCACCCAACCCACCCATAGCTCCCACCCCCCTCATACTTGAATCTATGGTCATAACTGGAGGAAAAATACCCTGGCACACCGAGGAGATGACAAGGGCCTCAGGGACCTCCCTCACATCCCCTACATCGGATGCCCACACCAAAGACCCATGGCCGACCCCTGGATGGAGATGGAACCTCTAATTTCAGACAGATGCCACCAGGTAGGAGAGGTGGGCCCTGCCTCAGGGGGTGATCTGAGGCACTGGGAAATCTCCTGTTGGAGGGGGGAGTCAGTGGTGGAGCATCACGGTGGGGAGTAGCAGGGGCTGAGAGTCAAGTAGGCACCTCCGAGAGATGCCTCAGTGCACCAGTGCCAGAAAAAGAATTGAAAAAAAAAGAAAGAAAAAGGGGCACAGGTCTATCAAGTCTGCCTGAGTGTACAGCTTGCAGTTTATTTCACCTGAAGCTGCCCCCCCATTCCTTTTCATCCTTTTCCCCAGGCTATCCCCTTTGTTCTTATCTGTACTTACTCTCCCGACTCTATCCCATCCCCTTTACAACTGTTCACTATCTTCAGTGTGATCAGCTCCTCCGCAGTACATTTCACCCAAATACCATCCTCTCTGTGAAGTAGCGCCTCCTTATCTCCCTCCTGAATCTACCCCCTTCCAACTTCACACTGTGCCCCCTCGTGACCTACCTCCCTTTAAGTGGAACAGTCCTCCTACTTTGACCCTGTTAATGCCTTTTAAGTATTTAACGGTCTAAATCATGTACCCCCCTTCTGTCCTCCAGGGAATACATATTGAGCTCCCTCAGTCTATCCTCATAGGGTTTATCCCCTAGACCTATGATCATCTTTGCCACCCTACACTGCACCCGTTCTAGTAGTCTTGCATCCTTTTTAGGTAACAGCATCAGTACTGCATACGGTACTCCAAGTGCGGCCTCACCAGTGATCTGTACAAAGGCAGGATAACCTCCTCTCTGCTTTCGGTGATATCCCTGGCAATGCACCTCAGCATCCAATGGGCCCTTGCTGCCACTCTCCGGCACTGTGCTGATACCCTCATGTCCCCTGTGACGAGTTTCCCTAGGTCATTCTCTTCCTCCAAAATTGATACCTGCACACCTCCCAGCCAATAGCTGGTCCTGGGGTTTCTGACTCTGGGGTGCATGACCTTGCACTTCTTAGCATTAAACCCCAACTGCCACACACCTGACCAATGCCTGAGTTTAGTTAGATCCTCCTTGAGATCTTGTCTCCTTTTCTCACTGTCCACTGCTGCAAATACCTTTGTGTCATCTGTGAACAGGCTGATCTTACTCTTGATCCCTTCTGCAATGTCCCCAATAAAGATGTTGAACAAAGCGGGGCCTAGCACCAAACCCTGTGGTACCCCACTAGTCACGGTCTTGGCTTGGGGGACTCCCCCCTTACAACTACCCTCTGCTGTCTGTTCTGCAGCCAGCTGCTAACCCACTCCACTAGTTTCTCCCCTGCCCCCAGGTTCCTTAACTTGCCCAATAATCTTCCATGTGGCGCCGAGTCGAAGGCCTTGCTGAAGTCCAGATACAGGGCATCAGCTGCATGGTCCCTTCAACAGCCCTTGTGATCCAATCATAGAAGTCAGTTAGGTTAGTATGACATGATCTTACTGAGACAAACCCATGCTGTCTTTCATCCTAGAGTCCATTACTATCCAGGCACATTATCAACCTCTCCTTTAGGATGGTCTCCATTAGCTTCCCCACGACAGAAGTCAAGCTTACCAGTCTATAACTGCCCAGTTCATCCCTGGGCCCTCTCTTCCAGAGGTGTACCACGTGAGCTATCCTCCAGTCCATAGGCATCCTCCCTGTCTCCAAAGAGGTGTTAAACAGGTCTGCCAGTGGGCCTGCCAATTTCTGCCATTTCCTTCAGGACTGTTGGATGTACTCCATCAGGTTCCAGTGCCTTGTCCACCCACAAAGGCTTTAAAGCCTTTTAGAACTCTGTCCTCCTGGATGACCCCATCCATTACTTCTGCCCCCCACACCTGTCCCTCCTTTCCCTTGTGGTATTGGTCTGCTTTTTCTTTAGTGAACACCAAGCAGAAGTACTTGTTGAGTACCTCTGCCTGGTCTTCCCCTCTTTCTGCCCAACCCCCCTCGCTCTTGATTCTGACAATCTCGTCTCTATAGCTCCTCTTCTCTCTTATGTACTTGAAGAAATCCTTTCCCCCGCTCTGATTCCCTGAGCCAATCTCGACTCCCTTGTTGCTTTAGCTGCCCTGACTGCCCTATTAATTTCCCTAGATTTCTTCGTGTTCTCCTCCTCGCCTAGATTTTTTGTACCTGTTGAAGGCCACTGTCTTCTCCCTCACTTTTCCTTCCACTTCCCTGCTGAGTCAGCTAGGATTTTTAGACCTGGACTGCTTACTATGTGTCTTGACACACATGTTCGTGGCCTCTGTCAGACTCCTCTTTATGATGAACCATTTCTGCTCAGCATCCATCCCTGGGCAAATTTCAGCAAGATGCCCCCCTAGGATGCTGCCCATGTTGGCAAAATCCAACTTCCAGAAATCTATCACATTCATCCAGGTCATGGCTGATTCCCTACCCATGTGGAGGAAGAACCACACTGTGCGGTGATTACTTCCCGATAGAGGGTCCTGTATGATCACTTCCTGGGCTTGGTCCCCATTTGCTAATATAATATCCAAAATATTATCCTCCCTGGTGGGCTCTATCACCCCCTGCTCTAGGTAGCTGTCTTGGATAGCCTCCAGCAGTACCTGTTCCCTGGCATTCATAGTAGATATGGTTCACCAGTCAATCGCAAGTAGATTGAAGTCACCCACTATGACCGTACTCCCACTGCCATTGACCTTCCTGATTTGCTCACCCACTCCCTGTCATATCAGCCCTCTTCTAGAGTATTCCCATTTTCCAATTTAGCTTTGGGGTAGGGATGGGAATAAGACTGCATGCAGTACATAGGTGGGTTCAGGAGTCTGGAGTGCAACCCCTTCCATGTTCCATTAGGTATGTATGAGGCAGTCCCTCCTCTTCTTGGTATGCTGGTTAAATCATGTACTGAGGGACACTTTGTGGGGAAGGTAGTGTGCTTGCACTGCAGGTCCTTTTCAAACGTGGGGAGGGTAACACCTCCCAGCTCCAAGTCCCCTCTACTGAGGATAGTCCAAACTATCTGGTTCTTACCTTGATTTGTGCCTTGTTTTATACATAGCATGGGCTGGCCTTTGAGGGAGCCAGTATAAATATATAGGTCCTTATTAAGCTGATTAGGGCCAAGGGGGAGTGCAGGTCTGAGAAGGGTGATGGGATAGAGCAGGAGATCAAGTAGGGTCTGCAGTGACACTATAGAATGGGAAAAAATGGGCTGGCTGGATGGGCCAAACAGTTCTTATCTACCATCATATTTTATGTTTCTATGGGTAGGAGAAATCACGTGGAAAGGGAGTGATGGGGATTCCAGCAGTTGGTTGATTATGTCCATTACCCAGTGTCACTTCCTAGCATCACTTACCTAACCGCTGAATGCCCCTTTGACCTGTCAGGGCCTGGCTGTTCATCTGAGTAGTGGCCATGGGAGGGTGACAATCCAGACTACATGACTGACTGCCCATGTTGCCACCTCCAGTATTGGCCTCCACACATGCCATACACATGTGTTGTCAGTACAGTCACATTTGTAGTGTGAGTCAACATGAATATCTCGAGCCCTGGACTGGTAGTGCTACCATCCCTTCTCATGGGTTGGAGGATAGGGATGTACCGCCGCTAGTTATCCCATCTGTTGAATGGGACCTCAATGTAGATGATGGTGAGGGATCTGGAGGTGCATCTGTGGCTAACAGCATGAGCCATCTAGACAAGGGAAACAGTCCCCCAGTTAGCAGTCCAGCATTCACTTAAATCAACTCAATTTTCCCTTTACCCCAAGCAGATAATTCTGATGATACCATGGAAGTGGTTACTGCTTCTGTGCTTATTCTGCTGTCCTGCCTGGTTATGCACAACTCTGCTCTTTGTGGTACTGTCTGCCCTCCCCAGGTCTGCCTGATCACACTCCTCAGTCTTGCAAACATTTGCACATTCAAGCTAATCCTGAAAGGGCACCATCTTGTGCTAAGTCATCTGTTGCATTCACACATTCGTGAGGGTGAAGGGAAAGGCAGCTTCACTGTTGGAAGACCATAGCATGGGAAAAACCAAGATCACACTACTAGCCTCCATGACTCTGGGCTCCAACCCATACAGGCAATGTTATAACCAAAAGGATGTGAGGAGATGAACTAAAAGGAATGGTTGTCATCCTTCTTCCTCAGTTCAGGGGTGGGAATGGGAAAACATGGCCCCACAGATAGTGATTACAAATACAAAAAATCTTTTAACCTGCAGCAGTGAAGCCTGCCTTGAGGAGAATGATGAGATGGGAGAGCAGTCATATCCTGCTCAATGAAGGCAAGCCACTTTACAGAACATGACTGTAATAACAGTAACCCCCGGAGACCTCCTATCATGGCATGTGCTGCCCCCATAAATAGTAGAAACAAGGAAAAGTAGTTAGATAGCTAGAAGCAGTATTTACAGCAGTCTACAACCTGAAAGAAGAAACAACCCAATATGTTATTATAGTCCCAGTCACTACACAAAAGGATATAGTGTGTGGCTGCCCTTTTAAGAGGGCCATCTCAGCTTAACTACTTGGGACTCGGAATAGGTTCAGCAGACCCAGAGACATGGGTGTCATCAAGGATATAAAAACACTGTTGTGCCTGGGCTTCACATGAGTTCTAGGTCCTTCTGTGAAGCTTGTGGAGTAGCCGCAGCCACTGAGAGGCTTGTGACCACAGTGACCAAACTGATGCCATCGGCCCAGGATATGGAATGAACTACTTGATTGCCTTGGATCTGTCGAGGTTGGATGGGTAGCAAGTTTTCCAACTCATCCAGAGAAGTGTTAAGTAATGGGTGAAATTTGTTGCTTCCTAATAGAGGTGAGTTGGTCAATGAAGAGGCAGGGGAGTCACCACTCTCGGTATGGCTACAAGTTCATGGTCTGGAGCTCCACTCCTTCCTGGACTTCTGTTTCTTGTTGCAGTGCTTATGTCTTGGTGATGGGTACCAGGTATCTGCTTCAACTGGTGGGGAGCACAGCAGAGGTCCATACATTTTCAGCAGAAGAGAGAGAGAGACAGTATCTGGCATTGGGGTAGTATCCATGTCCTGATGTTGAGCTCCTCTCTCCCCCTGACTTTTTTGGGCTGGAATCTGTTGCAGTCCATCTGTGGCCACATTTTGTTAACATCGGCTTCTGCAGCTTTGGGGGCATCAAATTGTTGGTACACACTGTTTCTGAAAATTCAAAGAGCAGCCAGGTGCTGTAAACTGTAAGGTACTCCTAACTCCACAAGGGCATTAAGTGCTAGAGTACAGACTTTTCTCTGGTTAGATAAGTCCAAGCAAAAGTCATGCAGACCTTTTATGGAGTATCCATGCCAGTAGAGGGACCCCTTTTGTCTAACTCACTGCATGATTCACTCCTTGTCTGTGAAACTCAATAATCTGGCAAGAAGGGGTGGTGACAGAGAATCAGCCGTATTAAAGAGAGAGGCATGGTGGATTTTTACATTAAGAAAGTATAAGAAAAGATACGGTTTGCATGAAAACCTTATATGGACTACCTTTGATTGAAATCATTTTATTGAAATTTTGAATAGATTGTGCTTTTTAGTAATTCATGTAGAGCGTAACTCACTGTTTAACAAACCTCTGTTTGACCATGATGCTTGACCTGCATCATGACCCTGAGCAGCTCACCCTGACCTCCTCTGATTTCCATTCTGCTAAAGATTGCCCTTAATAGTTTTATCTTGTTTGCCCTCTGATTCATTTCCTCACATTATTTTCTTAGTGACAAGTTACACGATCCAACTTTTATACATGTTATTTCTTTCCGTGCCCCAGCATCAGATTGCAGTCAGCTGTCACCTCAGTGCTACTCCCCGAGGATCAGACCCCCTCCCTTGAGCACCCACAACTTACCCTTCATGGCAGGATGGTGGGGAATGTCTTGACCCACCCACAATGGATTCTTGCCAGGGAGGTGCCTTCTCAGGGTGGCGCCACAGGAACAGCTTCATGCATCCAGAACTTTTCTCGTTTTCTCCCTTGTGTGGAGGTGGGACATGCAATGACGCCTGCAGAGAGAGCATGCACACTTCCACTTGCGCTCTCCCAAGCATCTACCCCATCTCCTCTCCTTTGGTACAGCATCAGCACACTGCCCCCAGCAGCTGCTAAGGGCTAGTGGAACACTGACTACTGATGGCCACCCTCCCCAGAGAAAAAGAGCAGTCCGTTGGACACTCAATCCTTCTCCTCCCCTGCCGACCCCTGACGGCCCATGCTCATTCCTGAACACGGGTCGCCGGCATAGCGTGAGGTAAGGCATCCAGTGCCTCAGACCTCAGCACCACCAGGCCGGCCACACGATACAACTTTTAAATATTTTCTGTTTCCCATTATGTTCACAGCAGGTACCCCAATAGATCTTCACTCCCATTTCCTAGTTTGAAGTTATCCCTCATGAAATGATTGCAGTAATTGTTCTACAACTATTTGGCACTATATAGCTTTGCCACCATGTTAATCAGGCCATTTCTAACATTTGTGCTGTACACAGCGAGATTCTGGTTTGTTTCCACCATGTGGACTGTATGCTAAGTTAAGCATTTGGAAAGGGGATCTCTCCTATGCCTTTGGCATTCCAGTAAAGATTTTTACATGACAGGGCCACCCAGGGTGATGTCACTTGTGATGACATCACACTCCTACATGTTCACCTGATGGCCCGGCCCCTTCTTTGTCTAGAAGCAGTTCCTACATGAGCAGGAGTTGGCGTTCTCACTAATGACAGTGGTGTAGTTCGGCGGGTGTGCTGCCCTGAACTTTTGGGTTCATTTTTGAAAGAAGGATTAATCTGGCATGTCAGTACAGCAAGAAAAAGGTTGCATTTAAACCCTAGTATACAAGGTAATGAATTACTAGTCACAATGATGCTCTGGCTTTTCTGATTGTAATTAACTATAAAATCCAGACTGTGACTCTAAGATGGGGTTTCTTTATTTTGCCTTCCTTCATAGGACAAAACACAAAATAAAAAAGAGACTTTGTGTGATGTTAAACTGGGATGACTTGGAAGCTCAGGTATATAGGTATGATTAGGAAAATCATTACACCAGACAAGGTGGTTGATTTCTACACAACTCTGAAAGATAGAGTATAAATCTGCTAGATCCTCTGAAATACAAATCACATTTACTGAATTTTGAATCTTTCATAGATCATGCCTAAGTTAGAGAGGCAGCACCCCCACCTCCATCCCCATGGTTTTGGGTCACTGAAGTAACAAGCATTTGTTAATGCCGAATGTTGTCTCACTGGAATTGGCATTGGTAGTGCAGGAGTTAGAGATGCACAAGAGGAATGGCAGTGAAGTATTTAACTGACACCAACCCCAACCCCACCCTGCAGAGACTGACAGGCGTTGGGGTGTGCCTTTGGGTCGTGAGCTATAACGCTCATGCCATTTTACCTCACCCTATCCTGTAGACACTGACAAGTGTCGTGGTGTGTATTGGTGTCTTTGGGCCCTATACTTACCCCATTCCATAAGGAAATACGCTGAGATGGGTGCAGTATAGGAGAATGGGTGAACTTTAGGGCCGAACACTCCAAGGCACACCTTGATGCCTGTCACTGGATGCAGGGTGGGGGTGGGGCAGAATGGCATGAGTATTACAGGCAATGATCCCAAGTCACACCCCTGATGCCTAGCAGTCTCTACAGGGTGGGGTGTTACAGCTGGAAACCCTAACGTCGTAGGCGTTTGTTGGTATTTTCACTCCAAATTTTCAACATATGCTTTTTGTGACCCTACCTCATGAAGAGCGCTGCAATCAGTTTGTTAGCTGAAAGGTGGTTTTGCACAGCGGCAATGCCATTTGTTGACACAAGGATGAAAACACATTTTGAGCAGGATGTGAAAAATGACAACTGTATTGTTCATGAGGAGGTGTAAAAAAATGGTATAATTGAAAATCTGGAGTGAAAATATGAAAAATTGGTGAAGTCATGAGCATGCATAGAAACTGAGCAACACACGTCCTTAACCTAATTATTTTTGGGATTTTTTTAGCCACATTTTCAACATAGGCATTTTGGGACCTCCCCTCATGAACAGCTGCACTGTGATTTTGTTAATCTGTCCCAAAAGTTGTTTTCCCACAGCAACCATGCCATTGTGCGCCACAGGTGTGAAAAAACATTTTGGGCAGGCCGTGAAAAATGACAGCTGTACTGTTCCTAAGGAGGTGTGAAAAAATGCCAGTGTTGAAAATCTGGCATGCAAATATTGCAAATTTGCGAAGTTACAAGGGTGCATGGAAACTGCACAATGCACACGTATAACAGGATATGTAAAATGACGGCTGCACTGTTCATAAGGAGGTGTGGAAAAATGCCAATTTTGAAAATCTGAAGTGAAAATATTACAAATTCACGAAGTTACGAGCGTGCGTGGAAACTGCACAAAGCATGCTCGTAAAACAGCTATTTTTTGGATTTTTTTCACCAAATTTGCAACATAGGCTTTTTTAAAAGCCCCCCTCATGAACAGTGGCACTGTCATTTCATTGATTGGTCCTGAAAGGTGATTCCACACAGTGACCACGAAATCACCTTTCGGGACCGAATAATGCCATGACAGTGACTGAATTCATGAAGAGGGGTCCCAATAACCCCATCTTGAAAATTTGGTGCAAAAATTCCCAAAAATGCCCGAGATAGGCACAAAAGTTAAAAAACCCTATTTATGCCATTATACAGTATACCGACATTTCTTCAGTTTGTGGTCAGCTTTGAAGAGTGGAGACGTGTTCCTGGTCCACCGAAGATTGCTGCGCCAGATGCTGGAGGTAAGTATGGGGTGAGGGAGGTGTGGGGAGGTAGGGTGCGCAGATAGTGGGCGCAGGTTGGGGGAAGGAGCAGGACAGACTGAGAGGGACCGTTTTTTTTCTTTTACAGGGTAAAAAAAAAAACAAAGTGAGAATTTTTTTTTTTGTGCAGGGGCATTTGGCACGCTGGGGTGGGCTCCCAGTGTGCCACCTGAGTGTTTGGGGGGGCTAGCCAATGGGGAATTGGGCACCCCCCTCAGCACATAACAAATGGGGGGGTTGCATTATGCTGACAGGGAGTGGGCTCCCCTGTCTGCACATAAACTTAGTCAGGGCATGCCACAGGGGGATTGGGCACCCCCAAAGTCGGCATTTTGGCGGTAGTCACTGCCGCCATGTTTACTGTAATGCTTCACCAGGGAAAGCACGTTGGGAGGTGCCGCTGCATATGATGAGCTTTGCTGTCATTGCAGTGGACCTTTCCTTAGATGTGCTTGCCACATTATGTATTCCTGGTGTGACGCCTGCATGCTGGCTTATTGGGGAATGAGGGATGCACCTACTGACGTGTGCCCTGCATTCACCCAACAGTGACACGCCTCCAAATCTGCTACTAGTGCAAGATGTTGGCGGCCAACATTTAAAAAGCAGGGGGAGGGCGACTCACCTGACCTGAAGCACAATACTATACAACAGTGCCACATAGTGGCACAGTGTTGAAAAGAGGAAGGCAGGGATTCTTTTTTGATAAAAACAGTTAAATATTTTCCCTGGGTTATGCATATGCATCTGCGCATGCTCAGTATTGCTGCTGGAGTTTAAGACCTCAATTTATATCACTTTAAATCCTCATCTCATGTCAATTTGCACTGTCCCCAAGTTCAGCTTTTAAATCTGTGTAGCTGAACTCAGGTGTGCTCAGCCGTGAATGAACCTCCTGGTGCTTCAGCTCCATTTAGATATGTGACTGCACACTAGGAGCAGGCACAGTAGACCCTGGTGGGCCGCAGAGGTTTTGCTTTGACAGGAAATTATTTTAAATTAAGTACTTTCAATGGAAATAAGTGCACCATTACATTCTGCATCGATTCTTACACTGCTACAGAAACTAAAGCCATGTTTAGGATCCCCCTCCAAAAAAAAGCGAGTAAACCAGTGACAGTGTCCCTTTAATATTTATTTTGTAATTTAAAATTTTTCTTTTTTTTTTTTTCAACAAGGGACCCATTTTATAAGCCCAATAAGACACTCCAGAGGCAGTGTTTGTCATGGGTTAATGCACTTCCAGGTGTTGAAGGCAGTCTTCACGTGTACCTTGTGCCCCGCTACTCACCTGGGCATGCATTAACCCATGATAACCACTATCCCGTCACGTCTTATTGCTTACATATTCGGTGTACCATTCATCTGCTGGATCACGTAATCCAGCACATCATTACTACTGCCCTCATTAGCCTGGACACTGAGAAGGTGTTTGATAGGGTGTCTCAGAGTTTTCTCTGGGGCACCATGACTGCCTTTAGCTTTCCTGACCCTTTCCTTGCTTGGCTATGTGACATTTATACTGCCCTGCAAACTTATGTGCAGGCTTATGGAACCTCCACAAAATGGAAGTTTTGACATTTACCCCCTCTACTATACTGACAGCTAACAATGATCAAATATCTGAGCATTTATATTCCCCAGGATTTGGGAAATACTGAACTTCTTAATTAAGAGGCACTTAACGCTCACAATAACAGCGAAATTGGCTCACTGGGGACAATTATTATCATTTTATCCTTTTTTTCAAGGATTGAGACAATACATATGAATGTATTACTACATGTACTGTACCTCTTTCAAACAGTGCCGGTGGCCCCTCTCCATGTTACTTTACCTCATGGGACAAACACATTTGATACTTTATATGGGGAAGTCAACACCCACAGATATGTTATTTGATATCATAACTACCCACAACACCGGGAAGGGTTGACCTTCCAAATACGAAACTTTACTCGGTGGCCAGCCATTTCTGCATAGTAACTTGTTGGCTCTTCTCTCACTGTATAGTTACATGGAAACACACAGAATTTATACTCAATGACGTGTTGACATTAATAAGCTTTTATTCTCATAGCCTACAGATTCTACCCATACAACAAATTTTGCTAGATTCACAGCCCAAACTCTAGCAATTTGACATAAACTGAAAACTTTTCCACCACTGAGCCACATATTGTACTATTGCCATGTGCTTTCAACAGATTCTGACTTTTTACTCCCCCCACAACGTTGACCACACATTCCTTTGGTGGAGACAGGTTTACCCTTCACTTACGTGCAACACACCTTTGGCTTGACTGGTAGACAGCATTAGAGATATTTACAAATCAGAACATATTTGCTACACAAAACAGCTGACCTGACCTGTCTTCTGGACCCAACTCCTTCAGATTTTCATGGGGAATCTTTGAGGAGACACACAGCATCATTTCATTGGTTATTTATATACGGGTCTTCAAGCCCTCCTTGGGGATTCCACACTACTGATCTTGGACAGATAGACTAGAGAACTAAACACCACATATGTTTATGAACACTGGACCAAATTTGCACTTCCTGCCCTCAGAATAACATCTTCCACACAATGGAGGGAATTTGCCTGAACATGCAGTATAAATATTTTCCCACCCCTAATATTGTAGCTAAATTCATGATGCCCAATTTTGGATCCTCTGGGTGTGCATGTGCACATGTTAGCTGACTGCTCATATATTTTGATTGTGCCCCAATCTGTTGGGGTTCTGACAAGGGCTAGGTGCTCAGTTGGAGTCACTTTTGATTAATCCCAGTATATGCACCCCAGCGATGGTCCTTATGGCCATCCCTCCGAGCGGGGTGCATTTAGGCCACTCCTCCCTGGTCTCCCTATACATTCTTGCAGAAAAAAAGGCCATTACACAGCCATGGATGCAAAGGTCTTCTCCTTTGGTGGATCAATGGTGGAGCTTAGTTAATAGTATTTATACTATGGAAAAGTGATATATTTTTAAAAATCTCACTTGCAGGTCAACTAGCAGGGCTGGGTTCAATATATTACATTTGTTGATGATACTTTTGTACCCTTAAGGGGTATAATGTTTGGATTGAGGTTTTTTTGTTTTTTTCTAATTGTTTGTCATTTTGCTGTTTATTCTCTTGGACATGTCACAGGGCAATTTGGCACTCACCAATCCACTCCAGACTCGAAGATCCTGTCCTAGTGATGCTTTGTAAAATGTTGGATGAGTATTGTTCTTTGGCTGCTTCTTATATGGTAAATGTATGTTATGTACCTAATGCCACATATGAGATAACATTCCCCATATAGTATGCATCCTGGCTTCTGTTTTAATGAACATAAAAAAAAAAAAAAAAAGCATTTGTCAATGCTGAATGTTGTCTCACTGGCATTGGCATTGGTAGTGCCGGAGTTAGAGATGCATAATAGGAATGGCAGTGAAGTACTGAAGTGACGCCAACCCCAACCCCACCCTGTAAAGTCTGGGATGTGCCTTTGGGACTCAGCTATAACGCTCATGTCATTGTACCTCACCCTACCCTGTAGAAACTGACAAGTGTTGTGGTGTGCTTTGGGGTCTTTGGTCATTATACTTACCCCATTCCATAAGGAAATACACTGAGGTGGGTGCAGAATAGGAGAATGGGATGAACTTTGTGGCCGAACAGTGCAAGGCACACCACAATGCCTGTCACTGGCTGCAGGGTGGGGGTGGGGATGGAATGGCATGAGCATTATAGCCGATGATCCCAAGTCACAACCCTGACGCCTGTCAGTCTCAACAGGGTGGGGTGTTACAGTTGTAAACCCTAACACCGTGGGCATGTATTGGTATTTTCACTCCAAATTTTCAACATGGGCTGTTTGTGAGCCCACCGCGCAGTGACCACGAAATCACCTTTCAGGACTGTATAACACCATGACAGTGACTGAATTCATGAGGAGGGGTCCCAACAACCCCATGTTGAAAATTTGGTGCAGAAATTCCAAAAAATGGCCGCGATATGCACCAAAGTTGGAAAAACCCCTATTTATGTCATTATACAGCTTACCGGCATTTCTTCAGTTTGCGGTCGGCTTTGAAGAGTGCAGGCGTGTTCCCGGTCCACAAAGATCATCACGCTGGACTCCAGAGGTAAGCATGGGTGGGGGTGTGGGGAGGCAGGGTGTGCAGAGGGTGGGTGCAGATTGTGGGAGGGGCAGGGGAGACCGCGAGGGACTTTCTTCTTTCACAGGGTAAAAAAAAAAAAAAAAACATTGGGACAGTTTTTCTTTTCAGATTTGGCATGCTGGGGTGGGCTTGCAGCATGCCACCTAGAAGTTTTTTGGGGAGCTGTAGCCAATGGGGATTGGGCACCCTCGTCAGCACACAATGGCGGGGGGCAAGGCTGAGGGAGATTGGGCACCCCTCAGCACATAACAAATGGGGGTGCATGATGCCCGACGGGGTGGGCTCCCCGTGTCGGCACCTCACATTTGACAGGGCATGCCAACAGGGGATTGGGTGCCCCCGAGGTTGGCATGATTATAGCAGGCAGTGTGCTGCCATGTTTGTTACTTTTTCACCAGGGAAAGCACGTCAGGAGGTGCCACTGCGTATGATGAGCTTTGCTCGCATTGCAGCGGACCTTTCGTTAGATGTGCTTGTCACATTATGTATTCATGGTGTGGCGCCGGCATGCAGGCTTATTGGGCAATGAGGGACGCACCTACTGATGCATGCCCTGCATTCGCCCAGCAATGACCGCGCCTCCAAATCTGCCACTACCGCAATATGTTGGCTGCACATGTGAGCCAACATAAAAAGTGAAAAAAATATTTTGGACCCATTTGAATGTAGCAGGTGTGTTCCCCCTGTTTATTTCTGATTAAATAGGAGCTACAAATAGATTTATACACATATAAAATATGTCATTAAGTAAATATGAATTTTCTCTTTTTTTCTAGAATTTGAGAAAAAATCGCTTTAATATACATATGGAGTGCTGTTTCTGATGTAAAGCTCATTGGTCTGATGAAGGAACATTTTGGTTCTGAAACATTACATTAAAAATAATATATTGAGCAAAAGAAAAAATATAATAGAGAAAAGACCACATATCTGTTTATATGGACTGGATGGTCAGTTTATTTGGGCTGAATGGGAAGCTCTTTTCTGACTTTGCAAAAAGGGGTCTTGGCCATTCTCTGGGCCTGAGGGTGGCGAGGGACCTGAGTGCCCAATCAATCTCCAAGTCCAGTGGGCACTCAAGTCCAAACAATTCAGCAAGTGCCTTTTGGATTGGTTGATGTTTTTCCCCTCACAGTCCTCTGGGAATCCCATAAAGCAGAGACTGTTCCACCAGCCTTAATTCTCGAGGTCTTCTACCTTATCCCAGAGCAAATGGATTGTCCTATCTTGGTCTCAGAGGTGCGACAGGAGTCATTCAGTACAGTCCTCTGTGGTGGCAGTTCTTTGTTCTGCCACATTCACATGGTCAGAACTGGATAATATCTGCATTGGTAAGCTGAAGAGAAATTTCTAATTTGTTGATTTGTACCAAATGTTGCTCAAGCATGCCCTTTTTCTCTCTTAAGGCTGCTGGAGTGCAGCCTCGGTACAACTGTACCACTTTGCCACCTACTGCTGACGCGCTAACAGGAACAGGGTGTTCGCTCTACCCATGACAGTTACTCGGCTGAAAATGTTCCAGTCCACTGAATGGAGGAATCAAACTGTTCCACTGTTCCTAGCCTGACAAACTAGATGACTATAATCATTGTAGGGTAAGTCATTGAGACGGATTTTGTCAGATTACTGTATGGGGTTTACAGGGCTGATAAGTTAGGCAGCCATCTTGGTGGATGCCAAGCCACACCCTGGGGAAAAGGCATTTTAAACTTTTTTGTAACCTTTTTTTTTTAAATCCAGCTACCAAATATTTGGGCTTCTGAATATGAACACTTGGACAAATATTCAAATTAAGGTAGTTGCACGCCTTGCCAGGGTCCTAGAGTGGCATTTGTCATCCTGACACCTAGCAATATCTTGCGTGATGTGTTTCTAACCCTCTAAGCCTACAGAGCTGAGCCTCACATGTGCACACCAATGGCAAATATTCATGGCCATGGTCAGCACCTCTCCCACTCCTTGAAGAGGAACTTGATATCCACCTTCCCCACATGAGAGAGAGAGAGAGAGATTTAGTTTTTTATTATGTTGTTTTTTGCGTGCGCAAGCAACATCTTGCTGTAGTAGCACAGTGAGAGGTGTGTCAGTATTGGCGAATGCAGGGCACGCTTTAGTAGGTGTGTCCCTCATTCCTCAATTAGTCAGCTTGCTAGTGCTGATGCAAAAATTATGTAAAGTGCCACTAACTTGAAAGAAATCTGCTGCTGCAATCAGAGACAAGCTCATCATGCAGTGGCAGAGATGACATGCCTCTCGTATGTGTCTTTCCTGGTAAAACATTTCAATAAACATGGCAGCAGCTCCTGCCGCTACCACACAATCCCCAAACAAAGCTGACATGTCCGTGTCAGCATGTCCCCCACCCCCAACATTGTGTGGCACACTGGGAGTCCACCCCAGTATGCCCAACATATCCCCCCCCCGGAAGTCATGGGGTACACTGGGAGCCAACCTCAGTGTGCCACCTCTCACACAAAGTTGACCGTGTTGGCATTTTCCTCCCCCCACTCCCACTGTGTGGCACACTTGGAGCCCACCCCAGTGTGCCCAACATTTGTTTATTTCACCTGTAAAGAAAATAAATTGTCCCACAATGTCAGTTTTGTTTTTGTACCTGAAAAAAAGAAAATGGTCCCTTGCTGTCCACTGCACACACCCCCAACCCACACCCACCCTCTGTGCACCCCACCTCCCAACACCCCCACCCCATACTTACCTCTGGAGGTCCGGTGCTGTGATCTTCGGTGGAGTGGGAACACGTCTGGACTCTTCAAAGCCAAAATGCAAAATGAAAAAAATACTGTTAAGCTGTATAATGGCATCAATGGAGGGGTTTCAACTTAGGTGGATAGCTCAGCCATTTGTTTGTATTTTGGCTCCAGATTTTCAACATGAGGTTCTTGGGACCCCATCTCATGAATACATGCACTGTCATCTTGTTATTCGGTCCCGACAGGTGATTTTCATGATCACTACACAGAATCACCTATTGGGACCGATTAATGACCAAAAAACCTATGTTGCAAATTTGCTGAAAAAATTCCAAACAAGCATTTGTCAATGCCGAATGTTGCTTGCTTCTATGTGCTGTTTAGGTATTTGGAAGTCACTGGAGTGTAAATATCAAAAATTTATGGATCCTATTTAGAAAGGAACCGCGCAACGCATGCCCGTGAAAAGCAGTCATTTTTAGGATTTTTTCACTAAATTTTTACGATAGCCATTTAAGACCTCTGGTCATGAACAGTATCACTGTGATTTTGTTAATGTGTCCCATACATTGAGTTTGCACACCGACCTGCGCCATTATGCGCTACATGGGCGGAAACACGCTTTGGGCAGGATGTGAAAAATGACAGCTGTACTGCTCATAAGGAGGTGTGGTAAAATGGCAATGTTGAAAATCTGATGGAAATATTGAAAATTCAAACCTCTGACGTGCATGGAACTGCTAGCGCACACAATTAAAACAGTCATTTTTAGGAATTCTTTCACCAAATTTTCAACATTGCATTTTAAGATCTCTGCTCATGAACAGTGACACTGTGATTTTCTTAATGTGTCCCATAAGACTGAGTTCAGCGACAACTCACTGCGCCATTGTGCGCTACATGGGCCGAAGCACGTTTTGGGTGAGATGTGAAAATGACAGCTGTACTACTCATAAGAAAGTGTGGAAAATGGCAATGTTGAAAATCTGGGTGGAAATATTGAAAATTCTCAAACCCTACGAGCATGCGTAGGAACATATGCACGCTTGTAAAGTCATTTTGGAATTTTTCACCAAATTTTCAACATAGCCATTTTAAGACCTCTGCTCATGAACAGTGTCACTGTGATTTTCTTAATTGTCCGTGACATTGATTTTACACCGACTGTGTCATTCTACGCTACATGGGCGGAATCACATTTCGGTGAGATGTGAAAAATGACAGCTGTACTACTCATAAGAAGGTGTGGTAAAATGGTAATGTTGAAAATCTGAGTGAAAATATTGAAATTTCATGAACTACGAGCCTGCATAGGAACTCATAGCATGCGCTTAAAACAGTCATTTTTGGAATTTTGGCAGCAAATTTTCAACATGGGTGTTTTAGGCCCCCTTCTCATGAATGATGTCACTGTCATGGTGGTATTCGGGCCTGAAGGTTATTTCGCAGTCACTGCACGAAAATCACCCTTCAGGCCCAAATAACACCATAACAGTGACATCATCTATGAGAAGGGGTCCCAAAACCCCATGTTGAAAATTTGGTGCAAAATTCCTAAAATATACTGAAGATATCAATAAAGTTGAAACCCCCTATCTAGCCCATTATACAGCTTACGGCATTTCCTCAGTTGGCAGTCGGCTTTGAAGAGTGCAGAGCGTGTTCCCGGTCCACTGAAGATCGTCGGCGCGAGTCTGGGTAAGTATGGGGTGAGGGGGTGTGAAACTAGATGCGCAGTGGGTGGGTGCGGGTTGTGGGAGGGGTCGGGAGCCCGGGACCGTTTTGTCTTACAGGTAAAAAAAAAAGGCGTTGTGGGACCGTTTGCGAGCGCTAGCGTGGCACAAGGATGTTGGGGGCGTTCAGCCGACAGGGGATTAGGCACCCCGTCGGCCCTCAGGACTGCTTGCCACGCTGGGGTGGGCTCCCAGCGTGGCACCTACTGGGGGCACGGCTCAGCCCGGCGGGGATTGGGCACCCGTCAGCTATACAGTGCGTCATGAGGGCACGCGCGCCTGCGATGAGGGGGAGCTGCGCGCGAGCAGCTTCTTGTCGCTGCTCACTCAGCGTAGCTCCCCTTTCAACTGTATGCCACTGCATTTTGGAGTGTGTCATGACAGCTCCAAAATGCATTGGCTTACAGTGGCTGTGCCTGCCAGCACACTGCCTGAATTGGAGGAGGAGGTGACACACCTCCGAAATCTCCGATGATGGCACTATGTTTCTTGCACATGCGTGCAAGCAACATAAAAATGACTGTGTTACAAGCATGCATTGAGCAGTTTCCATGCACTCTTGTAACTTTGACAATTTTTAATATTTTCACTCCTGATTTTCAAACATTGCCATTTTTTCACACCTCCTTATGAACAGTACAAGTTCATTTTTCCCATGCTGCTCAAAATGTGTTTTTGCACATCCAGCGCACAATGGTGTGGTCACTGTGAGAAATTAACTTTCAGGACAGGTTAACAAAATCACAGTGCCGCTGTTCAAGAGTGGAGGTCCCAAAATGCCTATGCTGAAAATTTGGTTAAAACAATCCCCAAAATAATTGCGTTATGGGTGTGCATTGCACAGTTTCTATGCATGCTTGTGACTTCACCAATTCTTCATATTTTCACTCCAGAGTTTCAACATTGCCATTTTTTTACACCTCCTCATGAACAGTACAGCTGTCATTTTTCACATCCTGCCAGAAATGTGTTTTCGCACCTGTGGTGCCAAATTGCACAGTTGTTGTGCAAAATCACATTTTAGCTAATGAACTGACAGTGCCACTGTTCATGAGGTGGGTTCACAAAAAGCCCATGTTGAAAATTTGGAGTGAAAATACCAACAAACGCCAGGGGCATTACGGTTTCCAACCGTAATGCCCCACCTTGTAGAGACTGATGGGCATCAGGGGTGTGACTTGAGATTGTCGGCTGTAATGCCCATACCGTTCCACCCCCACTCTGCAGCCAGTCACAGGCATTGAGGTGTGCCTTGGACTCTTCGGCCCTAAAGTTCACCCCCATTCTCCTATACTGCACCCATCTCAGTGTATTTACTTATGGAATGGGGTGAGCATAAGACCCGAAGACCCCAAGGCACACCGCAACACTTGTCGGTGTCTGCAGGGTAGGGTGAGGTGAAATGGCATGAGCATTATGGTCGACGACCCAAAGGCACACCCCAATACCTGTCAGTCTCTGCAGGGTGGGGGGGTTGGCATAAGTTCAATACTTCACTGCCATTCCTATTATGCATCTCTCTGACTCCTGCACTACCAATGCCAATGCCAGCAAGCCAACATTCAGTATTGATAAATGCTTGTTATATTTAGCATTTCAAACCAGGCACTAAACAAAATAATACATGGATAACCAGGCACAACTCAGCTGTGTTTCTCTCTTAAGGTTCTAATGACATGAGAGACTGTCCCTATTATGTCATAAGAGCCCCTTTAGTCAAAACAGTCTTGTTGGGCACAGTTGCCATGTATATTACTCTTTATGTATTGCCCCAACACACATTCAGAATAAGGTGCAATCTTGTATTATGGCATAACGAATTACCGGCTTCACTGCACATAGTAACAGGGTTTAATCCTATGTTTAAGCACTACAATGGCAGGCAAGTCTCTAATGAAAAGCTTGTATTGTGATCATTCCTGCTGTATCTATTATGTTGATAAATTGCAGGCTTCAGTCTCTAGAGCTGTCAAAACCAAATTGAAAAAGAAACAATGGAATGGGCAGACTAGGTGTGCCAAGCGGTCCTTATCAAAGTCTGTGTTTCTATGTTTCTATGAAATTACAATCGTAGGAGGTAATTTTCCAGTTCTCTTCATTTGTGTTACAAATTATAATAGCAGATGCTTTTCCGTCAATATTTCACTGGGGGAAGTAGAGAACACAGACCATAAATAAAAGTCATGTATTTTTAAAATGAGTTAATAAGACTGATGCAGGATCACCAACCTTTTGCTGAAAGACTTCCTATGATGCAGAAATAGAAAGTATTTAAATCCTCAGGCCTTCAACAGTGCAGATGAGGACCAGACTTAAAGTTTTAAACTGAAAAGCTTCTGGGTCCGTAAACAGTGACCCACTTTTAACCAACTGAATTCAGACGGGTGGTCCCACTTCAAAGCAGGGACACTCAGGTCAGGGAGAAGGGGTTCTGAGCATTATCTAGTTGCCCAGAAGCAGAGACTTTTTCTTAGTTTAATGTCTGACAATGGTCAATAAGGAAATTTTTTTTTTTTTTGGGGAGGCGCTGCTCACAGTTTGGCAGTCCAGCAGTGAGGCTGAGGGTGGGAATGATTTCAGCCTGACAACATAAGAAACTTCTTATTGGCCAGTTGGCCACAGCTGGTTGTCCCAGTGGAGTGTGTGGGCAGGTGTAGGGGTAGGGTGAGTTCACTAGCCTTGGGATGGCTAGTCTGCAAATCAGTCCTCCTACAACCAGAATTATCTTTCATCAGTCCCCCTACAACCAGAACTGAGCTTCCATCACAAACATGGCTGCTACCTTTACAGCGTAAAAAACTTTCAACTAGGCCCTAAAACTAGAACTACCTTAAATAAATAAAAAATTAATTAAATGTTGTTTCCCTGATCATCACAGACTATTTGCACACATAAACAAATTAGAAGCATTAAGTATTGTTCATAGTTTTCATTACAACTGTTTCTTTGCAGACAATGAAAAATCCTCCTTCTGTCTTTAACTGCTCATTAAGGAAATCTCTTCTGCTTTCCCTGACAGTGCGATAAATTGAGTCTGTGGCTCTAGAAAAGGCCTTTGTTGTGTGCATGTGCAGTATGTTAGGAGAGGAACATTCTGTCAGTGGAACTGAGCAGAATTTTGAATCCCTGTATTCCGTGGCAAACATTCCATATATTGAATGTAGGGAAGGGCAGAGGGGGAAAAAACAGGATAAAGAACATAGGTAATAATACTGCATAAACAAAGAGCAAAAGTGGGAAAACACAGTTACATAGGCAGATTCGAACTGCTGAAATACATTCCTGAAGTTTATAAAAGCACATACATTTGAATCATACATGGGTATCTTCAGGTGAAATCTATCAGCCCCCACACCAAAAAAGGCACTCTGGCAGGTATAAAGTTCTGAACACATTTCCATTAACAAACAGTACTTGTATTGATTTAAAATGCAGGTGTAACCCACTTGTTCCCAGGGGTTACTAGAACTCCAGTTAGCTCATTATACCCTGGGTGGCCGATTTGTGTCAGGTAAACAATGGATAGTTCAGACTTCTTAAGACGCTGTTGGAGGTAATGAGTTAGAATTAGTGGTAGGCAGGGAAGGTAGCTAGTGAAATGCCAGTTAAATGGATTTCACTCCGTCTCCCTCTCTGCTGTCAGTCACAGCTGAGAGCTGGGGAGGTGACGTAATTCGGAACTCTCTCAGCTGCATAAACCACACTCCAGGAGCTGTGAATGAGGGAGATAGAATGTTCACAGTAGTCATGTAGTGGAGTTCGTGGAGGAGGCCGCAGAGTGCAGCTGCAGCTCCTCAAGCAGTTCTGAGATAGAGCTGCAATGTTTCCTGTTAGTTTTAGTTCTCACCCTAGTGGATGACAACCTTTCCTGCCTGTGGAAGTGGTGAAAACCTGTGTCAGTGGGTTTCACTGTGCTCCATCCCAGGAGGGATGGAGCAGGACTCTTGGATGCAGGGGAAATTCCCTGATCCTGCCTTGGACAATTGAAGCTGCCTTTTGATGACAACTTTCTGTGAGTACATTTGTTGGTTGAAGTTTGCCCAGGAGTACGTGCAGTATTTGAGGTGGATTCTCTGACAAAGGGACCCTGTCACCTAGCATTTCTTTAAAAGTTGGCTGCCTACATTGGAGTCCAGTATGTGACTGTCCAAGTACAGAACTTTTGCCTCTTGACACCCCTGTGGTGTCCCTTGTAGTATGTTAAGTGTGATATACATTTCAGTACAGCATCTACAGTTTCTACAGTGTGTGAGGTGTATTTACCAGATGAATGGCTGAGTATGAACTAGGAAACAAGAGGTGGGAGACCTCCCATCTGGAGTGACCAGTTTACCTCTCCGGGTTCTGAAGGGCACCTGTGTTTTCTATCAGTGCATGTGGCCAATGCCTGAAGGAACAGTTTCACTCCAGTGAGTGGGATTTTTTTTCAGTTACCCCCAGTATTTGGGTCCTACAGTGTTGAGCCTCTAGTGCTCTGTGTGGTCTTGTACCACATCATATCCTATGCAATATGGGAAGTGTCCAAGTACTGGCCGGATGTGCCTAGTCAATGGAAAGTGTCCAAGTACTGGCCAGATGTGCCTAGTCGAGGGAAAGTGTGTTCTTCTGGTGGCAAGTCCACATTTTGATAACTGTCCTGTGATAAATGGGAATTCTTGAAGTCCTGTACCCTAAATGTCAGCTTAATCTGGTTCAAGATCAGTTGGCATTCATCTGTATCCCCCTTCCCTGGGTCGTGACTGAAAATAGGCAGGATTTGTCTAGTGCCCTTACCCGGTCAACAAAAACTAAAAAAAAAAAAAATACCCTGTGTGTAACCTTGGGGGTCCATCTCTGCTTTGTGTTGTTTCTTTGTGTGTTACGGGATAAAGCCACACTCTAGAATCCCAGCCTGGTATGGACATTCTATGTTATTGCTTCCCGTGTGGAATTACTTTGGGTATCCCTGTCAGAAGTGCAAACCTAGCATAGCCCTGAGCAAATATTTTCTCCTCTTGACCTGGGTTGTTGGCCATGCATTGGTCCCACCAGGTATGTGCCAGGTATTTAGTGCCACACCTGGTTGTGTTCTGCATTGGTCCTATCTTGTCTATGGTGGGCAATCAGACACAGTTTTTCTAGTTTTGTTGTATCAGCTGTCTGTCTGGTTACAAAATTCTTATATAACCCCCACTCCTCTCTCTTTCTACCCCTAGACTTGCCATGGTGGTGAGAGGTGTGCCCTTCTAGTTAGATGGGGGGTTACACAAGGAAGCATTTTTTTCTTATAAAAATGTGTGCCGCACAGTTTTCATTATGTTTTATGTTTTTAGCTAACCCCACAGTTACCAGAATAGGGACTATTTTTTGTATTCAGAGTTAAAATGGAGGCATATTTCAATGAAAGGTCCAATTGTTATCTTTTCAAAAAACTTTCTTCTTATTTTCATTCATTTTAAGTCATATATTTAAATGCTATTTTATAACAGCAATAAGACATTTCCGAGGTGTGCCATTATGGTGAAATAATCTCACTTCTCAGGTGCATTCAATGGCACTCGGCTGCGCCTCATGCCTAACAAAGCACCTGAAGTGTGCGATTATTTCACCATAATACACACCCTGTTATGTCTTATTGCTTACATAACCCACAACAAGGCATGTGTTTTTAGAGAACTAGTGCACACCTCAGGTATACTGGAAGGCATGAGGCTGATGGCCAAATAACTTTCATCACACCCAGGAAGTGCATTAATTCTCTAGAAACCCATTCCCAGGAGTGAGATAGTGTGCTTAGAAAATAAGAAAAATCTTTTTTTTATGGAAAAGGGTTTTATTTTTCTGTAGTTTGGATGTTGCTAGGTAGAATATGTGAGTGTGGTAATGAACCCAGGAAGCACATTTATTCTGATGAAAACTATTTGAATGGTATCAAAATTTGTTTTTCATTTAGACAAGGCAAAGCAATGCAAATTGTAATTGTCGGGTGCCCTTTTCACGAGGCTCAGGGTGCCTCACAACAATACACATTAAACAATAAATAGATGAAACTGTTAGACTGTTGCTAGGTAGATTTGGGTATTGTTATGAACTGTGCATATACCACAGATTAATTATTGGCCAGGTGATGTGTTTAGACCAATTACTTTTCTAGGATTCTGAAGGATCCTGAAGCCCATTTTATAAGTTTTATTGAGGAGCGATGAATGAACAGTGTGTGTAGGGAGGGCCTGTCACTGTGCATGTGTGTGTGTGTGCCATTGTACACCGATGCCGGTATCCCGTGACTTAGGCGACCGCGATTGGGTGCCTATAAAAATGGTAACTCAATTGCAGCACCTGTCATCGGGGTAACCCAGCAGGGAGGACGACCGGATGGGGGTGTTCGCACATATAGTGACAGGATGTCACTATATGCATATGCACGTGAAGGGGAGCGAGCACGCTCAGTGAGGTGTGGGAGGGAAGGATTGTGAGGGGTGGTAGTGCGGCAAGCTGCCAAGCTGCTCCCATGGTGTGGTGGATGGTTTCAGAGCTGGGCTGTACAAGGTGCTAGGTTTGGGTCAGGCGCAGTTACCTTTTGTTGCATCTGGCCTGAAATTTTATTTTATTTTGCGCCCCCATACACCCCGGGCTGAGAATGGATTCAACGAAGTGTGGGGTGAAAGCCCCTGTGGGAGTGCAGGGTGCAGCCCCTGCATGAACAGTTAAATTGTAAGTCCCTGGCACCCTTTTGCTGTGCACTAGGGAGTACATTGCCGAAATTTATTTTTGGTGATGTACATTCACCCTAACTGTGATTGCTATTCAGTGATCGCTGTTATCACATAAATCCACTGATGCCCTGGGAAGGAAACCCCAGAGCAAAAAGACCCAGTCTGATCTGGCACCCCCCACATGCCCATGCACTCTGACATGGCAGGCCTTCCAACACCACACGTGGTCCTCAATAAGTAATGGATAATAAGTAAGTCCACGAGAAGGTCAAGGATTGGACTGGGGATGGGGTACTGCAGGGCTCGGGGTTGAGGGGTGTAGAAACAAAAGATGGAAAAGAAATACATAAAGCAGTAGTGCAAATACATTTTTTTTTACCCAAAAGCTAGTTTCAGCTACAGTTCATAAAAATATTATTGTACCTGTCAAATCTAATTTTCTAGGTACCTCCTTTGCTGTGCACCATAAATTATTATTATTTTCCCAATCCTAGCCCTTACCAAGACTATAGTGCTATTTCCAAGCCACATGTGGTGGCCAGCTTTTTTAGTAAATGTTGAAGGTTCCCCAAATGCCTGTTACACATGGCATGTCATTGCCAGACATACTTCAAATGCTGAAGCTGCAATTTGTTTTGTAACAAAATCTGTCTTTGTCATTTTTTTTACTGTTTTATCAGGGGTTTGTCCTCCAGTTTCCTGTGTGTGGCTACACCCCCAAAATGACGTCATACCAGGGAGCTGTCATTGTTTTACATACAACAACAAGGAATTCTGGGTAATTTATAATGTTGCCTTAAATGTGCCTTACTCAGACTTACAGTCCCTTATGTTGCTGGTGGTGAGCAGTAATATGTAAATAACTATAGCAAGGCATTGTGGGTAAAATACAAACTTGTTTTACGATTTCCTTACTCTGAGATGCTGTCCCATATTTGTGTGGTGGTGTCAACAATATAAGCTTTTGTTTGTTTATTTTCACAGCAATGCATTGTGCATACCATATCTAGATACAAGATTTCTATACTGAGAGATGTAGTCTCCTATTTCATCAGTGAGCACAGAAATATAATGCCCCATATACTAATTTACATAGTGAGGCATTGTGGGTACAGTAACTTTGTTTTCCTGTTATGATGTCACAGCACTGAGAACAAAAGGGGCAGGTTATACAAATGAAGCAGGGTACCAAAATAAAAGGATTTTTTGTCATGGAAAATAGCACTATTTGACAGTTTGACTGGTAGGAGACTGATTCACAACATATACAGGTTACTACTCCCATTTTCTATGGAAACCTTCAACATTTACTTTAACATAGAAACTGACGGTAGATAAGGGCTGCTTGGCCCACCCAGTCTGCCCAATTTTCCTACCTACATTCTCACCACAGACCCAATTTGATCTACAGCTCTTTCTCCTCCCCACTCCCATAATAATTCCCTTGTGCATATCCCGTACATTCTTGAACCCCACCACTGTTTTTGGCCCCACCACATCTACTGGAGGACTGTTCCAGGTATCCACCACTCCTTCTGTGAAGAAGTACTACCACATATCTCTCCTAAATCTGCTCCTTCCAGCTTCATAGCATGTCTTCTTCCTCTTGAGCACCTCTTTTTCTAAAAAATGACTTCTCTCCTGTACTTTATTCAACCTGTGAGGTTTGTAAAGGTCTCTATCATATCTTCCCTCTCCCTCCTTTCTTCCAGGGTATACATATTGAGGTCCTTTAGTCTCTCCTTGTAGGACTTTTTTTTTAATTTTTATTTACGTTTCATACTAATCGTACAAAAAAAAGTAAAAAACCCATACACAAAGAGATACATGAATTGAGCACAATATCATTTCTCTTACAAAAGAGTACATTGACATCCTTCCTTAAAATACATCATAGGGGAAGTGCCCATATGACAAGTGGCCAATGACAACCAGCTCTTCTTTCCTTCCTGTTGCCCTAGCGATATCTAGGATATATTTCTTGTTCCTCCAGGCCATGGCACCACATCGGTACCTGATCTCTCTCTCTCGCTCCCTGTCCCCCTTCCTATTCCCAAATCTAGCCCCTGATAATTGAGTCCCACATCAGAAGTTGCTTCCTCCTCCTCCTCCTCCTCCTCTGGAGTTTTCTTTAGAAAAAACTAAATTAAAACATTTATAAAATACTCACATTTGGAAGGAACTAGAAAATGTTACCACCTAATAAATGTGTGTAACACCCCCATTACCCGGGGTTACTAGAATCCCAGTAAGACCTAGTGGTAGGCAGGGAAGGCAGCTTGTGAAATTCCAGTTAAATGGATTTCACACTGTCTCACTCTGTTCTCAGTCTCAGCTGAGACTGAGGGATGACATCACCATAGAACTTTAGCAGCTGCATAAGCCACACTGGAATGTTGCAGTTGAAGGTTAGCATAGAACGTTGGGGATTTTGAATTCAGTATGTGTGCAGTCTTGGTGAGAGACAGTAGTACAGCTGTCTGTGTGCAGTCTCTCAGAGATTTAAGCTCTGTTTTAGAGCTACTGTTAAGAAGGTGTGTGTTTCCACCGTAAGAGGAACACAGAAATTAGTTGTTGAACTGGTGGAGACCGCTGTTACTGGTCCAAGGGCCCCATCCCTGAGGGGATGGGGGGGAGGTTTGCCTGTTTTCCAGGGGCAACCCTCCTGGTTCCAGCTAAGGGAAGAAGCTGCCTATTTCAAGTTGTGCTGCGGCACCAGAAGCTCTGGGAGAGAAATTCCTGTGGAGAAATCGCCTGTGTGGCACCTGCAACCAAAGGGTGAGTTCGCTCTGAAAGAGGGCCATGTGTGTTTCACCTTAACAGAAGGAAACTAAAGGGACTGTTACTTTGGGGTCAGGAAAAAGACAGCCAAATACAGTTGTAATGTGGGGATTGGACTGCTTAATCAGTCGGGGGCCTAGAGCAATGGACTATGCCAATTAAAAGTATGTTCAAGTCCAGCACAAAGGGAAAGCAAGACAAGCAGAGGAAATGTGACATACATTTAGCCATAATCTACATTGCCAAGCTTTACAGTATGAGGTGTTTACTGTCCAGAGAAATGGCCGGGTATGAATTGTGGGAGCGAGAGGTGGAAGGCTCCCCATCAGTAGTAACCAAATTCACCTCTACGGATTTGCTGTGTGGCAACTTTACTTTCTCTCAGGTACTTGGCCAGTGCCTGAGGAAAGTACCCAGATGTGGGATTTAAAGGAAAATTCCCTGATAGAGCTGAAGTGCTCTTAGGTGGTTTAGGGAGCCACCAGTAAATGTTTCCATGACATATGGAAGGTGTCTGAGTGGCCGGCAAGGGAGCCGAGCCAGGGAAAACCCAGAACAGTGTACAAGTTCGGGCTGTGTACCCAAAGCAGCGTGCAAGTCCGGGCTGTGTGCCCGGTGGGTTCAGAGCCTGAGGGCTAAAGTGTAGAAGAAGTGTTCTTGATTCTTTTAATCTGCATTACCAGGAGTGTAGCCCTGTGGGGGTCCATCTATGCTTTGTTTATTCTGTTTGGATGTGAATAAAAGCCACACTTTAGAATCCCATTTCTGGTATTGAACATTACAGTTATTGCTTCCTGTGTTTGGAGTTACTTGGGTGCCCCTGTGCAGAGTAGCCAAACCTAGCCTTTGTGCTGAGTGACCTATTCCTCCCCGAACCCAGCCCCACCTGGTATTCCTGCCAGATTCAAACAGCATACCGCCCCTCATTGCAAAATGAAGGGGTTGGGGTTACATGTGAAAAATGCCTGGAATCTTTTATTGTGAAAAAAGGTAGGGTCGAATTTTTTTCCCAGTTTTGTTGTACTGCTGCTTTACCTTCAACTGCTGACATGAAATGTAAGTGCTTGTTTGAGAGAAATACTAAGGACTGCTTGAAGGGACTTTGCTACTGATAAAGGAACTTGGTCATTTTTGCTTTAATCTCTTCTCCCAAAACTAGGTGGAACACTACCTAACTGATGAGTGACAGTTGGTAGCAGTGAAGGACGTACACTCCAGGCTGAAGTGGGAGGGGCGTTCACCGTGGTTCAGTGTTGGGACCACTCTTCATCTGCTTACTTGTGAATAACCTGGAGAGAGGCATACATGGTCTTCTTAACAATGAATGCAGATGACGCAGTCCTCTGTGATTGGGGATGTGGTGTCCTTGGAGATCGGTCCTGCAGCCAAACTTTGACCAAAGCTAACTATTTCTCAGAACTAACTATTGGGGGAGGCAGAAAAAGCCTGTCTTCATTCAAATATTCCCAGTAATAAAGAATGAAGGGAGGCAGAGAAATTTGATAAAAACAGGATTAAGAGCTATGTAGTCCAATGGAGTGCAACAAGAGTTAAACTCTACTTTTTAAGGCTTAACTCTTGCCTAATTTTTTTTTTAGCTTTCAAGAAAAAATGGCCAGATTTTCCAAGATATTTTGATCCTCTGCATTGAAGAGTTAATCTAGTAAAAGCTTCTGAGGAAACCAGCCCTGTAGCATGGAGGGCTGAGGCGGTGGACACCTTACCTCCTACCTACCATGCCGGTGACCTGGGTTCAGGGAATGGACTCAGTCACCAGAGGTGTGCTGGGGTGGAAGAGGATCGAGTGTCTGGGGGACTGCTCTCCTCTCTCAGGGAGGGGAGGGGAAGGTTGTTGGCCCGGCCTTAAACTGCCACCTGGTGGAGGCCTGGTGGTTGTGCAGCTCAGGTAGCATGAAGGGAGGGGCTGAGGGTGCATCATGTGTGTGTGTGCCTCCACACACATGCATTGACGTCCTGCAGCAGAGGCAGGGAAGAAAATGGGAAAAATGGTGTTGGGGCTTCATGAAGTCCTGCCTGCCCTTCCTCCATTCATGCTGTCAGTCAGGAGCTACCGGTCCACTCTGAATGCTTACACTGGGGGGGGGGGAGGACTACCCTCCCTCCTCTGGCCCCACCACTGGGGGAATCCATGGGGAACCCCAATGACTAGGTGAGTCCTGGGGAGATGGTTGCCTGTTTGCAGGGTGCAGGGACAGGGCTGTGCAGCCATCCCCTGATGAGGCACTGACAGTACTTGTGGGGGAAAAAAAAACTCCTGAGGGACAAATAATTTATCCAAAATTGGGCCCAGATATTTTTGCTTATTTGTTTCATACCATGGGCAAATTACCACCACGTAGTATAAATGTATTCCCAGTATTAAAGAATGAGGGGAGGCAGAGAAAATACTGTAAATAAAGACCAAGGTCTGTCAAAATAGTATGTTTTCAAAGGTTTTCCCTAAGTATGGAGAATCTCTTTTAAAGCAGCAGTGCAATGAAAGTTGGCTAAAATTTGACCCCACCTTTTTTTTATTTCTAATCGATGCCAGATGTCTTCCAGTTTATTTTGGTGGTGAAATTGTTAGTTTCCATTATCATTTTAAGAATTTTATGAAAGTTTTTTTAAATAATTATTTATCAAGGAAAAAAGATGCCCTCCTCATTTTTGCATAGAAATAATACTGCAGACCTGAGGAGGGTAGGAATCCAGGCAAAAATGCAAATGCACAGTACACAGCATAGGAAGCAGCCAGAAAACCCAAATCAACAGTTCTGCCAATGTTTTCCACAACCACAGCAGAAAATTTGATTTTTGGAAGTATTGTTCTGTTGTTGCACTGCTGCTTTAAGTTTAAAGGATTCAGATCTAAAGGTATATCTTTGCTAGGTAGAACTGTGTTGATTTTTTAAATTCAGCTTTTGCTGAAATTCCATGGAATATTTGAAATTTTGCCAAGTCTCATGCAGTTCCATTAGCAGTAGAAGTCCGAAGTTCAAACAGAGGAATTTTTTAAAACTGTGGATTAGTAAACATAGTGTATATAAACCACGGATTCAAGTTCCATGAATCAGGAATAATATTCTGCAGTTCTCATAACCTGTGGAATAATATGTTCCGTGGTTTACACAGAAATGTTTTGGAATGCCGTGGAATTAGAAAGGAACTTCTGAAAAGCATTTTGAAAGCAGAATTGTCACTCCATATGAATTCCACTTGCAGAATTCAGAATTCTACAAATGTTCTTAGCAAAACAGAATGAGGGGAGTGGAATACGTCAGCAATAAGACACGATGGGATGTGGCCAAGTGCCTTTGACCCCAGAAAGCATGGTAATATCTGTTCCATGCACACCCCGAAGTGTTGTATTGCACTTATGAAATGGGCATCTTTTTATCTTATTAAATTTAGACAAAAATCATGTTTATATGTAGAAAAAAAGATTTAACTATGCTAATCTATGATAAAATAGTTCTGCCTATTGCAAAGTGACATCATTATGTAGTTGCTAGTGGTACTACTGATTTAATTTGGTTGCACTACCCCGTGCTCCTATGTACTATTGCAGTTTTTTTTCTTGTTTTGTTTTTTTAAAGCCATTTTGGGTCAGGTTCAGCAATGGGGCAGGAGCAGTGCACAGTGGGGAACTGAGTCTTTAAACTGAGGGATGCTGATCGGGTGAAAAAACGACTGGTGCCACTCTCTACTGTTTTCATTGATTCCCATTCTGATGATTGTTCCTGTGGGCAGTTGAAACTCCCAGCCTGTAAGGAGCTCAGGCTGCGGCCTGCTTTGTGTGAGAGGGAGTATTCGTGGAAGTGAGACAGCCGGTGGTGTGGGAGGCATCTTTTGAAACACCCCTCCCCGGCCCCTAAACCTGCACCATATTTTTTTTGCATGTTTAAAGAAAAAGCTGCAATCCACTTTTAATGACCACATACCTTAATAGTTGGGATTTTGTGCCCAGTGCCGCTCCCCCATCAGAAAAGCACAACAGGATCACACAGGGACTCTGAGAAACAGCAGCACCATGAAATGAGTTTCTTTTAGCACTTGCTCAGAATTTACTACAGTCCATTTCTTTCTGCTGTTAATTAAAAAAACCTGAAGAGTGAGTGCCACCATAGTACCATGATTGGCAGTCAGTCGGGGATGCCGCTGTGCCACATTAATAAGAGGAAAAACAATGGCGGCTTTTAAAAAGCAAGCATTTGTCAATGCTGAATGTTGATTGCATTGGTGTGTTGAGCTCGCTCACTGCCCCTCTGTCACTCACTCAGTCTCTGTCGCCCAGTGCTGCAGGCTGTTCTTTTGTACTGGGCTCCTGCCTGCGTTGACACCTTGTTCTGCCCACTAAGAAATCCGCAGCTGTCCCGACAGAGCTCCTTTGAGGTGGCTCACTCCCCCTCTCTCACTCACTCATTCTGGTTCTCCTGGCTTGGCAGGCTGCCCTTTTGTACTGGGCTCCTGCCTCTGTTGGTGGCTTTTTCTGCCCACAAAGAAATCTGCAGCAGTCCTGACACAGGTCTGTTGAGCCTGCTGACTCCCCCTCTCTCACTCGCTCATTCCGTTTCTGCCAGCACTGCAGGCTGCCCTTTTCTATTGGGCTCCTGCCTGCATTGTCTCCTTCATCTACCACAAAGAAATTTGCAGCAGTTACAATAGAGCTCCGTTGAGCTCGCTCACTCCCCCTCTCTCACTCGTTCATTCTGGTTTTCCCGCCACTGCAGGCTGCCCTTTTGTACTGGGCCCCTGCATGCATTGCTGCCTTTTTCTGCCGAGAAACAAATTTGCAGCAGTCCCAACAGAGCTCCGTTGAGCTCACTCACTCCCCCTCCCTCACTTGCTCGTTCTGTGTCTCCTGCCGCTGCAGGCTGCCCATTTGTACTGGGCTTTTGCCTGCATTGGCGGCTTGTTCTGGCCAGAAAGAAATCTGAAGCAGTCCTGACACAGCTCCCTTGAGCTCGCTCACTCCCCCTCTCTCACTCATTCATTCCGTTTCTGCCGGCGCTGCAAGCTGGCCTTTTGTACTGGGCTCCTGCCTGCATTGCCGCATTTTCTGCCCACAAAGAAATCCATAGCAGTCACAATACAGCTCCGCTGGGCGGCTTCTGCCCCCTCCCTCACTTCGCTCATTCTGGTTTTCCCGCCACTGCAGGCTGCCCTTTTGTACTGGGCCCCTGCATGCATTGCTGCCTTTTTCTGCCGAGAAACAAATCTGCAGCAGTCCCAACAGA
The DNA here is from genome assembly GCA_016271365.2 of Neoceratodus forsteri. NCBI lineage: Eukaryota > Metazoa > Chordata > Ceratodontiformes > Ceratodontidae > Neoceratodus > Neoceratodus forsteri. Next base: position 151,674,055 of record JADMNL010000028.1, read on the forward strand.
GCTCCGTTGAGCTCACTCACTCCCCCTCCCTCACTTGCTCGTTCTGTGTCTCCTGCCGCTGCAGGCTGCCCATTTGTACTGGGCTTTTGCCTGCATTGGCGGCTTGTTCTGGCCAGAAAGAAATCTGAAGCAGTCCTGACACAGCTCCCTTGAGCTGTCCTCCCCTCTCTCACTCATTCATTCCCGTTTTCTGCCGGCTGCAAAGCTTTGGCCCTTTTGTACTGGGCTCCTGCCTGCATTGCGCATTTTCTGCCCACAAAGAAATCCGCAGCAGTCACAATACAGCTCTGTTGAGCTCGCTCACTACCGCTCTGTCACTCACTCATTCTGTTTCTCTTGGCACTGCAGGCTGCGCTTGTGTACAGGGCTCCTGGCTGCATTGGCACCTTTGTCTGTCCACAAAGAAATCTGCAGCTGTCCTGGCAGAGCTCCGTTGAGGTCGCTCAGTCTCCCTCTGTCACGCGCTCATTCTGTTTCTCCTGGCGCTGCAAGCAGCCCTTTTGTACGGGGCTCCTGCCTGCAGTGGCACCTTTTTCTGCTCACAAAGAAATCTGCAGCAGTCCTGATAGAGCTCCATTGAGCTCACTCAGTCCCCCTGTCTCATTCACTCATACTGTTTCTCACATTGCTGCAGGCTGGCCTTTTCTACTGGGCCCCTGCCTGCTTTGACGCCTTTTTCTGCCCACAAATAAATCCGCAGCAGTCCTGAGAGCGTTCTGGTGAGTTCGCTCACTCCCCCTCCCTCACTCGCTCTCTCGTTCTGTTTCTCCCACTGCTGCAGGCTGCCCTTTTGTACTGGGCTCTTGTGTTGGGGTCTTTTTCTGCCCACAAACAAATCCACAGCAGTCCCGACAGAGCTCAGTTGAGCTCGGTCACTCCCCCCTCTCACTTGTTCGATCTTAATCTGTCCCAAACACTGATTTCCCACAGTGACCTTGCTATTCTGGGGCAGGAGTGCAAAAACATATTTTAGCCAGGATGTGAAAAATGACAGCTGTACTGTTCATAAGGAGGTGTGAAAAACTGCCACTGCTGAAAATGTGGCATGAAAATATTACAAATTTGTGAAGTTACAAGGGTGCATGGAAACAATTCAACGCACGCTTGTAGCACAGTCATGTTATGGAGTTTTGTCACCAAATTTTCAACATAGGGATTTTAGGACCTCTGCTCATGAACAGTGCCATTGTCATTTTCTTAATCTGTCCCAAATACTGATTTCCCACAGCGACCGCGTTATTCTGTGCCGCAACTGTGAAACCACATTTCAGTCAGGATGTGAAAAATGACAGCTGTACTGCTCATAAGGAGGTGTGAAAAAATGCCACTGTTGAAAATCTGGCATGACAATATTACAAATCTGCAAAGTTACAAGGGTGTGTGGAAAGAGTGCAACGCACACTTGTAACAGTCATTTGATGGGCTATCATCACCAAATTTTCAACATAGGCATTTTAGGACCTCTGCTCATGAACAGTATCACTGTCATATCCTTAATCTGACCCGGACAGTGATTTCCCACAGTGACCGCTTTATTCTGCCTGGAAGTGCAAAAACACATTTCAGCCAGGATGGGAGAAATGACAGCTGCACTGTTTATAAGTAGGTGTTAGAAAATGGCAATGTTGAAAATCTGGAGTGAAAATATTATAAATTCGTGAAGTTACGAGCGTGCGTGCAAACTGTGCAACGCATGCTTGTAACACAGTCATTTTATGGAGTATCATTACCAAATTTTCAACATAGCCATTTCAGGACCTCTACTCATGAACAGTATCACTGTCATTTTCTTAATCTGTCCTGAACACTGATTTCCCACAGCAGCCACGCTATTTTGCACCAGAAGTGCAAAAACACATTTCCTCCAGGATGTGAACAATGACAGCTATACTGTTCACAAGGAGGTATGACAAAATACCAATGTTGAAAATCTGGTGTGAAAATATTGCAAATTCACGAAGTTATGAGCGTGGTAGCAACTGCTTGGCAGACGTAAGAAACAGTCATTTTGATTTTTCCACCAAATTTGCAACATAGGCTTTTTGAGAGCCCACCTCATGAACACTGGGACTGCAAAACCACCTTTCAGGGCTGAGTAATGCCATGACAGTTCAAGAATTCATGAGGAGGGGTCCCAAAAACCCCATGTTGAAAATTTGGTGAAATAATTCCCAAAAATGCCCGAGATATGCACTAAAGTTGAAAAAACCCTGTTTATTACATTATACAGCTTACCAGCATTTCCTTAGTTCATGGTCGGCTTTAAAGAGTGCAGATGTGTTCCCGGTCCACGAAGATTATTGCCAAGCTCCGAAGGAAGGTAAGTATGGGGTGGGGGGGTGTGGGGAGGCAGGGTGCACAGTGGGTAGGTGCAGGTTGCAGGGAGGGCAGGGGAGGCTACAAGGACCATTTCCTTTTGCAGGAAAAAAAAAGAGCGTCGCGGACCGTTTTTTCCTTTACAGGGGCTTGTGGCAGCTGGGGTGGGCTCCCAGTGTGCCACCAGAGGCTTTCTTTTGGGGGCAGCAGTTGCACGGGATAGGCCCCCATCAGCACTAAAAGGGGATATCATTATGCTGATGGGGATTGGGCACCCGTTGGCAGGAATAAACTGGGGGTTACAGAATGCCGATGGGGTGGGCTCCCCTGTCGGCAACAGAAACACAGGGGCACCGAAGCCGATGGGGATTGGAGCCACAGGGGCACGAAGCTGATGGGGATTGGGGCCCCCGTCGGCAAATAAACACAGTGGGGGGGGTTATATTGTTCGTGAACACGGCGGCAAGCCGGCGCCGTGTTCACAAACAATATCAGGGCTTCTATATCCCGCCCTGCAATGATGGGTCGCTCCCTCATTGCAGCGGATGGCTGATGCTGCAATGACGAGGTGGCCCCTGATTGCAGCGGCGAAATTGTCACAAGTTGGTGCCAAGGTTCCAACCTTGTGTCAGCAGCAGCGTGCAAGGGGATTGAGGGAAGCGGGACAAGCCTTTGCAGGCTGTGGGGGCATTGGCCACAACAGTGCCACGCCTCCACAACCTGTTTCTGAGAAAGCTACCGCAATATGTTTCTTGCGCTGCGCGCAATCAACATAATGAACGTTCCACTGGGACACTGATTTTTATTTTGAACTGCAGTCCTGATTTGGGGCACTTTTTATTACCCGTGCATCGAACACATTTGATGCACAGGTAAAAACCAATCAAAATGAAGGATTTTCTCTGCCCATTTTATAAAGAAAGTTAGTGAAATAGCAGCTGAATTGCATCTGAGTATTGCATTTTAGAATGTTTTCCTGGATACTAACAATTTGCATTAAATAATATTGATTTTATGGTTAAGCTTAATTCTTAGCAGCACTGCCATTTGGACAAGCTGCAAAAGTCATCCACAGTCTGCAAGATTAGAACATTTGCAAGCGCCGCAGTCACAGTGTTAGTGTATCTGCCCTTTTGTTCCAAGACTTGTCACTTCTCAGGTTCTAGTGTGGGAGTTACATGTTGCTTAGACTGACCCAATTGTCTGATTTCCACAGCTGCCTCACTCTTCAGCATGCAGCTGCCTGGGATCCATATCCAATGCTGACTAGAGAGGATGCCCTCTCAACTGAGATGCCATTCTTACTGTACTTCCATCGACTGCCACGAGCCAAGATAGGAATCCCTGAACTTTCATCTGGGTGTACAAGAGGGTTATAATGGGATCAGTCCAGTGCGTGGAGGGTGGAGACACTGTGCACCTTACCTCCTGCCATGCTGGTGACCTAAGATTGGGAATTGGCTCAGGCCACTGGGGGTCAACTGGGGAGAAGACTGAGCATCTGGAGGACTGCTATCCTTTTCTGGGGTGGGAAGGCATGCCAACTGGAGGTAGTGCTGACACATGAATGACAATGTAGGGAGAGGCCTTGGTTCCATGCCTTGTTCCTTGCACACATGCTCATGCATCACTGTGGCAGGGGACCCAGGGAGAGAAGTAGAAAAGGCGGATCTGGGTTCCATTCCATGAAGTTCCGACCACCCTCCCCCAACTCGCACTGTCACCCGGAATGCTGGATCCATGCTGGATATGTAACTCCAGGTGTATGGAGCACAGCCCTCCACTTCCTGGCTCCACTATGGTGGGGAGGTCCATGGGAGTCATGGGTGTTGGTTGGGGGAAAGGGGGGACAGAATGGAGGTAGTCCTGCCCAAGTCAGTCAGAGAGTAAAAAAAGCAATATGGAGAAAAAGAGGGTTATGATGAAAATAAGAAAGTTGTGGATTTATTTGTGAAATAATTACAGATTAGTTGTTCAGTTTGCTAGCTTTGACCAACTCAAAGAAGCTCCATTTCTTCAGATCAGAAACACTTCACATTTCAGCTGTCCATTGCCTTCACCTTTCTGAACCTCAGCATCCCAGCCCACAGCCCAGACTTTCTTTTTTGATAAATTATGAACTCATACATTCTACAACAGACTGAAAAGCATAGCCCCCGATCTTCCCAAAGCAACTAACAAATGTTTTTACACTCACATACCCATTAAACTTGCTTTTCAGTTTCCATCACAAAAACCTTTTAGCTTGATATCTGGTTTCTTTTTACAATATGTTTCTTTCTTTCCCAGACCCTGTTACTTTTTTTTTAAATACTTAGTCAATGATACTGTTCTCTTTCCATTTCTGAGAAGCTTCTGGACCTCCAAACCTGAGAAAATCTAGATTCAGTCCTTTAAAATCAGAATTGGTGGGAGACTGTACAATGGAAGTGGGAGATGGACACAACTGTTAGACAAAATATACAATAATATATGAGGTGGTGTGTGTAACAAGAATTTCACACAGACCTGAGGTGCTGAATGCCACATAAATCTCGAGAGCGAGGCATCCAACACCTCAGGTGTGTGTAAAATTTTAGTTTCTGCACCACCCCATATCTTATTTTATATAATTGCTGGGTTTCATTTTTTTGCCACAGCAATTATATAAAATAAAATAAAGGCATTCCTGTGGGGCTGCGGTCCGGTTAAGTTTCAGCACGGTCCGTGGTCACCTTTATGTATTTATTTAAACGTTTATTTATTTCAGTCACCTGCCGAAAGTTAAGGTTTTTTCCCTGGTAGTTGAGTTTGTTTTTTTAAAATAACTTACCACCAAGTCTGAGTGGTGGTTTAGTCTCCGGGGTAAGACAAGGTGGCCAGTGGTCCGAATGGAAGAGCTGCGGCTGGTGCATGTGCAGAGCGAGGTAAACCCAGTGCGTGTTTGCTTTTATAAACACTCTTTTATAGAGGCAAATTATGCTAAAGGTTTCCCTATGGGAAAAAGGAAACCCAGTTATTGTAGTTTTTTAATACACATTTGGCAATGGGGATGATAATTGGGGATAGGACTGAAAGGGGTAGCGTAGTGGGTGGGGATTTAAAGTTTTTTGTAAAGCATTGGAAGACAGGGTTGGTGGTTATGAAGGATTGCACAGTGGGGATGCAGCTGGGGAAGTGACTGAGTTTTTATTATTGGGTGTTCAGGACTGGAGATTAGAGGTGGGATTGGGCAATAGGGAAAGCAGATGGAGGACTGACCAGTATTTTAACTTTGAAAATACAGTCAGGAAATGCTTGAGGGCAAATTTTAGCTCAAACAGGCTTGAGGTTGGGGAAGATGGGAACGTCTTCCCCAACAACCCCACACAAACACACGTCTACAGTATTAAAAAAAAAAAACAGCATTCTTGGCCAACAAGGTGGCTGTCAATGGGACATCCACATGGTTGGGATTCTGTCATGGTGCTCAGCCATGACTCTGACCGCAAGATTTTGGAAGAGTTTAATAGCATTGCAAAAGCAGCCTTTTAGCACTTCCAAGACCTCTACAATGTATCACTACACCCTGCATACAAGAGGTTTACCTCATTTGCATGGGTGAAGTGGTGTATTTAGCATTACCACACCATCCACTTAGCATCATGCTAAGTGTATCTTTGAATACAGCAGTGGCCATGGTCTACAGCCTTTAGAGCTCTTTACTCCCCACGGCACTTCTACTCTCTCCTGCGGTCTCACCTACTGTCCACTGCCACTTACTCTTGCTCCCCTAGCTGATTTTGTCATGTAACCATTAATGCTTCCTTCATCCCCCTCCCCAGGTCTAACTCCACTACAACCTTACATAACCCTGTTCATTTGTAACCATCTTCTGCCTTGCCTTGACATTGTTATGAAACTGGACTACTAGTTGTGTGTTATTTCGGTGTGTTGTATTTTTATTATTAGCCGTATAATCTACCCCCTTCTGATCTTTTTACCACCTATGTATATTTATCTTCCTCTACGTAACTTCCTAATGCTTATTAATGTCTCCTGATGCTTTGTACTTGCTGCATTCCTGTGCCATCTCCATGGCCCGGGTCATGCCTGAAAACAGTTCTTGGACCAGTGCACCTACCTGTCAACAAACAAACAAACAAATCAATGAATAAGTTGATTAAGCCCATACGACTTAACCTTTTGTCACCAATAAGTGGGATGCTGACCCTCAAAACGTGGGACACATCATCGAATTATGGTGACACAAGCCCAGAAAACAATAAAAACAAGAGTTACTCTTTGTTCAGTATTTAATTTTTGGATTTAGCACCATAGATTATTGTGAATTTCTGTTTGAAAGTCTGAGTTTACTATGAATGTTTCTGCAACTCACCTGGAAATCATCTGCTGAACAGGTGTGTCACAATGCAATCAAAACTAAGTTGCATCTCTCAGGCAGCAGTTTTTCCCAGGCTTTGTGCTGAATTTAACAACATTTATGCAACTTGTTGAGAAATGCTAAGCAACTCATTAACATGGCAGTTTAATGTGAATTGCACAGCTCAGCCAATCAGACAGTTGATCTGGTGCCTTTATCAGGCTACAAAGGCATACTATTTATGCAACTCAGCTGATAATGGCTAACTAGGCATGCTCAAGAGCTTCTGTCCTAGTGGTCACCTTCCAAGCAAGTAGAAATGGCATTAAACTCCTGATTCCTTTAAACTCCCAATCTTTCAAAAACTGAGTTATGTGAATTTTTTTAATGACACATTTCCTCTTTTTCTAGGTTTTTCTTTTACAGATTTTTTTTAACCACTATAATAGCAATAATGTGGTGTTGAGGAGGTTGTCCTTGGAAATAATGGCACTGTGGGCAACAAATAAAGAGCTTGGACTTTGGCCTCTATCCATATCTGCTGACCCCAGTGTCATTATTCCCTTGTACAACCTCTCCAACATCACATTTTTATGTTGGCATGCTTGCGCAGCCAACATTGTGGGACAGTGCGGCTTTAGGCGCTGATGCGGCTGCTGGGCGAATGCGAGGCGCGCACCAGTAGATCGTCCTGCATTCCCCAATCCAGCCTGCATGCGCGCCGCACCATGTATACATAATGTGGTGAGCACATCTAGAAAGGTCTGCTGCAATCCGAGCAAAGCGTCGGGCATAGCGGTCCATTTTGCCGTGCTGCCGTCATTATGTACATGGCGGGACACTGACGTGAACCTACCGACTTGAGGTGCCCAATCTCCCTGTCGGCTGCCCTGCCCTGAATGAAGCCAATGGGAGCCCACTCCCCGCCGACACAAAGCACCCCCCAATTGTTTAATGCCGAGGTGCCCAATCCCTTGGCTCTGCATCCCCACCCTTCTTTTGTGTGCCGACGGGGTGCCCAATCCCCGTCAGCATAACCCCCGTGTTGTTTGCTGATGAGGTGCCCAATCACCCATCAGCTACAGACCCAAACTGTTAGGTGGCACTCTGAGGACGCCCAGCGTGCCAAATGCCCTGCAAAACAAAAACTGTCCCATGATGTTTTTTTGTTTTTTAACCTATAAAATGAAAATGGTCCCTCGTAGTCTGATGCCCCTCCCCACCTGCACCCACCCACTGCACACCCTGCCTTCCCTCACCCCCACCCCATACTTACCTGCGGAGTCTGGCACGTCGATCTTCTGTGGACCGGGAACACGTCTGCACTCTTCAAAGCCGACCGCGAACTGAAGAAATGCCGGTAAGCTGTATAATGAAATGAACAGGGGGTTTTCAACTTTAATGCATATAGGTTCATAGGTAATTTCAAGCTAGTTAGACTTGCATCCATAGAGCTTGCCTTTATTTTAAGTATTGAACATTAATCTATCATGTCTTTTATTTACCAAGAAGATACTTGTCTAATCTAGATTTAAAAATTTCCGTATTAGTACTGGCTGCCACTTCTGCCGGTAAAGAGTTCCAGCCAGGAACCACTCTCTGGCTAAGCGAATGCTTTCGTAAGAGTATGCCATTTTGAATTGTTAATTGAAACTGATGTCCCTGGGTTCATATTTTGATTTTGGGGTCAACCTAGGTGGCTAATAGAGCATCATCTTGTAAGCACTTAAATAACACAAAATAATCTCCCTAGTTCTTTATGCTGCAGAGTAAACAAGTTTAGCTCCTTTAACCTTTCAGAGTATGACATGTCTTCTAACCCTTTGATGGATCTAGTAGCCCTTCTTGAATATGCTCCAAGCTATGAACATCCCCTTTTTTATATGGACCCCATACCTGAGCACAATACTCCAGGTTGGGTCTCACCAGGGCACTACAGAGGGGCATAATCACTTGCCTATCTCTACTGGCAATATGCCTCAATATGCAATTCAGTATCTGATTATTTTTCTTCACTATTTTATCGCAATGGGAACTAAATTTTAGATCTGAAGTAATTATAATCCCTAAGTCTCTTTCCTCTGTTGCTTTTCTTAGTTCAGTGGTGTCTATCTTATAAGATGAGTTGTTATTTCTGTTTCCTAAATGCATAACAGTACACTTGTTTCTATTTAATTCTAATTTATTTACTTTTGTCCACTTTTGTATAGTATTTAGTGCATCCTGCAGATCATTTGTATTCTTTTGATCATTTACTATGGTTCCAATTCTGCAGTCATCTGCAAATTTAGATTACCCATATATTTTCATTTTGTACAGTTAATGAAGTTATATAGATGTTAAAGAGACAGGGGCCAAAAACTGATCCCTGGGGACTCCGCTAGTCACTGCCTCCCAGCCAGATGTCCTCCCTTAATTACCACTCTCTGTCTTCTCCTTCAGCCATGCATCAATCCAATTAACTATATTATTGTTAAAATTATAATCTTTAAGTGTGTTTATTAGTTCCTGATGTGGGAGTTTATCGAAGGCTTTGGAAAAATCCAGGAAAACAACATCTACACTATTTCCGTCATCCAATGCCTTTCCCACTTTCTCATAGAACACTAACAAATTTGTCTGGCAGGATCTATTTTTCCTAAATCCATGTTGTACTGGATCCTGCATTTTTCCAGTATCTAGAAAATCCATTATATAATCTTTTAATATCGACTCCATGATTTTTCCCACTACTGATGTTAGGCTGACTGGCCTGTAATTCTGTATATCAGTTTTTGATCCCTTTTTGAATATAGGTATCACTAATGCCTCCTTCCACCCTTGTGGAACGTGTCCCAAATCTATAGAAGTTTGAAAAATGTAAGTTAGTGGTGAAGCTAATTGTTCTGCCAGTTCATACAATACCCTTGGATGAATTTCATCAGGGCCTTGTGATTTATTTCTATTTGTCGTTTTTAGTTTATCAAGTACACTTTTTACTGTAATCTGTATATGTCCCGGTATAGAGTTAAATTTATTTTCTTCCTTATCTGAAGTAGCTGGGTTAAAAACTGAACAAAAGTATTTGTTTTGAGTTTCTGCGGCTTCTTTATTATTTAATATATCCCCTTGTGCATTCTTAAAAGGTCCAATGGTGTTATTATTTTTTTCTTTATTATTTATATATAAATAGAAAGCCTTATAGTTTCCTTTGACTTGTGTTGCAAGTTTGTATTTATATTCCTTTTTGGCCCTTTTAATTTCCCATTTGACTTTTTTAACCATATTTCTATATTTATTTAAAGCCTGTATATTGTTGTGATTTTTATTATTTTTATACAATTTATACTTTTTGTTTATTAATTTCTTTATTTTTGGTGATAACCATTTTGGAGCACTCCTTGTATGTTCATATTTTATATATTTGGGTATACCTATTTCTATTGTTGATCTCAGCCTCTTTACAAATAGCTCCCACATATCATCTATAGAAAGTCCTTCAAATTCCTTTTCCCACTTCCAAGATGCCATAGCTTCCCTCATGATGGTAAAATCCACTTTGTTAAAATTTAGGACTCGGGCATTTTTGTGAATTTTGGCCCCAAATTTTCAACATGGGGTTTTTGGGACCCCTTCTCATGAATTCTTGCACTGTCATGGCGTTATTCGGTCCCGAAAGGTGATTTCGCAGTCACTGTGCGGAATCACCTTTCAGGACTGAGTAACAAAATGACAGTGCCACTGTTCATGAGAGGAGCTCTCAAAAAGCCTATGTTGCAAGTTTGGTGGGAAAAATCCAAAAAATGAATGTTTTACGAGCATGTGTAGAAACTGCACAACGCACACTCATAAGTTAGTGCATTCGCACTATTTTCATGCCAGAGTCTCAACATTGGCATTTTACCACACCTTCTTGTGAACTGTACAGCTGTCATTTTTCGCATCCTACTCGAAATGTATTTTCGCACCTCCGGCACAGAATAGCGTGGTTGCTGTGCAAAATCAGTGTTCGGGACAGAGTACAAAAATGACAATGATACTGTTCATAAGTAGAGGTCCTAAAATGCCTGTTTTGAAAATTTGGTGACAATACTCCATAAAATGCCTGTTTTACCAGTGTGCGTAGCAACTGCCAAACGCACGCTCATAAATTAGCGCATTTGCAATATTTTCATGCCACATTCTCAACATTGGCATTTTACCACACCTTCTTGTGAACTGTACAGCTGTCATTTTTCACATCCTTGCTGAAATTTGTTTTCGCACTTCCGGTGCAGAATAGCGCGGTCGCTGCACAAAATCACTGTTCAGAACACATTACAAAAATGACAGTGACACTGTTCATGAGCAGAGGTCCTAAAATGCCTGTGTTGAAAATTTGGTGACAATACTCCATAAAATGACTGTTTTATGAGGTGCATAACAACTGCGCAACGCACGCTTGTAACTTAGTGCATTCACAATATTTTCATGCCAGATTCTCAAATTTGGCATTTTACTACACCTTCTTGTGAACTGTATAGCTGTCATTTTTCACATCCTTGCTAAAATGTGTTTACACTTTCTGTGCAGAATGCGCATTCGCTGTCTGAAATCAGTGTTTGGGACACATTACAAAATGACAGTGACACTGTTCGTGAGCAGAGGTCCTAAAATGCCAGTGTTGAAATTTGGTGACAATACTCCATAAAATGACTGTGTGTTACGAGGTGTGCGTTGCGCGGTTGCACGCCGCAGCTTCGATGCGTCAGCAAACTTCTAATAATCTCACTCCAGATTTTCTACAGCGCCATTGTTCTGCACCTCCTAATGAACAGTACAGCTGTAATTTTTCACATCCTGACCAAAATCTGTTTTCGCAGTTCCGGTGCAGAATAGCGTGGTCACTGTGAAAAGTCCGTGTTCGAGACACATGATGAAAACGACAGTGACACTGTTCATTAGCAGATGCCCTAAAATGCCTATGTTGAAAATTTGGGAACAAAAGTCAATAAAATGAGTGTTTTATGAGAGTGCGTTGCACAGTTTGCACGCACGCTCATGACTTTGTGAATTTTTAATACTTTCACTCCAGTTGTTCATTATTGGCATTTTTCCATACCTCCTTATGAACACTGCAGCTGCCTGAAATGTGTTTTCGCACGTCCGGCACAGAATTGCACGCCGCTGTGTGAAATTAGTTTTTGGGACAGTTTGAGGAAATGACGGTGACACTATTCATGAGCAGGGTCTAAAATGCCTATGTTGAAGATTTGGTGCGAACTCCATACAATGACTGTGTTGGCGTGCATGCGCAGTTCCCACACCCTTGTAACCCGTCAATCTGCAATATTTTCATGCCACATTTTCACCACTGGCATTTGTGCACATCTCTTATCAACAGTCCAGCTACCTTTTTCACAACCCTGCCCAAAATGTTTCCCATGGCTGGCTAGCGCTGAAGGGCGTGCTCGCTGTGCAAAATCACCTTTTGAGACACATTCACAAAATCACAGCACTATGCATCTCTAGCTATGACACTCCCACTGCCAATGCCAGTGCGACAACATTCGGCATTGACAAATGCTGGTTATAATATCAGTGACATACATCCAGATCTAAATGTATGCTGCTGAACAGGAGGTCCATTTGTCACAAATGCAATGTGTCTTTGAAAATAGCCCAAGGTATCTGAGCACTACTCAAAAGCATTTGGGAATGGCAGGTGCATCCTCTATTTATCCTTTGGCACTCTAACCCTTGGGATTCTCTTTCTCTCATGCATCTTTCAGTGGCTGTTTGTTCAGTTTCTCAGATCCCTCTGTTTGGACCAACCTCTTAAAGATGTATGAAGTCGCACACATTTGTATCATGCAATTTTGCAAAGAGTATGCACAATCCACTAAGACAGCCTGCTACATGAAGTGTGCATTTCATGGAAAAAAGCTGTAAAATGCCTACTTCTGTGAAAAGCATGTGAGAAGTCTGTGAAAAGGCGCTAAGCAAAGTTTGCACATGATTATTACAACAGCGAGACTTTTCAAAATCTCTGCAAAGTGTGAATTGACATATTTTGTGGGAGCATTGAAAACTCACACCTTCATAACCTAGATATTCAGCTCTCAAATCATACATAATCTTTTGTGCCTAAGTATACAACCCCCTCCTAAGTCTCTTGCAAAGCAAATTATACCAGTAAGTGTATTTTTATCCACAATTTAATATTGTATTAGTTAATTGATTATAATATTTTACTAGCAATTGCTCAACCATTTTATTTTGTATAGTATTTATGGCTTTTAATCTCACTGTTTATCATTTTAATTTACATTATTGTCTTCTGATTGCATGGTAACAGAGGTGCAAACACATATAAAAGGACGAGGGGTATATAAAGGGGAAGGAGGATTTGAAAGGTGGGTAAGCATTTGCTGATACTTTGTACGAATGGTGGTATACAGCATAAATGTATTGTGCTGGAACATGCTATTGTAAGTATTTTAGGTCTGCAAGGGGAGGGACAAAAAGACTAAAATTAATCTGTGGAAAAATTTGATATGTCCTATTTTAAGAATTGAACCATAGAATTGTTTGTACATTCTTAAAACAGGCAATGTTGCAAACCCTGATTCCAAATCCATGGAATTAGTGTACTTCCAATGAAAATATATCATATTTTTGACATCCTGCCTAATGATATGCAAAAAAATGACAAATCATATCCTGTCTGTTGAATGACTCACCCTCTTTCATTGACTGCAAGGCACTAGATGAGTCAGAAAGCGTTACCACTTGCACAGGTTTCACAATCCAGTTTAAAGTCAATATTATAAAAAGAAACACTGAAGCTGCAACTGATATGTTATCTCTCAGCTGCTTTGTCTTAGTTACTCTAGACTCTGGACTGCTATATGCACCAGCAACTGTAATACAATATACTGACCTTATTTTTTGTTTATATCTTGATTGTTGGCAATATGTAGGTAATAAATAACACATGACAGGGTGGACATTCAATAGATGGAATTTTTTTTATCATGGAATTCAGGAAATCAAACTTCTGCAGAATTCTAATGCACTGCTCCACACACAAAAAAACACACAGCTGAAGGCTGTAGTAAAGCCAGGGATTCAATTTTATCCATGGCAGGACAAGCAGCAAAGATTTCCCAGGTAGACAGGTAAGAATTGGGGGGGGGGGCATGGTCAGAAAACTTAAAAAGTAAAACTGTAAGTAATACTTCATTTTTTAGGTGCAAACTAGTGTCAGCTAGTAAGTGCCTATTGCAATCATGCATGTGTAAGACCCTCACCCCTGCCTTTTTGCAAAATGACAGGTGGCATGCTGTTGAAGCTGACAGCAGTACCTGGTGGGGACTGGGTTCGGGGAGGACTGGTTACTCGGCAAAGGGGGCCTAGGTTTGGTTACTCTGCACAGGGGCACCCAAGTAAATCCAAACACAGGAAGCAATAACTGTAATGTCCAAAACCAGGAATGGGATTCTAAAGTGTGGCTTTTATTCACATCCAAACTGAACAAACAAAGCATAGACAGACCCCCACGAGGCTACATTCCTGGTAATGCAGATTAGAGATACAGAACACTTCTTCACTATTCCAGCCCTCAGGCTCTAAACCCACCAGGCACACAGCCAGGACTTGCACACAGCTTTGGGTACACAGCCTGACTTGTACACTATTTGGGTTTTTCCCTGGCCCGGCTTCCCCGCCGGCCGCTTGATCACGGTCCATATGGGAATGAACCAGTTTTCCTGTTGGTGGCTCCCCAAACCACCTTAGAGCCTTCGACTCCTTAAGGGAAATTTTCCTTCCAATCCCACGTCTGGATACTTCCCTCATCACTGGCCAAGTGCATGAGGCAAAGTAGAAATCCACAGAGCAAATCCGTAGAGGTGGACCTGGTTACTAAAGATGGGGGTCTCCCACCTCCAACTCCCACAGTCCATACCCGGCCATTTCTCTGGACACTTAAACAACTCTTTTAGAAAGCTTGGCAATGTAGATTACAAGGTAGACGTATATCACATATCCTCTACATGTCTTGACTTTCCCCTTGTGCTGGACTTGAACATACTTTTACTTTTGGCTAAGCCTATTACTCTAGGCCTCCCACTACTTCAGCAGTCCAATCTCCACTTTAACACAGCTCAGGATGAAACATGGGCCCTTTAGAAAGAGCAGAACTCACCCTTTGGTTGCAGGTGCCCCACAGGTGAATCTTGAAATCTTCTTGTACCCCACACACTTGGGAAAAATAAGGCAGCTTTTTCTCTAGCAGTAGCCAGGGGGTTGCCCCTGGAATAGCAGGCAAACCTTCCCCCCATCCTCTAAGGGATGGGGCACAGAGACCCCAATCAGCGGTCTCCACCACTTTAAAGAACAGCTTACTGTGTCCTTCTTTAGGTGGGAACACACACCTTTCCCTAAAAGTAGCTCTATTTCAGAGCTGAGGCTCCAAGAGCCTATGCACAGAACTGCTGTGCTCCTCTCACAACAATCTCCAACTACAGACTGAACACTGACTGTTCAAAACTCCCAACATTCTAATCTAACTCCCTTCTGCAGATTCCAATGTGGCTCATGCAGCTGGAATAGTTCTATGGTGATGTCATCCCTCAGTCTCAGCTCAGACTGAGAACAGAGTGAGACAGTGTGAAGTCCATTTAACTGGAGTTTCACAAGCTGCCTTCCCTGCCTACCACTAGGTCTTACTGGGATTCTAGTAACCCCGGGTAACAGGGGGGTTACACTCGCCCTTGACCAGGAAAATGACTGTCCGCAGTCATTGTTTACCCGGCTTAGACCATCCCACCCTATGTGCTACCTGTGGAGGGGGGTGATCAGGCCCCCTTCTATCATGTGCGAGCACAGGCAGGCAACACTAAGGGCCTAGAGGCCTTTAGCTGACATATCAGCCTCTACTCTACCCACTTACTATGGACACCTAGTGGCTCTGGTAGAACTGTCCAGAGCATAGCACTAATAGCTCAGCACTGCAGTCCCTAGGGCCCTTCAGGACCACAGCCTGTCTATCCTCCCTAGCCCTCTAGGGAATATCTGTCTGCCTCTAACTTAATACCCCAAAAACAAAAACAACTCGGGGACCTCCCCGACCTTGGGCACCCTGCAACCACACACCAAGAAACTAATACCATACCATTATACTACATTACTGCCTCCTTACCCCCACAACCACACCTGTGGAAGGAAAGGGTTAATACAGTAACAATAACAATCACAACCACAGTACTTTAAATTACTACACACTAAAGTACTAGTGAGGAACTCCGATGAGCCCCCTCCTCCTCTTCTTGTCTTCTCTTTTATCTTCTTCAGGAACACCTGCAAGAAAAAGAAAGACAACACACACTCCTAATCTGCATACACAGTCTACCTAAACTCCTACCATCAAAACACTGGAGAATCCCAAAAATATTTTTTTTTTAGGAAAGGTAGAAAAACAGTATATTCATTAGAAAACAGTTGAAAAACAATGACATTATTTACAATACACATTTGGGGGATGGAGTGCCCTAAAAGTCCCAACTAGTGATCACAGTGCCCGAAGGCTAGTCCATTAAAGAGTCTCTCCTGGACCGGAGGTGAAGTACAGTTCTAGCAGGCCAAAGTCCCGAAGGGGAGAGTCTTTGAGGACAGTTCACACATTCTGGAGTCTGCTAGTGTAGGGTGTGTACTGCAATGTCATAAGGATAGAAAAGTTCGGACTTACCAGCCCCTTGTAGAAAGATTAAGATACACCGACCTGCTCCTCAGCCGAAGACTCTCCCTGGCAGCATTTCTTCCAATACAGCTGGGAGGACATCTTCCAGGAACTACAGGAGAGCACATCTGAGAACTGCTGGGCTGATGTCATCTCTGGAGATGGAACCTTAGCACAGGAACAAAAAGGAAAACAGCTGGTCTGACATCATCCGATTACCACGCGATGAAGCAGGATACAGCTGGGCTGGTGTTCTCTCTGGAGCTGAAGTCATCTGGTGGGCCAGTTGATGGATTCTAGAAAGGCCAGTACACTGTAGAACTGATGAATGTGGGGAATCTGAGTCCTGGATGTCCATACTGGCGGATCAGTAAAGGCACTACAAAGGCTGGTGTGGTAGTATTGACTACCACTGCTCGGCTTTCCATCTGGCAGGCACGGGCACATTTGCTGGGAGGTCCTTGCATTGAGGCCAATAGTACCGGGGGTCAGGAGCTTGAATTATTACCCCATCTGGGCACACATAATTCACACAGTGAAACGTTTCACGTCCCTCTCCATCCACTATTCGCACTCTGTCCATAAACAGTGTCCTGCCTCTCTTCCACTGGGTATATTTCTCATGAAACAGTCTGTTCTTGATGTGCTTGTTTGCACCAGGATGCACAGATTTCATTGCTTCGGCCCAGATCCAGGATTTCCTGCTGTTCTCAATCTCCTCCCAGACTTTCCGAGGAAAGGTAGGAAAGGACATTCCATAGATTTCATTCTCCTTCCTACGAACCAGTCTCTCCTCTTTACTAGCTTTGGTCAACCTGAGACCGCTGGCCTGGCTTGGGGGTGGCCAGTCCTGGTTCTCCCAGCTACGCATCCTCAATGAGATGAAAAATGGATCCCTGACTTCTTCTTGCACAGCCAGGGCAGTGGCATCACCACTCTCTTCCATGCATTCTTCTGAGGCAAGAGCTTGAGGCTGTGTACCCATTCCTTTTTCACAAGGCCACATAAGTTCCCCCTCTTCTTCTTCCTCACTGAGGATCTGAGCCCAGGAGTGAGCAGTTGTCCTCACTCCTGAGACTATCCACTCATCATTAGGTGCGGAGGTCGACACCTCCCATTCAAAGGCCTCCCTCATCTCACCTTCTCCTATGAGACTTGGGCTAGGCCCCCCCAGGGGTCTACTGATGCTTTGTCTGAATTTTCCTTCTGCGATCCAGCATCCGAAACATCAACATCTGTTTCTGTCTCTAAATCTGCACCCTCTAGCTTTGTGCCACACTCCCCCTAGGGGCCTTCTTCAACAGGCTCCGCCTGGTGCTTTGTACTGCCAACTACAGATTCCTGAGCCTTTGTCCATGTGAGAGCCAAACGAATCTGGGGCGCTTTATACAAGCCATATTTTTCTAGGCACCCAGAACAGTGAGGTACCATGAAGACGTCCCTTCCAGCATTTAAACATATTTGACACACTTGTACTGGATATCCAGGAATCGCCACATGAGAAGGCAGTTGTCCTCCATAATAACACCTTTCAATGTCCCTTAATCTATTTACTGCTGCTGTTACTGCAGCCCGGGCATGATCCAGGTAGAGAGCTGGTCCTGAGGCCATAACTGCAGGGAAAACAACCAAATTCTCACTGTTACTGAAAGTCCCACTTCACTGAACACTTTCTTTACTTTTAAAATGGCTCCTCTGCTGCTGTGTTTGCTTTACTACCCCACCCTGTAATGGCGGCGGCAGCACTCCTGCGTATCAACATTCAGAAATTGAGTCAAGCCACTGCGCATCCGATTTACACACACTACTGATAACTTTTGCTCAAACTGCACAAACTTGCACTGTTCTTTTTCTAACACATTTACATGATTTACCACGGACTTTTCACTTGCTGAAAACATTTCTTTAGTTCACAGTCCCTTAAAGCCTCAGGATTTCAAGCACAGGATTGCCTGTAAACTAGTGCTGCACATTTGGCTACAACTCACAGTCTCTCTCTGGCTTTAAAACTTTAAACTGATGCTGAATCCATAACTATGCTCACTGTCAATGGTCTAGCAGACTTGCACTTGCTGGTAAAACTCGACACAGTCATTACTTGCAAAGCGACTACAACTGCTGCACACATATTCAGCTGGCTTTTGGTAGAAAATCACTGTCTGAGCAACTTTTACTGTTGGTACTCACTGTTATCAGTAGCCGTTTGCTGCGATGGAAAATGGCCTGCAGCCAGTCTTGGAGGCCTCAGAAAGAAAACAGGTGGGCAGTCCTGCCGATCTTCTCCCCGATCACCACACTCGCAATTCAGTCGATCAAGATGCGGGTTGAGCCCGATTTTGAACAGAAAAGTCTATTTTTACAAGTTTTACAGTGCTTTTTAATCACCGCGACGCTCCTCCACCAAGCCAGTACACGCACTCCACTCACACTCCCTCTCGAATGCTGGGCAGTCACTGTAGAGCTGGCTGAGGGGCGGGACTGATTGCAGCCTCACCAATCACACGACGCCATGCAAATGGGCCTCTTCTTCCTTGTGAGTGCTCTTCTCTTCACGGCAATCGTTGAGCAGGCAAATTTAAACTGCAGAAACCACTTATTTTTTTTTTCTTTGACTGACTCCATGGCTGGAGCCCATTTCAGCCATTTAGCATGGACATTCACACAGCAAGTCTCTCAGTTTACTCAAAAGCATTTCCAAAGTCCAGGGCACTTTTCCTGTTGCTACCCCTAGTCTTCCACACTTTTCTTTATCACTACAGTTCTTTTAAAAAGCATTTCCAATGTCCAGGGCACAATTTTCCTGTTGCTACCCCTAGTCTTCCACACTTTTTCTTTATCACAACAGTTCTTTTAAAAAACTGGCAAAAACGCTGTATACGTTTAATGCAGGACAAGGGCACACTCTTTTAGCTTTACTGCTCCTTGGTAAACAGTTGGCATTTTAACAGCAGCATAAGATACACAGCACACAGTGACATACTAGTTAACTTGCTTCAGCTTTTTTGGGCTACCTACTGCCAGAGAGCCAAAACGCTAGCCCCTTGCCCGAGCATCTTTCCTCCCAAAATTAAAATCCAAAGCGGTGCCTCCATTTTGTAAAACCCTCACCCCTGCCTTTTTGCAAAACGACAGGTGGCATGCTGTTGAAGCTGACAGCAGTACCTGGTGGGGACTGGGTTCGGGGAGGACTAGGTTACTCAGCACAGGGGGCCTAGGTTTGGCTACTCTGCACAGGGGCACCCAAGTAAATCCAAACACAGGAAGCAATAACTGTAATGTCCAAAACCAGGAATGGGATTCTAAAGTGTGGCTTTTATTCACATCCAAACTGAACAAACAAAGCATAGACGGACCCCCACAGGGCTACATTCCTGGTAATGCAGATTAGAGATACAGAACACTTCTTCACTATTCCAGCCTCAGGCTCTGAACCCACCAGGCACACAGCCAGGACTTGCACGCAGCTTTGGGTACACAGCCCGACTTGTACACTATTTGGGTTTTTCCCTGGCCCTGCTCCCCCGACGGCCACTTGATCGTGGTCCATATGGGAATGAACCAGTTTTCCTGTTGGTGGCTCCCCAAACCACCTTAGAGCCTTCGACTCCTTAAGGGAAATTTTCCTTCCAATCCCACGTCTGGATACTTCCCTCATCACTGGCCAAGTGCATGAGGCAAAGTAGAAATCCACAGAGCAAATCCATAGAGGTGGACCTGGTTACTAAAGATGGGGGGTCTCCCAGCTCCCATAATCCATACCCAGCCATTTCTCTGGACACTTAAACAACTCTTTTAGAAAGCTTGGCAATGTAGATTATAGGGTAGATGTACATCACATCTCCTCTACATGTCTTGACTTTCCCCTTGTGCTGGACTTGAACATACTTTTACTTTTGGCTAAGCCTATTACTCTAGGCCTCCCACTACTTCAGCAGTCCAATCTCCACTTTAACACAGTTCAGGATGAAACATGGGCCCTTTAGAAAGAGCAGAACTCACCTTTTGGTTGCAGGTGCCCCACAGGCAAATCTTGAAATCTTCTTGTACCCCACACACTTGGGAAAAATAAGGCAGCTTCTTCTCTAGAAGTAGCCAGGGGGTTGCCCCTGGAACAGCAGGCAAACCTTCCCCCCATCCCCTAAGAGATGGGGCACAGAGACCCCAATCAGCGGTCTCCACCACTTTAAAGAACAGCTTACTGTGTCCCTCTTTAGGCGGAAACACACACCTTTCCCTAAAAGTAGCTCTATTTCAGAGCTGAGGCTCCAAGAGCCTATGCACAGAACTGCTGTGCTCCTCTCACAACAATCTCCAACTACAGACTGAACACTGACTGTTCAAAACTCCCAGCATTCTAATCTAACTCCCTTCTGCAGACTCCAATGTGGCTCATGCAGCTGCGCTAGTTCTATGGTGATGTCATCCCTCAGTCTCAGCTTGAGACTGAGAACAGAGTGAGACAGTGTGAAATCCATTTAACTGGAGTTTCACAAGCTGCCTTCCCTGCCTACCACTAGGTCTTACTGGTATTCTAGTAACCCCGGGTAACGGGGGTGGGGGTTACACATGTTCTTCTCAGCATTCAGTCAAGTTTAAGGTTACATTCTGAGTGATTTGGCATCATGATGTCATTGATGAAGACAGTGATAGGACTTTTAGGTCTTGGCACAGGGTTTCAGACCTAGACTAGCCTGGGTTCATTTCCAAGTGTGGAATATTCCTTCTGTCTCACTAAATTACTGCATGCAGTATGAAAGAAATTGTTAGATGACATTGCTGATGTCAGTGATAAGAGTTTAAGTAAGGTCTGTAGCAGACTTACAGAATATTAAACTGTTAATTTATTATGAACATGCGAACATACGGAAATGCCAGCAGAACAGGCTTCATGGTCTATCGAGTCTGCTTGATTGTGCAGCTAGCCACTCAAAACAGCTGCCCCTCCTCTACTCACCATTACCCCCTCTCACTCTGTCCCATCCCCTCTTAAAACTGTCCACAGTGCCACAGGCTACCACTTCCTCTGGCAGAGTATTCCACGTATCCACCCCCCACTCAGTGAAATAATGTCTCCTGACATCCGTCCTGAATCTCCCCCCCTCCAATTTCATTTGGTGCCCCCTCGTGACCCTCCCCATTCTAATCTTGAAAATCCCTTCTTTACTAACCTTGTTAATTCCCTTTAAATATTAAAAGTTTCAATCATGTCCCTCCTATCCCATGTCTCCTCCAGGGAATACATGTTCAGTTCGCTCAGCCTCTCCTCATAGGAGTATCCCTCTAATCCCTGGATCATCTTTGTCACCCTCTGCTGTACACCTTCCAACAATCTGATGTCCTTCTTCAGGAATGGGTATCAGAACTGCACACAGTATTCCAGGTGTGAGCTGACCAATGACCCGTAGAGGGGCAGGATCACCTCCCTATTTCTGGAGGAGATTCCCCCTCACTATACACCCCAGCATCCTGTTGGCTTTTGCTGCTGACTTCCTGCACTGAGCTGAGTTGTTCATACTCCCCATTATAAGTGCCCCTAGATCCTTTTCCGCCTTGGTGCATTCTAGCTGTACACCCCCCAGCTAATAGCACCTCCCCTGGTTGTTAGCCCTGAAGTGCAAGACCTTGCACTTTTTGGCATTAAACCCCATCTGCCATGCATCCGACCACTCCTTTAGTTTGATCAGGTCCTCCTGCAGCCCCCTCCACCCTTCGATGTCATCTACCATGGCACCCATCTTTGTGTCATCTGCGAAGAGACTGATCTTACTCTGGACCCCATGGGAGATATCCGCTATGAATATCCCAAACAACACCAGTCCCAATACCGATCCCTGCAGCACCCCGCTTGTCACATCCCTCGGTGATGAAAGCTCCCCCACCACCACCCTTTGCTGCCTTCCCTTCAGCCAATTGGTGATCCAAATTATCATCTTTGTTTCCACCCCTATATATTCCAGCTCCCCCCCCCAGCCTCCTGTGCAGCATGGAATGACATGCCTTGCTGAAGTCCAAATACAGGACATCCACTGCATGGCCTTTGACCAGTTCCTTTGTCACTCAGTCATAAAACTCAATCAGATTTGTCTGCCAGGATCTTCCCAAGACAAACTCATGCTGCTGACCATCCTGGAGACCATTGGTCTCCACAAAGATCACCAGCCTCTCTTTTAGGATTGTCTCCATGAGTTTCCCCTCAATTGATGTGAGGCTTACTGGTCTGCAGTTCCCTGGTTCATCCTCAGGTCCACTTTTATGAATGGGTACCACATGGGCCATCCACCAGTCCTGTGGTACACATCCAGTATCCAAGGATGTATTGAACAGGTCAACCAGTGGTCCTGCCAGGACCTCCACCAGTTCCCCAAGTACCCTAGGGTGAATACCATCTGGACCCGGTGCCTTATACCCCCTCAAAGCCCTTAATCCTTTCAGTACTCTATCCTCTGTAATCCCTATATTAGTCATCTCCTCTCATCCCTACCCACTCTTCCACTCCCAGGTGGTATCTGCCCCCCTTTGTCCCTCATGATCACAGAGCAGAAGTACTCATTCAGTGCCTCTGCCTGGTCCTCCCCCTTCTCCACCCAGCCCCCGTCTTTCCTAATTCTCAAAATCTGATCTTTATTTTTCCATCTTTCACTGATGTACCTGAAGAAGTCCTTTTCTCTGTCTTTTATGCCCTGCACCAGTCTCAGTTCCCTGAAAGCCTTGGCCACTCTGACCGGGCTGGTAACCTCCCTGGACTTCTTCACATACACCTCCCTGTTATCACCTCCTCCTCATTTCTTGAGTCTCTGAAATGCCTTTCTTTTTGGCCCTCACCCCTTTCATGACCTCCTGCATCAGCCAGCTGAGTTTTTTTGCCTGTCCCTTCTTACTCCTTGTTCTTGTACATATCCCAGTCACCTCCACCAGCCCTTTCTTAATAATATCCCATTTCTGGTTGGCATCCATGCGTGGTTGAATGTCCGCCAGACGCCTGCCCCAAATTTCCTCCATCCTTTTAAAGTCTCCCCCCCCTTAAAGTCTATTACTTTGGTACCCATACATCCTGCTTCCCTGCCCATGTTGAGCATGAACCATACTGTGTGGTGGCCACTCCCAGCCAGAGGGTCTTCCACTTCCAAATCCCTTACAGCCTCCCCATTTGATAGGACAAGGTCCAGAGTCCTATCCAGTCTAGTTGGCTCACTGACTAACTGCACCAGGAAGGTGTCCTGAAATGCCTCTAGTAAAACCTGCTCCTTTGCACTTTTGGTGGATGGGGTGCTTCACTCCACCCCAGGTAGGTTGAAGGCCCCCACCACCACAGTGCTCCCTTTCCTACAGACCCTTCTGATTTGCTCAGCTAACTCCCTATCCAGATCCTGCCCCTGGGCTGGTGGCCTGTACACCACCCCCATCCTCAATGTCCTACATTTTGAGTCTTGAAGCTGCATCCATAGGGCCTCTGTTCTGCCTTCCTCCCCCTCCTCCCTTATGCACCTTATCCTCTCCCATACATATATTGCCACCCCCCTTTTCCCCTTAGCCCTATCCTTCCTGACTACCATATACCCTGGGATCATCAAATCCCATTCCTGGTACTGGGTGGCCCATGTTTCCATGATGGCCACAATGTCCACCCTTCTAATTGCCAAGACAGCCTGTAATTCTGCTGGTTTGTTACCAAGACTTCATGCATTCAGTGAGACCAACCTCCAGCTCATCCCTGCCCTCCCTTCTGCCTGAATTACCCCATTCCTAATCTCCCCCTGTGCCACTGCTCCAAGTTCTTCTGTGCTAGCCTGGGGGGTAAGCTTGTTTGGCTCCCCCCTCTCTGGGAACCCTGCCTACCATCTGTCCACTTGCCACCCCCACCTAGTTTAAATCCACCTTCATAGCTATGTATTCCTCTACCCTCTGCTTTAGTACCCCCTTCCCCACCCTGCTCAAGTATAGCCTATCCCCTGCATAAAGTTCATTGTTGTCCCAGATTGTATTCCAGCCCCCCCACCAACCCGTATCCTCTGGATTGACACCAGTCCCTCAGCCAGCTGTTGAACTCCCCAATCCTTACTTTCTTACAGAGATAAATAAATACATAGACAGTGTCAGCAGATAAGGGCCTATGGCCCACCCAGTCTGCCCATTTGAGCTTGTAAGTTCACTTTACGTTTTCCTAGGAGTCTGTTGCCCCTTAACCCCAACCTCCAGAATTCCTTTATGTCTATCCCATGCATTCTTAAATCCTGTGATTGTTTCAGCCTCCACCACTTCCTCTGGCAGGGTGTTCCACTTGTCCACCATCTGTTCTGTGAAGAAATTCTTCCTCATGTTTCCTCTGAATTGCCCTCCCTCCAACTTCATCCCATGCCCTCTAGTCCTGGAACTTTTTTTTGCTGGAAAATAGTGTATTCCTGCACCCTGTTCCTCCCCGTAAGGTACTTGCATGTCTCTATCATATCCCTTCTCTCTCCTCTCCTCCAGGGAGTACATAATCAAGTCCTTCAACCTGTCCTCATAGGACTTGTGATGCAATCCCTGTGCCATATTTGTTGCCCTCCTCTGAACCTTCTCTACTCTGTCTATGTCCTTATGTAGGTAAGGTCTCCAGAACTGTACACTGTACTCCAGGCGGGACCTCACTAGTGTCTTGTATAGTGGAATTATGACCTCTCTTTTCCTGCTGGTGATGCCCCTGCCTTTGCATCCCAGCATCCTATTTGCTTTACCTGCTGCCTTGTCACACTGTTTCCCTACCTTGAGGTCATCAGAGATAATAACCCCGAGATCCCTTTCCTGCTTGGTGCATGCTATATTCTCACCCCCAGCTGATATGTTGTTCCAGGGTTTTTGTGCCCCATATGCATTATCTTACTATACTAAGAACCATACTATGAAAAATAAGGAGCAAAAAGGCCATTAGCCCTTCAGGCTTCTAGACTACATATAGTCTGAGGATTTTTTATTTAAAAACAGATAGTTGTCCAACCTGTTTTTAAATGGGTTTTTTTTTATTTGGACTAATGATCATTTCAAATGGCAGACTATTCCATGGTCTAACAACTCTTTGAGAGAAATAGGATGCTCTCTTTTTGGTTCTAAATTTACTTTTCATCAATGGAAGTGGATGACCTCTAGTGTTGACAGTAATTTGCTTAAAATCCAACCCACTTTCAAATACTAAATTAGTGTCATGAATGATATCCCATGTAAATAAGAGGTCCCCCGAGATGTCTTTGTTCCAAGGACATCAAATTAAATTTTAATAACCTTTTTTCATAGGAGAGTGATTTATCAGAAGTGACTGATTTTGTGATTCTTCTCTGAATCTTCTCAATTCTGTTTATGTCCTTATAATTATAGGGGCACCACAGTTGGGAAACATAATCAAAGTAGGGTCTTACATATTTAAAAACAGATAGCTGTCCAACCTGTTTTTAAATGTTTTTATGTTTGCTTGCACGCATGTGCAAGAAACATAGTGCCATCATCTGAGTTTTCGGAGGTGTGGCAGCCCTCTTCCAGTTCAGTCAGTGTGTTTGCAGGCATGGCCGCAGTTCTCCAATGCCTGCTGAATTGTCTATGACAGATCCAAAATGCAGTGGCGTACAGTTGAAAGGGGAGCTACGCTTCAGTGAGCAGTGATAAGATATCGCCTGCCCGCGCGCGCTCCCCTCACACACACACACACACACACACACACACACACACACACACACACACATGCGAACGATACTGCATGCTGCCACCCCCATGCACACACTGTGTGGCCGATAGGGGTGCCCAATCCCCGTCGGCTGTGCTGCACCCCAAGCACAGTTACATAGGCCACGCTTGGGTGCCCACCCCAGTGTGGTCAAGATACAGCGCCGACGGGGTGCCCAATCCCCGTCGGCTCCACTGTTTCTACCCCCAGTACAGGGTGCCACGCTGGGAGCCCAACAAATGCTATTACCGACAGGGGTGCCCAATCCCCGTCAGCTCCACACCCCCCACCACCACCAGCCATCCTTGTGCCACGCTGGGAGCCCACCCAGTGTGGCAAACGCCCCGCATCATCACCTAAACAAAAATACCTGTAACTTAAAACAGTCCTCGCAGTTCCCTGCCCCCACCCGCACCCACCCACTGCGCACTCCTGCCTCCCCCACACCCCTCACCCCATACTTACCTCCGGACTCCGCGCGATGATCTTTGTGGACGGGAACACGCCTGCACTCTTCAAAGCCGACCGCTAATTGAGGAAATGCTGGTAAGCTGTATAATGTAATGAATAGGGTTTTTCAACTTTGCTGCATATCTCAGGCATTTTTTGGAATTTTTGCACCAAATTTTCAACTTGGGGTTTTTGGGACCCCTTCTCATGAATGCTGTCACTGTCATGGCGTTATTCGGGCCTGAAGGGTGATTTCGCAGTCACTATGTGAAATAACCTTTTGGGACTGATTAATGAAATGACACTGCCAGTGTTCATAAGGTGGGCTCTCAAGAAGCCTATTTTGAAAATTTGGTGGCAAAATTCCAAAAAATGACTGCAGGCTCGTAAGTTCGTGAATTTTCAATATTTTCACTCCAGATTTTCAACATTGCAATTTTACAACACCTTCTTATGAGTAGTATAGCTGTCATTTTTCACATCTCACCCAAAATGTATTTCCACCCATGTAGCGCACAATGGCGCTGTCGATGTGCGAAATCAATGTACAGGACAAATTAAGAAAATCACAGTGACACTGTTCATGAGCAGAGGTCTTAAAATGGCTATGTTGAAAATTTGGTGAAAAAATTCCTTAAAATTACTGTTTAACGAGCGTGCATTGCGTAGTTCCTACGCAAGCTCGTAAGTTTGCGAATTTTCAATATTTTCACTCCAGATTTTCAAAATTGCCATTTTATTACACTTCCTTATGAGCAGTACAGCTGTGATTTGTCACATCTTGCCCAAAACATGTTTCCGGCCATGTAGCGCACAATGGCGCAGTTGGTGTGCGAAATCAATGTGTGGGACAATTAAGAAAATCACAGTGATACCATTCATGAGCAGAGGACTTAAAATGGCTATGTTGAAAATTTGGTGAAAAATTCAAAAATGACTGTTTTACAAGCGTGCATTGCACAGTTCCTACGCACGCTCGTAAGTTTGTGAATTTTCAATATTTTCACTCCAGATTTTCAACATTGCCATTTTATTACACTTCCTTATGAACAGTACAGCTGCCATTTTTCATATGTCACTAAATGTGTTTTCGCACATGTAGCGCACAATGGTGCAGTCGGTGTGAAAGCAATGTTTGGGACAGATTAAGAAAATCACAGTTACACTGTTCATGAGCAGAGGTCATAAAATGGCTATGTTGAAATTTGGTGACAAAGTCCATAAACTGACTGTGTTACTGGTAGTTAGCATTTCCAGACCCACTTACTTAAGTTCATGACTTTGTAATATTTTCAATCCAGATTTTCACCAGTGGCATTTTTCCACACTTCTTTATGAACAGTACAGCTGTCATTTTTCACAACATGGCCGAAATGTGTTTTCACACTTTCAGTGCAGAGATGCGTGGTCACTGTGGGAAATCATTGTTCGGGACAGATAAAGAAAATCACAGTGACACTGTTCATGATCGGAGGTCCCAAAATGCCTGTGTTGACAATCTGCTGTAAAAAAATCCCCAAACTAATTACATTACGGGTGTGCGTTGCACAGTTTCTATGCACGCTCGTGACTTCACCAGTTTTTTTAATATTTTTACTGCAGATTTGCAACATTGCCATTTTTTACACCTCCCCATGAACAGTACAGCTGTCATTTTTTACATCCTGTTCGGAATGTTTTTGCACCTGTGGTGCTAAATGCCGTAGTCGCTGTGCATAAGCAGCTTTCGGTTAACAAACTGATATTGCCACTGTTCATGAGGTGGGGTCACAAAAAAACCATGTTGAAAATTTGGAGTGAAAATACCAACGAATGCCTGAGGTATTAGGGTTTCCAACCATAACACCCAACCCTGTAGAGAATGACAGGCATCAGGGATGTGACTTGGGATTCTTGCCTGTAATGCTCATACCATTCCACACCCTGCAGCCAGTGACAGGCATTGAGGCATGCCTTGGACTCTTCAGCTCCAAAGTTCACCCCATTCTCCTATACCGCACCCATTTCACCTTATTTCCTGATGGAATGGGGTGCGCATAAGGGCCAAAGACCCCAAGGCTGGCAAGTGGGAACTTTGTGAGAGAACTTACAGTGGAGGAACTGCTGTCAGGGAGTGACCACCACTCAGTATGGCTCACATTGGATATGGGCAAGGAAGGATTGGAATCTGGCACAAGAGTGATGGACTTCAGGAGGGCCGACTTTGGGAGGATGGGGGAAGTAGTAAAAGGGTACCTGGCCAGAATTCAATTTAGTATGGACACTAACCAGAGGTGGGAGCTCATAAAGCTGGGGATAGTGGAGGCAACCAAAACCTGCTGCAAAGCCCAGAGCAAGAAGGCTAGGGCTAAGAAACCAAGCTGGTTGAGCAAGGAGGTCATGGAAAAGGTAAGGAAGAAAAGAGCTGCCTTTAGGAAGTACAAGAAAACAGGGAGGGGGGAGGACAGGGAGGAGTACTTGACAGAATTGAAGGAGGTGACAAGGGCAGTAAGGGGAGCCAAAGCATCTACGGAACTCAGGCTGGCACAAGGTATTAAGAAGGAGGAGAAGGACTTCTTTAAGTACATCAGGGAGAAAAGGAGCTGTAAGGACCACATAGTAAGGATTAGGAAGGAGGGGGCTGTTCAAAGTAAGGGAGAGGAGGGCCACCAGGGGCCATGATATGAGACTGGAGGGAGGAAGGTTCAGGAGGGAGATGAAGAGACACTTTTTTACAGAGAGGGTGGTGGCTGGGTGGAATGCGTTACCTGCAGAAGTGGTATCCAGTAGAACAGTGGACTGCTTCAAAAGTGGATGGGACAGGACAAGGGGGAGGGTTAATGAAGGGGAAGGGTGGAAGGGAGGGGCAGCTGCAGAATAAGAGGTGCTAGCTGCACATTCGAGCAGACTTGATAGACCTCTAGGCCTTTATCTGCTGGCAAATTTCGTATGTTCGTATGTTTGTGGCAGCACACCATGACACTTGTCAGTGTCTGCAGGGTGGGTATGGTGAAATGGCGTGGCCGTTATGCCTGACGACCCAAAGGCACACCCCAATGCCTGTCACTCTCTGCAGGGTGGTGGTGGGGTTGGCTTCAGTTCAATACTTCACTGCCATTCCTATTACGCAGCTCTGTGACTTCTACACTACCACTGCCAATGCCAGCAAGCAAACATTCGGCATTGACAAATGCTTGTTTTTATTTGGACTAATGATCATTTCAAATGGCAGAATATTCCATGGTCTAACACTCTTTGAGAGAAATAGGATGCTCTCTTTTTGGTTCTAAATTTACTTCTCATCAATGGAAGTGGATGACCTCTAGTATTGACAGTAAGGGTAGGAGAACATCCGGGTCTCTAGAGGTTATATTGTGTCTGATTGCTCACCATGTTCTGTTAGCTTTATTGATTGTACTTGTAATATGAATCAAAGTTTAGATTGGAATCAATAGTAATACCTAGATCTCTTTCATTATCTTTGTTAGTTATGAGTTCATTATAAAGGTAATATTGCTTATTAAGATTGTTTTTTCCAAAATGAAGGACTGTGCATTTAGAAGTATTAAACCACAGGTTCCATTTTTTTGACCAGGTCTCTAAGATGTCTAAATCTCTTTGAATAGTTGCACAGTCTTCTAAGGAACTAGAAATGTTAGCTATTTTGCAATCATCCACATGTTTAATAATGTTACTATGAACATTAAATGATAGATCAGATATAAATATTTGAAATATTACAGGTGATAAAACCGATCCCTGAGGGACCCCACTCTGAACAGATTCCCAAGTGGACTTATAACCATCTATAACTACCCTCTGTTTTCTATCCCTCAACCAATTTGCATTCCAGTGAATAAATAGAGGACTAATTTTATGTAACTTCATCTTTTGGATAAGTGCCCAGTGTGGTACTGAATCAAAAGATTTTTCAATATTCAGAAGGACTACATTGCAGGGGGTTTCTTTGTCAAGTTTGTCATTAATATAATTATAAAACCCCACCAAATTCATAGATACAGAACGTCCCTTAATGAAACCATGTTGGCTAGAGTCGATTGCAGTTACTGTCAGTGTAAGCTCATCTTTAATAATTTTCACAAGTATTTTACAAAATATAGAGGTAAGACTAACAGGATGGTAATTATCAGGGGAGCTTCTTTCTCCTTTTTTGAAGAGAGGAATCATATTGGTCTCCTTCCATTCAGATGGAACCACACCATAGTTTAAGCTTTTTTCATATAGGATTTAAGTGGAACACATAGGTGATCTTTCATCAGGTGAATCATGTCCCCTGAAATGCCATCAGGGCCAGGAGAAGACCACGTCTTAACGGAGTCTAGTTTATTTTTGATGTTGTCTAGGGAGAGATCCATATGGCCTTGCACTGGACCAAGATCTTTACTTGTACCAGATGATACAGTACTAAAAGATTAACAAAAATGTGAATCAAGTGCGTCAGCCATTTTTCTTTTAGTGTGTGATATCTGTCCCATTTATAGTTAGTGGTCCTACCTTACATTCTTGTTTTTTGATTGAGTTGATACAACTAAACAACATTTTGCTATTACCTTTTTGTGCTTGTAACGCAATATGTTTTTCCATATCTAATTTTGCTTTTTTAATTTCCTTTTTGCATGGTTTTGAATGCTAACAATGTTTTATCACATTTGTAGGCAGGATACCTCTTAAATAATTCATTTTTCTTTTTGATAATTTTCAGTAGATTCTTAGATAGCCATTTTGGGTGACAGTAAAATTTTCTTTTCTTTATTTTTGGAATAAATTTGATTGCAGGGTCTTGAATAATGGATTTAAATGAACAACACATATCCTCTATATCCTTTGAATTTAAATGTTCATTCCAATTTGTATTGGCCAAAAAGTTATTCAAAGCATTTATATCTGCTTTACAAAAAACAAATATTTCTGTTACTTTTTCGGAGTCAAGAAACACAAATTGAAGATTAAAAGTAACAGAATTATGATCACTATTGCCTGATGGCATTGAAACTAAACAGCTGTTTTTTCTTTGCATTGAATTTTAACTGCCAAACCCTAGACCATTTTTCAGGCTTCCTCAGGTCCCTCCTCATTTTGTCTACATCCTCTGGTGTGTCCACTCTGATACATAGTTTTGTGTCATCAGTGAACAGGGAAATTCTGCCTTCTAGATCCTGTGCAATGTCACTGATGAAGACGTTGAATGGGACCGGTCCCAGCACTGATCCCTGTGTTACCCCACTGGTCACTCTTCCCTCTGTGGCATGACAGCCATTTATCACCACCCTTTCTGTCCTACCACCCAACCAATTACCAACCCACTGCACTACTGTCCTGCACACTCCCATATTCCCCAATTTGTTTAATAGCCTTCTATGTGGCAGTGTCTAAGGCCTTGCTGAAGTCCAAATAGGCCATGTCCACTGCCCTCCCTGATCCACCTCCCTTGTCAGCCAGTTGAAAAATTCAATAAGGTTGGTCTGGCATGACCTCCCCCCTCAGTGAAACCATGCTGCCTTGGGTACTGTAGTCTGTTGGTAACCAGATGTTCCACCGATCTCTCCTTCAGTAGTGCTTCCATGATCTTCCCCACTACCAAGGTCAGGCTGACTGGTCTGACTGGTCTGTAGTTTTCCGCTTCCTCTTTGTTCCCACTTTTATATAAGAGGACTACATCTGCTGTCCTCTAGTCTTTGGATACCTCCCCTGTTTTCAGTGCTTGGCTAAACAGGATTTCCAGAGTGTCAGCTACCACCTGTCTTAGTTCCTTTAGGACCCTGGGGTGCACCCCATATGGCCCCATTGCTTTATCAACTCTTATTCCTTCCAGTTCCTTTAGGACCCTTTCCCATGTAAAGGGACTTGTGTCCATTTCTGCACCATTTCCACCCCTTGTACTCCCTTCAGGTCCATTACCCTCCTCTTCCTCAGTAAAGACTGAACAGAAATACCTGTTAAGTATGTCAGCTTTACTGTTGTCATCTTCCATGCGGCCCCCATCCTCCCTCTTCAGTCTCACTATCCTTCCCTTTACCTTTCTTTTTTCCCTTATGTACTTGTAAAAGGTTTTGTCTCCTCTACCCACTGATTTTGTGATGTGCTCTTCTGTCTGAGCTTTGGCTTCTCTTACTGATCTCCCTGCCTCCCTTTGCTTCTCCTGGTACTTCTTTCTATCCTCTTCTGCCTGCAACTTTTTGTGTTGCCTGAATGCAATCTTTTTGGCTTTCACTTTCTCTGCTACCTCACTGGAAAACCATAATGGCTGCCTCTTCCTTTTCCCCTTGCTAACCTACTTAATGTACCTTGCTAGAGCAGGGTACTGGGAGCACCTCTGAGAAGGCCACTGATTCCCCTAGTTCCCCACACAGCCTACTTAATTCCGTGAACCTCTCCTTCACTACTTCCACTGTCTCCCCCACCAGATTATTCATACCCACATGCACCATGAGATGCGGTTTCCTCCTATCCCTTCTAACACACTTTAGAATCAACTTCCCCGCCCTGCCTGCAGTTAAGCCATGTATGAATTCCACCCAGATGCAACTATGCCATCCCCACTTGATGCCCCATTGAATCCCTTTAAGTATGGAGTCCCCCAGCACTAGTACCCCCCTTCTCTGACCCTCATCTCCCCCACCCTATTACCATGGTATTTTCTACAAGAGTCTGCCCGCTGAAACCCTCCTTCCCACCTATGGTTCCCCCCTCCCACTTGACCTATCCCGCCCCCTCACTGTTCCCTTCCCTCCCCCATCCTTCCCCTCCACCCTGGTCACCCTCCCCTCCACTAAGTCCCTCCTGACCTCTGCTCTAGCATCGCTCCTCTAGTGTTTACCCCTCCTCACTTCATCCATTCTGCCAGCTGTACCCCTCCCACTCTTAAAGAAACCATCTTTGGACCCAGAGGTTAGGTCAAATTACTGACCTATCTCCAATCTTCCCTTTTTGGTGAAGATTGTGGAGAAGGGAGTGGAGCTTCAGTTGGAGGAGCACCTTGTGACCCATGAGTTGTACGAACACTTCCAGATGGGGTTTTGGGCAAGGCATAGCACAGAAACCGTGCTTGTTTGGGTGCAGGATGAAGTCCTCTGGGCTAGAGATTGAGGAGAGAGGACAATTCTTGTTCTTCTTGATCTCCCTTCAGCATTTGACTCTGTGGACCTTTGTGTGTTGCTTGACCACCTCAGAGAACTCTGCGGACTCACTGGCACTGCCATTTGCTGGTTTGAGTCTTTTTTAACCAACAGGAGGCAACGGGTTGTGATGTGAAATTTCTCCTCCACCCCTAGCCCCCTATCTTGTGAAGTACCTCAGGGGTTGGTATTAGCCCCAGTGTTGTTTGCAGTCTATATGCTGCCCCTGGGAGGGATCATTAGGAAGTATGGCTTGGGTTTTCATTGCTATGCTGATGATACTCAGCTATACTTATCCTTTGCCCCAGGAACATCCAACGCAGTAGATGTACTAAATAGCTGCCTTGCTGAGATCAACGATTGGATGGCCTCTAGTTGGTTGCGACTGAACCCCGATAAAGCGGAGGTATTGGTGGTGGAGTCGAACAAAGTGTGTCATAGGATGGCCTCTGAATCAGAGACTGGACTTGTTCTGGGATCTATTCCATTGAAGGCCTCCTCTAGGATGCTAAATCTTGGTGTCATTCTGGATAGGAGTATAACAATGGAGGTGCAGATATCTTCCACCCTCCGATCCTGTTTTTTCCACCTCAGAAATGTCACCAGAATAAAGCCCCTTGTTCCACCTCTGGACCTCCCCACTTTGATACATGCCTTGGTTACATCCAGGGCCCCTGGTGTTCTGTGGCAGAATTTTCTGATTTCTGCGGCAGGGCTCCTTGACTTCTGTGGCAGCATTTTCTGATTTCTGCGGCATGATTTATTCATTTCTCTGGCAGAATGCAGTCCTGTCATTGGCTAAATATGATGTGATGTCATCAATGACATCATATGCTGAGCATAGAGGACGGGCTTCAGGATAAACGAGGTGGGAAAGAAAGCCTGACACTATGGAAAAACAGTATATTTATATGAAAATTCACCAAAAACAATGAATTCTGCGGCAATATATATATTCTGCGGCATGATGCAAATTCTGCAGCAAATTCCGCAACCGCAGAACTGCAGAATTCCAGGGGCCTTGGTTACATCAAGGCTTGACTAGTGTAATGTGCTCTACCTCGGGTCGCGGGAGGATCTCTCTGCAGACTGCAGCTAGTGCAGAATGCGGCTGTCCAGTTGCTTACTGGGCAGCCAAAGTTATGTCATATTACACCTGTGTTGTGTGAGCTGCACTGGCTGTTGGTCAGGTGGAGGGATTCTCTTTAAGGTGGGTCTTCTCACCTATAAAGCCGTACACAGTCAGGGCCCTGGTTATCTGTTAGCCCTTCTTGTACCGGCTCTCTTGGTTCACCCCCTCCGTTCCTCCTGTGGGGGCCCTCTGGTGAATCCCAGGACGCAGTTGAAATCAGCTGGTGACAGGGCGTTTAGTGTCACTGCCACCGTCCTGTGGAATTCACTGCCCCTCTGGGTCAAAGGGGCCCCTATATTGGAGGTATTCAAAGCCCACCTGAAAGCCCTCCTATTTGCCCAGGCCTTTTTGGATTAAGCTGTCTATTTAGAGTTGCAATTACAGCTACTGGTAATTTGATGACTAGTTTTTATTTATGGGGAATGTTCTTATATGGGTTAATTATTTTTATGTTTAAATAATTTTCTCTCGTGTTTTTATTGATCTTGTTTTAAATGTGTAATTTTATTTGTATGGCTCCCAGAGCCTCCGGAATTGGGCATCTTTTTAAATAAACTTTGCCTTGCCTTGCCTCCCCCTTACCCCTACTACAATCCTCTGTCTGACCACTGATCCTTGTGCTATCCTCCTGCTCCCCATTACCTACCCCCTCCTGGAGGTCCTTCACTTAACCCTCCTCCTCCAATTTTGTTAGCACAGCAAACCTATTTCCTGCCCTCTAGGCCGTGCTAGATGCGGGTTCCCTCTTCCTGCCCCTTACCCTCCTCCAGTGCTAGGCCTCCTATTTGTAATGCTTCTGCCCCACACCCCATTCCCTGCAAACTGCTGTTCCTCCCATATGGTGTCCTCCTGTTTCCCTCTGCCCCAGGTCCCTTCCACTCTCCTCCCAACCTCCCCAACTCTCTACCAAGCCACTGCATTTCTTCCTTGAGTATCCTCAACCTGTGACAGATCAGACACCCTCCTAGCTTCCATAATACATTCATCCAGACTGCCACCCCACAATCATTGCAACCCACTGTTCTACCCCCGATGGCCCCTCTAGCATCTTGCTTCCTCATGCCCCCCTCCAGTGCTGTCCCCATCCTCCCCCACTAGTGCCACCCCACCCCTTAGTGTGCCCTTCCCCAGCTCCCCTCATTTGCCACCTCCGATGTGTGGCAAAGTCCACTTGGTCCCCTTGCCCTCCAGACCTCTTTTCTCAGCTTTTCAATACCTTCCCCCTTTTAGAAGCTGGCCAGCCACCAAGTTTGTTCTACCATGAAAGCTGTCTGCCCTTCAACACCACCAACAGCTGTTTGCCCCTTAAACCCGACCAGTTGCAATATCCCTCTACAAGCCCCTAGCATATAAAGTACCCAAACCTATTCAGTTTCTAAACATCAGTTTTCACATATATAGTTCCTAAACTATCTGAAATGATAGCACACAGTGGCAGAGCACTAAGCCAGTATTTGAAGGTGGTCTGGGTTTGAACCCCAGTGAAGAATATTTATTCTTTCTTGCCACAATTTATGTAGTATGAGAGAAACTGTTAGATATCACTACTGATGTCAGTGATAAGATTTTCTGTAAGGTCTGAAGTAGACTTCCACAGTATTAAATTGTTACTTTAGTGCAGACAATTAGTTCTGACTGATACTTTTAGGCTGGTCTAGGTTTGAATGGAACTTAGTGGGAAGCATTATTTCAAGTTAGTAAAATTTTCATTTCTAAATTCATTGATTAGGAATCTTCACTGCAGCTGTGTATGCAGGTGTCTGCATTCGGTGCAGGACGTGCATTCTCCTTGCATGGGTTTCTTGTTAAAACAACTTTTGTTTCACCATGTGAGATGATAGTACACAGTGACTGAGCACTAAGCTAGTAGTTGAAGGGGCCTGGGTTCAATCCCCAGTAAAGAATATTTTTTTCTTTCTCATTATAGTTAATGTAATATGAGAGACATTGTTAGATGCCATTGCTGTTGTCAGTTTCAGTAAGGTTTGAAGCAGACTTGCAGAATATTAAACTGTTACTTTAATTTACTCAACCCTAATTAGTTTTGGCTGATACTCTGAGGCTTGTCTAGGTCAGAATACAACTTAGTGGAAAGTATTATTTAATGTTGGCAAAATGCACAATGGTTCCAGGACTACATGACTAGCCAGTCTCAGAGGGTTAAAGTTGGTCAAACAGTGTCAGAATCCAGAGGCATCACACTGGGAGTCCCCCAAGGGTCGATCCTGGGACCCTTGCTTTTCAGCATTTTTCTAAATGATCTTCCTAAGGCCTGTGACACCAAAATTATCCTTTACACTGACGATGCAGTCATCCTCAACAGCAACCAGTGAATTGAGATTCTTCAATCTGAACTGCAGACATCCTTCCATCTGCTTGAGGATTGGTTCAGTGAATACAAGCTTTTGCTTAATTATAAAAAAAAAAACAAGATAGTGCTCCTCTCCAGCCCACAGCTCAAAAAAAGGTTCCTCGCATGCTCCATCTCAATGTCCATGCAACACTGGAGCAAGTGCACTCATTCAAGTACCTGGGGATCACCCTTGATGACACTCTCTCCTTTGTTCAACACATAGATCAGGTGGTTGAGGCAGTCAACTCCAAGCTGGGAGTGCTCTACAGATGCTGGAAGTACCTCATGCCTGATGTCCTCCACCTTGCAGTTTCTAGCTCTATACTATCAACTGACTATACTCTGGTAGTCTATGGAGGAGCCACTGACACAGTGCTCAAGAGGGTACAAATAGCCCTAAACAAGGCATGTAGACTCATCCTAACCGCAGACCACCTTACTCACATCTGCTCACTCTATGAGCAGACAAACTGGCTATCGCTGAGTTGCAGAATCAAATTCCAAACCTGCCTCCTTGGCAAAAAGGCTCTTCTGGGAAAGGTACCCCTTGCATATCTGATATCCTCCCTAGGGTCAGCTTGGTGTATGGCACTAGAGGCAGAAAGCTGGGGGCACTCTTGGTTCCTTTTCAGAGAACAGCACTTTGTCAATGTGCCTTCTCATGTACAGCCCCTCTCCGGCTCAACAAATTTCTGAAGCTGCTCTCAACTCCCTCAGTGTCTCTAACTTCAAATCTAAACTCAAGCACTATCTTGCCTCCAGATCTGCCTGTGATTGCTTCATGAACACCTAACACCACTTCCCTGGCAGGCCACTGTAACTGCCCTCCAGGTCTTCCCCCCTACCAGAACAGAACTATGTCGATATCCCCCTGACCAGCCTCCTATCCCCATGTCCCCCTTCCTCCCCTTCTCCCTTCCCTCTCCCTCTCCATTATTTTCTGCCAATACTTGTGACCCACTAACCCCTCCTACAGCATGTCCTGTCCCCCATGCCCTTCCTCCTGCCTTACTCACTGCCAGACAAGGCCTCTTAGCTCAGGGTTGCTCCTTACCCTTCCCTAACCTGACACTAACACACCCGGAGGGGGTCTTTCCTGAATTCTACTCTGCTCTAGCCCCCTCTGACACCTGCTCAAGCCAAGCAGACTGGTGGAGTCTCCCCTGAACCTGCCCAGTCTCCTGCTCCCTTTGTCACTTGTAGAAGATTATCTCATTTGTTCTTGTGTATACTAAGGTAATCCTGCATTGCTATGTAACTGATCTGTTGTTTGTATCTGACTTGTGTTTGTATTTTATGTTTGTATGACGTGGAACCTTTGTAAAAGAGCTCATGCTCAAAGGTTATTTCTGAATCTCTAAATAAATAATATAAATAAAAATTAAAAAAAAGGTTCATTGCTAAACTCATTCACTAGTAAACACCTTTGCAGCTCTATATGGGGGGCTGCACTCAATGCAGAGTGTGTGTTTTTCTTGCATGGATTACTTGTCAAAAATCCTTCTGTTTGGCCCAGTGGCATTGGGGGGGTGCTGGGTGCCTCAGCTTCTGCCATTCCAGTGACCCGGGTCCAGGAATAGATGTAGGTCACTTAGGGGACTGCTAGGGGAGGGAGGACTGAGCATCCCTAGAACAGTTCTCCTCCCTTGGGGGTGTGTGGAGTTTGTCCCCCTGTTTGTCTACTACTTGGAGGTGTCAGGGTGGCAGCACAGCAAGCCACATGGGAGAGGGACCCCACACACCATACAGTGGGGGACTTTCCACTGAGGAAGACCTGTCATACCACACCCATTACAAATGAGGTGGGCTGGGGATTAAAACAAGGCAAAAAATCCCTAACCAAGGGAATAAGGCCCAATCCCTCACAGGGACTGCACTAGTTACTGGGCTCTCCCCTCAGTTCAGTGACAGAGGATAATGGAGAGAGGTAAGATAATCCCCGGAGAAGCTGGGTGATGGAGCCAGAGGAACTGGTCAGCAGGGGGTGGTAGGGGCAGACAAGGCAGCATAAATAGTAAATAAAAAAGTCCTTCTGTTTCCCCATGTGGGACAATAGCACACAGTGGTGGAGCACTAAGACAGTAGCTGAAGGGGGCCTGGGTTTGAACAACAGTAACAAACATTTTTTTTCTCACTAAAATTTATATAGAAGGAGAGAAATTGTTAGATGTTATTGCTTATGTTAGTGATAAGAATTTCAGAAAGGTTTGAAGCAGACTTTCAGAA
The DNA here is from genome assembly GCA_016271365.2 of Neoceratodus forsteri. Classification (NCBI taxonomy): domain Eukaryota; kingdom Metazoa; phylum Chordata; order Ceratodontiformes; family Ceratodontidae; genus Neoceratodus; species Neoceratodus forsteri. Next base: position 151,713,380 of record JADMNL010000028.1, read on the forward strand.
TATAAAACTGTTACTTTATTGCAGTCAACTTAATTAGTTCTGGCTGATACTCTGAAGCTTCTCTAGGTTTGAAAGCAACTTGGTGGGAAGCATTACTTCAAACTGCCAAAATGTTCATTACTAAACTCCAAAGTAGCTATCTCCGCCACACTCTGCTATCTCACATATCTATACACAGACAGCAAGCAAGGCTTGTATGGCTACATTTTCAATTGTTTCTGGAGGGCACAGGCTTGGTATCAATGCCCATAGTATGGATAACAAGCTCCCTGAACTAGTGGCCTTGATGGAAGAGGGACAGGAAATGGCACCACAATCTGCACAGACGTTGTATACAGACCCCCATCTCAGGGGGGAGGAAATGGACAAGGAAATGATAGAAGGCATTCTTAGAATGGCAGAAAAAGGGGAGATATTATTGACGGGGACCTACATATGCCAGATGTTAACTGGAGCACCTTTGCTGCAGCCACATCCAAGAGCAGGGTCATTTTCAATGCCATACAGGGGGCATGCCTGAGACAGCTAGTGTTGGAACCCACTTGGGAGGGAGCAATCTTAGACCTGGTATTTTCAAAAGGGGATGGAGAGACAATCTCAGATTTAGAAGTGTGTAGCCATCTGGGAATAAGCGACCACCAAATAGTGTGGTTCGTGATAAACACAACCATAGAGTCAAGCCATACAAAAGCAAGAGTATTGGACTTTAGGAGGGCTGACTTTGGTAAAATGGGAGAGTACCTCAGAAAAGCACTAGTAAATGGGCAGGAAGGAGGGGTGGAAGAACAATGGGGAAAAATCAAAACTGCCATCACAGAGGCAGCAAGCCTTTGTGTGAAACAAATAAACAAAACTAATCAAAGGAGAAAAACACTATGGTTCTCTAAAGAGGTGGCAGGGAAAGTTAGGGAGAAAAAGATAGCATTCAGGAAGTATAAGGAAACACAAAGGAGCAGGACACAGAACTGTACTAGTTAAAGCAGAAGGAAGTGGGGAAGGCAATCAGCATAGCAAAGGCCCAAACCAAGGAAAAGATAGCCAACTCAGTTTAGAAGGGGGATAAAACCTTTTATAGATACATTAGGGAGCAAAAGAAAGACCAATGGAAGGATAGTGAGGCTTAATAAGGGGTGGGGTGGGCAGAGGGTGACAGTGAAAAGCAGGGATACTGAATGAATACTTCTGCTCAGTATTCACAACAGAAGAGGAGGGGGAGGTACCTAAACCAAACAATAGAAGCACTCTGGATAGGGGGGTCAATACAAGTCCATTCACAGAAGAAAGAGTCCTGAAAAAAATCCTAAAACTGAAGGTGGACAAAGCGCTGAGGCCTGATGGGACTCACCCCAGAATTCTAAAAGAACTAATAGGAGAACTAGTGACACCACTGACTAACCTTTTTAATAAATCATGAGAGGATGGAGTGGTAACAAAGGACTGGAGGAGGATGGATGTGATTCCCCTTCACAAAAGTGGGAGCAAGGCAGAGGCAGGAAACGACCAATCTGTTAGTTTGACCTCAGTGGTAGGGAAAATGATGGCATCACTTCTGAAAGAAAGAATTGTTGAGCACCTAAAGGCCAGCGGGGCACAGAACCCAAGGTAGCATGGATTCACAGTGGGAAGGTCATGTCAGATGAATTTAATAGAGTTCTTTGACTGCTTGACCAAAGTAGTAGCTCAGGGAGAGGTTGTGAACATGGCCTACCTAGACTTTAGCAAGGCATTTGAGACAGTCCCACACAAAAGATTAATAAACAAGTTATCCAGCCTGGGAGTCAGTCCCAGGGTGGTATCCTGGGTAAAAAAGTGGCTGGACCACAGGATGCAGAGGGTAATAGTAAACGGAGTCCACTCAGAAGAAAGTGGGGTTACTAGCGGGGTACCGCAGGGTTCAGTACTGGGACTGGTCCTCATCAAAGTCTTTATAAGTGACATTGTAGAGGGACTGGAAGGAAAAGTATGCCTCTTCAGATGACACAAAGATCTGTAACAGGGTTGCTAAATGTGGGGTAGGTGGAAAGGATGAGAAGGGACTTGGCAAGGTTGGAGGAATGGTCAAAAGTATGGCAGCTTAGATTCAATGCAAAGAAATGCAAAGTAATGCACCTGGGAAACAAAAAACCAGGGGAAGAGTACACAATGGGGGTTGGGGGTACTTACAACAACAAAAATGGAAAGGGACCTGGGGTAGTCATATCAGATGACCTAAAGGTAGGCAAGCAATGTGAGACAGCAGTAAGGAGGACTGGGGGGGATACTGGGATGCATTGGGAGAGGCATCACCAGTAGAAAACAGGAAGCTGTTATCCCTCTGTACAGACTGTTGGTGAGACCCCATATGGAGTATTGCGTGTAGTTCTGGAGACCCCATCTCTGCAAGGAGAAAGACAGGATGGTGGCAGTCCAGAGAAGGGCAAAATAAATGGTGCAGGGTCTGCACCACAAGTCATATGAAGAGAGACTAAAGGAGCTTAATATGTATACCCTCGAGGGAAGGAGGGACAGGGAGGACATGTTAGAAATTTTTAAGTACCTCAAGGGAATTAACAAAGTCTAAGAGGGTGGCATCTTTCAGCAAAAGAGATGTGCAAGAACAAGGGGACACAATTTGAAGACAGAGGGGGGACATGGTGAGGAAGTATTTTTTCACAGAGAGAGTGTTGGACACATGAAATGGCCTTCCAGAGAGGGTTGTGGGGTCAAAAGAAGTGGAGGAATTCAAGAATGCATGGGGTACACATAGGGCAGTTTTAGAGGGGGGTAGGAGGAAGTAGGCTATTGGTTAACTAGGATGTGCAGCTTATCCAACAGGTAGGAAAATGGGCAGACTATGTGGGCCAAGCGGTCCTCATCTGCTGTCAAAGTCTATGTTTCTATGTTTCAAATCATATGTAAAATGTCAGTAGTATCTAATTATAGAACATGAAGGCATGGGGGAGGGGGTGTCTGCACTCAGTGCAGGATGCATGTTCTCCTTGAATGTGTTTCTTGTCAAGAAGAGTTATGTTTCACCATGTGAGATGATAGTACACAGTACTAGAGCACTAAGCTAGTAGTTGAAGGGGGCCTGGATTCAATCTTCAGTAAAGAACATTTATTTATTTTTCACTGCAATTTATGAAGTATGAGAGAAATTGTTAGATGATATTGCTGATGTCAGTGACTGCTGCGGATTTCTTTGTGGGCAGAAAAAGGCACCAATGCAGGCAGGCGTCCAGTACAAAAGGGCAACCTGCAACGCCAGGAGAAACAGAACGAGCAAGTGAGGCAGGGAGAGTGAGTGAGCTCAACGGAGCTCTGTCGGGACTGCTGTGGATTTCTTTGTGGGCAAAAAAAAAAGGCATCAACACAGGCAGGGGCCCAGTACAAAAGGGCAGCCTGCAGCACCGGGAGAAGCAGAACGAGCGAGTGAGAGAAGGGGAATGAGCGAGCTCAACGGAGCTCTGCCGGGACTTTAGAGTTGCCCACCCTCCTGCTCAATGTCCTGTGTGGTCCTATATTACAGCAGGGTCTCTGGAGTGGAGACAAAGCAATGACTGGATACTTTTAGGATTGCTGTAATAATACAGATTTAGTTTTTCTGTTTATTTCTCTAACTGAGCTAAGTACTGAGTTATACTGTTAGGATTGCTGTAATAATACATATTTATTTGTTCTGTTTATTTCTCTGACTAAGCTTGGAGTGCAATAGGATTTCTACGTGGGCTAAGTGAAACTATATGAGAGCTGAGAACAAAAAGTATGGTAGCTGAGGGGTGAAAAACGGACAAGGAGGCTTTAGGATTGCTACAGTAATACAGTATCTAATGTATGAGATTTGAGACTGAATTAACCCGGTCGGCAAGGGGGCAGTAGGTGGATTAGTGTGTGGGGGGTGGACAGGAATTTGAGTAAATAGGGGCCTAACAGTTGTAGTAGGGTACAGAACCTGGGAGTAAGAGCCTGTAACAAGATGGGGCCAAAGTGGGGCAGGTGCCACACGTCAATAGGGCGGGCATCTTTGGAAGGGTGGTGGGGTGTACAGGGTGTGGGTCCACCATGATCCTGGACTGGGCTTGGAGGATGGGGGGGTGTATAGTCTGTAGATGACTGGCTAGTTTGAGGGAGGAACTGTGGAGGTTAGGGAGGAGTCTAAGTGGCAGAGCAGATGAGTATGGTAGGCATCCTGGCTGGGGGATGGGGATGGCAAGGGGGACAGAGGAAGAACAACTAGGAGTGAAACCAACCCCAGTGTCAGAGGCACTAGCAGAAAGAGAGGAGAAGGGAGGGGTGCCTGAGTGAGGGGAGGCCTCCTGATGGGGGAGGAAGAGACCACGATGAGTACCAGGGGAGAGAGCAGATGGCTGTGGGTAGGGAGGGACCACGGGTGGGACCAGGGGTGGTACAGAGGGGAACAAGTAGGAGGGGGGAACTGACAGGGAAGAGATGTAGGAGGGTATTGACTAGGAATAGATTTGAGCTTCTGCTATGGGAGGGGAGCAGGAACATACTGAAGGGGGACGACAAGCGGGGCATGAGAGGAAGGCAACAGGTAAGGAAAGAGATAGAGAGGACGAAAGGGTAGAAGGGGGCTAGTAAGGAGGGAGGGGGTGGTGACTGGAGGAGAGAAGGCTTTGGGAAGGGGGAAGGATGGGAGGGGCATCACTATCGGTGTAGAATGGCATGGGGGCTCTAAATCAACAACAGCAGGGATAGGAGAGGGGTTGGAAATCAGCAAGGGAGGAGGGGAGGTCGACATGGGAAGCCCACTAGGAAGTAGTCAGGCTGGGAAGGGGTTCAAGGGGGACGGGAGGAATAAGGCAGAGAAAAGGGGTGAGGCGGAAGTAGAGGGTACAGATACAGAAGTCTCAGAGGGTGCAGCTGGTGTGGGTAAGGGGCAGGGAAGAATGAATACTGGGGTGGTGGAAGGGGCATTAGAAGGGAATGGGGGTAAGGGACAGGGGGGGTACTCATCCTGGAGGAATTCTATACTGAAAGGGGTGAGATGGGGCAGAAGGGGGAAGGCACAGCTGTATTTGGGTTGAAGCTATCCCCAAGTTGACTGCAGGAGGGGCAGGGCAGGCACTGCTCAAGTGTGCAGCGAGGGGGAAGAAGAAACCTCATTTAGTGTTGCATGTAGGTACAAATGACTTGGCGGGGGGAGACTGTGGAAATAGTGAGGTGGAGGTTCAAGTAGTTGGGCAGGCAAGCAGTGTGAGGGGGTAGGGAAGTCGGTGGCATTCTTGCAGGTTCTCCTGGTACCATGTGCAAGCATGGGGAGAAAGGGTAGGATTGAGGTGTTCAACGAGTGGCTGAGGTATTGGTACCACACCAAAAATTATGGGTTAGTGACTAACTGGGGTAGGGTCTGGGGGAATAATGACTTGTACACGAGGGACAGGGTACACTTGAGCAGGAAGGGGAAGGGAGTATTAAAGGCAGGATTAGAGGGGTATATCTCTACTAAGGTGGATTTAAACTAGTGGGGGTTGGCCAAAAGTCTGAGGTTGGTAGACAGGTCCAGACAGGGGAGACTAATGAGCTCACCCCCCTAGATATAGGTAAAGACAGAGGTGTAGTAACCCTGGGAAGGGGCAGGCAGAGTGGTCTGAGTGTAATAGAGAAGGCACCACCACCCAGTAAGAATAAGGAGGAGAAAGGGTGCAGACTACTGGGAGGAGGGACACAGGCCAAGGAGGAGAAGAGTGAGGAGAAGGAGGGGTACGGGTGGATGGTGGTCTGACTAAATGGATAGAGAACTGGTTACAGGGGAGGGTGTAGAGGGTGGTGCCAGAGGGGGTGGTAACATGTAGGACAGTCAATAGCTTTAAGGAGGAGTGGGATAAAACAAGAGGAAGAGTCAGAGGCAGGGGCTGGGACAAGCGGGGAAGGAACTGAGGGGGAGGAGGCTGGGGCATCTGCAATCTAGGGTGCTAGCTGCACACTCAGGTAGACTTACATAGACCAATTGGTGAGTTCTGCTGGAAGATTCATATGTTCGTATGTGTGTTTGTATGTAAAATCACAATGACTTTGTTCATGAGCAGAGGTCCTAAAATGCCTGTGTTGAAAATTTGGTGATAAATGTCCATAAAATGACTGTATTACAAGCGTGTATTGTGCAGTTTACACGCACCCTCGTACCTTCGCAAATTTGTAGTATTTTTACTCCAGATTTTCAACATTGGCATTTTTCAGACCTCTTATGAACAGTACAGCTGTCAGTTTTCACATCCTGCCCGAAATATGCATTTACACATCTGGCACAGAATACTGCGGTTGCTTTGGGAAATCAGTGTTTGGGACAGATTAAGAAAATCATAGTGACGGTGTTCATGAGCAGAGGTCACAAAATACCTATGTTGAAAATTTGGTGAAATAATTCCACTAAATGACTGTGTTATGTGCATGCATTGCTCAGTTTCCACGTACGCTCGGAAGTTTGAGCATTTTTAATATTTTCACTACAGATTTTCAACATTGCCATCTATTCACACCTTCCTATGAATGGTATAGCTGTCATTCTTCACATCCTGCCTGATCTCTATTTTTGTACATCTGGCGCACAATGGCACAGTCGCTGTGGAAACTCAAATTTCGGGACACATTGACAAAATTACAGTGCCACTGTTCATATGAAGAGGTTCCAAATGCTTTGATGAGGTGGGGGCCACAAAATGGCCATGCTGAAAATTTGTACTGCAAATACCAACAAATACCTGGGGCGTTATGGCTTCTAACCATAACATCCCATCCTGTACAGACTGACAGGCATCAGGGGTGTGCCTTTGGATTGCTGACTGTAATGCTCATGCCATTCCAACCCCACCCCCCACCCTGCAGCCACTGACAGGCATCGAGCTGTGCCTTGGACTCTTCAGCCCCAGAGTTCATGCCTCTCTATATTGTACCCATTTCAGTGTATGTTCTTATGGAGTGGGGTGACTGTAAAGCTGAACACCCCAAGGCACACCTCAACACTTGTCAGTATCTGCAGGATAGGGTGAGGTGAAATGGCATGAACGTTATAGGCGACAACCCAAATGCATACCCCAATGCCTGTCCATCTCTGCAGGGTGGAAATGGGGTTGGCATGAAGTTCAATACTTCACTGCCATTCCTACTCTGCATCTGTCTAACTCCTGCATTTCCAGTGCTAATACCAGCAAGCAATCATTCGGCATTGTCAAATGCTTGTTATTATATGTAACGTGAAACATATTTAATATGATTTTTTACATAAATCATTTGTTTAAATACATTTTAACTGACAAAATATCTACTTGAACTGGTGCCTGATTTTGTAGGTAATGAGGCATTTTGCCTTGGTAATGAGATCCAGCACTTAACTGTGGTTCTAGTAATTTAATGCATGGTCAGGTGACATCTCTTGGTCAATGGAATTTCTAGATTTTTTTTCTTGCCATTTTATAAAAATAGTTATGTATCCTCCCTCAGTCTCCTCTTCTCTATTGAAAACAAGTTCAGGTACAGCTTATTAATCTCTGCCAGTATTACTTCTCTCCTACACCTTTTATCAGTCTATTCCCTTCTTTGTACGCTCTCCAGTTTATCCACCTCCCCACTGCAGACCACAGTATGGTGACCAGAACTGGGTGAGGTACTGCAGGTGTGGACTCATTTACTCTATGACCATTAAAGTGGAAGTATCATTGTCCTTGATCTACTCACAAAGTGCATTGTAATGCTTCTGGGGATTGGGAAACCGGTTCAAACAGGTTCAGAATCAATGCTATTTTCTATTCAGAACGTTTTTTCAGGTCATAATAAGGGTCTGATCTTTTATAAAATATTGATTTTGGGGCTTAATATATTCCTCCAACAGGTGTCTTTATCTAGGAAAAAGGCTGGCGGTGGTGGTAGAAAGGCCTAAAAGGAGGCCGGGGTTACCGTAGTACCACTTCAAGTTGTTTTTAGATTCCTTTCCCTTAACTAGCAATAGTGTAAGGGTGGACAATGATGGTTAAAAGAGTTTTAGTACTTTGAAAGGTTCTGAAAGTTCTGGTCAGGATTGGATAACTATCAGAACCTTTTATGGCTTACTGGAACCTTTTAGAATCTCAGAACCTTTGGTGGTTCTCCTATCACTAAATGCTTCCCAGGACTGCATTTGCTGTTCTACAGAGTTGTGCACACTGCTTCATGCTTGTTGGGTTTCTTGGAGCTCTTTGATTGGTCAATTACCCAACTGGTGATCTCCCTAGTCTACATACTATTGACCGCTACTGTCCCTAACAATAGTCAATACTGCATAGCAGTGTGCAATAGTTTAAAGACTATTGCCCGCTACGCTCGCCCTTTTGCAAACTAAACTAAAACCAAAAAAAAGAAACATGGCACAGGCCTTTGATACTGAGTGCTCCTTCTTTCAATGACTTTAATTTTATTTTACTTTTCCCTGGTAGCCTAGTGGCCCACCCCCTCTTGAGCATAATAAACAGTACACCTCACCTCACCTTTCCCACCTTACCAACCTCAGGACCATGTCTGGTGTTTCCCGCTGCTAACCTCCGCTGTTGGCCTCCATCTCACAGAAGTACAACTAGTTTCACTATCTAACTGACTTTATCGATAAAGTTCATTAGATAATGCAAGTTATTAGTCTTACATGAGACAATAGCCAGCAGCAGAAGTGAGCAGAGGGTATTACCGGCTACCATCTTGTGGTCAGCAGGGAGGAGGATTGGGGAGCTGAAATTACTCAGTATTACTCAGTTTCCAAAGGTGGAAGAAGGCATGAGCCCATTGAGACCACCTTCCCCACACTTGCGGAGTGAATTTAGCTCCTAGGACTTCACAAATAGTCATCCAATGCAAGTCTGAAGGGCTTGAATGATTTTAAATCAACCACATTTGAAGGCAATGAATTTCATAACTTACTTGCTCTTACAGTAAAATAATATCCTCTTTTGTTTGTTCTATACTTAGGGACTCTAAGTTGTGTGTTATGGCACCTCAAGCCCTCTGGCTTAGTCACCCACTCTAAACCACACTCAAATGAGGAGTTTATTATGCTCGGAGGCACTAGACTATGAGGGGAAATGTTCTTCACTGGGTCAAGGTTTAATAAAACAAATATTGACCAGTTTTGTTTCATGGAATAGTTGAAAACCTGATCCCCCTTAGAATGTACCATTGTCCTTCAATAGTCATATTGCCTGAAGCCAAATATAACAATTGGAGCCACTCAACACCAGTCGATATTTGCATAACATTCAGACACAATCCAGCTCCTATCTTCTGTCTTTATCTCTCCTCATTCTTTATAACTGAGGATATCTGTATTAAAAAAAAGGATTGCTGTGCTTCAGATTTCACCTCTTTCTCCTCCTGCTTTCTCCTTTTCTTAAGTCATAACTCTTTGTTTGTGACATAATAACCTGTGTCAGTGGAAATACCTATGATGCCACAAAAAAGGTTTATGAGCTGGATTTTCAAAAGGGTTTGGTCCAAGATGTGGCCGCTGCTATGCTCAATATGGAAATGCGTCCAATTTGTTAGAGCACCTATTAGCTGGTCTAACTGTGTATAGGTTTTGTGGCAAAGAAAAAGACGCAATTCTGTTAAAAAAATTATGCAAACCGCATTTGTGGCATTTTTACGTTCACTTGCGCGCATGCGCAAGGAACGTTTTGGGAGAGTAGCACACTTTGGAGGTGTGCCTCTCCTGTTCAATGCACTGCTCCGTTGAGCAGGCGTGGCGGTCCTGCACCAATGGAGTGCGGGGCTGTGTATGACAGCAGTGGTCGCCGCTTCAAGAAAACACTGCTGTCATACCCCACTAGCGCTAGTAAACCTCATACCCCCAAGCTTTGGTGCCACGCTGAGGCCCACCCCAGCGTGGCAAAGGTCCTGCGTGCTCTGCGGCGGGGGTGCCCAATCCTCCGTCAGCTCCACATCCCAAAAGCCCCCCAAAGCTTTGGTGCCATGCTGAGAGCTCACCCCAGCGTGGCAAACGTCCGCATCATCTGTTTTTTTTAACCTGAAAAATAAAAGCGGTCCCATAACACTTCTCCCAGCCCCTCCCACACCCGCACCACCCGCGCCCCTGACTCCCCACCCCCTCACCCCATACTTGCCTCACGGAGTCCAGGCACGATCTTGATGGACCGGAACACGTCTGCACTCTTCAAAACCGACCACAAACTGAGGAAATGCCCGTAAGCTGTATAATGGGCTAGATGAGGTTTTCAACTTTATTGCATATCTCAGGCATTTTTTGGAATTTTGCACCAAATTTTCAACATGGGGTTTTGGGACCCTTCTCATGAGATAATGTCACTGTCATGGTGTTATTTGGGCCGAAGGGTGATTTCATGATCACAGCACCATCACTGCATAAAATCGCCTTCGGACCTACCATGACAACTGTTTATAGAGAGGGGTCCCAACTTCATGTTAAGTGATGCAAAATCTAAAATGACTATTTCTGGCGTGCGTTGCGCGGTTCATGAGCTAAATAAGTTATGCAATTTTCAATATTTTCCTCCAGATTTTCAACATTGCCATTTTACCACACCTCCTTATAGCAGTATAGCTGTCATTTTTCACATCCTGCCCAAAACATGTTTCTGCCCATGTAGTGCACAATGGCGCAGTGGTGTGCAAAATCAATGTATGGGACACATTAAAAAATCACCATGACACTGTTCATTAGCAGAGGTCTTAAAATGGCTATGTTGAAAATTTGGGAAAATCCTAAAATTGACTGTTTTGACGTGCGTTGCGCAGTTCCTACGCGCGTCAGGGTTTGCAAATTTTCAATATTTCCACCCAGATTTTCAACATTGCCATTTTACCACACCTTCTTATGAGCAGTACAGCGGTAATTTTTCACATCTCACCCAAAACATGTTTCCGACCATGTAGCGCACAATGGCGCAGTCGGTGTGCGAAATCAATGTATGGGACACATTAAAAAAAAAATCACAGTGACACTGTTCATGAGCAGAGGTCTTAAAATGGCTATGTTGAAAATTTGGTGAACAAATTCCTAAAAATGACTGTTTTAAGAGCGTGCATTGCGCAGTTCCTACACACACTCATAAGTTCGCGAATTTTCGATATTTTCACTCCAGATTTTCAACATTGCCATTTTACCACACCTCCTTATGAGCAGTGCAGCTGTCATTTTTCACATCTTGTCCAAAATGTGTTTCCACCCATGTAACGCACAATGGCACAGTCGGTGTGCGAACTCAGTGTATGGGACACATTAAGAAAATCACAGTGTCACTGTTCATGAGCAGAGATCTTAAAATGGCTATGTTGAAAATTTGGTGAAAAAATTCCTAAAAATAACTGTTTTACGAGTGGGCGTTGTGCAGTTCCTACGCATGCTCGTAAGTTTGAGAATTTTCAATATTTTCACTCCAGATTTTCAACATTGCCATTTTACCACACCTCCTTATGAGCAGTATGCTGTCATTTTTCACATCCTGCCCAAAATGTGTTTCCGCCCATGTAGTGCACAATGGCGCAGTCGGTGGTGAAATCAATGTATGGGACACAGTAAGAAAATCACAGTGACACTGTTCATTAGCAGAGGTTTTAAAATGGCAATGTTGAAAATTTGGTGAAAAAATTCCTAAAATGACTGTTTCTGACGTGCGTTGCACAGTTTCCTACGCGCTCATAGGTTTCGAATTTTCAATATTTCCTCCAGATTTTTCAACATTGGCATTTTACTACACCTCCTCATGAGCAGTACAGCTGTCATTTTCACATCCTGCCCAAAAGCGTGTTTCCGCCCATGTAGGCGCACAATGGCGCGGTCGGTGTCTTGGAACTCAATGTATGGGACACATTAAGAAAATCACAGTGACACTGATCATGAGCAGAGGTCTTAAAATGGCTGTGTTGAAAATTTGGTGAAAAAATTCCTAAAATGACTGTTTTACGAGTGTCGTTGCGCGAGTTTCCACGCACTCCATACCTTCCAAATTTGAAATATTTTCAGTCCAGATTTTCAACACTGGCATTTTCACACCTCCTTATGAACAGTACAGCTGACATTTTCACATCCTGGCTGAAATGTGTTTTGCACATCCAGCGCACAATGGTGTGGTCGACAGTGAGAAATCAATGCTCAGGACAGATTATGAAAATCACAGTGACACTGTTCATGAGCAGAGGTCCCACAATGCCTATGTTGAAAATTTGGTGACAAAAGTCCACAAAATGACTGTGTCATGAGCGTTCATTACGCAGTTTCCATGTAGACTCGTAAGTTCGAGAAATTGTTGTATTTTCACTCCAGATGTTCAACATTGCCATCCCTTCACACCTCCCTATGAATGCTACAGCTGTCATTTTTCACATCCTGCCCGAACTGTGTTTTTGCACATGTGGAGCACAACGGTGTGGTCGCTGTGGGAAATCAATGCTCAGGAAAGATTAACAAAATAACAGTGGGACTGTTCATCAGCAGAGGTCTCAAATGCTTTTATGAGGTGGGGGTAACAAAAAGGTCATGCTGAAAATTTATTGTGCAAATACCAGCGATTGCACAGGGCATTAGGGTAAACCACCATACGTGCCAAACACCACTGCAAATACCTGCAAGCGAACATTCGGCATTGACAAATACTTATTCTTTCTACTACAAATTGTGACTTTTTGTCACAATGGATGCATCTTCTAACAAAAGCAAAAGGGTAGCATGGGTGCATTTGGATGAATACAGCTGCAGCAAAACTGTTGCAGGGGTTTTTTAGTCACTTGATTGCTAGACTATAACAAGCATTTGTCAATGCCGAATGTTTGCTTGCTGGCATTGGCATTGGTAGTGTAGAAGTTACAGAGCTGCATTTTAGAAATGGCAGTGAAGTATTGAACTGAAGCCAACCCCACTACCACCCTGCAGAGAGTGACAGGCATTGGGGTGTGCCTTTGGGTCGTCAGGCATAACGGCCATGCCATTTCACCACACCTTACCCTGCAGACACTGACAAGTGTCACGTGTGCCTTGGGGTCTTTGGCCCTTATGCGCACCCCATTCCATCAGGAAATATGGTGAGATGGGTGTGGTATAGGAGAATGGGGTGAACTTTGGGGCCGAAGAGTCCAAGGCATACCTCGATGCCTCTCACTGGCTGCAGGGTGTGGAATGGTATGAGCATTACAGGCAAGAATCCCAAGTCACACCCCTGATGCCTGTCATTCTCTACAGGGTGGGGCGTTATGGTTGGAAACCCTAACACCTCAGGCATTCGTTGGTATTTTCACTCCAAATGTTCAATATGGTTTTTTTGTGACCCCCACCTCATGAACAGTGGCAATATCAGTTTGTTAGCCGAAAGCTGCTTATGCACAGCGACTACGGCATTTAGCACCACAGGTGCAAAAACACATTCCGAACAGGATGTGAAAAATGACAGCTGTACCATTCATGGGGAGGTGTAAAAAATGGCAATGTTGCAAATCTGCAGTAAAAATATAAAAAAAACAACTGGTGAAGTCACGAGCGTGCATAGAAACTGTGCAACGCACACCCGTAATGTAATTAGTTTGGGTATTTTTTTACAGCAGATTGTCAACACAGGCATTTTGGGACCTCCGATCATGAACAGTGTCACTGTGATTTTCTTTATCTGTACTGAACAATGATTTCCCACAGTGACCTCGCATCTCTGCGCTGAAAGTGTGAAAACACATTTCGGCCATGTTGTGAAAAATGACAGCTGTACTGTTCATAAGAAAGTTTGGAAAAATGCCACTGGTAAAAATCTGGACTGAAAATATTACAAAGTCATGAACTTACGAGGGTGCGTGGAAACTGTGCAGTGCTCACTCGTAACACAGTCATTTTATGGACTTTTGTCACAATTTTCAACACAGCCATTTTAAGACCTCTACTCATGAACAGTGTAACTGTGATTTTTCTTAATCTGTCCCAAACATTGCTTTAAGACAACAAGGGCACCATTGTGCGCTACATGGGCGGAAACACATTTTGATGACATGTGAAAATAGCAGCTGTACTGTTCATAAGGAAGTGTAATAAAATGGCAATGTGGAAAATCTGGAGGAAAATATTGAAAATTCGCAAACTTATGAGCGTGTGTAGGAACTGCATGGCATGCGCTAATAAAACAGTCATTTTAGGAATTCTTTCACCAAATTTTCAATGTAGCCATTTTAGACCTCTGCTCACGAACAGTTTCACTGTGATTTTCTTAATGTGTCCCAAAAAATTGATTTTGCACACCGACTGCGCCATTGTGAGCTACCTTGACGGAAACCGCTTTGGGCAAGATGTGAAAAATGACAGCTGTACTGTTCATAAGGAGGTGTGGTAAAATGGCAATGTTGAAAATCTGGAGTGAAAATATTGAAAATTCGCGAACTTACGAGGGTGCGTAGGAACTGCGTAATGCATGCTTGTAAAACAGTCATTTTTAGGAATTGTTCCACCAAATTTTCAAAATAGGCTTTTTGAGAGCCCACCTTATGAACAGTGGCAGTGTCATTTTGTTACTCGGTCCTGAAAGGTGATTTCACGCAGTGGCTGCGAAATCACCCTTTGGGGCCGATTAATGCCATAACAGTGACAGCATTCATGAGAAGGGGTCCCAAAAACCCCATGTTGAAAATTTGGTGCACAAATTCCAAAAAATGCCTGAGATATGCTGCAAAGTTGAAAAAACCCTATCTATCCCATTATACAGCTTACCTGCATTTCCTCAGTTCTTGGTGCGGCTTTGAAGAGTGCAGATGTGTTCCGGTCCACGAAGATCGTCACGCGAGTCTGGAGGTAAGTATGGGGTGAGGGTGTGGGAGGTAGGGTGCACAGTGGGTGGGCGCAGGTGGGGCGAGACACAGCGAGGACCGTTTTGCGTTTCAGGTTTTTAAAATAGAGGACGGCGGGACGTTTGCCACGCTGGGGTGAGCTCCCAGCATGGCACAAGGATGGCTGGTGGGGGGGGCGTGGAGCCGACAGGGGATTGGGCACCCCCGTCGGTGATAGCATGTGTTGCCATGCTGGGGTGGGCTCCTAGCATGGCACCCTGTACTCTGGGGGTGGGACCAGTGGAGCCAATGGGGGATTGGGCACCCCCGTCGGCTATACCATGTGTAGCCATGCTGAGGTGGGCACCCAGCGTGGCATAAGGAACTCTGTTTTGGTGGGGGCTGCAGCACAGCCCGGCCGAGGTTGGGCACCCTTGTCGGCTACACAGTGTGTGCGTGGGGAGCGAGCACGCAGTATCTGCGTGCCTGTGTGCGTGTGTGTGTGTGTGTGTGTGCGGGGGAGGCGGCGCGCAAAGCAGGCGATATCTTATCGCTGCTCACTGAAGCGTAGCTCCCCCTTTCAACTGTACGCCACTGCATTTTGGAGCTGTCATAGACAGCTCCAGCAGGCATTGGAGAACTGCGGCCACGCCTGCAAACACACTGCCTGAATTGGAAGAGGGCTGCCACACCTCCGAAAACTCGGATGATGGCACTATGTTTCTTGTACATGCGTGCAAGCAAACATAACAATTGGTCATGTCAGTGGGAAGAGACGGTAGTTACTGTGTAGCAGTTTATATTCATGCCCCTTATATTTAGTGCTCCAAGAATACCCTCATATATTCACTTCCTCTTATTTTCACTGGTGGGACATTAGTGCTGCTATGTATTGTGATCTACCTAATAATCACTGTCTTTTTATTTTTACTTTAATGTGGAACCAGCTAATACAGTGAACATAAAATGACACTGAATACTTCCTGTTATACAGTATTTCACATTATAACAAGCTGGTTACTACTGCAACCACACATTTAAGTCAAAATGTTTTGCAGTCTCGAGACAGCATGTTCGTTTTCTCCACTCCTCTCCTGATAGCCTCATCTGACAGAAACTGACATAACTGACAAATACACTTGGGTTTCGGCTAGCTCAGGTTTTGGCCAGTGTAGCTAAGGCACAAAGAATTTAAATATAAAATTTACCTTAGTCTGAAGATGCTGCTTTCTCTCCAGAATCAGAATGCTAATTTGTATCTAAAACATAAACAAGTTAGCATTTCAAAGTTACTGGATTGCCATCGCAACTTAATTGCAGAATATGAAATTGACCCTTCCAAAAAGTTTAACTAAGTTTTAAGCACTTTTGCCTGTGTTAGAGGACAATCAACTTAGTTTTCCTCATTTATAATTGTTTTCCTTATTGATGGTTGGAAAAATATATTTGGCTTTTGAACGGGGGGGGGATGGGGAAGGAAACAATGAATGGCCAGCAACTATATAAAATAAGACATGGGGTGGGCGGAAAGTTGAATTTTATACAAACCCTTGGTGTCTGATACTCAAATAAACCTTTTGAGATGTATTCTTGGGGTTTATGTAGCATCCAACACCTCAGGTGTGTATAGAATTCTCATTACTCACACACCAACCAGTGCATTATTCTATATTCTATAAAACCTGGACACAGACCAGTGCTCTAACAAATTGGATGCATTTCCGTATTGAGGATGGTGGCGGTTACATCTTGGACTAAACCTTTTTGAAAATCCAGCTCATAAACCTTCTTTTTTTTTTTTTTTGTGGCATTCATTACTATTGGCTGCCGAGGCTGAAGCCCCATCTGGGATTGGCTGCTATTCAGAACTGTTGTAATCTATTTTAGAGCCTTTCTTTCCAATTATTTAACCAGGTGAGACACACTAAGCTGAAAGCTCGTTTACAGATGCAACCTGGGAGCACAAGGGAGTTAAATGACTTGCTCAGGGTCACACAGTATACAAGTGGGGGCTGTGGGATTCAAACCCAGATCTCCAGATTTGCAGCTCAGAGCCTTAAACCACTGCCCTATACTGCCTCCTTCTTAAGCATTATGTATTTGAGTCATTTTTAAGTTGTATCTATTTAGAGCCATTTCTAAGTTTTATCTTTTTTAGAGCCATATTAAGTTACAATCGATTTGCCTTATGATTCAAAGCTTAATGGTTTCTGTTAAACTTACTACTTTTGTGCAGCTGTTTCCTGCTCTATTTTCTCTCTGCTGGTCTCCTCATCCTTTTGCTCTCCCTGTCCCTTTAGCCCTGCCCTGTTTCTTTTGTTTCAAATAAGCCCTTCCTGAACCGCTTGTACTTAACCCATGCCTCCCTTCTCTCCCCAGGCTCCGGTGTCCTGTTAAGGGCTGGATTCTGCCCTCAGAAGCTATGCTCCAGTGGTCTTTTCTTGGAACCACCCACCCAGCCTGGAAGCCAGATCCCCAAAGGTGAGCGGCCGTGGTTTCTGCCACAAGTGGACTGCTCTCACCCACGCAAGCCTCTGCTGCATTTTTTTACACTGTGATTCAAACCACCAGTGTGGTTTGAATCCTGGCCACTGTGAACTGCAGGTAAGGACTCTGTGCCTGGAGGCCACCAAGGTGTTGCCCCGCCCGCCCTCGGTGGACTCTGCCTTATACAATTACACTCAGTCATATGACTAAGTGTCTATTTTTTCATTAGCTCCGTAGATCGCATATCCACTAGGGGCTGTAGTTGCTTAACTCCTGTAAGTCCTATATCCTTTCCCTGAGTCACATTCTAGTCTCTCATTTCTACTGCCAATCTTCTCCTACCTATATCTCTATATTGATTGCCTCAATTTACCTACCCCATTTTTCACCTCCTCTGTCCTATTTCCTATTGCATTTCTATTGTATGTCTACCTCTTTATCCTCTTGACTGCATCCTCAGTACCCCAGTATTGGGCTGTCCATAATCTACTGATGACTCTAAATTACTCATTTCTGCTGCCTGCTAAATTCATGCTCTCTTTTCTCTCCTGGCTCTCATCTTTACCCTGCTCACAAAATGCTGACTCCTCTTGGTCCTCTCTCTGAAACATTCCCTCCTCACCATCATCTTGATCCTACCCCCCTCTTACTCCACAAAGTATCTGTCTACCTTGCTGCTTATATCCATAAAAAATGTTTCCTCTCACATTTGATACCCCTCCCTCCCTCCTGTGGCTCATTGCAAATTATGGTATCTCTTTCTTCTTGCTCTCACTCTGTCCAGAGATATCGAACCTAACCCTGGCCCACTGTCTCATTACTCTTACACCTCTGCTTTACCCTGCAATACTAAAGGTCTCCATATAGTAGTCCACCATAACATAAGGAGCCTTGTCCATAACCTGGCTGAACTTGATGCCTAGGGTGCTCTCTATTTACCTGACATCCTCTGCTTATCGGAAATCTGGCTTAAACCATTCATCCCTGTCTCCATCTGTTCCATTCCAAACTACACCCTACTACGATGTGATAGACTCTCATTGAAACGGGGGGTCTCTGTTGTCCCTATTCCCACCTCCTCTCTCTATGGGTTCCTTCACACCACTTTCACCCTTGGAGACAAAAAATTACGCATTGTATGTGCCTACAACCCTCCCCATTATGGCTCTGCTGGCCTGGATGAGTTGCTTGATCATACTGCCCAACTCACTGGTCATAATGAAGTGATCATTAGCGGGGACCTTAATCTAAATTGGACCGGCAAATCCCACAATTCCCTTCTTACTTTGATTCAAAGCCATAACCTACATCAGCTAGTAATGCAGCCCACTACAGCCTCATCCTGGTCTAACTCCAACACTCTGACTGACTGGATTCTAATGAATAGGACTGATCATAACACCATGGCTGGCACCCTCGCTGACTCTATTACTCACCACTCCCCCATTTTCTATAACTGGAGTCCCTCATCCAGTATTTCCCCTTCCCCCCAGACTTACATTACTTTCAGAAACTATGCCAATCTGGACCATGCCAAGTTTCTTCATGAAGTCTCCCAAATTGACTGGACAAGCCTATATCTGGCCCAGGATGCTGAGACTGCTCTAACCTGGTTCATCACTGAATTTGGGGCTCTTCAGGATAGGCACACCCCTTTGATTACACGGCATATATGAGGTAAACAATCAAGATGGCTATATAAGGAACTATTTGCCTCACTCCGTGAGCGGGACAAAAGTTGGAGGCGCTTTAAGTCTTCGGGTCTTCCAGCCAACTACAATCTCTGCAGCGTACAATGTAACATTTGCAAAAAGCAAATTAGAATTGCTAAAACCTCCTATTGTAAAGGTCTATTAATCGATTCTGCTGGTGACCCAAGGAAATTCTGGCCACATGTGAAAGCCTTCCTAGGTACTAACAACTCCAAGAAAGCAAAGGACATAGTTCTAAATGGTGTTCACTGTAGTGATCCCACTACCATTGCAAACTCTTTTAACCGGCATTTCTCTGACTTATCCCATTACACTTCCTCCTTCACTTCCTCACGACCTACCAACCGTTGTGCTGATTCTAGCTCCGAAGCTCCCACCCCGCCCTTTCACTTCAAGGCCATAACTAGACCTGATGTGCTTGAACTACTAAATTCTATCTTAGACAGTATCTATATTGGCTTGGACTGTCTTGAACCCAGGCTACTAAAACTTGTCACTCCTTTCATAGCCTCCCCTCTGGCTCGGATCTTCACTCTGTCTCTTTGTAATAGTCTAGTGCCCGACATCTGGAAAATTGCCCGTGTAACCCCAGTCTTTAAGAAGGGTGATCCCAAAGACATTACCAACTACAGGCCTATAGCCATTTTCTCTGTTCTAAGTAAAATCCTCGAAAAACTGGTTGCCTCGCAAACCATTGCGTATCTCCTCAGATACAACCTCCTCTCAGATCAACAACATGGCTTCCATAAGGGTCACAGCACTTCCATTGCTCTACTTAAGTTTACTAGTGATACCCTATTGGCCATGGATTCTGACCTTCTGACAGGTGTAGTCTTTATTGATCTGATGAAGGCTTTTAATCTTGTTGATCACCCCTTACTAATAACCACTCTTCAATCCATGGGTTTTTTACTGCAGGTTGTTGCCTGGTACCACAGCTACTTGTCTGATAGGAAACAAGTCATTAAATCTAATTCTGTGCTGTCTGACCAAACAGCAGTCGACAATGGAGTACCCCAAAGCTCCATCTTGGGCCCCCTTCTTTTTTCCTTATTTACCAACAACATCACAGGGAAAATTAACTTCTGCTCATCCCTCCTCTATGCAGATGATCTTGTTCTCTACTTTTGTTCCTACCACACTGCAGACCTCAGCCTCAAACTCTCCACTGACTTCTTGAGCATTCAAACATGGCTCTCCATGCACAAGCTTGTTCTTAACATCAGCAAAACCCAAGCCATGCTCTTTTGCTCTGCCTCAAATCTCAGATCTTGCCGAGAACAGCTCCAAGTCTCCTGTACTGACGGCACAACTTTAGGGACTGTGTCATCCTTCACATACCCGAGTGTGCTACTCGACCAATCCCTTGATTTCAACCTCCACATTCAAGCCACCTGCAAATCTGTAAATGCCAAACTCGAGATTTCCTATAAAACTAGCTATGTCCTAACCCTGTTGCCAAAAAACAAAATGACAATTGCCGGGATATCCTGCTTCCTCTCTCACCTACAGCATCACCACCTATGCTTTTATAGCTAAAACTACTCTTTGCAAATGGGACACAACCTACAATAATATTTGCCACTATGCCTCATCATCCCCACGTTGTAAACATCACTGTCAGCTCTATTCTGACCTAAATTGGCTCTCCCCCTTCGCCATTAGACTTTTCTCCCTTAACTCTCTAGTGGACACTGTCATAAGGTCACAGACTCCCTCATCTCTTGCCTCCATGCTTGTCCCTCAATCCTACTCCTATAGCCTATGCTCAGTGGACAACTCTCTGCTATGCATTCCAAGTTGCAAAACCTCCATGGGTACCCGTGCTTTCTCCCACTCTGTCCCACAGCACTGGAACTCTCTTCCTCTAGTTATTTGGCAACTGCCGACTCATGCTACTTTTACAAATGAACTTCGAAAATTCTCATCCACTTCCAGCTCTTGCCCCTACTTCAGCCCTCCATATTCCTGCTATGCCTGTCTAAATCTCCCCGTCCAGTTTTCTTCTCCCTACTCTCCGCCCGCTACTCAGCTCCCCTTTTCTCCTTCTGTTCTCCCTTCCTGTCTACTCCCTGCCCATCACTCAACTCCCCTTTCTTCCTTCCATTTTTGTCTTTTCCTTCCCATCTTCCATGCACTATTTCCCTCAACTGCTCCAGTCCCATGTTCTCCCCTATAGTCTCCCTGTCCTCATACTAGCCTGCCTGTCCTGTTTTTCTTCTTCATTATTGCCTTCTACCACTATGCCAGCTCTGTTTCTGCACCTTCCTGACTTTGTCTTTCTCTCTCTTTGTTTTTCCATTGTGTTTACCAAGCCCCCCTGGATCTCAAATCACCTGTATCCTGCCCCATTTTCATCCTCATGCCTTTGTGCCAGCACTTATTCACAGCTTCATGAATTGTTCAGTAGCTACCTAATACCTTTGCTCTGATCATGTTGTTTAGATTCTCATTGTTTGTAACAATTTACAAATATACTGTGAAAGCTGTTCCACAACATTTTTTTCAGCTAGTCCCTTTACTGTATGCTATGAATCAGATTTATGCGATAATGGTGATCGCAGGCTAGCAATCATCATTAAGGAGACGGCATGTCGCGAAAACAAATTCGGCATATACCCTCTGGCACACAACAAGAGCACCAAGGGATTTCTGATTTACATGATAATGTGGGGCTGTGCCCCTCACCTCCCCACTGAAGGAGTCTCATCTCCAGGGGGTGCTTAGTCGGGGGTGCAAAGTTAAAATATTACATTTCGGTCCAGGCGCAGAAAAGGTACCTGCACCCAGACCCGAACCTAGCACCCTCTGCAGCCCAGCACTGAACCCACCCACCACACTACGGAGCAGCTCAGCAGCTCACCATGGCATCACCCCTCACAATCCTCCCCTCCCCTCCGCCCCTCACTGAGCATGCTCGCTCTCCCCCCGCATGCGTATACATGTTGCGGCATCCTGTCGCTATCTACGCAACCCCCTCCATCTGGTCACCCTCCCTGCCGGGTAGCACTGATGACAGGTGCTGTGATTGAGTCACTGTTTTTGTAGGCACCCAATTGCGGTCACCTATGTCACGGGATACCCTACAAATCTATGTGCTCTGATGTATTTTCTATAGCTTTGCTTTTCTGTTATCCATTTTTACTGTTGTGCCATGTCTTTATATCCTGTATTTTCTGTTTTGATATTACCTACTTTGTAACCTCCTGGGTCGTGCCTGAAAATAGTCATTTTTTGACTAGTGCGCCTACCCAGTCAACAAAAACTAAATAAATAAATAAATAAACATAACACTTGGTATTAATTCTATAAATGATTAAGCCTTACAGATTTTTACATCAGTATGTTTTAATATTTATCATATATGTAATGTAATGTGACTACATTTAAACTCGCAACATTTATTGTACTATGTGGTACCCATTTGTAAAAAAGCCTTAGGCTACAATGGCTTTTCACCTTTTTCCAAATAAAAAACAAACTAAACTGACTATCCAGCTTCTACAGCTCTGGTTGCCAACTCCAGGTTTTTTTCATGGCTTCAGCACGATGGTTGGGCCCTTGATGAGTTTGCACCCTTCCTTACTGGTGCTACCATCTGGTGCAGAGCTGCTGGGAGTGCAGGGCGCAAGTGGGATGGCACTGTCATACTTGAGGCCTCCATTTTCCCTCATTTGACCCTTGACCCCGAGATCACCCACCATTTGAGTCGCAATGTACAGCCCATTGCCAGCGTCATACACATGCTGCTGTCCTTAGCGGGGAGGCAAGTGCCCTGGTCTTCCACAGGGCATCACAGCTGACAGTGATGGAGTCAACCCCTCCCCTGAAGAAGGGAGGTGATGTTACCACTGTATAGATAATTGGTGAGGCCACACCTGGAATATTGTGCCTGGTTCTGGAGATCACATCTCAGAAAGGACATAGACAAGGTAGAGGCAGTCTAGAGGACAGCAACTAAACTGGTGCAGGGGCTGCATAAGAAAACATATGAGGAGAGACTGGGGATCTCAGTATGTACAGTACACTTGGAGGAGAGGGAGAGGGGGATATGACAGAGATCTACACATACCTCACGGGGTGAAGAGGGTACAGGTGGGGAGTTTGTTTCAAAGCAGAAAATCCAACAGAACAAGAGAGCATGCAATGAAGCTGGGGGGGTTGTTTAGGAGGGATGTGAGGAAATATTACTTCAGTGAAAGAGTAGTGGCCTCCTGGAACAGTCTGCCACCAGAGGTAGTAGAAACAAAAATAGTGCACGGGGGGGGTCAATATACATGGGGATGGAATTGGTCTAGGGGGAATACTGATAAATAAGCAGGAGGGGGAGGGTAACTGGAGATCTGTTAGAGTCTGTGGAGACATAATAGGCAGGGAACATCTATGCAGACTGGGTGGGCCAAGCAGTCCTTTTCTGTCAATAAATTGTACAGTATGTTTCTTTGTTTCTATGCTGTCTGAGGCAGTGCTTTCTCCAGTCAGCCACATGATTGGCAGTGTCTCAGATTCAGTGTTGAACCCGGGTCCCTGGAACAGGAGCACAATACACTTCAATTGGGCCATCAGGCAGCCCCAACCACCCACCTCCAAAAAATGTTTAACTAAGTCTGTAAGGCAAAATGGAAACCCACCCCTTAAATCTTGCAGTTTCACTCATGTCCCCCTCAATGTTTTGAATGTGGTTACACTTCTGCATACAGGTGTGGGGAAAACGGCCAAATGAAATTCAATTAGAAGGTTCTCATGGCATCCTATTATTCTACCAGACTTCATTGGAGAAAGTGGAGAAAAATCAATGAACGCAGCTGTATAGCAACTTATTTTAGCACTAAATTGATGCACTACCTCACTCTTCACAAAATCATTAATCAAGAACTTACTTTATTGTTTCCCATAATCTCACTCTGAAAAGAAAATCAAAAAATAATAATTACCTAGCCTAATGATAGCAGATTGTGTGCTTAAAAAAATCATGTATCCACTAGAACATTTCACCTCTGACACAGAGAGGATGAAGTCTGAATACGAGTCTTCTCACCATAGCACATAATGGATGTTTTCATTATCCATGATTAAGAAACTCCTTACTGCTTATGACAGGACTAATATCAGAGGAAAACTCGCCTGCATTGGTCTGACATTGACCTTTTGTTCTGCAACCCACACTGATCAAAAGAAAAAAAAATGTTATTTCATCAGAGTTAATGATTGTTATTTAATTGAAAACCTTCCTTCATCAAATTAAATAGATAACTACCAGATAATTAGATAGATACTGTCTGTAGGTAGATAGATAGATAGATAGATAGATAGATAGATAGATAGATAGATAGATAGATAAAGATGGATAGACAGATAAAGATGGGTAGATAGATACTTTGTTATGCAAATTACAGCTCATTTAAGATTTACTGATCAGAACCATCAGCTACTGTCTTCCAAAATGTATGATTAACTAAAGCTCGAAAATCAGTAAATATAGTAACATGATAGATAGACAGACAGACAGATAGATAGATAGATAGGTTGATCTCTTTAACTCCTTCTGTCGTTTTGCTCTTGATGCCCCTCCCTGTACCCATCACTGAGACCTCTACCGCTCTCTCAGCCTACTTCCTCTACAATCCCGGCGCACGCTTCATGGTGCTAAAGTCATCTCTAAATTCTGGCTTGGATCTCTCCCCTCATACAGTATATCTCCTCCTCTCTTTGCACCCCTACCCCCCCCATTCCCTGAGATCCCATGCTTACATTTGCACCCTCTCACTCCCCTGCAGATCCACTACCTCTACCCAAAAAGCCTTCTCCTACCACCTGCCTAAAATGTGGAATGCTCTCCCTCCACAAATCCATCACTCCTCCTCCCTCTATTCCCTTACCACTGCGTTGCACAACTACCTCACACCCTCTTGCACGTGCTCCTGACCCCCCTTCCATATCTGTCTCCCTCTCTTCTTTCTCACCCCCCCACTTGCACTTATACTTATAGACTAGCTCTTAAATAGGGGTGACCGGTTCCTATGTGTTCACCCTGCTGCATATTGCACTAGTGTACTATCTGTATTTTATGCATTGTCAGCCTTGTTTCCTATTGCTCGTTACCTGTACTGATTCTATTTGTATGCTGCTCCCAAGTTCTGCTTGCACAGAAACTTTACAACAGCCTATATTGTCTCATGTGCTATGTTCCTGTTTTATAACTGTATGTATAATTACACATCTGTATGTATTTACCTGAACTTGTACTCCGTATATCCCTTTCCCCTTTCCCCCAGGATGTACCGTGAGATGAGTATTAAGTTGCTCTGTATATCTTTCCTGGTGAAACAATTCAATAAATAAATAGATAGATACTATAGATAGACAGGTGGATAGACAGACAGACAGTCCGCTAGATAGACAGACAGATAGATAGATAGATAACAGACAGACAGAGAGATAGACAGACAGACAGACAGACAGATACTGTATATACATAGATACTGTCGATATATAGATAGATAGATAGATAGATAGATAGATAGATAGATAGATATACAGACAGACAGACAGATAGATCATGGATAGATGGATAGATACTGTCTATACATAGATACTGTCTATACATAGATAGCTAGATAGACAGGTAGATACTGTATATAGATAGTTAGATACTACAGACAGACATAGACAGACATATATACTTTCTGTAGAGAGAGATACTATCTGTAGCTAGATATATAGATAGATACTGTCTGTATATATATATATATATATATATATATATAGGCAGATATACACTGTCTGTATATACTGTAGAACTGCTTGTAGATACAGAGAGATAGATAGATAGATAGATAGATAGATAGATAGATAGATAGATAGATACTGTCGATAGATAAGATGGACAGATAGAAAGAACTGCTTGTAGATATAGATAGATAGATAGATAGATAGATAGATAGATAGATAGATAGATACTGTCTGTCGATAGACAGACAGATAGTAGGTAGATAGATACTGTCTGTAGATAGATATTGTATGTAGATAGATATTGTCAATAGATAGATAGACAGATCAATACTGTCTGTAGATAGATACTGTCGCTAGATAGCTAGATCAATAGATATTGTCTGTAGATAGACAGATAGAGAGATAGATAAATAGATAGATAAATAGATAGATAGAGAGATATATACATAGATAACATTTTATTCATGTGTAACCCCCTTGTTCCCAGGGGTTACTAGAATCCCACTTAGAACCAGTGGCAGACAGGGAAAGGCAGCTTGTGAGATGCCAGTTAAATGGGTTTCACACTGTCTCACTCTGTTCTCAGTTTCAGCTGAGCTGAAGTGATGATGTCACCATAGAACTCTCGCAGCAGCATAAGCCACAATGGAATGCTAGCTGCAGGGGTTAGCTGTAGAACATTTGGAGATTGCTACTGTGTGCAGCTCCTCAGAGTCAAGCTCTTATATAGAGCTACCTGAGAAAAAGGGGTTATGTGTTCTCACCCTAGAGAAGGACACAGAAGACCAGCAGAAGGAAGTGGTAGAGACCGTTTCTAGAGTTGTTCCAGTGCCCAATCCCTGGAGGGATGGGGGGGAATTCCAGGAATTCTGGGGCATTCCCCTGGTCCAGCCTGGAAAGGGAGAAGCTGCCTGAGAATTGAGTTTGTTTTGTGAGTACCAGAGTTTGAGTTGTGGGAAAAAAGGCCTGGGGCACCTGCATACCATGGTGAGTTCTCCTCTGATAAAGAGACTATGTTCACTGAGACAGTGTTTAGAGTAAAAGTGTCTGCCTACTGTGGGGTCAAAGGAAGACTTGCCAAGTACAGAACTTTTAATTTGTGCATGACTTAGAAGCATCTGCAACAGTGGGGGTCTAGGATAAAGACATAGCCACTTAAAGTCAGGACACTTCCAGAGTGAAGTGTAGAATGTTAAATGTGCTAAACATTTTGAGAGAGCATCTACAAACAGTGTTTTGAAGAAAGGTGTTGTAACCAAATGAATGGTCGAGTATAGATTTGGGAGCAAGAGGTGGGAGACCCCTCATCTGGAGTAACCAGGTTTACCTCTCAGGGTTGAGTTTGGGCACCTATGGTTTTCTCTCAGGCACTTGGCCAGTGTCTGAGGAAAGCACCCAGACATGTGATTTGGGATTTTCCCTGAGAGTCAGAAAGTGTTTGTGAGTGGTTTAGGGAGCCACCATCAATCTCCATGCCATATGGAAAAGCGTCCTAGTACTCGCAGGGGTGCCATGTCAAGGAATAGAAGAGGAGTGTACCAGTTTGGGCTGAATGTGCCCAGATCCGTTCAGAACCTGATGGTTCGTAGTGAGGAAGTGTGCTCTGTACCTTAGTAATCTGCATTACCAGTGAGAGTAACCCTGTGGGGGTCTGTCTTTGCTTTGTTATTCTCTGTGTTATGTGAATAAAAGCTACACTCTAGAATCCCATTCCTGGTTTGGACATTTCAGTTATTGCTTCGAGAGTCCAGATTTCCTTGTGTGCCCCTGACCAGAAGTACAATCCTAACATAATACTGAGTAAATGTTTTCTCCCAGGGACTCAGGTTGATGGCCCTGCTAAATGGTCCCCTCAGGTGTGAGCCAGGTAGTTGCCACACTTGGTTTGCCTGTCTGAGGATGGCAGGCTACGAAGTAGAAGTAATGGGTCACACAGAGTTTGTAAGATAATTTGTAGTAACTACCCCCACCCGTCTCAGTGGCGCCTAGATGTGAGAGGAGCAGCCCTATGGTAGAAATAAAGGGGACCGGTGGTGGGAGGTTACACATAATAAAATGTAAACTAGGATATGCTTGATTGAGCCAGAGCTCAATTACAATGAGGTCCCATTTGCAAATTGTTACAGAATAATGCAAATATAAAATTCACATATAATTTACAGAAGGACAAAAGACCCAGTCAAAAATGTTAATTTCCAGCAATTAATAATAGCAAGGGAAACAGATATAGTAACATACATGTGGTACTGTGATTGCAGAAAGTACAAAGGGTCAATATTGTTTGTTCCTCCTGTCTCACCTGCAGTGACTATACCCCAGTTTGTGTATACAACACACACACACACACACACACACACACACACACACATACACATATGCTCACAAACACACACATGTTTAACTATCAGAATTTTAGCCCTCTTGTTTTGGCTAGCTCTCAATGCTATTCTGCTTCAGAACTCTGTCTAGTCCTGCTTTGAAAGCCACAATGCCAGTTTCTACTACCCTGCCAGGTAGCCAAGTGCACAGGTTGATCACCATCTGTATGAAACAATGCTTTCTGATATTCCCCTTCGTCTTGTTCCCCCCCAGTCTGACAGCATGCTCACTAGTTCTGCTTATCCTTATGACCTCAAACAACTGTTTGTGCTCTATCAACCCTTCTTGCCCCTTTTAATATAAAGAAACCTGTGATCATGCCCTCCCACAGTCATCTCATCTATAGGCTGAATTGTTTGTGTACAGCCAGTCCTTCCTTCTAGTCCCCCATAGCTGCTAATTAATTTTGTGGCCCTTCATTAGACCTGTTCAGCCTCTTCTGTGGTGTTTTTTTTAATTGAATACTCTTTATTGAAATTTTTAACAGCACAAAAGGAGAAATAGCATTAACAAAGGAAAAAGGTAGTAAACACAACCAGGCATGAGTAAACAGACAGAAACCAACAAAAGATAACAAACACAAACACCGACTTCTCAACACTCCCTATGAAGAAAGAGAAAACCCCCAAGTCCCAGCCCTACCCCCTTCCCCGGGTTCCATGGCCTTTTTGTACTATGGTGATAAAAATTAGATACAGTACTTCAACCACAGTCTAATCAAGGCCTTTTGGGGTGGAATCACCTCCCTTAACCTATTTCTTGCCCTCACCTAATGCATCCTGACACTGTGTTTGCTCTCTTGACTGTGGCAGCACAGTCTGCTTAGTTTCCCTGTACTGCACACAGTTACCTCCAAATCCTTTTCCTCTGCTGTGCTGTTCACTGATTCCCCACACTGGGTACATAATAAGGCATGGATTCCTTGCTCCTAGGTGGAGTACCTCAGTTTTCCGCACATTTAACCTATGGACTCGATCCACAGTTGCTATAGGACCCCCCTGTGCTGCATGCAGAAGCCCTTACACATGGTTTTCAAGGGACTATCCCTTAAACATGGCTGCTTGGGCTCCACCGTGGACCCCAGATGACATGATAGTACACTGGTGGAGTCCCTACTGATCTGCACCATGCAGGCAGACAGACGCTGAGCTCCGCCATCAGATACACTGCTTGCAAGGAAAGGAGGCAGCACAGGCTCCACACAGGAGACAGTACTGCAATAAAGACCACTCTGCTTGTGTGTTGAGCATACCATCTGCTGGGAACGCTGCCATGCCTGGGCACAGGAACTGACAGCAGCCCAGTAGGGAGGGGGGGCACTGCCATAATGCCCAAAACAGCATGCACTGGCAGGCAAGGGAAATTGTCATAAAGCCTGCAGAGGCATGAACTGGGAGGCAGGGAAAACTGTCATAAAGCCTACAGGGGGGTATGAACCACAGGGAATAGGGAACATTAACATAAGACCCACAGGAGCATGAACCAGGGGAGGGACTTTGCCATAAACCCTACGGGGGATGAACTCAGGGGGCAGGGGATACTGCCATAAAGCCCACAGGGGCATGCACTGGAGGGGAGAGTGATACTGCCATAATGCCCAAAGGGACCTGGACCCGGGGATATTGACAGAAAGTGCTCACTGGCAGCAAGGGGGAAATATATAAGCAGGTCCTGTAGACAGCAAGAGAGTATGCAGCAGTGCTTTACCTATGTGGCATGCACATGGCAACCACAGCCCATAGCCACATGACAGACACTGCAGTGGGCCTGTCAACCTACCCAGACATGCCCACTCATACCCCACAACCAACATGATGGCAGTCAGGGTGGCCATCGCTGTGGGACACATAGGTGGTGTGTTACACACTCAGGCAGCACACATGCATCCATGTGGTGCCACTGTCCCTGCAACACCCACATGCACCAGCCAGCAAGGCCAGCGCAGTGTTACCATGGTGCTATGCATGGGATGGTGCCATGCCACACATGTGTGGGTTACATCACGGGGGCACAGCAAGAGGAATGTCAAGAGCTGCCCTACTCCCCCAAGCCACACCACATGCAACCACACAGATACATGGAAAAGCTGCATCCTGGTGTAAGAGCACAACAGCAATGGCACATGGTAATAGTGGCATGGTGGGCATATCACATTCAGCAACCATGGTAGAGAGGGCTGCTGTGTGTGTGCTCTGGAGGCAGAGCCTGCAGTGAAGTATCCATATTGCACTGTTCTGTAGATATTCCTACCTTTACATATAGCTGCATCTGCCACAATCTCAGCACAGTTGTCTGTCCCCAACAGTATAGAAACATAGAATCTGTCAGCAGAAAAGGACCACTTGGCTTATCCAGTCTGCCCAAGTGTTCTCTGCCTATTCTACCTCCACAGACCCCCATCAGGTCTCTGGTGACCCTCCCTCCTCCCTGCATCTGGTTTAATGTACCCTGACAATTATCCCATGCATGTTGAAGCCCTCCACTGTTCTATCCTCCACCACTTGACAGTTTGTTCCATGTGTCTGTCACCCTTTCAGGGGAATAAATGTTTCCTCACATCCCTCCTGACACCCACCCCCCAGCTTCATTGTATGCCCCATAGTCCTGGAGCTCATCCTCATTTGGAAAAGGCTTCCCTTCTGCCTTGTTTGCCCCTGCGAGGTACTTGTATGTCTCTATCATGTCACGTCTCGCACTTCTCCTGCAGGGTGAACATGCCGAGATCCCTTAGTCTCACCTCATAAGGCTTCCCTTGCATGCTGCACCCCGCTGTCATAGTGAGAGAGATGGAGAGAAAGTCAGGCATGAAATTGTGCCTCTCAAGTAGGCTTGGATGAACCATGGCACCAACTGTGGCATTGATCACTTTTTCAAAATGCCAACTGGTGCAGTTAATAAAAAGAAAACTTTTTTTTTTTTTGTGACTGTTTTACTAACCACCGCTGTTTAGGTTAACTGTTGGAGACGTTTGTCTCCTGAAGATTTCTGCTGCTTATAGGATGGTGAGGTGGGGGAGGGGGCTGTCATCAAATTTCTCTGCTGCTGTAGGTGAGCTAATGTGAAGAAGTGAACATGAGGAAAAGCGCATTTTACAGTGAGTGTATGGCAAACCCTGCAATACATGGGTGATGAAAATCAGTGTATTAAGACTATGAAACAGTAATTATAACAGGGTTAAGTCTACAGGTATTTAAATCCTCATACATCACATCACAGTGGCATCTGAATTCAAAAGCATTCTAAAACATAATAGGATTAAGAAAACTAATCCCTGTATTCACTGGCAGTCCACTTTTGAAAACATTTTAGAAAATTTTTTTTTTTTACTTTTGTTTTTTTTCGCTCCTCTGCTGCCCCAGTCTGTCCTCTCTCTCAGAGCCTCCAATCATCCTCACATTCCACCGCAAGGACCGAGAAGTCTGCTCCGAGAGTGCACCTACTCCAATGTTTCCAGAGCTCCCGGTTAACCCCCCCTGGGCGGGTCGAGGAAGGTTCCCCTTTTACCTCCCTCGAGCTTCAGGGGAGTGTGCACAGCGGAGTCTGCCCTCAGTTCCTCCGTGGATGCATGGTGAGGAGGGCTTATCGCCAGGACCAGCTGGGGTGTTTTTCCCTTGTTCTGCTCCCACCCTTCTGCTGATGTCAGTGCTTGGGGAGGGCCAATGAGGCAGAGGTGCACCGAGATGCACATCCGCTCAGGTCCTCAGCTGATGTCAGCCCCTCCCTAGTATTCTGCTTCCCCGACCACACTGCCAATACCTGTGGTCACCCAGGAGATGGCAGTATCACAGGGCTAGCTCCCACCCCTCCCCAGAGAAGGAGAGCAAGCCATTGGGTGCTCAATCCTTCTCCCCTTGGCCGACCCCTGGCGACCCAAATCCGACACCGAACCCAGGTTGTCAACGTGGCTCGAGGTAGAAAATAGTTTGAAACTCATGACAGAAGTCCATCCACAATGTTGGCATGTCTTTCAAAACTGTGTTTAAACACAGTTGCACTGCACCCACACTGTAGCTCTGCTATGTTTTAACAAGCCCAGTGCCAGCATGGTGAAGAGATCAAGTGCCAGGACTTCAGGAGAAACATGGATCACTCTCCCATCCACACTACCAGGTAAACCATGCCAGATCTGAAATTCTGTTTAATAGCTGTTTTAAGATTAGGTCCCCTGCAAGATTTAAAAACGTTTTTTAAACACTTATTCAAACCATGTTCTGTGTGGATGTGAACTGTGTTTCAACTTTTTAAAACATTTTAACAGCTTTAAAATGTTTTAACGACCAAGTGTGCACAGAGCCTTACTTTCCTCACTCCCTACCTTAATCTTGCTTGAATTAAATGATTTATCTGTCAGCACAAGAACTACCTTCTTAAGAAAACATACAGTGCATACACTCCACCAACTGCAGTTTCTTTTCCTTTCCTAATATACAAGGTCCTGCTACTTTGAAGCTTAAGGTTCTCTTTAGCCTGGTCTCTGGAACACAGACTATATCTGAATTTCCTTGCTAATGAAGACCAATTTTTCCTGACCTCTTGACCAATGGTCATTAAGGTACATAAATTTCTACAGAATCAGGAACACCATGTAACCACTAAATCAATCACTATTAAACTGATTTAATGAATTAAGATGCTACGGTCTCAGGCTGCAGCTGTGGCACACTAATGAATCCTAAGCACGATGCTGGCTCCTCCAACCAAACGCATCACACCGACACCAGAACACTATTTGTCCTGGCAGTTTGTGGCTCGCATAAGGTAGTATTCTGACTCAAGTTGCAAATGTTAAAATGTTATTTAATAGCTATCAGGATTCAAACTCCTGCCCAGTAGTCTTCCAGAAACAACAGGCAGGAGACGGGTGCAGTGCACCACCAAGTTCGTAGTCACTGGTGCAGTCTGAGTCCTTTTCAGTTGGCCTTGATGTCTTATGTCAGTGACAGGGGGAAGCAATTACGTGTTTTTGACACATGATGGTGTGTTTGTGATGCATTTTGTTGGAGGAATCAGCCATTATCATATCACAACTAGGACAAAACAGGTGTTTGTGGTTTGTGAATTTCGTTCTTTGAAGTCTGTTTGTGAGGCCATTTAACATCTTACAATCCTCCTTAAACCTAGCTAGCCTAAAGTACTTCATGGTCATTTGCGTATATTACCTATGGTGCCTTGCATTATAGAGTATATGATATGTTGTGTAACAAAGACAATTATAATTACAGTGATCCCATATATAATCCCCAAAGTATGTTTGTTACAGTTTAAATTTTAAACTCATGCAATTGATAAAAGAGCAGCAGCCACTTTTTTTAAATAATGTGCTTCCTATGATAAAAATAGCTGTTCCTCATGAAATAAAGTCCAGAATTCTAAACAGCTCAATAAAATCTCCACAAGAGGATACATATAATGCACAGACAACCAATTCCTCAACAGCTGAGGTGTTTTTTTGTCAACTGCAAACTGTAACAAGCATGCCTTAGGAATTATTTGTTCCTTGTCCAGTAATTTGATTATGGCTTTTTTAAATATATCATAATATGTGGGGATCATTTCTCCCATAGGGAAAATCAGTTATAATTTACTGTTATAACCAGCTGATTATAACGGCGAACACGTGCCCACACTGCCTCCCTCACATGCGCACTATGCTTCAACCCAGCCATGCTACTGAGCTAGCACTACTAGAACCACTAGCCATACTGTTTTCAATAATTGCTAGGTAGTGGTTTCAAGGTGAGAAAACACTACCCATAAATTATATAAAGCATGGAGAGGTGTGTCAAACTTCAATTTTATACCCCCCCCCATGTGGGATGCTTTCATAAACCCCCTCAAACTTTGCTCTTGAGGTTTATATAGCATCACAAGCCTCATATGTGTGAAATTCTCATTATACACACCTCCCTATGTATTAGTCTGTAATATACAGATATACAAAATAATAGTATTAAAAACCATGTAAAACATTCCGTGTAATACTATAGATCCAATACCGTAATACCATTGCTGAAATATCATCATACTATCATTCAGAACTCGTAATACTATCATTCCAAACTCTGAATGATAGTATTATGAGACAGATTCAGAACCATGCGCTGATCAATTCCTTGTGCTCAACACAAGCCAGCTTTTTTTAACTGCTATGTACAGTAAAAGTCAATATGTCACTGACGAGGAAATCTAAATAGGGATGATTGGTTCTGTGTGGCAGCAGGCTGCCGGCGGGCAACTGTCCTGTAGCTCCTTGTATTTCACAATGTGACCCTGCATGTTGAACTGTCTCTGTGCTGGTGTAGTGCTGGTGAAGGATGGTGACACAAGTGCAGTGATGATGGCTGCTCCATCTGTCCCTCAGCAGTAGCTCCAGTCTTCACTCTGTAAATTCTTTGCCACCCCCCCCACCATTGATTCTGGATAATAAATTAATCTTTATTTGTTTTGTAAATTCCCCCCAACCCCACAATTTGGGGGCTTACCTTGAGCCCATAGCTCCTGTTTCTGCCTCTTCAAAGCACCTCCTGAATGACTGCCATTTTTATGTTTGCTTGCATGCATGTGCAAGAAACATAGTGCCATCATCCGAGTTTTCGGAGGTGTGGCAGCCCTCTTCCAATTCAGGCAGTGTGTTTGCAGGCTGCGGCTGCAGTTCTCCAATGCCTGCTGGAGCTGTCTATGACAGCTTCAAAATGCAGTGGAGTACAGTTGAAAGAGGGAGCTACGCTTCAGTGAGCAGCAATAAGACATCACCTGCTCATGCGTGCTCCCCCTACACACACACACACACGCACGCATACTGCGTGCTGCCCCCCCCACGCACACACTGTACAGCCAGGAGTGCCCAATCCCCCGTCGGCTGTGCTGCACCCCAAAAGCCTTCCACATGCGTTGGGTGCCCACACCCAGCATAACATCGCTCATTATAGCCGACCTGGGTGCCCAATCCCCGCCGGCTCCACTGTCCTCCCCCAGAGTACAGGGTGCCACGCTGGGAGCCCACCCCAGCGTGCGCAACAGATGCTATTGCCAGCAGGGATGCCCAATCCTCTTTGGCTCCATGCCACCCCAACCAGCCGTCTTGTGCACGCCTGGGAGCCCACCCCAGCGTGGCAAACGCCCCACGCTGCATTTAAAAAAAAAACTGAAATAAAAACGTCCTCAGCGCTTCCCTGCCCCTCCCACAACCCGCACCCACCCACTGCACACCCTGTCTCCCACACCCCTCACCCCATACTTACCTCTGGACCTCGCACGACGATCTTTGGTGGACTCAGGAACACGTCTGCACTCTTCAAAGCCGACCGCGAACTGAGGAAATGCCGGTAAGCTGTATAATGGGATAGATAGGGTTTTTTCAACTTTGATGCATATCTCAGGCATTTTTTGGAATTTTTGCACCAAATTTTCAACATGGGGTTTTTGGGACCCCTTCTCATGAATGCTGTCACTGTCATGGCATTATTCGGGCACGAAGGGTGATTTCACAGTCACTGCGCGAAATCACCTTTTAGGACGATTAACAAAACGACACTGCCAGTGTTCATAGGTGGGCTCTCAGAAGCCTAATTTTGAAAATTGTGGAAAATTCCAAAAATGACTGTCTTATGAGTGTGCTATAGTCTCTACCAGGCTCATAAGTTCGCAATTTCCAATATTTTACTCCAGATTTTCAACATTGCCATTTTATTACACTTCCTTATGAGCAGTACAGCTGCCATTTTCACATGTCACCGAAAATGTGTTTTCACACATGGCAGACAATGGTGCAGTCGGTGTGCGAAAGCAATGTTTGGGACAGATTAAGAAAATCACAGTTACACTGTTCATGAGCAGAGGTCTTAAATGGCTATGTTGAAAATTTGGGACAAAAGTCCATAAATCGACTGTGTTACGAGTGAGCATTACGCAGTTTCCACGCACCCTCGTAAGTTCATGACTTTGTAATATTTTCAGTCCAGATTTTTACCAGTGGCATTTTTCCACACTTCCTTATGAAAAGTACAGCTGTCATTCTTCACAACATGGCTGAAATGTGTTTTCATACTTTCAGCACAGAGATGCGTGGTCGCTGTGGGAAATCATTGTTCGGGACAGACAAAGAAAATCACAGTGACACTGTTCATGATCGGAGGTCCCAAAATGCCTGTGTTGACAATCTGCTGTAAAATCCCCAAACTAATTACATTAAGATTATGCGTTGCACAGTTTCTATATGCTGCCTTTCGTGACTTCACCAGTTTTTTAATATTTTTACTGCAGATTTCAACCTTGTGCCATTTTTACACCTCCCCATGAACGGTACAGCTGTCATTTTTCACATCCTGTTCGAAAGTGTTTTTGCACCTGTGGTGCTAAATGCCGTAGTCACTGTGCATAAGCAGCTTTCGGCTAACAAACTGATATTGCCACTGTTCATGAGGTGGGGTCACAAAAAAACCATGTTGAAAATTTGGAGTGAAAATACCAACGAATGCCTGAGGTATTAGGGTTTCCAACCATAACGCCCAACCCTGTAGAGAATGACAGGCATCAGGGATGCGACTTAGGATTCTTGCCTGTAATGCTCACACCATTCCACACCCTGCAGCCAGTGAGGAGGCATCCGAGGGTAGCTGTGGACTCTTCAGCCCCAAAGTTCACCCCATTCTCCTATGCCACTCTCACCATTTCCTGATGGAATGGGGGTGCGCGCAAGAACCAAAGACCCTAAGGACACCGTGACACTTGTCAGTGTCTGCAGGGTGGGGTGTGGTGAAATGGCGTGGTCGTTATGCCTGACGACCCAAAGGCACACCCCAATGCCTGTCACTCTCTGCAGGGTGGTGGTGGGGTTTGCTTCAGTTCAATACTTCACTGCCATTCCTATTATGCAGCTCTGTAACTTCTACACTACCACTGCCAATGTCAGCAAGCAAACATTCGGCATTGACAAATGCTTGTTTTTTTCCTTTCCCTTCTGTAGCCCGAGTCCTGTTGTGCCCCAAACTTAGCCCCAGTGTAAATTTAGCCCATTTTGGTCTCAAAAATTTAAAATCATGATCTCCCGCTTGATGAATGCACCGAGGTGCAGCGGGGATCGTGCAGGTGCAAGCGGCCTTTTTGATGTTGCGATCACTCGGTTTGCGGACAACCAAAAAGGTGTTCAGCAGTCTTGGTTCCTGCATTGGCCAGAGTGGGGACCAGTGAACAAATCAAGGGTCATGAAAGCCCGCTTTTCTAAATAATTAAAGAGATCCACAGAGTGGTAGTGATCGGGGCTCATGAATATTAATGAGCCAGAGCCCCAATCCTAATAAATATTCATGAGGAACTGTATGCCCTCAGGGAAAACTGTGTTTTTCAGTGGCTGCTGCAAGGGAACAGAAAGCAAATAAAAATAGGGTCAGCAGCTGCCATTTGAACATTTCGAAGTACATGTTTAAAGGGGGGAAGTTAAAATCAAAACAAATTAAATACATCGTTGAACTGGCTGCACCAGTAATGTTGGGACTCAGATAATAGCCTACCTGCTGCAAGAGAGGGTTACAAAGCATTGGCAGCAGCGACAGGCAAACAGCCTGAGAAAATTACTAAAGCTGGGCAGCGACAATAAGGACACACATGTGACTATTGAACTGTGGGGCAATTGGGCAAAAATATTAATTATTCTGGCTGCACCAGGACTTTATGTGGAACTGTGGTAATTCTGCTTTAGGGACTGTGTGTTTGAGCAGCCATTACAGAGCAGCAACAGCCAATCACAAAGCTGGGATTTTTAAGCCAGGACTTGTGGGATTTTTGCCAAAGCTCATGGGAAACTTCCAAGTGCTTATGGGGAACTGCAGGGACCTGAATTCAGGCACCAAAACAGAAACACCAACTGTGCATTGAAGAAGGTTAATGAATAATTCATTTTTTTGATTGACAAGCCTTCCAGACAATCAGAGTCAAAGCAACCAGTAGCCTCAGCCAATAGGGAGCCTCAGAAAAACCCCATAAAAGACAGTGTTTCAGCAGATTTTTCAGATTCTAATCTGAGCGCCCCCCCCACCCCGCAATGCAAATGGGCCTGGTGATCCAATGTAAGCCTCTTCACAGGAAACAGGGGCTTTGTTCTTCTTTGCCAGAAAACAAATCAGTGTTATACTAAAGCAGAACCTGCTAGCCTGGGGGTTGCCAGAAGAATGTCCTCCAGGGGCTAGCCAAACCCTTTCTATGTTTGGCAAAAACTTGGATCCTGCAACTTGATGCCAAGCCAGCTATGAGCAAACTGAACCTGCCTCAGTGGTGAGAGTGCTGAAGTCTTCAGGAACCTTGGAAGAAGGAATACCATTTCTGTGAGGATGCCTGAGTGGCACAATTGTACCTGCAAGTGCAAACAGAGAGAAAGCTTATGGGTCGTCAAAGCCCTAAGAAACCGAGAACTGTTTGGAACTGTAAACTGTCTGCACCCTAAGTTTAATCAAAACCTAGAAAGGGTGGACAACTGCTCTGCTGTGTGACCAGAGAAGGGTCCTGTTAAAAGTTATATAAATGTATCTGAATTGATTAATGCCTACAGGATTGAAAGGGGCGTATTCAGAGCTTGGGCCTTTCCTGACTTTGCCTGGAAGGTCCAGTATTTGTCCATTTGGAGCTGTTAACTCATTTGTTCCCGGAGGCCATTTTGGGTTGGATGCAACAATGGATGGTTCCAACACCATATGACATCTATGGGAACAAATGAGTTAAGGGCAGTGATTGCCAGAAGGGGTTGCGTTTAATTGTTGTGCTGTCCTGTGGAAGCTGTAAACTCCAGCCATTGCCACGTGGAACTGAGATGTTGAGATTTGTGTTGGCAAGAACTGCAGTAACTGTTTAAATTGCCAAGTTAAGAGTATAGTTTGTGAAAGTATACTAGTGTGAGATGGAATGTGAAGAGCTGGGTCACCCTAGCTTTAGGGAGCAAGTACCCACCTGAAGATCTGAAGCTGAAACGGATCACGGTGGCTGCGCTGGCCCATGGTTGAAGAACTAGGAATTACAAATGTGTCGAATGTTCAAAAATGATAAATGTGCTGAATGTTCAGGAGATATAAATGTGCTAAATGTAAAGAAGCCGGCTGGTTACACCACAAGTGCTTTTGGCCCAGAAGAGGGGCACAGATTTCAGAATGTTAAAGTTTTGTCTCCATCATCAAGCTGTAAAATCTCTGCAGTCAGAAAAGGGGTACTGGCTGTTGGCTTGCTTGCAATTTAACCTTCAGGGATGGTGCCCACTTGCTAAGAGCGCTTAACTTCAAATGAGGAACTGTAAATAGTGTTTAATATTTCAAGTCCAAGCCTTAATTTTCCTAATTAGCTGACCAACGTATAGCTGTACCAACCATCATCAGGCCTGCACCAATCTAGACTATGGTTACTGGGTACCCAGGTTTAGGTTGGGACTGCGGGGTCTCATACCAGTATGGGTGATAATGGATACTGTGTTATCTGATTTATGCAGCCTAGTTAGATAGCCAGGACTCTGGTTATGCTAGAGGTTGGTGGGAAATGTGATTTCTGTGTGATTTACAATGTAACTGTTAATCTAATTACAAACCAAATCAAAACCATTTAACCAGATGTATATATTGTAAATGCATAACCTCTGTTCCTTTTTCACCCATCCTAAGCCCTTCTTCCTGTAAATAAACTGTGTTTCTGGTTGTTTTGCAGATACCTGTGGCATGAGCATATTATTAGCATCCAGTCAATAAATGGTAAAAGGTATCAAATGTGGGGAAATATTTTTAGGTCATGTTTGGGTGGTGGCTTATGGTAAATGTTGGTGAGTACAGCATCTTAGAGGGTTGTGCTAGGTTAAAGTTAGCCCACTTAAAGCTATACTCAGGCTGGAGGCACTGTGAAAATGTAATATCTTGGATAAGTACCAGCGTAAAGTAAATCTAGGAACCCAGTCTCCTCAACCTTGTTGTGACCAAGCATGGCAGGGGTTGTAGCCCTTGGAGTAGCGCCACCTAGGGGTTACAATTTTTTTTCCATTCCACCGTGACTGACCGAGGAATCCACAGTACCACACTGAGCCAAGGTGTCTCTTGGGTCTCTGGGAACTGGCGAGGTATTTGAGAACTGGCCAACCTACATCAAACCATCAAATGAGGTGGTAACAGGGCGGTCAGTGTCTCTCCATTGTCAGCCTGCTGATGGGTGGGGCAAAATTTACAGACAGCAGCACCCTGGATCAGCACGCAGATTTTCAGCAAACTTAATGGCAGTGAGTACTTCAAACTCCCTGGTTTCATATATTACACAAAATGAAAAATAGGGGACTGTGTACCACTCGGCTATAATACCACCAAGAGGTTCTGATGACATGTTGGAATCTCGAGAGCTTTGCTTTTGAAGTTCACATGTCACCAGAACCTCTCGATGGTATTATAGCCTCATAATACACAGTCCCCTATCTATTATTTTATTTATATTAACTGGAATATTATGTACCTTTTTCATTTTATTGTATACCATTATACAGTATGCCTACCATGAATTTGATTTCCCTATATTGTCATGTGCCCTTATCAGGTTCCTATGTAAGAAATGAGCACTAAGCGGCAGGCTATCCCTGAGTCAAAGCGTAAGAGACCCACAAAACATTGTGAGTTTGTGCAGGGGGAGTCTGTTGTTTGTCTTTACATGGTTTGTGTTGGTAAATAAAGCTTTTTTGCACTGAATCATATGGCTTTGTAGTTTATAAGGAGAGCATGTGCCTTTTGACTAATCAGTGTCCTATGTTATAATTATTCAGTGTCCCTTATTGCACTCCTCTACCTGCAGATAAGAAAAAATGGGGCAAAAGTTGTGTCCTGAAATGCCTGTCTCGTGCATGCATGTGGAGCTAGTTTTTCCTCCAGTTTTGTTTTTCTTTTGGTCATAACTTGGCCCTTTTTGGGCCAACCCCCCACAAAGCACTTTTTGGCTTGGGTTTACAAGTTGCCACTTATGTGGTCATGAGGTGAAGTTGTGGCTTGGCCACCCTGAAAATCTGGGCCTAAAATGGTTAAGGTTTGCCCTAAAGTAAAAAAAAAAAAAAGATCTAAAGTACTTATTT
This sequence comes from Neoceratodus forsteri, assembly GCA_016271365.2. Taxonomy (NCBI): domain Eukaryota; kingdom Metazoa; phylum Chordata; order Ceratodontiformes; family Ceratodontidae; genus Neoceratodus; species Neoceratodus forsteri. The sequence goes on from JADMNL010000028.1 coordinate 151,754,495, forward strand.
ATTGCTTTCTTCTGTCTGTTTTGGTTCCATATACAGTATTTCACAGTTTTGAAGCAACCCCTGAATTGTAGCCACCCTCGAACTGTAGCCACAGCGCAAAAAAAGTGATTGCGAATAGAAACTGCCGACATATAGTAGCCGTGGTTACAATTTGAGTCAGGGCTACAATCGACATGCAGCTTCAAAATGCTGATATGTAAAATGGGAACATTTGTGCTGTGCTACTACTGGTAAACAGTATGATAGTTTACAAAAGTTTATCATATATACAGACAGACTACCAGACTCGCTTTATTATTATTTTATTACTTTGTTTGTTGTCTCACTTGTACTCCACTCGTATTCCATGTGTAGGGGGGTGCAGGTTTAAATGTACAATGGCAAATGGCAAAGAATAACTAGCAGTATTCAGTAATATGGTAACTAGCAAGAAGCTGCTTTGCTGTTTTTGGGGTGGACATTATATGCCATGCCTGGTATCCAGTCAACATTATTAGTAACCTCAATAACCTCTCTCAAACCGGCCTAGTAACCACAAAATAAGAAGTGTCTATATCTCTCACACTATTATAAGATACCAAAAGCTTTTCTTACACATTGGCATGGTATCTCATGAGCAGGTAAGACAAGCAAACTGATTTGGGATTTTATTATTTTGTGAGGTGCCTGCTTCAGAAACAATTATTCAGTCAGCATATATACAGTCAGCTGAAGTCATCTTAATGGAAACCACCCACATTCAGTGTCAGTGGCTCAGCAGACAGCACACTTGTCTCTGAGATCGAAAGGTGGTGGGTTCTAGCCCCACACCGGGAGCGTGGGATAAATCCCAATACTGACACTTTAGTGTATCAAGAGGGGAATACTGCACTCTTGAGGTGCCATCTTTTAGATGAGATGTTAAATGGAGGTCCCGTCTGCTTGTTCAGGTGGATGTTAAAGATCCCATGGCACTTCTCGATAAGAGTAGGGGAATGTTTTATTTCTAAATCTAAAAACAACATACATTAAATTCTTGCTTCAGAATATGACTCAGGAAAATATAAAATGAAAAAGTAAACATGTTTCCTAAATCAGGGAAAAAAACATAAGAAAATAAACATAGAAATTGGTCTTCACCCCCCTTCCCCTGACAGCATTACTGTTGGCCCCAAAAAACTCATCTTACAAAAGGAAAAAAAAAACTATACAAATCAATTAGACTTCAATATTTTTCCCAGAGCCATCATCGTCCATCCTATTATCCTATCCACTCAATCCCTGTCCACAATAGTTTACACTCATCCTTCCCCAATCAGTTATATTCATAGTGATAAATGGCATTGGGTTCTGCCTGAACCTTAAAGGACAAATCAGCTACTGTTATCGCTTCAGTTTTTAGAAAGTGTTTGCATCCGCCCTGCCATGTAACCCATTTTAAACAGGCAAACAAAAACAGTACTTCTGTTCCATTTTATCCAATTTGCAGGTAATTGCCCATACACTAAAACATCATACGTAATGCCAGCAAAACCTGACGTGTTCCATAATGTATCTATCATCTGCCAAAAAAGGCTGTATAAAAAGGCATTCAAAATACAGGTAGGAAATTGTTTCTAGCTGTCCACACCCTTCTCTAAGACAATTTTGTTCATCCATTGCTTTGTGCTTACGGTTTGCTTTTACATTAAACTTCCCGTGACCACAAAGTCATAAGGTATCATGCATTTTTGTGGGAATTCTTTTGTTTAGTGTAGCCTCTAAAATATATTTTCTCTGCACCTGGGTTCCTACATTAAACAAGCATTTGTCAATGCCGAATGTTGTCTCACTGGCATTGGCACTGGCACTGCCAGAGCTAGAGATGCATAATAGGAATGGCAGTGAAGTATTGAAGTGACGCCAACCCCACTCCCACCCTGTAGAGAATGACAGACATTGGGTGTGCCTTTGGGTCATCAGCTATAACGCTCATGCCATTGTACCTCACCCTACCCTGCAGACACTGACAAGTGTTGTGGTGTGCTTTGGGGTCTTTGGGCATTATACTTACCCCATTCCATAAAGCAATACACTGAAGTGGGTGCAGAATAGGAGAATGGGATGAACTTTGTGGCTGAACAGTGCAAGGCACACCATGATGCCCGTCATTGGTTGCAGGGTGGGGGTGGTGGTGGAATGGCGCTTGCATTACATCTGATGATCCCAAGTCACACCCCTGGTACCTGTCAGTCTGTACTGGGTGGGGTGCTACAATTGGAAACCCTAACACTGTAGGCATGCAGTGGTATTTTCACTCCAAATTTTCAATATGGGCTGTTTGTAAGCCCACCTCATGAAAAGCGGCACAATCAGTTTGTTAGCTGAAAGGTGGTTTTGCACAGCAGCTATGCCATTTGGCAACACAGGGACAAAAACACATTTTGGGCAGTGTGTGTGGAGAATGTTTACTATATTGTTCATGAGGAGGTGTAAAAAATAGCAACGTTGAAAATCTGGAGTGAAAATATGAAAAATGGGAGAAGTCATGAGCATACATAGAAACTGCGCAACACACATCTGTAACCCAATTATTTTTGGGAGTCTGTTACCCACATTTTTAACATAGGCATTTTGAGGACCTCCCCTCATGAACAGTGGTGCTGTGATTTTGTTAATCTGTCCCAAAAGTTGATTTCCCACAGCGACCATGCCATTGTGTGCCACAGGTGCAGAAACACATTTTGGGCAGGATGTGAAAAATGACAGCTGTACTGTTCATAAGGAGGTGTGAAAAAATGCCAGTGTTGAAAATTTGGCATGGAAATGTTGCAAATTTACTGATTACAAGGGTGCATGGAAACTGCTCAACGCACGCTTGTAACACAGTCAGTTTATGGACTTTCGGCACCAAATTTTCAACATAGGCATTTTAGAACCTCTGCTCATGTACAGTGTCACCATCATTTCCTCAAACTGTCCTGAAAAGTGATTTCGCACAGCGACCATGCTATTTTGCGCCGGACGTGTGAAAACCCATTTTGGGCAGGATATGTAAAATGACAGCTGTAGGGTTCATCAGGAGGTGTGGAAAAATGCCAAAGCTGAAAACCTGGCGTGAAAATATTACAAATTCATGATGATATGAACGTGCGTGGAAACAGCACAATGTAAGCTTGTAAAACAGCCATTTTTGGGAGTTTTGTCACTAAATTTGCAACATAGGCTTTTTGAGAGCCCCCCTCATGAACAGTGGCACTGTCATTTCGTTACTCAATCCCAAAAGGTGATTCCGTGCAGTGACTGCGAAATCACCTTTCAGGACAGAAAAATGCCATGACAGTGACTGAATTCATGAGGAGGGGTCCCAATAACCCCATGTTGAAAATTTGGTGTAAAAATTCCAAAAAATGCCCGAGATATGTACCAAAGTTGAAAAATCCTATTTATGCCATTATAGAGCCTACTGGCATTTCTTCAGTTTGCAGTCAGCTTTGAAGAGTGCAGACGTGTTCTCAGTCCACTGAAGATCATCACCAGAGGTAAGTATGGGGTGTGGGGGGGAGTGGGGAGGCAGGGTGCACAGAGGGTGGGCGCGAGTTGCGGGAAGGGGGCAGGGAGACGGCGAGGGATCATTTTCTTTATTCACAGCTTTAAAAAAAAAAAATTGCGGGATGGTTTTTGTTTTGCAGGGCATTTGGCACACCAGGGTGGGCTCCCAGCATGCCACCTAAGTCTTTTTGGGGGAGATTCTGTAGCCGATGGGGATTGGGCACCCCGTCGGCACATACTGGAATACGTCGGGGATTGGGCACCGGGTAAGTAACAACAGGGGCAGGGATGCATTATGCCGATGGGGAGGGCTCCCCATCAGCAAAATGCAAGGGGATGGGGGATAAACGCCGACAGGGATTGGGCCCCCCCCCATCAGCAAAGAAAAACTGTTGTGGGGTGCATAATGAAGAGGAGGATTGGGCACCCACTTGGCATACATTCTAAATGGGAGGGGGCACATTATGCTGATGAGGAGTGGGCCCCTCTGTCGGCATTGTGACAGGCAGCAGCAGCTGTCACTGCTGCCATGTTGCCTGCACGTCGGGAGGCATTCTTTGTTCTGGTGGCCACATTAGGGATGCGTGAGGTCACGGCCTGCTGCTGGCTGATTGGGGAATGAGGGATGCACCTTCTGATGCGTGCACTGCATTTGCCCAACAGTGACTGCACCTCTAAATGTGCTACTACTGCAATATGTTGGCTGCGCATGCGCGAGCCAACATAAAAATGGCTCCTCAAAGTAGTAGTTTGTTAGGATTTCTGTATAGAATTGCTTTCTATAGGCACTTTGGAACAAACAAGGCTCAATTTTCCAAAGCCTAATATACTTTTGACATTCCTGTACATGTTTTTGTAGAACCTTTTCTGTTGCCCTACATTTCTCTACCCCTCAGGCTGTGAAAAATTCCTCCTTCCAGATAAATATGACTTGATTCCACATGCTGGTTGCCCCACTAACCAATGGTTTTATGTTTGTATAAAAAATAAACTAAAAAAGAAAACAATTGGTTGTATTGTATTGAGCCCTCCCTCCTGCCATGTTCTGTATGTGTGGTTCCGTTTCACTGGGTTGAGCCTTCTTCCCCAGAATAGCTGGAAGAACAGGCTCAATACCTTTAAATGTAGTGCAAAAGATACTGGGAAAATATAGGCAATGTTTGGTGGTGGGCAAAGTGGCCTCAATTCGCTCCGCGAAGTGATTCGCGGAGTAAAGGCGGATTCATGAGGTACTCCACAACGTGAAGTGGAGTACTTCGTGTTATAATGGGCAATGCAAAGTCCATTGAAAGCAATGACTTTGCATTACTCCGCCTTCCCCAAAGTACTACTTCACAAAATTTAAGGCGAAGTACATTGAAAATAGTGTACTTCACCTCACTTCGCCTTGCTTTAGGCTCCAAAGGTGAATTTTGCAGTGATTCATGTGATTTCAGGTCACATGGGCTCTAGATTGTTCTGCACAGCCTCAGTTCGGGGGAGCGTGTAGGAAGCTGTAGGAAACAGTCTGCTCTGAGAGCTCTCTGCAATTCAAACCTTCTAAAAGCTGTTAAAAAACACCCTTTTTGAGTAACTTTAGTACATCGATTGCAGGAAACCCTCCTGTGCTCATACCATCCAGCGTTTATTGTTTGTGTGTGGATTTTGAATGTTAATGTACAACATTCAGTCTGTGTACTGAGAGACAGTGGAAGTGTGCTTTGGGGGAGGGACGTATCTGTGGTGTAGGTAGATTTAAGTTGGAGAAATAGGGAGTTCTTTGTTTTTTGGTTATATTTTTCTTGTATAACTGACTGTGTTAATGTACACACAGTAATATTTTCAGTAATTGTTGACATTTTTTGGCTGATTGTATGTTGTGGACCTGGTGCAGAAGTGCATAATTTCAGGTTGTTTAAAATACGTGGTATATTACTGAAGTTTTCCATTTGCTACGCATTACTTGTAGACAAATTGTGTGAGTGTGTGTGTGCGGTACGTGACATCAAATATTACACCTTTTATTGTGCCACAGTGTAATTGCAGGCACAGCAGTGTGAACCTGCTATCCACTGCACCTGTGTGATTTTGTACTGCCGTTGTGGTATCTTTTCTTGGTTTTGCACTGCCATAATCTGCAGTCAGTGCCCCCCCCCCCACCGGCAAAAGGTATTCTTTTCCAGATTGAATTGTTTGTGACTTGAGCACCACTGGTTACTAACTTACTAGTTAAGGTGTTGTTGAACTTGTTGTGACTTTGTGTCTGTATCTCTTGTTGAAGCCACAGTTGTTTTTTTGGCTTCACATCCAGTGTTCCCCCAGGCCCTGGCCCCCACCCAGAGTTAACGTTCCAAAATCTAAATTTGCTTAGAATATTCTTGCTGATCCCCCAAAATGCCTACAAAGAGACATGCAAGCAAAGCTGTTTCTCACCATGGCACTGCTGCCAGTGGTAAGATTGTCTGTGGGCATGGTAGTGTGCAGAAGTGCATTGCTGATGTGAGGAAAGGTATTTCTCCTTCAATGTTTTTTACAGCGCAATCGGTAGCTTCACTCATAATTGGAGGAGATTATGTTGTCCCAGCTGGTGGTGTTAGTGCAGTTGCTGGTGGTGGTATGAGTATTGCTGCCTCAAGTTCCAGTTCTCACCAGTTTACTGTGTCCAAAAATATAGTGGAGTGTGAAGCAGTGCCAGTGAGTGACAGTGTAGATGATGTCATACTCCCCGGTAACGTCCCAGTAACTGAACATGAGGATTCTGATCATCATGTCAATGATAGCACACAGTGTCACATTTCTTCCACCACAGTTCAGGTCACGCATTTGCCATGCAGTGATTCACAGTGTGGTGAAAAAATGTTTGGTGATGGTTGTGTTGATGATGATGAATCTGATGATCATGATGTTACTGTGGTTGCAACATGCAGTCCACATGCCAGCATCCAAGCAGAAGATGTGGATGTGGGTGATGTTGACGAATATGATGATGATGATGTAAGTGACCCCAGTTGGGAACCAGACAAAAAGAAATTCAAGGTGGCTGTGTCTGGGTCTGTTTGCATTAACCCCCCTCCTCTGTAAAAAGTTGTGATTTACCAGATGATGATGTTAATGATGACCCAGTAATAATGATAGGTAGTCGTGGTGGTCAGTTGCAGTTTAAGTGTGTCCTGCCTGAAAAATCATGTAGCACACCCCCCACTTCATGGCTTAAAAAAACGGAGTCCAATAAGCAGCATCGGGGGGACATGTTAAAGCTAGAGCATCACAATCCCTTGTTTGTTTTTTGTGAAAGATGCAAATGATGAATCAGTTGCAATCTGCCAAGTTTTCCATGCGTGTGTGAGGCGAGGTAAAAAGGGGAGCCATCTGGGCACAGGGGGACAGCATACACATCTTAAGAACAGGCACATGACACTGTGGACCCAGCACAAGATGGCAGCTAATACCACAGTGGGGCGTTCACCCTCATCATCAACCATAACGAGCATGTCATCCTCTTCCATGACTGTAAAATCAAGTAGGAAATTAAATGTGTGCAGTAGTGTAGAAATAAGAGCCGAGGATTACCACAGGCATGATGAGGTGGAGAAGCATGATGATTTTGAAATCTTATCCAGTGGTGGTGAAAGTAGCAGTTTTGGTGGTGGTGGTCAATGCAGTATGTCTAGTGCAAGTGATACATCAACCTCTGTTGGTAAATCTGGGAAAATAACTGCATTTGTGGGTTTGTCATCACCTGTGCAACTGTCTTCATCACACATCCACACTCCATCCCCTGCCATTTGCACAGCAGAACCATTTTCTCATCACACCCCGTGTAAAACGTTTAAGTTAGTCTACGTTACAGAGTGTTTTTGCACATAAGCTGAAATACCCACCCAATCATACAGCGTCACATGAACTTAATGCTGCTGTAGCTGAAATGTTGGCAATTGATCTTTTGCCCTTCTCCTTTGTGGAGAATTCTGGGTTCCAGCGGTTTGCTGCACGTACCTGTCCAAAATGGGAAGTCCCATCCAGGACATACTTTTCTACCCATGCTGTCCCCGAGTTGTACTGTACTGTGTCCGACTCTGTAAGACATGTCCTTCTACATTCCTCCTCTCCATTCATCCATTTAAGTATGGATATGTGGACAAGTGGCAAAACAGCGGGGAGTTCATATTTGTGTATAACTGCACACTGGGTGCAGGTGCCGTGGTTGTTCGTGCTGTTGGTAGTGTGAATAATCAGTGTAGTAAGGTGGAGTGTCGTCGCAGCACTCTTCCAGGAATTCAACAGCATGCAACGATTGCTATGCGCAATGTGACCTGTTCACACACTGGTGAAAACATGTTGGACTTGGTACTGACTGAAATTGACAAGTGGCTGAACTCCCTGTCCCTGAGAGCTGGGTTCATAGCAAGTGGCAATGGGTCAAATGTGGTGCAATACATCATGAATGGTGGCTTTGTTTGGGTTCCATGCATGGCTCACTGTTTAAATCTTGTGGTGCAGGAGTTTCTGCAGCACCCTGATATAAAGGAAATGCTGACAGTTGCACGCTGTATCTGTTCTCACTTTTCACGCTCTGCAAAGGCCCGTGACCAGCTTCGGCAGTTGCAGATCCAAAGCAGCCTCCCTCAGCACTGCTTGAAGCTGGAAGCTGTCACCCGGTGGAACTCCACTTTATACACGGCAGAGGTTGTATGAACAATACAAAGCCATCTCAGAATATCTTCTCATGCACACTAGCCGTGACAGTTCTGGGGCCTCCATTTCTATGACGAGTGAATAGTGGTGCCTCATGGACTCTGTAATAACAATTTTGAGGCCTTTTGAACATGCCACACAGGCAGTGAGTGGCGAGTCTGCCTCCATTAGCCAATCAATTCCACTGCTGCAGGTGATGAGGCAGACATTGGTGAATGTACAGCATAGCCTTGATGTTGCCAGAAACAGTGCTAGCAGTGTGTTGCTGAAACACATGCTGACAGTATTTGACCAGAATCGTCACATCTTGAGCATTCAGCGTTGTGACAACTTTGCAATAGCAACAATGCTGGACCCACAATACAAATGTGGAATTGCCTCAGTACTGGAGGGTGGGCCTGAACAGGTAAAAAATCTCAGTGGGCAACTGGTGCACTTGGTTCATGGGGCACAGAAGTCATGTGCCAAAGTCAGCAAACCTCAGCAGCATAATCAGGCTGAAGGTGAACCTGGAGGAGTAGTATCAAGCATATCCTGTAAGGGCAAGAGGACGGCAGATCCAGGTGGTATGTCATCAAAACTTGTTGGCGTTAACCCACTTTGGGAGGCTTTGTCACAAGTGGGGATTTCTGACATAAATGATTCCAGAGAACAGGATGATGCATCAACCACTGGACTTAGAGCAGCACAGGGAATGGTTGAGTCATATTTGTCTGAAAACAGGCATCTGTCAATCACTGATGATCCCCTTTTATACTGGAGTGGAAAGGTCAGTGAATGGCCAGAGCTGACCACTGTGGTACTGAAGTACCTGACATGCCCACCTTCCAGTGTGAGTGTCAAGAGGGTATTCAGCTCAGCATGTGCAATAGTTCGGGATCATTGTACAAACCTCTCTCCTGCAAATGTCAGTTTGCCGACATTCATAAAAATGAATGAGAGGCACATACCAGATCAGACTGCAGCCTCAGCATTTGTACCCTGGCATAGTCATGGTTTTGCTGATGTTATAGAAAGGGACCATCCGGGTGGCAGTGGCAGTGGCAGCATGAAATGGCCTACCACCGATGTAGATGATGACACAATGGAGAAAGAATTTCCCAGTGGTTAGAATTCAGTTATAGATGACTACGAGGGCAGCTTTCTTTATGAGGATGATGATGATGATGAGGTTAATGTTGGCAGGTTTTAACTTAAGTGGTTAAAAGGCTGTCACATTTGTTGTATGATACATGTTTTCTTTTTCATGAAGTTAAATCAGTGTCCCACTCAGAGTGACTAAAATTCCACATATCACTATACATTTGTAATTTCACAGAGCACAATATATCCTGACCCCTGGACTACCACCACCATAAGACCGCTGTAAGCCACTGCCACCATAGGGAATGTCACTGTTTGCCCCCTGGACTACCACCACCATAAAACCATTGTTAGCCACTGCCATCACCACCACATGCAGGAAGATGTGAGAGGGAATGTCATCATCTGCCTCAGCTATGACCACCACCACCCACCATCACCATTGTGACGATGTTTTCCAATACATGTCTTGACCATGCCAAGGCAGAGGGATTTGAACAGGAGACCACATCCATCAGCCACAGGCACAAGGCTTCTTACTATGAATACTATAAAGTAAGTATGAGTACTAATGGTGTTCATGCTATTCAACTTCCTTTAGCTGTGTGTTTTGTTTTCTGTAGCTTTTCCGAGCTGCAATGGTCAAACACAAACTGTCAACTTATTTTATTTTTTTTACAGGTTAGCATTAACAACAAAGGACTGTCCTTCACTGAATGTCTGTATCAATGGTACAGCAGCAGTACTCTCTACAGAAACCTATGGGATATCCATTTCCAATCCATACTGGTAAGTATATCAATTTTATTTCATCTGTTCCTTTTTTTTCATAAGAGTGCAAAAAATCTGACTATTGATTCATAAACTAGGTGACATGTACATCACAAAAAATATTTCTGCAACATATCATGCACTGTATTCCAAATTTGCAGCTGCAGCCATGACAGTGTTGAAAAAGTTTGACCCAGCTTGTGTTACTTGACAAGATGTGGTTTTAAAATGTAACTTGAGTTGAGATGCAGGGACACTGACACAGTGTATTTGTTACAGCCTGGTACTAAATTGAATTGTGATCTGATGATAGCAGTGGGACAGCTTGCTATCTGTGTTAATCCAGATACCCGTGGTGGAACAGCCACGGCTTAAACATAATGTCTTACTACTGCAATAAAGTTGTAAAAAGTCCTTCATTTCTTTTTTTAGGAAACTTCCAGATGCTTTGTGGTATCACAGTTGCCTTATCCAAAGAACTTCTTCAACATCATGCCCCCCCCACCCCGGGCAGAGGCAGACATGCAACAAGCAGAAGTCGTTTGAATCAATGAGGACCATGACCATCATTGCCGGACTGGAGAAGGATGCAGATCAAATCTGTGAAGAAGTAACCAAATAATAAACCATTAATGAGACCTACCTGCAAATATGCTCCCCCCCCAAAAAAAAAAAACTTACCTTCATTGGCTTGACAGTATTCCATTTCCAAAATTCTCATCAAGCATGGGACTGTGCACACCAACAGTATGTGACCTGCTGTGATACAAAACAATGAGTATATGTGTATATGTGTGTGTGTGTGTGTATATATATATATATATATATATATATATATGTCAACCTCCACCTAAAATATATGTGTGTGTGTATATATATATATATATATATATATATATATATATATGTCAACCTCCACCTAAAATATATATATATATATATATATATATATATATATATATATATATATATAAACTCACCAAGGCTACTATTAGTGTACACACAAAGGGCACCCTTCCATCTGGTTGAGGTGATCACATCGCCGCACACTTCGGACAAGCAACAGTTCTCTCACTGTCATCATTTGTGATGGAACATTTAATGGTCATTCATGTCATGTTATCCCTCCTTAGCATGGTTTGGCAAGACACTGTGCATCATGACATCATCATCACAGTAAGGTCAATACACTCAGCAGCATTACATGTAAGTGCAACAGCAGCAGCACTTGTGAATTTTCTGGACACAAGACAGTTGGATTTTGGGAATACAGAAACATTCTGGGGACTCTGTGTGACCACTGCATGCATGAGCGACTGCGCAATAAATTCTGGGGGACTTTGCATGTGGTGTACCACTCCCATTTTACTTCATCAGCACTTGTGAATTTTCTGGACACAAGACAATTGCATTTTGGAGATGCAGAAAAATTCTGGGGACTCTGTGTGATCACTGCGTGCATGAGTGACTGCGCAATAAATTCTGGGGGACTTTGTATGGGGTGTACCACTCCCATTTCACTTCATCAGCACTTGGGAATTTTCTGGATACACGGTAATTTTGGTGACTGCGTGTTGTGAGCACATAATGTCATAAATTATAAATTAATGTCTATTTCAAAAAATAAATATTTCTGGAGCCTCAGTAATGTTTACTTTGTGTCGGAACTCATGAAGTGTTTGTCAAAAGGTAGGACTGAGCAGTGCAAGTATGCTGTGCTAAACTGCATGTGTGCCATTAGTGTTCTTCCCTGTGTGTGCAGACATTGTCCAGCTTCATGCAAACATATATATATGGTGTGACGTGTTACAGTATGTAAAGAATAAAGATAAGAAAGAATATATGATGTATATTTTATTTGTACCATCATCACTGGCGGAGTAAGTGATATGATATTTTTTCAGAGGTCTCGGTCCACTGTGCACCTCAGTCACTCACAGTGCACACATGACTTTGCAGAGATAATAGCACAAAAAACGCATGCTTTTCAACAAACCATACACAACAGACATTAAACATTGTTGAGGCACCCAAAATATATTATAGTGTACAGACATTTTAAAGTTGGAATACATAACTGGTCCTTCTGTCCACTGCCACCACACTGAGCAACCACTGGTGCTGTGTCATTATGGTATACATCAACTGATACAAAACTGACACCGCCTGTCTAAACTACAAAGACATCACTTATTCAAGAACAAAAAATGAAAAAAACTGTGGTAGCACAGTGTGTTGGCATTTGGCAGTGAGTGAACTGGACCTTATATATTTTCTGACTTTATAGTGTCTGTATACCATCCATCAAATATTTTGGGTGTCTCACCATAACCAATACTTCATGTCTGTTAGGTATGGTTTGTTGAAAAGCAGGATTTAAAGTTGATAAATGATCTCCTAAAAGTCATGTGTGCACTATGTGACAAAGGTACACTCTGGCCAGAGACCTCTGAAAAAATATCATATCACTTAACCGCTGTTGCTGATGGTGACAATAAAATATATGTTATATATTCTTATCTCTATTCTTTATACCATAAACACTGCAACAAGTCAGCATATATATACAGTATGTTTGCAAGAAGCTGGACAATGTCTGCAGTTGCACACACACACAGGAAACAACACTGACTGCACACATTCAATTTAGCACATTATACTTGCACTGCTCAGTCCTGCTTTTCCACAACCACTCCGCCACAGAAAGTAAACATTACTGAGGTAACGGATTATAATAACAGGACAATAAGGAGCATGTATGTAAGTATGTGTATGTATATATTTAACCTATTACTGTGGCCTTCCCTCTATCTTTGATATTAAACAAAAGGCAAAACACTACAGGGGTGGGGGGAGGTGTGCTGCCAAAAAAGCTAATGGGGGAGCCCCTGCTGGTCCAGCAGCAGCTGGAGCAGTGACACAATATGTAACTGTTGTTGCTCTATCTGGTCGAACTGCTGCTGGACAGCACCCACCCTTTCGTTATTTTCTTCCACCACATCCCACAAAAGCACAATGTCTGCCTGAGTTGCATGCATTGTGGGTGTCCACTGGTGGTGGTACACCAGGTAGTGGTGGTGGTGAGGGTGGTGCTGATGGCAGTGGTGGAGCAGCAGTTGCTGTGTCCCTCCTCCTGCTGCAGCAACACACAACAGCAGCACCCTCTGCCACTGCCACAGAAGGGCCAGCAGGTGGAGGCCTGGCCTGTTCTGTGGCAGCCTTCCACTCCACCTTGTGGTGGTTCAACATATGGGTGCACTGGCCTCCAGTCCCCAGATGTGTCCCCCGGGGGCTATGGCACACCTCCACCTCACAAAGTCTGCATATGACAAGGCTGCTGTCCTCCCAACACAGCTGAAAAACTGCCAAACTGGGGAGCTGCGGGGGGGGACCAGGTACAAGAGGGCCAGATACAGTGCTGGCAGCCTGGTCACAGTGGGACTCAACCTACTGCCCTGAAGGCAGTGCTTCTGAAGCTCCTGCGGCTGCCACTGGTGGTGGACTTGGTGGTGCTGCTGTGGCTGCTTCTGGGGGGGAGGACCAAGGAATTTTGAGCAGTCCAGCACCACCCGGCAACACCCCCAACACGTGCACACTCCTCCCCTCCTGCCAGCAATGCTGCCACATGGTTCCACTGCCCCGGCACAGTTCCACTCATTCCCTCCTTACTTGGACAGTCCAGATCCTGTCCCTGCTCCATTTCAAAAAATCCCTCTTTCCCTCTCTGATGAGCAATGGCAATGACTTCACAGACACTACACAACACAGAACACACACTCACACAACACAGGCACACACAGAGTCACACACACACACACACACACACACACACACACACACACATATGAACAAAACTAAGCTTATAAAACAAATTAGTCACTACAACAAAAAATGAACTACCAAAACAGTACCAAAAAAACCCTAAACAATTAGTTTTTAAAAAAGCTTTTCGGTTTGAGCACGTTTACCAACAACAACAATCCTCTTTACTCTTCTCCTACAAAATTCCTCCTCTCTGTTACTCAGCACAGGAGAAAGTGAACGTATCTGCTTGTATGACTCACTTCCTTTCTGCCTGGCTAAAGCATGTGACTTACAGTACTGCAAGCCATGTGATGTGTGTGGGGGGCTGCCTATATTGTTGTCACTTCACCTTACTTCGCGAGAAGATGGAATGACAACACAAAGTCATAATAACAAGGCAAAGTGAGCACTTTCCAGTGACCACTTCGTGTAGCATTACAACAACGTGAAGTGGCCACTTCGCGTTCACTTTGCCAGTGAATTTTAATTTTGCCGCATCTCTAGCAACGTTCAAATAGATGGGCAAAATGAATTGCCTCAAAAAGAACATCCTTTTCTTTCTAGTCATGGACCATGATTTCCACCTTGTAATTTTATTTTGTGCTGTCTCCATTTTTACTTCTCAGTTTATTTGTGCCACATTTTGTACTCCAAACGTCATGCTCAGAATTTTAATAGCCCCAGTTTTCAATGGTATTAAAAAATCTTTCATCTGTGTGGCTTGTCCTAGTACCAGTGCTTGACTTTTACCTAGATTTACTGTAATGCCTGTGTGTGTACTGTTTTCTGAAAAGACGGCTAAGGCTCTAGTGCCTGAAGGCAAATCTCCCACTAGTAGGATGCAGTCATCTGCACAGTCGGAATCTTTGCCCAGTTTGATGTTATCCTGTGTGTGGATAGGTTTTATATCTTCAACATTCTCTATTTTCCATAGTAAAGGGTCCATACTAAACACATATAAAAGGGGACTAAGTGGACACCCCTGTGTCACCCTGTTCAGGAGATACATGGGGGTCCCTAGGTTGCCATTCACTAGAGAATGTATCTGGGCCTCACTGTACAATACCTGTACCATATTTCATCCAGAATTTGCAATCTGAGGTCAGAAGGCTTAAAGGCCTCTAATTCTTTATTTCCATAGGGTCTCCCTTCTTAAACAAGAAAAACATTATTCCTTCTGTCATGCTGGCTCCTAATGTCTCATGGCTGGAGACGGCTTCTAATACTTCCTGCAACATAGGGCAGATCTGTTCAGAAAATATTTTATAAAATTCATTAGGTATGCCATCACACCCCAGGGCCATCCCACTAGACAGTGATTTGATGGCTTCCTCAATTTTCAAATTCTGTGAAGGGTTCACGTAGATGTTATTTGGCTGTTTCTGAAAGCTGTGGAAAACCCATGTCACCTGGGAATTCCCCTAGAGTTATATTATCTTTTCTTCAAAATTTCTAATCTATATGTTGTTGCACTATCTGTTGAAGGTATCTGATGTCAGTGACCTTCTGTCCTGCTTCATTCTTTAAAGCTATCATTGCTCTCTGTTTTAGCCTGTCCCCATTACTCTCGTATGGGTTTACATGGAATTTGGAACCATGGGTACCAAACTTCTGTTCCATTTTTCTGGGATTTTTCCCTGTCATATTGATATGAGAACATTTGTTTCTTTACTTTAGCTAGCTGTTCACTCAGGTCTATCCCTGTTTCTTTCATTTGCATCAGTATTTTTAAGAATCTAGCTCTCAGCCCCAAATATTTGCAATACTTGGTCTTAAATGTTCTATGTGATACTTGAATCATTAAATGTTTTAAAACCATTTTTAAGGCAGCATGGGCATAGCCATGCTGTCTTATTGCTATGAAGTAGAGGAGGAAAGGGGACAGAAATGCTATCATGTGTCTCTCCACAGTGCTACAGTCATGTTCCCAGCATTGGCTTTCCACTGGCCCTCCCATCCACAGACCTGACATCTCCCTCTCTTCCCCCTCCTGATGCAGCACTGAATAAATAGTTCTCTACAGTTTTTAAAAACACAGGATTTAATCACCCTTTCCAAGCATATTCTGCTGTCAGTTTCTTATCAGGCTAGCACTAGCACCTTGAGGAATTTGAGTCTCACAGGCTGAATTGATTGTAGTTCCTGAGTGAAGAGTGCAACAGGCTACATTGAACTTAGCAGAAAGTAAACAGAACTGCAGGATTTTTTAAAGCACATTTAGGTAAGCAAAGCTTCTGTTGGTACAAAGCACCTGAGAGACTGTAACTGCTTCTTCTTTAAAACCCCTTAGTTAAACAACTGTGACATTATATTTTCCAGAAGCCTGTTTAACAAACAATTTAAGATCAATGGCAAATGGTTTTTAGTGTTTTTGCTGCATTGAGTTCTGTTCCTGGTATCTAGCAGTAGTGCTGCTGTTTGAAGCATTGATTTATTGGGAACACTTTTTATTTTTTCCTCCTGGAGTTTTAGCCTCTGAAGAGGAAGTCAAAAGGAAGTCTGTTCTATGTTCAGCCTCTTTCTGCCTGGTCAAACAGTGCTTTGAGGACATCATAGGTGCTACCTTTTGTCCCCCAGAGGAACTCTGAGTGGCATTCCAGCAGGTTAGTTCAATAAACAACTAAGCACGCCTGCAGCTTGTTCAGAGCTGAACAGCACCGTAACTACTATGTGTCCAGACAAGCACACCAAAGGTTAAACAGTTATCAGCCCCCTCATAAAATACTAGTACACTATTACCATGCAGCAGGACCCTTCTGAGCTGTTCAGCAGATAGATATCGGCTCCCAGAATGACACAGCAAATGACATCATTAGTACAGTAGTCTTAGACTGCAGTACAGTTGAGACGACCAGACACAGTGCTTTGGGCAAACTCACAATAATAGGTGACAAACTATTATTTCAAACCCAATTTTAATAAAACAGTACAAGTGCCATGTGGAACTATGTGGTTAATGCAACAGATGCAAAAGCATGCTTTTTAAATTGCAAGCATTTTATTTTTATTTATTTATTTATTTATTTGTGCGGCTGGCCAGTTCCAGATATCCCGTTTGCGGTTTTGACTCATTCGGCTTTGGGCTATATGAAATCAGCCCAAGTTGTTTGCTCCTGCATCACCAGATCAGCTGCTGTATGAGGACCATGAAGCAACCCTTCCCCTGCTTCAAGAAACAACTCCACAGGTCTTATTTTGTTGGCTCATCTCCAGTGTCTGGGTACAATGAGTAGAAATCAGGGTAGCTCCTTGAGACAAGCTTTAATAATCATTGTGTTACCACCTATTCTTCATTTCACTGCTAGTTTAATGGTTCAAGAGACTGGGCCATCTAGCTACTGGACACAAATAAAACTGCATGCCAAATCAACATGTCTTCTTTCATCAAGGGCTCCAACAACAGCTGCAACCCCAGGCACCATTTAGGCTAGCTTGTTTTACATCTGGGTATCAGTATATTTATAGGACTGCAAAGTGGAACTAAATGCATGCCAGTATCCTGGCTCAAACCAGTAAGGATAAAATCATTTGACCAGATTTGCCCCTTCCTTGTTATGCTCCCCCTAAATAAACCTGATTGGTGTTGCAATGTTATATTGCCTCACGAATGTTTACTGGTGGTCTGTTACTGTGTTTGAAATATTCCTGGCAGCCGGCCCATCGGCACAGCGGTTGGATTTCCGCTTGCGACGCGCGGCGACCAGGTTGAAACAGACTCGGATCGTAGGAGGGCTGGCCCGGGGAAGGATCGGCGTCCCATGGGCGGCTCTCCTTCTCCGGGGGAGCTGGGTAGCAGTCGGCACGGCGGGACCCAGCCGGGAGGCTAGGGATCACCCACGCCGGCCGTGCTTACGCCAGGGGAGGGAGGAGAGGGCAGACGCCAGCGCCATTGCATGTCCCCGCCTCCCTCAGGGAATGGGCTAATAGGGTAAAACCACGCCCAGCGCCTATATGACGCTTATCTCGGGACTGATTGGTCACTGAGCCATTCCCCGACCAGTTACTAGTTCCGTGGTCCGATACCGGGGGTTGGAACCGCGGCCCCACTCTCTGGGGGGGAAGCCAGGGATGACTGGGGAGTTGGCAATGTCCGGTGACCGGGGATCCCGGAGTCCGTGACCAGGCTGAGGATGGACGGGGCGTGAAATAAAGAGCAAATTTAAAAAAAAAAAAAAAAAAAATGAAATATTCCTGAACATGCATGCCTGATAACCATTGTTTGCAGGGGGTTCCAGGAGGTCACACTGAAGCCCAGACCACGGTAAGTGGGAAACCTATGAGCATATTGTTAATATCTGTTGACAAATGTATTGTGAATGTTGTGAGAGATTACTGCTTGTTCTAAGGTATAGGACCACTAAGTGGGGTAGTGAGTAGGCATAGCTTCCCACAGGGCTGTAACAAATTTAATAAATACCCACTGAAACTTACTCTGGGTGGAGGCACCAAAACACTGTGTTTACTATGGGTGGGCAAACCCTGGTACTAGCTAGTTATGAACCCAGGTCCCTCAACATGTGGACAGTAATAGAGGCAGGGGTTGTGACCCTAGAAGTAGTGCTACAAGCCTGTGTTGTATCATGAAAAACCAAGTGCTCTACACAGGGAACATCTTTAGGAACCACAGAGATTTATTACATGCTTCTAACAAGGCAGCCTTCTTGTGACTACAGAGAGAGAGAGAGAGAGATTCTGGATCTTTCTAACAGCAATGCTACTATTGCTCAAGATCTATATTCTCTTAGAGTTTGTAAAGTCCATGCCGCCCTCTAGCAGTACCTCATAATACTACACTACAGCTGCATACAGTATATATCATTCCCACTCCCCCTTAAAGAGGCTACTACTTTTTTTTTATTATTATTATTTAACATTCATAGTCCTTCAAATATGAGGGAGGTCTTCTGTTCCTTGAAGAGTGCCTAAGCTCTAAATCTGGAACTGAACTATCTACAGCTGAGGAATTTCCAAACACAGTTGACAAAGTCACTTTTTAAATTTTCCGTGCACATGGTACATGTGTCATATCAGTGACAGATGTCTCTGGATTACTTGGGACGTCTGTGGTAAGTGGTAACCCTCCTGATTTCTCATGAATCTCTAAGGAATTGGGTTGGTTATGGAAATTGGCCCTTTTCACAGAGTTTTCAACCTCTGTGTCCACAGCTCTGTCCAGTTAGCTGTACCTCCTGTGGATTTGATCCACATGACAGCGCACTATTCTGCCATCTCCCAGCAACACTTTGTAGAACAGAGGTCCTGTCACTTCATGAATAATTGCAGGTATCCATCTCTTTCATTGACCAAAGTTGTGGCTGTACACTGAATCTCCTGTCACAAAACATCGTGCTTTTGTGTGCTTATCATGCTTTTCCTTGGTTTTTAACTGTTTCTGTAACACCTTTCCTTTGAAATGAGGGTGTAACAAATCCAAGGCTGACCTCAATTTCCAATCCATTAATATCTTGGCTGGTGACACTCCTGTTGTTGACTGTGATGTTATTCTGTAGCTGAACAATGCGCAAACTACTTTTGTTTCTAACGTACCTCCATTTTCTTTAAATGCTCCTTGAATGTTTGTACTGCTCTTTCTGCTAACCCATTTGACAAAGGGTGATATGGAGCAGAAGTTATGTGGGTAATTCCATTCCTTTCCATAAATTCTTTAAATTCCATGCTAACAAAAGGAGTTCCATTGTCAGATACTACCATCTCGGGTATGTCATGGTTACTGAAGCTTATTCGGAGTTTCTCTACAGTAGCTGCTGACGTTGCTGAAGTCATTGGATAAACATCTATCCACTTGGAATGTGCATCCACAATAACTGGGAACATACTTCCAAGAAATGGACCAGCATAATCAAAATGTAATCGCCTCCAAGGTTTCTCAGGCCACTCCCATGGGTGGAGTGGAGCAGTGGCTGGAGCTTTCCTATGTCCCTGGCACATGTCACAATGTTGAACCTTACTTTCAATTTCTTCATCCATCTTGGGCCACCACATTTAACTTCAAGCCAGTGCTTTCATTCATGGCATTCCAGGGTTGCACTGGTGCAACTGCTTAAGGACAAGTTTATGACCTTGGGGCGGCACTACAACACGAGCCCCCATAAGACACATCCATCCTGCACAGTGAGCTCAGTTTTTCTGGAGAAGTATGGTGTGAACTGGGTTTCTGGGACTACTTTGGGCCATCCTCACAGAATGTACTCCCGGACCTTTGCCAGCACATAGCCTTTTCCAGTCCAGAACCTGATCTGAGCAGCTGTCACTGGTGAGGCATCCATGTGGTCCATTAACAACACTCACTCTTCACAAGGAGCTTTGGTTGGGCCCTCTGGTATGGGAAGATGACTCAAGGCATCAGCGTTACCATGGTCCTTACCTGCCTTGTACACTATGGTATACTCATAAGCTCAAAATGTGGCAGCCCACCTCTGGATCCTTGGTGAGGCTATCTGTGGTATAGCCTTCATCTCACTGAAGAGAGAAATCAAGGGTTTCTGGTCTGTGCAGATGACAAAATGCCCATAAATATGCTTGTGAAATCTCTGCACCCCAAACATCACAGCCAATCCCTCATTGTCTAGCTGTGAATAATTTTTTTAGCAGTTGTTAAAGTCCCTGACACAAATCAAATGGGTTTGTCAGTTCCATCAATCATGCGGTGCAACAAAACCGCACCAACACCATATGGTGAAGCATCACAGTAGAGAATGAAGTCTTTGTCTCCATCATAGTGAACTAACTAACACATCTGACAATTAGAGTAATTTCTCGGAAGCCTCAAACGTTTTCTCTTCCTCGGCTCCCCAATGCCATTTCACTCCTTTTCTCAAGAGCTGATACAAGGACATCAAAAGGGTTGATAGGTTTGGTAAGAACTTGTTATAATAATTCAACAGTCCCAGATACGCTTTCAATTCAGACACATTATTGGGTGCGGGGGCCTTTTGAATTGTCTGTACTTTTTCTTTTACAGGCTGCAGTCCTGTTGCATCTATTTTATGTCCCAAAAACACCACTTCCTTACCTAGGAAAGTGCACTTGCTCCATTTTAACCAAAGTCCTGTTTTTTCCAGTCTGTTTAACACTTCTTCCAAGTTTTACAGATGTTCCCCTTCTGTCCGGCCTGTTACTAAAATATCATCTAGGTACATTGCCACATGGGGGGGCTCCTTGCACCAACCTGTCCATGGTTCACTGGAAAATAGCAGGAGCAGATTAAGCATGAAAGGGTAAATGGTTATACGTGAACAGACCCTTGTGGGTATTCACAGTAACATACTGCTTGGAGTCTTCATCCAGCACAACCTGTTGGTATGCATGACTCATGTCTAGCTTTGTGAACCATTTTCTTCCTGCAAGGACTGCAAACAAATCATCAATTTTTGGAATCGGATACTGTTCCAAGCATGACACCCTATTCACAGTCAGTTTATAGCCTCCACATATCCTCACAGAGCCATCGGGCTTCAGTACAGGAACAATGGGTGCGGCCCAGCTTGAAAACTGGACCGGTCCTATGATCTTCTCTCTCAGAAGATGCTCAGGTTCAGCCTTAACCTTGGGTTTCATTGCATAAGGTACAGATCTCAGTTTAAAGAAACGTGGAGTTGCATCATTGTCCACATATATTTTTGCTGTGGTACCCTGTAAAGTTCCCAGATCTTCCTTGAATACCGCTTCATGTTTTGCAAGCACCTCCTGCAGTGTCTACTGCTGTAACAGTGTCACCTGATTGACTGTTCTCCAGTCTATGGCCAGTTCAGCAATCCAGCCTCGGCCTAACAAGTCTGGGCCTGTCCCCGTCACCACTACCAATGGCAATTCTTTAACTGTCTCTTTGTATGTCGCTATTACTCTCACTGACCCCAGTATCTCTACAGGTTCCCCTATATAAGTTTTTAATTTAATTGCACACTTTTCCAGCTCTGCGACTTCCATCCTATTCCATAACTCAGAGTATTCTGCTTGATTCATGATGGTGACACTACATCCGGTGTCCACCTCAAATTGTACAGTTTTGCCATTAATGTCCAACATCTGAATGATCGGTGCTACTTTGGGAATATCTGCCCCTTCATAATATGCATAGATGAAGCCTGCTCTTCTTCCGTGTCCTCGCTTTCTTCCTCCCCCTGCAAGTGGAGGGTACGCTGGAAGCTTTTGGGACTGCTGCTCTTACTCTGTTTCCCTGTCTTTCTTGGTGTGTGCACTTCCCTTTTCTCTTTAATCTTATTTCTACAGGCTTTACTGATGTGGCCCTTCATTCCACATATATGGCATCTTTCATCTTCAAAGCGACACTCCTGCAGGAAGTGCTGGCCCTCACAATGGTAGCAAATTTTAGTTGTGTTCTAATTCAGCTGCTCTTTGTTCCTAAACATTTTGTTTACAGAGTCCAGTGGCTTTTGTGAACTACAACTGGGCCCAGACATTTCTCTCGACCGCAGCTGTAAATCTTTTACATTCTGACTAGCAGATTCCACAGCTTGCACCAACTTCAATGCTGTTTTAAAATGTTAAATCTGTTTCTGACAATAACCTTCTTTAAATTCTATCATCATTTATCCCACAAACCAGTCTATCTCTCAGCATTTGCTCTAAAGTTTCTCCATAATTACAGTCCTGAGCCATTTTTCTCAGCTCTGCCACATATGTTCCCACAGTCTCTCCAGCTTGTCTATTTCTAGAATTAAATTTGAACCTTTGTGCAATTTCACTCGGTTTTGGGTTAAAGTGATTTTTCAACAATTTTACTAAGTCTTTATATGATTTGTCACCAGGCTTTTCAGGGCTCAACAAATTTCTCATTAAGCTGTAGGTTTGTGCACCCACTCCACTTAGTAAAACGGCTCTTTTTTTACTAGCCTCTGTGATATCATTTACAATAAAGAAATATGACAAGATTTCACAGTATTCCTCCCAGTTTGAATTTGAGGATTAAAAGAAGCCACAGTTCCTATTGTGCCAGTCATTTCCTCTTTGAATGTAGACAGCCACTTACTGTATACCTAGCTCCCACTACTTTCTTTACTTTTATTCTCTGGATAATTTTCTTTTGCTCACTCTGGGCAAAAATGTCCCCTTTCTTTTATCCTCATTGCCAAATAATATGTTGTATCCTTAAAAACCAAACAATCTACACAGGGAACTTCTTTAGGAACTGCAGAGCTTTATTATATGTTTCTAACAAGACAGCCTTCTTGTGAATACAGAGAGAGAGATATTCTGGATCTTTCTAACAACGACACTACTATTGCTCAAGATCTATATTCTCTTAGAGGGCGCTATGCACAAAAGGTGCAGAGTGGCTATGCGTGCATATCCAGGGGTGCGTAGGCACTCTTCATCCACTGCATCCCCAGCATGGCATTCAGGAAGGGGGGGCATGCAAACTCATTGCATCCGATCCCCCTCATCTACAGAAAGCTCCATGCAGGGGGCATTATGGTGGCATGCCAGCACTACGTGGAATTTACGAACCTGCTAGTGCTGGCCACATGGGTGTGCTGGGTGGTGCAGGATTCACCAGGGCTGACCCTGTTGTAACCCACTGTGTCCCCCCACGGGCACTGCCAAGACATCACCGGGGGACTGGGATGAGGTGCACTGTGATGCCCCTGACCACTATCCTGCAGGGCTTGTAGTCCTAAGTGCAATCCCCTGACAGACAGCTACCAGGATAGCAGGCTGTGTGAGCACCAGTGTGGTATCTGAATGCACTTGTCATCAGTAAAGACAATACTCTGAGCAGTGTGTGTGTTATAGTGAAGTGCATTTTGTGTGCACATTCTGATATGTACATAAAAACACCTTTCCATAGAAATTGGACTGCTGGTTGTGTTATTATATTGAGGAAATAGAAAGGCAGCACTAGGAATAAGGATGGGGCACCATTCCTGATGGTGGAGATAATGAGGTGTGGGAGGAGAGTGGGGACATTCCTAGCAGCAATATAGTGAGTCGGTGTGCAGGACACCATGCCCACACAATGCACTCTGTGGCACAACACATGGCAGGAGGCAGTGCTGGGGGGCAATGACAGGGAAAGTACAATGCCAACACCAATTTAGAACTGTTGAACTGGGTGGCCTGCCAGAACAGCGCTTACAAACATAGTGACATTGGTGTGCCATAGCACAGGGTGGGCAGGGCAGGAGCTCAGCACAGCAGGCACAAGTGGTAGGGCAGCAGGTAACACACACCCCCAGGCACAAATAATGTCAGGGGCATGGAAGAGAACTGTGGTTTGACAGGACAGTAGAAGGTAGGGTGACTATCAGGGATGGGATGGTGCAGGACAGGACAGTAGCAAGTGGGCCACTAGTAGGGACTGGGCGATGCAGGACAGGACAGTGGCATGCATACCCACAGTTAAAGCATATCTGGATGTGGACCAGGTCCCACTGGCTGCAGTGCAACACAGGCTGAAACAGGAGGAATGTAAACAAACATACCTCCAGGGCTGCAGTACCTGTTGGTCACCTATGGTGTGGGGTGGCACAGGGCAGCCCAAGTTTAGCTCAGCACATTTAAATGAGGTTTGGAGCAACTATAATGAGATGTTAAGCAGTTCAGTTGGGCCTGAACTTGGCAATGAGGCCATTTGCATACTCTGACTTAAAATTGCTTATTTGCTTCTGGCCCATCTCAATCTGCAGGGCGCATCTAATTAGTTTGGCGCATCTCTGGACAGTGCATTTCCTCATATGCATGATATGTTGGGCACATTTAATGGATTCAGGGTATTTCAATAGGGCTCATTTCTACACATGCATGATAAGGCGTACCACACTTGACGTGTGCAGTGGAGCATGTCTGGCAGTAACGGCCATGTATTGCACATCTCTTAGCACTATGTGGTGAAGCACCATTGCCCATACATTGTGCATCCCTATGACACATCTGTGACATGCACAGAGCACAGCGTGTGCGCCTATCATGCATCGTGTGCGACCCAGCCACTGTCACTGCAGTGTCCCATCTTTGCTAACCAGCTCCAGGTGGACCTCTGTGACATATGCCATGAGTGCAGGCTGTAGGTTCTAGGACCCTTACCTGGAGCACCACTGAGCTGGCCAACCTGTTGGCACTGGTGCTGCCCCTGGAGGGCAACCTGCATGGGACTGTTGCCTTGCAGGGGATGAGCTGTTGTGTGGGTCAGGGTGGTGGTGCACCATGTGCATCACAGTGGGATACTGTGCACTGCAGATCAGTGTTGGCACCATTATGGTGAACCTCCTGCATGGCCTCTGCCCCAAGCAGGTTGCCCTCCAGAGGCAGTATCAGTGCTGGCACATACGTATGTTCGTATAAGCCAAACTGTGGGTAGCTTTGAAAGGGCATGGGACAGAGAACAGGGGAGAGTACGGGTGGGGGAGGCTGAGAAAGGCAGAGGGCAGACAAAAGGGGAGGGGGTGGGGCAGCTGCAACATAAGGGAGCTAGCTGCACACTCGAGCAGATGTTAATAGACCAGAAGGTCTGTTTCTGCTGGCACATTCGTATGTTCATATGTAGATGACCAACAGATAATAGAGCCCTGGAGGTACATTTGTTTACATTCCTCATGTCACAGCCTGTGTTGCACTGCATCCAGTGAGACCTGGCCCATGTCCAGATATGCTGGAACTATGTGCATGCATGCCACTCTCATGTCCTAAACTACCCAATCCCTTCTAGTGGACCCACATGCCACTCTCCTGTCCTGCACTGCTTCATCACTGCTAGCGGCCCCACCTGCCAATGTCCTGTCAAGCCATGGTTCTCTTCCATGCCCCTGACATTTGTGCCTGGGGTGCATTACCTGCTGCCCTGACACTTGTGCCTGCTGGGCTGAGCCTCTGCCCTGCCCGCCCTCTGGTCTGGCACACCAATGTCACTGTGTTTGTAGGCCCTATTCCTGCAGGCCACCCAGTTCAACAGTTCTAAATTGGTGTTGGCATTGCAGTTTCCCTGTCATTGCCCCCCCAGCACTGCCTCCTGCCATGTGTTGTGCCACAGAGTGCATTGTGTGGGCATGATGTCCTGCACACCGACTCACTATATTGCTGCTAGGGATGTCCCCACTCTCCTCCCACACCTCATTATCTACACCATCAGGAATGGTGCCCCGTCCTTATTCCAAGTGCTGCCTTTCTACTTCCTCAATATAATAACACAACCAGCAGTCTAATTTCCATGGAAAGGTGTTTTTTATGTACATATCATAATGCGCACAAAATGCACTGCACTATAACACACACTGCTCAGAGTATTGTCTTTACTGATAACAAGTGCATTCAGATACTACACTGGTGTTCACACAGCCTGCTATCCTGGAAGCTGCCTGTTGGGGATTGCACTTAGGACTACTTCTTTTAGTCCTATCTCTTTTGGGAGCATTGCGCTGCCTGTTCGGGCTGAAAATAGAGTTGTGCAGAGCGTTCATGGGCATGCCCCCTCCAGATGCGCCCAATACATTATACTTTATCTTTGGTGCATCCTGAGATGCGCCAGCCCATTTCTGCTCTTTGAATATAGCACTTGGGCACATCTCTGAGATGCACTGAGCGCATCTGCTGTGAAAGTGTCACCCAAGCTCAGTAACCTGGGTGTGGCTGCTGCCCAAGCCTTTAATGACTCAGTAGTTCAGCACATGTACTGAAGCCTGTAATAAACATGCAACACTCATCTTACAAAAAGTCAGGGAACCTGGGGACAAAATACAGTGAAACAAATCATTTGATGGATAACTAGATTCACAAACTGCCATTTTTTTTGAAAAACCTAGAACATTAATAATGGAGCTATTTGCTACATAATGTCATAAGTTACAAACAACTGGTTTATAGTATTAGAAAGGGGAGATTCACAGCTTTCCAGTGGTGTATAACGTACAGTATGTGTTCCTATCACTTATTATTACAGAATAAATGGCTGATTAATTTCCTTTCCTGTTCTTAAATTGGTAAAATACTGAAATTAGTTTTCAGAAGGCAGCAAAGAAAAACTCTAACCTTCAGTAAACAGGTGAAATTCAGTTAAAACATACAAGAATAAGGTAATCCTGGAGCTACAGATTTTTTGTTTTGTTTGGTAATGCCACCTGTTTTACCGGGCAAATAAAAATATTACACAACACAACATACTGTATAACTTTTCAAAGCACTGGAAGAAGACAAGTACAGGATGGGTTTATCTGGTGTTAAGTGGCTTACACAAAGAACACATATAACAGCATGTTTTGTTAAAAGCCAAATAAAACTTTTGAAAACAAAGATCTTTAAAAAAACAACTAAAAAACAAAAGCTAAAACAAGTACAGTTGTAAACTAACAATTTAATAATACACATTGTGCATATTCCTTCCTGAGTCACACAATTTAAGGAGCTTTTACTTGCAGTGAAGCTGAACAGAAACTGCTGGAGTCCTACAAAATCTCAGGGGATGCTGCTGCACTCTGATTGGTTACACAAGTCATGTGCTTTTCATTGTGTTGCGCTCAGTTCAGTATGTGTTGTACACATATTGATGTATCACAACATATCAGCTTGCTCTATAGACACCTTGGCACATGTTACACTCTATTCAGTCTATGCCTTGCAAGTTTGGCAATGATTCAGTTTGTTGTATGCGCATTTCAGTGTGCAACATACACATTTTAATATATAATTTTATTTTTGGTACTTCATAACCATTTTATTTATTTACTACAGTACACATTCAGCAAGACTATCAATATAGTAAATAAATATAATCTACAATTCAGTATATGTCATATTAATTTTGGTATACATTATAATAATTTAAGTATCTTAATGATTTAGGTGCATGTGATCACCATTTTGGTATGAGTCTTATCCATTTCAGTATGGGTCCTATCCATTTCAGTGTGTGTTTTATTCATTCTGGTATATAATACATGCATTGTAGTATTTTCTTATTGATTTTTGGTATGTGTCATATGCATTTCTGTATGTGTCGTATCTATTTCAGAAAGTTCCATATTCATATTAGAATGTGTCATACTCTCCCTTTTTGCTTGCCCCTCCCCTACAGATTCCACACTCCTCCCCTGTGTTACCCCCTGTGTTTGTCCCATGCCATCTTGAATCCCTCCACTGTTTTGGCCTGCACCGCCTCCTCCAGCAGACCATTCCAGTGTGCCACCATCCTCTCAATGAAGTAATGCCCCCTAATGTTTCCCCTAAACCTAACCCACTCCACCCTCATTCCATGTCCTCTAGTCTCTGCATCTACCTTCCCCAAGAATAAGCTCTTCCCCACTTTACTGACCCCATTCATATATTTAAATGTTTCTATCTTATTCCCCCCTCTCCTTTCTGGTCTTCAGTGAGTACATATTCAACACCCTCAACCTCTGCTCGTATGACTTCCCATTTAGCCCATGACCCATTTTAATGGCCCTTCTCTGTACCCTTTCCATGCCATCTATGTCCTTGCATAAGTAGGGTCTCCAGAACTGATCTACATGCTCATGGTGTGGCCTCACTATGGAACTGCAGAGTGGCATTAGCACCTCCCTTCTTCTACTAGTTATTCCCCTCCCTATGTACGCCAGTCTTCTGTTCGCTTTGCCCACCACCTTGCTGCATTGGGTCCCTACCTTAATGTTGTCAGTGATTATAATCTCCAAATCCTTTTCCGGCTCAGATGCAACCATTTCTGCACCCCCCGTTGTGCATGTGGTTCATGGATTCTTCTGTCCCAAGTGCATCACTGTGCATTTTTTGGCATTGAATTTCAGTTGCCATGTTTTCGGCCAACCCTTCAGAATCCTTAGATCTTTCTTCATAACTTCCACTCCTTCTGGGTTGTGCACCGCATTGCAGATTTTCGTCTCATCTGCAAAAATGCAGACTGTCCCCTGCAGCCCCGCTGCTATATCACTAATGTGGATGTTAAACAGAATAGGCCCCATCACTGAACCCTGGGGGACCCTACTCATCCCCTCTACTTCCCCAGAATGCACCCCATTGACCACCACCTTCTGGATTCTACCCATCAGGCAGCTCTCCACCCACCTTGTTATTTTATGTCCCACTCCCAAAGTCTCCAGCTTATTAACCAATCTTCTATGGGGCACAGTGTCAAAGGCCTTACCAAAGTCCAGTAAGACCATGTCCACTGCCAACCACTGATCAGACACCCTCGTCACCCCATCAAAGAACTTGATTAAGTTCGTCTGACGTGACCACCCCCAACTGAAGCCATGCTGATGGATATCCTGCAGCCCCTGATCTTCCAAGTAACTAAACACCCTTTTTTCAGTATTGCCTCCATCACCTTACCCACTACTGATGTGAGGCTGACTGGGCAATAATTGCCAGCTTCCTCCCTGCTGCCACTTTTATGAAGTGGCACCACATCAGCCCTCTTCCAGTCCTCTGGCACCCATCCTGTACTGTATCTAAGGACAAGTTAAATAATCTTGCTAGTGGTGACACCAGTTGATCCCTTAGCTTCCGGAGCACCCTAGGGTGCAGGGCTTCTGGGCTCATAGCCTTGTCTACCCTCAACTCACCCAATTCCTCCCTTACCCTGCCCTCACTGATTGGACTAGGTTCCACCCCTACATCCCCCTTTCTCCCTAACACTGGACCCCTTCCTTCACCCTCTATTGTGAAGACTGAGATGACGTATGTATTTAGCACTTCAGCCTTCTCAAAATCCCCTTCCACCAGTAATCCCCCTCACCATTTACCTTCAATATTCCCTGCCTTCCTTTCCTCTTTTCCGCTATGTATCGAAAGAATGTTTTGTCCCCCCCACTTTTGGCCTGCTTAACAATTTTCTCCTCTGTTTCTGCTTTTGCCTTCCTAATCCTCTGCCCTGCCACCCTCAGTTTCTCCTTGTAAGTTTCCATATCCTCCTTCCCCTGTGTCCTCTTATATTGTCTGAAAGCCCTTTTCTTCTCCCCATTGCCCCTCTCACTTACCTGTCGAACCACAGTGGCCTCCTCCTTCTTTTGCTCTTTCTCACCTTCTCATACAGCTCTCTGTGGCTTTAAGTAGCCCCCTTTATCGTATTCCATAGTTCCTCACCCCCATATCCTCCATCCCCTTCATTTCAATCCAGAATACCTCCCTCATCTTGGGAAATTCTGCTTGCCTGAAGTCCATGACCTTAGTGATGGTTTGACTCGCTTCAAACCCTTCTCTAACCCTGAAGCCCACTGTGTTATAGTCGTTTCTCCTAAGCTGACTCTCACCCACACTCCCTCAACACTGTCCCCATTTGTGAGGACCACGTCAAGTATGTTACCCCACTACTGGGCTCCCTGACCAGGTGTTGCAGGAATTTTGGTATTGTATTTGGGCATATGTCATATTTGGCACGTGTCATAATTATTTCAGTATGTGTCATACATATTCTATTTTATGTCATATCTATTTCAGTATAGGTAATATCCATTTCACCATGTGTCATAATTATTTCGGTATATGTCATAAGCATTTCAGTTTGTGTCATATCCATTTTGGTGCATGTCATAATTGTTTCAGTGTGTGTCATACCTATATTGGTGCATGTCGCATGCATTTTGTTTTTTGTCATACCCATTTTGTTGTGTGTCTTACTCATTTTGATATGTCATACTCATTTCAAGATGTGACATGTCCATTTTGGTATTTGTCATAATTGATTCAGTATTTGTTATACCCATGTTGGTGTGTGTCATATCCATGTCAGTTTATGCTATAACCATTCTGATGTATGCCATAACCATTTTGGTATGTCATACACATTTTGCTATGTGTCATATCCATTTCAGTATGGGTCATATCCATTTAGCTGTGTGTCATAACTATTTTAGTGTGCATCGTAACAATTTTAGAGTGTGCCATATCCAATCAAGTATGTCTCATACCTATTTCGGGATATAATACCCATTTTGCTATGTGCTATAGCCATTCCAGTATAGGTCACATCCATTTCTATATGTGTCATTATGATTTCAGCATGTGTCATACCATTTTCAGTGTGTGTCATATCCATTTTGGTTAGTATCAAACCCATTTTGGGGTGTGTCATACCCATTTCATTATGTCATATGCATTTCAGTATGTGTCATAACCATTTCAGTATAGGCCATATCCACTGCAATATGTGTCATAAATACTTCAGTGTGTGTCACACCAGTTTTGGTATGTGCCATATCCAGTCCAGTTTGTCTCATACCCATTTCGGTACGTCATACTCATTTTACTATGTGTCATATCCATTTCAAAATGTGTCATAATTATTTCTTTTATGCATCATACCCTTTTTGGTACAGCATATCCTTTTCGTTTTGTGCCACACTCATTTTGGTATGTGTCATACCCATTTTGGTATGTGTCATATTTATTTTGGTATGTGTCTTACCTGTTTCAGTACATGTCCTATTTATTTTAATAAGTGTTGTTTCTGTCTTGGTGTATGTTATATCCATTTTGGTGTATGTCATATGTAGTTTGGTATGTGTCATACACATTTTGGTATAGTTCATCCCCATTTCAGAAGATCTCATAACCATTTCGGTGTATGATTTACTAATTTTCATGTTTGTCATTCTGACAATATTATGCTGTACACATTTTGTTATTAGTCATAGACATTTCACTATTAATTATATTCTAAAAACTGTCATTTTGAATTGAACGGCTTCCCATAAATATCTGCCTGTGAGGTAAGCACAATATGTATAAATGTAAAATATTATCACACTATGATAATATTCCTGGTAAACAATCGGTGTGATTTTCCACCAGGATTTACATCACTGTGTATAAAATACATGGAATTATCCACTACTCATTTGTCTCACCCCTATTGTATATATATATGTGTGTGTGTGTGTGTGTGTGTGTGTGTGTATGTGTATATATATATATATGTATATAGATATATATATCTATTATACAATACTGGCACGGTAGCACCAGTATAGTTAGGGTTGGCATGGCAGTTTAATGTTAAACTTCAAAATTTCACTTTAATAACATTGGAACCATTCAAGTGATTTGCACAAAATTTGGCACACTTTTTGTGTCAGGGAAGGTCTTTTGATATGCCAAATTCTGTGTCAATTGCTTTTGTAGCTTTTGAGATACGGAGTGTTTAACAAACCAAGGATTTTGCACTTTTGGCTGTTTTTTTTTTTTTTGCTCACCTGTATCTCAAAAACGGGTTAACATTAGTGACTGAAACTTTCAGGGTAGAAAGCCTTGACCTCACAGATGTGCCTTTTGAAGATTTGGTGGAAAAATAGTAATCTGTCCCAGAGTTATAAAATGTTGAATTTCCCATTATGTTCTATGGGAAAAAAATATATGTCAGGTATGAAATGGGATCTTGTTTGGGGGAGGAGCTGTTGGGACAGGGATTGTACATCGAACAATGATTGTATGTCGCAGGGTGATACATCCTGTATTGAAGTGGAATGACAGATCTTGGTAGCACCCCCTCCCGCTGTCTGTTGAACAGTTCAAAATGCATTGTTATCATTGGAAAAAAATACTCCCAGTAAGGAATAAGACATGACAAAGTGTGGCTTATAAAATGGGTCCAGCAGTAAAGAAATTATTTAAGAAACTGCACAGAAAAAGTGGACACAAAAATAATGAACAAATTTATCAGTAGAAAAAAAAATGAAAAAGTAGTCCTTGTTATTGTCTTGCAATGTAGCTCTCTTAATTAAAAATCAATGTCTCTACACTCCATACCCACCCACTCACACAGGCCAACACTCAAAATCCTATAATTTTACTTTTTTTCTCTTATATTTCTTACTTTGTCTAAGATGTGACCAAGTGCACACTCAATTTCAGTTAGAAGGAGCAGGAGACAGCATGTTCGATATGGGCTGCTCTTCTTGTCTCCGCCCCCCATACAGAAATCATTTTTCTGTATATCCTTTTAATTTTATTTTTTTAATAATTCTTCTCGTTAATGCACTGTGTGTTGCCTTTACACTGAATGGCTCGCTTGACTCAGAGCAAGCCTGTCCTGTAGCAGCCACCATACTGAGCTGCCTTCCTGCTTTTCAGTTTTAAACTGTAACATATACTATGTGCTGCAGTTAGGGTATTTTCACATTAATAGGGTGCCCTTTCAATTATGGATGTGGAGGAGTGGTGAGCGTGGGCTGTAGACCGGAGACTGTATATGCGGAAAACCAGACAGCTGGTATAGACCCGAGTCAAAGATTCTCGTAACGGTGACTGCTTATTGTGAGCGGTTTCAAAGGGAGCTAGAGTTGTATATTTGTTAGGATAAATGAGCACCAAAGAAAAAAAAAAAAAGGTACTAAATATTTAAACTTTCTTGTCTTGTGCAGGAATGGAAGCCTAAAATATATTTTGTGGCATGTTTGTTGTTGGTACTGCTCTGGCGCTGTAGATCATTGAACCATTGAGAGACACCGGCTGGTTTCATTTACAGTGAGCGTGTCTCGTTCCAGCCGTCATATTTACTGCTTCTAAGATAGCGGGTTCTGTTATCTGGTGCTTGCTCTGCTATAAGGTGTAAAACCAGGGATTTTTACTTAAATGTTTCAGTTTTCCAAACTGGCATATAAAACAGCTAGTGGAGTATGGGTACAGGGTCTGAACCTTTGTTCGGAAGCTGCATCCTGGCAGCACGCACCTTACTCGGCTTAATAGTGGTTGCCTTTTCTTCCACAGCTGCAGGGGTTAGGATTTCATTGTGAAACATTTTGACTTGCCCTAATTTTATAACCTCAAGCTGTGCAGTTACCTGTATGTTGGGTTGGGGGTTGGGGATAGTTTTCTGGCTCCACTATGGAGATCCATGTACAGTACTTCTGAAATGTGGATGTTGGTACAGAGGCACAGTGATTTCTGTTGTAAAGTGTCCAGACTGGCTGAAGAGGTGCCGGTTGGCACAATATGCCCTGATAAAGACACAGCCACAGATACCTCTCAGCCAATCAGGATGCAGAGAAATCCAGACCCATTTTATAAAATACTTTAGGGCATAGCTCAGTTTACTGGAATTCACTTAATGAGAGAGACAATAACTTTATTCGCACCAGCTTTTTGAAATTCTGCCCCACAGCCGAACTGAAATTTAAAGAGCTACTGTATTAAGCTCTGTTTGTTCTGTGGATTAATAACTGGTTGTAGCCTGGCCCTCTTTCTGAGACAAAATAAATCCCTCCTGCTCCCTCCCTTTGTGCAGTCCCACCTTCCACCCTCGTACCCCAGTCCCCTTTGTAAGACAAAATAAATCCCTCCCTCCCACTCCCTTCCTTTGTGCAGTCCCACCCATCACCCATGTCACCCGGTTCCCTTTGTAAGACAAAATAAATCCCTCCCGCTCCCTCCCTCTGTGCAGTCCCACCCACCAGCCTCGTACCCCAGCCCCCTTGTAACAAAAATAAATTCCTCCCTCTCCCTTCCTTTGTGCAGTTCCACCTGCCACCCTCGAACCCTGGTCCTGCTGTCAGGAAGTCAGCACTGTGGGACAGAAATCCCTGTGAAAAAGAAAAGAGTCCCATTACATTTTATTTTTAACCTGTAAACAAGAAAACGGTCCATTGTGGTCTCCCATCCTGTCCCCCTCCATCCCCATTCCCCACCCTCCTCAGCGCACCCACCTTCCCGCACCCCCCCTTACCCATACATACCCTCCGGAGGTTGGGAGCCATGATCTTCTCTGGTCCAGGAGATGTCTGCACTCTTCAAAGCCGAACTGCGAAATGAGGACTTGGGTAAGCACTGTATAATGGGACTGAATGGGGGATTTCAACTTAGGTTGATATCTCAGCCAATTTTAGGACTTTTGGCCACAAATTTTCAACATGGGGTTCTTGGGACCCCTCCTCATGAACACTGTCA
Organism: Neoceratodus forsteri; assembly: GCA_016271365.2. Classification (NCBI taxonomy): domain Eukaryota; kingdom Metazoa; phylum Chordata; order Ceratodontiformes; family Ceratodontidae; genus Neoceratodus; species Neoceratodus forsteri. The sequence goes on from JADMNL010000028.1 coordinate 151,789,184, forward strand.
CTGTAATTTGGTTTCTTAGTCACGAAAGGTGATTTCGCAGTCACTGTGAGGAATCACCTTTTGGGACTGAGTCATGACACGACAGTGCCACTATTCATCAGGTGTGGTCCCAAAAGGCCCATGTTGCAATTTTGTTGAGAAAATTCTTAAAAATGACTGCGTTATGAGCATGCATTGTGCAGTTTCTATGCACGCTCGTAACATTGTCAATTTTTAATACTTTCACTCCAGATTTTCAACACTGCTATTTTTTAACACCTCCTTATGAACAGTACAGCTGTCATTTTTCATCTTGCCAAAAATGTGTTTTCGCATCTGTGGCGCAGAATGGTGTTTTTGCTGCGTGAAATCAACTTTTGGTATGGATTAACAAAATGACAGTGCCACTGTTCCTGAGGGGAGGACCCATAAAGCCCATGTTGAAAAGTTGGTGGAAAAATTCCAATAAATGACTGCTTATGGGCTTGCATTGCGCACTTTCTATGTACGCTCATCACTTTGCCACTTTTTCATATTTTCACTCCAGATTTTCAACATTGCCATTGTTTCACACTACCCTATGAATAGAACAGCTGTCATTTTGCACATCCTGTCTGGAATGTGATTTCGCATCTGTGGTGTGGAATGGTGTGGTCACTGTATAAAATCAACATTTGGGATGGATTTACAAAATCACAGTTGCAGTGTTCATGAGGGGAGGTCCCATAATGCCAATGTTGAAAATCTGGTCAAGAAATTCAAAAAAATGAGTGTGTTACAAGTGTGCATTGCGCAATTTCTATGTACGCTCGTTACTTTGCCATGGTTTCCCTTTTTCATACCGCTGTACTATCTGGATGGAGGCATGGGAGCACAGGATCTGAAGGACCCTGACTCCCACTGTAACATATGGATACTGTTGTACTATCTCAATGGAGGATTGGGAGCTCAGGGTCCAAAGGACCCTGCATTTCCAATGTGATGTATGGACAGTGTTGTACACCTCCTCATGAACTGTACAGCTGTCATTTTTAACATTCTGCCTGAAAAGCGTTTTCAAACCCGTGCTACAGAATGGCATCACTGTGCGATTTCAAATTTCAGGATGAAGTAACAAAATCACAGTGCCACTGTTCATGAGAGGAGGTCCAAAACAGCCCAGGTTGAAAATCTGGTTAAAAAACTCACATGGCAACTGAGGTTCTATGCAAAGAAGTACAAAGTAATGCATCTGGGAAGAGGAAACCCTGGGAAGTGCTACGGGATGGGTGTGGAAGGTGCTGATGATCACCAAAGTAGAAAAAGACCTAGGAGTTGTCTTTTCTGATCACCTAAAGGTGTCAAAATAAGGGTAAGATGATAAGGCACTTGGCATATGGAGACAACCCTATCCTAATTTCCAGCCCTCTCTTTCACCTGTAGAGAAATATAGTTCAGTTAATAAAAGTGAAGCAATTAAATGCAAAAAACTTTGTTTATGCACCAGTTAGGGTTTCTGTCATGCCCTTGATAGGATGGAAATATCACGTTAGGGTGCTGAATCATAATAGCACACACAGACTCACAACAACTCATGCCCTAACGCTCAGTAGAATACATTAGTCAGTTATATGAAATCACAACTGTACTGCAGACTTCCTATTCTTACCTATTCTACTGAGCATTAGGGCATGAGTTGGCTTAAGAGTGTTGACCTCATGAGTGTGTGTAACATAGCTGTTGTAAGTGTTGCAGTTAAAGTTCTGTATGTTAGCCATGTGTGTAACTGTGTTGTGAGTCTGTGTGTGCTATTATGATTCAACACCCTAACGTGATATTTCCATCCTATCAAGGGCATGACAGAAATCCTAACTGGTGCATGAACAAAGTTTTTTTCATTTAATATATTATGCTGGTGCGGTAGTGCCAGTATAGTTAGGGTTGAGTAAGCACTATAATGTTAAACCTCAAATTTTGCACCTTAATAACTCTGCCACCATATGGTGGATTTGCCTGAAATTTTGCAAGCATGGTCTGGCACCATAGATCTCTGGATCTCGAGTTATGTTATGGTCAGATGGACAGATGCGAAGCTACAGAATGGCCAAAAAATGCAAAAAAAAAAAAAAAAAAAGGACTTTTTGCACATTTCTGTGCTCACACCCACAGCCTGCATGGTTTGTTCATTCAGTCCGCAATCTTCAGGGAAGATGCAGTCTGGGTCACCAATGTGCCTTTCGAAGATTTGGTGTAAAAATATTAAACCATTCATGCAGTGTCAGTGGCTCAGCAGGTAGCACACTCACCTATCAGATCAGAAGGCTGTGGGTTCTAGCCCCACACCAGGCACTTGGGTTAATATCCTAATACTGACACTGCAATGCAGCATGGGGGGGGGTGTTGCACTCCTGAGGTGCCATCTTTCGGATGAGACATTAAACTGAGGTCCCATGTGCCTGTTCTGGTGGTAGTTCAGGTGGATGTTAAAGATCCCATGGCACTTCTTGAAAAGAGTTGGGGATTTTTCTATTGAATAGAAACATAGTCAACAAAACACAATATAGTTATACATAAAAAAATAATTGTGGAAGCAAATACAAAAAGAAAGAAACATACAGAAACTTTAAAAAAATGAAAAGAAAAAGAATAAACTATTTAAACTTAACGCTGTGAAAACCCTTCCACTTTAGCTGTAGTGTAAAATCAGTTATAAGTTCAATAGATTTTCATTAGTTCCTGAACAACAATCTGACAATAACTTTCATTAGACATTTTATTTTGATGGATTATCCATTGACATCTTACTTGCCACAGATCAAATCTAAAGCAACTTAAAAAAATAGTCAAAGTATCTTGATGGCAATGAGCCAATCCTAAAGGGTAAATACCTAAAACTAAAATATCATAGGTAAGATAATGTGACCATGGCAAATTCCATTTTTGTCCTAAAAAAACCCATAATGACTTATCATAGGAGCAATCCAATACAAAATGTTCTATTGTTTCTTCTAATTTGATACACCCAAGATATGGACAGTTTCTCTCAACTTTTGCTTTATATTTTGTGTTGCCCCTAACATTTAATCTTCCGTACATTAATAACCATTGTGTTTCCCACATATAAGAGTGAAGTATTTTGTTATTCAGTTGTGCCATAACAAAGAGATTTTTACTTGTGGGACAGTTTTTAAAACTAGGTTTAATAGGATAGATTGTGGAAATGATCAAGTTATATGAAGTACACACTGTAAGTTTTAGTATCAGTGCCTTTGTAATTTGCCATTTATACAGCTTCTGAACTGCTGACCTGAAATAAGAAGGAAGGTGAATATGATAATTCAATTTTGGGGCCATATTATGCCAAACAGACAAATATCTGCCTAAAGCTGTGGAAACCCATGCTTGGCCCTCTCTCTGTGTAGTAATAAGCCCAAGCTTGATTGTCTGGGTAAAAAATAAAGTGTGAAAAAAATACAACAGGGTCAGTCATGCCCAGACCACATTTATTTTTTCTAGATATGTGTAGCAGCGTTTAACAGAGTTTAATCTATTCCCCCATAGCATCTAAAAGAAAGAACTGTAAATCCGGGTTTCATATTGTGAAGGTAAAGGGAAAATCATAGCAATGTATTGTAAACAAGGAACAATAAACTGCTTTAAAATTGCAATCCTCTTTTGTTTGGATAGTTTCCACAGTTTCCATTTTGCTACCTTTCCTTCAATTTTTTTTAGTGCCAAATCCCAATTTTCAGTGGGTAGATTTTGTGCTCCAAATAAAACACCTAAAATGGTAAGGGGGACAGATGATATGGAAATATCCCTATAATGAAAGTCTTGCTGCAAACCAGACCACACAATTAAATCCTTAGTTTTGATAATATTCAGTTTTGCATAAGAAATAGCTGCATAGCTACCAAATTCTGATAGGAACATTTTCAATTGCTCTGGGGCAGTCAAAAAAAGGCAGACATCATCAGCATATGCCTGTAAAAGTAAATGTCTGCCTGATCCTGGATTAAGTATTCCAGGCCATTTTGGAACCTCTGTTATAGAGCGCAGAAGGGGGTCTAAAGAAAGAATATACAATATAGGACTATGGGGACATCCTTGTCTGACACTAGTCCATATAGAGAATCCGCATGCCTTAACTCCTTTAATAAGGGGGTAGACTTTAACAGGTATAAATAAAAGAATAATCAAATGCAATAATGGGGGTGGGACACCGTATGTGAGCAAAACGTGAAATAAATAAGGAAGAGGAACTCTGTCGAATGCTTTTTCTAAATCTGCTGCTATTATATAACCTAAAACTCCTTTAAGTGTTAAGTGTTCAATCACATCCCTTATAACCATTAAAGCTGTCTAAATCCGTTGATCCGGGAGCCCGCAAAATTGATAAGGAGAAATTACTTGTAATGCAAATAGTTTAAGCCAGTTATTAATCAAGTTAGTAAGAATCTTATAGTCGGTATTTAAAAGTGTGATGGGCCTCCAATTTGTAATGTCCTGTTTATCTCCCGATTTAAACAAGTATATCATGAGACCTTCAGTAAAAGAGGGGAACATAGTGTTTGAGGGTATGAAAAATTGAAAAACTAGTTGAAGACAGGTTATAAGTAATTTAGAATAAACCTTATAAAATGTATTAGGAAGCCCATCCAGGCCAGGAGATATATCAATTTTAAGCTGATGAATAGCAGATTCAACTTCCATTTCTGTAATAGGAGCCTGCAAATGAATAGCTTCCAGAGGAAATGATTGTACAGTCACTGACGATAAATATGTTTCTATTTGGGAAGACGGAATAGGAGTTCGTGGGGTCAAGGAATTAAAATGACACTCTATCAAAGCTTCCATGCTGGCCACTGAATCAACAATAGTGCCCACTTCATCCTTTAGAGATTCAATGTGCATGGATTCTTTAATCTGTTTGCAGGCTTCAAAGGGATCTCCCAAAGGGGAATTTTTGTATTATTAGATAACATAGCCTGTATGGTAGATGCTCTATCATATTGATATAACTGCATTTCTTTTTTAATATTATTAATCTGAGACGTATAGTCTATCCTAGAGGTATCTGATAACGTATAGAGCTTTCATAGTTGGTTTCTGAGTGTAAGGTACTTCTGAAAGTTAACTCTCCTTGTCCATTTCCCAAATTTTTTGAACCAGGTACTAATATCATTTTTAGTATCCAACCACCATTCCCCTAAATCTGAATATAAAAAGGCCACTGAAATTCGTGCTTTAATAATAGACTGAATTTTGTTAAAAAACAATGTCTGAGTAAGGATAGCGGTATTAAGTTTCCATCTATGGCTCCGTCTAGGTATCTCTAAGGTGGATTGAAGAGAAAAAGTTAGGAACAGGTGATCAGAAAATTCTATAGGGTGTGCAGTAAAATGTCCAGCAGGAACATTAAGTGATACAAATAAATAATCAATAATGGAGTGATAGTTGCCTCTCGTAAGTGAAATTTATACTTTGTGTAAGAAATGTTGAACAATTAATTAAACCTGCCACTTTAATGATTTTCTGAAGTGAATTGGAATCAAAATAAACTTTTATATCAATAGACTGCCATTTTGGGAAACTACAATTAAAATCACCACCCCAGAAAATGTTGTAGGAGGAAACCAAATAGGGTTGTACCACCTTCATACATGTCACCCTCTCGGCTTTAGATTGAGAATTGTAGATATTTATGAATCTACAAGCCACAGTTCCCAAATTACCATCTAAAATCAATAATCTACCTGGGACAAGATCTATCAGATTAAATTATATATCTATCTGTTGAACTAGCTAGTCTAGAGTGTATAATCTGAAATGTGCTTACTACTGTATGTTTCCCTAGCATCAAATGATGTATTTCCCATGTTTGTTTACTGTGACAAAAAAACTGTACTCTCTTTGCCATGTCTCCTTGACTGTCGTTCCTCATGTTGTACTCTCCTGGGTCATTCCTGAAAATAGGCATAATACTTGTCTAGTGTACTTACCCAGTAAACAAAAGCTAAATAAATAAATAAATAAGGTAAAATTATAAGAATTAAAGAGTATTCCATACCATCTGCAGTGTCAGTTCCAAAGGACCAAAAGGAAGGACCCCAGGGCCAATCCCTTTAGAAAGAAGCTATTCGTTCAAAGGTGTACATGCAAGTTTCCTGCAGGAAACATACCTGAATTGTTTTCGTCATGTATATATTGAAAAATAGCTTGTCTTTTATCAGGTTTCAATAAACTATGGGTGTTTAAAGTACCCCAGGTTAGTGCAGTAAGATTCATGTCACAATGTTAGCCAAACCTCAATTTTTCCTTTTTTTCTTCTTCTTTTCTTTATACTCCTCTACAACCACCATCAAAGGGTCTTGTGATGATTTTTGTGAATCTGTATCACCTGTCTCTATTTTTGAGTCACCCCAAAACAGTGCTGCATAGGAATTGTTAGATTCAAAATTCACAGTTTGGGAGGGAGGGGTAGGAGAAGGGGGAGGAGGAGGAGGAGGGATTACTGTAGTGTCCCTAGTGGATCTCCTGTGAGTCTGAAGAGAAAAAGGTGTAGGAATCAAAGGAGTGTTATCCCTAACTTCTGAATCCTCATAACACACTGGTACCAACAAAGAAGGTTTAATTATAGCATTAGTGGTAATTTCTGATTTTGACTCCACTACCAAGACTTCATCCTGCAAAGGGAAGATACAGGGACCTGAGTCTCAGAATGCTGAGGATGTTGTGAAGGCCTGGCTTCTGACTCTGGGGGGGAGTGGAAAAGAAGGGGGAGAAGCAGCTGCTTCCTGTGCTTGTTGAATTAATAAATCAGGACTGATGCATGAAGCCTTATTTTTAGCTGCCCATGGACATTCCTGAAACACATGACCAAATTCTTCGCATAAGTCACAATGTGTGTGATTAGCACATTGCATTGTAACATGCCCTATTTCACCACAATTATCACAGCGATGTCTATCACACACACACTGGAAAGATGTGTTTTAGAGCCACACTTGTAACAGGCCCTCAGTTGTCCCCCATAAAAACAGATACCCCTGTCTTGGCCCAACAAAAAAGAATTAGGGATATGCTTCACACCAGAATCTGTTTGTCTTAATTTAACTTTATATTTCCAGTCCCCAATCCAGAATAATTCAGTGTCCAGAATAGGATCAGAAGGGCTTAAGACATCGCATTTTTGTGATAACCAGTGGGTGATGTCCTCTATATGGACCCCCACATTCCAAAACATGACTGTTACATATTTTATCGAAGGTTTAGTGAAAGGAATAACTAAAAAGGGGGTCCGTGTAGGGGAAAACTTCACCTGACCATATCTCTCCCAAAACAGATCCAATAAATTAGCAGAGCGAACACTGACATCAAAATTGTCCTCTCCTGGGACTTCCGGTGACGTCACCTCCCGAGATTGTGCCGTAGAACAACGAGCTCCTCGACCCCTTGAGAGATAATCCAATTTAATCGCTCTTTAAACAATGGCATCCCCAGCGAAACAAAAAAGAAACAAACCGGGAAAGCCCCTAGGCACTCCAATGCAAAAATTGAGGGACCTAATACAGGCGGATATAGAAGCTCTCCCGGAGTCGAGTGGAGCACTACTAGATTTACAGCAGGCCTCGACACACCGCAACTCTCCACAAGCTGACATCGTAGAAATGATCAAGCAGATGGCGAGGACGGTTACTAAAATAGATCATACTCTCACTGATCTTCGGCGGACTTGAACCGTATAGATCATAAAATGGAGCAACTCAAACTGGGGCTCACAGGAGCAATAGATCAGTCCGACAGACAGGACGCTCATCCTTTATCTTTTGGCCAGAGATAGAGAACTCATCCTAGAAATAGACGATCTTGAGGAAGATCGAGACGACAAAAATATCCGTATTACGGGTTCCAGAGGGTTTGGAGGAAAAAGAACCAGATATCATTTCCTTCATTCAGATACTCTCTGCGAGACCCTTCAACTACCCGGAGACTTAGACCTGGAGATAGACCAGGCTCATCGATCCTTGGTACCGCGCCCCAGGAACCCGGACGCGAGGCCACGGTCTTTCGTGGTGAGGTTAACTTCATATAAACGGAAGGAAGACATCCTCAGACGGGCCTGGCAGCAAAATGCTCTTAGCTTCAAAGGCCACAGAATATCATTAGATAATGATCACACGATGGAGGTGCAAGAAGCAAGAAAGACCCTCTGGCCCATAATTAAACAACTTAGAGCCAAGGGGCACAGAGCACAAATCCTGTACCCAGCTAAAATTAAAGTTATCACCCAGCAAGGCAATAAAATTTTTAAAGATCTCTTGGCTGCGACACCCTACCTGGAGAGTCTCGGCATCTCCACTCCCCCACTGGCGAAAGAAAAGATGGAGAAAGACCTCCTTGCATCAGCCTGAAGTAGGCGCAGAAAGGAACAGCCAGAAGAGGCTCCACACAGCAAACCACACAAACAACCCTCCGTGCTGACATTGCACGATGATTAAGAAATATGGAGATAAGGCAACAGTGAATAAGAAGGCCAGACACCTTCAGCAAGCAGAATGAGAAGGAGAGGAGAGCGAGCTGTCCGAAGCTGAAGAGACACAATTGGATCTACAAAAGTGCCCTACTTGACTCAATAATGCCTAGGGCCTTGCTGAACCTCCCACGGCAGCTGCACCTCCCCTGGAAACCCCTCCAATGATGGCAATCCACCTCGAGGCCATCGAATGCAGAGGTCCGTGTTCATCCACGCAGTGAGTACTGAACGAAAGCAGGGTCTGGAAACTATCCCACCCAACGGCCTGCGCATCTGTAACTGTTGAAAGCCTTTCTTTTTTTTTTTTTTTTTTAAATGTAATACTCGGAAACGTGAACTATTGATGCCGCTGGACAAGCTTTAGATTGCGGGTGAGCGGGGGAGGAGGGGAAGCAGAGCTAAGGAAGATATAATCGCATGATACAACAGCTCACAACAGAACCCCATTGAAGTGAAGTTCCCCACACTAAAGTAATAGGGGGCCTGACAGTTCGCTCTGCGGACTACCAACTCTTCAGTTTACACTAGATATCTGAAATGAAATCTCCCTTTTTTTTTTTTTCCTCTCAAACATGACCCTCCCGGACTGTCTCCAAGGAAAAGAAACTAGAGAAATAGACCATTCTGGGTGGCCTAAGGTGGCAGACTGAGGGTTGGTCTTTGGGGAGGTGGGGGCCCAATGAGATCAGATGTCCTGGTTGGAACTCATCCAGCAGAAATAAAGGGATCAGTAACGTGTGGGGTTTGGGAGCTGGACTCAGGGTTTGAGGCAGTGTTTGATTACATTCAAGATTGTGAGCCTCTATAGAGCCCTCGGTCCGCCCCGTGCCCCACCCACTGGAGCTCCGAGCCTGACACTGGACTGGCGGTGTCTGTTGGCCTGGATTCCCCCCCTCCATTCCCTTGAGACCGGATAGTTAGGGGAATAATGCCTAGCATCTGATATATACACAACAATTAAGGGGGTTGGGAGCTTCCACTGGATGCACATGAATATTCTATTATGGAGAGCTCGGAGGACCAAAATTACAAGGAAGCATCCCATGAAACATTGTGGTCCCGTGGGAAGGGGATAATTACTGGACCAATGTTTTTTTTTTGGAAGGAGCTGAATACTGGGTATTGTGGAGGGTGTTTTTTTTTTTTTTTATTATTCTCGCCTCTTATTCAACCATCTATCTAAAGAGCGAAACATGACACTTCCTCCCTCTCAGCACGGCTGGGTGGGAGGGTGGAAGGAAAATGTACGAGGGGAGGCTGTGCAGGACGTGGCACTATCTTCTGAGAGGTGACATGGGAGAGACCGCCATCACAGAGATCCCGACAAGGCCGAAGGGAGAACTCATTGCACTCCTGAGCTCCCTTAGAAGTCCAGTATGGACAACTCCTCCTAACTTGAGGGTCACCACTCAAACACACCTAGGAAGAATCTTAGTAGAGAATGGAGCCTCTAGGTCCATTGGATTTGGGCCTCGGGGCATTAATTCATTTGTACAGCTTGAGGCTCGATTCTGGATGAGGCCCAAGCAAAAGTTTACTAGTTTATTGCAAGTTTTGTTGACGTTAACAATAAGTTTAAGTTATGTAGTTCTCTGTTATAATTGTTGGCAAGGTACTTATAATGATTACTAAAGTCAAAAAATTTACGCACTGTCTCTGAAATTAGCAGCTAGGTCAAGGATATACGTAAATGACTAGCCACTTATCACAGGTAGTCTCCTTTAACATAAATGGATGTTAGAGCCCAATTAAAAGGAAAAGACTGCAAAGATATCTATTGAATCAAAAATGTGAAATAGCATTCCTACAGGAGACGCATCTCACCCCAGCGGAAGCCCAGAAATTAAAATGTAGGGCGTTGCCCCACCTGTTTCACTCCTCCCTTTCGGGAGGAAGGAAAAGAGGACTGGCTATTCTCCTCTTGAACGCAGTGCCTTTTCAGACACTGGAGGTGATTGAGGACCCGGGAGCGAGATACCTGATAGTAATTGGAACAATACAAGATCAACTGGTCACTTTGGCCAATGTTTACGCACCACCGGGGTCCCCGGTTTCCTTCTATTCAGCCCTACTGCAATTGGTAGCGGAGAAAGCAAAGGTGCCTGGTCATGGGTGAAGACTGAATATAATAATGAACAGAGAGATGGATACTACATCCTGAATACCTAGACCAGATCTCAATAGAGCCAGAGCGTTTAAACTTCTCCTGCAACAGCTGGGGTTGGTGGATCTATGGAGAGAAAATACCCCAACAGCAAAGAATACACCTGCTACTCCCCTAGGTTTGCTATTTACCTAGACTAGATATGTTTTCACATTTGTAAGGATTTACCCATTATTTCATCAATGTGGGTAGGTACTACTGTCCTGTCGGACCACAGCCCTTATTTTTAAAGATTAATTTGGGCCTAACCAAGAAAAACCCTTTGGAGGCTGAATACCTCACTCTTCAGGATAAAGATGTAGTCAAGGAACTTAACAATTCTTTGAAAGATCCCTGGAGGAGAATGCCACTCCAGGAATCTCCCCAAACACTATGGGATGCCCTGAAAGCAATGATTAGGGGTAAACAGATCAAATAGCCACTTACAAGAAAAACAGTAATTCAAAGCAACAAGAATTGACAGTTCAAATTAAAGCTTTGGAAAGGGAACAGAAAGTTAAATGGGACGCAGAGAGGGAGAAGAAACTGAAAGAGAGTAGACAACAATTACAAAAATTACAACAGATAGAGATTGAGAAGGCCTTACATTATTTGAAGCAAAAATACTATGAAGGGGGCCTAGGGGACTAAAATATTGGCTCTATAGACTCAGGCAAAACATAGCTAGGTGACTATTTCCACAATTATCTCCCAGACGACAAAGAAATGCACCCAAGCTGAGCAGATAGCAAAAGCTTGTGGCTTATTATACCAAGTTGTATTCCTCACAGGAAGCTACCTCTGTTCAAGAGAAAAGGTCATATCTGGACTCCATCCCCCTCCCCCCTCTCCCCCATCTGGTTGCACAAACCCTCACAAATCCCATTACTCCACAAGAATTAAAACATGCAATAAAAAACTTAAAAACAGCCAAATGTCCAGGTCCAGACGGATTTAGTGCAGAATTCTGTAAGACTTTTGAGGCGGAGGTATCCCCGACTCTTATGGATGTATTCACAGCGGTCTGGTCCGGAGTGGAACAGGTCCCCCCTTCCTGGCAATACGCCACAATTTCAGTCATACCTAAAGAAGGGAAAGACCTGACACGATGTGAATCATACCACCCTATATCCCTATTAAATGTGGACTACAAGATTTTTACGGCAATAATAGCCTCCAGATTAAACCCAATACTACCAAACCTAATACACATGGATCAAACGGGCTTTGTTACTGGCCGCCAGGCACCTGATAGCGTCAGATCGGTGATAAATATGATAGATACTATCCAAAGAACTGGCGTGTCAGCTTGCTTATTAAGCCTGGATGCCGAGAAAGCCTTTGATAAAGTATCATGGAGCTTCCTATTTTCCATTTTGGAACATAGGGGCTTCCCCCAAACATTTATCAATATCATTAAAGCGATATACTCAAACCCACAGGCTTATGTTCGAGTGAATGGCGGTATCTCGGAAAGGTTTAGTCTGGATAGAGGCACACGTCAGGGATGCCCCCTATCCCCACTACTTTTTGCCCTATACATTGAGCCACTGGCAGAGGAAATAAGGAGGGCCAGAGAAATAAAGGGAGTTATGGTGGGGGGCTTACATAAAAAAATCTCGCTCTCTTGTGGATGATATCCTCCTGACTCCTCACACAACCTCATCAATCCATAAAGCACGCATGGACAATGCTGAAGGAATTTGGTAGGCATGCAGGGTACTCCCTTAACACAAATAAGACGGAAGTCCTTACCTTCTTTTACAAACCTAACATAGAAATAATAAAACTGCTCCCATTAAATTGGACATCGACCAAAATGAAATACCTGGGGGTATATATCACAAAACATTACTCTCAGTTGTTTGCTGCAAACTACCTCCACTAGTGAATAACCTACAAAAAGACTTGGAAAGATGGTCCTTACTGAATTTCCCAATGCACTCTAAAATACACACTCTAAGATTGAATGTACTCCCTAGATTTTTATATCTGTTTCAATGTATCCCATCTTATATACACAAATCGCTTTTCCAAACTTGGAATAAACTGCTAACTAAATTTATATGGGGTTCTAAGAAACCTAGAATTAACTTACAAATACTCCAAATGCAGAAGGAGAGAGGGGGCCAATCCCTTCCTGATCTAGAGGATTATTTCCTGGCAACTCAGTTAAAAATAGCATTACTGTGGTCTAATCCGACCACCTCCACAGCCTGGCAAACCATGGAGAGGGGGGAGGAGGATGGGCCGAGATCCCAACCCCTCGAAATCAGGCTCCTAGCTCCCAGCATAAATAGACAAACGTCCCCGAATTTGGCCTCGATCAGGGACACAATCAGGGCGGCCCATAGAATATAGCAGAAATACAATATTAAAAATTCCACCTGGCCAATGAGGAGACTGGCTTGGGATCCGGATTTCCACCCGGGACGTCTGGACACTAGATTTCTCGCATGGGAGGGGAAGGGCCTAAAATACATTTCCCGATTCTGGCAAGGAGAGACCTTTCAGAACTTTGGGACTCTCAAAACTAAATATGACCTCCAAAACTCAGACCATTTTAGATACTTACAGGCTAGAAGTTATATCTTCCAGCTAAAGAAAAGAGACACCGAAGGGGTTAGGGACCAACAGTTCTTACAAGTTTTTCGGCAAAGTATCAGAGCTAATACACAACAAGGAATGATCTCCTCTCTTTACAAGGCGTTAATGACACTAAGGGGGGACTCACTTGCTGGGATAAAGAGAAAATTGGGAGAGGGTGCCCCTCAAGAAATAGACGAATCGACCTGGAACCGTATTTTCTCCTTACTAAAAAACGACCCAGTCTCCACATTGGCAGGAATTTTCCTGGCGAATTAAAGTCCGATATTTCTTAATCAGAGTTAATCAGTAGAAGGTTCCCGGAGACCCCGACACATTGTTGGAGGGGAGGTGTCGAAACGCAGATCACCTACATGTTTTCTGGGCTGTGGGATCCTCCAGACTTTCTGGAATGATATCACTAAAGCAATTCCGGAGATCTTTTGATCCGGGACATACTGGACTGGCCTCGATGATCCTGGGTCTCCCACCAAAAGAGTTGGAGGGTGTGGACTCCATATATCTTTGGGCAATCTTGATAACTGCAGCACATAAAGCCATCATGAAATGGTGGCTTTCTCCCAACCCTCCCACCATTTCTGAATGGATAAAGATAACCACCTCCATTGCAGACCTCAAAGAGCTAACTTACAAAATTAACAATAAGCTCCATACTTACCTGAGAAAATGGACAAGATGGGAAATGTGGTGCAAGACCAGAGAAATAACTGACTCATGACCACTACTCAATTAAAGAATGAGATAATATGAACCATTAACAGTAGAGAGAATAAGCGGAGAAGGGGTAATTGTAGCTGAGCTTTGAGGATGGCTGTGGTCCCATATATAATAGCAGAGAAGGGTAAACTGAGTCGCGGTGACTACAGAGATGAGGGTCTTCGCTAATTAAGGCAGGCCTCACTTAAGGCTTTAAGAACATTGTAATTAAGATAATTGAATAGAACAATGATTGAATAAAATAAGTTGTTTTATGAAGAGCCAGCTGTGTAAATTAAGTAATGCTGAGAAAATAATGTACCTGAAAGATAATAATAAACTTGAATTTAAAAAAAAAAATTGTCCTCTCCTGAAATGTTAATAAAAGCAAAAACCTCCTTGGGGGAAAAATGTAGAGTTTTTAAGTAAAATTTTCTCCACATAGTGGTGATCAGGCCTGTGTTCCAATCCCCCTTTGTAACAAATACACACTGCGTTTCTCCTAGGAGCTGGTTCTTTCTTAGCCTTGGAAAATAGTTCTGACATTAGAGGTTTTTGCTTAGGCTCTGAAGGTTGTTCTAAATCAGAAAATGGTGGATCCGGTAAGTCAAGTTCAGGGGTTATAAGAGAAGGAGTTTTTAAATCATCAGCACAAGTGGTTGGAAAATGTGTTGCATTCAATTTCATGGTATTTTCATCAATTGCAACAGGTTTTAAATTCCTTGAAACTATTCCCTCTTGGTCTGCCCCAGGTTTCCAAACTGGGGTCAATTGTGAAAAAGCAAATGAAGAGTCCCAAGAGGGGTCCAGTAACCAAATGCCTTTAGGTGATTGTTTCCAACCTGAATCTAAAAGAGCTTGCTTTGGTGTCCAAGAATCCTGAGAATTGGCCAATTCATTTATTTCTGGGGTTTTCCCGTCTGTTGGGGTTTGAGCATCACAACTTGAGGCTGCAGCTTTAAGAAGGGATTTTTCAGCCATGTGCTTCACCACCTTGGCTTGTACTCTATTTAAAAAAGGAAAAGTAGTCGTCCCCATCTGAGAGTTTGGGGTGGTTTGAAAGCAGGGAGGTGAAACCTCAGACTGGTAATTTAGAAGACGTAGGAGCTTTAAAAATGAAACCAGCCATTTTATTAGGCTGGGATCGTGACGTGGCAGGAACGCTTTGAGGAATTAAGTCATCAGCCGTTCCCTGTTCCTTTAGGTTAGCAGGTATAAGTGGCAAATCCCCTTAAATGCAAACATTTTTCCTGTCTCAGATAACTGAAGGCTTTTTGCACTCGCTGTCCGTGGCGATAGAACTGCCAGCCTTAACTCTCACAGTATCCATATAAGAAGCAACAGTGTTCAGTAATGAAGTTGAAAGCAACTCATCGGGCCCAAGTGGGGCCTTTGATGCAAGTGCATCACTCCTCAGTTTGACAGCCGGATCGAGTTGCTTGACAGGGGATACATCATCTACTGTGACCAACGCTGTAAAGCCAGGCCGATCCGTGCAGTCTAATGGTACAGGTGTTAGTAAAGTTTGAACAATTGAAGTATTAGAAGACAATGGAGATTCAATCTTTGGTATAACTTCTTCAGCAGTAATAATACTTAGGTCTTCTGTGGATAAGAAAAGTTCAGGAACATCTTCTTCAGAATCAATATCTGAAGTGATAGGTAGAATAGCCTCAGTTTTAGCTACAGTGGGAGAGGAGGCCTGCTATTCCACCTGAGGAACATCCTTCATTTCTGGAGTCCCACATTGAGTGGCCATCTTGCAGACAGTCAGCAAGTCCACCTACTGGAGAGTAGGGGAATTTCTCCGGTGCACTGGCCAAATCTCCCCCATTTACTAAAATACCACCAACAGCTTAATCTGGTTCAAAGTCAGTCGGCATTCATCTGTATCCCCTTCCCCTGGGTTGTGCCTGAAAATAGGCACAACTTGTCTAGTGCACTTACCTGGTCAACAAAAACTGAAAAAAAAAAGTTATTCAAAAAACAAATTTCCCCGTCAATGGGGAAAAAATATATGTGCATCATGAAAGTTTCGCAAATGCAGTTTTACTTTCGAAAATGGTCCTTTTACTTTCATGATTTGGCCATCTTGTTTTCAGTTAGTGAGAGACAAAAATGCCTGGCATTTAAAATTGGGACCTTCTAGGTAAACACTGACTGCTGGGTTTACCTAATCGAGTCCTGAGGATGCTAGCCCTATCTTTTTTGGGGGCTTAAACCCCCCAGAAATATTGTTTTCAGCATTGGATATAAAATACTTTTGCAAATGCATTTGTGAAAGTTTCGCAAATGCAAAAGTTTTGTGCTGTTTTTTGCGAAAATTTTGTGATATGTGAAACTAATTTTAAAAAGAACTGCAAATCTTTGCCATCCTCCTGCAACAAAACGGTTGGGTATTTTGGGCTGAAATTTGAAGGGTGGCAAGCCCTTGTCCCACAGATGTGCCTTTTGGTGACTTGGTGCTAAAACACTCAAGGGGCCCAAAGTTACAGCATTCTGAAGATGAGGAATTTCCCATAGGATAACATTGAGGTGCCAGCTTTAGGTGCTCGTATCTTGAAAACAAAGCGAGATATGACGTTTTTTCTACTGACAGCTTAGCTCACTTTTGTGTTAACCTGCAGAACAAGTTTGGAAATCATAAATGACACCTGCAGTGGAATTTTTTTCTTACTTGCTACAGTTAGAGAGATATTGGCAAAAAACATGTTCCAAGGGTTCACAGAGTGCATTTTTAGTGCATGTTGGTGCCCGTATCTCAGAAATGATATGAGATACAGATCTGGACAACTATATCGCGTGAAGTATTTGCTGTTATGATTACACCAGCACTAGAATTTTGTTCCTAGCTGCTACGGTTGCTGAGATATTAGCAAATTAATGTTACAAGGCGTCCTTGCCCTATAGGGCTGCTGTATGGCTCCATAGTTATGTATGAGGGGAAGCACAGGACCCAGAGAGCCTGCGCTCCCAGTTACACATACCATTATGCAAAAAAAATGGACAATGTAAAGGGCCCGCACTCCCACGAACGCATACCACTTACATTACACTTTCTTAAAAAGAAGGGAAATTCATTGCAAAAAAACTCTGTTAATGCATCAGTTAGGGTTAATAGTACAGCGACAAAAGTTTGGAGATGTGCTGTTATGGTTCAAAACCCTAACTTTGCATTCCCCCCCACACACATGCAAGACACATGCAAGACTGTAAGACACTATACCACTTTGTTACATCTGTAACCACAATACTCACAACACTGTACTTATTTCACATAACACTATGTAATGAAAAAACAAATATAATATCATCACCTCTATACTGGCAGCTCAGTATGAAGACACATTATTGCTGGCGTATCATCTTCATACAATGAGATTTAGTCTGTACACATTTTCAAAATATTGACTTTTATGTATCACTATTCAACAACTGGGTTACTGCAGGTATCGCTGCTGCCACATGGTCATGTGGTAGTAGGAAAGATAGAGATGAGACATACTACTTTTCAGATACTGCTCAGGTATGAAACTAGCGCCACCACATGTTGTGATACTGCTGCGTTACCTGGAAATACTCATCAGCAGCATGTTATTGTTACCTTTGGATGTTACAACTGTTGCTGTCACATGTTACTTGTACACTATACTACAAATAATTACTTTTATTATTACTACCGTTTGTTATTAGAACTGACTCGCTCTATCAGAAAAATAAATGCAAACATCCAATGACTATTGGTAGGCTTATACTAGCTCTCATTTCAAAGAAACTATCTGTGGATAACATACTGTGTGTTACATCCTTTCTTTACTACTGAAATATAGGCATCAGCTTAAATATTGTTATTGATGTTTGTAACACAAAAATGCTATCTGTGGAGCATCACCCATGATTGCCCAGCTTGAGTGTCTACCCCCAAGGTACTATGATGGTGGCAGGACTCATACAGTTGGTGACCCATGATGATGGATGTGTCATGCAGTACATTTAGAGAGTTGTACATTACTTCTGTTACCTGATGCTGGTTGTCTCTGATTCATTGTGTTGCCTTGACCCTTCCCTTGCTTGTGTGTGTGTGGGGGATGTGGAGTTAGGGTTTGAACCCTAACAGCACATTTCCAAACTTTTGTCGCTGTACTATTAACTCTAACTGATGCATTAATAGAGTTTTGTAATGACTATATATATATATATATATATATATATATATTATAGTGGCACAGTAGTGCCACTATAGTTAGGTTGAGTAACCCATTTAAAGTTAAAGTGTGAAACTTTCCACCTTAATAACTTTGCCTCCGTTCAACAGATTTGCCTGAAATTTGGTGTTTGCAATTGAGCATGGTAGATCTTGGGATATGCCAACCTTTGTACCAGTCAGATATATGGCTGCAGAGTTATTATGCGACAACTGAATGCGCAATTACGTTTTTCTGCGAATTCTTTGCTCTCACCTACAGGTCGCATGGTTTGCGCGACACGTCTGAAAACTTCAGGGAATGTGCAGTCAGGGACCGCAATATGCCTTTTGAAGATTCTGTGAAAAAATATTAAACAGTTCAAAAGTTATTCAAAAAACAAGTTCCCATTAGAAGTCAAAGGGAAAAGTTAGCAAAAAGTTTGAAAGTGTCGCAAATACACTTTTTAGTGTCACAAATTGCCCTAGTAGTGTCACAAATCCGCCATTTTGTTTTCAGTTAATGATCAGAAAAAAATGCTTAGCGTTTAAAATTGGGACCCTCTAGGACACAATTCTTTCTGTGTTCACCTAGTCGGACCCTGAGGATGCTAGCCATGTCTTTAGTTTGGGGTTAAACACCCTAGAAATATGTTTTCAAATTTCTATAAACAGTAGTGTTGCAAAGTAGTGTTGCACTTGTGACAAGACTTTTCCAGACTATGCCAAAATGACAGCAGTTCTTTGCCACCCTGCTGCACAAGACCAGTTTGGTCTTTGGGCTCAAATCTGGAGGGAAGGCAGCCAACATCTCACAGATGTGCCTTTTGGTGGCTTGGTGACCAAATATTGCACGATGCCAAGTTAGGCTACTTTCGGGGCTCGTATCTCAAAAATGTTGCGAGATACGGAATTTTTGTCATGACAATGCATAGGGGCTATGCATTCAGTGAAAACACAGCCAGGAAAATCATGAATCAAGTGAATTTTTTGTTTTCTACGTCGTATGGTTACTGAGATATAAGCAGTTTAGTATTCCAACAATTTCGGCTCTGAGGCCCATTATTATGTATACATTCTCTGTACACACTGGCCCAGATATTCCAAAGGGATGCACCATGCGCAACAGAGATGCACCAGCGCAAGTACGAAAATGCACCATTGTGGGATATTCAGTGGGAGGCAGCTGCGCTGCTCAAGTTTCAATGTGCAAGAGTGCAATGGTAATGAATGCACGTGCAACTGTAGGGGGAGGAACCATGAATAAATGGTGCAGTGCGATATTCAACAGCATGCGCCATGTGCAATAGGGGAGCAAGCGGAAGTTGCACAATAGCGGAAATGATCCAAAATTAAAAGGAACAAGACAGAGGTGCAAGAACGCTACAGGGAAGCCAGAGGTGGGAGCAAGCTGGCAGCTAAAACAAACAGGGCAGCAGTGAGTGGGATAGTGAAGGAGCAGGACAGGGCACACCTCTGACCACACAGGAACAGGACAGGAGTGGGGAGCCTGAGTCACTTGTGGAGGACAGACAGGGTAGTGCCGAAGTGTAGTGAGGGCAGTGGCAGTAGGCAGGACAGCCAAAGGCCAGAGGTGTACCCGGTGCATCACAGAGGACAGTGGGGGGAACGGGATAACATCTGCTGGTGGGGGGGACACCAGCCAGGGACATGGCCAGTGCCACCATCCAGATGGAGGCGGTAATGAGGGGTATGAGAAGGCAGGCAGCAGGGGGAGTGCAGCCGTGGAAGGGCCCGTCGACTGTATGCCCCCAACAGGCGGTACCGAGCCCGCATCACCTTCGAGCAGTACACCGACAAAGAGATTGTGGGCCGGTACCGCCTGAACTGGATGGTCCTGAGGCGGCTCTGTGAGCTGTGCAGTGATGAGATGCAGACACCTACATGATGGAGCCATGCTCTGTCAGTGGAGACAAAGGTGACAGCTGTCATGTGCCTGCTCACCACGGGCACCTTCCAGAGACCAACAGGGGACACAACAGGCATAACCCAGTCGGCCGCATCATGCCTACTCACACAATTCCTCAGCGCACTGCTGCCACATGCTGCGGAGTACATCCGTTTCCCCAGCACACAGGCAGAGTGTACAGTACACATACAACAGTTCCACAGGGTAGCATGTATGCCTGGCATGCTCGGGCCATTGACTGCACCCATGTGGCCATCCACACACCACCTAGCCCGGATGGTGTAGCATACATCAACCATAAGGGTTTCACCAGCATCAACTGCCAGGTGGTGTGTGATGCCAGGAGGCGCATAACCAATGTCTGTGCCACGCACCCTGGGGGAGCACATGATGCCTTCATCTGGCACCAGTCTGCACTGTGCCACAGGTTTGAGAGTGGGGACATCCCCACTGGCCAACTAGTGGGTGAGTATGCACATCACACAAGATGACATGGGCAGATGTGGGGGGAAGGCATAGTCAGAGGTGCCATGGGTACCGGCCTTGACGGCCCATGGCAGAGCGACACAGACCACCATACTAATGTTCACCCTCTATACACAGTGACAATGGCTACCCACTCTGTCCCTGGCTACTCACACCATACCGGTGCCCCGAGACCCCATCGCAGCAACGGTACAGTGAGGCACATGCCACCACATGTAATGTCATTGAGCAGGTGTTCAGGATGCTGAAGTCATGTTTCCGGTGCCTGGACACATCTGGCGGTGCCCTATAGTACAGCCCCTCGAAGGCCTGCAGGCTATTGTTCCTCCGGCCGACCTTCCGACATTGGTCCATGCTTTTGTTACCTCTCGCCTTGATTACTGCAATGCCCTGTACCTAGGGCTGCCAGGGGTTGATATCCGCCGCTTGCAGCTAGTGCAGAACGCAGCAGCCAGGCTTTTGACTGGGACATCTATGAGGAGTCACATTACGCCTGTGCTGCGCGAACTGCACTGGCTGCCGGTTCAGTGGCGGATCACCTTTAAGGTCGGGTTACTGACCTATAGGGCCCTACACGAACAGGGACCGCGGTATCTTCAAGATCTGCTTGTTCCCTACTGTCCCTCTCGCTCACTCCGCTCCGCCGGTGAGGGATTGCTAGAGGTTCCCAGGGTTCGTTTAAAAACATCGGGAGCACGGGCATTTTCTTATGCTGCCCCTACCCTGTGGAATTCTCTACCTCGTCGGATACGAAGCTGCCTGACCGTTGAGAGCTTTAAGTCAGAATTAAAAACTTATTTATTTCAAATGGCATATGGGGAGTGATTTACTGTATTTCATTGTAATTATATTGTTATTGCTGCTGTTGTGTTATATGTATGTATTTTAATTGTTTTATCTGTACAGCGCTTTGATATTGAAAAGCGCTTAAAAATAAATTTTTACTTACTTTTACTTACTTACTATTCCTGGCCTGTTGCATCCTGCCCAACATGGCCAATGACTGTGGGATAGCCGTAGAGGTTGAAGAGGGGGACAGCGATGGAGACGATGGGGACGATGAGGACGCTGGTCCAGACAGTGATAGGCAGCCACCCCCTGGGTGAAGTGACCCCCGCCTGATCTGGATGGTGCAACTGCACCGGGACACCATCACAGAGGAGCACTTTGGCCAACACAGGTAGGTCATGGGGCCATGTGCAACCACCAATGGCTAGGGCACAACCCACAGACAGGCATGGATGAACTCCAGGGGTGGATGGCGGCAAGTGAATGGGTCTGAGTGTGGAGCCGCACATGCTGTCAGGGAAGGGCAAGGCCAAACACGACACATGCTCACACACACACACGCACACCCCCCCCACTAGACATGCACAAGGGGTAGTTGGCATGCTAACCCCGACTGCAACCCCTAGCCACACACCGGTCCACACATGACCACAGCCAGTGGCCATCACTGTGCGTGTCTCAGATGCTGGGCACCATTGCACATTGGTGGACAGCGCAACGCAGGCATCATCATGCACACGCCACAGTGGCCAGCAGCTGGGAGGGTGTGCACATGGACCGTGTGTGTGCAGGGCCGGGTACCCCACCCATGCGTCGAATGGTGCACAACACACTGCACACAGGGCAGCGGCAGACAGTGGCCATGGTGGGAGACAGGTAATTCACGCGGCACAGTGCTACGGCCACCACGGATGCATGGGCAGCCCCACCGAGACCTGCCAGCCGTGCAAGGCTGACCATTGGCCTCATGGGGTGACACCGATGGTCCCCCAGAGGGGATGCTGCAGGAACATGACCATGTTCACGCAGGGGTCTGCAGCTCACCGAACATGTCCACTCCAGGTGTGCTCGGTATGCCCACAGCCAAACCGGGTGTTGACATGGAAGGTATAGCACAATGCCAGGAATGGGGGGTGGACGTGACACTGCGCAGTGTCTGTAGCACATGGGCAATGAACTGGGTGCCCAAAGTGGCCATGAAAGCAGTGATTGCATGTGTCTGCCTGTCAATGGCAGCGGTCACATCCTCCCGCTGCCGGGCCATCTCTGCCAGGAACAGACCGTGGTCCCTGCTGCGCCACTACTCTGCCTGGTGCAGAACCACATTGAGTGCATCCACCGCTGTCACAAGCCACAGCTGCTGATCCACTGAATCCTGGAGTATGCGGCTGTGCTCATCAAAACGGTCATCTGCCTGATCGGCATGCTGTCCCTCATGGTGTTCCTGGCCGTGCCGGGCAGTACCCCTTGAAGATGGGCGCTGCACACCAGAGCCATGCCGGGCATGTCCACATGCAATGCACTAATGCCGCCACCCGACACTGTCCCCCCATCACCACTGGCCGACTGCCGGCACTGCCCTTCCAGCCACCGGTCACCAGGGCCCACCGCTGCTGCCGCAGTGGCCAAAACAGCACCACCAGCCTGGATGCACACCAGTGCTGCCCCACTGGGGCATACAGGCACAGGCTGGGACTGTGATGTCACGCAGACCTCCTCGGTGGCACCACACATGGCTAAGCCCGTGCCACTCCCGGCTGTGGTACCATCCTGCGTCCCACAGGTATCACTGTCCGGGATGTGTGATGCATCATCATCGGTGCCTGATGCGGCACCAGTCCGTGTCCCAGCATGCTGGAGTCTGTGGCCACTGTCACACAGGGACACAGGCAGGGCCATGTCTGCACCGGCACCACCATCTTCAGTCCAGACAGACAGGTAGGTATGCGGTGGTCCTGACCCTCGGACACCTGTGGAGGTGGATGGGCACTCCTCTGTGTCTAGGGCCTCGCCCACAGTGGACACACCCACCACCGCTGACCCTTGTAGATGCTCAGAAGCTGTATGGGAACACAGTAGCGTTAATGTCTCTGACCTACCCTGTGGCATTCCCCCACCTCTCACACAGTGACAGCATGGGACCTATCATGCAGTGACGGGCTGCCACCTGTCTCGAAGCCACCACCCGGAATGCCCTCTATGGCACAACGCCGCATGCTGCCAGACATCTGCTCCTCCTGTGGTGTCAGGCATGGCACATCCAGCTGTCCACCACCGGTTGCAGCACGTGCTGTTCTGATGGCAGCCACCTTGTCCTTAATTCTCCTCTTGTCCGTGCCAACCTTCTTTTTACATTCCTGCACAGACCGCTGGTGGCTGCCATGCTGGTTCACGGCATGCGCAACCTCACACCATGCCGCAGCTCGGGCCTGTGGTGTTCCCCGCTGTCTACTGAGCAGCAGTTAACTGTTGAGGTATGCCTCGAACAGGGCATCTGATTCCACCCAGGTGAAGTTGGGCCTCCTCTTTCTCCAACATCCCTGTTCCTCCTCCTCTTCCTCACGTTCGGTCATTATAGAGCCTGTGGGAATGACAGGTGTTATCTTTCATTATGCAGTCCCATGCATCTCCCATACACCACAGTCCACACTTCCAAACAGCATGCAACCCACCACAATAGACTGTAATACCAAACTATGGCCTCTGCAGCCCCATGTCACATTTATATAGCGCAAAGCATGCAAATGAGGTGAGGCGCAACTTTAAGTGGATGCTAATGCAGTAGCTGCGCCATGGAATTGCTGATGAGCTGATTTGCATATGCTGGCTGAATATTGTGCTGTTGCGCCTTGTGCAATTGTGTTGAGCATTCTTAGGCAAAGGCACAGCTCTGTGATGTGTGCAGTAGACACCACACGGCACATGCCCGGGGTGCTGACGCCTACCGAGCTGCTGATGTGCTGAGCACGGGAGGCAGTGCAGAGCACGGCCACCTCTGTGCCAGTGGTACTAGTGCACTGTTCACATATATGGCGCTCGTGCCCTGGAGTGCCGTAGGCACCATGGTGCCACAGCACAGTAGGCCATTGCAGGGCATCTCACACAGGCACCCAACCGTGCTACACGCAGGGAGTCCCAATCGCACTCTGGCGGTCTGTGCGCGACAGACCCTTGACCCTGTGGTCAATCTTTGTCCCCTAGGTGCCATGTGTCCGCATGGGTGCACCCCTATCATGCTGTTCGGTGACAGCGTGATGGGGAACAGCAGCACTGTACCGCACAGCATCTGCACATGGTGGACGTGCACTACAGAGTGCCAGTTTGTGATCCTACCTGCAGCAGTCATGGTAAGGAGGAGAGCAGCTTTATGGAGCCCTCTGGAGTTGGCCAATTTGGTGGCCATTGTAGAGCCCCATGCTGGGGCCCTGTTTGGGGATGACCCCTTAGACTGGGCAAGAAGTGCTGTTTGGGAGGAGGTGGCAGAGGCACTAGTGTCACCACCACTATGGAGACCTCCGGTGGAGGGACCCAGACAGGCTTGCCCGTCTAAGGGCACACGCCAGGTGAGACACAGTGCCACGTCCGGGAATGTGCTCCATACATACACTGGTAGCGTCCATCCAGGTATCGCGGTGGGAATGTGTCCACCACATGGGGGGGTGCTGTCCAGTGTGGGCGGTGGTGGTGGTGATGGTGGGGGGGGTTGCGGCATGGTTGGGCTGTGCGGGATCACACACACCGGGGGGGCTTTTGCTACTGGTTTGTACTGATGTTCCCCTCTCCATGTTTGCACCCTAGGCCCTGAGGAGAGGCAATGAGCCCGAGAGGCATGGGCATGCCGAGAGCAAGTGGATGCATGGCAACAGGCACGGGCTGCCAGGCCCATCTACCATCAGCGCCAGGATCATGCAGATGCAGGTGAGTGCCTTTCTTCCAGGATATTCTGTGCATGCTGTGTTGCGGGGTAGGCGGCGTTGCATGGCCACCATCCATTGACACCACTGATGTGCATGCCACATGGTACACTCAGCACTGTCCTGTGGCACTGCATGTGTGGGTGTGCATCACTGGTGGTCCATGCGTGCACCAGGTACATGGCTGTGCCACTGCCTTCGCACCTCATAGCCATGTCACTGTACAGCCACAGTGGTGCTGTGCAGGACTTGGGCGATGGGTGTGTGCAGTGGTCCACATGGCTGTGTGCACCTGGGTAGGCAGGTCTTGTGGATATGATCACTGTGGGTGGTTGCACACCATCACAGGGGCGTGGCCCATGGCTGTATGCCATGCACAATGGGTGGGCTGCAGGGGGATGGACATTCACACATATTGACTCTGTTCCATTGTCCTAGGTGGACGGTGGATGATGGCCATAGAGAGGGCCATGCAGGAGCTCCTGCAGCTCACATGGGTGTCACTGGAGATACTCCAGCACATGGAGCAGCATGGAATCAGGAGGCGGAGGACGAGGAGGCGCCACAGGAGTGGAGAGCGGGGCAGACGCTAGACCCTCCATGCCCCCGGAATCACTCTACCCCCTGGATCCACCCTCACACCCCTTCTTCCCTCTCCCATTTGTTCACCCCTGCCGCTTACCCACCCCCACCTGGTATGTGGCCCTTCCCCCCCTTTTGTACATAATTGTAAATAATTGTAAATAGTTTGTTTCACCTATATAAATACATTTGTTTTGTTATGCCTACTGTGGTGGTCTCTGATATGCAGTGGGCTACAGGTACTCAGCTGCAGTGGTGTGCATGGCGTCAGGGGTGGTGCAGGCATGGCGTGTGTGTGTCCGGAAGGGAACTGCCTATGGTGTGGGCGTCGGAATCAGTCACTGTCTGTGGTTTGTGTGTTGTTCTCTGTGCACTGGATGCCTGTGTGCAGTGGTCCACGGTACATGCACTGTGTCCATGGTGCCCCTGTCAGACCATCCATGGCCTGTGCAGCTGACACCCTTGCATGTCTGTGATCTGCATGGCCTGCTGGCATGTCAGTGGTGGCTGTCCATGCTGGACAGCCACTGTACTTGGTGCAATGCAAGGTTGCCTTCTGTCACTGGTATGGTGCACGTCTGCCTCGGGTGGCACTGTGGCCTCCACTGTTCTGTCCCCCCTCCATGCTGTCACTTGTGTCTGTTGCAGGGGATGTGCTCCACTGTCTGTCACTTGTGCTCTGGCTGCATGCTGGTGGCGTACAGCTTCATGGTGCATGCGCAGGGTGGCTGGTACACCTGTGCCATGGAGGGGTGCTGGCCGTGGGTACACAGCTGCCGTGGCCACACACCAGTGGGTTTGTTGACCCGCTATTGTGTCCCTGTGTTGGTGTGCCCTTGGGTATGGGTGGGTGTTTGTCCATGCACTGTGTTGCATCCTGTGTGGTGCATGCTTCCATGCACCACTGTGGGTACTCTGTGCTGGCTGTTGTGGCCAGTGCTGAGATGGGGTGTGTCCTTGGGAGGGTGTGCAGGGTGCTGTACCACTGGTGGTGGTGTCTGGGGCAGGCCCTGTCGCATGTGGGGTACCTCTTGTGCTGACACATGGTCGGTCTCTCAGCTGTACCTCAGGGGGGACGTGCAGGCCGCACTGTGTATGCAGTTGTTGCATCGGTGTCTGCTGCCACCCACTGCAGGGTGCTCACGGTGGGGCTGCCTTGCATGGCTCCATGGTGCACAGGGTTGCATTGTCACAGTGGGGGTGGTGGCATGCATGGGGTGTTCTGCACTGTTGGGCGCTGCTGCTGGGCAGGGTGTCTGGGGATCGTGGTGCAGGGTGTGCTCTGCATTGGTGGGATGGTGTGGCACGGGGTGGCCGGAGCTCCTTGTGTGCTGGTCACAGCTTGCCAGGGGGTGTGCTGGGGCACCATGCCCCAGCTGTGGGATTGTTGCTGGTGTCCATGGGCCAGTGGTTCTTCCAGCTCTCCTCAGGTTGTGCGGTACATGGGGTGTGGGGGGCAATGTCTGTTCTGCTGTGTGCTCCTCTGTTCATATCTTCCATGGGTGGTGGACCCCTGCATCCTGTCCCTGCGCATCCCTGGTTGTGCTGATGCACTGCTACCCTGCTCCACTGCGCATCCTTGGTTGTGCTATTGCGCATCAGATCTGCCCCACTGCACATCCCTGGTTGCGCCATGGCGCAGTTGGCGTGATATTCAGTTGTGGGCGCAAGAGCATCTTGGCCTATGCAGTGTTTCAATATCGCGCTTGTTGCGCATGGGTGCACTGGACTTGCGCCTGCTCCTGCTATTGCGCTACTTTGTGGCACAGTTTGAATATCTGGGCCACTGTGTTTCTCTATGCAGCTGTTGGGGAAAAAACAGGGTATGCGCTTCTGTTAATGTTACAGTTACTGTTTCCACTTGCGTTTACGTACCCGTTTGCATTACCATTCCCGTGTACGCCACCGTGTACGTTACCCTTTGTGTTCTTGTTTGCGCTTGCGTTTGCATTACTGTCACCATTTGCTTTTCCACTACTGTTTGTGTTTGCATTTTGGTTTGCATCACTGTGTGCATTGCCATTAGCATTTACGGCAGCCCTTTCATTTGTATTTGCGTTTGTCTTTCGTTTTGCGTCTTCTTTGCTGTTACTGTTACCATTTGCATTTCCTATTGCGTTACTGTGCCCGCACGCATTTCGGTTTGCGTTTCCATATGTCCTTGCATTTCTTTTTGCATTACTGTTTCCTTTGGTGTTCTTGTTGCTGTTACCGTTACCATTTACGTTTACAATTGCGGTAACATGACCGTGCGCGTTACGGTTTGCGTTTATATACGCGTTTGCATTTGCACTTACGTTTCTGTTTCCTTTGGCATTATTGTTCATGTTAACTTTACCATTTCCATTTACAATTGCGGTACCGTGCCCGTGCGTGTTACGGTTCACGTTTATGTGCGCGCTTCCGTTCGTGTTTTCGTTTCTGTTACCTTTGGTGTTCTTGTTGTTGTAACACTTAACATTTGCATTTACAATACCGGTGCCATCACTGTGCGCATTACCAGTTGCGTTTTTGTATGCGCTTGCGTCACTGTTCGCTTTGGCGTCACTTTACGCTTGCGTGTCTATTAACATTTGCTTTACTATTTACGTTTGCTTTACTTTGTGTATCACCGTTGCTGCTTGTGTTTGCTTTGCAGTTCCTATTACTATGTAACAAGACATCACGTGATGGGAGTGCAAGGCCCAAAGGGCCCCGCGCTCCCGCCACTGCATTCCATTCACTATTTATTGTCCTCATTCTCAAAAAGAAGGGAAATTAGATGCTAAAAACTCTGTTTAATGCATCAGTTAAGGTTATTCCACAGCGACAAGTGAGGAAATTTGGTGTTAGGGTTGAAAGCCCTTGGACCCCAGCCACCACCCCAACTGGCATCGGGGTGCGCATTGGGGTCATCGGTCCTAACTCTTACCCCATTCTCCTATACCTCTGTTTCTTTACACAGTGATGGGGTGAGAGTTAGGGCTGAGACTCCAACAGCACTCTGATGTGGGTTGGGGTGGGCTGGGGGTCCAAGAAGGGTTTTCAACCCTAACACTGAATTTCCTCACTTTGTCACTGTGGAACAACCTAACTGATGCATTAAATAGAGGTTTTTGCCTCATAAATATATATATATATATATATATATATATATATATATATATATATATAATACACATATACAGATACATAACATACATTGTATACTGCAGCAAAGTATATAAATGCATCAATAGGGTTCCAAACCCACAAAAGGAAGGAAATGTGGCATTAGAGCTTTTTCATCCCTAAAGCCCGCCTCCTGCCCCAGCCCCTAGCTCATGACCCAAGGTCAAGCTATAGGTCTGAAGCTGTACCCCATGGGCCTGCTACTTCAAGCTACTGTACAGGCCCCATAACTCTGCTGCTTCACATAGGGCTATCAGAATCAGTCATCACTTTCTGTGTACAGGACTCTGCACACCCTGCATGAAGCAGGATATTGATGAAAACTAAGCAGATGATTCATAACTTTCTTCAGGTCCTGCATGACACTGGAGATCAGTCAATGGCTGGACCTGTAACTTGGATATGGGCCACAAAGTGAGAAGCAGGGTTGGGCATTAGGGTGGAAAACCCATAGAACATGACACCATTGAGTTGCCAAGGCTCATGAGACTCTGAACCCTAATTTTGAGGTCTGTGTGAACAAATGCTATTTGGGACAAATACACACAAAGACTGCACTTTGTACAAATACAGATATCACTATTTAATATTTGTATTTGTGTTAGAGCACATAAAGTAGTATTAGACCTTGGTTTAGGCTGATGTGAAGCACCTATGACTACTGCTGCGCAATAATTGGATGTATATCATATGTTCTTGATATCGTTGCATATTTTATTGAAATCTTCCAAACCTTTGGTCTTGTGTCATCACTAACAATGGAAACAAGTCTGAAATGTAAATTAAAATATTTTACAAATGTTGATACGCAAACAAATACAAATATAGATACAAATGCCAGAGAAACAAATACAAATGTCAAAAATCAGCCTTGTACACCGACCTATTAATTTTTTATTTTCTTACTATGTCCACGTTGTGTTTTTCAACCCTAATAAATACATTAAAGTAGATATTTTTAAACTGATATCCTTTTTTTTTTTTTTTTTTTTGGGAGAAAGTGGAGTTGTGACTTCCTTTGCACGGGGCCATTTGTGCCATGCATGAAACAGGAGCTAAGTCCCAGCTTGTCCCTCTGTGATACAAGTGCTGAGACCTAACTTGCTTCATGCAAGATTCGCAGGGCCCTGTGGTACACATGACATGCATCCTAACTTACTTCAGCCCTATGCAAAGGAAGATGCTGAACAACGCATGTCCTAACTTTCTTTAGGACTTAGTACATTTTTTGTGACCATTTTGCTGCTTTAGATACTTTGTTCATGTTGGACTTAGAATATTTTTGTTGACCATTTAAGAATATTTTTCTCAACCATTTATTTTCTTTTTATTTGTAAAAAAAACCTATTTCCATAAATGCACTTACTGATGGTGCGGTGGCTAACCACCAATTGGAACTGTTGCACTTCAGTGAGCTCCGGTTGCCTTTGGGACTCTAATCATTGTACCACATGCTCTGGACCTTTGAGCAGCTTCTTCAATTTATTTTGGTAGAGCTTTCTTTGAACTTGCACTAGTGAGAATGTCAGAGATCAGCAGCATGGTTAAGCTGAAAGAAACTTTGAAAACCACACCATAGAAATAGCAGCAACAGGCATGCAAAGATGGCGTGGGGATGGTGGTGAGCAGTGAGACAGAACCCATGCTGACAGATGTGCTTTAAGCAGTGAAGAGTCTGGAGACAACAATCAAGGAAATGGATAAAAAGATGGACAGTTTCAGTACCTGTATGACTTTGTTGAGCAGCAGGATGGATAGAGTAGAAACAATGGCAAACGCAGTACTGCAAATACATTTTCAGCAGTGGTAACAGAACTTGTTCAAGAAAATAAATTACTACGGCTTCACTTATAACATCTTGAGAATGGGGCTTGAAGCATTAATCTACCTCTTTTGGGATTGCTAGAGGACAGGGAGACACAGACCCTGCAACAAATTTTGGTTACACTTTATTTTAAGTGTCAGTTAACCACACCATAGTAGTAGTAGTAACTACATTGTAACTGCATTGCAATTGCAATGTAGTTGCATACAACAAACATGCAACTACAGGGTAATTACCATGTTGCATGTAATTAATGAGTTGTTGCACTGAAATGGATGCTGAAAGCGTAACCTAAACTTTTGCAGGACTTGTTGGGACTACAAATTGCTGCACAGATACATAAGGTGTACTGTGTTATACCTTACAGGAGGCCTGCAAATCCAGAATTACCCTGCATGCTGATGATAGTTACTATGGCCCCTTTTGTCAGAGACAGTATGCTGAATGTGGCTAAGAACAAAAGCCATTTAGTGCTTATTGATGGAATTAGACTATTTTTTCCCCCAGATTTTAGGTATACTACAAAGAAGAAACACTGCAGTTTCAATGCTATCAGAGCTGGGTTGAGGGAGCTGGGGGTCTCTCATTCACTCCAGCTGGCAGCTAAGCCTTGCATTTCCTATGCTGGGAGGACCTATGTATTTAATTATCCAAAAAATGCTGGTTGGCAACTCAAACAAATTAGGAAGGATTTTGTGCCAAAAGCTACCTTGGAGAGGACAGCAGATGAGGAGAAGGACTGGGACTGATCAGACATGAATCACTGGTTCTCTGGGGTCTAGTAGTTTTGATCCTAATAGGTCTTACTTCTACCAATGTTTACATGTTATTGCAAAGCTAAATGCTTATTATTAAAAAAAAAGCTTGGGGCCGGCCTGCCGGTGCTGCGGTAGCACTACCACTTGCGACACCAGTGACCCGTGATCAGTAGTGAGCCTGGCTCACTGGAGGGCCAGCCAGGAAAGAAAAGAATTACTGAGCACTAATAGGCTGTTCTCCTTCTCCGGGGAGGGTGGGCTGCATATCCTGTTGCTACTGTATACCGCCACCTGGGTGATCACAGGTGGTGGTGCAAGTCAGGGAACAGGAACAGATGGGGGAGGGCTAGACGTCAGCCGAGGTCCAGAGCAGTGGTACATTTCTGTGTGCCATCAGCTCCTTGTACCTCCCTGTGCACCGACATTTAATTTATGGGACAGAACAAGGAAAAAAGCCACTTGTCTGCACCGGGAGATGGGTCCTGGTATTCTGGTGGGGACAAATGGGCCACCTGACAAGTTGGACATTGACTGGAGGGGATAAATTGGGGGTCCCTCTCCTACACTACCTGGGGGGGGTTATCTGAGGCTGGGGTGAGCCTCCGTGATGCCACCGGGACTACCATGGGGACCCCGAGGAAGGGTGCTGGCAGGGAGATACAAGACAGGCATAAATGACAAGTAAAATAAAAACAAAAAACTTGTGTTGTGGGGAGCGACGTTCCCTAGGTGAGATTTCTGCCTTGTGTTTATAACAGTGCCATTTGGTATAGATGTTTGGGGAGGTGAGCACTTAAAAAGTTTTCTTTAGTATTTTAAATTGGATGTGTCTCTGTTGGGCAGACTTTCCTTGCCATTACTTGGGGAGGGCAAGATGCCTGTCAGAGACTGTTAGGCTGAATACTTAGGGATACTCACCCCCTTGACACATAGCATGTGAGAGAAACTGACAACCTGGACTTCCTTAGAATGCCTCCTTGACTCAGGTTTGTTTTCTTATGGGGATATTTCCTCTAACAGTATCCTTTCTGCAAAAAGGCAGATACAATGCATTTTTTGATCCGGTGTTTTTTACATAACAAGGAGACTGTGAAAGGTCTGATACAGGTTAATTATAGCTGTCTTTGTTGAGTATGTACATATTATTTTTGTGGATCATATTTTCTTTTTTCTGAATATGTTTCTTATTAAAGTGCATAATAAAGGCATTTACAATACATTACATGATTTGTAGTAGCTCAAGAGATACAAACCAAGAATCCAAACCACTATATAATTAGTTTCTCTCTTAAACACAATTGCTCATTTAGACTTGTCTGCCTGTTTGAACACCCTGCCCTTAGGTACAGCTTGGACTCAGGGTGCATAGCTGCTAATGCCTTCTAGAGAGCATCTGAACTACCCAGTATCTGAATGCAGAAACGTTCTGTATTAGCGGACCCCCAGATCCAATACACTTAGGAGGAGCAATGGTAGCTGGGGGGGTGGGGGAGGGGGACCAATAAGAGGTCCAGAGAATCAAGTTGTCCTAAAAATTGCTATGAAAGAGAACTAAGAAAAGTGAGGAGTATAAGGGTTTTCTTTTTTATTTCTCTCAAGGGATCTCTTTCCATGGGTTTTCTGCATGCATGTGAAAAGGAGGGTCCATCTCTTAATCGAATGAGGGTCCCTGATGAACTCTAAGGTATAAAGTTAGGTTCTTTGGACATAGCGTGAAGTATTCATCCAGCCTACCTTTAATTAAAAACTTCTGAATGATCATTTAACAAATATGTAACCTTTTCTGTTTTATACATTTGTTGTGTGGTTGCTCTCCCAGAGCCAGTCTTGGGTATGGTACTAGTCAGCCACAACCTTGTTAACATTTTTTTACTGCCCAGGATTAATATTCCCAGCAAGTATCAGTTGTATGAATTATGTAGTCCTGGGGGGTAACGTAGCAGGATATATAATTCTGAGGTTAATGTTACAGGAAGCTGTAATAAATCACTCAACTCTCTCTCTCTGACTCACAAAAATAAGGATGTAGTAAAGGACACTTTCTGAATATTTGCGTATATGAGGCCCTTTATTCACCACATAATCACCAGTAGGGTGGCTGCATATGTTGGGTTAAAATGTGCGGTTATAATTGGTGTACGAAAACAATGTATTAAGTGTTTCCAAGCATATTTATGCCACGTATGACTTGCTGTTATACTCAAAAAGGTCTGGCAGGTCCTGTGCCAGTCCTCAGACCTAATCGGTATCCCTAAATCCAATGCCCGTTGTCCTGCTATATCTAGTGTTTGAGGAGTGTGGGAGATCTGTAGGGCCTGATATGTGTGGGATGGTTCCATGTCATTACAGTGAATATTTTTGGGTGATTCACAAAACAGTGAGTACACCCTGCTGAAAACCAGTTTGGCACATCACAATGAACACTGAATATCATGCCAGCACACATGTAAAAAAATGTTTAATGCGGGGGGCAAGCCCCTTGCACCCCCATACTTACACAATCAGCTCCAAGGAGGGGTGGACACTGGAGGAAAGAAAAGGGAGTGATGACAGCAATAAGTTTAAAAAAAAAAACCTGCAAAAGAAAAAAAAGTACCTGTATGCAGTCCTGAACCCGGGACCACAAGGACTGCAGACGGTGTTTCTACCTGCTACACTAGGCTGGTAGCTTGGCAGCATCATGCTCCACATCCTCATTTCACCCATCCCTCCCCCTTCCATCCCTATTCCCTCCCTTGCCATTTTTCCATCCTCCCTCGCCATTCCATCCCCTCGCTATCCATTCCTCATCGCTGATCCTGAAAGCGACCAAACTGAAGCGCTCATTTCTGAGTAACTCAATTTGGTTAGCTATATTGACATGCTACCATGTGGGATATCAGATGCAAAGTGACTGGTTGTTAAAACAAGTATTAGGAGTGGGTAAAGTAGTGATATTCTGAGCCACTATTGGAAGGGTAGCGATATAGTGACAAATCTGTAGAAAACGATGGAAGTCAATTTGCCAAAGACCATACTTCTGTTGAATTTCCTGAAAAGTGGCTAGAATAGGTCTGGTATACACATGGAGACAATGGCAATGCCTGATCTCCAGATTTATTTGGGCAGGCCAATGCCCTTGAATCTGGTTTACCATATTAACTTCACCCTGGACCATAGGAGAATGTGCCCTCCCAAATCTCTGATATTTTTACTGGGCACAGATCCACTGCTCGCCGTGCCTAAGAGGAGCAAGCGGATCCTGTGCCTCCCAGTAACTCTGCTCGAGGAGATTCAGGCCTGATATAGTCAGGAAATAGTGTATCGGCTCAAAGAAGTGATAACTATATCTGGAGATGTTTGTGCAAATAATATGTTGTGTGTGTCTAACGGGAGGAGAGGTATAATGAAAAAGATAACATACTCAAGGTAGGGCTACCATTCTAATCACTTCTACCCTACTAGTCAAAGATAACGGTAGGGTATTCCACAATGTGAGGTCTTGCTGAAGTTGTGTAGTAAAAGGGAGATAATTCTCCTGGTAGAACTGAGTAGAATTCTTTGGTAGATGTAACCCTAGATATTTTATTGCTCTGAGGTCCCAGCTGAATGGGTAGGTGGAAGGAAATTCTGGGGACAGGTCGAAGGAGAACATCAAGGGTACACTTTTAGTGGCTTTTAACTTGTACCCTGACAGTGAGCCATATTGATGGAGATTTGTAAAGGCTGCTGGCAGAGATATTTCTGGTGATTGGAGATAACGTAGCACATCATCAGCATATAAGGCTATCCGATGTTCAATACCTACCAATGATATTCCTTGAATATGCAGTGACTCTTGAATAGCCTGTGCCAATGGCTCAATATAGTGTGCAAATAATGTAGGGGACATCAGGCGTACATGTTTGGTACTACAAAAAAGGGGAAACGTTTCTAAGTGGTGGCTACTGACTTTCACGGTGGCTTTTGGAGACTTGTAGATGTGCTGCAGGAATTGCATAAATTCAACCGGGATCCCATCCATGCCAATACCTGGTAGAGGAAGGACCAATAGACCTGGTTGAATACCGTTTTGGCATTCAGCCTTAACATAACTGATAACATGGGGTGAGTTTGTAGATGGTGTAATATCTGTAATGTTCTTTTTACATTATCAGAGATAGTACAGTCTCAGACGAAACCAGTTTGGTCTCATCCAATCAATGTAGGGAGCATTTTGTCTAATCTCTTGGCTAACACGGACATAAACATTTTATAGTCAGCACTGAGCACCAATATCTGGAAATAAGAACTATAATGGTAGGAGTTTTTCCCCTGGCTTTAATAGTACAATAATTGCTGCATAAGCCTATGATGGAGAAGGAGTACCTCCTGAAAGTAGTTCATTACAGATTGTGGTTAAGATGGGAGTAGGTAGCTTGTTGTTACACTTATAATTTTCTAAGCCATTACAATCCAGACCTGGGGCATTTGTGGTTTTAAGTGTTTTCACAATCTCTCTGATTTCCGTGGCTGAGATTGGGGCTGTCAGTAGATCCTGATGGTCCTGGGAAAGACAGATAGTCAGAGGGAGGCTAAAAAGTCTTGTATATCTTTAGTGGGGGATGGTACCTCCTCTATGGTTGGTAATACTTTTGATAAACATTAGAGACATCAGACAATTTAAAGCCAAGGTGTCCTGTATCTGGATATGTGATGGATGTGATCATCACCTTTTGGCGTTGCTTCTGGAGCTGGAAGACTGGTAGTCTGGTGGCTCGGGGGCCCACTTCTGCATAACGCTGCCAAAGATAGAATAAAACAGTCTCCATTTGTTGAAGACACAAATCATCCAGTTCTGCCTTTATTTTATCCATTTGTAGTTTTACGGAATGGTCACCCTGTTGGTGTGCCAGTTGTAAAAAATGGAGGGTTTCCTCCTGGTTTGTTTGGTGTTGTTGTCTCTCTAATTTCTCCCAGGATATGCGTTAAATAATATATCCCCAGAGGACTGTCTTTAGCATGTCCCACCTCATCACCTACGTAACATCATTAGTCTCACTGTCTGCCATTACTTCAATGATTTTGTCAGTTATGAAGGTGCTAAAGCTTTCTGATTTTAAGTGCATGGCTTGAAGAAGCCAGCATGTGTTTTTTCAGACTGCTCCTAAATCCTAGTGGCTGTTGACAGGGGCATGGTCAGAAATGTTAATAGTTCTAAGATGAGTCTTTTACCCTGCTGATATTTTTAGTCTGTGTTAAGCAGTAATCGATACAAGAATATGTCCCGTGTACTGTTGAACATTGGGTAAATTGGTGGGCCTGGGAGTTCTGCTGTCACCATACATCTATCCAGCTGAGCTCTACAAGTAGCCTTTTATTTTATGTCATGCTGTTTGGTGTGGGGGATGCATGGTTCAGGAATCTAAAAGGGGTGAAAAAAACATATTAAAATCTCCTGATAATAGAAGCACCCCAGTTACATTAGGGATCAGAATATCAACTAGTTTTTCAATTGCTGGTGTGTTAATCCCTCGTAGTAGATATAAATTTGCTAGTGTCACCTCTAGCTCATTGAGCTGCCCTTGGTCTAAAATCAGACAGCCTTCCTTATTAGTGATCACTTTTCATTCCACAAAAGTTGTGGTACGGGGGATAAGTATGGCCACCCAACAGGACTTCCCAGAAGGATGGGAAGAAGATTAAATGGCTGAGAAGCCGAATTTGATTAATTTATTATGTTCAGAGTGTGACAAATGTGATTCATGAATGTTAAGGAGATCTGGTTTAGAACATTTTAAATGGATAAACACCCGAGAGTGCTTTATTAGATTACTGATCCCATTAATGTCAATGGAGCTCAGCAAAACCATTATCTGTGTCATTTTACCTTATCCAAAGAAGGGTTCTGGTCTTCCCTCCTCACCCCTGCACCACCTCTTCCAAGCAGTGTCCAACCAATACCATGCATTATATAGAACTTAAGTAACATGGAGAAAATTGGGAACCAAACTTCATAAGAGTACAACCTTTCAAATACCAGTCTAAGAAAACTAGAAACATGAGGGAGTAGGCAAATCATGCCAGGGCCTATGTGAGTGTGTGTGTGTGTGTGTGTGTGTGTGTGGGGGTGCTAATGGTCGTGGGTACAGAAAACTGACTGTATGAGGAACCTGTAAATCAGGTGACTTTCTGACTTTCTGGAGGGAGCCTAACTGGGTTCCTGTGAGTGGTGAGAGAAGACCACCACCAGGATGGTATACCTTGAAAGGGAGGGACTTCGAACAGCTATGCTATTTAGGTAAGGGGTGTCAGGTGGGTGACGTCAGGCTCCATTTGTAGCCTGCTTTAATGTTCCATAACTGAAGAGGGGATGGGTAGGATATGTTCAGGCCAAACTGCTCCCTTTCTTTATCCTTATGGACTCCAGTGACATAATTATTGTAATTTCTGTAAGGGGGGGGGGGTCTGTGTGGAAAATGAAATAAGGTAATTTAGAATATGAAATGTGCAAGTAGTTCCTGCTGATAAGAAATATAGTGTTCCAGGACCAGGATACTATGATGTTATGCAGGCCAGCAGGATGAATAAAGTAGGTCCCATTAGTGTCCTGGAAATCCGTAATAGCCCTGTAACCCAGAAAGGGACTGGATGACTGGTAAGCCCTGCCAGCCAATAGGGTGTCACTATAGCAGATCTAATAATAGACTACTGTGTACTGTGCTGGCGGACAAATGAAGTACCTTGAATTAAGAAAGCATACTTTGACTTCAAAGGTTATACCATAATAAAACACCAGCATCTGGTTTCTAAGGCAGTCTCTGCCTACCAATGCCTGGCTCCCCAATTGTCTCACCAGTATATCTGCTCACAGACAACAAGGTTAATAACGTTGCCTCCCTCAGGGACTGCCGGGGAAGGGGCAGGTTACTTTCATCTGGTTAACTGAGTTGCATTTTACAGTCAGATCATATTTTCGAGTATTCTAGGAGTCATGGATTTCCGTAAGTCTTTTTAAGACTTATAAGTAGTGCTAATGCACAGGGACATTATCGTGGTTATTATGTTTCCAGATTAATGTCCATGGTCATGATAATTTAAGCCTTAGCTAAAGCTGAAGTTATTTGTTTTATCTAGTAATGCCCTCTCATGCTGTACCATAGAGTGACACATAATGCTTCCTATTGTTCTATTGCTTATACACTTGCTATTCTTTAGAACCAAGAGTGGCATTTATTCAATGTATGTTCTGTACTGAAACTGAATAAACATAAATTACAAAAAAAAAAAAAAAAATGAAATGCGCCTGCTATGCATGAACATGGACTTGGTCAGTTTTTTTTTCTTCTTTTACTCATAACTTGGCCATTTTGGGCCATTCTGACCCCAGATTATCAGGGTGGCCAAGTTGCTACCCCACCTCATGATCACCTGCATGTCACCTTGTCACTTTACCCCAAAATATGATTTTTGGAGTTGATCCCAAAAAACACATTTCAATTCAGATTTACGAGGTGCTACTTAATGTGGTCAAGAGGCAAGATGGCAACTTGGCCACCCTGGAGTAAAAATGGTCAAAGCAGGTCAAGTTATGAGTAAAAGACAAAGATGCAAAAAACTGGCGAACCATGCTCATGATCAGTATGCGCATTGGGAGACGTAGTTTTAGTTGCATTTTTTTTCTCATTCCAGGTAGAGGAGCACATTGAGGGACAATAAGAAAATTTACTGAGGGACACTGAGGATCCACGATGAGTGACTGAAATATGGGTACTAGTGTGTGTGTGGGGGGGAAGGTTGCATTGGTGCTATAGGTTGGCATGGGTGGGAAGGGGTTTCAATGGATTGCTCAGGAGGGAGGATACTGGCAGTGTGAACCTGCCAACAGTAAATCTGACAACTGGAGCAGCGGGCACCCTACTGTGGGATTGGGCACCTGTTTGCAATAATATTATATTTGGCAGCTAGATCAAGGGGTAGGGTGGATACCAGCGGCAGGATTTGGGAATCCCCCCCACTGCTAACTGATAAAACAGCTGGATCAGTGGGACGGGGTGATGCCAGTGACAGGGTTGGAAACCCCTTGACAGCAATGAATGAAATAGCTGGGTCAGGGAGATGTTGGTTATGGGATTAGGAACCCACCAATGGTAATTGATGAAACAGCTGGAGTTGGAGAGGGGGATTCTGGAAGTGGGACTGGGTACCCACCAGTGGTAACTGACAAAACAGTGGGGTCAGGTGAAGGGGACACCAGCATCAGAATTGAGCACCCACAGCTGGTAATAGTAAATACAGCTTGGTGGGGGCACTGATGTAGGCATTATACCTGGTTATGTGACTGACTGGCTTCACAAAAAGTTATGAGTCAGGAAATGAATTACACATTTCATGAACTGCAACTCTTTAATTTTACAAAAATTCAAGAAAGTAGTTACAGTATGTCTGTAAACAATAACAGGATGGAAGACACATCCTAATACCCTACACAGTCAACCACAACAGCTTTGGTCTAAACTGCCCACACATTTTGTTGTTTGGTTATGCAAAAGTTTCTTTGTTTTGTTGTTGTTAACAGGTTTCCTGACCGCTAAGCCTCACATCAACTATGTTAGCTCTTTTCAACAATTTCTGGCAAATTCAGTTATCTTTAGAATGGTTTGTTTCTGACTTTAGCATGCATGAAAACTGGATGAATTTTTGTTACTAACTCAATTTTTGTCAATAACTGAAAAACTACACATTTTTGTGAAAACCATCATTCAAAGATTTATTCTTGCGCTAAACTCATATGAACCTGAACGTTTCAGGTTTCAGATATCAAACATTTTTGTGCAAAAGGTGAGCAAAAAAATGCATTGATTTCCATATCTTTATACAGTATGTTTTCAACCTTCTTGAATGCCAAATATCACTAAATTTACAGTATCCAGTTAGCCTGGCAACAACTCTGCATGCCAAAGTATTTATTTATTTATTTAGTTTTTGTTGACTGGGTAAGTGCACTAGACAAATCCTGCCTATTTTCAGGCACGACCCGGGGGAGGGGATACAGATGAATGGAAACTGACCTTGAACCAGATTAAGCTGTTAGTGGTATTTCTTTTTAGTGAATGAGGGAAATTTGTCCAGGACACCGGGGAAATTCCCCTACTCGGCTGTGGTCTGCTGCCTGTAGGGGGACTGGCCATTTTCAAGATGGCCACTCGAAGTTCTGCCTGGAAGGAGAAGGAGGACGACGGAGTGGGAGAGATGGCCTCGACTCCCACTCACGGAGAACTAGAGGCTTCAGTCTTGGAAAAGTCCGAGGCGGATGCTGAGACAGCATTACCGGAGAATATACCTAAATGGGAGCAGGTAGAGAAAGCTGGCGAAAAGTCTACAGACGCCTCACAAAATCAACTTATTTTACAAAAGGTGACGGAGCCAACGAGAATGGTATCCTTAGTGGGTACAGAAAAAGGAAACCTTTTCCAGTCACATCGCGGTTCGGATTCCAGAGATATGCGGTCTGTAGGTTCCAATATGCAGACTGACTTTGCGACTTTGAAAAGATCGGAGGAGCGAGACACCGGAGAGCAATTTGGGACTGGTATGACGAAGAGAATGCAAACCACGACCTGTGTACCTTCTTGTGATGAGGTCTGCAATATTACTTCAGGTACGATTATCATTTTACCACAAAATGATATTAAGGAAAATGGCGGACGGAGCGGTGGCTGTTGAAGCGCCCCCTCGGCAGCATGCAGCTCAGCTAATAGGAACCGGCCAGATTGACTGCAAACTGAAAGAGAATGTCTGCAGTTCGGCAGCGATCTTACCGGTGGTCTGCAGGCGGGACATTAGTCTCTCTGAACGGAGCTCCGATGTGAAAAACTATAACAGTACTGTAGCTGCTGAACTCTCCACTTCTAACTTACAACAGGCTGGCAGTCTTGTCGCAAATCTCAGCGAGTGCCTTCAGCCTGAATTAACTTCGTCTGAACAGTACGTGAACCCGATTATGACTGCAACTGCTGCTTCTTCAGCTTTTGGTACTACTGACACTGCTACCTTAACTAAGGCATCAGGTTTTGTTCTGAAACATTTACTGCAGAAAGAATCGTCTCCTGCTCCAGTAGTGACTTATCAAACAACCGAGGTTTGCAAACAGGGGTCACTGAGTTCTTTTTCGGTTGATAGTAGAGGAATACTTTACTTCTAAACCAAATGCATTACAGAACATAAATAAATCCTCCCTTTTAAGAGAAGATGGTGAGGAGGTTTCATGGTCACCAAGTAAAGCATTAAATGAGGCAGGTTGGCGGCAGACAGATGCAGGTATATGGAAGCCTGATCCAAGTTGGAATTCACAATTGTCACTGTCTCAGCATTCCCCAGAGTGGGCTCCTGTGGTGCAACCTATAGAAAGTAGTATTGGGGGAAAAAATAATATTGAAATTGATATGTTGGAACCTCAGGTTAGTTCTGCTGAATTGTTAAAACCCTCTTTGGCTCCACTACAGGAACCCCATCAACAAGCTTCATCTTTAAAATCCCCATTAGTGCTTCCTGTACCCCCCCCCACTTCACCTTCAGCTCGGAAACCCTTAATGTCTGAACTATTTACAAATTCGCACAGAGAGGCAGCCCCCAGATAGAATGCAGTTAGATTAAGATACAAAGGTGGGTTAGAGGTTAGGCCTGATAGGTATTACGTAGGAAAAACATTATTAAAGGATTCCTTGCATTTTTCCTCAAGATGTTTACGCCTTTATAAATATTTCGGGAGGACAATTTTGATATAAGTTTTCGTACACAGCATGCTTTGGATATGTTTTGGATAAGATATGGTCAAGTTAAGTTTTCTCCTCTTTGGACTCCTTTCATTGTTATTTCCTTATCTAAACCTTTAATTAAATTCATCACTGTTATGTTTCGAAATGAGGGGGTGTGGGTAGAAGATATTACTTTTTGGCTGAAGAACAGGTGTGATGTTTTAAGTGAACCAGAAACCCATTCTTGATTCAGAGCAGTTTTGGACCGGCGGTTGGAAATATAAAATTAAGCTTAGACAAACTGAGGCTGGGATAGCACACATACCAAATTCCTTTTTATTGGGGAGAGATAGAGGTGTGTGTTTTTACAGTGGACAACCTCGT
The DNA here is from genome assembly GCA_016271365.2 of Neoceratodus forsteri. Lineage (NCBI taxonomy): Eukaryota > Metazoa > Chordata > Ceratodontiformes > Ceratodontidae > Neoceratodus > Neoceratodus forsteri. The sequence goes on from JADMNL010000028.1 coordinate 151,831,840, forward strand.
GCATGCTATAAGTGTGGAGCAAGGACTCATCTTTCTAGCGTGTGCGATAAGCCCAGATGTGATAATTGTGGGGAGGTGGGTCACTTAACAATGTTTTGCAATAATCAATCATGCTGTGACTTATGTGATTCAAAAGGCCATGTTTTTAAAGTCTGCCCTTGGGCTGCTCACAACTCAACATCTAATTCTGGCTCTGAGGTGTTTATTCAGAAAGCACAGGAAGCCTCAACTCAGGTTTTTCCTACACAAATGTGTCACCCTACCCCAAGTACCACTCATATGAATTTAGCTGCTGTTAAGGACTCAGTGGATTTAAAAGGAAAGGTTAAAAATGTGACGACAGCAAAAGTAAACCATTGTCAGACAGCAAGGTAGAAAAACAAGGTCAGCACTCCACAGTGAGGAGCGTGTCAAATACCACGGTAGAATTGCCTAACATTTTAAGTATTCCCCCAGTTTGTTTTTCTGAGGCTGTTACTGAAAAGGTAGATAGCACAAACGTAGTAAAAGAGCCTTTGATAGCTTTGCCACAAAGAAGATCATCCAGGAACTTACAACCCAAACCTCCCCCAGCAATGCACATTGAGACCAGTAACTCTTACACTGCCCTATTTTCCTCATGGGAAATATGGAAGCAGAGGTAGAAGATTCTGATTCTCAAAAATCTTCTTTATCAACCAGGTCATGAGCGTTAAATAATTACAAGGGTAAGAAAAGAAAAAGAAAAAAATAAAAGGTTGAGCATTTTAAAAGGACATGATGCTGACTTGGGGATCTTTAAATGCTCACAGCTTATTGAATAAGGCTAAGAGACAATCACTTTTCACTTTATTCATGATTATCCATTTTCAGTCTGTTTCTTACAGGAAACTTGGATGTACACTATTGAACAACTGGTAGCATTCAAAAGAGAGTGGGTTTGGGGCCCTTCCTTTTGGTCTTTCCGGGAGGACTCTGCAGATGGGGTAGGGATTTTGTTTAATTCTTTTTCTTTTCAGTTACAAAATTTAATAGACCTAATTCCTGGTAGAGTTTTAATTGTGGATGGGAAATGGTTAGGTCTAAGTTTCCGTTTCATAAACATTTATAATCCTCAAACCAAATCAGGTAGAGTACACTGTCTCAATATGATACAGCCCTTTTTGTTGACAACGGCTAGAATTTTATGGGGTGGTGACTTTAACTGCCCAATTCCAGGGTTCATTATAAAAACAATAGCAAGAAAATATACTGTGATTCTAATTGTCTCAAAAAAATAATTAGAGTGGCCGGTTTGATAATTTGTAATGACTCTACAAACAAAGAAAATAGTTTTTCATTTCAGAAAGGCAAATCCTTCTCATTGATAGACCACATGCTTGTTTCACCAAACATGCACATGTTATCATTTAAAATATTCCCATGTGAATTTTCAGGTCATTCCCTTTTAGTAAGTATGTACAGTTTTTCAGACAGTCTAGAAAAAAGGCATCTAAGATGGAAACTGAATAATTCCTCTTTAGAGGTTCCTTTTATACGACTAGGTGTTCAAAATCTACTGAAGGCCAGATTATCTGTAGTTTTTTTATATTCTGATATAGGAGAATGGTGGCAAGGGACTAAAACCGACTTAAGAAATTGGTTTAAAACTAAAGGACGTAAAATTAAAAATGATAATTTTCTGCATTATTTGGGTCTAAGGCAGCAATTACAGAGACTATTAACAATAGCTTCCTCATCAAAATGGGATTATTCAGCTCAAATTGCTGTGCTGAAAGAAAAGATGAGAGAGTACCAATATACTAGAAGCAAAACAATGCAGGTTATTTTAATTAATGGGGTTAAAAAGTCACCAATAGGAGATCCCTTCGAAATGTGTAAAAAGTTACGGGAGTCAATGAGAATGGAAGAGTTGAGGAGATCAGATGGGAGTATAGCTACTACAGTAGAGGAATTACGTACAGTAATAGTAGATCATTTCCATGCTTTAAATCCATCTGAAGGAATCTAAACAGAAGATATAGTTGACTATTTAAACCAGATACCTGTTCTGAGTACTGTGGTAAATAGGTCAGACAACTGGGTCCCCATTACACACACAGAAATTTTAAATACTATCAAATCTTTGAAATCAAACATTTCACCAGGAATAGATGGCCTTACTAATAATCTATACAAAAGCTTTCCAGAAGAATTTAGCCTATGTTTGGAACTTTTGTTTCAGTTTTTTATTGACAAAGATATAATTTTTCCATCATTTACGGAAGGATTATTGACATATATATTTAAAGTTGGTATAAACATAATATAGCCAATTGGAGACCAATTACGCTCCTAAATTCTGACTACAAAATTTTGCTAGCATTTTGAATAAACGATTACTTAAATATGCTGGTAAAGTCATCTCACCTTTTCAATATTGTGGATTGCCTGATAGAAGGATTCAGTCGGCCCATATGCTGATTAGAGATGTGATTGATCATCTCTCAGATAGGGGTATTACTGGATGTCTGGTTGCAGCAGATTTAGACAAAGCCTTCGATAGGGTACACTTACCATTTCTGTTCTTGACTTTGAGGCACTATGGGATTCCACATCAATTAATTAATTTAATTGAGAAAATATACAAAAAAGTGGTTGCATTTCCTTTTGTGAAAGATTGTATAGCAGACGGTTTTATTGTAACCACAGGGGTTCGACAGGGATGCCCGCTTAGTCCCCTTCTATACACCTTCGCTCTGGATCCTTTTTTAAATAAGGTATGGGTAGCACAGAATTGGGAGGGCATTGTGTTCAAGGATGATAGTCTTTTACAGTTAAAAGTACAGGCTTACGCAGATGACCTTGTACTATACTTCAAAGATTCAGCTATGATTTCCCACTTTCTGGTTGCTTTTAAAGATTTTGCCAAAGTTTCAAATGCAAAATTGAATATAAAGAAAACACAGGGCTTATTTATAGGGGCTAGTGGACTTGAGGAAACATGGCTGGAGGGAATTCACTTATCCAGGACTTCAATAAAAATTCTAGGGATTAAATTCGGTTCTCAAAATATACCCAAGGAAAATTGGGAAGGAGTGCTTGAAAAACTTGAAAGTAAAGTCAACAGATGGAAACAGTGGAGATTACCCAAATTAAAAAGAGTGCACATAATCAAACAATTTATTTTACCCATAATACAGTTCGTAGCAATGATATTTCCTCTACCAGCAGCATTGAAACTAAAGTTTATAGTTTATTTTTCAGATGCTTTGGGAATCGCCTAAACCAGTTAAAAGGAGTTTACTTATTTAAGAAAGACTCAAGGGGGTTAGGGATGATAGACCCAGTAGTTTATGCACATGTTTTTTTCATTACAAACACAATAAAAGAGGGTTTGAAAGAAGAATCAAGAGCTGCAGTAACATGGAATTTAACAATAATGGGCAAATACTATAGGAGTTGGCATTTGTTACCTCCTAAACTTAACTGTCATGTGCATATCCCTGAGTATTTTAGGCCTGCAGCACAGAAAATATATAAGTGGAAATTGCAGAAACAGTCAGTACTGACTCATAATACCAAGGGGTTGTATCAGCTCTTGATGACCAACTTATACCCTCAAGAGGCGGGATTTAAAAGTTGTCCTTCTGCGCTAATCCCCTTTGCACTTGCACAATTAAACAACCCTAGGATGCCTAAGAATCAGTGGGAAACGCAATGGTTAATTTTCTATGGAAAATTAAATGTCAGAGGGAATGCAAAATATAAGGCATTACATGAAAGGCTCTGTCCCTATTTGGATTGTATAAACACTGAGGAAACAATGGAGCATTTTTTTATTGACTGTTCTTATGCTAAGGGTTTGTGGAATTACTTAGCTAACTTATGGGGTTATAGATGGATGCATAAGATGTCATATGAGTTTTTAATTTTTGGGAAAAGTACCCTTATATCAACGGGTTTTCATGTAGAGACTTTAACTCTCTTTTAGGTTGCCTGAGGTACTATTTATGGCAAGCAAGAATCCAATGGGTGTTGTATCAAAAGAAAATTCCTTATTCTTGTGTGTGCGGCTTAATCATAAAAGAATTGGAAAAAATGTATGCTTTAGATGCTTTAAGGGTCAATTCGGGGACTTTACGAAAATGGTGGAAAGGATTTTTACACTTCATTAAGTATAAATAAGAAGGTTAAATGTCTACAAAACTTTTGGCATCTATAACTAATGTATAACTTGAATTTCTTGCTTATGTAGCAAGCTATTTGCGGAGCTGCATGATTTCACTGTTTTTTTGATGTTGACATTCTTTCTTTGATTTGTTCTATTATTTGGTTTGCTTGTACAAATGTTATTGTATATGTTCTTTTTCTAATAAAACACCCCTACTCTTTTCGATAAGTGCCATGGGATCTTTAACATCCACCTGAACTACCACCAATCCAGGCAGATGGGACCTCGGTTTAACATCTCATCTGAAAGACGGCACCTCAGAAGTGCAGCACCCCCCTCATGCTGCACTATAGTGTCAGTACTGGGATATTAACCCAAGTGCCAGATGTGAGAACTGAACCCACAGCCCTCTGATCTCCTGGCCTCAGAGGCGGGTGTGCTACCTACTGAGCCACTGAGGCTGACCATTCCAGGGATGGCCATGTTATTAATGTGTAAAAATCAGGGTTTAATATTATCATTTAAAAGACAAGAACCCTTGTGAAAAAGCATTGAAGTAAGGGTACTATTACCATTAATGAAGTAAGGCTTTTATCAGCTTTACGCAGGACTGAATGGTTCCATGTGGTCAGTCCACAAAGGCTGAGAATATAGCAGAGCAGAAAAAGCCGCTCAGTGGAAATATCGCTGGTGCACAGCACTGGTCAACATATCAAGTGGGAAAACCTAGCACACAGCTGTGTCCTCAAAACAACTCACCACTGCCACAAACTGCAGTGATGTAAATATTATTTTATTTCTGGCATGGCCTGAAGGCCCCAGTCGAGGGTTGAGGTCCTTGATTTCAGAAGTGTACACTAAAACAGGATGAGGGAGTTGCTCTGGGACAATGTAGTTGGGATAGACAGCATCAGAGAAGTGGAGGAGAGATGTGGTACAATTAGGGGCCCATTCTTGAGGTGTCTGTTATGCATGAAAACAGCAACCAAAAGAAACAGGTACAGTAAAAGAGATCAAACTGGCTCTACGAAAATGTCAGGAAAGCAGTGAGGGACAAAAAAAAAAAAAGACCATCTGGTACAAGAAAAGGCAGGGGAAGGAAGAATGGGAAGAATACTAAATGAGAACCAAGGAAGTAAAAGCAAAGACGGCAGTTACAGAGGCAAAAGCAGGCCCTGACCTGTGTATCGCAGATGGAGTCAAGGGCAAACAAAAAGCAGTTCTTCAGGTATAGTAGAGAAAAAAGAAACAAAGGAGGTGAAATGTTTGGGCTATCTGAGGAAGGTATGGTAACAGAGGAGGTGTGCAAAAGGCAGTCGTCTTTATTACCTTTGCTTTGTCTTCACAAGGGAAGACAGCAGGACCCTGCCAGACAGTGGCATCAAGGAGGTTATAAAGGGAGTCCCAGAGATAAGGCAGCCAGTATTTACCAGCAAAAGGGTCCAGAAAGGGCTAGCAGCCTTAAAGATAGATATGGTCAAGGGTCCTGTTGGAATGCATCTAAGGGTACTCAAGGAACTGGCTGAACCACTGGTAAGGCTATTTAATGGCTCATTACAGATGGGGTTAGTTCCAAAAGACTGGAGGGAGGTGGACATAGTTCTGTTCCATGGAGTGGGGGAAGGACCAGGAGCAAGCAGAGAACTACAAACCGGTCAGTCTTACCTCAGTTGTGGGTAAACTGAGGGAGTCACTGGTCAAAGAGAATCACATGGACTTACTGGTGAGCAATGGTCTGCAGGATAATAAACAGCATGGGTTCATGGCAGGGAGGTCTTGTCAGACCAACCTGATAATTTTCTTTGGCTGAGTGATAAGCATATTGGATAGGAGCTACACAGTGGATTTACATTTCTTTGACTTCAGGAAGGCTTTTGACTCGATGCCTCACAGAAGACTGCTACAGGAGATGGAGGATCTCGGTGCGGCAAGGGACATAGTAAGATGGGCAGGAATTTGTTTGAAGGACAGACAGCAGAGGGTTGCAAATAACGGTGTCATATCAGAAAAGAAGGAGGTCATACGTGGGGTACCACAAGGATCCATTCTAGGTTCTGTCCTCTTCAATATGTTCATTAGCGACACTGGAGAAGGAATCCTGGGCAAGTTGTGTCTTTAAACAGATGACAATCAAGCCAGTGCAGCAAGACTTAAACTATGGCAAATAGATGTTGGGATGTGTCAAAAGGGGTATTGACAGTAGAAGAAAAGAGGTATTACTACCTCTTTTCAGATCGGTGGTGAGACAACACCTGGAGTACTGTCCCCAGTTCTGGAATCCTCACCTCAGGAAAGATCAGGACAGGATAGAGATGGTTCAACAAAGGGTAGCTAAGATGATTCAGGCTAGCAGGACAGATCTTGTGAGTATCGGCTCAAGGCACTGAACATGTATTCACTGGAGACCAGACCAGACCAGACCAGACCAGAGAGTGGTGATATGAGAGAGACCTTCAAGTTCCTGAAAGGAGTAAACAAGGTGAAGTTCGAGGAGTTATTTAGCGTGAGTAAAAGTTCAAGGACATGGGATACAAATGGAACCTGATGGGAAGGAGGTTCAAGAGGGATATGAGAAAGTTTTATTCTACAGAAAGGGTGATGGAACACTGAAACAGAGTGCCAGCCGAGGTAGTGGGCACCAAAACTAAACAAGGTTTCAAGCATAGCTGGGACAAAGTTAAGGGTGTTGTGGTTACTTGGTGCAGTAGTGATAGGGATTAGAACAGGGGGGGTGAAAAGTGAGGGCTAGTACCCTGTATGGACAATAGGTCCCAGGGTTTGATAGGGAACTATGGGCAGGCTGGATGGACCATTGTTTTTTTTCTACCATCGTTGTCTATGTTTCTACAGTATGTATCGCCACAGTTAAAAACTAAAGCAGGCATAATAGACAAAATCTCAGCATTTCATGCCTTTGTCAGGAGCTTTGTCAAGAGTGACTTTAAGAACTTCCTCCACACCTCTATGTCCTGGCATATACTTTTAGATACCGCTACTCAGTGATGCTGTATTTCCACACCTGCTATTACCTGTGTTGACCTCCTCATGAATGTGTATGCTGGTGTTACTGCCCTGCCCCAACAACTTTCATATTTTGATGAGCAGAGCCATTCTTATGACTTGCACTTGTTGTCAGGGGTTGCCTACAAAGAAGCAATTTCACCATTTTTCCCTACCCTAACCTACAAAGTGTGTGTGGTAGTGGGGGGCTACCTACTAGTCTGAACAACTGATATAAAAATATTGACATTTGCACTGTCCTGGTGCAGGCCTTTTGACTAAAATTCAAACAGACCTCAAAAGGAGTTGCCAAAACCACCCTTGGGGGATGTCAGGCTATGTTTTCCAACCAGAAATCAATACACAACCTACCCTATCTCACATCTTGCATGAGTAGCTATCCATAGTGTAAAGTGCTTGCCAGCCAAGCATAACTCCCAGTTGTTCTGTGGGCTTTTACTAGTTAACAGATACATGTGCATGGGTAAAGGTTGTTCTGGGAAATCATCCAGCATCCTTATGAGACATACAGTATGACAGCTCTAATCCATAAATCTAATAACGCACCCTCATAAGTTTTCTCTTGTTATTTTTGGATTAGCACTACTAGTGCAGAAGCCAAGTATGTCTTATCCATCTTAGCTTCTTCTGATCTTGATTCCTCTGCATTTTTTTTTCTACTGCCTAACTGTGATGAATAAGGAGTGGAAGAACCCGTTAAAGAACCTAGGGTGATGGCTGAGATACTAAATGAATACTTCACTTTGGTGTTCACCAAAGAGCATATGTGTGTGGGGGGGGTGCTCATTGGGAAAATCCATTGCTGCAATTGCAACCGTAGCACAAGGTTTGGACATCATGCCTACCCTGGTAGCTGACTACCTAGCAAAGATAAAGCCAGGTAAATCCAAACAGGTAGGCAGAATACACCCCAGGATGATAGTGGAGCTAAAGAAACAATTGTTGTGGATAATTGCTGTAATATTTCATGAGGGTACTGAAGGAGCTTAGGGAAGTGCTAGGTGCTCCACTGACAGCCTTGCTCAACAGTGCACTGGAAACTGGATTGGTTCTGGAGGACTGGAAAAGGGCCAGCGTGGTCCCTCTGATAACTGCGGGTGCAAGGAGGAATCTAGCAACTATGGGCCAGTCAGTCTAACTTAAGTGTTGTGGACACTAATGGAAACTCTGCTGAAAGAGAGCCAATATGTTGGAGGGCCACAGGCAGCACAGGTTAAGGGCGGAAGGTCATACTAAACAAATCTGATAGATTTCATTGACTGGGTGACCAAGGAAATAGACCAGGGGAGGGCAGTGGATGTTGCATATTTAGATGTCAGCAAGGCTTTCGAAACTGTGCTGCACAGATGGCTGATTAAGAAGCTGACTAATATAGAGGTGGGGGGCCAAAATGATAAACAGGGGTCATAACTGGTTAACAGATAGGAGGCAGAGGGTAGTGGTAAATGGCATGCACTTTAAGGATGGGGGTTGATCGGGGGGAACCACAGGGTTCAGTGCTGGGACCAGTCCTCTGGAATATCTTCACTGGGGACGTGCACAGGAACTGGAGGAGAAGACCTGTCTTTTTGTGGATGACACCAAGATCTGCAATAGAGTGCACATCCAGGAAGGAGTGGAAACAATGAACAGGGATCTAGGGAACCTACTGGAGTGGTTCAAGGCATGGCAAATCATCCCCCTAGGGAACACAAACCCTGGTGCTGAGTATAGGATGGGAGGAGGTGTTGGCAGTTGCTAGGCAAAAAAGAGACCTCTGGGTTATTGTTTCAGAAGACCTCAAGGTGGCAGCACAGTGAGACAAAGCAGTGGGCTGGGCTAGTTGGATGTTGGGGTGCATAGGGAGAGGCATCATCAGAAGGAGAGAGAGGTGGTGCTGCCACTGTACAGATCACTGGTATGCCCCCACCTTGAATACTGTTTCCAATTCTGGAGACTTCACCTCAGGAAAGACATGGACAGAATGGGGGCTGTCCAGAAAAGGGCAACCAAGATGGTACAAGGGTTCCAAGGGAAGCCTTATGAAGAGAGACTGAGAGCTCTCCATATGTACATTGTGCAGGACAGGAGAGCAAGAAGTGACATGACCGATAACCTCAAGTACCTCACGGGGGGGTGAATAGAGCACAGTGAAGGAGTTTCTTCTAGGAGAGGATGAGCTCCCAGACTAGGGGCCATGCAATGAAACTGAATGGGGGAAATTACAGGAAAGATGTGAGGAAATGTTTCTTCACAGAAAGGGTGACAGAAGCATGGAACTAATTGCCAGTCAAAGTTATGGAGGCTAGAAGGGTGGAAGTCGTCAAGCAAGCATGGGATAGACACTGGGGCATATTACAGAAACAGAGAGTGAGGAGGGTCACCGGCGATCAGTTAAGGTCTCCAGAGGTACAATATGCAGGGAACCATTTGGCAAACTGGATGGGCCTAGTAGCCCTTTCCTGCCAATAATTTTCTGTGTTTCTGAGTCTGACTTTACCGGTGCAGTGCCGGAGGACTGGAAAGTAGTCGACATCATTCCCACCTTCTAGAAGAAGGGTAGTGTTTGACTTTGGCAAGGTCCTGAAATCCATTATAAAGGACAGAATAATGGATCACTTGGTTGGGGCCAAGATTCACACATAGCTTTATGAGGGGCAGATCATGCCATATCATCCTGATCACATTCTAATGGGAGTGACCAAAGATGTGGATGGGGCAGGAACATAGACATTGTCTATTTGGACTTTAGCAAGGCCTTTGACATGATGGCACAAGATAAGCTTCTGATAAAAATACAGATTACACCAGTGCAGTACACAAAGCATACCCAAGGTAGATTACTAACTGGTTTGGGGGGTAGGGAGCAGAGGGCTGTGGTTGATGTGCACTTCTCTGAGAGCAGCAGGTTACTCAGCAGCATCACGCAAGGATCAGTGCTAAAGCTGCTGTTCAACATTTTCAGAAACCATCTGAAAGCTGGGGTGTCCAACAGGCTTCTTATGCTGACTGTTAACATTAGGTTGGCAAGGGTGGCGAACTCTCTTGAGAATGGGAGCAAACTTCAGGAAGCTCTGAAAAAGCTGGGTGATTGGTCAGGCTCCTGGAGTCTGAGATTTAATACAGCCAAATGCAAGGTACTATACCTAGAGAGGAAAACAGAGGTGGGGCCTACAAACTGTAGAGCTCTTCTTGCTGCAGTAGAGGAGAAGGAGCACCTGAGGTTCATAATAGACAATCAGCTAAAGTGTGGGAAGCAACGTGTGGCTGCATTTAAGAAGGCAGAAAGAATGCTGGACTGCATCAAAAAGGGGCAGCCAGCAAAGCATGGAAAGTAATCCTGCCATTTTACAAGGCTTCCGTTTGAGTACTACATGCAGTTCTGTGCTTCTTAATACAAAAAGGACATTGAAGCAGTCAAGAGGGTGCAACACAGTGCCACCAAAATGATCAGAGGTATGGGGGACAGAAGCTATGAGAAGAGACTGGAGACCCTTGACGTATTCACCCTGGAGAAAAGGAGGCTGAGTGGGACAGGAACATATACTGAAGGGTATAGAAAAGGTAAGACAGAGATGTTTGATCTTGTATACTACAAAAGGATGCAGGGTCGCATCCTGAAGCTCAAAGGTGGTACAAAAAGGGGGAGCATTAGGAGGAACTTCTTCCTGAGTGTGGTGAACCTCTGGGACAGCCTACCAGCAGTGACAGTGGACAGATGGCTGATGATGGTCTGTGTCTGTGAGCTGAGCAGAGCAGAACTGAGCCGAACTTAAAGGAGAGAATGAACAACTGTCTGCAATGAAGCAGGGATCATGCAACAATACAGAGATATTACTCGGGCATTTATAATTTTAGTAAAAGGTATGCCATCTTTGTCACCCTGTAGGAGAGAGCAGTCAAAAAGCAACTAAAAAAAACTGAACATCAGTGGCTAAGAAAGGCTGGTAGATCCAACTGAAAAAGAAATACTGGCATCTAACTGACATTCTGCTTATATTAAAACATCTTGCTTTCTTTTAAAATAGTATACCACTTTGGGTTCTATTTTAGGCCTCCTGGACTTTTACAGTAGGCTTTTTTGTTTGCTTGTGTGCACAGTGCATGCACAAAGCAAACATGTTGGGGCTGCTCTGGCAGTGTAGGAGAGGTGTGTGCTGTAACAACCAATGTAGCTGAGCCTGCACGAAGTGTGCAAATGAACACCCAATGCTGACAAGGCTGCTACTGATGCTACTTCACTGTCACATGGGACAAGAGGCATCATAGGAAAGAGAAGAGCCATAAAAATGCAAACATGGAGATCCCCATGGGTCACAAACTTGCAGGCAAAAACCTCCTTCCAGCAAACAAAAGGAAGGCCAAACGATTATACCTTCAAATCAAAACACTCTGCGCAATATTTTTTTTTTTGTAAGTTTTGACTTTAGTTCCCCTTTAAGTAACTGCTAATTAGTGCTGGATGACATTTCCAGTACTCTTTTGAAATCATGTGAATTTGCCAATTTTGATTTCATGCTATTTTCTCAAAAATGTGCAAAAATCACGTGTAAATTTATAGGCATATTTTGTAGAAAAACACCACAGTTTTTCAAAGTGCATTTTTTTAGAAAATGCACACTTTCAGTGTATTTTTGAAAATGTGCTTTTTTGTGAAAATGCGTAACGTACTTCCTGTCAGTATGCAGGAATTATATGTACTGAGAGTGGGAGAGTTTGCCTTGTGAGTTGGACAGTGGGAGACTGAAACAGATAGATAGATAGATAGATAGATAGATAGATAGATAGATAGATAGATAGATAGATAGATAGATAGTTTCTATTATGTATATGCTTTTTTGTTTTTTTGGTGAGTGCTTCGCTTTCATTTACATAAATGTCTGGTGGCAGAAACAAAAGCCCCACATTTAGCCACCATGAAATTACTGGTTTTGTTGAATCTTTTATCAAGGTACCACACAAGCCTGTAAAACTGTGTTACTGTTTGTATCTTAAAAAAAAATTCTAATTGTTTTGTAAGGTGATTACTCATTAGTCAGTAGAAATATAATCATAGTACTTTAATTCAGCCTCTGATCAGACACCCCACAGACGGTCACCATCTGAATCAAAGGAGGCGGTCACACATTTATGGGACAGTCCTAGGTGCACGGTCCAAATCTTTTGGAATCAGATTTTTAGTACATTGTGGGTCTGTGACTCTATCAGTGGGTGGGGCTCACACTACCCACCAGTGCACAGTGAGACTATTTTTATTCCTCTGTTCAAGTGTGGTGCACAGTAACAAATAAAAAAGAAATACAGAATTCATACTTGTACCACCCCAAAGATGATTTCCAGAATCTCTTTTTTTGTGTGACTTAAAATGTAAAACACTGAAGATATGTGATATATTCAGATGTGATCATAAATAATTCCTGAATTTACTATATGTTCTACTGTACACAGAAACTTAGAAACATAGACTTTGATGGCAGATTAGGACCACTTGGCCCACTTAGTCGGCCCATTTCCTTACCTAGAGGATAAACTGCAGATCCTGTTTAACCCACAGCCTATTTCTTCCTACCACCCACAAAAATTGCCTTATGTCTGTCCCATGCATTCTTGAATTTTCCCACAGTTTTAGACCCCACAACCTCCTCAGGAAGGCTGTTCCATGCGTCCACCACCCTCTCTGTGAAAAAATACTTCCTCACATTGCCCCTGAGCCGTCCTCCCTCTATCTTCAAATTGTGTCCCCTTGTTCTTGCACATCTCTTTTTCTGAAAGATGCTACCCTCTTGGACTTTGTTTGATTCCACTGAGATACTTAAACGTTTCTATCATGTCCCCCCTCTCCTTCTTTCCTCAAGGTATACATATTAAGCTCCTTTAGCCTCTCCTCGATGGGCTTCTTGCAGACCCTGCACCATTTTAGTTGCCCTCCTCTGAACTGCCTCCATCCTGTCTATGTCCTTGTGGAGATGGGGTCTGCAGAACTGGATGCAGTACTCCAGATGGGGTCTCACCAACCGTCTGTACAGGGGATAACAACTTCCTGTTTTCTGCTGGTGATGCCTCTCCCTATACATCCCAGTATCCCCCCAGCCCTCCATACTGCCTTCTCACGTTGCTTGCCAACCTTAAGGTCATCTGATATGATTACCCCCAGGTCCCTTTTCATTTTTGTTGTTGTCACTACCCCCATTGTGTAATCTTCCCCTGGGTTTTCTTTCCCAGGTGCATTACTTGCACTTCTTTGCATTGAATCCAAGCTGCCATACTCTGACCATTCCTCCAATCTTGCCAAGTCCCTTCTCATCCCTTCCACGCCTCCTTATGTATCAACCCTGTTGCAGATCTTTGTGTCATCTGCAAGGGCATACTTTTCCTTCCAGTCCCTCTGCAATGTCACTTATAAAGACATTAAAAAGGACTGGACCCAGTACTGAACCCTGCGGCACCCCACTAGTAACCCCTCTTTCTTCAGAGTGGACTCCATTTACAATTACCTTCTGTGTCCTGTTGTTCAGCCAATGTTTTACCCAGGCTACCACCCTGGGACCCACTCTGAGGCTGGTTAGTTTGACTACTAATCTTTTGTGTGGGATTGTGTCAAATGCCTTGCTAAAGTCTAGGTAGGCCATGTCCACAGCCCCTCCCTGGTCTGCTACTTTGGTCACCCAGTCAAAAAAATCAATTAGATTCGTCTGACTTGACCTTCCCACTGTGAACCCATGCTGCCTTGGGTCCTGTGCTCCACTGGCCTCTAGGTACTCAACAATTCTTTCCTTCAGAAGTGATTCCATCACTTTCCCTACCACAGAGCTCAAACTGACAGGTCTGTAGTTTCCTGCCTGTGTCTTGCTCACACTTTTGTGAAGGGGAATCACATCCACCTTCTTCCAGTCCTCAGGTACCACACCATCCTCCCATGATTTGGTATAAAGGGTAGTCAGTGGTGTCACTAGTTCTCTGCTTAATTCTTTTAGAATTCTGGGATGAATTTCATCTGGCCCCATTGCTTTGTCCACCTTCAGTTTTAGGAGTTCTTTCAGAACTCTTTCTTCTATGAAAGGACTAGGATCGACCCCCCTCTCCAGAGTGCTTCTGTTAATTGGATTAGGCACCTCTCACTTCTCTTTGTGAATACTGAACAGAAGTATTCATTCAGTATCCCTGATTTTCACTGTCACTCTCTGCCCACCCACCATCCATTCTATTCAGCCTCATTATCCCTCCCTTTGTCTTTCTACGCTCCCTGATATACCTATAAAAGGTTTTATCCCCCTTCTTAACCGAGTTGGCTGTCTTTTCCTCAGTTTGTGCCTTTGCTATTCTGTCTACCCTCCCTGCTTCCTTCTGCCTTAACTGGTACAGTTTTCTGTCCTGCTCCTTCTGTGTTTCCTTATACTTCCTAAATGCTATCTTTTTCTCCCTAACCTTCACTGCCACTTCTTTTAAGAACCATAGTGGCTTTTTCTTTCATTTTGATTTGTTTATTTGCTTCACACAAAGGCTTGTTGCCTTTGTGTTGGCAGTTCTGATATTTCCCCATTGTTGTTCCACCCCTCCTTCTAGTCTGTTTGCGAGTGCTTTCTAAGGCACTCTCCCATCTTGCCAAAGTCAGCCCTCCTGAAGTCCAGAACCCTCACTTTTGTATGGCTTTACTCTGTAGCTGAGTTTATCGTGAACCACACTGGTGATCACTTGTTCCCAAATGGCTACCTGCTTCTAGATCTGAGATCCTCTCACTGTCCTCATTTGAGAGTGCGAGGTCTAAGATTGCTCCCTCATGCGTAGGTTCCAAAACTAGCTATCTGAGGCATGCCACCTGAAGGGCATCAAGAATGGCCCTGCTTTTGGATGTGGCTGCAACAAAGGTGCTCCAGTTAACATCCAGCATATTAAGGTCCCCCATCAACAGTATCTCCCCTTTCTCTGCCATCCTAAATATGCCTTCTATACTCATTATGCTTCTATTATTTCATATAACAGAGCATCATTCTGAAGAGGCAGCACCACAAACTACAGGGGCAGGTGACATTCCAGAAGGTGGTCAGTTACCTTGTTTTAATCTGCAATTCACTGATATCCAGTGCTGTACCAATGTTGCAGATGTGGCGCTGTGTCTTATGATATGAATGGAATGAGCCTGGATCACTGAAGAGCCAGCCAAGGGAGGATGGTGGAGCTTCCCAGTTAGAGACTTGTCTCACCAGGGGTGGGAGGGTGCCTAGTCTCCTCTTTGGTAATCTCACCTGGATGAGCACAGTTGGTTTTGCAAGTGGAGCCATCATATCAAGCTTGAAGTGGTGCTCAACAGATTGATAATCTAACTCTTTGGAGTACCTTATTGCTATTATAGAAAATGATTTCGAGGGAAGCATGTTAGAAGTGTACCCTTTTAATGTTTTTCCCTCCTTGAGAGATTTTTAATAAATTAGTTCATCCACCAACTGTTTAATAATGCTTGTTCAGAATCAGATTGCTTCATTCTGGTCATTCAGCAGTGATAGGGAATGGAATGCTGGCAGGAAGAATGCATGCATCATGGTAATCAGGCTGTATGTGAAAGTGTAACCGAGATTAAAGAATTTTATCAAGTTTCATTATGGCTTCCTGTGTGAGGAATGTTACAATGGCAAAAACATAACTAGCAGTGTTTGATAATTTTTTTGCCTACTGTTCCTGTAGGAATGGATTGTACTTTTGCCCTGAGCAGCCATCCTGCTGATGTCTTCCCTTCCTGGTGTTTGCTTTGGGCCAGGACTGGCATACGCTGTGACATATGCACGATGAAGTGCATGACTGCACACGCCAATGGTATAAGTTCTTCCTGCAGATTTTCTTGAGTTACTTACTCTCCAATTGCTAATTAACACAAGAAAATCTGCACCAAGAATGTGCACCATTGACTAAAATGGAGTGCACAGTCACACACATCACTGTGCATACGTCACAGTGTATGCCAGCCCCAGCCCGGGGTGAGCACCAGGAACAGAAGGGATCAGAGCTGTATGGTTTATCTGGGCAACAATAGAATCCCTTCCCATGTGGTCAGGGGAGATAAAAATGATCAATCCCTGCTAGGCCTGTTTTTGCCTCTGTAGGCTTCCCTACAGAGGTGGCATTTACTATAAATAATTTTTAAATTGTTTTACTGTCAGGTTGTTGGAATGCTGACAGTCAACCAGAATGTAACATTTCTGATACCATTTTTATAACACTACCCTGGGTTGTGACATCCTATCATCCCCCGTACTTTATAGCATTCAATCCCGGGGCTCACACATACTCCTTTTCTCCATCCACCTTCTCTACATCCAGCTTTACCAACTCCTTTCTGTGCACTGTGCCCTCCTAGCCTTTCTCCCCCTACTTCCCTCCCTCTCTTCCCCCCTACCTTCACCTCTACCTGGTGTATATTTTTATTTTATTTTTTCTTCCTTACTTCCTCCTGCAACCTTAGATAACCTGCTTTATCTTCCTATAGACACTTCTATGTATGTAAATACCGTGTAATCTGTACAATATCTGTATAATTCTATGTACATATGAACTTCTTTTTCTTCCTCTCTGTAAAGAGTATTATCTGTATTGCCTTGTAAATACCTGTGTTGACCTGTATATACAATTGTTCATGCTCCACCCAGGTCCATCTTGCAAATGAGCTTCTGCTCAATGATGAACGCCTGGTTAAATAAAGACTTGATTGATTGATTGATTGATTGATTGATGAGAGAGAGAGAGAGAGAGAGAGAGAGAGAGAGAAAGAGAGAGAGAGAGAAAAAAAGAGAGAGAGGCAATGAGCAGGATTTTTGAAAGATGGCACAGGGCATGAGTCCAGCCCTGTGCCATGGAACTTTGATTTCAGCTGTGCACGAATCCCCTTTGCAGTACTGCACTCAATTTTCCATTAACGGGTGCAGTTGCGACAGTTTCCCTGCTTCCTAGCAGCTTGCTCCACATATCTGGTGCAAGCACTGGTACAACTGACCCCAGGAGTGGTGCACGCTAGACCACAAATTTGTGGTCTAAGGAGTGGCGCCGTGTGCAAGGGATGTAAAATCCCGACTGATGGCTGATGAATGCCGCAAGCCCTGTGCACCATATGTTCGGCGGAGAGGGGGCAAACAGCATTATTTTGGCTTTCAAAAATCCAGTCCAATATGTTTTTGAGTTAATTACTGTAGTCTGTTTTTGTCTGTCTGTCACTCTCTACATAGGAGATGAGGAGCAACCGGGGCCTTAAAGCAATCAGCCCACTGCCCAGGAACTTCCCCACCCAAAAAAAAAAAAAAAACATATAATGACAGAGCGGAGGGAGGCAAAGCTCTTTCAAGAACTTGAAAAACACAGGAAGGCCAAGCCCCTGAAAAGGAAACAAAAGGACACAGATAAACAACAAAAAGTTCCCCAAAAAACAAGGAGGGAACCAGAATAGGAAAGATGGACCCAAATAAAACAAAACATATCTGACACATATACAGTAACAGAGAATATCAACTAATTAATAGCATCAAAATTTCTACTGTGATTAATAGGAACTACAAACTGATCTTCTATTTATTTAAATGAAGTAGGATGTGGTTTCAGTTATGCCTGATATCTAATCTAAAGATGTGTATTTGTGTTATTCATGTTAGTATCTTTCTATGTTTTACTATTTGGGATTGGTAAGGTAAATACAAAAACAATGTTTCCCACTAGACAGCATAGGATTTTTCATAAAGATCTGCATGAATTAATATTACTGTATCTTAGAATGTGGTTAAGGGTTGCACTTACTTCTCATGGTGATTATAATAAGTACAGAATGATTCTTAGACTACCTGCCAGCTTTAGATACAGTTAGACAAAATATGTGAGGTTGCAGACATGGCAAAGTCTGTATTTATCTATTTCTTTATTCTACAAATATATTTGTATATTACGTACTGGAATTTCCAGTCATGAATAGTACAAATAGTCAAAATGTGTTACTTTGCATGTTATAGGGCTAGGGTCACCAGTTAAAAGAAAAAAAAGATTTTAAATCATCTATTCAAACTATGCACTGATGTGGCTTTGTTACAGGAGACTCATTTGATACCAGCCGAGGCATACATGTTGCAAAGAATGTGGGTAGATAAATGTTCCATAAGTTGTTTAGCAGTAACAAAAAAGGGAGTAGCCATATTATTTAAAAAAATGTGCAAACTTCATTCCCAGTAGTCGTAAAATGGACAAAGATGGGAGATGTCAGATTTCAGAAGGAGCATTAGATGGAGTAGAAATAAGGATGCACAACATTCATGCCCCAAATGGAGAATCTAGTAAGTTCTATATAGAAGTACTTGAAGAAATCATTAAAATTAAAGCAGGGAAAATAATCTTGGGGGAAGGGACTTAAACCTTGTCCAAGACCACCTAACAGACAGACGTAAACCATCAATGAAAGAAACAAACAGTAAAGCAAGGAAAATACTCAAAGACAGAATGAAAGTTCTGGGACCAGACTTTCAAAGGGTGGCATGGGGCTTGCACCAGACACTGTATCAAACCCTTCCCATGCGCTATACCTAACCTGTTTGCTGCAGCTGCACCCGATTTTACAATCTCGGGCACAGTCATGGCAGTGTGCCCACTTTATGACAGCTTGCAACAGCTCTCGGGTTCAAGGTCCATGAAAATGGTTCCCGGTATTGATGCAAGCTAGACGACAAAAAGATGGTCTAGACTGCATCCATTTCTGCAAGAAATGGAAAATCCCTTCACATTTCTGTAAGTCCAGTGAACCATATCTTTGATGCACCTATCTCTGACTTTGTAAAATCTGGCCCCTGGGCTTAATAGGTATTTGGTAGTAACTCATCCCACTAAAAAGAAACACAACTTCAATTCAAATATGCATGACTCATACAGTAGAACTGATGCCAGATTAATCCTTAACTCTCTCTCAGGAAATTTGGTGGATGCAAGGACTGAAACAGCTGTAATTTCAGATCATTCTCTCGCCACCTTATCAATGGTGCTATCCTCGGAGGATACAGGCCCATAAAGATGGAGACTAAAAACTGACCTACTCAGAGATAAAAAAGTTTTGTACATGGCTTAAAAAAGAAACTACACTATACAGTAGCTTGAACTTAATGATGACTGGGGAACTTCCAAAGCCATCTTATGGTAAACTACTAAAGGATTACCATCTCCAGAATTCAGGAGTACACAGAAAACTTTAATTAGTGCAAATACAAAAAAGCGGTGAATAAACACTATCTTATGGTAAGCCCACAAGTTGTACATAACAGGATAATAGGTTATGCAACATCTCAAAAGAAAAAAAAGGAAAAACAAAATCATTATTAGAAAAAGAAAACAAGAGCAAACTCATAGAGGACATCTATGAGACAGGGAGGAATATGAATGCTTGCCTGCTTAAAAGAATAATTAGACTAAAATTTGACAACAACAAAGAATGCACTGAAAAAGCTGAATTCCCAATTTTTAGGGCCGAAACAAAATTACTAGGAATTGGGGGAGGAACCAAGTAGATTACTATCAAACAAACCAAAACAAACATAATAGAAATAATTTAACAGGTTTTAAGAACAAAAAAGGAACACCATCTACAAACGCGAAAGAAGTGAATAAAATATTTTACGACTTTTGTAAGGATCTTTACAAGTCTAAATATTCATCTGACCAGGACAGTTTAGACATTTTTCTAGAAAAATCCAATATCCCAATCCTATCAGATACCAATAAACAAAAAGTCAATGCTGAAATATCGGAAGAGGAAATGAATAGAGCCATCACATATATGTCATCTAACAAGACCCCTGGAACAGAGAGACTCCCAGGGGAGTTCTATTCCATTTTAAATGAAGAACTATGCAAATACATATTACAGGTATTTCTAGAAGCCCAAGACAAAAATGCTTTATCACCTTCTATGTCTGGAGCAATTGTTACTGTTTTGCACAAGAAAGATAAGGGACTGAATTTTCGAACATCCGAGAATACCGCAAGCCCCGGTGCACTGAACATATGGCGCATGTTGCTTGTGGCGTTCTCCTGGCCGGGATTGGGATTTTCTGTCCCATGCTCCAAATTGCCACAAGTTTGACCACCTTTTTGTGGCCTAGCTTGTGGCAATCCTAAGGGCCATTTTTACAGAGCTTGTGCCAGATATGTGGTGCAAGCTGCCATACGTGGTGGAAACTGTCGCAACTGTGCGTCTGAGTTTGTAAAATCAGGCACAGTTGCAGCAAAGGAGTTTGGTGCATTGCCAAATCCAAAGTGGGGTGACACAGGGTTGGATGCAAGCCCTGCGCTGCCCTTTGAAAATCTGTCCCAAAGATTTCCTGTACCCACAAACTACCAGTCCATGTCGCTACTAAATGTCAGTTATAAAATTCTGACAAAAATATTGGCACACAGACTACAAAATTTTATAACAGAACTAATACATGAATGAAGATTGGTTTCATTGAAGAAAGACATGACACCGATTTTATCTGTAATGTAAATGTTTCTGCAATATTGCACTATGACAGTCTCTTCCTTATTTTTGTTTGTACTAAACGCATCAATGTATGTTTCTCTTTGCACTACGTTCCCATGTAATTCCCCTCCCCCCAGGGCGCATCTGGAATCGAGCGGTACTCTGCTCAGTATGACTTTCCTGGTAAATCTCTTAAATAAATAAATAAATAAATAAATAAATGTGAAAACATATGTAGAATAATTACATCAATTCATTTGGCAAAAGCATTAAAAGAACTTAGGCATGGGGTCATAATATAGACGGCAATAACAGCTAATGCAAAACAACTAATACCAAAACAGCTAACAGTCAGAACAGTGCAAACAGGAACAGTGCAAGTGGGCCCAAACCGTGGAACCAAAATGAAAGAGGCTGGAAAAAGACACATGAGCAAAATGTGTTTACTGGTGTAGAGCGCACAAATACATAGGGCAAAGGTGACAGTGACACACAACTACTCCCCAGCACCCCCCCACAACAACCCCTATCACACAGCACCCCTTAGCAATCCCCACAACATCTCCACAGCACCCCCTAGCAACCCCCACAACACCCCCACAGCACCCCAAGCAACCCCCTAGCAACTCCCACAAAACTCCTACAGCACCCCAAACAACCCCCTAGTAACCCCCTAGCAACCTCCACACAACACCCTGCAGCACCCCCAAGCAACCCCTGCAACCCCCACAGCACCCCAAGCAACCCCCAGCAACACCCAGAACAATCCCACACAACAGCATTCCCCCACAGCATCCCACCCCCAAACAACCACCTCAGGACAGTCAACCCCCATGAGTCACATTAGACTTATAAGTACAAGTTGAATGCAATGCCCCTCAGGTAGTCCAGCTTGGTACACTCGGCATAGGCTGCTACAATGCCCGTAATATGCCTGCCAGCATCCTTGTAATGCCTCTTTGCTGTTGGCATGGTGTTCCCTGCTGTCAGCTGTGCCAGATTAACATCTGTGAGGTGCTGCTCGGCCCCCAGCCCCCTAATGAAGCGCCAGATGTTGGGGTGGCACACTCCAAGCCATGCCTCAAATCTCCTGTGCCATGCCTCCACAACATTCGTGGTACGTGGTGTGCCATCCCGTGCAGCCTGATAGATGTTCCAGGTGTCCATGGCAAACAGAGGCCTCTGTCACGCTGTATGGCCCACAGGCCTTCCCACCCAGGTATTCTCAAAATAGTCCATTAACTCAGCAAGCATGTCCCCATTGGCCTTGACAGGTCACGTAGAGCATCAAAGGCAATGGTCACATCAGCTGAAGGCAAGCGCTGCCAACATTCTTGCATGAAGGGCAAACTCTGGATCCTCTGCATAGCGTGTCACAAATCCCTTGATTCGCTGGCACTGGCGCCAGACTGCCTGGGCCAGGTGGAAGAAGCACCCCTGCAGCTGGCACCCAGGAAAGACTGTGCCAAAGGCCTTAATGGCAGCCTGTTCATAGTCCATGAGAATTGTTGGAGTCGCAAGACCCAGGCACAGGGACACCATCCTCTGGAATGCTGCCGTGTATGCAGCCATGGTCCTGGTGCTCATAAGTAGGTACACAACTGGAAACGTAGTACCCTCCAGCAGCCCATGGATTGTATACAGTTGACGGAAGAGTGGTTGTGTGACACGGAATGTCTCATCAGCCAGGATAGTGGAACAGCCCACAAAGCATGCAAGCATTGACTGTGTGGTGAATACAAGAAGCCTGTGTTCCCCAGGGCCACTGTCATACTGGAGGAAGGTGTCCCCTGACTCCAGGGTAGTGTATTTGGGTGGTATGCTAAGGTACGTCAAAGATGTAGGTTGTGCAAGCGGCCTGTGAGCCATGGTCCTGGCCCTAGCACATGCACGCTTCATGAGGGGGTATGGCGGGCAGTCTCCCCGTAACGGATGATGGCATGCCAGTTGTGCAGGCTGCCACCAGTGCACTGCACATTTCATTGGTACATCTGTCATGGTTCTTCACCATCACTAGCATCTCTCAGGCTGCAATATCAGCAATGGAAGGCACATGGTTATGGTTGGCGGTGTCATGTACCACATCCTCTCCCCGCATATGCACCCAAGCTGGGAATCATGCTTTGTCATACTTGACACACTTCCAATATGTGTGGTCAATGTGCACATGTTCCCGACAGTAGAGGTACCTGGCGTGGTGCAGCAGGGGTGCACCCTTCTGAGACTGGATGAATACCAGCAGCATGTTCACAGCCAAGACAGTTCACAAATACTGGATGCTTGATCCACAGTGTGGCCTGCCTTAAATGGGGACTAGGCTGGGGCAGAGTGGCTGCACCTGTGGCCAGTTGTACCTCCCCGACTGGGATGTGTGGTGTTGATATATGTGTGCACTGTGGCATTACAATGAGCAGGCAGACCACAATGAGGGGCAGCTGCATACACTCGGCTTAGCTTGTTGCATGCTGATTGTGTGGGCAGGACCCACACAACAAGGCAACAGGTGTGGCTTTGCACTACAAAAGAGGCCGCAGAGGCCCCATCCCCCCTTCACACAGTGTAGAGTACACAGATGTCCCTTTATTCCAGCAACACAGGTTTCCACAGGAACAATCTCTAGCCTGGTGTGTCTGTCTTCCCATCCATATGTATATGTACACGCACCCCAGGACTGTCACATACATGGGTTTCTGGGGGAGTACTCTGGATCAGGCATCAGGGCTCGGCAGGTGAGGGGCTCCAGAGACCACAATGTGGCACACTGACCTCTGGCAGCACTAACAGAGCATGCATGGTCCACTGTGTGAAGCCAGCTGTGGCCCAGGAGACGCGTACCACTGGGAGGCATATCTCTCAATCTGCAGCCTCAGAGACAGTGCATATACACATCAGGGTGATAAAATGCATGGTTAAAGCACAACCACTAACAGCCCCACACACTGCAGTGTACAAAGCCCTTTCCTGTTGAAGACCACACTGTGCTTGTCCTGGCTGCCATACATACTCATGGCACATCTCTATGCCTCAGCCACACGACTGACAGATGTAAAAGGGGCAGTAGACATATCCTGGGGAATGCAGGAATGCCCCCCCCCGGGAACTCAGGGACAGTGGAGAGGTATGCTGCATGGTCCCGGTGCCCTGTCTGCTACAGTGCACAATACCCTGTGTCTGTACAGGCCCTGGCCTGATGTGTGGCCTGTCCCCATTCACATCACCCTTGTCCGTTCATGGAGGGGAGAGAATGCCTGGGTCTGCATGTTGCCTACCCCTCCCGTCCCTTCCCTTCCCTTCCTCTGGTGCTCAGCTGTTCCTGGCCCTGTTGCATGGGGCCTGCTCCTCCACATGCACACATTGGTGTGTCCATCTGTCTCCATATCCATGTGGACCAGTTTAGTACTGCTGCCCTCCGGTCACACTATTTGGACTCCACGGGGACTGTAAAAGTAAATGTGTCTTACCTAGCAGGCCCTCCCTTGGGCTGGGGGCTGCAGCAGAGTGCACTGTCTTCAGTCAGTGGTGCACATCCGTGGGCCTGCAGATGGCGGTGGCAGCATCCGGGGCTTTCATTCTGTGGCCAGTGGGTGTACTTGGTCCTATGCTCTACTGCGGCATTTTCAATGGCGATGTGTTTGTGCAGAGGCAGGAGCTGGTTCTGAACTCCTGGCTGGTGGTGGTCATTGGTGTTTGGCAGTGTGTGCACACCCACTATGCTACGGGTGCTGTTGGGCAGTGCATCGCCTCCTTTTCTTCTGAATGTTGGTGGTGATGTGCGCGCGTACAGTGCGCATGTGGGGCAACCCCCCTCAGAAGGATGATACTGGGGATGGAAGCTGTTTCAGTTTGAGCTGTTTAGCTCTGCTCCCTCTTGCCATTTGCTGAATGGCCATGCACTCATTTGCACCCTCCCTCACGCTGTTCTGGTGTACGCCATTATGCCTCACCCCCCTGTGCTGTCTCTGCATGTGATGAGCTGCACCATGCACTATTACTGCCATGCACTAAGGTGTCTCAGCTGTTTAACATGCGCTGTCATGAGTAAGCTGATGTAACCCAGTAGGAAAGAGCTTATAATAATATTATCACTCAATACATATAAAGCTTTTGATTTGATTGAATGGGGATACCTCATCAATGTTTTAAGTAAATTTAACCTAGGTCAACAATTTCTAAATCAGATCAGAACACTTTCTACAAATTATTCTGCCAGGATAAGGACACACAGAAATCTATCTGAACATATGCAATTAGAGAGGGGAACTAGACAAGGCTGCCCCCATCCCCCTGTTATTTGTACTAGCACTTGAACCACTCCTAAGAACAATCAGAAAAGATAAAGACATTTATGGTATAATAATAAATGTGAAAGTACACAAGGTATTAGCATACAAAGGCAATATGCTTTTAACACTAGCTAAACCACAGACCTTATTAAAATATGCCATGTACACATTAAAAAAATTCAAAACATGATCAGGCCTGACAATTAATTGGTCTAAATCTGCAATATTAGCAATAACTGAACTGGGTGCCAAACTCAAGCATACTCTCGTAGCCACAAGTTTAAAGTGGGAACACTCTCATGTTCAATATTTGTGTATTAAAATACCAAATGATTCAAATAAAATACTTAGATACATACAGTAAATACATAGATGTTGTTGGCAGATAAGGGCCTTGTGGCCCATCCAGTCTGCCCTATCCCTCTTTCTAATGCTTAAGGTACCCTAGATGCTACAAGCTCCCCCCTTACCCATAGCTTGACAATTCCCATGTGCCTATCCCATGCATTCTTGAATCCCTGAACCGTGGCCACCCCCAGCACTTCCTGGGGGAGACTGTTCCACCTCTCCACTACCCTTTCAGTGAAGTTGAATTTCCTCAAGTTTCCTGTAAGTTTTCCACCTTTTGGTCTCATGCTGTGCCCCCTTGTTTTGCTGTTTCCCTTTATGTGAAAGATGCTCCCCTCTGGTACCCTGTTGATCTCCTTTAGATATTTGAAGGTCTCTATCATGTCCCCCCCTCTCCTTTCCTTCAGGGAGTACATATTTAGAGCTCTGAGTCTCTCCTCATATGACTTATGGTGCATCCCTGACACCATTTTTGCTGCCCTCCTCTGAACCTTCTCCATCCTGTCTATGTCTTTTTAGAGATGGGGCTTCCAGAATTGAACATAGTACTCCAGATGAGTCCTTACTAGGGAGTTGTACAACGGTACCACCACTCTCCTCCTTCTACTTGTTATACCCCTCCCTATGAACCCTAATTTTCTGTTAGCCTTTCCAACTGCCTTGTCACACTGTTTAGCCACTTTGAGGTTGTCTTCGATGACTATCCCTAGATCCCTTTCCTCTGTGCTGGCCTCCAGTGTTGCCCAGTCTAGTTCATATTCAGCCCTAGGATTCCCTCTCCCGAAGTTTAACTTAATATGGAACCTGTTCTAAGTAATACTCAAATTGACCTGGAAAAATGGGGTAAGCTAAAACTTTTATTGGGGGGAAAATAAATACTTTTAAAATTATCTCCTTGCATAGAATAATGTATATATTAGAAAATACTTCAGTTAATATTAAGAACATATGGTTTTCCAAATTAAATAAGTTAATAAAAGAATTTCAGTCTGAAGGTAAACTGCCATGATTAAGTACGGAAAAACTTGACAGTATATGTTATATGAAACCTGAAAACTTCATTAAACTTTTTCATGTTAAAAAAAAGTATGGAAAAACTGAGATCACAATGGGAAAGAGGAGGGATGGGGTTACCTAACTTTAAAGAAAACTATTTTGCATTTAAGTTTAAGCACTTAAGTTACTGGTTTCTCTGACAGCAAAATCAATGACTATTGGTTCAATATGAACTAGAAATGATCCATCCATGTTCCTTAATGCACACAGTTTTCCAAGTCCCAAATGAGCTTACAAAGTTCCCACCTTGTGATTTAATCACTGTCAAAAGTAACATCTCATTATAATAGAATGTTGGACACACCACAATTACCTATGAAGTTAATGCCACTATGGAATAAACCATTTGTTCAATATATTAATAAGCCATTAAAAACAAAGCATGGGAAACAAAGGGGATTCAATATATAGGAGATGCCCTAGATCTAAGGCACAAATACTGAATAACAAGTATCTGATTTTATCACTATTTACAGCCAAAGGACTGTTACAGTAGGAAATGTAGATGATAAGACATGTGTTATAAATAAGAAATGGGAAACTTTATTTGTAGTACCAAGAGGGAAAGGAGGAGCTGGTAAACTGTATAAACTGCAACTAAATTCAGGAACGGACCAAACCATGAAAGCTAAAGAACAGTGGGAGGAAGATATAAAAAGTAAAATATCACAGCAAGCCTGGAACTTAATATGGAAAAACACATACAAAATGAATATGGACATACAAAAGCAAATTCATTCAATGTGAAATAATACATGAATGGCATTATATGCCACAAAAACTTATTAAAATGGGACTGATGGAAGAAGATGACAATGGAGCATGCAAATCTATTTCACTTGCTGTTGGACTGTCCTAAGATGACCCCCTGCTGCTCACTACATATAACAATTTCCACACAGGTACTGAACCAGGATATTAATTCTGACTCCAACATTTTCATACTAGGGGATACCACTTCCCTGTTTAGTCTTAATTACAATGAGAAAAAAATGGTTACTGCTGGCAGCAATGTGTCTCAAAAGAGTAATCTTACCTAACTGGAATAAAAAAAAAAAAAAAAACATCATTAGATAAAAATGACTGGATTAAATATATGTCCACTATAGCACTGTATGAAAGAATGAGTTGTATAGTTAAAAATACATATGATAAATTTAATAACGTCTAGAATCCATTTTTGCATGGCAAAATTCTGGTTAAAAATAAGAGAAAGTACTGAAGCTATGGGTGGATAGAAAATACGAATTACTACTGACTTAATGGAAATAACCGTAATCACTTAGGATAATTAATGTATAAAACTATATTACATTTATAGCTGATGTTAAAAAAAATGCAGAGAATGTTTATATAGTCTGTATTTATTTGGATGACTTATAGGTGTGCGCTTGGTAAAAATCTGAATAAAACTTTTTCATGAAAAAGACTGCCAAAAAACCCCCAAAAAACTAGCAAAAAGACCAAAGGTGGTGTCAGACACATTGCTCTCACCCACTAACATGGGGGCACCATAATACCAGGAAAACAGAAGTGGATATGGGGAGGGAGGGAGGGAGGGCAAAATATGGCCAGGGGAACAGGTGGTGGGCCCTCCCATCCAGTTCCAGCATAGGATCCCTGCTGCCACAATTGGCTATTGAGCAGCCCCTCTGTCCGGCTGTCACTGTATTGCACAGGAAATTGTAGATTTGTGGCAAGGAATTGCAAGTGTGGAAAGGACCCCAGAGGCAATCCTTGCCAGGTTATAGGCTCAGGGAATACAAGCTAAATGCTGGGTCACTGAGCATTTGTGATGGGTGTTATGTTTCCAGCATATGTCAGGCTGAGAACAACTTGACATATACAAAACACTCTGTTACCAAACCCTTAGTAATAAATGCAAACCATTATGTGTAAAAAATTAATCTTCCCTGGTGCCTGCGTGTTTTGGAGGGTTTTGTTTTTAGTTGTTTTTCTTTTTTTTGTTTTGTAAATTTTAAAATTACCAAGTTTGCAATTTAGAAAATGTACATGTAATCAATCTATTTAGTGCCTCAACATTAGTTGCTGAAGAACGTATTACCATGTCTTAGGTGAATAGTATCATTTTAGAATATATACATAAATCAAGCATATCATTTTTAAACATAGTGAACAATAATGAGTTCAAGATTGACCCCAGGAGCACACGATAATGTACTGAACAGGAAGAAGACAAAACACCATCCACCCTGACCTTTTGTTTCCAATTACTGAAATACTGAACCACTTAAGGTCTGGGCATCCTACTCCATGTTTTTCAGCTTTGACTCCAGGAGGGAATGGTCCACCATATCAAATGGCTGATCCAGTTTGGAGCCCTTTTCCATGTTTAAATGCAAATCATTTGTGAACCTGATCAAGGCATTTGTGGCACCATGCTCTCTTCTGAAGCCGAATTGTACTTTGGTTAGAAGCTAGTACTCAGTCAAGTAATCCACAAGTTGACTGTGTACCAGTTTCTCTGGGATTTTATGTATGCTAGACAATAATGAGGTGGGTCTATAATTACTCTAGATTGGCAAGCTTGGTCTACTAATTCCAGTAACACAAGGAAGAAAATTGTGGATGCTTATCAGGCAAATTGAAGAAAGCAATCCCTAGTTACTAGTTTTTTTTTTATAAGCTACCAAATGACACAGAGTCAGTTTCCATTCTGACTAGGAGTTCCAAAACATTGACCCACAGTCACGTGGAATTTGATTCTGCAAGAGAATTCAAAATCTTAAAATTATCCTAAGACAATATTAAACAAGTAATGTAGGATATACAATGGTGAGCTGTCAGATAATTGATTTATCTACACAAATGCTGTTTGACCTCTGGTAACCTCGTGAGTGGCGTAAGCCACGAGTGAGATGTCCAAGGTCAAACAGCACAAGCGTAGATAAATCATTTATCTGACAGTTCACCATTATATATTTCATTTATGCAATAGGGATGCATTCTATCAGTGCAGAGACATTTGTTTTTGATTATCTTTTTTTGCATATATTTGTCAAATAAATGAACAAAAAAATGCATTTACTGCTCTTTTTTGCTAATTATAAAAAAATCTATAAGGTATCTATAAATGAAATACCACTCATTTTGTAGATAATTGTGTGCTGAACAACTTTCATGCTCACAGCACTATGCTATCTTTTTTCATTTTAAAGTTATTTGCATTTCAATATAGTTGGTACTGGTACTGAGGTTGAACATTCTAAATGAGTTCCAGAGTGATTGTGACATATCTGCTATGTGTATAAATATGTGATGATATGTCTACTATGTGTATAAATGCAAAATTTCACATTAATCACATAGTAACTCAGATTTATCTCATAGGATTTATGTCCATGCCTATTGCATAAATTAAGTTATTAGATCATGGTGAAATATTTAATTAGATCATGGTGAAATATTTAAGACTGGTCATTTTAATACTCAAAGACAAAGGCTTATGTATTTACCCACCCTGCATGGAAATAATGCAAACATGTGGTAAGACCATTCCCAAGGGTACATCAAGACTCCCAAAGAAGTAATGGAAATAAAGCATACAAAATTCCTTGGTGAAGACATAATGAAATCTTTGAGCGCTCATCAGTTTGTAAACATATTGCTAATTGAACAAAGTGGTCATTGTAAGAGACAATCTGGAACTAATAAGAGAGGGTTTTGCAACAGTTTATGAAGATTTAGTTAACTGGGAGTGGGTGCCTGTGAAACTATGCATTTATTTTGGTAGGCTGGTCAGCGCCTCTGTTTCACCACTGCCACCTCTGAAATGTCCATACCTGCTTCACAGCTCAAGGAGAGTGCCATTGTCAGTACATGAAAGTGGTGTGCTTCCGCTTGAGTATCCGCATCAGAAGTGCTACAGTAGCACCTCATAATGAACACCAACACCATGAAATGTGTCTAGTCTTCCAGACCCCCAACAATGCAACCCACCATTTTCAATTTCAATCTTCCTCTTTCTCTCTCTCTCGCTCTCCCCCACACACACTGTCTCTTACAAAGTCCAGTGGATGCTGTAGGTAAAACTTTGAAAAATGTAATATTCCCAATCTCATAATGTATTGCTGTGAATGTGCTTATGTTGCCACAAGCACAGTGTGGTTACTTCAGGTGTTGACTAGCAGGAGGAGCAAATGAACTCTAAGGGTCCCAGTGTGGGATTCTCAAGCTCATAAAAATCATTTTAATGCAGATAAAAATATATATCTAATGTAGATGTTGTGCATAATTTTCAGCCCACTGTCACAAGGAAAACAAAAGGGATATGCAGTGGCTTGACTTAGAAAATGCAATTTATTTTCTTCTAGTGTGAGGGGACAGGACCATAACTTACAACTGCCCATACAAGTGATTATAAACTGCACAGAGTCAAACAATTGCATTGTCAATTTATGCAACATTGGTTTACTAGTAATTATGTTTAAATCTTCTGCCTGGTGTTTTTCTTAAAGTTTTTATTGGAGGTTTCATAAAATGCACTGGCCAACAAATACTCAAGCTCTGAAATAATTATTCTGCTTCTCCTGTCAATGCACTTTGGTTAATTGTCTACCTGTACTTTGTTATCATGTATTTTTCTACAATCTAATATCATGTGTCCTTTCCAATCTTATAGTGTGTGGTTCCACCATCTCTATTTTATAATGTTTATATATTTACAATTTTATATTTGTATTTTATAAATATACCTACCATCCACTTTGTACACAGGACTGTCTTGAAAACGGATCCTAATGATGTATTATCCTGTATAAATTACATAAATATCAAATTATTTATGCTAAAATCTTAAAAGCCTAAGCACTGATATAATTAAATCACAGTTTAAAACATACAGGGCCCGATTCTAGAAGGGAGGCACAAGTTGCCGCTGAACGCAACTTACGCCACCTGCAACTGCGACATTGACCCTGCACCCTATTCTAGAAGGGGCAGGGTCTCCGCAGCAAAGTCTTGTGACTTGTGGCATGTGGCCAGATACCAAACTGCAGGCATACCTGGCGAGCATGTTGCGTCGCACAGTGGGCTGGGCAAGTAGTCAATCACCCCACCGTGTCTGACCCAGAGTCGCTTAGCCACACATGGGGCATATACCCTGTAGTCTAGTGCCTCCCCAACAATGTACAAATCTGACACCCTCAACATCCCTGGTAGTCTAGTGCCCTCCCCAAGCTGTATAATATTCATAGCGATCCCCGTATCCCTGGTAATCTAGTGCCCCCGAACTGTATACTATTCATAGCGATCCCAATATCCCTGGTAGTCTAGTGCCCCCACCCGAACTGTATAATATTCATAGCGATCCCCATATCCCTGGTAGTCTAGTGCCCTCCTGAAGTGTATAATATTCATATTGAGCCCCGTATCCCTGGTAGACTATTGGCCCCCCACCCAGCTGTGCCAGCCCACCCTGCGCCCCCCACCCATCCCCAGCCAGCGACTGGCACAGCCCACCTCTCACCTCCATGGCCAGCCACCGACTGAGATCTGTATGAGTGCTACAGGAAAGACGTGCTCAGAAATTAATTTCTGAGTGCGTCTTCACAGTAAGTGCTCATACAGATCTAAGTCTGCAGCTGGCCGTGGAGGTGAGAGGCAGGCTGTCCCAGTCGCCAGCTGGGGACAAGTGCGGGGTGCAGGGTGGGCTGACATGGCTGGGTGGGGGCCACTAGTCTACTAGGGATACGGGGCTTGATATTAATATTTTACAGTTCGGGGGGGGTTGCTAGAGTACCAGGGATACAGGGATCGCTATGAATATCATACAGTTCGCGAGGGCTGCTAGACTACCAGGGATTTAGGGCATTAATAATAACAAGTATGATGGTCAGGGGGCCACTGGACTACAAGGGGGTGTAATTGTCACATTTGCGGCTGGTGACCGGCGGTTCGGGGGCATGGGTGGGGGGATGGCAGCGCTGCCCTGCAGGCATCTGCCAATGGGTGTTTCCGGGGGCTGGGGGTATGGGTAGCCCTGTGGGGCCCCTCTGGGGTGTGCTGGGCATGGGGAGGAGGGTAACTGTGCACTGACCACTGGACAGCCGATGGGTCTACAGGACCCCGGGGTGTCCGTAAGTTATACCAGCTAAATGCTGGTGTAACTTACATTACTGGATCTCCTCCAGGGTTCTTGTAGAATCCCGATGTGGGCACTTTGTGGCTGCCCTTCTAGAATGGGATGCAACTACTGCTGTAAACCCCCTAGTGCCATGCTGCAGAGGGTTTACATGGCGTAACGGCTGTTTGGCGCAAGTGGCCTGCGACATGTTGCAGGCTACTTTATAGAATCGCGCATGTCGCAACTGCTGGTGTAAGTTGCTACATGTGACATTCTACTTGGCGCAACTGCTGTTATGCCAGGCGTAACCCTTCTAGAATCTGGCCCACATTCTGTAATAAGGGTTTGATGATAAAGTTTAGTTACTACAAAATGAATAAACAAACCTCTATATCTATATCTATATCTATATCTATATCTATATCTATATCTACAGTATATCATCTATATCTATATCTATATCTATATCTTATTTATTGTATTTGTTATGAAAATGTCAGCCATAGCATTAGTCTCCATGAACACATTTCTTCTCCAATTTAGACATTTGATAGTGCTTTTCAATTCCTCATAGAACTGAGAATCTACATTTGACAGTCTGAATTCAGTCTAAAGGTCTCTAAAGTACTTAACATTTTTCCCATTTAATAAATGTTTCACTTCATCTTCTTCCTTCAACAGTTATTTTTTCGAGTTGTCTCTTTCCAATAAAAAAATAAGATTATTTCATAAAGATTGTTGAGTGGATTTGTTTAGTTTTATGTTTAACATTGATTTTAGAGAATGTATGGGGTTTCTAATCATACACTATACTGTGTTTATCATTTTTCAAGGCTCAGCAAACATTAGGGATTTGAGATTTTCTCCTGTTTCAATGAGAAATGTCTCATTTTATTGTTAAAGGGACACTGACAACCCTTTTTGCATCATATTATTTCTAGTTGAAAGCCTACTTTTTATGATGCTTACTTTATGTAAAATTCATCGATGCCACTGGTTGCTTTACCTGCTTCCTTTCTTAGCAGAAATGAAATGCATGGTAACGGTATAATTTTACCCTGCTTTGTTTTGTTTCATATCCTTCATCAACTCTGACTGCATACCTCCTGAGCATTACAAACACTTCCAAACAGTGCAGCTACTCATGATGCAATAGCCTCCTCTCCTCCCATTGCATCATGATGTACTTCTGTTCAGTATTCACTGAAAAGGGGGAGGGTCATGGACCACAGCTAGGTAACAGACACCAAGGGGGAGGGAGGTAAACACAAATCCATTCACAGAGGACAGAGTCTTGGAGGAGCTCACAAAACTAAAGGTGGACAAAGCAATGGGGCCAGATGGCATACATCCGAGGATATTAAGGGAGTTGAGAAGGGAGCTAGCAGCGCCTCTGGCAGCCATGTTCACCAAGTCACTCAGCACAGGAGTGGTTCCAGAGGACTGGAAGAGGGCACATGTAGTCCCTCTGCACAAAAGTGGTAGTAGAGAAGAGGCAGAGAACTATAGGCCAGTCAGCTTCACCTCAGTAGTGCAGAAGATCATGGAGGCACTGCTTAAAGAAAGAAAAGTGGCACACTTGGAATTCATCAGTGCACAGGATCCAAGACAGCATGGAGTCATAGCAGGAAGATCATGTCACACAAATCTGATAGATTTTTTTGACTGGGTGACAAAGGAAGTAAATCGGGGGGGGGGGGCAGTGGACATCGCCTACCTTGATTTTAGCAAGGCCTTCAACACCGTCCCACATAAAAGGCTGATTAACCTGATGGATAGCCTGGGTATGGGGCACAAGGTGGTAAACTGGGTTAGAAACTGGCTAATGTACAGGAGGCAGAGGGTGGTGGTAAATGGGATCCAGTCTGGGGAGAGAGGGGGTAACCAGTGGGGTACCTCAGGGATCGGTCCTTGGGCCAGTCTTGTTTAATATCTTCATTAGTGACATTGCAGAGGGACTAGAGGGAAAGGTCTGCTTATATGCAGATGACACCAAGATCTGCAACAGGGTGGATACACCAGATGGAGTGGAGAAAATGAGGAGAGACCTGGGGAAGCTTGAAAAAATGGTCTGAGGTGTGGCAACTGAGGTTCAATTCAAAGAAGTGCAAAATAATGCACCTGGGACAAAGGAACCCTGGGGAAATCTACAGGATGGGGGGGGGTTCTGATGATCACCAAGGAAGAAAGGGACCTGGGAGTTATCATTTCAGATGACCTAAAGGTGTCTAAGAAGAGTACAATGGTGGCACAGACGGCCTTTGGCATGCTGGGATGCATAGGCAGAGTTATCACTAGTAGAAGGTGGGAGGTGGTGATGCCATTGTATAAAACACTGGTGAGGCCTCACCTGGAGTACCGTGTGCAGTTCTGGAGGCCATACCTTTGTAAGAACATCAACAGGGTGGAGGCGGTCCAGAGAAGGGCGACAAAGATGGTACAGGGCTTGCACCAGAAAACATATGAGGAGAGATTAAAGGACCTCAATGTGTACTCGATGGAGGAGAGGAGGGATTGGGGCCTACCTGATCAGAATAGTGCTACAGTAATAGTGCTGCACAGAACAGCATGAGCTACACAGCACTTCCATGGACAGCGACAGAGGAATAACAGTGCTATATTGTAAGCGCTCCCCAGGTCACTGTCTGTGGTGCTAGAAAAGAACACAAGATGAGAGAAAATGAGGAGGCTAGCTGAGCTGCTCCCATGGTGTGGAACACTAAAACAAGAGCAGCTCAGCCAGAATGGTGGTGGAGACCAGGGTTCTAATCCTGGTCTCCAAAATTTTATTGTTTTCCCTGTGATACAACTCCAACTCAGAGTTGATTATTTTAAGTATGGGGGCGTGGGAGAGCAGAGCCCCCTGCTTGGGAGGGTGCCCCACAAAAATACAGTTATTGGTGGTAGCATTTGCAAACCAGACTTACGATTGCTACCAGTGGTGCTGAGTTTGTCTGAGGCATTTGTTCCTTCAGCTTTTGTGATCAGCACTGTTTGGATAGCGTTGTTTTTGACAGCGTTGTCCATACAGACGCTGTTATGACCTAGTGCCGGGACTGGAGTGACATGATAGAAACATTCAAGTAACTTTGGGGCATAAACAAGGTGCGGGGGGGGAGACATTTTCCAATGTAGGAGGAGTACAAGAATGAGGGGGTATGATATGAAATTGGAAGGTGGCAGGTTGAGAGGGGAATGTGAGGAAGTTTTTCTTCATAGAGAGGGTGGTGGACACATGGAATAGACTGCCACAGGAGGTGCCGGGAGTGAGGACAGTGGAGGGATTTAAACATGTCTGGGGCAAGCATAAGGGAAGCTTAGAGGTGGGAAGGAGAGGTGAAAAGCCATTGACCAGAGCTGGCCCGGTGGGCTGAGGGTTGAGGAGCTGGATGCCACACCTCGCACTATATGGGTGACCCAGGTTCAGGAATGACCTCAGGTTGTCAGGGTGCTGGTGTGGGGGGAGGGTGGAGCAGGATCGAGCATGCCAGTGGGCAGCTCTCCTCTCCCGACGGTGGTGAGGGTGGGTTGGCACCCCCCCATAGTTCCACTCCCACCAGATGGAGATCCAATGGGTAGCATAGATGGAGGGGGGGCAGCAGAAACAGTTACAGGACATGGAATGGGCTGAGCTAGTGCCATGGGGTGCGTAGTATGCCCCCACATGCTCACACAACTGTGTGCCAGGGCCTCGGGGGTATCAGGGAGAAAACCTGTAAAAATACTTATGTGTCCCCATTGTCAGGTGGTGGGAGGAGGTGATGGAGGCCAAATAGCTGTATAAAAAAAAGCAATTCACCAGGTAGGGTCAAAGGCCACATACAAGAGGGCTTACAGGCAGACTGGAGTATCCTTATCTGCTGACAATTTCTATGTTTCTGTGAGTGACTGGACTGTGTAGGGGTGTTCTCAAGTCCATGAAAAGATGCAGTGGAAGCTGATTGGCTCTACATCAATTCGATGCAGCAAATACCATGTGGTCGGAACAGCGCAGACACCGCGCAAGTCAACACCACATCTGGCGAATACGAGCGTAACCCATTGGTGAAGTGTAAATTTACAATTACAACACTATGCCACCATGAACCACCACTCCAGTGAAATATTTTGACTTACTTGTTTTTTTTGGGGGCAGTATTCCATGACATGGTGTTGACTTGCGCAGTATTGTTCATGCTGTTTCCAGCCATGCGGTATTGTCTGCCGCTGACTTGACATGCTACCACGTTGATCAAGGAATGTAAACAAACATTTTTTTTGTGGTAACACCTGCATATTTAAAAACAACAAAGGAATAAGAAGCAAATAACTAGCTACATTAGCAATCTGCACAGAAGGGGAGCAATCTTAAAATGTGGTTTTGGTGACAAGGTAATTTTAGCCTTATCCCAGGGGGGGGGGGTATTGATACTGATGCAAACTGATGTATCCAACCTCACATTAAACTGTTACCTTTTTTTTTTATTTTGTTACTGAACATGGGAAATTTGGCCAGGACACTGGAGAAATTCCCTGTCTCTTTCGGAGAAGTGCTATGGGTTCTTTGGCTCTTTAATGTCCACCTGAACAACCACCAGAACAAGGTAAGGGTTGTCCTTTTGTGCATCCATAAGAATCTGGATAGGATTCCCTACATTTCAATGAACCCTTTTGTGCATTTAGGTAATGCAATGAGAATAAACAATAATCTGCACAGAACAGTCATTTTGATAGATGCTAACCTGCCCCAAAATCCAGCTGAAGTTCATTTTACCTTTCTCAGTCATCTGCTGTTTTCTATTTTAAATTTGTGAGTTTGGATAGTGCTGACCAATTTATTTCATCATGCATTGTAATGCCTAGATAAGTTACTTCAGAGGGGACCCAGAAAACCTCAAATTTTTCAGTTTTGCTCAGTTAGAATTTAAAGGTAATAGAAGCTCTTTGTCTTTATTTATTAGATAACCTGACATTTCTACAGTGGCTTTTATAATCTTAAAAAGTTTTGGTATGGATATTTTCAGCTCACTTAGTGACAGTTACACATCAATGGCATGTAAAGGACATTAGCAGGATTTGCTACAAATATCAACACCCTTAATTTTGGGATTGGATTGCAGTTTTCCAGCAAATGAGTCCAGCGAGAGGCTGAACAATAATAGAGACAAAAGACATCCTTGCTGAGCACCTCTGCCTAGCTTAAAGTAAGGGGACACATAGCTATTAGTTTGTAGCACAACAACAGACTCTTATATAAAGTTGTATTCCATCTGATAAGCTCCTCAATTAATCTGTGTATTTGTAGGATTTTGAACAGATATGCCCACAATACTCAGTCATAGGTCTTATTAGCATCTAATACCAAGAAAGTTACTGACTTATCTGTTGGATGGTCAGGTTGCCTGAAGTACAGCCTCGCTGCCTCTGAAGTGCTGGTGCTGTGTATCTTATTTTATATGATGTTCCGCTAGAGATTCATCCTGGTTTGAAGGGGTTGTTCGATTTCTCCCACACGGCATCCCACTGTTCATTTTGTGCACTGTGTGAGGTAAGCCACACTGTCTGATTTGCAAGTGTACAATACAGGTATTTGTATTACCGTACTTTGTTCTGTGGTGGTCCAATGGTGGTTTGTACAGTATGTATAAATAGGGATCTTTCTAGTTGCTTGTCCTGGTTTGACAGGAATTTGCTTTGGATGCTTTTACATCATGTAAAGTGCCAGCAAGTGCTTGAAACACCTAGCTACGTATGCTTTGTTTTCTTTTTAAAAAAACTGTGTTTCTTATTTGCAGCAAGGGCAGGGAACACAGACCAGGGCTTGCAGGTAGGACTGAGCTACAGCAGAAGTCATGTGACAAGCACTGACCTATCAGAGCATTCCAGGAAGCTTGACTTCAATTTAAAAATGCTGTGGTTGATTTTCTCAGTGCACTTTTACACCCAACAAATCACCAGGAAGTCCAGAGGCTGAAAGGGGCTCTGGGCTTGAAACACCTAGCTAACTGTGCTTTTTGTTCGCTTCTTTTAAAAACTGTGTTTCTTATGTGCAGCAAGGGCAGGGAATGCAGTTCGGGGGTTGGAAGTGGGACAGAGCTACAGCAAAGGTCACGTGACAAGCACTGACCTATTGGAGCATTCCTGGAAGCTTGGCACCAGTTTGAAAACTGTGAGGTTGTTTTTCTCAGCATACTTTTACACCCAGTAAAGTGCCAGCAAGTCCAGAGGCTGAAAGGGGCTCTGGGCTTGAAACCCCTAGCTAACTGCTTTTTTTTCTCTTTTTTTTAGAAAACTGTGTTTTTTGTTTGCCGCAAGAGCAGGGAATGGAGGTAAGGGATCAAGATGGGACAGAGCTACAGCAGAGGTCACATGACAGGCACTGACCTATCAAGGCATCCCAGGAAGCTCGACTGGGGAACAAATTTCAGTCACTACAGTGTGTCCCAACACACTCATGTCCCAGTGAGTGTGTAGAACAGGAGTAAGATTGGCTTCTTAGACATTGGTAGGCATCAACAGATGACAGCAGGCATGCAGGGAACTCTGCCAGTTCAGTAACATAAGGTAGACTACCTGTGAACTGGTTGATGCCTGTTTAAAAGGGGGTACTGTCAGTGGAATGGGGGAAACAATGGTGTAGGGCAGGGAGGGTAAGACCTACAAAAGTCAATCTCAGGACAACTAAATCACATAGTAGGGTGGGAATAGAGGCAACATCATATCTAGGTTAGAGGGAGATAGTAAGTATAAGAAGCCAATTATCCTAAATCACCAAGGGACTGAAAAAGAGAATTGAATGAAAACCCTATCTAGGGTAAGGGGTCAAACACAGACTCGGAATGGGAAAGGTAAAAGGAAGCCAAGAGGGAGATTTAGTGATGTGGAAAGCCTAAAGGCTCAGGAAAGGCAGAGAAGCAAAAAGTCAGGAGGATAAACAAATCATCGGGTGTGGGAGTGGTGCAGTGTAATGGGTACGGGCTGCAATCTTCAGAGACACGTTCTGGAGACTGAGGTGTTGCCCCACATGCAGGTGCTTCCATGGGCTGACAGCAGAGGTCACCGGACTCCAGGCCAAACTGGTACAGGTACACGGCTCCATCTGCCTCACCCAGGGTCATCTAGGTTGCCACCACTCTCTTAAAGGATGCCAGCAAGGAGGCAGAGCAGCTGGATCTCGATGGGCTCTGGGACGGTGGGTGGAAGAAGGAGGGAGAGGACCCCTCAGACCTTACCACTATGCAATTCCTTCAGTATTCTGGGAATGGGGTGGGGGAAGTCAAGAGGAGGCACCTGAGACAGGAGTAAGAGAGGAGGTGGTACAAGGGAGCAGACCCCAAGGAGGGTGAGACAATCACCTGGCCAATGAGGAGACAGTTGCTGGTGGGGGACTCCATAGTCAGTGGGATTGAGAGTTGCCTCCATCATGACAGACCCTCTCGAAGTGGCCTCTCAATTCAATTCCTTCTTTACTGAATGCACCTCATCCCTTTTAGCCACTCTCATCCCTGACCTGCAAACCCCCTCCCTCCCAACCAAGCTCCTCCAGTTGGCCCCTCTTTTGTCTTCCACTCAACTACCCCAGACAAAGTGTACAAAGGCCTGCTTACACTTAATCCATCCAAGGGCAAATGCCCCACTGGCCTGGACTCCAAATTGCTAAGCTTGTCGGCTCCTAATATCGTCATCCCCCTTGCTTCCCTCTATAATCTCTCATTCTCCCTAGCTGATATTCCAACTGAGTGGAAGCACTCCACAGTCATCCCCCTTCCTAAACGTGGTGACTCCTCTATTCCTGAGAATTACTGCCTGATTTCCCTCCTACCTATCCTAGCTAAAATCCAGGAACACCTAGTCCTCTCCCAACTCTCCTCCTATCTTGATTCCTCTTCTTTTTTCACACCCTACCAGTCTGACTTTAGGAGAGTCCCACTCCACCACCTCCTCCCTCCTAAGGCTCACTGATTCCATACTAACTGGTATGGACAGAGGTCATATCACCTCAGCCATTTTTGTCGACCTGGCTAAAGCCTTCGACATTGTCTCCCATGCCCTTCTTTTATCCAGACTCTCGCTTGCAGGGCTCTCAAGCATGGTCACCAGCTAGTTTCACTCCTATCTGGTAGGCAGATCCCAATCTGTCAGCATTGGTAACACCACCTCTGTCTCCCTCCCTTCCTGTTACCTCTGGTGTACCCCAAGGCTCAGTTCTTGACCCGCTTTTGTTCTCTATTTTCCTCAACGACCTGCCCTCCATCTTCCCCCACACATCCATTCATATGTATGTAGATGATACAGTGCTCTACACATCTGGCTCCACATCCTCTGATGTGGTGACCAGACTCCAGCAGGACTTCAATGAAGTTCAGCACTGGTTTCACTCAAATTAGCTCTTTTTCTCAATGCCAAGAAAACTGTCTCCTTGACCTTCGGCACTAGGCAGAGACTTTCTAGGCTCCCCTCTTCCCACTCCTTCAACCCCCTGGATGTGACTTCTCTTGAGTCTTGCACCTCCTGCAGATATCTTGGGGTCTTGCTTGACTAGCACCTAGACTTCTCTGCCCATATTGATGCCATCCACAAGAGGCTTCACCCCAAGTTGGAAGCTTTGTATCATAACTGTGGCTGCATCCCACTGCTGGCTTGCCGTGCAATTGTGCAGAAAATGATTCTCCCTATTTCCGACTACGGTGACATAGTATACAATGCAGCTCCCTAGTCCACCCTAGTGAGACTGGACCCCCTCTACCACTCCTTCTGCCATTTTGCCCTTGACTGTCCTACCACCACTCATCACTGTGACCTATACTGGACCCTTGACCTCCCCTCGCTTCACGACCAGCACTACTCCCACTGTGCCAACATCACGGCAAAATATTGGGCACAGTCCCTTCCTCCATATCTCTCTCCTCTCAGCCCCCACCTTCTCGGGTTATGCACTCAGGAAAAATGACTCACGTCTCCTGTCCATTTCATTCAGGTCCACCTTGGCAGGCCAGTCAGCATTCACATATCGCATGCCTAAACTATGGAACACTCCCCCAGGATATTTGGCATGCCTCCCCTAGTCAGCATCTCAATGCCCTTCTCAAAGCACATTTCTCTACCATCTGCACATGAACCTAATGTTAGCTCCTTCTTCTGTAAGCAGGAAATCTATGCATAACATGTATATATACAATGTAAATGTTGCCATACTTTATTGTCATAAGCCTTGTACTGCCATTATATTGTAATTTGCCTTATGCCTTGTACAATTGCCTGCTGTATACCTTGTACAACTGCCTGCTGTACTGCACTTCACATTTGTAAGATTGTTGTTGCAATGTCTTCTGGACACTGTTTAATATGTATGAACTCCTTCCCCCCACCTCTGGGACGCATCTGGAATAAGATTGTAGCAGGCTTATGTTGGTGTGGAAGGTGTCTCTAAAGTAGTTGGCTTTTGCCATGCAGATTTGTCTTGTGCAGATATTTCATAGGGCCTGATACATTTGTTTGTGCATGGGTGAGCTGCATATCTTGAAATCCTTCCCACCTCGATCCTGGCCCTGAGGAAGGCCATGATGTCCGTAGAGATCCATGTCAAGTAAGCACCCCTCACCTGAACTCATCTAAGAAGGGCATGAAATTTCCAGACTGCGATGAACCTGGACTTGAAGTACTTTAAGGCGGAATCAATAGAGGTGGCCCTGGGGATGTAGGACCAATCTGTGTTTTCCAGGTCATTTAGGAGCGATGCGAGGTCCAAGGATTTAAAGGATCGTGACAGGATGGTTCAGGGGGTGGTGGTT
Organism: Neoceratodus forsteri; assembly: GCA_016271365.2. Lineage (NCBI taxonomy): Eukaryota > Metazoa > Chordata > Ceratodontiformes > Ceratodontidae > Neoceratodus > Neoceratodus forsteri. Next base: position 151,873,985 of record JADMNL010000028.1, read on the forward strand.
TGGCCCTGTTTATTTTTCCTAACCGAGTATATTATGTGGTGGTTGCTTAGGGAGTCCAGTAACAGTCCTGAGGTGAGTATCCGATGTGGGTGGAAGGTAAGAGCCCAGTCAAGGAGAGAGTGGTTTTGTGAATTGGAGTTATAATGTGTGGGCTCCATGATATGTTGAGATAGGTTTAGTGCTGCCACCTGGTTACGCAGCTTGAAGCTACTGCCTAAGAACCAGTTCTGGTTGAAGTCACCGAGGATATGTAACTCACCCCCAAAAGCCAGTGATGTAAGGATATTCAGGTGATCTGAGATGGAGGGTGTAGTGGAGTCAGAAGAGCAATAAGATCAAGCAATAAAAATAGGGCTAATGTAGGGGAGGGAGAGTTTAATCAATAAAGCATCGATGGTGGGCATGGTCATTTGCAGCGGGACCGGGGTAAACTGCAGCAATGAGTCGATGTACATGGCAATGCCGCCGCCTCTTTTGTTGCCAGGTCGGTCATGACGAATAAGACTGTAGCCAGGAATAGCAAATTCGGCATCCTGATTGTATGGTTTCAGCCAGGTCTCAGGAATGATCAGTACATCAGGTCTTAAGGAGAGGACAATAGGTTGCAGCAGGGTTAGTTTGTTTAGTAGGCTGCAGATATTTAGCTGAGCTAGTTTTAGGTCTCAGGGGAGTTGGAGTGGGGTTGCGCAGTTTGGACCGGGGGGGGGACTGGACCAGGGTTAGTTTCGATGTCCCCAGACAAGAGGAGTAGATGGGTTAACAAAACTTTGGTTTTGAGCATGGCCCATAGAAATTTGAGAAAACGGTTAGGTGGTAGGGAGGGAGCGGCTGATGAGACTGGGGTGTGGAATTTCAGGGCAACTAACCCGGCATGAAAGGTGGGTGAGAGGACTGCAGGACCAGCCAACAGATTTAGTAGTAGAGCCTCAGGGAAAGGCATGGCCATTGAGGTTGGGGAGGGGGGAGCTGGAGTGGCTAAAGTCAATAGTACCGAGTGGACAGGCTGCACCTCAGGGTAGAGAGAAGGGTGGTAGCAAAACCAGAGGAACTATCAGGAAGATTACTACCAGGCATAGAATCAACATTGTTGGCCACCGGGAAGTATAGTGAGGATTTAGGGTTGGTGCTGGCCACTAGTGGTGGATGCTGATAATCAGAAAATGGGAAAGTTGGCTGATTGTTTTTTTTTTTGTGACACGTGATCCCACACTATAAAGGAAGTGGTTTACCAAGGGTGGTGGGGTAGCCGACGAGAAGCGTTGGCGGAGCAATCCATTCCACTAGTGAGTGTCCATTTGCTGTAATGCCGTACCTGTGGGGAGCTCCTTTCAAGCGGGGGACAAGCTCCAGTTTCTGGGAGGGCAGCTTCAGGGGCCCTCACAACCATGGATGGAGCTGTGGAGAGAAAAGTAGAGGAATCTCAGATTTAAAACCAAGTAAAGGGAAGGGGGGCTGACCTAGCAGGGGGAGGTATAGCTCCATGGATCCTGTTGCAAAGCTTAAATGTGGCAGCAATACAACAGGCAGTAGGAGAGATATTGTACAACTAGGCAAATTAGATTCCTGCTATCTAATACATGTGCTTGGATCTGAACTAAATTAAACAACTAAACAATTGTTAACTGTGGGCTTGGGGTGAATCGAAATAATAAATGGCAGAAAGAGAAAGAGAACAGACTTATATATGATTAAGAACATTCATCAAGGCAGAAAATATGAGGTAGTCACAAAACTATTCTTTAAGTAATTTCACAAACATGGCGAGATGTAGGAATATTACTCAGACAAATATTCTATCTCTATTGCTACACCAACATTTTAATTCTGCAACAGTCGTATGTCTGCTATTTAAAATGTAAAATTGGCACCAAAAATCCTCAGTCCTCCCTCGCCACTAGCGAGCATCCGTTTGCTGTAATGCCATACCTATGGGGAGCTCCTCTCAAGCTCAGGACCTGAAGGTAGCTGGGCAGTGTGACAAAAGTAGTGGGAAAGGCTAGCAGGATTCTGGGTCCATTGGGAGAGGGATTTCTAGCAGAGAAGGGAAATGGTACTGCCATTGTATTGTTCGCTGGTGAGGCCCCACCTGGAGTACTATGTCCAGTTCTGGAGGCTGCACCTCTGCAAGCGCATTGAAAGAGGCAATACAGTGTGCAGTTTCACTGCTATGCTATGGAGGCAGTACAGAGGAAGGCAACCAAAATGGTAAAAGGGTTCCAGGAGAATCCATATGAACAAGGCCTGCAGGAACTCAACATCTACTCTTTGGAAAAGGAGAGTGAGAGGGGACATGATTGAAACTTACAAGTAGCTTACAGGAGTGAACAAGGTACAGGTGGAGGATCTATTTCAGAGAAAGAAATACACTAGAACAAGGGGACATGCAATGAAGCTAACGGGGAAGTTTACCCGACCTATCTAGGGTTGATGCGGCATGTGCGATTGTCACCGGAGAGGTGGTGGCCACCTATAATAGGGTGGTTTCCGAAGCTCTGGATGCCTTTGCACTAGTTCATATATGACCAGATCTTCTCACTTGAGATCTCCTTGGTTTGATGGGGATCGCAAGGCGATGAAGATCAAGGGTCGGAACTTGGAACATTGCTGGCGGAGGACCCGGCTGGAGGCTGATAGGCTGGCCCTGTGTACTCACTATGTTGAGTATCAGAGGGCAATTTCCCATAAGAAGACAGAGTTCCTGTCCAGGGAAATTGCTGTAGGTAGAAACAGACCATCTCAGCTGTTTTGAGCTGTGGACAGGCTTCTTCATCCAGCCTGCCTGCAGCCAAAGAAGGCTTTTTCATCCACTTTATGTGAAGAGTTTGCGCTGTTTTTCTCCAACAGAGTGTCGGCTATCCAGTTGGGGATTCCACCAGGGAGGCAAATGCCTCACAGTGAATGAGCTGAGAGGTCCAGAGGCACTCTGTCGGTCTGGGAGTTTAGGCCAGTGGAGGTGTCTGAAGTGACTAAGGTGATCTTAAAGCGGAAAAACACTTATTGTGAACTGGATCTGGCCCCAACGCGATTCTTAATGGGATGTGTTGAGGTTGTTGGCCTGGTATTCACCGGTGGAGGGGGTATTCCCAGTGGCTTTGAAAGAAGCACTGGTGAGAGCCCTCTTTAGGAAACCTTCTCTCGACCCAGACATCCTGGTGAATTACCGTTCCATCTCCAATCTGCCATTTTTGAGCAAGGTTGTTGAGAAGTTAGTGGCACAGCAGCTTGAGGACCACCTGGTGTCCTTTGACATCTTTGAGCCATTTCAGTCAGGTTTTCAGGCCAGACATAGCACAGAAACAGCTCTAGTGAGGGTCCATAATGATCTGGTCAGGGCTAGAGATAGGGGAGAAAGGTCAGTTCTTGTGCTTCTCGATCTCTCTTCAGCTTTTGACACTGTGGACCACATCGTCCTTGTTGATTGACTCTGTGAGTTTTGTGGACTTGCCGGTACTGTCATCAAATGGTTTGAGTTCTATCTCTCGGACAGGTGCAGCTGGTGGTGATGGGGAATTTCTTCTCCTCCCCAATGCCTCTGTCCTGTGAAGTACCACAGGGTTCGATCTTGTCACCGATGCTGTTTGCAGTGTACATGCTGCCACTGGGCGAGATCATTTGACAATACAGCTTGGAGTTTCACTGCTATGTAGATGATACCCAGCTTTATTTGTCTTTTGCCCCCAGAACATCAGGAGCTGTCGATGTGCTTAATAACTGTGTGGCTAAAATCAGTGACTGGATGTCTTCCAGCTGGTTGACACTTAACCTGGCCAAAACGGAGGTACTAGTGATCAAGCCTGGTTGAGGGCATAATGGGTTGCCACCTGGGGCTGACATAGGCCTTGTCCTGGGTTCTACTCCATTGTTGGCTTCCTCGAGGGTGAAAATGTGGGTGTGATCCTGGACAGCAGATTGACCTTTGATGATCGGGTGTCATCTGTAGTTAAAAATGTTTTTTACCACTTGTGGAACATCGCCAGGATCAAGCTCCTCGTTCTGCCTGAGGAACTGCAGATGCTGGTGCATGCCTTTATTACCTCTAAGCTCGACTACTGTAACTCTCTCTGCTTTAGGGTTATGGGAGGGACCTTTCACAGATTGCAGCTGGTGCAGAGCATAGCAGCCCTGTTGCTGACGGGACTTTCGAGGTCCAGTCATGTGATCCCAGTTTTGCATGCAATGCACTGGCTGCCTGTCAGGTGGAGGGTCCTTTTCAAGGTGGGTCTTCTCACCTATAAGGCCCTATACAGACTGGGTCCTGGTTACCTGTCAGAGCTCCTGACACCAGCTACCTCTGCTCATTCTCTCCGCTCCTCTTCAGGGGGCCTTCTGGACGTTTCCAGGGTTTGGCTCAGGACATCAGGAGACCGTGCTTTTAGAGTCACTGGGCCGACCCTGTGGAGCTCGCTTCCACCAGCAGTCTGGGAGGTCCCCTCAATTGAGGTGTTTAAGCTGAGGCTGAAGGCCCACCTTTAGCCTTGCCTTTGTAGACTGCTGAGTATATCCTATATGTCCAGTCCATATAGTTGGCAAACCTGATATTTTTTATTTTTAAGCTGCTGCATTTTAAAGTGTATTTTACTATTTTTGCAAGGTTTTCTTTATTGTATTTTGATGCTTTATTCTATTTTATTGATGTTTTGTTAGGTACCCAGAGCCTCCGGGAATGGGAGCCCTATAAATAAAATTGCCTTACCTTGCCTAGGACAGATGTGCAGAAATACTTCTTCATGGAGAGGGTAGTGGATGACTGGAACAGCCTGCCAGAGGAGGAAGTGGGGGCAAAGACTGTGGGGAGCACCAGGCATGCATGGGATAGGCACCAAGGCATATTAGGTAGAGAAATGTGGAAAGGACTGACACCTATGACCAACCAGGTTCAGTGGTGATGGAATAGACAGGAACAAGGGTTAGACTGGATAGGCTTAAAGGTCCTTTCCTGCTGACAAAATCTATGTTTCTGTGTTTCTATGAGTATGTTGGAGAGGTTGAGAAGTTGTTTGTAGGTTATAACTGGTAGTTCAGGCAGTACGTTTCTCAGTTTAGCATCTTTATTGTGCACTGGTTGTAATTTCTTTATAATAGCTTGTGAGCAATTTTTTCAATGGGCTCATCCAATTGATATTTGCTGTTAGAACTGGTTGGTTATTGCAGCAAACACATGCTGCCTCAAAGTCACACACTGAATCTGAAAGTGTGAGCAGGAGCCCTCTTCTAAGAGCCATGCAGCTGCTGTCAATGAACATTCACTCTGGGGCTGTTAGAAGTCACCCACTCACTGCGGCTGGTTCAGGCTGAAAGATGAACCACTAGTAAAACAACTGTCCGTCCTAAATGCAACATCTATAAATCATAGTTACCATCTTTAAAATATCCTTTAGTGTCCTAATCTCTGCACCTTTTTTCCCCTCAGCTCCATCTCCACTATTCAATACACGAAACTAAAATCTCTGTGGTGACGAGATCACGTGACAACAGTCTACGCCTGAAGTATACCAGAAGACCAGAAAAAAAAAGTATACATTTTTTAATATTCTTAATACATATTTGAGATTTTTTTTTCAAAGAATATGAATATCGGCGCTACTATGACAAATACAGTGCAGTTCAAAGGCTTTTTCTTTAAAGAAAAATTAAATTTTCGAGTGGTGGAAACCCGATTTGTACTCTGCTATTGCTGCAAGCCCTAGTCTGTGTTCCTGACGTGGCCATTTATTTCAAACTACCATTCCTTGCAATTCATAAGGTATTTCTAATAACTAGTACACTGTTTTCCTGTTAAATTCCTCTTTTCCTTTTTTTTACCCGTGCATCCAACAGTCTACATAAAGTCACTGCAATCTGACTGGAAAAAATTTGTTTACAAGTAATTATAAAAAAAATAAACCATGGGGTGGTTGGAATACTCAAATTTAATACACACCTTTGGTGTAGGATGCTTTTATAAATCCCTCGAGCTTTGCTCTGGGGGTTTATGCAGTATCCCACACCTCGAGTGTGCATTAAATTCTAATGATGCATACCACCCCATGCATTGTCCTCTGTATAAGGGTTTGAAGTGGTGACACCACGAGGCTATAGTCACAACAAGAGGTGCACAGTCTAGCTTGTTTCTTTTCCTGTATGACAGTAGGTTTTTCTGGAGTATTTGTACTGCATGTTTCATCTCCCTGTCTATTTACAGCATCTTTGTGTGTGTGACCATGTCGAATAAAAAAATGGTGAAGATCACTAAGGAGTCAGTCACTTGTCTCTTATTTTGAGCATATCCAGGGATATTGGATTACCTGGCTGCAAATTACAGATTGTGTTTGGGTGTGGCTAGTATGGAACTGGTATTCTGTACAGGGAGGCTCAATATGTACTCCCCTGAGAACAGAAGGGAGAAGAGAATATGACTGAGACCTTTAAATACCTTCAAGGTATTAACAGGGTGAATAAGGAGAGCCTCTTCAGTTGTAGTGGGAACAGGTCCACTAGGGGGGCATGGCCTAAAGCTGGTGGGGGAAGATTCAAGAGGGAGTTGAGAGGTGCCTTTTCACACAGGGTGTGGTGGGCAAGTAGAACAAGTTGCCAGATGAGATGGTCTCCTTTTATATGGTGGATAGCTTCAAGACAGGGTGGGGCAGAATGAAGAGGAAAGTTGCTGGGGGAGGGGGAACTGAGGGGGTTGGGGGTATTTTGGGGGGCAGGTCCCTCTGTAGAGACAGGGAGGAACTGCAAGATAGAGCAGAGAAGATAGACAGTAAAGCCATTATCTGCCGACATGATCGTATGTTTGTAGATATCTGTATCAGATAGAGATGTGCGAAGTCAAGAAACTTTGCTTTCTGAAATATTTTGTGAACTTCCTCAATTTCACAAAATGAAAACTAGCACTTTTTGTAGTTCTCTGCATAGTGTTGGGCCTATGTTGCCAAGTGAAAAATGTGCATTGTGGCACTACATTAGTACATATGCTGACAAAGTGTCATTTCATTTAATTTTTTGCTGAGCAAAGTAGCAGTTCACTTCTGATGAACTACGCAAAGTGCTCTTTCCTAACTAATGGAAAACAATTTTATAAATGTTTATAAGCCTCCCATCCACTGTTCCCTCATCATAAATATGATACGACCTTTTCCTGTAAGATACCTCCACCCTCTGTACATAATGCCCCTTCTTCTCCCCCCTCAAGACAAAGTGCACTGCAACTCAGTATAATCAGCTGTTCATTTATTGTGTATTATACAATGGCAAAAAAGAATGTTGGCCTCTGATTGGTCCATCTGGGGCTGGACCTGGGATGTTATCCCAGCATAACAACCCAGCTCTAGTCCCAGAACAATTATCACCACAGTAAATGTAAAAAAAAAAATAACTCCGCAGCTGTCCCTATGATCACCTTCAATGCTGCTCGCTGTGCTCGGAATCTCCGCTTCCCACCAACAATAAACACACTGAGTGCAGAGAGCATGTAATGCTCTTCTCTTGTTTTCCATAACTGTTCTTTACTTTTTCTCTCCCAGTACAAAACATAAAACAACTGTACTGAGAGAAACACAAGCATAATTGCGCTCGGAAAAATGAGTGGACTGATGTGGGCAGCTGACCGTGTGACTTTCAAACTGAAAAAAAAAGTCACACATATAAGCGGAGCAGACAGCTGACCATGTAGCTTTTCACCAGAAGTGAAAAATACCAGTTACTGCCTTTTTTAAGTGTTCATTCAGTTTCCCAGTGAACAAAACAGGATCACGGAGTGGCCTAAGCGCTGTCAATGAAAGTGGAAACAGGCTGCCGCCCTGCCTCCTCTCCATGCTAACATTCCATCTGAGCCTAACTGACATTCTCCTAGTATAGTTAACATACCTTTTGTACCGGGAGAACAACATTACCTGAAGAGAATGTCCCCCCCCAAAAAAAAACATTAAAAATTGGACCAGTAACTGAAGTGCAGTGTGCATTTCAACAGATGCGCTCAGTCTGTTCAAGGATGCCGATTAGGGCTAGGACAGCTGAAGCTGATAAAACTGATGGCCTTGTGGCAACATCCCAATAACTTTATTAAAATGTGAATTTAAATTGTTCTAGTTCTGTCAGGGTAGATAGTAAAAAAATATGGAAGGGGGAACAGAGTCCAAGTGTACACTAAGGAACGTGGGGTGGAAAGCAGAGTCACAGTCAACAGAGCAGCTCTACCTATTGGACAAAACAAGTAATCAGCACTATTTTTTCTGTAAGTATTCCTACACTTTCAAAAAATTACAGAAAAATGTTGCTAAAATGAAGAGTTTAATATTTTTCTCTTTTCTTTTTTAAATGAGCCATTGTATAATAGGAATAATACCCTCCAGGGAGGGTGTTATGCTGGGATAACATCCCTTCTCGGGTGTTGGATGCCCTCGGCCTGTGGCCTTGGGCCAAACCACCAGAGGCAGGATGTTATCCAGCATAACACCCACCCTGTCAGGCATTATTCCTTTAATAACCTTCCTCCTATCCGCACATCAAAATTTAACTGCCCCTGCTTTCCTCCATCCACCCCATCATTCAGTGAATTTCTCCCTCCCAAACCCCCGCTGTCCTCTTGTACCCTCTTCCTCTTCCAGCACCCCCAAACAATCCTTTATGTACCTGTAAAAAAGGAAACTGTCTTGCACTGCAGAGAGAGTCCCTTTCAATTTTATAAGTAGTAGTAGTAGTAAAAGATTTATTTTTATTCAGGATAAGTTCTTTCTTCACATCTTAGGCCGAAGCCTTTTTTCAAGATGATCCTGACAATAGGACTTTAAAATTGTTCAAATATAAACACAACACAAACATCACTTTCAGTCTCTAAGACCTTACAAACATATAATAAATATACTTATATTCCAGCAAGACTTGTACAACTCATTTCACAACATGAAATACCAATTTAAAATCCAAGAGATTTATTAATCATCCATTGCACATACATCTAACTTTCAATTCCTCTGTCAGAAACTTGGTAATCAGAGAAGTATCAGATGAATGAATGAATGAATTACGTCCTTGCCTATTGTGAAACCTGATTTTATGAGGCCTCATTCAATCAGGTTTAACTATAGGCAAAGATAGCATTCATTCATTCATTCATTCAAGCATGCATTCATTCATTCATTCATTCATTAATCCAGTACTTACTGAATGTATAGACATCTCTCTGCAATGCAGGACTTTAACAGGTATATAGAGGATTGTTGTGTGGTGCTGAAGAAAATAGGGTTATGGGAGCCAGAGAGAGGTTGGGAGGAGGAAGTCACTGAATGATGGGGGTTGGGGGAAATCGGGGGATTTGGTTTTGATGTGCAGGTGGGGGAAACAATCACTATACAATAATGGAACAGCTGATAATACTGGACAGCAGAGAACTTCTCCGGGAGGAGTTTTTTCTATGCAGGGGTTGGTAGGATGGGGGTATTTTATAGGAAAGTGTCATGGTTTATGTATTATGAGGGCACAGCGAGCATGGGGCTTAGAAATAGTTTTAAAAATTAAAAAAATGTTTTGTGACTTTGGTGCAGCTGGAACTTTGAGATGCAGACTAACAGGGAATTTCTGACACAGATTTTTTATATTACATCGGGGTCAGGAATGGGAGGGGGGCCACTAGACTACCAGAGAAAAAGGGTGATTTATTGTATTTTATACTCAGGGATGGGAGGGGGCCACTAAACTACCAGGGAAAAAGGGTGATTTACTGTATTTTACAATCGAGGATAGTGGTGGTCACTAGACTACCAGTGAAATGGGGTATGTTGTACATTACTTTACGGTCGGGGATTGGGTGGCTAGCCACCCAGGGGCTGGTGGCTGCTGAGTTGCACAGTGCAGTACAGCAGCCTGCCTGTGGGTATCCTGGAGTTAGGCATGGTTCTTCCATGCCTAACTTTGCGCAGAGATGATGGAGAACATTTATATGTAAAACATGAATTAAATATTAAGCACTTGAGGATTTAAAGGGACAGTAACTGGGTGAAGAATGATGACTTACTACAGATGGGGTTTGCATATGAAATTTATATGAAGCTAGAATTGACATAATGGTTTGGGATTCCACATGGTTAAGAGTTTATGTACCTTACAGTTTTACATGAGCCTCTGGTTTGGCGGAACACAGCAGTGATTGGTGAAATGAACAAAATTATACGGAAGTAATATATTAGATTTAAGTAAATATATTTCAACAGTGAACCATAGAGAACCTGAGGAAGTGGTTAGGCCACGAAACAGCTCATTGCAGTGTGATGTGAAAATAAAAAAATATATTGAAGCATATTTTCAGTGGTGTTCATTCAGTTCTTACTGGCACTTATGGGTGTATGTTACCAGGAAAAGAAAAAGGACCAGAAAGGATTTTGGTACATATATGAAAAGGGCCTGGATGGTTCATGAAGTCAATTATCTCTGACCGGTAGTTATTCATGTGCAAACAGCTTCGAAAAATATGGTTGGGGTTGCCTTCCTGGCCACACCCCCTCTAACACCCGTCAGATTTATTAGCCGAATAGTTCTTGATTCATGCCAGTGTAAGGAAGAAACATACCTGTGTTTTCCACCAGAATTCCCTGCTTTGATTATCCATTGGTTTCCCAGTTTCATGTTGCCATGTATCCCTGGCTCCTCCAGATAGCCATTGTTCTGATTCTTGCAAAATACTCATCATCGCTGACACTGACTATATGATGGTTCCTAGGCTTCCTGTGAGTTCAGTGAATTCCTCTAGTGGTGTCAATGGTCCTAGGACCCGGTCTTTGACATCTGGTTGCATTAAAAAGTGCTTCATTTGTAAAAACCTCAAACATTCCCTGTGTCCCAAACTAAATTCAGTCTTTAGTTGTGTGAAGGATATTAGAGTTACAATATCAGGGTTCTTCAGCTGTTGTAGAGACTTTATACTCTTTCTTCTCATCCCCCAAACCCGTTGTTATTAAGGGAGATGATACAGTCTGGGGCATTCATTGAACCAACTAAGGGGCTGATGCCATTTACAGTGCCTATGCGTTTCCTCAGAAGATCCCAACATTTTAGTGTGTGTTTTGCCCAGGAATTTTGTAAATGTCTTAAAATGGCAGTTGTTACAGTAGGTTAGGTGTGAGAGGGGTAAGATTGCCTGCCAGGCCAGCAGTTTCTACTTCTATCCATACTGTTTCTCTCTGCTTAAATGTGCAGTTAAAATGGATGGATTCTTTTATGTGCACTGACATAATCCCACTGAGTTTAAATTGCTCTGATTTCTTTTTCTTTGTTTATTTTCAAACTTACTATTCTTCCATACCTGTTGGGGGGAAGGCATTGATTTCAATGGTATTCTGACAAAGAGGAGAGCATCATCTGCATACATTGAGACCTTCTGGCCATGTAGGTCACAGAATGCACCTAGAATGTTTGAATTTTCCTGAATAGCAATCACTAGGGGCTCTAAGCCCAGGGCAAATAGAAGCAGGAGTAGAGGGCAACCCTGATGGTGCCTCTCTGTAAATCCAGATATGGAGACAGTAGCCCATTTACCCGTACTCTTGTTGGGGTCCAATGTACAGTGCATTCACCCAGGACAGAAATGTGGGTCCAACTCCAAATCTATGTAATGTAAAATAGCAAGAACTGTCAATTAAGGAGGTCAAATGCCTTCCCAGTGTCACATGAGATAGTTAGGTTGTCTTAGAATGTTTGACCACATGAGGTATGTTTAGTAGTCTTCATATATTATCAAAAGTTTGACATTTTGGTATGAAGCATGTTTGGTTCCAGTTTATGAGTTTCCAAATAACCTTCTGTAGATGACTTGCCAGGGCAGCTGTCATGACTTCTGATATACATTTATTAATGAGATCAACCTGTATGACCAACAACAAAGAGTATTTTTACCTGGTTTGTGTATAATTGTTATGACTGCATCTTTCCACTCATCTGGGAATGCTTTATTGTACATACCCTGATTTATGGCTTTGGTCAATGGGGCAACTGTATCCTCCCTACCTGTTTTATAAAATTCCTCTGGGAAACCATCCAGTTCCAGGGATTTTCCTTTCTTAAGGTTCAGAATAGCTTGAATGGCATCTTCTTCTGTGACTGGGCTATCCAGTTGAGTTTGTTTCTGGTCATAAAGGCATGGTAAATTCAGGGTGGAGAAAAAGTCCTTCAGTTCCCTTGTTCTGTGGGGGTGGGATCAGTATACAGATCTTGATAGAAGGCAGCAAACTTTGTGTAATATTTTGAGGCAATGTTATATGAGGTGTATCTGGCGTAGGTCCTTCCAGGGATGCTACATGTCTATCTGTCTACTGCTGTTTTAGTTGCATGGCTAAATGGCACCCTGCTTGGTTGCTTGGGCATAATATTTCTGCTTAGTATGTATAAGTGCACCTTCTGCTCTGTGCACCTCTAAATCCTTCAGTTTCTGCTTTACCAAATTAAGTCTGTGACCCAACTGGCTATCATTAGGTTGATGTTTAAGTTTGTTTTCTTTTCTAGTTCCCCAAGTTGTTTCTCTAATCTATTTTCTCTGCTATAGTTGGCTTTCTCTGTGCACTAGTGAGTGAGATTAAGGTGCCTCTTAGGACTGCTTTCAAGTCACGCCATAGCATCATGTGTGTTGTCCCCCCTTCCATTATTGTCTAAGTATGTCATGATCTCCTGTTTCACCCTGATTGTGTCAGCATCCTTGGCTAGGAAGCCTACATTCATACAACACAGTTTGTGTATAAGTATTGGTTGAATTTACTCTGTAGAGAATAAAAGAGCATTGTCTGAGTGTGCACTGATGTGGATGTGGCAGTCTGTGGTCACATGCAGCCACTTGCTGGGTACAAAGGATAAATCAGTTCAGGAAAAGCTTCTATGCATGTGAGAATATATGGTAAAATATTTTTCTGATGATGTTAGAATCTCTAATCATCCTGAAGCCCCACCTGATCTGCCATACCAGTCAGAGCCTTGGCCATTCTTATCTGAAGGAGGTCTGGGGGGGAGGGACTTACCCCATCTGGGTTTTGGGTTACAATTGAAATCCATGTGCAGTAGAAAGAAACCCACACTGAAACCAGGCACTAAGCTTAACACCAAATGCTTTTATTTTACTGCAGTGAAGAAAATACACTCAAGAAGGGCTCCCTGAGGAAGCACACATGCGCGAAACTGGTCGGGGCATCTATAAGCATTGGTTTGGTTTTCAGTGAGTACTTTGGATTTCATGTGTTTATTTTCTTCACTGCACTAAAATAAAACATTGTATTAAACTTAGTGCCTGGTTTCGGTACCAGTTTCTTTCTACGGTACATGTGACTTTTTCAACCTGGCACAATTGTGAATGGAGCTGTTATTTGTGTCCTGGACTACAATTAAAATCCCCCCCAGAACAAAACAAAAAGCTTCCACCCTGTCCTTCAGAATTTGGTGTATGGTTTTGATAAGGGAGGGTGAGTCTGTATTAGGGGCATATACTTAGAATAAGGAGAGGTTCTGATTTTTATATGTCCCATTAACTAACACAAATCCCCTCAGGGTCTGAGCAGTGTAACGTGACCACAAATAAGAAGGACCTATGAATTAGAATGGCCACTGCACATTTTTTGTGAGTAGGATGGGATGCCATAAAGATCTGGCCCACCCAAAATCTGCATAATATTAAATGTTTTGCTGGAGGCATGCATGTCTCCTGTATTGCAACTATTGTGCAATCGTTATGCTTATGCTGTGTAAGTATTTGTTTTTTTCATTGGATTATTCAAAGGATCTATAGGAATTTGCCAGTCAGCTGGCATAACCCTTTATGACTTGTCATTTCTCAATGGAGATACACTATAATCGATTTTTCTAGCAGATGTTTACCTAATGTATTTTTCAAATTATTCATTGCCTGACTTGGAACCACATGTTCTGGAAGATTGTTCCAGATAGATGCCACTTTCTCATTTAGCCAAGCTCCCTCTTTTATTTATCCTATGTTATTCTCCCTTAAGCTGCAGGTTGTGCTATCTAGTTCCTCTGTCCAGTTCCCTGTTTTCTAAGCCTATGCATTCCCATAAGTCTCTATCGTTGTATGCTTTGTATACTAGGCATAGGTCACCTCTTAGCTTTCCGTACACCAGGGTATACATACTAAGGCCTTTCAATCCATGTTTATATGTTAATTTGTTTATGTTTGACACTGACCTCATCACTCTCATTTGTACTTCCTCCAGTTTCCTAATGCTATGATTTTTGTGAGGGGGCCCAAATCTGTCCGCAGTATTCAAGGTAGGGTCCAACCAGGGCACTATACAGGAGCATAATCACTTCTCTGGATCTACTGGCAATGTTTCAGCTAATACAACCCAGAATCCTATTTCATTCCTTAGTATCTTCCTGGCTATGTTGTTCAAAGCTCAGTTTACTTGTAATCTGGATACCCAAATCTTTTTCCTCATCCATTTTTTGTATATCCTATCCATTCAGATAGTACAGTACAAGTCACATTAAACTGTCCCGCCAATGAGTTGGTTTAGCATTGTTTTTTACAGTTGGAAATTCACTGGCAATTCATACTTCATTTTTTCCAGCACTTAATCAGCTCAACAGCAATGTTTATAAAATGTTTTTGCTACTCAGTTGGCATGCACCTGAAGCCCAATCACAATGCAATGCAAAACTGAGTTGTAACTCTTGAAATTATATTTTATTGTTTTATAATAAAAGCAACTTCATACAGTGTATTCATGCCAGATATCACATGTACAATCCAACAATACATTCAGTGTAGCAGTATCACAAAATCTAGACAATCTACATTTCAGAAATGGGGATATAGCAGCATAAAATGTCAGAGGTAAAGTTTAGGAAATGCCACACCCTTCAGGACTATGGGTGGTCTAACCATTAATAAAATGTACTCTCAAAAAGATCTTTACACACAACAGCCTGTGTTGTTATGACCCCCAAACTCAAGATGTTATTCCAACATAGCACAAGTGTTCAGAAAGTAATTTTCCTTCCAATGAAATTATATAAGTAACAGTAATGATGGTACTTTTCAGTTTACATTTCAATAACTCAAGCATGATAAACACTACAGCAGTTCCCATTCGTATGGCTTGGAAAAAGTTTGTGCAAGGCTTTGTACTGAATCCAGCAACACTTATGCAACTCAATCAGAAAAGCTAAAGCAACTCGTCATTGGAACAGTTTAACGTGACTTGTACTGTATCTTGCTCCTCTGTTTTTTTTAGCCCAAAATACATGCGGTTTTCAGTGTTAAATGAAAGTTTGTTTTGGTTTGCCCAGTTTGCAAGTTTTGTTAGTTCCTTTTAAAAATTATCCATTGCTTTTTGATTATCCACAATTACCCCTATCCTTGTATCATCCACAAACTCACATAACAAAGCATTTTCTGTACATTGCATGGAAGATACAAAGATATCAAAGAGTGTGGGTCCGAACACTGATCCCTGCGGTACCCCACTGGTAGCAGTACTCCAATTGGAAAATGTTCCCGTGCTGCATACTTTCTGTCTTTGGCCATTTAACCAAGAAGATATCCAACTTACTAAGGTTTCTGCATATGCCCATTTCAGTCAAATTACTGATTAATTCCGAATGAGGCAGCATGTCAAAGGCCTTGGAGAAATCAAAATAAACCACATCCACAAGCATGCTGCAGTCCAGTGCACTACTTATTGGTTAAAAAATGCAATAAAGTAGTGTGTCAAGATATTTTCACTTTAAAACTGTGTTGTGAAGGGTCCTCCTTTCCATTAATTGTGATACACTTCTTAAGTTGTTCCTCTATAAATCCTTCTAGGACTTTTTCCAACCATTGAGGTAAGTTCTCAGAGTTTGTTCTTGTGCCTTTTTTAATATTGGCATTACAGTTGCTGCCCTCCATTCTGTTACCACCTTTCCTTCATCAAGGGATTGTTGAAACATTCTCGTTATTAGGCAAGCTACTCTGTCAGCTACTTTGTTAAGGTGCATCTCATCTGGGCCAAGAGATTTTTTTGAGCTCAGGTCTCTTAGTTTTTTTTTTTTTTTGCTTTGTATCTTTCTCCATAATTACTAGACTATGTTTCCTTTGTTAGCCCATTTATTTCACTTATGTATTCTTTTGATTGATATACACTTAAGAAAAAGTCATTAAAGACTTCAGCCATATTGGTACCATTTATTATCTGTTTATTTTCTTTCATTATGGGTCCAATTTCTTGCTGACATTTTTAAGTTTATTCATATAAGGCCATTTATATAACTGTAAAAAGTTTTTGTATTAGCCTTACTTGTTTTCACCAGCCTATATTCCTCATTTTTCTTTGACACTTTTATTTGCTTTTTACAGTCCCTAACTTGATCTTTATACGTCTCCCAAAATTCTGGTATATTTTTACATTTGGCAAATTTATAAGCCTTTTTCCCATCTTATCAATCTACATACCTTCCTTGTACACCAAGCTGGATCCTCACCATGAGAATTATATTTAATTATTTCTGGTATGTGCTCATTCAAACATTGTTGGAGTTTTAAATTTCATTTATTCAACATATTATCCAAAGTTTGACCTTTGAAATCCTTTTTCTACTCCCACTTTCTAAGGAATTTTCTAATTAAAGTATAATTTTCCTAGTTGTAGCACCTGATGTTTGTTGTTCCTGTTTGATTCTCTTGATTTTCTATACTATTTTAAACATAAAACTGTGCCATTTTGTGGTCACTACCACAGAGCAGCTCTCTAACCCCACAGTCTGCTATTTCTTACTCCATGTTGCTGAGCACAAGATCAAGAATGCTACCCCCTCTAATACCAGCCTTGATATATTAATCCATATGCAGTGTCTCAGTGATCTCAAATCATTTTCAAACTGTATACATCACTTTCCTTTATTCCATTTAATATTTGAAAAATTGATATACCCAACAATATCAATCCGTTACTCAGATCCAGCCTGCTGGGGTTATGCAAAAACTACTTATCTGTTGTACTGTGAGGGAAGATGATCTGTGGCAAAGTCACATTATGATTTTTTTTTTGGCTTTTCATTGGGGTTATCTTGATCTATATTTGTTCTACATACTCACTTTCTTCATGGTTAACTCAAATTTAGTAGCCTCTATATTATTTTTAATGTAGATTGCAATACCACCATCTCTTTTTGCTCTCCTGTCCTTATGGAATAACTGATATCTCTCTATATTCTTTCCACATCCTTCACATTGCCACCAGGTTTCCATCACTGCACAAATCTAGATATCTTCTTTATATAATATTCTTTGCAAAAAAAAATGTGTTAATGCACCAGTTAAGGTTTAGATTAAACCAAGATAAGAAGGGAAATGTGGTGTTAGAGTTCCCAACCCTAATCCCCCCACCCTGCAAACAATAAAAGGAAAAATCATTACAGTTTCACCTCTGCTGAGTCTTTGAAAATCAGGCCTGGGGTGTTCCTTGGGATTGTCAACCCTAGCACTCACCCCATTCCATCACTAAATAAGCTGAGATGTGCAGACTATATGAGAATGGGGTAAACATTAGGGGTGACAATCCCAAGGAACACCACAGGCCTGATTAGTGAAAACTCAGGAGAGGTCAAACCATAATGTTTTTTTCCTTTTGCGGCCTGGCGGGTGGGGGTGGGGTGTTAGGGGGTTGAGAACCCTAACATCACAGTTCCCTACTTTCATTGGTTTAATCTGAACCCTAACTGGTGCATTAACAAAGTTTTCTGCAAAGAATTTCCATACTTTTTGAGACAGTATAATCTTATCTTCATTCACGCTGGTCCCAAACATATCCTTTTGTCTATGGATGTACTGTACAGTGTCCTCTGGGCCCTGCACTTCCATCTATCCACAGATGAATACATCCATGTTGGTGTGGAAGCACAGGGCCTGGAGGGCTCTGCATTTCAGTTTCTTCCAAAAATCATTTTATTTGCTTAGTTGTATGACTTGTTAAACTTCCAATGTTATCCTATGGGAATCTTGATTTTTTAATTTTTGTGTTTTTTTAATATGGCCCCTAAATGTTTTGGGACATATAATGTGTTATATGTGTAGTACTCATTAAGACCTTTGTTTTTGTATACAGATTGTCCCTTAAGTGCATATATTGAAGGAGTTATGGCTTGTTGAAGTTGAAATGTGGAAAAGAATACTAAGCCCAAATTCTTTTCTTGTATGAAGGGATATTTTTTTCATATGAATGAAACAACCTCATGAAAAAAGATCCATTCATATGATAAAAGAATGTGAAAAAAATAAATCCAAACTCTTTTTTCATATGACAGGATCCTTTTTTTGTGAGGCTTTGTAACTCATACAGAAAAGGATCCCTTCATATGAAACAAGAATGTGGGAAAAAACTAAGTCCAAATTCTTTTTTCGTATGAAGGCATCTTTTTTTGTGAGGTTGCATCATTCGTATGAAAAAGGATCCCTTCACATGAAAAAAGAATGTGGAAAAAACTAAGTCCACATTTTTTTTCATATGCAGGCATCCTATTTCGTGAGGTTGTGTCATTCAAATGAAAAAGGATACCCTCACATGAAAAAAGAATGCAGAAAAAACTACATCTAAATTCTTTTTTCACATGAAGGAATTTATTTTTCGTGGTGGTGTGTTATTTATACAAAAAAGGATGCCTTCATTCGAAAAAAGAATGTGAGAAAAACTAAGTCCAAATTCTTTTTTCGTTTGGAGGAATCTTTTTTCATATGACCAAATTCTTTTTTTGTATGGCCATATGAAAAAAGAAATTTGAGTCTTGAAAAAAGATTTAAAACTATATATAAAACACATTTCTAGGCCATTTTCCCTAAAAATTACTCCAGAATCCTCATAAAAGGGTCCCAATTAACAAGGTACATGTGTTGGTGTCTCTGCAGGGTCTGATTTTTTTAATAGGTTTTCAAAAACTTTTTTTTAAAAAACAAAAATGGAAATAAGATGGTGGCCATACAAAAAAAATATTTTTCTCATGAAAAAAGATTACCCTCTTACAAAAAAGGATCTTTTTTGTATGAACCAAATTATTTTTTTGTTCCAAGCAGCTACCCCAAAAAAATGAAACATACTGAGCATGCTAAGAACCAAAATTTCCAGTTCTTATAACTTTGAATGGATTCATATTTTTTTTCACCAAATCAGTGAAAGGCACCACTGTGACCCAAGCCCTTTCAATGTTGATAATTTCTGAGCAAAACTCCAAACCATCTGGGCACTAGGTGATGTTAGAAAAAAAAAGCAAAAGACCTGACAGAATGAAACTTGGAAAGTCAAGGGAACTTGCTCCCGTGTCTGTGCATGCAACATTGTGTGAAAATCCTTTGAATGGTCATGAAGCTATTAAAGTGCAAAGTTTGGGGTTTAACATAGAAATGCCTACTTAACCCTAGCTATAGTGGCACTACCAGGCCACTATACTACTACTCCAATTCACTTTTTTTTATTACCTAGCTGTCTGGCTGATATAAATATAACTTTTCATTTATTGTCCCTTGGTTTCCAATTTATTGAAGGTTTTATTAATGTTTTAATCACAGATAATATTTGTGAATCTCTTCCTGTTCTCCTTGCCTCTAGTTTAAAAGTTTTTTTAAAGGTGCAACTCATGGCTGCCTCAGGCAAGAAACTGCACTTGGAGGTGATCACCAGGGCAAGGAGAGGAGAGGAGAGGAACAGAGAGCTCAGGGAAGAACTGGAAAGAGCAGTAGCTAAGGAGGAAGTAGTGGGCTGAGTAAACTGAACCTGCCATACATTGACTAGGATGTTTCAGTGGCCAGGAGCACCACAAGTCAAGCCTTGCTGGATGCATTCCAGGACATTCTGATTCTACAGCTAATTAAGTCACCCACCAGGCAGACCATGATTCTTTATGTGGTGCTCCCCAACTCAGAATGGTTGGAGCTGTGGGGGTAGAGAAGTCACTAGGGAACAATGACCATAACTCTGTTTGGTTTGAACTGGCCTTTAGGTCTGGTAAACCACGATCAAGAGCTTAAGTCCTTGATTTTAGAAGGGTGAACTTCAATAGGCTGAAGGAGTTGGTCAGGGATAAGTTAGTAATGATTGAGAACATAGATGGGGTGGAAGAGAGATGGGGCAACTAAGGGGGCTATTGTCGGAACATTTAAGGTATGCATGAGAACAGTAACCAAAAAAACAGGTTCAAGAGACCACTTTGGTTCTAGGCAAGACTCAGAGAGGCAGTGATGGCCAAGAAAAAGGCCTTCTACAAATGTAAAGAAAAGTGGATGGGGGAAATGGGGAGAATAGTTTCTGAAAAACTGGGAAAAAAGAGGGAGGTCAGGGAGGTAAAAGTAGACATAGAGCTGCCTATTGTGGAGGAGGGGGTCAACAGCAGAGAAAAACAATTCTTCAGGAGTATTACTGAAAATAAGAAGAAAGGAGGGGAAATTGTAAGGCTGAGAGAGGGGGATAGGCAGACAGGCAAAAGGCAGCTCTCCTTAAAGGGACACTGTCAGCTTGTATGCCCTTTTTTCTAAGTGCATGTAGGCATTTTCCCTGTTGCCTGCTCCACATCTACAAATTACTACTGTAACTTGATTGTTGCATAAAAGTAAAAAATGTATATCTTTCTCATTAGGATTACATTTTCAGCATCTCAACCTAAATGCCGGCCACCACTCCTGCTTGTCCATGATAGTGAAATGGCACCAATCTGCAGGAACACTCATTTTCATGAATGAGGGGTATATTTTTTCATAGCAAAAAGAAATAGTGTTGCAGGTAGTATTCCCTTCCCTGTACTTTACAAAGTTAGCCCCAGTTAAAGATGGAGCAATCTAACCTATTAAACTTCTTTATTGAAAATTAAAGTCGGGACACTAAAAATGTAATTTTAATGAAAAAACATAAATGTTTTACTTTTGTGCAACAACCAAGTTACAATAGCAGTTTGCAGACATTGAACAGGCAACAGGGTAGATGGTTTCATGCACTTAGAAAAAGAACATAAAAACTGAGTGTCCCTTTAATGGATACTTTTGCTCAGTTAAGGAGGATGGTGGGACCTTGCAGGAGAGTGGCATCAATCCGGCCATTAAGGGGGTCCCGTACATGAGGCAGCCAACATTTTCTAGTGAAAAGGATCCTGAAAGGGCTGGCAGCCCTAAAGACTGATAAAGTCCCAGGACCAGATGGGTTGCCTTCAAGGATAATGAGGGAATTGTCAGCAGAACTGGCTGATCCCCTGGTAAGTCTGTTCAACAGCTAAGGACAGAGGTGGTTTCGGGGGATTGGAGGGTGGCAGACGTAGTTCCACTCCATGGGGTGGGACAAGAAAGAAGCAGGAATGACTGACCTGTTAGTCTTACCTCTTTTGTGAGGAAACTGATAGAGTCACTGGTCAAAGAGGACCTCATGGACTACTTGGAGAACAATGGGCTCCAGGATTGATAACACCACCGATTACTGATTCATGGCAGGAAGGTCTTGTCAGACTAATGTGATAGTTTTCTTTGACTGGGTGACAAGGGAATTGGATAGGGAACATGTTTTGAATTTTCTCTACTTCAGCTTCAGCAAGGCTTTCAACTCGGTGCCTCACAGATGCCTGCTGAAGAAGATGGAGGATCTAGGTGTGGCTAAGGTCATTGTAAACTGGGTAGGTAACTGGCTAAAGGGGAGGCAGCAGAGGGTAGTGGTTAATGGGATTAAATCAGAAGAGAGGGAGGTCACAAGTGGGGGTCCACGGGGATCTGTCTTGGTCTGGTTCTTTTCAACGTGTTCATCAATGACATTAGTGAGAGAATCTTTTACATACTAAAAGAATCTGAGGCGGGTTGTGTCTCTTTGTAGATAACACTAAGCTCTATAGAAGGGTGGATTGTGATGAGAGAATAAAGGAAATGCAGAGAGACTTGAAAATGCTGGGGTGTGGTTATCAGTTTGGCAGTTAAAATTCAACACCAAAAAGTGGAAGATTATGCACCTAGAGAACAAGAACCCCAGGACAGCCACAGCTGAGAAATGAGTCCTTGGAGTTATCATCAGCAACTACCTAAAGCAGTTGAGTCAGTGCAACAAGGCTTATAGCAAGGTAGATAGGATGCCTGGATGTATCAAGAGGGGTACTGATAGCAGAACAAGAGAGGTAATACTTCCCCTGTATAGATCCTTGGTGAGGCCACATTAGGAGTACTGTGCCCAGTTATGGAGTCCTCACCTCAAGAAGGATAAGGTTAGGTTGTAGATGGTGCAGTGCAGGGTAAAAAAAATGATTCAGGGCCAGCAGGGCATATCCTATGAGGAGCACCTCAAGGCACTAAGCATATACTTGCTGGACACCAGAAGGGAGAGGGAAGATAAAACAGAGACCTTCAAATTCCTAAAAGAAGTTAACAGGATGAAATGCAGGGAACTATTTAACTTGAATACCAGCTCACAGTCACCTGGTCATGAGTGGAGGCTTACAGGAGGGAGGTTCAGGAGGGATGTGAGGAAATACTGATCACTATGCATGAAAGGGTGGGTTATATGTGCCTGAGGCAAGTACCCTGCCTGCAAACCTACACAGCCCCAGACAGATGCAGGGTTCACAGTATGCATGTCTGCAAACACCTGCAGGGTGCCTGTCTATGGTCATGCCACCTTGGCATGAAAGGTCATGAGGGCGGCGGTGAAGCAGCAGACCCGGGCAGGCATCCAATTGGATGCCCATACCTGGTCCTTCAGTGGATCCCTTGCATCAATGTAATGGGCTCACTGTCCAGGAGACTGCCGCATACTGCTGCAACATCAGAACACCCACTGGGCACTCGCCCAGCCGCTGCCCCAGCCCTCCCCTGCAGCCTAGTAGACTGGGACAGCACGGATGTCCATTGCTCATTGCTGCCATGCCCCATGGATGAGAAACAAGGGGGCATGTACCGGGTTACACCTGGTCTCAGCTGGCATACCTGGCTCCCCCAAGCCTGGCACTACATGGCTTAGCGAATACCGCATAGTGCAGGCGCGCCCCCAACATGCCTCTTGCATGGTGTTCCTGGAGTGGCCTGAGCGGCAGGCGTGTATGTGCCTTGCGCACCCTTGGTGCATGCTGCAGGGGTCCACGGGACCCTTGCTGCATGGCATTCACACTTAGGGTTGCCTGCACACCTCAGATATGTGGTGTGTAGGCAACTTTGCTGTTAGTGCATAAGGCCCACTATTTTACAGAAAAGGTGGTGGAGCCAAGGAACAGCCTGCCAGCCAAGGTGGTGGGTGCAAAACCATTAGTGGTTTTAAGCATGGCTGGAACAGAATAAAGGGTCTAGTGGCTGCTCAGGGTATCAGAATTGGGGAGGTGAATGGGGTGGATGGGGAAGGCTATGACCGTGGAGGAACAGTAGGTCCCACAGCTAAATAGGGAACTCGGGCAGACTGGATGGACCTTGGTCTTTTTTTTTGCCATCATTGTCTATGTTTCTATGTTTCTACAGTAACATCGATGCTATCTGCGAGTACTTTCATCTCATTTCTATTAATTTGGAGCCCATCATCATCAGTCTTCCATCTCCATCAAAATCTGCCCCAATTTCTCTGAAAGAAATAGCCCTTCTGCATACACCAGCTACTTTTCCACCAAATTAAATACAAAATTGCACTTGTCTTTGCCCTACCAGCTCTAAGCACAGTTAAAATTTCTGAAATTTTGCTTTAAGTGTTACCAGCTTCTTCAAAATCCCTCTGTTTATCAAGTTTGTTTCGTTTTCCAATATAATTTGTACCCAACACTAGAGTCGGTTCATGTCTACCCTTTGATATGCCTTCCAAGTAATTTTTAATGTATCCTGTTCCAGGTCCTGAGAGGCTACTTTCATTAGTTGTTTTGTTTCTTTCCCCTACATACCGTTTTATCTGTATACATTAGTGTGGAGCCCCATGACTACTACAACCCTCATATTTGTTCATTTTTTTTGTTGTTATAATATTTCCAGTACTTGGGGCTGATTTGAGCAACTCATCATTTTTTTTTATGTTTGTGTGTTTCATCTGGCTAGGGCTAATTTGGGATATCTGCCTCCGTCAAGGTTACTCCTGTGTCTCCACTCTCATTTCTGTTTTGGTTTAAACCTTCATATGTGTTTTCTATATTCCTATCAATCCCTCCTTCCACCTCTTCCACCTAGAGGTCTCCTAATTGCTCATAACTGTTTGACAAAGGTCTTAGTGCTATTCTGTCTCCCTTTCTTCTTCTTTTATACCCACCTTGCTTTTGTCTCTTTAATATTGTAGGACACCAGTTTTAATTTAACAGTCATGAAATCATATTTTGAATATCTCCATCATCTTGGTGTGAAGTTGGTATATTTTGCTTCTCATTACAATAGCAGCACAAATTAACAAAACAACAACAAATCTTAACATGGAGAAACAACATAACCACAAGCAGCAGTAAATTCAGTGGTGGTGTTTTTTATGGTAAGAATGAGCAGTGTAGGTAGCACAGTTAGCTGTCCGCAGTGGACATTGAGACTGTAGCCCAAACATATTGGCAGTCTCTCTTGCCCCAGCCTAGTCAGAGTGTCAGCTGGGGAAACAGGTTGAAAGGCCATCCAAGTGGCAATGCCTCTCAGGTGTTCCAACAGTCCTGTCCAGGAACATATATCATCGTTCAACAGGCGATCAAATGTGGCAGCAGATATGACTGACTCCAGGTGTCCCGCCCCTCTCAGACTTAATATTATGGGAATCAGGGTGACAATGCATGCATAACATGGAGCTGATGTGAGCACCTCAGCGGGCTGATGGCCATGACCCCTAGCCCAAGTGGTAACCAATTGTTGAAGCTATTGTAAGATACTTAAGAGTGACAATAACATGTATATAATAACTTTGAAGATAAGCATTGAGTGGCAGACTATGGCAGTCGTACTCTCTGGACATGTACTAAACATGATTATATTTTATTAATATAGAAGTGTAATATGTTTAATGACTACAGTTTATAATAAAAACAATATGTGTATTGATTATAATTAGATCCTACCACTGAAGAAGCCTGTTGAGGCGAAACGTTGGGATACTAGGATCTATTGTTAAGAATATTGAGAAATGTAGACAATAAAGAACATTTGCTGAAAAAGTTAATAGGCATGACTGGCCAACTCTTTGATTTCTTAGTTCTGTTTTAAAACAGAACCATTAGGAAATTAATGTTACTATCCAAAAACAATTACTGAATGCCCTAAAAACAGAAAATAAAGTATTTTGCTAACCTAAATGTGTTGATCTGTGATTATAACTCCATTCTTCCCATTTGTTTTGCTCAGTCTCTCATTTTGTCTGCTGAAGAGATGCCCCTTGTGCTCTACACTCTTGGATTTACTAACTGATCAAGAGATAGATGCCATCCTCACCACAGAACATACATTCTTATAGTCATCTGATCTGCAGACACTCTCACTGATAAAACACATTTTCTTCACCCAGCATAACTTGATATGAAAACCCCAGTCCCTTCTATGTGGTAGTGCTGTCATCCACCCTGCCCTAATATGTACATCACTGACCTCCTTATGCAGGAACACCCTTGTTCCACTATAAAAACATCCCTACCCACATCAGCAGACACCCACTCTGAGTTAGTATACACACATCTACCCTCATCTGCTGAAATGCTCCCTGTCCCAATATATGTAACCCTGACCCTTTCCCAGTCTATGCTGACATCCTCTTTGCTGCCCCCCCAGTTATTTTTCACAAAATGCATAATAATACCAAACATATTATAGCAGGACTTGGTTTATTCATTCAAACACAGCATATCAATATATTTTGAAATTGGTGACCATGAAGGAACACTGCAAGGCTAATTTTGTGGTGCCACACAGAGGATGGGGTACAAAAAAGAAAATGCATACACTGATAAAACACAGTAATCATAGCAAAAGCAGAACTGTACAATCTACTGCAGGCACAATCATAGGAGATGAAATCATATCATAAAATTTGTTGGGATGGGGCTCAGACAGTGAGAAAAACATGAATTGATGCAAAGGCCCATAATGAGAGTTAGGACCGATGAGCCCAAAGCACACCCGGCGCCGGGTTGAGGGGCGGCTGGGGATGCAAGGGGGCTTCAACCCTAACACCAAATTTCCTTGCTTTTGTCGCTGTGGAAAACCCTAACTGATGCATTAAACTGAGGTTTTTGCCATGAATTTCCCTTCTTTTTGAGAATGAGGATTATAAATAGTGAATAGAATGCGGTGGTGGGAGCGCAGGGCCCTGTGCTCCCACCACGTGATGTGTAGTGACATAGTAACGGTAACTGCAATGCAAAAGCAAGCGCTAATGGTTGCACACATGGTGACGCAAATGTAAAAGGTAACGCAAATGTTAATAAAAACGCAAGTGCAAAGTGACGGCAAAGCGAACAGTGACGAAAATGGAGATGCAAGCACATACATAAATGCAACTGGTGACTCACACGGTCACGGTTCTGCTATTGTAAATGCAAATGTTAAGTGTTACAGCAACAATAACGGCAAAGGGAACAGAAATGGAAAGGCGAAAACAAGTGTGTATGGAAATGCAAAGCGTAATGCGCACAGTCACGGTACCGCAATTGCAAATGCAAATGGTAATGGTAACAGCAAAAAGAATGCCAAAGGAAACAGAAATGGAAATGTAAACGTAAGCACGTACAGAAACGCAAACCGTTACGCGCACGGTCATGTTACTGCAATTGTAAATGCAAATGGTAATGGTAACAGGAACAATAATGCCAAAGGAAACAGAAACACAAATGCAGGTGCTTACGGAAAAGCAAACTGTAACACGCACGGTAACGGTACCGCAATTGTAAATGCTAATGGTAATGGTAACAGTAACAATAACTCCAAAGAAAACAGAAACGCAAACGCTATCACAAGCGCATAAGGAAACGCAAACCATGATGCGCATAGTGACAGTACAGCAATTGGAAATGCAAATGGTAACGTT
Organism: Neoceratodus forsteri; assembly: GCA_016271365.2. Taxonomy (NCBI): domain Eukaryota; kingdom Metazoa; phylum Chordata; order Ceratodontiformes; family Ceratodontidae; genus Neoceratodus; species Neoceratodus forsteri. Next base: position 151,900,903 of record JADMNL010000028.1, read on the forward strand.
AACAGCAGAAATAATGGCAAAGTAAACAGAAATGGAAAAGCGACAGTCATAGACAGCAAATGAAAAGCGTACGCAAATAAGAACGCAAAGAGTAACGCACATGGTGGTGTGCATGGGAACGATAATGCAAACAGGTATGGAAACACAAGTGGGAACAGTAACTGTAACAGTAATGGAAGTGCACACCCTGTATTTGTCCAACAGCTGCATAGAGAAACACAGTGAGTAGAAAGAATGTATGCATAATTATGGGCCTCAGAGCAGAAAATGAGCTGTTGGAATACTAAATTGCTGATATCTCAGGAACCGTATGATGTAGACAAAAAAAAATTCACATGATTCTTGAGTTTCCGGGCTAGGTTTTCGCTGCACCGTTTTCGAGATACAAGCCCCGAAAGGTGTGGCGTACGCCATCATGTTAGTCTATGTGAAAAAATGTCAACTTCAGAGTACTGTAACTTGGCATCCATGCAATATTTTTTCACCAAACCACCAAAAGGCACATCTGTGAGATGTTGGCTGCATTCCCTCCAAATTTCAGCCCAAAAGAACAAACCATTCTTTTGCAGCAGGGTGGCAAAGAATTCCTGTCATTTTGGCCATAGTCTGGAAAAGTAGTGACACAATTTGTGAAAGCTTTTGCAAAGATTTGCGAAAGTGTCACAGGTGCGACACTACTTTTTCCAGAAATTTGAAAAAAACATATTTCTGGGGCGTTTAACCACAAAATAAAGACATGGCTAGCATGCTAAGGGTCCAACTAGGTGAACACAAAAATAATTTTGTTCCTAGAGAGTCCCACTTTTAAATGCCAAGTATTTTTCTGATCAGTAACTGAAAATAAAATGGCGGATTTGCGACACTACTAGGGCCATTTGCGACACTAAAAAGTGCATTTGCGAAAGTGTTGAACTTTTTAACTTTTCCCATTGACTTATAATGGGAAATTGTTTTTTGAATAACTTTTGAACCATTAAATATTTTTTCACTAAATCTTCAAAAGGCACATCAGGGACCCTGGCCGCACATTTCCTGAAGTTTTCGGACCAGTTGCGCAAACCGTGCGACCTGTAGGTGAAAGCAAAGAATTCACAAAAAAACGTAATTGCGCACATGGATGTTGCTTAATAACTCCACAGCCGTATATCCGACCGGTACAAAAGTTGGTAGATCCCAAGATCTATGGTGCCCCCCCCCCCACCGTGCTTGCCAAATTTCAGATAAATCTGTTGAACGGTGGCAAAGTTATTAAGATGCAAAGTTTCACCCTTTAACCTTAAAAGTGCTACTCAATCTAACTATGGTAGCACTACGTGCTACCAGTCAACAAAAACTAAATAAAATAAATATACATACATCTATATATATATAGAGGCAAAAATTAATTTAATGCATTAGTTAGGTTGTCCACTGACAAAAGTAGAAATTTGTTAGGGCTTGACCTTGTCTCATCACCCCTCAACCAGCATCAGGATTAGGTTGTCGGCCATAACTCTCACCCCATCACATGTGTAAAGAAGCAGAGGTGTAGGAGAATGGGGTGAGAGTTAGGACCGACAACCCTAATGCGCACCCCAATGCCGGTTGGGGGTGGGCAGGGGGTCCAAGGGGCACTTTCAACCCTAACACCGAATTTCCTCACTTTTGTCGGTGTGGAACAACCCTAACTAATGCATTAAATGGAGTTTTTTGCCTCTAATTTCCCTTCTTTTTTGAGAATAACGAGAAATAATGAATGTAATGCGGCGGCAGGAGCGCGGAGCCCTTTGGGCCCTGCGCTCCCGCCATATGATGTCTTGTCACATAGTAACATTGTGCCCGCAAATGCAAATAGTAATGCACATGGTGATGCAAAGCGAAACAGAAAGAGAAACAATAGTGTAAACAGAAATGTTAAAAACAACGCAAAAGCAAGCGCAAATGAAAACACAAAGGGTAACACACATGGTGGAGTAGACATGACCGGTAAGCGAAATGGGAACGGAACCTCAAGCGAAAACGGTAACTGTAACAGTAATGTAAGCGCACAGGCTGGTTTTCCATAAAATCTGCATAAAGAAAGACAGTGAGTACAAAGAATGTGTGCATAATAATGGTTCTCGGAACAGAAAATGGGGAGTTGGAATACTAAATTGCTTAAATCTCAGGAACCGTACGATGTAGAAAAGAAATTTAAAAGTCATATGATTTATGACACCATAATGTTATCCTATGGAAAAAAGCGTAAACTTTGGAGTGCCGTAACTTTGCCGCCATGTAATATTTTTTCAATGAAACACTGAAAGGCACATCTGTGAGATGTTGGCTGCGTTCCCTCCAAAATTTCAGGCCAAAACACCAAACCGTTCTTTTGCAGCAGGGTACCAAAAAATTGCTGTCATTTTCCCACAGCCTAGAAAAGTACTGTTGAAGTTTGCAAAAGCTTTCACAAATTCATTCGACAGTGTTGCAAGTGTGACAGTACTTTGTGAAAGTACTTTTTCCAGAAATTTGAAAAACATATTTCTGGGGTGTTTTACCCCAAAATAAAGACATGGCTAGCATCCTCAGGGTCCGACTAGGTGAATACAAAAAGAATTAGGTTGCTAGAGGTTCCCAATTTTAAATGCCAAGCATTTTTCTGATCGCTAACTGAAAACAAAATGGCGGATTTGCGACAGTAAAAGGGCCATTTGCAAAAGCAAAAACTGCATTTGCGACACTGTCAAACTTTTTAACTTTTCCCATTGACTTATAATGGGAACTTGTTTTTTGAATAACTTTTAAACCGTTTAATATTTTTTCACAAATCTTCAAAAGGCACATCGAGGGACCCCGACCCAGTTCCTGAAGATTTTGGACGGTCCAGCACAAACCATGCGACCTGTAGGTGCTAGTAAAATTCCAGAAAAGTGTAAACATGCACGCAGATCACGCTTAATAACTCCGCAGGCCATATAGCGCGAATGGAAGTAAAACTTGGCAGATCCCAAGGTGTATGGGTCTTGATTGTGTATATTCCAAATGTCAGGCAAATCCGTCAAATGGTTGCAAACTTATTAAGGTGCAAAATTTTGGGTTTAACATGTAAATGGCTCCTCAACCCTAACTATAGTGGCACTACCGTGCCATTATAATATAATATATATATATACTGTACATATATATATATATATATATATATACATATATATATATATATATATATATATATATGCCACTGTATTTGTGGACCTGACTAAGGCCTTCAACTACGTCTCACACCCCATGCCCCATGCTCCTACGAAAACTAGAAGCTGCTGGGCTCGCCACTTCACTGTTTGGTGATTTAAATCCTATCTCTTCAACAGGCTACAACTGGTCAAAATCAGTGACGTTGCTTTCCCCCTCCCAAGTCTTAGCAGGTGTCCCACAAGGCTCAGTCCTTGGCCCTATCCTCTTCTCCCTTTTCATAAATGACCTTCCATCCTCCTACTCCTAATCCAGTATACACATGTATGCGGATGATACTATCCTCTTTAACTCTGGCCCTACTATGCAAGAGGCTCAAGCTACCCTCCAAAATGACTTCAACAACATACAGCACTGGTTCAATCAAAACCAGCTGAAAGTAAACACTTCCAAAACTGTCTCTATGGTTTTCGGCATGATGCAGAAATTTAAAAGATCATCCCCCTATCCCCTATCACCTCACTCAATAGCTCCCATCTGGACTAGATCTCTAAGTACAAATACCTGAGTGTTTCACTAGACCCACATTTATCCTTCTCTACGCACAGTGATGCCACCATCTCTAAACTTTGTCTCAAACTTGGTATGTTGTACCGACATAGAAACTCCCTCCCTCTACCAGCAAGATGAGAAATCTGATCTAAAATGATCCTCCCTATTTTCGACTATGTAGATGTGGTCTATAGCTCTGCCTCTGTCTCCACCTTATCCAGGACAGAAACCCTCTTGAACTCATTCTGCTGATTTGCAACCAACTCACCCCTTCGAACCCACCACTGTGATCTTCATTCACGTCTTGGACTCCCCCACTCTCACACAGACGTTACACCCACTCCCTCACCCTCATAACTAAATTCTAGTTCAGCATGCTTCCCTCCTTTATGGAGAGCCTCCCCATAGATTCACACTCCCCCTACTAACTGAGGCATAGAATGGGAAGATACTTTACACTGCCTTGTCCGGCTTCGTCTGCTGGCTCCCAAGTCTATGGAACAATCCCCCCCATCAGAAACTCCCCCTCCCATCATGCCTGCAAGCAACAGTTCAGTCTCCTCCCACCCCCATCACTGCCAAAAGTGAATCCACTCATGTTCCCCTGTACTAGCTCCTTGACTCCTGCCCCTATAAGCACTTACCTAGCAAGACCTCTGTGTCTGCACACTTACTGTGTAATCCCCCTTCCTTCTGTGTCTTGAATCTCCTGACTCCAGTAATACATCCTGTATTTTTGATCATTTAGGTTGGACTTATGTAACTGTCTTGGCACTGCCACACCTACCCAGTGTGTTTAAATCATGCTGCATATGCCCGAAATATGTTTTCACACCTGTGGTGCAGAATGGTGTGGTCATTGCACAAAATCACCTTTCAGGATTGATTAATAAAAGTACAGTGCTGGTGTTCAGGAGGTGGGGTCATAAAAAGCCCATGTTGAAAATTTGGTGAAAAAATTCCTAAGAATGTCTGACTTATGTGCATTCCTTGAAGTTTTTCTAAGCACACATGAAACTTCGGTAATTTTAAGTATTTTTATTCCAAATTTTCAACATAGCCATTTTTTCACACGACTTCATGAACAGTACAACTGTCGTCTTCCAAATCCTGTCCAAAATGTGTTTTCTCACCTGTGGTGCAGAATGGCATTGCAGTTGCACAGAATTATGTTTTGGCGGTGATTTGAAAATGTTCTCTACCAGGTACATGTGTTGGGGTAATAAGATGGTTATGCCGATAATTTTGTCATGCATCTATGGAGGGATAGGTGCGCAGGATCCAAAGGACCCTGCACTCCCACAGTAAAATAAGGAAAATCCCCACTGTGACATAAGGACAGTTATAACTGTCTGAAAAAGTAAGGAAATATATTGCAAAAAACATTGTTAATGCATTAATTAGGGCGAGTACTAGAGCGACAAAAGCATGGAAAGGAGGCGTTAGGGTTTCCAACCCTAATGCCCCACCCCCATCCTGCAGACACCAACAGGCATCAGTGGGGTGACTTGGGGTTGTAGACCCTAACGCTTACCCCGTTCTCATATTCTGTACTCAACTGAGCTTTTTTGCTTATGGAATGGGGCCAGAGAAGCCCTGCCGTACTGATTAGCTGCATGGTGGGGCGCGTGGGACGGCCATGTAAAAAAAAAAACACACTGTTTGCTTTGTTCCTCCCCATCCCATGCAGCCCCAGACTCGAGCATCCCTCAGTGAACCCAGGACCATGCACTCCCACCTGGTGGCACCCAGCAGATCCGGCGCCCGGCCTGACTCCGATTGGGCCGAACCACCGGAAAAAACGGCCGTGTGTTGCACCAGGGGATCACCAGGCGAGACTCCCACCAGAGGGACCAGGACAGCACTGGAGAGTCTGGGAGCATGGAGCCAAGTAGTAAGCCCATCTTGGGGGGGGCTTACACTCATTTTAAAGTTTTTTTTCTGTTGTACTGGTTATAAAGGTACTGTGTACTAATGAATTAAAGCACTGCGTTGAAGCACCTACGGTATCTGTAAACTTCATTAAAGTGGAGGAAGCCCTGCTTAGAAACTTCATTGCAGATTGCAGATCATTGATTGCCAGTTACCATACCATATTACTTGCTGTTTAGATGAACTGACCATTCTACGTTGCACACAGGGTGGAAGTACATGAATGAGCCCTTTAGAAGCGGCTTTAACTGTACCAGTATTTGCATTTGTTCCCCCTCTGCTGGGTGGCACCATGAAATTAGCCTTGCAATGTTCCTTCTTGGTCACCAATTTTGAAATAAATTGCTGTGCTGTGTTTGAATGAATAAACCAAGTCCTGCTATAATATGTTTGCTATTATTATAAAAAAGGTCTGAGAAATGGAGCTTTCTGATTGGCTGTAAACATTGTAACAGTCTTATGTTAATCTTTTATTAACATGCATGTGCACGTTAATCATATGCTGAACAAGGTTTAACGCTGTTTAAAAAACATTTTTATTATAATAGCAATAAGGCATTGCCAGGGGTTATGTTAATGTTCAGTTAATCACCCTCTAGGGGCATGTGGCACTCGGCTATGCCTCATGCCATATTACACCCCTAGAGGGTGATTAACAGACCATTAACATAACCCCTGGCAATGCCTTATTGCTTAATTATGCATTTTGTGAAGAACAAATGAAGGGGAGGGGCTGTGGCAAAGAGAAGTCAAAATGGGTTCTGGTATAAAACTTTTATTTCCGTAGTTACTGCATTGGGGAGCTGTCAGCATGGATAGGAAATGGGAAAGGTGTTTGTTTTCTGGGTTGGGGCATTTTAACATGTGGGTAGACATACATATACTGGGTCAGAGTGGGTGTCTGCTGATGTGGGTAGGGATGTTTTTTATAGTGGGGCAAAGGTACAGTATTTCCTCATAAGGGGATCAGGAAATTACATATAAGGACAGGCTGGGCATCAGCACTACTATATGGAAAGGACTGGGGTTTGCATACTGAGTTACGCTTGGTGAAGGAATATTTTTGTTCTGTCAGTGAGAGTGTAAGCAGATCAGAGGAATGTATGTTTTGTGATGAGGCTAACATCCCTGATTACTTAGTAAATCCAAGAGTGTGGAGCACAAGAAGCATCTCTTCAGCAGAGGAAAATGGGAGACTGAGCAAAACAAATGGGGAACATGGAGACAGAATCACAGACCAACACACTCACTTTAGCAAAATACTTTAGTTTCTATGTTTTAAGGCATTTAGTAATTGTTTCTATGTATTGACATTCATTTCTGTGTTGCTTGCATGCATGTGCAAGAACCACATTGTATCATATTTTTTCACAAGCTGGTTTTGGAGGCACGGCAGTGTTGTGCCAAATGGCAGCAGCCCATTCAGGGACTGGTCTCTGCCTGGCCAATAAAGGAGCATGTCCTGGATAACCACAGTTAACAAGCAGGCCACTAGATCAAAGGAATTGAACTGCTGCAATCAGGGAGCGCCCCGTCAGTACGCAATCAGTTGTTTGTACGTGGCCTCCCCATTGCAGCAGCCAAACATACACAGCTGCAAGTTGCCCCCCGCCTAGTGTGCCTTCCTGGTGAAACACTTTAATAAAAACAAAATGACAGGGCAGCACTCTCCCATCGGCATAATGCTCCCCGCACTTCTCATGTGCCAAGGGGGTGCCTAACCTCTTGGCTCTTGCCATCCCCCGCACCTCTATGTACTGACAGGGATGCCCAATCCCCCTGTTGACATGCCCCCTTCCTCATCATTTTGCTGATGGGGTAGCCCACTCCCTGTCGGCATAATCCTCCCCCACCAATTTCTTGTGTGCCGAGGGGGGTGCCCAATCCCCCTTGGCTCTTGTCCCCCCCAGCACTTGATATGTGCTGACGGGGGTGCCCAATCCCCTGTCAGCTGCAGCCCCCCCAAACACTCAGGTGGCACACTGGGAGCCCAAAATGAAATGTCCCAGTAAAAAAGGAAACCTTCCCGCGACATGTAAAAAACAGTCCCTCGTCGATTTCGGTGGTCCCTTCCCCAACCCGCACCCACCCTCTGCATACCCAACCTCCCCACACTCTCCCTCACCCCATACTTACCTCTGGAGCCCGGCGCGACGATCTTCGGTGGACCGGGAACACGTCTGCACTCTTCAAATCCAACCGTGAACTGAAGAAATGCCAGTAAGCTGTATAATGGCATAAATGTTTTTTTTTCCAACTTTGGTGCATATCTTGGCCATTTTGGGGAATCTTTTCACCAAATTTTCAACATGGGGTTCTTGGGACCCCACCTCATGAGTTCGGTCACTGTCATTTTGTTATTCAGTCCAGAAAAGGTGATTTTATGGTCACTGCGTGGAACCACCTTTGGGACCAATTAACAAAATGACAGTGTCACAGTTCATGAGGTAGGCCTCCAAACCCTATGTTGAAAATTTGGTGAAAAATTCTCAAAATGATTGTTTTATGAGCATGTGTTGCGTAGTTCCTACACATGCTCATAACTTCGAGCATTTTTAATATTTTCGCTCCAGATTTTCAGCATTGCCATTTTACCACACCTCCATATGAACAGTACAGCTGTCATTTTTCACATTTCACCTGAAATGTGTTTTCGTACATGTAGCGCACAGTGGCATGGTCGGTGTGCGAAATCAATATTCGGGACAGATTGAGAAAATCCCAGTGACACCGTTCATAGGCAGAGGTCTTAAACTGGCTATGTTGAAAATTTGGTGACAAAAGTCCATAAAATGACTGTGTTACGAGCATACATTGTGCAATTTCCACGCACCCTCATACGTTCACAAATTCGTAATCTTTTCAGTCCAGATTTTCAACATTGGCATTTTTCCACACCTCCTTATGAACAGTACAGCTGTCATTTTCACACCTGGCTGGTGTAGCTGCACTCCGCGCCTTCTAATAGCAACTGGCCACCAGGGAAATCAGTGTCGATAGATTAAGAAAATCACAGGGACACTGTTCGTGAGCAGAGGTCTCAAAATGCCTGTGTTGAAAATCTGATGTAAAAAATCCCCAAACTAATTACATTATGGGTCTGCTTTGCACAGTTTCTATGTACACTCATGACTTCACTAGTTTTTTTTATATTTTCATTCCAGATTTTCAACATTGCCATTTTTTACGCCTACTCATGAACAGTATAGCTGTCATATTCACATCCTGTTCAAAATGTGTTTTCGCACCTGTGGCACCAAATGCTGCAGTCGCTGTGCAAAATCACCTTTTGGCTAACAAACTGATAGTGTCTCTGTTCATGTGGTGGGATCAGAAAAAGCCCATGTCAAAAACCTGGAGTAAAAATACCAAGAAACGCCCACGGTGTTATTGGTTTTCGACCATAATGCCCTACCCTGTAGGGACTGACAGGTGTCAGGGATGTGACTTGGGATTGTTGACAGTAATACTCATGCCACTCCACCCCCAACCTCACCCTGTAGCCAGTGACAGGCATTGAGGTGCGCCTTGGACTCTTTGGCTCCAGAATCCATCCCATTCTCCTATACTGCACAGCATATTTCGTTATGGAATGAGATGAGTAAAGCCCCAACACCCAAGGCACACCTCGACACTTGTCAGTGTCTGCAGGGTAGGGTGAGGGGAAATGTAGTGACTGTTATGGCCAATGACCTAAAGGCACACCCCAGTGCCTGCCCATCTCTGCAGGGTGGGGGTGGGGTTGGCGTCAGTTCAGCTCTTCACTGCCATTCCTATACTGCATGGGCCCGATTCTCATAGGGGGCCTGCTTCTGGCACAAGCTGCGGCAAACAGCACCTTACACCAATGCCTGGTGCACCAGGGACCCTGCACCTGATTCAGGTACAGAAGGGGTCTGAGCGGCTAAGTTCCCATGCTTGTGCTGACCAGAACCCTCCGGCAAACCCCTGGCGCACTGCACAGGTCCACCGCAGGCCACCAGAGACTAACACAGGCCCCCTGTCCCACTAGGTGATGGGCATGTGGACCCAATCTGGTGGGTCGATGTGCCCCACCATGTTTTGTGCAATTGCCACCTGGCCATGGAGGTGAGTAGTGGGATGTGCTGGGCACCAGGGAGCAGTCTGGACTGGTTTACAGGGGGTTTGGGCACCACCTGCTGGGGCATGAGTAGGCACTGAACCACCATAAATTGGTGCTGCAGTAGCACCGATGGGGCAGGCATCAGGGATCGGGGGAGCTGCATCAGGATGGGGGTACCAACATGGTACATAGGTGGCATCAGGGAGCTGTGAGGGGTGCCATTGTACCACTAGGATGTGGGCCACACATACGGGGCCACACTCTGGGGTGTATGGTGGATGTACCATCACTCATGGTGTGCTGCACACAGGCATGTCACCCAGGGGAGAATGTCTAAGTCCCCTTACGGCTGACCTGGCTGGTCTAAGGACACTTAGAATTTCTCCCACCAGGTGATGTCTGTGAATTGCAAGATGCAGCTTGCATCGGCTGCAGTCCCCCTATGGCTGTGCCACAGTGCATTGCAGGTGCAAGCCCTGTTTGGGGCAGGTGGACTGTGGTCAACGCAGGCCACCTTTGTGAATCACACAGAGGGCAATCATAGATGCAAGGTGCACCTTGCACCATATCTGTTTATCGCAGGCACATTGCGTCTGTCGCAGGGCTTTGGGAATTGGGGCCCCATCTGTCTAACTCCTGCACTTCCACTGCTAATGCCAGCAAGCAACCATTTGGCATTGACAAATGCTTGTGTAGTAAGCTATGGCCCATAAAAGGCTTGCAGGTGACCAGTGGGAAGCTCATTAATTAGGAACAGATTGCAACTCCTTTTTAATGTCTTTATAAGTGACATTGCAGAGGGATTGGAAGGAAAAGTATGCCTCTTTGTACATGACACAAAGATCTGCAGCAGGATTGATACACAAGGAGGCATGAAAAGGATGAGAAGGGACTTGGCAAAGTTGGAGGAATGGTCAGAAGTATGGCAGCTTGGATTCCATGCAAAGAAGTGTAAAATAATGCACCTGGGAAACAAAACCCTGGTAAAGATTACACAGTGGTGGTGGTGGTGGGGGGTTAGTAACAACAACAAAAATGGAAAGGGACCTGGGGATAATAATATCAGATGACCTTAAGGTTAGAAAGCAATATAAGAAGGCAGCAAGAAGGGCTGGGGTGGTACTGGGATGTATAGGGAGAGGCATCTCCAGCAGAAAATAAGAACTTGTTATCCCTCTGTACAGACAGTTGGTGATACCCCATCTGGAATACTGCATCCAGTTTTAGAGACCCCATCTCCACAAGGACATAGACAGGATGGAGGCAGTCCAGAGGAGGGCAACTAAAATGGTGCAGGGTCTGCAAGAGAAGCCATATGAGAAGAGACTAAAGGAGCTTAATATGTATACCCTTGAGGAAAAGAGGAACAGGGGGACATGATAGAAACTTTTAAGTACCTCAGTGGAATCAACAAAGTCCAAGAGGGTAGCATCTTTCAGAAAAAGAGATGTGCAAGAACAAGGGGACACAATTTGAAGATAGAGGGGGGACAGCTCAGAAGCAATGTGAGGAAGTATTTTCTCACAGAGAGGGTGGTGGACGCATGGAGCAGCCTTCCTGAGGAGGCTGTGGGCTCTAAAACTGTGGGAGAATGCATGAGACAGACATAAGGCAATTCTTGTGGGGGTAGAAAGAAATAGGCTGTTGCTTAACTAGGATCTGCTGCTTATCCTGTAGGTAGGGAAATAGACAGACTAGGCGGGCCAAGCAGTCTTTATCTGCTGTCAAAGTCTATGTTTCTATCTTTCCTGTCTGCAAGTTTAGCCCAGGCTAATGTACAAAGGCTTTATCACATTTCTTATGAGTCTTTCTTAAACATGTTTTATCTGTTTACAGGAATGCAAAAATAAAATCTGCAATTCATTCAAATGAATTCCATTTTCTTACTTACTTGGGGTTCAATACCAACAAGTGTAAAATCATGTACCTAGGGTATAGGAACCCCGATGCTGAGTATAGAATGAGAGGAGGTACTGATACTCACTAGATATGAAAGGGTCCTTGAGGTTATTATATCAGAGGACCTCAATGTGGCAGTACAGTGTGACAAGGCTATGGGCAGGGCAAATTGGATTCTGGAGTGCATAAGTAGTGGCATCTCTAGTAGGAGGAGGAGGAGGGATGTTGTGCTGCCATTGTATCACTCCCTGGTATACCCCCAGCTGGAGTACTGTGTCCAGTTTTAGAGTCCACACTTCAGAAAGGACATAAGGTAGAGATTTTTCAGAGGAGGGCAACTAAAATGGTTCAGGATTTTCACAGGAATCCCTACTAGGAAAGGCTGAAGAATCTCAACATATACACTCTGGAAGAGAGGAGGATGAGAGGTGACATGATCAAGACCTACAAAGTACCTCACTGGGGTAAACAGGGTACAGTTGGGGAGTTTCCTTCAAATGAGGATGAGCACCCAAACCAAGGGACATACAATGAAGCTCAGGATAGATGTGAAGAAATATTTCTTTACCGAAAGGGTGGTAGACGCCTTGAACAGACTGCCAGGAGAAGTGGTGGAAGCTAAAATGGTAGGGGGTATGAAGCATGCAAGCATGCATGGGATAAATATAGGAGTACAGCATTGGTCAATGCCGAATGTTGATTGCTTATATGTGCTATTTAGGCATTTGGAAGTGAAAGTACCATGCCTAAGAACTGTCATGTGCCCCCCCCCCCAGACATCCACTGCGTCTTTCTGTTCAGTATTCACAGAAGAGGGGGAGGGGTAAGGGCCACAGCAGTACAGCAGTTGCAAAGGCATGAAGAGGTGGACAATAGTCCAGTCACAGGCAAAATAATCCTGCAGAAGGTGAGTAAATTGCAGGTGGACAAAGCGATGGGACCAGATGGCACACACCCAAGGATATTAAAAGAACTGTAAAGGGAAATAGCAGTACCTCTGGCAGCCATGTTCACTGAGTTATTCAACACAGGGGTGGTACCAGAGAATTGGAGGAGGGCACATGTGGTCCCTCTATACAAATCTAGCAGTAGGGAGGAGGTGGGGAACTATAGGCCGGCCAACCTCACTTCAGTAGTGGGGAAGATCATAGAGACATTGGTTAAAGAAAGGATAGTGGGGCATCTAGAAGCCATCAGAGTCCAGGACCATAGGCAACATGGATTCACAGTGGGGATGTCATGTCAGACATATCTGGTTGATCTCTTTGACTGGGTGACAAAGGAAGTAAAACAGGGTGGGGCAGTGGACAATGCTTACCTTGATTTAAGCAAAGCCTTTGACACCATCCCACATATGAGGGTGATAAACTAGCTGAGTAGGCGGAGCATGGGGGACAGGGTGGTAAACTGGGTTAGAAACTGGCTAACAGACAGGAGGCAGAGAGTGGTGGTAAATGGGGTGCAGTCTGGGGAGATGGCTTGACCAGTGGGGTGCCACAGGGATTGGTCCTGGGGCCAGTCCTGTTCAATGTCTTCATTAGTGACATTGCAGAAGGTCTGAAGGGAAAGGTCTGCCTGTTTACAGATGACACCAAGATCTGTAACACAGTGGATACCCCAGAGGGGGTGGAGAAAATGACGAGGGACCTGGGGAAGCTTGAGAAATGGTCTGAAGACTGGCAACTGAAGTTTAATTCACAAAAGTGCAGAATTATACACCTGGGACACAGAAACCCTGGGGAAAGGTACAGAATGGGGGGGGGGGGTTGCTGACAGTCACAAAGTAGGAAAGAGACCTGGGGGGTGTCTTATTTCAGATGACCTGAAAGTGTCAGAGTAGTATGGCAGCTGGGAGGGCCAGTGGCATGCTAGGGTGCATAGGCAGAAGTATCACTAGCATAAGGAGGGAGGTAGTAATGCCATTATATAAAACCATGGTCAGGCTTCACATGGAGTACTGTGTTCAGTTCTGGTGGTTGCACCTTCATTAGGATATTAACAGGCTGGAGATGGTCCAGAGAAGGGCGAATGAGATGGTACAGAACTTGTAACACAAGACTTGTGAGGCGAAATTAAGGGGCCTCAATATGTAATCAGTGGAAGAGAGGAGAGAAAGAGGGGATATGATAGAAACATTCAAGTACCTCAAGGTATAAATAAAACTACTGAGAAGCAGGAGACAGCTGCTATAGCCATATGTGCCAGCTTCTGCGTGATATTCTTTTGTTCTTATAAATCTGTAATCTCCAGTATTTCAGTAACCACATGACCACACTGCCTTCGTTAGGCAATTTTATGCTGGTTGATGCCTGGTATTAGATGGCAGACAGAGGGCTCACCAGATTGTGTTGCCATTTGAAAAACTTCATAGTGTTCTTTTACTGGTAAGCATTTTGGAAAGCTGGTGAAGGTCTCACAGTTTTTATTGTGATTGTATCTCCTTATGCCTGTCCCCTTTGGTCCCCCATTACCACACCCCAACAGTCATCAGTGGCCACAGCTGCAGCCTTCTTGCTAGGATGGTGGGTGAGAAACATAGAATTTGATGGCAGATAAGGACAGCTTGGCCCACCTAGTCTGCCCATTTCCCTATCTGATGGATAAGCGGCAGATTCTAGTTAATCAACAGCTTACTTCCTCCTACCCCCAGTAGAATTGCCTTATGTCAGTCCGTGAGCAGCTGCTTTCACAGTCTGTGAAGTCTGATGTCTTTCAGTGCCGCTTATTAGTCATCTTCAAACACAGGCAAGGTGCTGCCAGCCCAAAAGTAACTGAGGACAAGCAGATTTCAAAGTGGGGAAGAAATGGAGTGAGCAAGAATCAAGTACTCATTCAGATGCGGTGTCGCTGTTAAGATCAGCTTACTGGTGTGGACACTGCTAATAGAGCCCCAGCTCTTTAAGCAGCCTTATGAAAAGTAAAGGCTTCTCAAAGCACTGGGGTACTGTTTATTGTACTGTAAGTGGGCTGCATCTAATTTGGTAATGTACTGTACCTTACAATGGTAGGCTCAACTTTAAATAAACACTGCACCTGAATTAACACGTTTGCCATTGAAACATAGAATTTGTCAGCAGAAAAGGACCACTCAGCCCACCCAGTTTGCCCAAGTGTTCTCTGCCTACTTGTAACTCCTGCCTGTATATGTTACTGTACGTCTTATTCTGCCTGCGTCCATCAGGACCTCCTTGTGAATGAGCTTGCTTAATGGATTTTTCCTGCAATGAACTTGAACCTACTCCACTTCCATAGCCCTATTGATCTCCGTTGACCCCCTCCTCCCCTTTTTCTAATATACCACTATGTTTATCCAATGCATGTTTCATGCCCCCTACCATTTTAGCTTTCACCACTTCTCCTGGCAGTCTGTTCAAGGTGTCTATCACCCTTTCAGTAAAGAAATATTTCTTCACATCTATCCTGAATGCCCCCCCCCAGCTTCACTGTATGTCCCTTGGTTTGGGTGCTCATCCTTATTTAACGGAAACTCCCCAACTGTACCCTGTTTACTCCTGTCAGGTACTTTGTAGGTCTTGATCATGTCACCTCTCACCCTGCTGTCTTCCAGAGTGTACATGTTCAGATTCTTCAGCCTTTCCTTGTAGGGATTCCTGTAAAAATTCTGAACCATTTTGGTTGCCCTCCTCTGGAAAACCTCCACCGTATGTCCTTTCTGAAGTATGGACTCTAAAACTGGACGCAGTACTCCAGCTGGGGGTTGAGCAGGGAGTGATACAATGGCAGCACAACATCCCTCCTCCTCCTACTGGAGATGCCACTCCTTATGCACCCCTAGAATCCAATTTGCCCTGCCCATAGCCTTGTCACACTGTATTGCCATCTTGAGGTCCTCTGATATAATAACCTCAAGGACCTTTTCATGTCTAGTGAGTATCAGTACCTCCTCTCATCCTATACCTAGCATCGGGGTTCCTATGCCCTAGGTACATGATTTTACACTTGTTGGCATTGAACCCCAAGTAAGTAAGAAAGTAGAATTGATTTGAATAAATTGCAGGTTTTAAGCAGCTTTTCGGGGAGTGTGTATGTGTGTGTGTGGGGGGGGGGCTCTGCTACTATAACTGTTTGCTTTTGATTTGGTATGATGTGTGAACAGACTAACCCTGCTACCTACTCTGTGTGCTATATCGGAGATAAAGAGCCCAAATAGCATTGGACCAAGCATTGAGCCCTGCAGCATCCTGCTTCTCACTGTTCTGGGAGCCGTGAGCTACCCCACCACCACCATCCTCTTCACCCTCCCCTGTAACCAGTTCTCTATCCATTTAGTCAGAACACCTTCCACCCGTACCCCTTCTTCTCCTCATTCTTCTCCTCCTTGGCCTGTTTCCCTCCTCCCAGTAGTCTGCACCCTTTCTCCTCCTTATTTTTACCGGGTGGTGGTGCCTTTTGTACTACACTCAGACCACTTTGCCCGCCCCCTTCCAGGGTTACTACACCTCTGCCTTTACCTATATCTAGGAGCAGTGATCTCATCAGGCTCCCCTGTCCGGACCTTTCTACTAACCTCAGTCTTTTGGCCACTCCCCTCTATTTGTTTAAATCCACCTTAGTAGAGATATACCCCTCTAATCCTGCCTTTTTTTTTTTTTACATATGTTCTCAGTGGGCTACGGTCGGCTTGGTCATCCCGACTGACCCTCCTAGCCCTGTCCCCGACATCAGGCCGACCTGCTGACCTCCACGGACTACCTCTGTGGTGGGGTGGTGAGGAGCTTCCCAGGTTGACCCACTGGAGCAGGATCCGGTTGAAGAGGCGCCATTCGGAGCGAGCAGAGGGGTTCGGAAGCTCATGCTGCCTGTCTGTAGCCCATTTTCCACTTTTCTCCCCTTTGCAGAGTGCAGACGTGCAATGCTGCTTAGGCACAGCATGCTAACATCTGCCACACTCTGCCACCATTTACTACACTGTTGTAGTAGTGCCCACGGTCGTCACCAGGAGTCACTAAAGAGCAGTGGGTCCCTGGATCCCGCCCCGGGATAGGAGAGTAGTCCTCCAGATGCTCAATCCTATCCCTCCCTTGCCAACCCCTGACAGCCCGGGCTTGCATACAAACCCGGGTCGCCAGCATGGTGTGAGGTGTGGTGTCCAGCGCCTCAACCCTCAGTGCCAGTGGCCTGGCAACAATGCTGCCTTTAATACTCCCCTTCCCTTCCTGCCCCAGTGTACTCTGTCCTCCATGTACAAGTCACCATTCCCCCCAGACCCAGCGTGGCTCAGTTGGTAGCACATCCGCCTCTGGACCAGAAGTTCGTGGGTTCTCATCCCACACCGGGATTGGACTTGTACCTAAAAATCGCTGGCATCTGAGTGCAGTATTGGGGGGTGCTGTACTTCGGATGAGACGTTAAACCGAGGTCCCTTCTGCCCATCCTGGTGTTGTTCTGGTGGGTGTCCAGGTAGAAGTAAAAGAACCCAGGGCACTCTTCACAAAGAGTAAGGAACATTCCCGGTGTCCTGGCCAACATTCCCCTTCCCATAAACCGGTTCATGCAATTATCCAGGCTGTGTGTGGGTGATGATGTGTGATATGGCCGCCACCACACATTCAGTCACTTCACTACCAGTCTAGCATTGCTTGTAAAGTGCTTTGGATGTATGAAAAGCGCTATATAAATGCTGATTCTTCCTCTTCTTCTTCTCCTACCCCAGTTAGTCAGTAACCCATAATGTTTTGTGTGGCACCAATCCATCAGCCACTCGAACTCCTCAAGCCTACCCTTCCTCTCCATGCTTGCAGATGGTACCAGCAGTACCTCCAAGAATGCCATTGACTTCCCCACCCTCTTGCACTGCCTCCCCAAGTACTCAAACCTCCCCCTCACTGCTTCCACAGTGTCCCCCACCAAGTTGTTTGTACCTACATACAACAGTAAATGAGGTTTCTTCCTCCCCCTCGCTGCACGCTTGAGCAGTGCCTGCCCTGCCCCTCCTGCAGTCAACCTGGGGACAGCTTCAATCCAAATATGGCTGTGCCTTTCCCAATTTCTGCCCCATCTCACCCATTTCAGTATAGAATCCCCAGGACGAGTACCCCCCACCCCTTACCCCCTTTCCCTTCTAATGCCTCTTCCACCAGCCCAGTATTCGTTCTTCCATGTCCCTTACCCCCGCCAACTGCACCCTCTGTGACTTCTGGATCTGTACCTCCTACTTCTGCCTCACCCCTTTTCTCTGCCTTATTCCTCCCATCCCCTTTGAACCCCTTCCCAGCCTGACTACTTCTTACTGGGCTTCCCATGTCGACCTCCCCTGCTGATTTCCAACCCCTCTCCAATACCCACTGTTGTCAATTTAGAGCCCCCATTCCCTTCTACCCCGATAGTGATGCCCCTTCCATCCTTGCCCTTCCCATAGCCTTCTCTCCTCCAGTTCCCACCCCCTCCTTCCTTACTAGCCCCCTTCTACCCTTATGTCCTTGCTATCTCTTCCCCTACCTGTTGCCATCCCACTCATGCCCCGCTTGTCCTCCCCCCTTCAGTATGTTCCTGCTCCCCCTCTCTGTTCCATAGCAGAGGTTTGAATCTATTCCTAGTTGATACCTGTCCTACATTTCTTCCCCCTATCGGTTCTCCCCACCTAGTTATTTCCCTCCGTGCCACCCCTGGTCCCTCCCTACCTGTAGCCATCTACACTCTCCCCTGGTACTCCTCATGGTCTCTTCCTTCCCCATCAGGAGGCCCCCCACCCAGCCACAGGCACCCCCTCCCTTCTCCTCTCTTTTCTGCTAGTGCTTCTGATACTGGGGTTAGTTTCAGTCCCTAGTTATTCTTCCTCCATCCCCCTTTGCCATCCCCTATTCCCTCTCTCAGGATGCCTACCATACTCATCTGCCCTGCCACTTAGACTCCTCCCTAACCTCCACAGTTCCTCCTTCAAACTAGCCAGTCATCTACAGACCATTCACCCCCCCATCCTCCAAGCCCAGTCCAGGATCATAGCAGACCCACACCCTGTACACCCCTCCACCCTTTCAAAGATGCCTGCCCTATTGACATGTGGCACCTGCCTCATTTTGGCCCCCATCTTATGTTATGGGCTCTTACTCCCAGGTTCTGTACCCTACTACAACTGTTAGGCCCCTTTTACTCAAATTCCTGCCCCCCCACAGTAGTCCCCTCTACTGATCCTTTGCCGACCGGGGTAATTTAGTCTCAAATCTCATCCATTAGATACTGTATTACTAATCCTAATGCCTCATTGTCTGTTTTTCACCCCTCAGCTACCATACTTTTTGTTCTCAGCTCTCATATAGTTTCACTTAGCCCAGTTAGAAATCCTATTGCACTCCAAGTATTACTCAGCTCAGTTAGAGAAATAAACAGAACAAATAAATATGCATTATTACAGCAATCCTAACAGTACAGCTCAGTACTTAGCTCAGTTAGAGAAAGAAGCAGAGCAACTAAGTCTGTATTATTACAGCAATCCTAAAGTATCCAGTCATTGCTTTTTCTCCACTCCAGAGACCCTCGCAGTAATTTAGGACAGCAGAGGACCGTGGGCGGGAGGGTGGGCAACTATAAAGGTCCCAGCAGAGCTCCATTGAGCTCGCTCACTCCCTCTCTCTCACTCGCTCATTCTATTTCTCCTGATGCTGCAGGCTGCCCCTTGGTACTGGGCTTCTGCTTACATTGGCACCTTTTTCTGCCCACAAAGAAATCTGCAGCAGTCATGACACAGCTCCGTTGAGCTCACTCACTCCCCCTTTGTCACTCACTCGTTCTGTTTCTCCTGATGCCGCAGGTTGCCGTTTTGTACTGAGATCCTGCCTGCATTGATGCCTTTTTTTACCCACAAAGAAATCCGCAGCAGTCCCAACACAGCTCACTTGAGCTCAGTCACTCCCCCTTTCTCACTCGCTCGATCCTAATCTGTCCCAAACACTGATTTCCCAAAGCTACTGCACTATTCTGCGCTGGAAGCATGTAAACAAATTTGAGCCAGGATGTGAGCTGTACTGTTCATAAACAGGTGTGAAAAAATGGCAGTGTTGAAAACCTGGCATGAAAATATTACTAATCTGCGAAGTGACAAGGATGTGTGGAAATTACACAATGCACACTCGTAACACAGTTATTTTATGGACTTTCATCACTAAATTTTCAACATAGGCATTTTCGGACCTCTGCTCATGAACAATGTCACCGTGGTTTTCTTAATGTGTCCCAAACACTGATTCCCACAGCGACCATGCTATTCTGTGCCGGAAGTGCGAAGACATATTTTGGCCAGGATTTGAAAAATGACAGCTATACTGTTGATAAGGAGGTGTGGAAAAATGCCAATTTTGAAAATCTGGAGTGAAAATATTGCAAATTCGTGAAGTTACAAGCGTGTCTAGCAACTGTGCAATGCATGCTTGTAAAACAGTCATTTTTTGGAATTTTTTCAACCAAATTTATTACTCAGCTCAGTTAGAGAAATAAACAGAACAAATAAATATGTATTATTACAGCAACCTTAGCAGTACAGCTCAGTACATAGCTCAGTTAGAGAAATAAACAGAACAACTTAATCTGTATTATTACAGCAATCCTAAAAGTATCCAGTCATTGCTCTGTCTCCGCTCCAGAGACCCTTCTGCAATATAGGAGCACAGAGGACTCTGGGTGGGAAGGTGGGCAACTCTAAAGTCCCAGCAGAGCTCCAATGAGTTCGCTCACTCACTCGTTCTATTTCTCCCAATGCTGCAGGCTGCTCTTTTGCACTGGGCTGCTGCTTGTGTTGGTGCCTTTTTCTGCCCACAAAGAAATCCACAGCAGTCCCGACAGAGCTCCATTTAGGTCATTCCTCCCCCCCCCTCTCCCTCACTCGCTCTCTTGTTCTGTTTCTCCTGGCGCTGCAGGCTGCCCTTTTGTAGTGGGCTCCTGCCTCTGTTGGCGCCTCTGTTGGCACCTTTTTCTGCCCACAAAGAAGTTCACAGCTGTCCCGACAGAGCTCCATTGAGGTCGCTCACTCCCTCCCTTTCACTAACTCATTCTATTTCTCTTGGCGCTGCAGGCTGTCCTTTTGTACTGGACTCCTGCCTGTGTTGGTGCTTTTTTCTGCCCACAAAGAAATCCACAGCAGTCCCAACAGAGCTCCGATGAGCTCATTCACTCCCCTCTCTCACTCGCTCATTCTGTTTCTCCCAGCACTGCAGGCTGCCCTTTTGTAATGTGCTCCTGCCTGCATTGGCGCCTTTTTCCGCCGACAAAGAAATCTGCAGCAGTCCTGATAGAACTCCATTGAGCTTGCCCACTCCCCCTCTCTCACTCGCTCGTTCTGTTTCTCCCACCGCTGCAGGCTGCCCTTTTGTTCTGGGCCCCTGCCTGCATTTGACGCCTTCTTCTGTCCACAAAGAAATCCGCCACAGTCCTGACAGAGCTCCATTGAGCTCGCTCACTCCCTCTCCCTCACTTGCTCTCTCATTCTGTTTCTTCTGGTGCTGCAGGTTGCCGTTTTGTACTGGGCTCCTGCCTGCATTGGAGCCTTTTTCTGCCCACAAAGAAATCCACAGCAGTCCTGACAGAGCTCAGTTTAGCTCAGTCACTCCCCCCTCTCAGTCGCTCGATCTTAATCTGTCCCAAACATTGATTTCCCACAGCGACCGTGCTATTCTGCGCCAGAAGTGCAAATATTTTGGCCAGGATGTGAAAAATGACAGCTGTACTGTTCATAAGGGGGTGTGAAAAAATTCCAGTGTTGAAAATGTGGCGTGAAAATATTACAAATTTGTGAAGTTACAAAGGTGCGTGGAAACAGTTCAAGGCACGCTTATAACACAGTCATTTTATGGACTTTCCTCACCAAATTTTCAACATATGGATTTTAGGATATCTGCTCATGAACAGTGTCACTGTCATTTTCTTAATCTGTCCCAAACATTGATTTCCCACAGCGACCTTGCTAATCTGTGCCGGAAGTGCGAAAACACATTTTGGCCAGGATGGGAAAAATGACAGCTGTACTGTTCATAAGGAGGTGTAAAAAAATGCCAATGTTGAAAATCTGGCATGAAAATATAGCAAATTTGCAAAGTTATGAGCATGTGTAGGAACTGCACAACACACGCTCGTAAAACAGTCATTTTTTGGATTGTTTCCACCAAATTTGCAACATAGGCTTTTTGAGAGCCCACTTCATGAACCCTGGCACTGTCATTTTGTTAATCAGTCCTAAAAGGTGATTCCGTGCAGTGACCGCAAAATCACCTTTCGGGACCAAATAACGCCATGACAGTGGCGGAATTCATGAGGACGGTCCCCATAACCCCATGTTGAAAATTTGGTGCCAAAATTCCCAAAAATGTCTGAGATATGCAGCAAAGGTGAAAAAAACCTTTTTATGCCATTATACAGCTTACCGGCATTTCTTCAGTTCACGGTCGACTTTGAAGAGTGCAGACGTGTTCCTTGTCCACAAAAGATCGTCGCTGGGCTCCAGAGGTAAGTATGGTGTGAAGGGAGGGTGGGGAGGTAGGGCTATGCAGTGCCAGTGCAGGTTGGGAGGCGCAGACAGTGAGAGACCGTTTAGTCTTTACAGGGTCAAAAAATAGACATCATGAGGACAGTTTTTCCTTTAGCAGACTTTGGCACACTGGGGTGGGCTTCCAGTGTGCCACCTGCATGTTTTGGGATGGGGGACTGGAGCTGACAGGGAATGGGGCACCCTGTCGGCACATGCTGGGGGGGGGTCTCATGAGCCGAGGGGGATTGTGCACCCCCTTGGCACACAAGAAATGGGGGGGAACATGCCAATGAGGATTGGGCACTCACGTCAGCAAAGAAACAGGGGGAAGGGACATGATGCAGAGGGGGATTGGGCACCCCCTCAGCAGACAACAGAAACCGATGGGGACTGGGATCCTCGTTGGCAAACTGCATTGGGGAATGCAAGGGACACCCCCTGCAATGAGAGTCTCTCCTCATTGCAGCAGAATGGCTGATGCTGCAATGATGAGGCAGCCCTGATTGCAGTGACTAAAACATTTCAAGATGGCAGCACGCTGGCTGAACTAGTGTCAGCAAAAGCGTGCCACCCCATTGGGGAAAGCAGGCCAAGCCTCAAAAGGCAGTGGGGGCACTGGCCACAACAGTGCCGCACCTCCACAACCTGCTTCTGCAGCAAGCTGCCGCAACATGTTTCTTGCGCATGCGTGCAATCAACATAAAAAGGGGAAGGAGGAGGTCAATGGAGATCAATAGGGCTATGGAGGTGGAGTAGGTTCAAGTTCATTGCAGGAAAAATCCATTGAGAAAGCTCATTCACAAGGAGACCTTGACGGACGCAGGCAGAATAAGACATGCAGTAACATATACAGGCAGGAGTTACAATCAGGTAGAGAACACTTGGGCAGACTGGGTGGGTTGACGATCCTTTCTGCTGACAAATTCTTTTCTATGGCATCATGTGTTAATTCAGGTGCAGTGTTTATTTAAAGTTGGGCCTACCATACATCCAGATGTGAATACAATAAATTACTGAATTAGATGCAGCCCACTTGCAGTACAATAAACAGAACCCCAGTGCTTTGAATAGCCTTTACTCTTCATAAGGCTGCTTAAGAGAGCTGGGGTTCTATTTGAGTGTCCACACTAGCATGATGATCTTAAAATCAACGCCGCAACTGAATGAGTACTGATTCTAGCTCACTCCATTTCTTCCCACTTTGATAGCTGCTTGTCCTGAGTTAGTTTTGGGCTGGTAAACCTCACCAGTGTTGGAAAATGACTAATAAGCGGCACTGAAAGACGTCAGACTTCACAGACTGTGAAGGCAGCTGCTCACCCACCATCTTGGCAAGAAGGAGGCTGCAGCTGTGGCACTCATGACTGTTGGGGTGTGGGGATGGGGGAACCAAAGGGGACAAACATAAGGAGATAAAATCATAATAAAAATTGTGAGACCTTCACCAGCTTTCCAAAATGCTTACCAGTAAAAGAACACTCTATGAAGTTTTTTCAAATGGTAGCGCAATCTGGTGAGCCCTCTGTCTGCCGTCTGACACAGGCGCATCGACCACCATAAAATTGCCTAAAGAAGGCAGTGTAGTTTATGTGGTTACTGAAATACTGGAGATTACAGATTTATAAGAACAAAAGAATATCACACAGAAGCTGGCACATGTGTCTATAGCAGCTGTCTCCTGCTTCTCAGTAGTTATATTTATACCCTTGAGGTACTTGAATGTTTCTATCATATCCCCTTTTTCTCTCCTCTCTTCCAGTGAGTACATATTGAGGTCCCTTAATTTCTCCTCACAAGTCTTGTGTTACAAGTTCTGTACCATCTCATTCGCCCTTCTCTGGACCATCTCCAGCCTGTTAATATCCTTACGAAGGTGAGCCCTCCAGAACTGCACACAGTACTCCATGTTAGGACTGACCATGGTTTTATATAATGGCATCACTTCCCTCCTTATGCTGGTGATACCCCTGCCTATGCACCCCATGTCACTGGCCCCTCACAGCTGCCTTAGCACTTTGACATTTTCAGGTCATCTGAAATAAAGACCCCCAGGTCCCTTGCTTCTTTGTGACTGTCAGCAACTCCTCACCCCCCATCCTGTAGCTTTCCTCAAGGTTTTTATGTCTCAGGTGCATAATTTGCACTTTTTGAATTAAACTTCAGTTGCCAGTCCTCGGACCATTTTTCAAGCTTCCCCAGGTCCACCTCCTCTGGGGTATCCACTGTGTTACAGATCTTGGTGTCATCTGCAAACAGGCAGACCTTTTCCTTCAGCTCTTCTGCAATGTCACTAGTGAAGATATTGAACAAGACTGGCCCCAGGACCAATCCCTGTGGCACCCCACTGGTCACCCCCTCTCCCCAGACTGCACCCATTTACCACCACTCTTTGCCTCCAGTCTGTTAGCCAGTTTCTAAACCAATTTACCACCCTTTCCCCTATGCCCAGCCTACTTAGTTAGTTTATCAGCCTCCTATGTGGGACGGTGTCAAAGGCTTTGCTTAAATCAAGGTAAGTGTTGTCCACTGCCCCACCCTGTTTTACTTCCTTTGTCACCCAGTCAAAGAGATCAACCAGATTTGTCTGACATGACCTCCCCACTGTGAATCCATGTTGCCTATGGTCCTGGACTCTGATGGCTTCTAGATGCCACACTATCCTTTCTTTAAGCAATGTCTCCATGATCTTCCCCACTACTGAGGTGACGCTTGACCAGTCTTACAGTTCCCTGCCTCCTCCCTGCTGCTGGATTTGTATAGATGGACCACATGTACCCTCCTCCAATTCTCTGGTACCACCCATGTGTTGAATGACTCCAGTGAACATGGCTGCCAGAGGTACTGTATCTCCCTTCACAGTTCTCTCTCCTTGGGTGTATGCATCACTTTGTCCACCTTCAATTTAGTCACCTCCTGCAGGATTCTTCTGCCTGTGAATGGACTATTGTCCACCTCTTCATGCCTTTGCTACTGCTGTCACTGCTGTGGCCCTTGCCCTCCCCTCTGTGAATACTAGACAAAGATCAGTGGATGTCTTGGGGGGGGGCACATGACAGTTCTTAGGCATGGTACTATCACTTCCAAATACTGAAACAGCACATATAAGCAAGCCACATTCGGCATTGACCAATGCTTGTTTAAAGGTTCTGATTTAAATAAGAACTAATCAGGCCTTTTCGGGTCCTGCTATCCCTAATTAGAATAGAGTCTGCATGTGTTACTCACAGGCAGGACTTGAGGAGGGTTTTTTGGTAACAAGATAAGTGGGGTAAGCTGTGGAGAAACTTTATTTATTTTATTTTATTTAGTTTTTGTTGATCGGGTAACTTGCTAAACTTGTGTTTTTCTTTTTGTCTGTAAGGTAATTTGAAAGAACAGTAGCCCACATTTTAAGGGCCTTAAACTAGGGCTGTGCTTTTGCCTTGTAGTTTGAGGGTTAGGTGAGAATTGTTTGGCTTTGAGCCTCTGCTAGGCGAGAACTTGGAGGAGGGGCTGAGTGAGTCAGAGGTCTGAGTGCATGTCGGTTTGGGTTGCACTATCAGGACTCTCTCACCAAGGTTGCTGCATTAAAACAGAGCCTGAATGTGTTTCTCACAGACAGGACAGAGGAGGTTTTTTTGTAATAAGATAAGTGGGGTTAAGTTGTGGAGAAACTTGAAAACTTGTTTTTCTTTTTGTCTGTAAGGTAATTTGAAAGTACAGTAGTCAACGTTTTAGGGCCTTAAACCAGAGCTGTGTTTTGCCCTGTAGTTTATAGAAAAAGTTTTTTTTTAACCTGGATTGTTTTGTAGACACAGAGTACCAAGGAACAAGCCCCCACCCACCCCCATTCCTGAACCACCCTGGGTGCTCTAACTTTATAGTGGTAGCCAAGCCACACCTACTTAAAGACACAGGAACAGTTAGGCAGCATAGCACAATGACAATACCTAGCTGGTAAATAAACATAATTACAAAAGGGTGTGTAGCAACTAGGCACATACAGGAGGAGGAGGAGAAAGAAGCGAAGTCACTACAGAAGGAGAGAAAGACAGTGAGAGAGAGAGAAGAGGGGAAAAGAGGTGGGAGGAGAATATCAACAGGGTGCAGGATGGTGAAGGGAGGCGGTGCAGTACTCTGGCTGTGGTGCAGCAGTCTGCAGAAAATAATTCTATTTACTGCGGTGCTGCCCCATTTGCAGGCACCTCTCAGTGCTGAGGGCAGAGGTTGCCAGTCTCTAGGCTGAGCTGGCAGAAATACTGGGGTCTTCGCCCTACCCAGAGGCTACCAAGTCCCCAGCCAATGCCACAACGGCCATTCAGGCAAATGGCAGGATGGACTACAGTTGGCTCAGAAAGGTTCAGGGGAGGGGGGCAGAGACACATCCCCCATCTAGTCCAGCTTATGAACCCCTACACAGTGTTGGAGGAATGGCACAGCCCTGCAAAGGACTCTGAGGCTGAGACCAGAAAGGAGGTGAGGGTCCTCCAGCATGGAGACCCAGTGGTGGAAGGAAGATAACCCTATAGGAAGAAGAAGTTACTCTTGTTGGGGGGACTCAGTTGTCTGGGGAATGGATTTGGGCACAGATAGTAGAGAGGAAAGGGAGGTAAAGTGCCTTCCAGGAAGCACAGCTCAGAAGGAGGGGGAGCGCATCCAGAGGATCACTGAAGCTGTCGCTAGGAGGGGAGGGCTGGAGGTCATTATCCACTTGGGGACAAATGACCTATCCAAGAATAAGGCAAGCGTTGATCAGGTGAAGGAGGAGGACTTTACAGTGTTGGGAGGGTGCCTGGGGAGTGTAGCAAGCTCTGTGACATTTTTGGAGGTGCTGCTGCTCAAGGGCGGGGAGAGAGAGGATTCTCCACATTAGTATCTTCATCACATGACTGAAAGGCTGGTGCAATGAGAAGTGCTATGGCTTTATTGGGGACTGGGGACCCACCTGAAGTGATGCAGCCCTGTACAGTGGGGACAGACTGCATCAATCCAGCAAGGGAAAGACAGCCCTCAATGGATGGTTTAAATGCTTTGCTGGCAAGCATTTAAACTAGCGGGGGGGGAGGACAACAGGAGCCGGGATACTCAGGCAGCCCACCCCCACATGGTAGAGAAAGCAGAACCATGGAGCAGGAAGAGGAGTTGATATCAAGGTTATCGGGGTCAGGCAGAAAGGGAGTAGGAAAGGAATTTGGGAAAACAAGAGAAAAATATCAGGAAAGTGGGGAAGGTGCAGGGGACCAAAAACAGGAAGAGAGGGAGAGAGGTCAGGCATTAAAACTTGGAAGGTCATGCTGACAAATGCACACAGTCTGGGAAATAAAGTCTCAGACATGGAGGCCTTAATAATTTAAGGAGACCTGGACATAGTAGCACTAACTGAAACCTGGTACGCAGCTAATCATGAGTGGAAAACAAATGTACCAGGATATGTTCTATTCAGGAGGGAGAGGGAGGCAAAAAGGAGGAAGTAGCCCCATGTCAGGGAGGGTGTAATGGCAACACAGATACAGGAGTAGTCAGGGGAAGCAGAGCACACTATCATCCTTCATAGAAACATAGAATCGTCAGTAGATAAGGACCATACAGCCTACCTAGTCTGTCCATTTCCTACTTCAGTTCGGCAGTCCTACTTATATCTGGACTGCCTTTCCCCCACTCTGCTGTACAGCAGGGTGCCTTTATGCTTATCCCATGCACTTTTGAATCCCTGTTCTGTTTTCACTTTCACCACCTCTGCTGGTAAGCCGTTCCATGGATCTACCACCATCTCTGTGAAAAAATACTTCCTAGCATTCCCCAAGCCTCCCTCCTCCCTCCCCCCCTCAGTCTCATATTATGTACCTTGTCCTTGCACTTGTCTGAAATATGCTCACCTCCTGTACCTATTTATTCCTCTAGGTATTTGAAAGTCTGTATCATCCTCTCTCCTTCTCTCTTCAGTGGATAGATGTTTAGTTCATGGTCTTTCCTCATAAAACTGTAGTGCAATCCATGTATCTTTTTGTTACTCTTTCTGGACTGTTCCATTCTGTCTATATCCTTCCGAGATGCAGTCTCCAGGTGGACACAGTATTCCAGATGAGTTTCATCAGTGATCCATAGTGGCATGACCATACTCATCCTAGTTCACCCTTCCTATACACCCCAGCATTCTGTTGCCTTCCCATTGCTTTTCTCATTGTTTGGCTGACTTCAGGTCATCAGATGTGATAACTAGTCTCTCTCCTGACTTGTGGTGGCTAAACCTCCCCCCAATCCTATTTCTCTCTTGGTTTCTGTCCCAGGTACATTATCTTGAACTTCAGTGTTGAAACCCAACTGCCAAACCATAACCATTCCTCAAGTAGTCTTGATAATTTCTCTTTATCTAGCCCTCTGTGTTTCGACTCTGTTACACATATTAATGTCATCTGCGATAGGCATACTTTCCTCAGTCCCTCTGCAATGTTGTATGAAGACATTGAATGAACTGGACCAACACAGATCTCTGTGGAACCCTGCTGGTCCTCCCCTTCTGTTTTATGCCATTTACTACCCTCTGGGTCCTGCTCTTTTACCATTTCCAACCCATTTACCTTTACAGCCCACTCAGATTCCCAATTTGATAAGCAACCTTCTATGAGGAATGGTGTCAAAACCCTAACAGAGTCAGTGACCCACATCCCCACCCTCCTGATACACCACCTGGTCGCAGTCAAAGAAATCAGAAGATTAGTCACACAGACCTACCTCGGTGAATCTATGCTGTCTTGATTTTCACTGCCTGACTCCGGAACTATCCTCTTCTTAGCAGGGACTCCGTCAGCTTCCCCACCACTGAGTCAGGCTTACAGGTCTGTGTGCCTGCCTCCTCTCTACTTCAGTCTTGTGCAAGGGAACCTCTGCCTCCTCCGACCAAGTACCTCCCCATCTCTGATTGGTTGAAGGCAGTTGTCAGCTGACCTGCTAGAACTTCATGAGTTCCTTCACACTCTAGTGATCCTATCTGGCCCATTGCCTTGTGTCTTCTTTTCCTAGTTCCTCGGACTCTATCCAGTGTAAATGAACTGGTCACCTCTCCACCTGCACATCTTTCCTCGTGAGTCTTGGCCCCTCCCTGCCTCTTCCTTGGTAATACTGACAAAATATTTCCAGTATCTCAGCTTCAGGTCTTCCTTCCACACACCTTCTCCTTCTTTAGGCTAACAATACCATTTCTAGTCTTCTTCTAATAATATAATGGAAAGGTCTTGTCCCCTTCTTAATAGCCTGTGCTGTTCCTTCCTCTATTCTTGCCTTAGTCCCTCTGCATATTTCCCAGCTTCTCTCACCTTCTCTAATTACTTCAGTCTGTCTTCTTCTTTCTGTGTCTCTTGTACTTCCTGATGCCTTTTCCTCACACTTTTCAGCTACAGCTTAGAGAACCACATGGCTGCATCTTTCTTTACTTTGCTAAACAATCGACAATGACTTACCACTCTGCTATGGATCTTGAGCCTAAACCACTGTTCTTCTACCCCTCCTCTGTATCTTCTGCAGCCAGGGCAATTTTGAGCTGTTTCCCCATCTCCATGAAGTTGGCTAAGAAATCTAGGATCTTAATCTGAATGGCTTTTCTAGCGTGTTGACTCTAAACCACACGGTTCCATAGTCCCACTGGTACCAAGGACTACACCTCAACATTCATGATTCTGTCCTGTTTTTCAGCACTAAGTCAGTACAGCCTCCTGGTGGCCTCAACCACCAGCTGCCTTAGGTTGCCATACAGACATCAGGTTCCTACTCCTTGATGTACATACAGTCTGGTATTCCTCTGCATCCGGCATGTTAGAGTCCCCAGTAGTAGTACTTCCTTTTGGCTGCCGTGTGATGGATGGCTTCCCTAATACTAGATCTATATCCTCCCTCATGGGAGGCCTAAACTTCTCCAGCACAGATGGTTTGTTTCCCTGACTCAGGTGACCCACAATGCCTCTGCTTCCTTGGACCCTAAGCCCACCACCTTTAATCCTTCCTTCCACACCCAGTAACCCTCCTCCTCTTCCCCCTATCCTTTCTAAAGTAATACCCTGGTATGCATCCAGGATCATGGTTCCTGCATACACACATCTCATAATGTCCAATGTCAGATTTGTGTCTGCCATCAGTGCATTGAACTCAATTTTGTTTCCAGACTGCGGCATTGTGCACATATTATACCTATGTACCCTTTAATGTTCCTTGTTTATTGGTCTTTGCCATACACCGCAGGTGATGCAACTTCTGTTCCCTCCCATTGTATGGTAATTTTATGGTTAGATATGCTAGTTATTGGATCCTCCTGCTTTCAGTTATGTCTCTGGGTTGGGCTATGATAATCCCTCGACTGTCTATCCTCCCCCTTGGCAAGTTCAAATGATCACTAAGGACCAAACTTCTCAGAGGATACCTTTGCCTCCTAGATAGATGCAGGCGATCTGGAGAATATGTCTTTCATCCCATCGTGAGGTTCAGTCTCAATGAAGCCATACCGTCCCTCTGCCATTTCTTATGTTTTAAATTCAATGATACAGGTCCTCCTTCCCCTTGCATGGGCAGTGCACCTCAAGAAGATGACAGTGTGTACTTGCTCAAACTCCTCCCCAGCTCCTGAACTCTTCCTGTACTCTTCCTACATCTACCCCCTCTCCAGGCAGGTCATTAGTCCCAAATGAATAATGATGTCAGCTCCCCCTTCTTGCTATGCCTTGCAATCCTAGGTTGCTTGCCTCCTTCTGAATAGTACTCAGGTAGGCACATTACCTCCCCTCACCATTGCTACCTGCATCAAACAATCCCACGGGCAATGGGTCCCCAACCAAGTTGCTTCCTTCCCTGTATGTTCTCCTTCCATCTGCCCTTAGGGTTCCATCTGGATGACACCTCATCCCCATGGTGTTCACTTCCAGAATGCTGCAATCTCTAGTTCTGCCAGGTGGCATACAAGTTGAGTGCCACCGGCCCAGGGGGATATGCCTCCTTGCTGTCCCCTTTCCTCCCAGCCCAACACAGTCCATCCTTCCCCCTCTTGGAATCCTCTGAGGCGGTGGTGACATGGTGCTCTCTGTTTGGGAGGAGGAAGCCTATCCTTGCCAACTCTGCTTGGGTTCAATACCTCCTCCTCAACACAGGATGTGCCTGCAGATGAAGCCCACCACGGTGTCAAGGGTCTTTCAGGCACTACTGCCCATCTGCTGCAAAGCACCACCATCATCTTCCTTCACTATCCCAGCTCTACTTTTGCCCTTATTGCCCAGTGCCTCACTGCTCTTTTCTTCTATACCATATCCATGCCCAGCTATATATTTGTACTGTCAATACTCTTTAGTGATATAATGTATCAAAGATGTAGATTATGTCAGGGTGTGGTGTGTGCTATGTTGGTACTGAAATGATGGCTAACAGTGTGTCTACACGGTCAGCTGGTACCGTATGATGTCACAGGTTAATGCTATAAAGGAAGTGATACTAGGCATGGGTGGGATGTAGAAATGGGAGGGATGGGCCCCTCCTGACCACCAGGGCAATCGTGACACCAGTAAACCCCACGAACTCAGCTGCACCTACAAATCCCGAACAGGCTTTTCAAATGAATCAGAAAGCAACCAGCACCAACTAAAGCAACAATAAGCTGCAAAGAAACAATAACAACAGCAATAAAATCAGAAAAATCAACAGTCACTTCCAAATGAACTGCTTCCTTTCTCTTCTAGCTTGTGAGACTCCAACATGTAAGCAGCTACCACTCTGACTCAGCCCCGTCCAGGCAGCAGTTAGCAGTAGCTCTGCTGAGCCAGACCAGACAGTGCCTCCTCCCTAGCTACAGGGCTAGACAAGCACAGTTCCTGCCCTAAGTTAATGGCCAAAAAAATGCAAGATCAACAGAACTGTTTCCCAAGTGAAATAAGCAGTATAAAGAACTAAAACCAACAATGAGCAGAATCACTGAACTAAAACTGAGTATTCCTCCAACCACCGAGACAATCAACTACACCAGCAACCCCGACACAAATATCAGCTGCCTACAAATCACTCAACTGCATCTAATTCCCAAACAGGTAACTCTCCAAATGAATCAGAAAACAACCTGGTACCAACTGAAAGCAAAAATAAGCAAAGAAACACCACCAACAGCAAAAAAATCAACAAAATCTCGTCATTTTCCTGAAATGAACTGCTTCCTTCCTCTTCTCTTCCTCTTCTAGCCCCTTCAACCTGGAAATGGCACAGTACACACAGAGGTGATATACAGGCCTCAGGACAGTGGAACTGGACAGGGAGCTAGTGGAGAAATACATGAGATAGCAGTGGTGAAATTCTACTGATGAGGGATTTCAATATGCCAGATAGTTGGAACAACAGTGTAGCTGCTTCAGCAAACAGAGGCATCTTTGATTTACTCAGGGCGGGACTCAGAGCTTGTGCTTGATCCCACAGAGACAAGACAATTCTGGATCTAGTAATGACAACAGATCAATACAGATGTCCAGATAGACTAGGATCCAGTGACCACAACATTGTGTGGTTCAGCATGGGACGAGACTCATTCGTCTACTAGGACAAGGTTTGGTTTCCAAAATGCACACTTCACTAAAATGGGAGGAGTATCAAAGAGCCCTGAAGAATAGAAACAAGAGGCAGTGGAAAAAACAGTGTCAGCATCTAAAGGAAGCCTTACTGGAAATGACAAACCAATACAGATTGGTATCCAAAGGCAAGAAGGAGAAAGCCACTGTGATTCTTGACAGAGGTAGCAGTAAAGGTCAGGGCAAAAGGAAAGTTTCAGGAAATAAAGAGACCCAAAGGGAGGACAGGAGAAGTACAAGAGTGTCTAAGGAGGCGGGAAAGTCTTTAAGGAGAGTAAAAGCCCGGACTGAGGAAGATTTAGCATTCAGTTAAGAAGGGGACATTCTTCGGTACATCAGCAAAGGAAGAAAAACAAGGAGGATTGCAAGGCTCAAGGGAGAGGGAATGCAAGGAGGTGACGGGAAAAGGCAAAATCGAATAAATATTTCATTCAGTATTCACAGAAAGAGAGAGGGACTGGGGCCAGCAGTACAGCAGTTGCCAAGGGGTGAAGAGGTGGACAATAGCCATTCAAAGGAAAAAAAGCTGCAGGAGCTCACTAAATTGAAGTGGACAAAGCGATGGGACCAGAGGCATACACCCAGGATAAGAGACTGCGGAGAGACAGCAGAATCTCTGGCAGCCATGTCCACAGTGTCATTCAACACATGGGTGGTATCAGAGGTTGGAGGCATTGGTCCTCTACATCAATTCAGCAGCGAGGAGGTGGGAACTAGGCGGTCAACCTCCCCTCAGTAGTGGGAAGCTCATGGAAACATTGCAAAGAAAGGATAGTGGGGCATCTGAAGCCATCAGCCCAGGACCATAAACAACATGGATTCACAGTGGGAGGTCATCAGACAATCTGGTTTATTGTTGACTGGATGACAAAGGTAAATCAAGGTAGGGCAGTGGATGTCACTTACCTTGATTTCAGCAAAGCCTTGACACTGTCTCACATAGAGGCTGATAAACAGGCTGGTAGGGTTGGCATGGGGACAGGTGGTAAACTGGGTTAAACTGGCTAACAGACAGGAGGAGGAGGTGGTAATAGGTGCAGTCTGGGAGGGGGTGACCAGTGGGGTGCCTCAGGGTGGTCCTGGAGCCAGTCTTGCTCAATGTCTTCATAGTGACATTGCAAAGGGCTGGAGGAAAGGTCTGCCTATTTATAGATGACAACAAGATCTGTAACAAGTGGATACCCCATAGGGATGGAGAAAATGAGGGAGGACATGGGAAAGCTTGAAAAATGGTCTGAGGACTGGCAACTGAGTTTAATTCAAAAGTAAAATTATGCCTGGGACACAGATATCCTGGGAAGCTACAGGATGGGGGTGGTGGAGGGGTGTGATAGTCAAAAAGGAGGAACAGGACCTGGGGTTATTAGCTGAATTACCTGAAAATGTTAAAACAGAGTGCTAAGACAGCTGGGAGGGCCAGTGGCACAGGGTGCATAAGCGGGGTGTCACCTGCAAAAGGAGGAGGTAGTGATGACATTATAAAACCATGGTAGACCTCATTGAATACTGTGTACAATTCTGGGTCACACCTTAGTAAGAAAGTAACAGGCTGGAGATGGTCCAGAGAAGGCGAATAGATGGTACAGAGCTTGCAACACAAAACTTATGAGAGGGTAAGGACTCAATAAGTACTAACTGGAAGAGAGGAGGGAAAGAGGACATGATAAAACATTCAAGTACTCAGAGTATAAACAAGGTGCAGAGGAAGACTGTTCCAATACAGGCAGTGCACAGAGCAGTGGCATCAACCTAGTGTGTTCTCCCAAAAGCCCTGAACATGTTACAGGACTTTGTGGAACTTTCTGGCCTAACAGTTAACCAAAAAAAACCATCCTGGCCCCACTTAATAATGCGTGCTCTAAAGATTGCCTGGTGGGCACTGATATAACCTGGGCCCCGGAAAGTTTTTCATACCTGGGGTGATTATCCCCAAGAAATGGCAAGACCTAGAAACTGTTAACTTTTCCCCCTTGCTTACCTCTTTGGCAGCTGAAGTAGACAGATGGCGCAAGCTTCACCTGTCAGTTTGTAGCAAAGTGGAAGCTGTGCGTATGTTCTTCCTTCCAAAAATTTTATACCTTTTCAATAATCTCCCCATCCGGCTATCTCCTAGGATATTCTGAACTATAGATAAGATGATATCTTTGTTACTTTGGGAGGAGAAAACCCCCAGATGGAGTAAGGTGAGAATGCATGCCCACTGGACCTATGGAGGAATGGGGCTCCCCTGCTTCCAGCACTACCAACTGGCCTACCTGGCCGCCCAGGCATCAAAATGGTTCATTCCTTCCCCTTCCCCTCCCCCCGGGTGGAAATGGAGCAATGGCTCATTGCAGGCACACCGCTATGGTCTCTGCTTCTCCCTGCCCTTCCCAGGATCAAGTGCCCTACTCCGGTTATGATGGAGACCGTTCGGGCATGGAGAAAATGTATGGCCCTCTCTCACAGACCAGGCAAGGCTGGCTGCCCCCCTGTGCATTATATTCCTTTATGGAACAACAAACTACTGCACATTGGTGGCAAACCTGTCCAGTGGATGAGCTGGGCCTCTAGGGGCATTAAGCTACTCCTGGACTTATGCATCCCAGGGACTCTAGACCTAATGTCCTACAAACAAATACGGACACACTATTCCCTTCCAACCACTGACTTTTGGAAATACCTGCAAATTCTTAACGCTATTACTGAGCTGCAGAATCAGGTGACTGATGACCCCGCTGGATGTGGCTCAGCTCACTGCATAAGTCTGCCTCTCAAAGAGGTACTGCAGGTGTTTTTTATAGAACCATGACAGAGGCACAACCCGACCCCACCAAGTCCTACAGGAAGCACTGGAAGACTGAACTTGGAATCTCTCTCTCAGTCGATATTTGGAGCTGGTGTCTATGATTTGCCCACACAGCCTACAGGGATGCTAAGAGCCAAACTATCCAGCAGAAAATCCTTCAAAGATGGTATAGGACCCCCGAGGCCCTCCAGCGGATGGGCCTTCTCAAACACTCCTCCTGCTGGAGATGCCACCAGCCAACTGCTCACCTCCTACATGTTCTCTGGCTATGCCCGAAGATCATCCCCTTTTGGGCCACTGTACTTGAGGACTACTCTAAAGTAGTAGGACACCCCATCTCACACTCGAACCTAACACTACTGCTTGGGGACCCTGCCCCATTAGATATGATACCCCCCTCTCTCCAAAAATGGACCCTTGTGGCCATACTTGAAGCTAAAGGTGCAGTTCTGATGCACTGGAGAAAGCCCACCCCCCCCCTTTCAGTATGGCGATCAGCTCTGGCTCAAGCTGTCATTCTGGAGTGGCTTTCATGCTCACACCTTTGCCAACTTCATAAATATCAAAAAGTGGGGTGCATGCTTATAATTCCACTTGTGTATGGTCCTACCTTCCCACCTGCCTACCCACCAACCTAGGGCACTCACCCAATACCACTCCACTGCCTATTCCTTACCCATCTCGAAATATCTGTAGCAATATATTAGATAGAGCCTTTTATGGTAAATTGATACTCTGTATATCAACTCATTTTCTTTACCAGCTGTGTTTCTGTTGTTCCTAGAACATGCTTGACTACAACAACTGTTACCTACTAAGGCCTCCTAGTTTCAATTATAGTGAGAATAGTGAGCTCTTGTTTTTCCTTGAGTCACTTTTCCTGTATGTCAGCTTTACCTGCTTGTTGTTTTTTGGCAAAGCAGAAGCTTGTAACTTGGAATAACAATAAAATTTGATATGATAAAAAGCAATTCATGGGTGAAGGGGCCTGGGAAGCCCCCAGTTAGGGACCATTCTCTCCTGATGTAGTTCTCAGGGCAGGCTATACTTCTTATGGCATGCTATCTTCTGCTTTCAGAAATCAGAAGGCAGTATTCTGTGTGAAATACGAACTGCTCTGAGAACCACTGGGCGTGAGGAGGAATGGTCCCTAACTGGAGGCTTCCCAGGCACCAGTATGAAATGTACTAAGGTAACACTTTAAAGGACACTGTAAGCCCTTTTTGCATTGTAGGGTGATCCCTCCCAGCTGTCGAAGGCTATCATGGATGGTACGGTCACCAGGGAGGGCCGCTACACCAGAAAAACACAAAGTCCACTTAATTGATCTCCCAAGCACAGAGGTGACCTCCAGGGCTCCACTGGCACATGGTGGGGCTTACGAGGCTGTAGGTAAAAGGGGTTAGCAGAACCTGGAAACAAAACACGCAAATGACTAAACAGGGAACATGTTAAACAAAAGAGAATCCTTTATTTTTTCCAGTTTGAGCTCAGTAAAAGGTGGTTCTGTTATCCAGCTGTCACAGTCCATTTTCTCCTTGTTACCACAGATGGACCATTGTTTATTCTCTTTTCTTCTGGGCTGGTGTCAACCATGAGGGGGATACTTTAAATTCAGTGCTGCACTGGGCCAAGGGGACCATAGACTGTCAGAGTCCCTGACCCCTGCAGCTTGGGCAGGAACTCCATGGGCTTCTTTTAGCAACTTGTTGACATTTGGTAGCCACTCGGCTAATTCACAGACTCACTGGCTTGCGCAGAACTGACACCAACTTGATCACATGATACAATTTAGGGATCCACTCTGTCCTCCCACAGAGCATATCCTTTTTCCACATTTCACCTTTTTCTTTATTTCTGAGACCACAGCACATGTTCCCGCCTGGGCATAGCCGAGGGGTATCTGATCAAAAGCATAACAACAAAACGGCGCAGTCAAAAACTGCACTGACATAACAGTATACACAGTCTCAGAGTTGGTTTATATATATCTTAGCACAGTTTTTGACCACACCCATTTTTTGATGTCTACACTGTGCGTTTTTTCACCGTGTCATTTTGTTGGCATGATATTGACCTAGTCCCTAGCTGAGGTGCCCACAGGTTCCACACATCTTTGTTCTGGCAATCCAGCCCACACTGACTCTTTCTGAACTACATTCCTGTTGGCTGACAGAAATTCTGCATCATGTCAGATACTTTCCCTCTCTTGGGGAGGAGGGCACTATGGAGTGCCAAGGCATACCATCATTGCAGTGACTCTGACGCCGCGAAAACCATCACAGCGACAGGAATTGGGCAAAACCCGCACGTCGCTCTGATGGTCTGTGTAGTGACTGAGACTGCCTCGCTGGGTGTTTCACCCGCCCCTCCAGTCCAACTCCGACTTGAAGTTGGAATCCTAGAGACTGGGGGTGTGTGGGGGTTTTGGAGGCATAGCCCCCTGATAGAAAGCACCGACATCTTCGAAGCTACAATGCCGACGGTTGGCATGGTAGCTGTCGCTGTAGGGGATATCGGTACTAGCGCTGTTGAAGCGCTATGGTAAAACCAAGTGCCAAACACAGTCACTTCACACTCAGTAAAGCTTAAACATCACCTCAGATCCTTTGCCCACAGAGCTTCGTGGCTTCACCTTCCTCACAGAAAAACCAATAAATTTACTTCAGCACCCCCTGTCAAAGGCTGAGAAAGATGGCTGCAGCCACGATTGGGCACCTTTTTCTGGAAGCCAGGCTCTATAGAGAAGCTTACAGTGTAGTGGGAACTGGCACTGTATGCCAGTTGCTTTCTCTCACCAACTCTTACTCAGCAAAATCTCTGCCATCCAGCAGAGAACACTGACTCCTCCCGTTTGATTTGCCAGGGCAGACCAGCTGACCCAGTCCTCCAAGGGCATAGAAACTGGCATCACCCTAGAGGTCAAGAGACACTTTTAAAGGGATATTAATGTAGCCCCCAAGAGGGGGAGCTACAACATCATATTATTTCTAGTTGAAATGTTTACCTTCTCTAAATCTTATTGAAGTTATTGGTTGTTTGATCTGTTGCCTTTCTCACCACAGGAACTCTTCAAATGTATTGACAGGTGCAGTATGCCAGCTGAGTTCAGCTGCCCCAGAGAGGAGGAGACAATGTAAATGAGGGAGGCATTGGCCAATTAGAATGCAGCTAGAGTAGAGTGCTGCCTGCAGTCAGCCTGAAGGACCTCAGAACTTTTTCTCCGCTGAACTGGCAACACTGCCCCGGAGCTCTCCTCTTCAGAGATCTTCCTGTGCCATTTTGTTTCATTTTGAGTGCTGCTTTCAAGGTGTTATGTATATTGTCTTCATTTTATATATTTTTACTGCAACTGCGCTGGGTTCCAAGCAGTCATGGTATTTTAATGTCTTTTTTCTGATGTAAAAAGCTACCATGTGTGCGATTTATTGATTTGTTTTTATTTAAAATTACAGTTTGTGTTTTATTCTGTGTTTTTACCGCCTTTGTGCTGAAAAACATTGATTATTTTTCGCGCTCCTGCGCTAATTTCCATTACGCACTCACGTGAATTTCTGGAACCCTTTTTTCTCTACTTCTGTTTAAACTTTGATATTTGAAGGGTAATCCCCTCACTTTCTGGGGAGAGACCCTTGATTTTACTATGCAGTGGGCTTGGTTGACAAGAGGTATGGAGGTGGTTTCTGTTCTTTTCCACTTTTGTGAAAAAAAAAAATCTCTTGTAAGATAATTTTGATTTGGTTAGTTTGGCCTAATTCCCTTATTATGGCCTCTAAGTCTCCCCCCCAAAGCACTGAGGAGGGTACCTCAAATTAATGCAAACGTAATAAGTCCCTTTGGGACTTTTATTATAATAAGTCTGGCTCAGTAGTCGTATTTATTCTGTCCAAGCCTGTAATATGAAATTAGCAGGGTGTCTTCTACCCCTGCATAAAAGCTCTAGAAGGAGTTTATTTCCTCTGACCCTCCCTCCTGAAGGACTTAGGCTGGGGGACATCAGTGGTTGGCAAAGTTATGCCCTCTGCAACTGAACTTT
Organism: Neoceratodus forsteri; assembly: GCA_016271365.2. Lineage (NCBI taxonomy): Eukaryota > Metazoa > Chordata > Ceratodontiformes > Ceratodontidae > Neoceratodus > Neoceratodus forsteri. The sequence continues at coordinate 151,940,383 of JADMNL010000028.1, forward strand.
TGAGAGCTTGGCATTTATTCCAGACTTTACATTTCTGGGTGTGTTCTTGGTCCGATTGGGTCTGAGTAATCCTCTCCATGTTAATCCTTACACCCAAGGATATTATTGTTATTTTTATTATTAAAATTTGGAGAAGATTTCCATATTGAACTCCTCTCGGTACCCACTAACTACAGTCGGTCACCCTGGGGCTGATTCAGATACTTGTAACGCTGAGGTCTCTTTCTGTCTCACATATCTATATTCAACTGGTGGACTCCTTGGATTCTCCTCCAGGACGACACCTATCAAGAGATGGAGGAGGATGACTGCATAGATCTGATGGGTTGCACTCCTCCAAAGAAATTGACAAGTCTCTGAAGAGACCTACAGCTAGGTTCTGGAAATCCCTCCTATTATTTCGGGTTGGACAGATGCATTCAGAGGAAATATCAGCTCGGTAAGTGTTTTGCTGTTTTCTCTGTACACTTCCAGATCAAAGAGAGTTAGGGCAAGCAATGGCCTGCTACTCAGCCTTTGTGCCACTGTCTGCTCTCACTCCAGAGATAGACTCTAGACAATCAGATATCATGAGTAAAAAAAAAAAACTATTGTGTTTGTTTATCTTTACATCTATTAATAGTTCTGATGTATTCTCTCCTTGCTTTCTTGCTTTAGGGCTACATCTTTGGTGCACTATGCACAGGTAGGTTTTTTGAAATAGCCAAGTGGCAGATAGAAGGATAATGCTCGTATAACCTTAAGTCATAATGATACAGCTTCTAAAGTCTTGGTGCAGGTTTCTTCCCCCAGGCTACTGCCTATCTGAGAAGTTCCAACCCTTTTGTTTATGCCTCAGTGCAAACTTTGGTTTGTCCTCATGGAAGCATCTCCCAGCTTGGAGTTCAAACTGAAGCTGACATGCACGAAGGTATGAATTTAACCCTCTGAGTAACTCAGTTAAAAGAAAAGCTTTCCTTTTCCCAGAAGTTTGAGTAAGGGAGCTTTAGGTAAGGTTTATTTTCCCTTTAACCTTGTTTTCCCCTATGCCAACACATTTGGATTTCTCCCAAATGTCAAGTTTTTCCAGGGACAGAGGTAGGAGTGCTCAGATCGACTCCTGGTAATCTCCTCTCTCCAGTTACCTTTCTTCTTGGATCATTTTAACCCCTTCCTATGACTGGCAGAAAAAAAAGGGGGATATGTATATATAGGTACATATATTTTTTTATATAGGTTTATAATGACAAAAAAAGAATTCCTAAAAACCCTGCAGTTTCTCTCCCTCTCCAGCAGAAGAACAGCAGTGGGAGTTAGAGCACTAGAACCTTGTGAGGGTCAAAGTCAGAAGAGGGTCTCCTTTCTCCTTGGGGAGTTGGACCCTTTTTCTTTGCTATTATCTGACTCTTAAAGGAAAATTAGGAACGGCGAATCATTCTGAACTACTAAATCCTAGGTTCAGGATGATTTCCTTAATTCAGGTTTTTCATTTACATTTGCAGGGGGACTTTCTAGTCACCCTCGATACAATCTATGTTCTCAGTTCCTTAGCCATGGGCTGTTCTCAGGCTTCTTCCTGCCGATGTCCATGCCATTTAGACTGCCTCCAAAGTGTTCACAGATACTGGGTAAAAAACATGTTGTATCACCAGGTATCTGGTTAGGTGGGCCATTTACTCTAGAAGACAGGGAATCTCTGACTGCCCTCCTCAGAGGCTTGGCCACTCTTAGCCAACTCTACTGTAGTCTGTATCTCAAGACTAAGTCTGACATGTTTTTTCCTTCAGTCTTGGGGGTTTTCATCTACTAGGAAAAGTCCCCTAGCTCGCCAAAATTCGACAAGTCTTTGGGGGCAGTGCTCAACTCTTGGCAGGGGAAGGCTCCTTCCCCTGTATATAGTTCATAATTTGGTCACTGGAGTCTCAGGGGTCAGACTGCTAGAACGTCTCCTGAGTAGGCGATTCCTTCGTAAAGCTTGAACTTTCCTACAAGTTCTGGACTGTTGGTAGGAATCATTGAAACTCAGACCTCTTCCCCCAAAACTTTGGTTACAGAGGTTTCTTTCAAGGCCTGGACGCCTCCCTTCGGGGGTTCCCTCAGTGGAGCCTGGATGCTAAGAGATTCCTTCCTCCACATCAGTATCTGTAATCTCAGATTTCCTCCTTTAGGCCTTCACTTTTTTGGCCTAAGAGGTCAATTAGTTCAGATGAGAACAGATGATACACCTGCCTGGTATTACACCAATGAATTGTAAGGAAAGGATACCTAACTCTCCTCAATAGCTATGAGTTTTATCTCTAGCCTACTTCTTTGCATGTGCCTTAGTCTGTCATCCATCTCTCTCTGGCAAGGACAACACTTTGACAGTTTTTCTAAGAGGTATTAGTCAGGGCCACCACAAGTGGACCCTCAACACACGAGTCCTAGTCAAATTGTTCAGGAGGTTAGGGTAGGTCCATACCTGAATTTTCACCTCCAGTCTCAACCTCTACTTTTCCATGTCCTTGCAGGTCCCACTCTGGGGTCCTTCCAATGGAATTTTTCATTTTAGACTGGTCAGGGAAGTTTTCTCTATTCTTCCTCTATATTTTTTCTTTCTTATTTCTGCCTGGTTGCTAGTACTTTTCTAGCTAAGGTATCATCCAGTCACCACGTTCTTGGTGGCCCTGGATGGGGCAGAACAGTCCTGGTGTATTATCTTTTTATATTTTTCAGTCAAGCAATCTTTCAGGCTGCTATCGTTTCTTCTAGCTCCTGCCTCTCTTAGACAGGACTAGTGTGTTTTTTTTAACTTCCAGTCTCTCCTCCTCAGATCCTGGTTCTTGAGAGGCTTGAATCCCAGGACCTGCAAAGTCTATGGACAATCAAGAAATTTAGCACTAAAAAACCTTTGCTTCTTAGTGGAGGCAGTTCTTTTCCCTGGTATGATGCCAACAGCTTGGATTATTTTTCAATCCTTTTTCCTCTCCTTGCTGGATTATTTAGTTCATATCTAGATAGTTCTGTCTGATAAACAGAACTAGTATTGGCCCTAGTGTCTTGTTTCCTGTTTAAACATAAGGTTTTTTTTTTGTAATTATAGTAGGCTTTTAGGCCTCATTTTTGGGAGTACTCCTGGCATTTACTCTTCCCTTTTTTTCCATCAGGGAAGAGAAATTAGTAATTTCTCTGTCCGTTGTAAGGCATTTCTGCAAGGGGCCACCTCATTTCCAGCTCCTTTAAGCTATCAGGGTTTTTTCCCGTAAAACACAAACCTCTGCATAGCCAAGTTCAGGGAGTCGCTTTGAACCTTGGCGATTCTGACCTAAAGTAAGTAACATCGAAGACATCCCTTCTCTATATCAGATGGCTGTCAGAGTTTCAATTCCTTCATTCAGGCCTTATCCTCTCAGTCCCTTAAGGACAATTTAGTCCTCTGGACAGATAGGAAATTCCTTCTCAAAGTGTTCTATTATTTCCTCCTTAAACAATCATTTTCTCTGCCTGTATGGTTCTCTATCAAGTCCTGTCTAGGCGAGCTCAGGCTGCTCGGACTGAACATAAAATAGTTCCGCCAGTCTTTTTAGAGTGGTCTTAACAGTTCAGGTGCTGTCATTATCTTTTCTTCCTCTCCTGCATTTTAGCAGAGAAAGAGAAACCGGTGATCAAGAGTATTCTTTCCACAGGACTGTTTTTCCTACATTTCAGTTCTGTTATGGCAAGGCTGATGATCAGCCTCTCTCAGGCTTAGTGCCTATCTCCTTGAGAATGGCTGCCTCTTCGGCAGTGTCCATGGATATATCTTTACTAGAAGTGTGCAGAGCAGTTCATTTAAATTCAGTTCTCACTTTTGCTAAGCATTCTTGCTTAGATGTGTAGTCTGCTAGGATGCCAAATGTGGCAGGACAATACTTCAGAGCCTCTTCTCAACTAGGTTTCGGTACTCTCCTCCCAACTACATTGCTTTGAAGTCTGCACCTGTCAATACATGTTGAAGAATTCCTGGGGTGAGAAGAAAAAATTACTCACCGTAGTAATATTACTTCTTCCAGGGGATTCTTCAACATTATTGACACTCCCGCCCATCCTCCCCTAGAAACCTTTTCAGAAGGCTCTGTCTCGGGGTTTTTAGCAAATTTGCTGTCAGATATTCATTCATTAGATTCAAAGTCTTTTTCACAATTGTGATTTACATTGGATGGGATGTTTATTAATAATAGTGTTTTACCCTGTTGGGCACAGTCTTGCTTTTTTCAGCTCCGAAATTAGTTCTCAGGTCCCTCAGGCTGACTGCAGGCAGCACTCTACTTTAACTGCATTCTGATTTCCCAATGCCTTCCTCATTTGCATTGTCTCCTCCACTCTAGGGCAGCTGAACCCAGCTGGCATACTGCACCCGTTAATAATGTTGAAGAATACCCTGGAAGAAGTAATATTACTATGGTGAGTGATTTTTTCTTCTCAGAAGAACTGAAGTACATAGGAATGGTGCAATTATCCCCAACCTTGGTTTGCTTCAAAACCTAATCTACTCCTACTGCATACTTTCCGAACATTAGGAAACCCCCAAACAGCGCAGTCACTCATGATGCAATTATCTTCTCTCCCCCACATCATCATGAGTGGCTATATTGTTTTATAGCATTTCCAAGGCCAGGAAAGATGGAGTGGAATTGAAGCAAAGCATGTAAGCGAATGCATCTCTGTGTGGTAATACCAGTATGGTGGGAAGTCTGTTTTTTTACTTTTAAAAGGAAAAAAGAAATCAGAATTAAACTACCAGCTACATCAGCAATCTCTGCAGAATGTGAGCAATCGATGGGACACGTCACGCGGCCAACTGAATAAGATGCACTCCAGAGAAGCTCCGCTCACCCGACTGCTCAAATTAAGATAAAACCTCTTTATTTACAAAAAACTTCAACTCTGAATGCCATCAAGACTGCTGAGTACCAACTGCACTCTCAGGAAAGGGCTTTGGGACCGAGATGGAAGCAGATGTGAGACAGGTGGTGCCCTGCACACCCCGCCTGTCACGCCGGAAAAACAACCCAAGAAACCCAGGGCTAACCCTGCCTTTACAGGTCGTACTCAGTCAACCTCAAGCTCCCTTCCGGTAGCAGTGGCTTCAACCCCTCTTAGCTTGGAACAATTTCTCTCAGAATTCCAGCCATTCAGGGATGAAGTCAGCTCATTGGTATCTGAAGTAAAGTCGATATGTGAAGCACTGGATGAGACTACCAAGCTCACCACTAACAACGCAGCCCACATTTTCTCCATCAAGAAGCGGACCAAAAAAATGGAAGCCTCTGTCACCACTAATCACCAAACTATTAAGAGGTTGGAGAGTAAGAGCAAGGATTTGAAGGGGAGAAGCCGGCGCAACAACCTAGCTATAATCGGCATCCCAGAGAAAGAGGAAGGCACAGATGCCCTGTTATTCCTGCAAAAATTCTTGCTTAAAATAGCAGGCCCTTCCCCATTTGGGCCTGCCTAAACAATGGAAAGTGTTCACCGCACCTTAAGGCCTATATCTCCACCACTGGCCCAACCCAGACCCTTACTATGCCGACTTCTCAATTTCCAGGAGAAACAGCATATTCTACAAAAAGTAAGGGACTTACAGGAAGTTTTGTGGGAGGGGCAAAGGATTAGGATCACACAAGAGCTACCAACCACCATCAGGCAGCGCCAAGCTTTATTTCATCCTATTGTCTCCAAATGCATGGCCTCGGGCATAAAATTTTGTATGGTGAATCCAGCAAAATTTCAGGTTCACTTAGATGGATCATGTTCCTCCTTTGAAGAATTAGACCCTGCGATGGAATTCTTCAAGCAGAAGCGCCCCGCTCTATTCTCTGATCATTGAGATTATTCAGAAATACTCTGGCATTGCATTTTGTATAAGAGAGAATACCAAGCTGTTGTTTTTGGCTTTATGTTGTCTTAGCATCTTGCTGCCTGAGGTAAACTCTGTGTTTCTCCATTTATAACTTGTTTCAGGCTTCTATCCATACCTATCCCCGAATAACTCTCCTTTTGGTCAATTTAATGATGGAACTTTAGATATACTGCTGGAAGTCATGGTTCATGTTATCTTTGCAGGACTAGCAATGTGCAATTTTAAGTTAATAACTTTCCGAAGTTGATCATTTGGACATTGCTGGACACTTCCACAGCTTGGAGACCAAATCCAGCTATTGGAATCCCAAGGGATATTATTAATTTAATTTTTGGGGTGCTGAGCCTCGGGATCTCTTTAAAATCTAGTATTATTTACTCATTTAGTCCTTTTTTATGGAGGGATACACAGGCAACAAGAATTAGAAGCCTCTCACATAAACTGAAGAGGATGTTTACAAATTAGAGCCACAATTTGGTAATGCAAATCCGCTGGGGGCCTCAGTTTAAATGTTTACCACTCCATGGACTGGGTGAAGCTTACCTAATCCACAGGGTATTTTTTTTTTGGCACACTGATTCTGTTGCTTAATTCATGAGCAGAGCTCAAATTAACAAATGGCTTAGTGCTAAAGAGGTAAATTTGTCTGCTGCCCCTTCTTTCTCAAATCATTCTCTTGTGCCATCTTTTCCCCAGGGCCTCCCTTTGAGTATTTATAGTGAATCAGGTGCAGGTTAAATTGGCTCTAAGCTGCTAAAGTTAAGCAGCTGTTTTGTAACGGTTTTGTATCAGAAGTTAGTAATACAGATAGAATTATATACTAAGTTCTAGTAAACAAGATTATTTACTTGTTCATGGTTGGGTGAGCAGGGTGAGGGGAGGGTCTTCAGTCTGTTGATCATCACAGTCCAGTACAATGGGGGGGGGGAGTTCATATGGCCATTCAAAATACTACAAGAAACAAACTGGTCAATGGGGTATCATTACTTTTATTAGATTTCTGATTTTTGCCTATATGAGGGAGGGAAGTTTTGGGGGGATAATCAGGGGTATAAATGGGGATATGGAGAATGAACACCCACAAAGGAAATATCTCTCTTATTTTTATAGGGTAGGGGGGAAATGGTGCCACGGTAAAAACGCCATCTTACAAATTAGCTGGCTACTGTTCATATCCAGAAATTCTAGATGAATTTTACAGGTTCTGTTTCAAGTTTATGGTGCAACCATTCAGGTTTAGTACATGGAATGTTAAACGTACAAGACATCCTCTTAAACGTACGCGACTGCTCAAACATCTAAATAATATACAAAGTAATGTAATATTTTTGCAAGAAGTGCACCTCCTTCAAGCTGAAGAAAATTGTCTGAGGAGACAGCAGGTGGGACAGGCATTTGCTGTGGGAGACTCCAGAAATAGTAAAGAAGTTGCTATTCTCCTCACTAGGGCTTTTCCCTTTCAGTGTGAACAATGTATTAGAGATAAAGAGGGACGATATATTCTGATTATAGGCAAAAGTCACTCATATAAAATCTTACTGGACAGTGCATACGGCACGGCTTTTTCATGGAGCTACTCTCTGTCCTAACACTATTCCTCAATACTCCAATGGTCATCGGGGGGACTGGAATTTATCCTTCGACCCCAACTTGGAAAAATCACCGGGTTTTAGGACCAGAGGTCTATCCCTAGCCCAGAGGGCATGCAGAGACATGGTGGATCACTTAGGTCTTTGTGATCCTTGGAGAACTCTGCACCCTAACACAAGGGAATATACCTTTCATTCTAATCTACATGGCTCCGCCTCATGCCTTGATTATTTCTGGATGAGTAAATCTTTAGTTCAAGGGTTATTAGATAGTAGATTGGAACTGGGTATGGGTTCTGATCACTTCATAGTAACCTGTCTCCTTTCCTTCTCTTTAAACTGGGGAACAAGCAGGCAATGGAGACTTAATAACCAGTTACTAAAAGACAAGAAGGTCACAGACAGTATACTGTCTGCCCTTGACTCCTTTAAGGACTCTAATTGGGGGATCACACGCTCTCCCTCTATGGAATGGGGCATACTTAAATGCTTCTTAAGAGGCGAGTTTATAAAATGGGCTGCTACCAAAAAAAAGAGAGAAACTCAGGAAGTCAAAGCATTGTTAGACCAAATCAGAGAAAAAGAAAAAAAATGTCTAAAAATACATTGGACTCAGAGAAAGAGGCCCTTATAAGGTTACAGGACAAATACTTTGAACTTCTCAGAGAAAAGGCAGAATGGGCTATATTAAAATCCAAAGCCACCTACACCGAACAGGGGGAAAAAGCAGGATGGCTTTTAGCTCTCTGACTTAAAAAGATTGAAGCTTCTAAATGCATAGTGGTGACACAGAAGGATCCTCAAAGACCACCATTAACTCAGGTGAAGGACATTAATAAAGAGTTCGAGCTGTACTATAAACAATTATATGCACAGATGCCAAATCGCCAGTCTCAATCCAAGGTAGATTCTTACCTGGAGAATCTCCACCTTCCCACCCTTACACCCAGCCAGAAAGTAAAACTAATTGCCCCCTTAACAGAAGCAGACATAATCCAGATAATCAAAGATCTTCCTTCAGATAAGGCCCCTGGCCCAGATGGCTATTCCCCAAATTTTTACAAAAGAATTGCATCCCAATTAGCCCCTTGGCTGCTAGCAATATACTCCAGTATGCTGCAGGAGACAATATATGACCCAAGGATGTTTGAGGCCACTATTGTCATACTACCTAAATCCGGTAGAGATCTGACACAGGTTACCAATTACTGTCCCATATCTCTTCTCAACACAGATCTTAAGATACTCACTAAATTACTAGCCCTTAGGTTAGAGCAAGTATTTCCTTCCCTTATTAGTTCAGATCAAGTGGGCTTTATGAAAGGCAGGTCATCCATGGACCACATTCGTCACCTGTCGCATGTCTTCTCTACGTCCAGAGACTCTCCTCAAGGTGTAGCACTGGTCTCTCTGGATGCAGAGAAGGCTTTTGACTGAGTAGACTGGCAATTTCTGTTCAGGACTCTTCATAGGTTTTATTTTCCCCACCAAATTTATCTCATGGATACAATTATTATATTCCACTCCCACTGCATGAGTCTTGTAATGGGATTCTTTCTTCCAGTTTCCCTTAGAAGCTGGAACCGGACATGGATGCCCTTTATCCCCCCATTCAATCTTTATTTGGATCCCTTCATAGTTTCAATACAAAAATCTCTGGGGATACATGGCATACAATTGGGGTTGCTACATGCTAAAACTGCGGTTTATGCAGATGACATACTGCTTCATATAACAGAAATTAAACCCTCCGTACAATACTTGTTTGGTTTAATAATGGAATATCATTCCCTCTCCAACTACAAGTTAAACACGGAGAAATCCCTAATTTTCCCATTAAATTCTAAGGTACATAAACAGGAAGCACTGGAGCTGGGATTTCAGTGGGCCTCAAAATCTATAAAGTATCTAGGAATCCACCTTTCCACTAGTGTCACCCAGATGCGGAAACTTAATCTAGATAATTTGCACAAGCTAGTTCAGCAATACTTAAAAAGATGGCAAGACCTTCCTTTAACTCTATGGGGCCGAGTAAGCATAATAAAGATGAACCTTCTCCCATGTATATTTTACCCCCTGAATCTTCTAGATATATGGTTACCCAAAGCCTGGTTTAAACATATTCACAACAGCGTATCAACTTTATTCTGGAATGGAAAACCTCCAAGGCGTGCATATCACAAATTAGCAGCTCCCAAATCCCTACGTGGGCTAAAACTCCCATATTTTAATCTATATCACTGGGCCAGCCATCTAAGTAAATATTTATGCTGGTTCACACCCTCTATGCCAGTGGATCCACTAGACTATACCCCTACCTGGCTAATAATAGAAAAAGAGTTAATACTAGCAACCGGGAAAAAACCCTCAGCTCTGCTCTTCCTGAAATTTAAAGATCTTTCCCCTTCTCTCTGTCACAATCTGGTGGGTCATTCTGTTCGCACCCATATACAACTATGTGCTATATTAGGATACAACAACACACACGATCACCTCTCAACCAATATTTCAAAACCCAAATCTCAAATTGGGAGCAAAGTCAATTCCAGACAACTGGATCCCACTACCCAAAAACTGTGTAGTCAGAGACTTTCATAGTCTCAACCAAGAATGGTTAAAAACCACTGACATATTAGCTAAATTTGGCCTCGCCAACAAATTGCATTTCAGGTATTCCAGATCTGACATATGCTTATTGCCTATTTTGGAAGGAGTATCACCATGGAGGAACCACAGAACTGGATTACTGCAGGCAGATTGTTAACCCTAGCCCCACATGCTGTCTCCCCACTAAACACTTTGTTATACCCACTAGTATTCCCGAAAGTGGACGGCATACCTCATTACTGGAATTCTTTATATCTTAATGTTAATTCAAAGTGGCCCAAAATTTGGGAATCCTGTCATAAATGTATTACACAATGCAGACTACGATTACTGCAAATGCAGTTTTTTCATGACATGTATCTAACTCCTTATAAATTACATAAAATGGGTAGGGCAGAAACTCCCACATGCAACAGATGTATTAATGGTCCGGGTACCCTTTTCCATTTATTTTGGGAATGTTCTAAAATATCTCCATTGTGGGAGCTCACTAAATCTAAAATGGACCCACTGCTGGGATTGTATGACTACGTTACTCCTGAGGTGTGTCTGCTAGGGGACTTTACAGGCTTTCCACTTATGTCCAGAAACTATCACATGATGTTGATTGCCATGTTGGTTAAGAAAGTTGTGTTAAAACACTGGAAAGAATCTCTTCAGCCCTCTTATGCAGAATGGCTACAAGAGCTTCTCTATAACCTATGAATGGAAAAAATGATGGCCAGTCTCACTGACCGAATGGGCATCTATAAAAAGAGATGGGAAAAATGACGTCTTGTATTTATTATAAATTGAATGGTAGAATATTAACCAGCTATTCTATACCGATTTTAGATCTAGTTTATCTTACTCATTTTATGTACAGAATTAACTGACTGTTGGCACCTTGGAGGGAGGGAGGGAGGGAGGGTATAATAGTAAACAGGGAGGCGAGTGGCGGGGAGGAGAGGGAAGAAAAGGATGCTTTAGTTTTTGTTTTTGTTTTGTTTTGTTATGTTTTGTTAATTTAATCCCATGTCTGCAACCATTCTCTGTAAACCACTGCTGGTATATATTTATGTAAAATCAATAAAGTTTGAATTAAAAAAAAAAAGAATGTGAGCAATCATAACATGTGTTTTTACAGCTGCATGGGTGGAGCCCTGCAGGTTTTTTGGGATTACTAGGAGTGGGAAAAAGGGGACTAACAGGACATAATGACAATGGCCCCTTTCACATGGCAGGCTCGCAAAACATTTAGTGGTGCAGAGCAACTGCAACGTTACCTGTCTTGCTGTGTATAGGCAACCCGCACTGCATTGAAAAGGGATTGTTCTCTGTCTCTGCGTTCCCTGTTTTGGATGGTTTGTCATTTCATTTTATCATTTTGTGCTGGTTCCTGGTGCTATCTACAAACATGACAGTGGTCACTTCACTTAGCACAGAGCCTCTCGTGAGAGACTCCACCATGTTGCGAGATCCCAGTCCCCATATGTGTTCCTGAGGCTCGTGCAAGTTCTGTGCTCGTGTATCCACTTCTGCATCTGAGTTCAGCTAAATGTATCCTTAAGTAGTTAAAATTAAGCTGAACTTGGGGAAACCTGTTTCTTATTGGAAATGAGGGCCAAAAACTACATTAAAACTGCTCCACTTACAATGGCGCGGTTCCTAACTGCTCACTCCGCTCTGTCAGTGCCGTCATGGTCTACTTCTACACTCATACTATGTGCAATTATTTGGAGCTAACCCAGCATTTCTGCTGTCTTTTCTGCTGGCCGAGAGCCTGAGACTTGTAGTTGGGGGGGGTGCCGGTGAGTTCTTTGCCAGCATTTCTCCACCCGAGTTCAGCTAAATATTTCCTTAGGTAGTAAAAATTAAGCTGACCTCAGGAAACCTGTTACGTTTTGGAAATGAGGGCCAAAAACTACATTAAAACTGCTCCAAAAGTGGAGCCATGATACTGGGCATGCTCTAATGCATATTCATATTCATATCCATACCCATATCCATTGGGATATGAATATGCATTTGTGTATGCCCAGTATCATAAGGCTCCAACATTGGAGCAGTTTTATGTATTTTGGCCCTCGTTTCCAAAAAGTAACAGGTTTCACGAGGTCAGCTTAATTTTTACTACCTAAGGAAATATTCAGCTGAACTCCGTTGGAAAAATGCTGGCAAATAACTCACCGGCACCAGTCAAGTAACTCTCGAACCACTTTAGAGCGTGGCAGTCAAGGCCTAAGTTGCACAGCTTAGTGAGTAGGAGATTGTAGTGGACCAGATTGAAGGTCTTGGAGAGGTCAACAAAGACTGCACCAGTAGGGGTGTCCTTGTCCATGTCTTGGAGTACGTCTGTTGCAAGTTTGGTCTGTGCCGTGTCTGTCCCATGTCCGGTTCTGAAACCGTGTTAGGAGGGTGCCAGGATTTTATGGGCCTCCAGGTAGTCGCGGAGTTGCCCATAGATCAGTTTTTCCTGGATTTTTGACAGGATGCAGAGTAGGGTGATTGGTCTATAGTTGCCAATAGACTCCAGGCGGCTGCCCTTGTAGATCGGGACCATGTGGGCCTGTTTCCACTGTGTAGGGACAGCGCCCTCTTTCACGGAGCAGTTGATGAACCAGGATAGGGGTCTGGCTAGGGCTGGGGCCCCATCCTTTAGCAACTTAGGATGAATCCCGTCGGGTCCCCTTCGAGCTAGAGATTTTTAGGGTTTTAAGTTGTGATAGTACCTCCTTTGGTTTGATCAGTCTTAGATGAAAGGATGGGCGATCGAGGTTAGGGGAACCCATGTGTTTGGGTCAGTGATGAGGCTGGGTAAGCCAGCCTTGTATGAGTCTAGGTTAGTAAACTAGTTGTTTAAGGAGGTGGCAATTAAAAGGTCATCTTGAGTTAGTTGCCCATTGACCTCGATGGGGCCTGGTTCAGGCTTGCCATTCCCCTTTACCAGTTTGTTGATGTGAGCCCAGAAAAGTCTGGGGTTCCCTAGGTTGTTTTTCTGAAGGTGTGTGACATACTCTCTTTTTGCTTTTTTTATGGCCAATTTGCATTGATTCGTGAGGGTTTTGTATGTCACGAGGTCGCCCTGTAGGGAGGAGTGTTTGAACCTTACCCAAGCCTTGTCACGGTGCTTCATAAGGGCCTTTAGAGGTGGGGTAATCCATTTGTAGCAGCTGCCCTTAACACAAAGTTTTTTCATTGGGGCAAGGAGGTTAGCTGCCGTATTAAGCGTCCTCTGGAAGAAGGTCACGGCCTCATCCAGGGTAGGGAGTCTCTTGGTCGGGCTCCAGTCTAGGTTGGTTAGATGATCGGAGAATTGTTTGGGTGTGTAGTGGATGTAATCCCGCATGGCCAGAATATGAGGTGGCACTTTGGGCACCCTATTCTTCCAGATACAGAAGATAGAAGAATGGTCACTCAGTGCGTCGGTCATGATTCCTGCAGACTGTATATTGCAGCGGTTAGTCACTAGAGCCCAGTCAAGGGTAGAGTGATTCCCTGTTTTGTGGTTCAGTCTGGTGGGTTCGGAGGTTACCTGTACTAGGTTTGCCTCCTGTATCAGACCCGAGACGGAGTGGGTGGAGTCCTGGGCCCAGTTCAGGTTGAAGTCTCCCAGTATGAGGTGTTCAGTGGCGACGTGTTTGACAGTGTCCTGAAGGAATGCCTCCAGGGATTGAGGGGCATTCTTAGGGGGGTTGTATACGCATCCTATGGTGAGGTGCTTACAGTAGCCCAGGGTGATGCATACGAAGATTGACTCTTTAAGAGGTTTTGTAGAATTCCTTTGCTAATTGAAGCAAGCAAACTCCTGTGTTCATTTGAGCTGAGTAATAAATATGTCACTTAGTCAGCCTTTCTCAACAAAGGAATCTCCTAAAAAGATTTACACTGTTTTTTTTAACCTCTTAAGACACTATCTGATTAGCATTGTCTCAGACAGAGTTTACTATAGCAGAAGACATTTGTTTCTTTAATCCCCAAGACATTTACAGAACTGTCATCTTTTGTTACTAAGAGACATGCAAAAGAGTGAATACAAAAACCAAAACTGTTGCTGTCACCCTTGTGTTCAGAGAATTTGGATGTGGTGTGGGGCAGGAGAATGGAAATGAAAGGAGTGGTAGTCATGCAGTAACGAAGGGGAACCAAAAGTGTTTCTGCTTGTGGCACTGTAACATCTGAAACTGGCCTTCATCTAAAGACATGAGCTGAGTAAAGGCACAGCACTGAAGTGACACGAGCTTCCACTCAGATGATGTTACTGTGTTCCAGAATGGATCAGTAATTAGAAACAAGCATTTGTTTATGAATGTTGAATATTTTTCATGTACTAGTTGATAGTGTTGTTATTTTATTCACCCAGGATCCTGCAAGGATGAAGTAGCAGACCTAGAACATCAGATCAAATCCTACGACACACTGCATCTACTGATAGCGAGTCAGTGTAGCATATTAGTGGTTAGAGCACTGGTTTAGAGACTGAGGCTGTAGGTTTGAGTCCCACTAGAAGCAAACATTTACTGTGTGACCAAGTCACTTAACTTCTCTGTGCTGCAGGCTACCCGGCTGTATACAGGGTAAGAAGCAGGACCCCACTGGAAACAAAATGCTGCATCTCAGCTGGCTACTCCGGGTAAATGACTTGTAATGCAGGACCTCACTGGAAACAAGATGTTGCATCTCAGTTGGGCTATCCTGGACAAATAAATTTTAATGCAAGACCAAACAGAAAACGAAATGCTACATCCCAGCTGGGATTTCCTGGGTAAATAAACTGTAATGCAGGAACCCATGGGAAATGAGATGATGCATCTCAGCTGGGCTATCATGGGTAAATAAATTGTAATGCAGGACCCCACTGGAAACAAGATGATGCATCTCAGCTGGGCTATCATGGGTAAAAAAATTGTAATGCAGGACCCCACTGGAAACAAGATGATGCATCTCAGCTGGGCTATCATAGGTAAATAAATTGTAATGCAGGACCCCACCAGAAACTAGATGCTGCATCTCAGCTGAGCTATCCTGAGAAAATAAACTGTAATGCAGGACTCCACAGGAAACGAGATACTGCATCTCCTCTGAGCTATCCTGGGTAATTGTACTGCAGGACCTAACTGGAAATGAGATGTTGCATCTCAGCTGGGTTGTCCCAGGTAAATAAATTGTAATTCAGGACCACAATGGAAATGAGATGCTGCATTTCTGCTTGGCTATCCTGTGTAAGTAAATTGTAATTCAGGACCCCACAGGAATTAATATGCTGCATTTCAGCTGGACTATTCTGGGTGTATAAACTGTAATGTTGGATACCACTGGAAACAAGATGTTGCATCTTTTTTTTTTTTTTCTTATTTAAGATTTGATGACCGGGAAAGGCACATTGAGCCGAGGCGCATTTCCAGGTGCGACCCGGGTACAGTTTGTACAGAGAGAACAATAGATTGAGGAATACAGACAGCTTGCACAACATTTTTACAAATAATTAAAATACACTGATTCGGTGGATTAAACAGCAAAAACTGCATGTGGGGTGGGGAAGGGAGATGAGGTCAACTAGGACTAAGCAGCTGGGGTAGGTGGGTGGGGACTGTGTGGTGCATCGGCTGCGTGCTGGGACCATTTGAGCATTTAGGGCAGTGCAGGGCAGGTTGGAGCCTGATGAGCCGAGTAAAGGCAGAACAAGAAGGGGCCAGGCGAAGGTTGGGAAGGAGGTTATTCCAGAGAAGGGGGAGGCGGTATGAGAAGGCAGCTTGGCCGGTAAGAGATTGAGGGCAAGGGAGGTAGAAAGTGCGCGGGTCCCTGTGGTGGAGAGGGTAGCTGAGGGAGGAGGCTGGGGTGAAGCGGGAGGTGAGGTGGGGGAAGGACCCATACCAGTATTTAGCTAGGAAGGAGGCACCGTGAATGGTTCACCTATGGGAGAACGGAGCCAGGGAGAGGGGAGAGTAGAGCTGGCAGTGATGAGTGAGTGAATGAAGTAGGCGGTAGAAGCAGCAGAAGGAATTGAGAAGGATGTCAAGTCTGAGAGAGGAAGATGGGTCGTACCATAGACTATGTTGGCATAGTCAATAACTGGCAAGATAGTTTTACATACAAGCTCACACCGGGTGGGGGATTGGTTGGCTCGATTTGTGGCAATAGAGGATGGCAAGTTTAGGCCGGAGTGTGGTGCAGATCGTCTCGATGTGAGTGGAGAAACTAAGGTGGCTGTCCAGCAAAACTCCCAGGTATTTGAAGGCTGAGAGACTTGCTCCAGGGAAGAGTCATCCATGGTGGTGATAACAGGGGAAGGCTGGGAGGGTGGCCAGCTTCTGTCTGGAACCAAAGACCATTGTGACCATTTTTTTTGCATTTAGTGTGAGCTGGTTCTCAAGGAACCAGGACTGGACTCTATCAAAATCGTTTTGGAGAGTAGGGAGGACACTGTCATAGGAGGGGTCCGAGGCAAAGATGAAAGTGTCATCTGCATAAAGATGCATGTTTGAGGCAAGGCAGGAAGAGGGAAGGTCATTTATGAAGAGAGAGAGAGGAGAGAAAGGAGGGGGCCAAGAATACAGCCTTGGGGGATGTTAGATATGATATGAAGAGGAGAGGAGAGAGTGTCGCCCACTTGAACTGACTGTTGCCTGTTGTGGCGGTATGAGTGGAACCAGGCGATGGCAGGTTGGGCGACACCAAAAGAGCTACATTTGCTGAGTAGAAGCAGGTGGGAGACAGAGTCGAATGCTTTAGCCAGGTCTATGAACATGGCAGCTGTGACTTGGCTATTGTCCACGGCTGTGAGGATGGAATCGGTTACGCTTAGAAGGGTGGTGATGGTGGAGTGGTGTTTTCGGAAGCCAGACTGAATTGGTGATAGGTAGTTGTTGGAAGAGAGAAAGTCAGACAGTTTGGTCAGAATGAGGGACTCCTGGACTTTGACAAGGGAGGGGAGGGGAGGAGCGAGATAGGCCTATAGTTTCCCGGCTGGGAGAGGTCACCACCTTTGTGAAGAGGGATGATTTTGGCCAATTTTCAGGATTTAGGAACTGTAGCTGTGTTCATGGAAAGGTTCAGAATGTGAGTCAGGGGAGCAGCAATGGCTGCAGCAGAGATACGGAGCACTTTGGGGTGGATTCCGTTGGGGCTAGATTTGGATGAGTTAAGGGAGTAGAGTGTGTTGTAAACCTCCAGAGGTGTGATGGGAGGAAAGAGGAAGCTGAGGTCAGGGGGAGGATTGATAACCCATGCTGGGGAGGGAGGGGTGGAATTGGGTAAGGCACAGGAGATAAAAAACTTGTTGACTAGCTCAGCCATGGAGGCAGGATCCGAGACAGTTTTACCGTCTATAGTAAGGGTCAGGCAAGCCTGTTTAGTGGGGGGGGGGGGTCAAGAAGGGAGTAGATCAGCTTCCAGAAAGATGTGTTGGGGTTCTGGAATTGATAGAATTACGCTTTAAAATAGGAAGATTTTGATTGCTGGGTGGTCTTAGTGCATTTGTTTCTGAGGTACTTATAAGACTGAAGATAGCTTGCTGTGTGGGAAGCTTTATAAAGTCACCATGTTTTGTCCCTGGAATGACACAAGCGATAAGGTTGGCTGTGATCCAGGGGTGGTGGAGGTGTTTTACCCTTCTTTTCCTTAGGGGAGCATGCATGTCCCTGATTCTCTGGAATAGACTGCATAACTGAGATAGGGCAACATCCACATCTGACGTGGACAGGATGGGTAGCCAGTCTGCGTGAGCAAGGTCTTGGAGTAAGGCAGTGATGTTGAGGTTGTGAAGGCAGCGGGACCAGATGAATTTGGGAGGGGAGAGTGGTGAGTGGATTTTGCGGACACAATAAGTGATACAGTGGTCAGTGAGGGCATCAGAGAAAACACCTGAGGCGGAGATACGGTGGGGATGGGAAGATAAAGCCAATCCAAAAGGGTGTGATTTTGGGACTGGTGGTTTAGGCAAGTGGGTTCACTGATTAGACAGGAGAGATTTAGGGATTCAAGCCTTAGGATGGAGGGTTTAGCAGAGAGGGAGAGCCAGTCGAGATTGAAATCGCCAAGTAGTACGAGCTCATCATTGGATGTCTTGGTGGAGACTGAAGAGATGGCCTTGATGACAGAGTCGGGCGAGGACTTTGGTGGGGCATATAGGGCCCCAATGTAGAGGGGGGTGGAGGAGGGGAAGGAGAGGTGCGCCACAATTGATTCATGGGAAGATGGGCAGGATTCAGTGAAGATGATGGAACACAAGAAGGAATGCCTAACGTATAGTGCCACGCCTCTGACTTGCTTGCCTCAGTCCTGACGGAATAAGTTGTAGTCAGGAATAGCGAGAGAGGAGTTAGGGATTTGGGAGGTTAGCCAGGATTCCATAATGCAGAGTATATCAGGGTAGTACTGGGTGACCCAGACTGCTAGGGCATCCATTTTGGGGAGAAGACTCCTGGCGTTGAGATGGAAAATGCGGAGGCCCTTGGGGAGTGAGTTATGGGCTAAGGTAGGGGGCGATCTGGTAGAGGTGGAGAATGAGGTGGAGGAATGCCTGGGCATAGAAGGGCCAGGGTTGGGATGTATGTCGCCTGCAAGAAATAAGAGGATAGCGGAGTATGTCTCTTGAGCGGGGAATTATTCGGGACATGCAGACAGCACTTGGGGGTGGCACGTGGAGGTTCGGGCATCGGTTTAGTGCCTCCAGGTTGAGGAGGTAGGAGTGAAGCAGAGAAGGGTGGGTGGAAGGAAGGGGTAGAAACGGGTGGATGGAGGAGGAGAGCAGGGGCGAAAGGGAGGGGAGAGGGTTGCAGATTAAGCATTGGGGTTGGGGTGTACGGGGGTAGGAGTGGGTGGTTCCTGTAAGAAGGGGCAGAGCTATCCTGGGTAAATAAGTTGTAATGTAGGACCCTACTGCAAAACAAGGTGCTGCAACTCAGCAGGGATATCCTGGGTAAATAAGGTGTAATTGCAGTGCCCCTCTGGAAATTAGAGGTTGCATCTCAGCTGGGCTATCCTGGGTAAATAAACTGTAGTGCAGGATCCCCCTGGAAATGAGGTGGTGCATCTCAGCTGGGCTGTCCTGGGCAAATAAATTGTAATGCAGGGCTTCACCGGAAACAAGATACTTCATCTCAGCTTGGCTATCCTGAGTAAATAACTTGTAATGAAGGTCCCGGGGAAATGAGATGCTGCATCTCAGCTGGGCTATCCTGTGTACATAAATTGTATGCAGGACCCCAGTGGAAACAAGATGCTGCATCTCAGCTGGGCTATCCTGTGTTATTGTAATGCAGGATCCCACTGGAAACAAGAACCTGCATCTCAGCTGGGTAACCTGGGTAAATAATTGTGTAAATATATTAGTCAGTGTGTGTGTGTGTGTGTGTGTGTGTATGTGTGTATATCACAATAATTAAAAAATGCAGTTAGATGGCTCAGTGGTTTCTGCAAAAGTTGCTAGTTTACCCATTTCTCACTACCCACAATACCATAACTTTCCAGTTGTATTGGTTCTTACTAGAGTTTGTTTAACCTAGGTATGATCTGAGGTCCAAGGGAGATGACAGTGTCCCTGTAAGAGTTTTTTTTTTGGGTGGGGGGAGCTGGTTCATATTTAGACTTGTTGAACTTACATAAAATGCATTAAAAGGATTCTGTAGAATGAGAGGGATATACCTAGCCCCTTACATAACCATAAAGAAGCAATTTTTTTAGGCTATGAAACATTGCTGGTATGTCTTATAAAAGGAAAGAGGTTTACATCCCTCTGAATAAAAAAGTTTGAATTTAAAGTGCAGGACTGAATTGTTGTTTTGTGATTGGGTGAGTGGGCCTTTTTTTTCTAGAGATCTACAACATAGTTATAGTTTCAGCTGCAGCTGGATGGGGCAAAGCACTTTTTGGTATTGCCTCAGTAGGAAGGGGGGATAGGCTGGCGCTGAGAATGGAGGAAAGTCGCTACTGACACAAAGGAAAATCTGAATGCAGACAGTTCAGTTTTTATTAGCATAACTAGAAAAAAATATCTGAAAAAAGTAAGGCTTTTATCACTGTGCCACATAATAAGCTTCTGGATAGCAAACACCTGTGTAGTAAACACAAGGCATACACAAGATGGATTGCTGAAGAACTGGCTTGGGACAGGAAGAAGAGGTTTGTGGTTGAAGGGTACTATGAGTACAGAGGGGCACTCAGCGGCAGCCCTCTGCAATCAGTGCTGGTGGGACAACTGCTTTTAATTATTTTCTTCAATGATCTGGAAACTGAAGTCTCCTGTAGATTGCTGTGGCTGAGAAGGACATGAACTGCATCACACAGTTCCAAAATGGCACGTAACACTAGAGTGTGAATCAGACCCCCTTCCAAAGGTTACTAATAGGTCAGTAAGGATGTACAGTAACAATAACAAAACTGGAACCAATACTTAAAAAACAGCTTCTCCGCTGGCCCAGTGGCACAGAGGGCTGAGGCGCTGGACGTCTCACCTCGCGGCACGCCAGCAACCCGGGTTCGGGAGCGAGCCTGGGTAGATCCGTTGGTTGGCACTGGCAGAGGGAGAGGTGAGCTAGATGAAGTAGCCAATAGGCAGTTCTCCTCTCCCGGGAGGTGAGGTAGTATCCTCACTCAAGGCTGCCCCTGGTGTGAGCTAGGAGGCTGCGAGCAGGGTGCTGGCAGTTGGCCAATGGGGTGGGAAGAAGGGGTCATCACTGGGCTAAGGCACGTATGCTGCGCCTGTCGCCAGATGCGACCTTCTCCTGGGGGGCCTTGGGATAAATGGGGAGAAAATGGTGGACGAAAAAACTCCGGTGGCAGGATGATGACCAACTCTCCGCGGGCACCGCTCCCAGACCGGATGTAAGGTAAGTCCCTGTAATTCCGGGAGACAGAGCTGGGGGAGCCGGTTAGATGGGGCCATTCAGGGAGGTGCACAAATAAATAGAATTAAAAAAAAAAAAAAAAGCTTCTACTGGGAAAAATGAGTTCTAGGTTCAGCCTAGTCCTTCTTTATATTTTCTGATTACATTTAGCTGTCCTGAGTGGTCGGCCAACTCCCTTTATGACTACAAACTTCCGAAGAGCCTGAACAAGCTGGATCATACCTCTCAGTAGTCCCCAATTTTCAGGGAAATCCCTGATTGTGCCTCAAACTTTTCCTCTTTCCCTTTGCAAACATATGTCTCTGTGATCAAACAGTGGGGATTATAGCATTTGGTGCAGGGATATCCACCAATAAAGGTGGAGTGGCCATCCTAATTAACAAAAATACTACTTTTAAATTAGAACAAGAAATATGGGATGCTAATGGACGTTATATGCTACTTAAGGGGCTCCTGGCTTCACAACAAGTATTGCTGGGCTCGGTATATGGTCCGAATCTAGATTCCCCCCAATTTTTTACGCATCTCCTTAGCCTGGTAATTTCTAACCTGTCTAAGATGATTGTACTTGGAGGGGACTGGAATATTACACCCCAGTTGCAGTTAGACAGATCTGACAATAAGAGGTCTGGTTTGTCACCAGCCCAAAGGGCACTTAAGGATCTCATGGAGGGAGTGGGTCTGATAGATGTGTGGAGAGTCCTGAATACCGATTCTCGAGAATTCACCTTCTTCTCTGCTCCACACAGAACATGCTCAAGGACTGATTCTTTTTTAATCAGTTCACATGCCCTTTCTAAAATCACTGATGCATGTATTCATACTCATGTAATATCAGGTCACTCTCCAGTCTCTCTCACTTATTTAGTAGGACCTGGAACACAGAGAGATTTTCTCTGGTGTTTTAATAACCAGCTCCTTCATGATTCATATACTTGTGGTCACCTTAAAAACTTAATTTCCCACTTTTTAAGTTCTAATATTGGTTCGGTCACTAAAATGGACATTGTTTGGGCAGCTTTAAAATGCACCTTAAGAGGGGAATGTATCCGGTTATCAACCACCAGACTTAAAAAGTTCAAAGCCCAAATTCAGAATCTCCTAGAGTCTATCAAGGTCATCGAACAAAATATTAGCTGTCGATTGGTTGAAGCAGATTGGGTTCAATTACATAAACTGCAGGCCCAATGCTCAGCCCTTATTTTCACAAAAGGCTGAGCTGGCTCTCAAGAGAACCAAACTCAAGTATTTGGAATCTGGAGATAGAGCAGGTAAACTGCTTGCCATCTGGCTTAAACAGATGGACACCACTAGATTTATAGCTGCACTACGTACTGCTCAGGAGGGCCCAATCACCAAGGACCCAAAGGTAATTGCCTTCAGTTTTCGCCAATATTTCCAAGCCCTATATGCAATTCCATTAACAGGAAAATTAGCACCGGAAGCGGTTGAGAGGTATTTAGATTCGGTCACTCTCCCCAAGCTTTGGCCGGATGACTCCTCTCTCCTAGAACTTTCCATCTGGGAATGGGAAGTTAAGCAGGCAATTGCACAGCTCTCCCCTGATAAGTCTCCAGGACCAGATGGCCTTTCAACTTATCTATACAAAGCCTTTGCTACAGAGCTTATACCCTTGTTAACAAAGGTCTTCAACGTTTGGTATACAGAGGGCTTCTCTGAAAACAGCTTTCTTGAGGCACTCGTTACCTTAATTTCTAAGCCAGATCAGGACCCTTTGTGTCCTGAAAATTACCGTCCCATTTCATTATTAAATGTTGACATAAAAATATTAGCTAAAGTATTATCGAATCGTCTTGGGCCCCTGATGGGTAGGCTCATTAGTGATGAACAGGTTGATTTTATGGCTGGTAGATCCTCTACTGACCACATGCGTAGACTACTACATTTAATAGCTCATATGAAAAACTCAGATACGCCAGCTGCTCTCCTTATGCTAGACGCAGAGAAATCTTTTGACTGGGTTTCCTGGGATTTTCTTTTTGCTACCCTGTCACATTTTGGTTTTTCCAGGGGGTTTATAAACTGTGTCAAATTATTATATACTTCCCCAACAGCCCATATCTGGTGCAATGGGGTCCTCTCTAATTCATTTCCTCTATTCCGTGGCACCAGACAGGACTGCCCTCTTTCTCCTCTTCTTTTTAATCTCTATTTGGAGCCTTTGATTAGAAGATTATTATCTTCCCATGGCATCCAGGGTATCTCAATTTTTTAACAAACAACATCTTGTTTCAGCTTATGCTGATGATTTATTATTACATGTTGAGAATCCTGCTGCCAGTATACAAGTTTTGCTACAAGAAATTGAACAATTTTCAAGAGTATCCTATTACAAACTTAATATCTCTAAAACTAAACTCTTTCCTCTAAATGGGAGATGTTTGTTGAGTGATACAAGAGATCATGGCTTGAATTGGGAACCTAACTCCCTGACATATTTGGGCATTAAGGTCTCGAGAGATATGGCTATAATGGTACGGGAAAACTTCACCAAATTATTAAGTGCTATAAAAGTTGATGTGGAGAGATGAGGGATGTTACCTATATCTCTTTGGGCCAGAATTCACACTGTCAAAATGAATGTGCTACCTCGGATTCTTTATCCTCTGAATATGCTAGGGTTTTATTTGTCTAAATCTTGGTTTTCTAAGTTACAAAAATTAATAAATCAATTCATATAAAAGGGGACGGGAGTTAGAAGAGCCTACTCAAAACTCACAGTCTCAAAAATACGAGGGGGGTCTTTCCCTCCCTGCCTTTTTCAAATATTATGCGGCTGTTCATATTAGTAAATTGGCATATTGGGTTCGTTCATCAAACACAACAGATCCTGTTTTATACTTGCTCCTCTGGATGGCAATTGAGGAAGTCCTGGTAGCTAAGTGTGCCTGTGCCCTTCCAGCTCTAGTTTATACTTCTCCAAAATCAATTCCTAAAATACTGAGAAACACTCCTATTGGCTAGTCTCTCAAAGCTTTACATCAAATCCAGAACTCTCGGAGTATAGACTGGCATAAATCTTTGAATCAGCCTATGGTGTATAATCCACATTTTCAAGTTCAAAATGCTTCTATTTCTTCCATATTCTGGGCCCCATTAGTAGGGCTTAGATTAGAAGATATAGCCCCACAAGGTAGAGTCTTATCCTATCCACAATTTTCTCATAATACTCCCGCGGCCAGAGGGAACACTTTTAAATATTGGCAAATTAGACAAACTGTGATTGCCTTTTTGCGAAAACCAGTGGATGTAGAGCCTCCCAAGATGGAATTATCTTTTCTCTTAAACAGAGCTGACCAACCACACTCTGTGTCTAGGGTATATCAAGAACTATAATTATTGGACCCAGGATTGCCTCAGGGAATCTGTTATTATTGGGTTCAGAAATTGTCCCTCAAAGATGAACAGACTTTCTGGCAATAAATTTGGTGTAATACATATGTTTATAAAACAGGATAGACTCAGGCTGCAGCAATACAATATCATGCACAATCTTTATATAATAACTGGCATGTCCTTTTTCCCATTGGGAAACCGTGGTGTAATTTGCCATTATAAAGGAGCGTTTATAATGGCGAACACGCGCCCAGTTTCCCTCGCACTGCGCAGGCACCCTCACCTCTGACACTCTTCCTCCCAGCCACTGTCCGCCTCATCTTTCCCAGTCTGGACCACTACTCTTAACTCCGGTAAGTGCTGGCACACAGAAATGGCTCAAAATGAGGGGAATACCCTCAAAATGAAATAAAAAAAAATAAAATAAAAAGCGAGCGACCGACAAACGTAGAGCACGTGCTGACAGCTAAGCAGACTGCCACGGTCACACAACAATGTCTTTTTTTATTTTATATAGTTGCTGTGGGGGAAAAGGACACCCTGGCAATTATATAAAATAAAGTATAGCTCTGGATGTGTGTAAACTCAAATTTACACACACCCTCGGGGTTAGATGCTATGCATAAACCCCTTGGGTGTGTGTAAATTCTCGTTACACACCCAGACCCATACTTTATTCTCTATTTTACTCTGGTTAAACTTAATAGGATTGGTAAGCTTACCTCTTCACAGTGTCATAGATATAAAGATGATTATGGGGATCTTTATCACATGATATGGGAATGTCCAAAGATCCAGATATTCTGGAAAGCCATACAAACTTCATTAGACCCCCATTTCGGATTGGACCCTTTCTTTATCCCCGAAGTTTGTCTAATTAATCACTTCTCTTTAGAGATGATTAGACAATGGAAGGCCTACATGGCTCTCGTATCGGCTGTAGCCAAGTTGATAATCATGAAACACTGGATAGATGATTCCATTCCCTCGATTCTTGAGTGGCATAGAGAAATTCTGCTGGCCTTGCAACTTGAACAACACACAGCTAAGATGAATAATAGGCTGCAATCTTATTTTACCAAATGGGGTTCCTTGGACACTATGCTTGCAATATGGAAACCTTAAAGAAAGCCACAGTATGGGTTAATTG
Source organism: Neoceratodus forsteri (assembly GCA_016271365.2). Taxonomy (NCBI): domain Eukaryota; kingdom Metazoa; phylum Chordata; order Ceratodontiformes; family Ceratodontidae; genus Neoceratodus; species Neoceratodus forsteri. The sequence goes on from JADMNL010000028.1 coordinate 151,965,772, forward strand.
TGAATGGTTCTTGCCCTTACCATGTTTTCTACTTTTTCTTACTATTACCTTTTTGGTTCTCTCTGCTTGGGTCTAGGGGGTTGGGGTATGGGGACTGGGTTTGGAATTGTGTGTAAAACTTTAAAGAATGCCTTGTAATGCCTGATACTGTGGATAATGTAGCCTCAATGTTAAATGTTTATCTTGGTTTTGTGATACGAGGCTCATCTGTCACTTTTAATATCTTTGTATTGTAGTATTATGAATAAAGCATATTGAATTAAAAAAACAGTGGGGATTATAGGCAAAAAATAATGTCACAAATTAGAGCTATGGACTTTTTCTTCTGCAGAAAATGCATATTATACTAACACATTTTTTCTACTAGCTTTCTGAGTGGATACCACCAATTTTTAAGATGCGCCCCTGATTTGGGTTTTTGTCCCTGTTTTTTAAGCCTTGTCCCTGATTTGAGGCAGGAGGCTAAGAAGGATGAGCTGGGGGACTTGTTGGACTCTTGGTGTCTCAAATTCAATGTAGTGACCTTCAAGTTCCTGAAGGGAATAAACAAGGGGAACTACGGAACTATTTAGCAGATTTACAGAGTCAAGAACCTGAGGTTACGAGTGGAAACTGGTGGTGGTGGTGGGGGGTTAAGGTTTAAGAGGGATGTGAGGAAGTTCTATTTTATGTAAACAGAAACAGTCCACCAGAGGAGATGGTGGGTGCCAAGACCGTCAATGTTTTCAAGCACTGATGAGCAGAGTGAAGAGTTTGGTGGTTGCTCAGGTCAGTAGCAATAGGGAGGGGTGGAGTGGGATGGACCAGGAGGGAAAAATCCTGTATGAACAATAGGTCTCAGCGCTACTAGGGAACTCTGGGCAGATTAGATGGACCTTTTGTTTTTTTCTGCCACCACTGTCTATGTGTCTCTGTTTGTAGCCAAATACAAGGTGTTACACATGGGGTAAGTAGTAGAGGTAGGACCTATACATAGTCTGGGGCTTCTCTTGCTTCCTCGGTAGAGAAAAAGGAGGAAAAGGACCTGGGGGTCATGATAAACAACATAGAAATCTAGAATTTGATGGCGAATAAGAACCACGTGGCTCACCCAGTCTGCCCATTTTCCCCTACCTACAGTGTCACTGCAGACCCTACTTGATCTCTGCCCCCACCACCTTTCCACTATGATCCCCTTATGCCAATTCCATGCATTCCTGAATCTCACCACTGTTTTTGCCTCCACCATCTCCACTGGAAGACTTTTTCAGGCATCCACCGCTCTTTCTGTGAAGAAGTACTTCTTCACATTTCTCCTGAATCTACCTCCCTCCAGTTTCATGGCATGTACCCATGTTCTTGGGTATCTTTTTTTTCTGAAAAATACTCCCCTCATGTATCTTATTAATTCTTGTCAGGTATTTAGAGATATCAGTCATAGAAACATAGAAATATAGAAGTTGATGGCAGATAAGGACCACAAGGCCCATCCAGTCTGCCCATTTCTTTTTCTACCTTATAAATGTGCCATTGTCCTTCACTGTCAGTGGTCTATCTATTCATACTCATCTGTATTACTCCCTTATGCCTATCCCATGCCTGTTTGAAGCCCTGCACTGTATTCATAGCCACCACTTCCTGAGGTAGGCCGTTCCATGCATCCACCACCCTTTCTGTGAAAAAGAACTTCTTCACATTACCCCTTAATCTGCCTCCCTTTAATCTCATGCTGTGTCCTCTTGTCCTGCTATTTTTCTTATACTGAAACATGTTAGACTCTTTCACCTTGTTAATGCCCTTAAGGTGTTTGAATGTTTCAATCATATCACCTCTCTCATTCCTTTGCTCTATGGTATACATATTGAGCTCCGTTAATCTGTTCTCATGTGTCTTTTGATGCAGTCCCTGCACCATTTTGGTTGCCCTTCCCTGGACTGCCTCAATTTGGTTAATGTCCTTGTGAAGGTGTGGCCTCCAGTACTGCACGCAGTACTCCAGATGGGACCTAACCAGTATCTTGTAAAGAGGGATTATTACCTCCCTCTTACGACTTGTGATACCCCTACTAATACACCCTAACATCCCCCTAGCCCTACCTACTGCATTAGAGGTCTGCTTGGATGATTTCAGGTCATCGGTGATGATGATGCCCAAGTCTCTTTCTTCCTTTGTGACTGCCAGCAACTCCCCTCCCAGCCTATAGGTGACTTCAGGGCTTCTCTTCCCTATGTGCATGATCTTGCACTTCTTTGCATTAAATCCCAGTTGCCACTCTTCTGACCATTTTGCTAGTTTATCCAGATCTCTTCTCATTCTGCCCACCCCATCTGGATCATCTACTCTGTTGCAGATCTTGGTGTCATCTGCAAACAGGCGAGCCTTACCCTCCAGTCCATCTGCAATGTCACTGATGAAGATATTGAAGAGGACTGGCCCCAGGAATGATCCCTGAGGCACCCCACTTGTGACTTGCATCTCTTCTGACTGCATACCATTTACCACCACTCTCTGTTTTCTGCCTGTCAACCAGTTTGTCACCCAGTTGACCAACTCCTGACCCACCCCGAGCCTACACAGCTTGTTTATTAATCTTCTATGTGGAACAGTGTTGAAAGCTTTGCTGAAGTCAAGGTAGGCAACATCAACTGCTCCCCCTTGGTCCACCACTCTGGTTACCCAGTCAAAGAAATCTATGAGATTAGTTTGACAGGACCTTCCTTTTGTAAACCCATGCTGTCTTTGATCCTGTGCCCCTATGGATTCCAGGTGTTGCACTATCCTGTCCTTTAAGGAAAACTGTCCAAAACAGTGCTGGCAATTACCAGGGCTGCAAAAACGCCCGATTAGCACAACCTTAGTATTCAAATACGATAGGAGCTGACCTTTGTCAAGTAATTTGTTGTGTTTCTTGCCTGTGCGGTGGTTTCCTCTACTATCCCTGGTGCGCCATTTGGATATTGCCGCCACACCGGAAGACAGATTGTGAACTGCATAACTCCTTCACCTTCCTGCTGTGTGCCAGAATGCTTGTTCTTGACGAGTGGGGCACATTTTCACCCGGTGAAAATAAATAGCGTGGCATGTAGAGGTAATCCAGTTGTACCTCTAGAAATAATCCCCGTTAAAAACTGAGCAGTGTAGGCAGGTTAAATTCAGAATGAAAGTTCCAGCTCTGGGGTTCAGGCATGCGCAGTAGCGCTGAAAATGTGCCCCGCTCGTCAAGAACGAGCGTTCCGGCAGACAGTAGGAAGTTCAGGCGGTAATTTGCATATCAGTTGCGGCTTTGGCCGCTACTCTCTGTGAGATGGCGCCACCCACCCTGGAACATAAAATAAGTATTACTAATAAAAGCCATGCCCTACAACAGATATGCCAATCTCTCACTACAGGTTGGCAGGTGAGTAGACACTGGGAGGAAAATGGGGATTATGACAGTTTCCCTTTAAGGAGTGCCTCCATAATCTTGCCCACTATTGAGGTAAGACTAACTGATCTGTAGTTCTATGCCTCCTCCTTGCTACGATTCTTGTGGAGCGGGATCACATGAGCCCTTCTCCAGTCTTCTGGGACCTCTCCTGTGCCCAGAGACTCACTAAACAGTTCTGCTAATGGCTCTGCTAGTTCCACCCTTAGCTCCTTTAGTACCCTGGGATGTATGCCATCAGGTCCCATTGCCTTGTCCACCCTGAGCTTAGCGAGCTCTTGTAGGTCCCTTTCTTTTGTGAAGGGAGTAGTGCTCACCTCCCTCTCCCCTGTGTCCGTGGTGCTGAGCTGTGGACTCTGCCCTACCTTCTCTTCAGTAAATACTGAGCAAAAGTATCTATTTAGGATAGATGCTTTTACAGGGTCCTCCTCCTCACACGCCCCCTTTTCTCCTTTGAGCTTAGCAATACCCCCTCTGGACTTTCTCCTTTCACTAATGTATCTATAGAAAGTCTTGTCACCTTCTTTTACTGTTTGTGCTAGTGTTTCCTCAGTTTGGGACTTTGCCTGCCTTACTGCCTTCCCTGCTTCCCTTAGGGCAGTTTGGTATGCCTCCCTATCTTCATCCCGCTGTGTTCCCTTATATTTCCTGAAGGCCAGCCTTTTGGCTCTGACCTTTTCTGCTACTGTATTTGAGAACCAAAGCAGTTTCCTTCTTCTTTTGCACTTCCCTTTCTGTCTAACACAATGGGATGTTGCTTCAAGTGGGCATCCTTAATGCTTGCCCACTTTGCCTGACCCCCTCACCTCTGTTTCTTTTGCCAGGGCTAGCTTAACTCTATAGGGCCATCTTATCAAAGTCAGCTCCTCTGAAGTCCCATATTTTTGCCGTGGAATGGGATGATTTAGTTGTAGTGGCCAAGTTAGACCATACCATGTGATGGTCACTGGCCCCAGGTGACCTTCTACCTGGAGATCTGTGATCCCTTCCCTGTTAGTCAGTACTAGATCTAAGATAGCCCTGTCTCTTGTGGGTTGTTGTACCTGTTGTTTGAGGCCCTCCCCCTGCAGGGAATCCACCATGTGTCTAGTTCTGGCAGATGTTCCTGCTGGTATCGACCAATCTGTATCCGGCATGTTGAAGTCTCCCATTATCAGAACCTCCCCTTTAGCTGTCATGTTTTGTATATCTTCTAACAGTAATGTGTCTGTGTCCTCCCCCTGGTCTGGGGGCCTGTAGACAACCCCAGTTCTTATGGCTGTCATATTTCCTGTTTCCAGGGTGACCCACAGTTCTTCTAGCTCCTTATGTGTATTCTGAATTTCTGTAGCTTTGATATTTTCATTGACATACAGGGCCACTCCACTCCCCCTTTTTGCACCTCGGTCTCTTCTGAACAGTACATAGCCAGGTACTGAAGTCTCCCAAGTGTGGTTACTGGTAAACCACGTCTCATTAATTGCTACTATGTCCAGTTTAGCCTCTGACATTATTGCCTGCAGGTCTGGGATCTTATTTCCCAGGCTGTGAGCATTTGTGTACATGATTTCCATTGGCCAGATTTTGGTGTGTTAGTTGTTGGGTGAGGTCTGGCATTTCCCCTGGGCATCCTATGGGGAGACGGACCTTTTTTCTTACCTGGTGATGCAAATGAACTGCAAACATGCTGAATCCCTGTTTGACCACTAGCCCTCTCCCACCTCTCTTCCAGGGTGTGCATGTTGAGGTCCTTTACTCTCTCTTTGTAGGGTTTCTGATGCAGATCCTACGCCATTTTAGTTGCCCTCCTCTGGACAGCCTCCACTCTGTCTATTTCCTTCCTGAGATGTGACCTCAAAAACTGGACACAGTACTCCAGGTGGGATCTCGCCAGCAGTCCATATTGTGGCAACACAACTTCTCTCTTTCTGCTGACAATACCCCTCCCTATGCACAACAGTATCCGACTGCCCCTGCCTACTGCCTTGTTGCACTGTCTTACCACCTTGAGGTTATCAGATATGATTACCTCCAGGTCCCTTTTCTGTTTGGTGACCATCAATACTTCCTTTTCCATTTTGTACTTTGCCTATGGTTTTCTGTGCCCTAGGTGCATGATTTTGCACTTTTTCACATTGAAACCCAGCTGCCATGCCGTTGACCACTCCTCGAGTTTTTTCAGGTCTCTGCACATTCTTTCTCCCCCTCTGGAGTGTCTACTCCATTACAAATTTTAGTGTCATCTGCAAAGAGGCATACCTTTCCATCTGCTATGTCATTTATAAAGACATTAATGAGGACTGGTCCTAGTACTGATCCCTGAGGCACCCCGCTGGTCACCCTCCCTTCCTCAGCGTGAACTTCATTTACCACCACCTTCTGTTGCCTCTCCATTAACCAATTTCTTATCCAGTTTACTACCTTTGGACCCACCCCTAAGCTGACCAGTTTCCTTATGAGTCTCTTATGTGGTATGGTGGTGAATGCCTTACCAAAATCTAAGTGGGTCATGTCTGCTGCCCCACTCTGATTTATTTCTCTGATCGTCCAGTCAAATAAATCTATCAGATTTGTCTGACATGACTTCCTCTCTGTGACTCCATGCTGCATCAGGTCCTGTAATCTACTAGATTCAAGATCTCCACAATCTTTTCCTTTAGCAGTGACTCCATTAACTTCCCTTTCACTGATGTCAGACTGGCTGGCTTATATTTGCCAGCCTCCATCCTGCTACCACTTTTATGAACAGGAGGATGACATCTGCACTCCTCCAGTGCTCTGGAACCATGCCTGTTTCCAGTGAGTTGTTGAAGAGGGCTGTCAGAGTTGCAACCAGTACCTCCCTGTGCTCCCTCAGTACCCTTAGGCATACCCTGTCAGACCTCATAGCTTTATTCACTTTCAGATTTGCAAGTCTCTTCAGTACTCTCTCCTTTGTGAAAGGACTTGTGTCTATCTCCCTCCTTCCAGTGCTCCTGCAACTTTTATGTGATCTGTCCCCTTCCCCTTCCTCTACGAAGACTGAACAAAAGTATTTGTTCACAATATCTGCTTTTTCATAATACTCCTCTGCACAGTCCCCCCCCACCCTTATTAACCTCACAATCACTCCCCTAGTCTTCCTCTTTTCACTTATGCATCTAAAAAACGTCTTGTCTCCTTTAGTTACTCCTTGGGCTATTCTTTCCTTGGTCTGTGCCTTTGTGCTCCTCACTGCTTTTCCTGCTTCCTTCTGCTTCTCCTGATACACCTCCCTATCCTCTTCCCTCTGTGTTTCTATACCTCATAAATGCTTCCCTTTAGCCTTCACTTTTCCAGCCATATCCTTTGAAAACCATAGTGGTCTTTTTTTTTCTCCTGCGTTTGCTTACTTCTTTTGCACAGAGGTTTATTTCCTTCAGTGTGCCTTCCCTTAACTTAGCCCACTCTTCCTCCACCCTATCCAGGTCATCCACCGCTGCTAAGCTGTCTCTGAGGCATTCACCCATTTTTCTAAAATTTACCGTCCTGAAGTTCAGGACCTTCATCCTTGTGTGGTTTGCTTACGCTGCAGTACTTATGTTGAACCACACTGTACTGGTGTAACCCCCCTACAAATGGGGGTTCCTGAAAAGTCTTCCTTGAGCTTGCCTAAATGCTCACTTCCTGGCTGGTGTCCTGCATTTTAGCAGTTTTAATGTGATTGCCAGAAAGTGCCTGTATAACCGCTGTGTACTGTCTCTTTAAGAGCTGCCTGGATTGCAGTCATAAATAATCTGAGAGGGAGCTCTGTTGAAAGATGTAACTACTTGCTGAAAATCATTTAGAGTGATAATAATAATATAGTTTGTTTAACCTGCCTTCTTTGCAGCAAGGACTGTCTTGTTTATCCCCACCATTTGGCCCAGGACTGTGAAATGGACCAATTCATTCTGGTGGGACCTAAAATGGAGCTGGAATACAGGAGCTGTCTGAAGTCAAAATCTGTAGGAATTATAGTTTGGGGCTTTTTGGCGCCTTTTTGCAACTGAAGGGGGAGCTCTTGCTTTGACTGACAGTCGAATCAGCCAGCCGAACCTTTGGATCTGAGGGAAATCCCCAAACTGCCTGTTGTTTAAGGCAGATCTAAGTTGGGAGCTGAAGAAGCAAGATGCTTGAGACAGTCTCTGTGGAAAGGCCTGAGATTTGGCCTGCATGTCTGCCTGCTGCCCTGAGAGGGGAAAGAGAATTGTTTTCAGACTGAATCCGAGTTGTGTGACTAAAGTAAGCTACTGAAGTGGGCCAGGCTCAACCTGAAGAAGACTGAATATTTTGCTGAATGCGATCGGCCTGTCAGGAGTTCCAGCTACCCCTAAGCTCCTGGTGTGTGCAGAGACTTTGCGATTGTGACCGGGGAGCGTTTTACCTGGTACAGTAGAATTCCCTTACATGTAAATGTGCTGTGCGCCGCTAGTGGGTCGTGAGTTAGTTCCCCACTGTGTGAACTGTGTTCTGCTTGCTGGAAGCTGTATCCAGCCCAAAATGGACTGCATCTGAATTTGTCTCCATGCGGTCTGGGCCTTGCCAGACTACCCGCTGCACAGAGAAGCCATCGACGAGAGACCTGCCTGGGGATCAGCTCCCTGCTCCATGCTTGAACAGGAATGATGCCTCGGCGACTCGTGTGGGCCCTGCTTCTCCTGGCATTCCAGATCAACCACCTGCAGTCTCGATTTTTGTACAGCCTATGTCCTGTCTTGGGTATCATGAGCAAATACCAGGGTAGCTCCCTGCAACAACAGCTTAATCTGAGTTTGTCATCTGATTGTCTTGTTGTTTCTTTTCATTTACGAACTGAGCCCTCTGGCTCCGGATTACAAATAGTGTGTACTGTGCATGTTGTGTTTTCCATCACGGGGCCCCAACCAGCTGCGACGCTGGCCAACCCAGGGCAATGGTCCTGGCTAGCCCATCTCTTCTCCACCTGGGTACCCAGAGGTGTGACTGTGTGGGAGGACTCAAAGTGCATGCATAACTGCTTGATTGATATAACCTTTAAGCTAATTAACCTGATTTTGCCCCTCCCTTGTTCAAGTCCCCTGAATAAATCAGATCTAGCTTTTTCTGCATGTAATCTGACTGTGGTTCCAGTTTGTGCTCAAAGTACTGTACTATTGTTATTTGCTGTGCTTAACCTTGTTTTACAGGGGGTCCCCAGGGTTGAGCCAGAGGAACCAGCCCTAGTGGTAAGTGCAAACAGTGTGGGTACTTGTGTGGTGTACCGGGGTATTGTGAAAGTGATTATTGTACAGTGTTCAGGCCACTAGAGGGGAAAGAGGGGGGCTACAGTGTCCCGGAGGGCTGTGTCTAGGTTAGCTTGACCACTACCAACCCTGACCTCCGGGTGGAGGCACTCGTTTCAAAACTCAGGCCCCTTAACCTGCTACTAGCCAAACAGGCAGGGTAGTAGCCCTTGGGATAGTGCCACCTAGGGGTTACACTGTGATTGCTGGTAACCAGGTGGCCTCCCACCTTGACATCTACAATACTGTCCCTGTTTGTGAGCACCAGGTCCAGTATTGCCCCATCATGAGTGAGCTACCTAATTAGCTGCCTGAGAAATGCCCCCCTGCAGGTATCTAAGGTGTATCTGCTTCTAGCTGAAGCTGCAACTAGGAGGCTCCAATCTATATCCAGTAGACTGAAGTCCCCCATCAGCAGTGATTCCACGTTTTCTGCCATTGTGCTAATGGCTTCCACTGGTACCTTATCCAATTTCTCCCTGTGCTGGAGGTCTGTGAATTACATGAGTACAAATACGGTCTTCTGGTACATTGGGGAGTGGAGAAAAACTAAGGGCCATCTCAGCAGATTGAGATCAGAAGGAGGGTGGGTGGAAGAGGCGAGGGACCAGGCAGAGGTATTTAATGAGTACTTTGCCGCTGTGTTCACTAGGGAGGGGTATGGGATATCTACAAAGCAAGGCATGAAGGGGATAGAAGCGGCAGGGAGTGGGATCAGGGGAGCAACAGAAATGGAGCAAGAGGGAGGGAAAGGTACCCCAGGGTGTCACATCTGGATAAGGATAAAAAGACCAGTAAGGGGAGGGACGGATGATGCTATCTCCACCAAAGGGTGTGGTTAGCCCTCAAGGCCTAAAGAAAAACAAATCTCCTGGGCGGATGGCATTCATCCGAGAGTACTATGGGGATTGGCGGACATACTGGCTGCACCCCTGCGGAGCTTTTCAGCAGGTCACTTGAGACAGGGAGGGTACCTAGGGATTGGCGAGAGGCACATGTGGTACCAATCCATAAAGGGGGGTCGAGGGAAGTACCAGGTAACTATAGACCCATCAGTTTGACCTCGGTGGTGGGAAAATTAATGGAGAGTATACTAAAGGAACGATTGGGGGTGTACTTGGAGGAGGTGGGAGGTCTGCATAGTCGGCAACATGGGTTTGTGCCAGGTAGATCATGTCAAACCAACCTTGTGGAGTTCTATGAATGGGTAACATCAGTACTGGACAGGGGTAAGCCTGTGGATGTATTATTCTTGGACTTCAGCAAGGCGTTTGACTCTGTCCCCACAGTGGTCTGGTGGAGAAACTGATGGGGTTAGGAGTAGGCCCTTTGATGGTCAGATGGATTGAAAACTGGCTAGCTGGATGCACTCAGAGAGTAGTGGTCTGTGGGGAGCTCTCGAACCCTAGAAAGGTTGGTAGTGGGGTACCACAGGGCTCGGTCCTGGGTCCGATCCTGTTTAATGCATACATATCGGACATCAGGGAGGGTATAGGGTGTGAAATGAGTCTCTTCGCGGATGACTCCAAGATGGGAGCAGTAGTTGAGGGAGAAGAGGGAGGGTGGCCCTGCAGGGACCTGGACACCCTGGAAGCTGGGCTCACACATGGAAATTAAATTTCAATATCACCAAGTGCAGGTGTTGCATCTTGGTGGAAACTCCTAAACACAGGTACACTCTAGGAGGAGGCCTGGAGGCCTCAATAGGGAAAAAGACCTGGGGTCATGGTGGATACATGTATGAATAACTCTGAGCAGTGCAGGAGAGCAGCTAGCAAGGCAAACAGGATGTTGGGATGCATCGTGGGGGATCACCTCTAGGAGCAAGGAAGTGATTCTGCCGCTGTACAATGGACTGGTTAGACCACACCTTGAGTACTGTGTACAGTACTGGAGACCACACTTGAAGAGGGACATACAGCTCCTGGAGAGGGTACAGAGGAGGGCAACCAAGATGATACGAGGCTAGGGATTTGACTTATGAGGACAGACTTGAGGAGCTCTGCCTGTTTTCATTGGAGAGGAGGCATGGGGACATGATTGAGGTCTTCAATGCCTCAAGGAATAAATAGGGTAAACATGGAGGGATCTTTAGACTAAAGCAGGGAGGTATCACCAGAGGGCATGGTTTGAAGTTGGAAGTTGGAAGGGTGAGGGGAAGAGGAGGAGGTTTTCACGAGAGGGTGGTGGACCCTTGGAATGCACTGCCTGGTGAGCTGGTTCAGAATCCACAGTGGAGGGCTTCAAGAGAGGGTGGGACAGACACAGAAAGTGGATGTATCAGATGATGACCTGTCCCGGGGGGGGTGGGGATGGATGATAGGGGTTTCTGGAGAACAAGGGATGGGAGGGTCTCGGCATCCAACTAAGGATCTAGGTTCGAGCAGACTCGATAGACCGTAAGGCCTAATCTGCTGGCAAATAGTATGTAAATAGACTCTCCGGTCCCTGTCTCCAGGGTGACCCACAGTGCCTCCAACCCCCGTGTTCCTCCTGGATTTCCCTTTGTTTCTGTCGCCTTGATACCCTCCCTTACATACAGCACCACCCCCATCCCTTCCTTCTCACCCTGTATTTCCTGAGCTCAGGCTATGGCCATGTCCCAGTTGTAGTTTCCTGTGCACCATGATTTGGTAATGGCCACAATATCCAGGCCGGCCTCCACCATGATTGGGTACTGGCCACAATATCCAGACCTGTCTCCACCATGATGGCCTCTAGGTCTGGAATTTTTTTTTTCCCTAGACTTCTTGTGTTTGCACAAATCTTCCACACTTTGTTCCCACTCTGCCTGATGTCCCCTCTTCCCTTTTGCCTTGCTTTCTGTTGCCCTCTCTTTTACAAATCTTGTCCCGTTCTCCTTTGCTTCCTACCACACTGCTTTTTTGTGTATTTTGCACGCTGGGGCATTTTCCTCCCCTCAGGTCCTCCCTTTTCTCTGCATCAGTCCATGGGGAGGGGGGGGTAGTTTATGCTTCCTTTTTTCCCCTCAGTTTTCCACATACTGAAGGGTATCTAACAGGCAGAACTGTTTGATTTGGTGTGTTCCCGCAAGATGTAGGAACATACCCTGAATCTCAGAGGTGGTAAATTTAGGGGCAATTGGGGCCATGCATCAAGCAGTGCAGTGTACATGTGAGAGGCGTGTACCCTGCCCACACAGCTCTGCACTCACGAACAGGTGCGGTGGCAAACATGCAGAAATGTTGGCCAGTGCTGGACACCTGTCTGTGGTCCCGCCTTCATGCACACTGCTGCACAGGAGCAGATCAGTGGACACAGGTGAGCATCCAATCAGATGCCTGTCCTGGTCCAGACAGTAGAACCCCTATGCCACATGGGGCAGGAGAGTGTGGGATGGTGCAGGATACTTTTCTACAGTGGTCAGTAGAGTGTCTGAATGGCTACTCCCAGCCCTCCCTGCATGAGCGGAGGGCTGGGAAAGTATGATAGGGTGGGTGCTGGTATTATTGCGGACAGCAGGTATAATCTGGAGAGGCACGCAGTAGATACTGCTGCTGTATCATGCACCATCCTCACTCAGCACTCTAGCCTTTATGAATGGTGCAAAGTGCGGGCACACACCCTGACATGTCCCTGGACCTTCTGCATACATAGCTGCACTAATGGCCAGAGGATAGAGTGCAGAAGGGGCATGCCTTCCTTCCGTGAATGTTGCTGGGGGGTGTATGTGACCACTGATGTGTGGCATTTTGACAGAGAGTTGCCTGTGCATTGTGGATCAGCAGCTCGTTGGCAATCATAACTTTTGTGTAGAGCCCCCATTGTTAGGAGATATGTATTCTCCCAGAAGGTGATAAACCTATAGAACAGCCTACGAATGGAGGCAGTGGACATGAAGACAGCACAGGCCTTCAAGCTAAGCCTGGACAAGTTTCTACTTACCAAGGGAATTACTGGTACCCTGGCTAGTATGGTGGATGGAGTGTCCCTATAAATTTGCATATGTTTTTACAGCATATTTATTAATTCCTGGTTACGAAGCAGAAGGAGGGCAGACTTGATGGGGCCTTTTGCCTAGCCAACCCTAAATTACTAAGGTATTATGTTAAGTGCAAATACTGTATTGCTATATATTCTTCAAATTTAAGTCCCACCATATAATGTTGATTTTATATTTATTATGTAAACAATGACACATGACAGGGTGTGTGATTATTGGGTAATGGCTGCACGTCCCCCCCCCCGCACCTTAGCTTGGGAGGCATGAGGTGTCAGCTGAATGCCCTTCAACAATGGGGTGAGGGGAAGTACAGTAATTACTCAGTACCCTCAAGCCTTAAATTGTGTTATTGCATTTATAAAATGGCACCAAAATAATAAAAAAGTACAACACTAAATAAGTATTTAAATTAATCATAAATAAACCGTCATCATTGGTAAATCAGTCCTCACACTAAGCAGTTGGGTTTGCCACATCAGAGGTCATATTAGCTGACTGACAGGTGAGTCACTTATGTTGTTAGTTGAATTTTGTTTTGTTTTTCCCAGCAGTTACAATTACTGAGACACAGACAAGTTCCAAGATGTGCAAGGCACTTGCCAGATCTGTGTGGTTATTGGCCAATTACTACACAGGTCTGGACAGCTACTGACCAATAAGATCATTGGATTTTTCTTGGCCATTACATAATAGAATCCAATGCACTATGTATGGTGAGACTAGTTGATATTGTGTAGAAATCCCCTGCTGCCTGTATAAGAATTTGCAGATTTCCTGTTGTACTCCAGGAACTCCAGGGGTGAATGCATTTCCTGTTAATGAATCATTTGTTTATAATCAGTATCACTGGCATTATTATTTTACATAGTGGGGAAGAATTGTGTACTGTGCAAGTGGCTGTAAAACATATTAGAAATTAAACCCATTTGAGGACTAGCTATTATCAAGATTTGTATCTTGGCAGGTTATGGGAAGGAGGGGCAGCTGTTTAACTATTTACACTTGTGCAGGTAAAGGTCCAGTGTTCTTAAGTCCTGCTGAACTAATGTATAGCTTGTTGTCAGGTTATGCTTCTTAACTCACTGGCAGCTGAGATAACTTATTATTATTTTATTTATAATTTTTCACCAGGTAAGGCACACTAAGCTATGACAGCTTGTTTCCAGGTGCGTCCTGGGGGGGTGGGTTATAGGGACTTGTTTTATTGATGGGGGAATGTTGGCCGTAACTCCTGGGAAGCCCACCTACTCTTCATCGATAAGTGCCATGGGATCTTTCACTTCTACCTTGACAGTGACCAGAGATGGGCAGAAGAGACGTTGTTTAACATCTCATCCAAAGGATGGCACCCCAATAGAGCAGTACCCCCACATACTGTACTAGAGTGCCTGTTACAGGTAATACCCCAAGTACCTGGTGTGGGGCTAGAACCCAGGACCTTCTGATCTTCCAGCCCCAGAGGTGAGTGTGCTACCTACTAAGACACTGTTGCTGCTTTATTTAACTTAGAAACATAGAAACACAAACAGTGATGGCAGAAAAAGACCATTGGTCCAAATTGGTCCATCCGGTTTGCCCATAAACCATAACAAACCTAGGACCTATTGTCCATACAGGATTCTTACCCACACTATGAGCCCCCATGTTCCCCACCCTACTGCTATCACCCTGAGCAACCACAAAGCCCCTCTCTCTGCCCCAGCCATGTTCAAAACCATTGATAGTTTTGGCGTCTACCACATCAGCTGGCAGATTGTTCCACAGCTTCACCACCCTTTCTGTAAAATACAACATTCTCACTTCCCTCTTGACCCCCCCATCATTTTCCACTCATGCCCCCTTGTTCTTGATCCACTACTTATGCTAAATAGTTCCTCATAATATATCTTGTTCATTCCTTTCAGTAACTTGAAGGTGTCCATCATATCTCTCCTCTCCTCTCTCATCTGGTCTCCAAAAAGTACGTTGTGTCTTGAGCTGATCCTCACAAGACTTGCCTGCTGGCCCTGAATCATTTTGGTCACCTGATGTTAAATACAAAAACACAGAATTCTTTTGGCAGAAAAGGTCTGCTTGGCCCACTCAGTCTCCCTAGATGGTCCCTGTCTAGTCTATCTCCACAGATGTTAAAGAGGACATGAAAGGAAAAATGGGATTTAAGTGATTTAGTAGTATATACCAGTATATATTTAGGGACAGTATATGTCATCACCATAGCATTTACATTTGTCATGTATCAAAAACATAGAATCTGTCAGCAGATAAGGACTATATGGCCCACCTAGTCTGCCCATTTCCGTACTCACTGTGGCAGCCCCAGATCCTATTTGATCTGCAGCTGTCCTGCTCTGCACATCTCCAGGGTACCCTTATGTCTATCCCATTCACTCTTGAACCTCCATATTGTTATTGCACCCACCACTTCTGCTGGAAGGCTTGTTCCATGGCTCCACCACTCTTTCAGTGAAAAAGTACATCCACTCTTTCAGTAAAAAAGTACATTCACCACTTCTGCTGGAAGGTTGTTCCATGTATCCACCACCCTTTCAGTGGTAAAGTACATCCTATTATGTTTTCTCTTTAACCATGCCTAGTGTCTACTCTGCTGTGATTTAAGCTGACAAATATTGTTAGAGGTATAGTTTGTATGCTCCTTTCCACCCTGTAACCCTGCCTGAGCTGAGGGAATAGCAATAAACCCCCCACTGCACCCTATATCCTTTCTTTAAATTTCTACTATCCGAATTATTGTCCTGCATTTTAGCACTAGCTACCTCTGTCCCTTGCTCTGATATTGCTTTCTTTTTTTCCCGTGGCTTTACTTGCTAATCGTTCCCCCCCACCCTTATAGCCAAATGTGTTAAAGCTCTTTTTGGCTTACTTTTAGAGAAACTTTTGAGTAGAGCCATTGTTATGCAATCTGCCTTCTCACCTTCCTGGGGCCTAGGGGATTAGCTGCTTCTGCCTTTCTATTTTTTTGCTTTAAATTGACTGTCCCTTCTCCCATCCGCAGGCCACTCGCCCTAAACCGGCATCTGCCTCCAACCTCTCCCACGTGCGTGGGAGCTGTGCCTTCTTCAGGAGCTCTTCCACAGCAAACAGCCTGACTGCCAGACAGCCCAGCTTCTTTTTCTGACTTTTCCATTAGCAGATTATATCTTCCAGTCACTAGAGAGCTATATCTCTGGTAGCAGTGACATTTTCTGTGCCTGCTCCACCATTAGCAGGTTATGTGCAGCTACTGTTCCATCATGCACTTGCCTTACCTCCTTCCTCCCACTCCTTTCACCCTATACTAACCCCATATCTCGGGCTTCTCTCCTGTTCCTTTTAGCTCGCCTTACATGACCTCTACTGCCTGAGCGTAATGATTCTGTCCTTTATGCTTTCTCAGCATTTTATTCTTTCATCCCTGCTACTCCTCGTCTACCTCCCTGGAGCCTGCTACCCCTCTCCTCCCCCTAGCTACCAGATTGACTATATCTACTACCACTCAGGTACCCTACATTCTGAACTTCACTCACCTCATCATGCACCCACCACTGAAAATGGATGGCCGCACCCTTGTATTCCTGAGAGGTGGTCTTGGGACCACTTATCTCCTCTCATACCTTTGGCGCACATGACATCATTCTGGGACCAGTGCCAGCAACTCTGCATATGTTTCTGCATAAAGTGGACACATAAACTCACCCTCAGGGAGCTATGTTTGTGCACTCTGAAGCTCCTGCTCCTGCTGTTGCTGCTGTCTGGCAATAGTTACCCCCAATCCCGGCCCAAAAACCTCTAGCTCAACCAACCAAGTCAGTCACTTGAGGGCACTCTCCCTTGTGACTCTTAACATCTGCAGCCTACTCCCAAAGCTTGATGCCCTGCAAATTTTTGCAAACCAATACAATCAGGATATCCTCATGGTTGTCGAACCCTGGCTAACACCTAAAGTCCCTAACATGACAATTACCCTGTCAGGCTACAACATTTTCAGGCTGGATCGGAACACTAAAAGAGGAGGGGGCTGTGTAATATACCTCAAAAAGTCTCTCTTGGGTCACCCCATAGCTACCCCCCCTCTCAGAATCATCTGCGCAGATTCTTCCTATCAGAATCCTACTAGGGGCCCACAACAAAGCCCTCACAGTTGTTTCAGTGTACACCCCCTCCCAAAGAGAAAGGGAAAGGTCTCAATGCTGTCCTGGACTTCATCCGAACCCAACTTCCAGCCTCCAAGTCAATCCTGCTAGGTGACTTTATCATTAATTGGCTTGCACCTGAATCAGGGGGCCTCAAGGATGCCATCTCATCAGCAAACCTTGCCCAGCTGGTCAACTCCCCAACCAGGCACAACTACAAAACAGGCTGTAGCACCCTCCTAGATTGGGTTCTGGCCAGCCATCCAACTTGCATCTCTAACATCACCGTCCTCCTAGATTCACTCAGTGACCATTCCCATCATCTGCGAATGGTCAAACAAATTCTGCAAGCCCCCTCCAATAGTCATCTCTAGCAGAGTCCTTCCCCATGGGCAGCTGAATCACCTCAAATCCCGCCTCAGTCAGTGTGACTGGAGTCCTATTTCCAAAGCGTCAGATGTCAACTGGGCCCTGGACTATTTCATCTACACTTTTAATGCGGCCTGTGACTCCCATGCCCCCTTCAAAAAGCACAAAATCAAAGGCCTTTGCAACCCATGGCTCTCCACAGAGCTTATAGCATGGTTAAAAGCAAGGGACTGCCTCTGACTGTGGGCACGGGCCACTGGTACACAAACTGACGTATAGAACTATAACCATGCTCGAAATGATTGCACAAAATCAATCAGCCTAAAGAAAAGTATCTACTATAGGTAAGCTCTCACTAATACCTGGGGAAATGGGAGAGCCTTCTGGAACAATATCAAAGAAGTTATTGAGAAGCAGCCTAAAATTTCCCCTACTATGCTGGACATTGATGGGACTACAACCCTGGATCCTATGACTATTGCTAATACGTTCAACACTGCTTTCACAGACCTCAGTAGTGTTCTCCCCCCTGACTTTTTTGACATAGATGACTCTCCAACTCACCCTTCCAGCCTTCCCCCATCTTCCAAATACCTACTGCTTTACTTTAAAGCAGTCAAGATGCACGAAGCCCACAAATGCATTAGTAAAGCAATTGCCAAGTCCAGAAATAGTGGGGACACACTTGATCTCAAACTGCTGTCCCTCACCCTCGATGAAGTACTAGGACCATTAACAAAGATTGTCAACCTCTCCCTCAGCCTCGGCCAGTTCCCTGACAGATGGAAGTCTGCTTCTGTTACTCCAGTCCACAAAAGTGGAGACTGGGCCCTCCATGGAAACTATCAGCTGATCTCCATATTACCTCCCCTCTCCAAGGCCATCGGCAGACCAATTCACTGATTACCTGGACAAACACAATATCTTGTGCTCTCAACAACATGGGTTCAGACAAGGGCACAGCACCACTTCTGCCCTTCTGGAATTCACTGGAGCCATCCACGGTTCTCTGGATAATGGTCACCTAGCCAGGTCGGTCTTTATCGATTTAACTAAGGCTTTCAGCACCGTACACCATCGTCTACTATTTGAGCAGCTTCTGAATGCTGGGCTCTCTCCTGACTCCACAGCCTGGTTTAAAAGCTATCTGGAAAACTGATCCCAAAGAGTTAAAATTGCAGATGTCCTCTCTGATGCTAGGCTTGTCCACTCAGGAGTCCCCCAGGGATCCATACTGGGTCCCCTTCTGTTCAGTCTCTTCCTGAACAGCCTTCCACAATCTTGCCCAGAACAAATCATCCTCTGTGCTGATAATGCTGTAATTCACACCACCCATAAGGATCCCCTACCCCTACAAAACAATCTACAGCTAGGCTTAGCTACCGTTGAGAACTGGTTTAGTAAATGCAAATTGGTCCTAAATTATAAGAACACCAAGTCAATGCTTTTCAGCAGCTCCCACAAAAAGTACAGGCTACACCCACTGACTATCACAAACTGCCTTGGACGTGCCCTCGAACAGGTGCAATCTTTTAAATATCTCGGGATCTCTCCTGATTGTAACCTATCCTGTGGTGCCCACATCGATAGCGTCGCCAAAGCTGCAGATACTCTCATTGAACTACTCTACAGTCACAGACAACATCTTACTCCGAAAGCCTTAAGGATTACTGTTCAGAGCTCTGTTGTCTCCATTATTGACTATGGCCTGATCATATACAGCTCTGCTACTGTAACTGCCCTCAGACGCATATCCACGTCTCTCAACAAAGCTTGTTGGCTCATCACTGGAGCTCACCATCTCATTCATACATGTAACCTCTATGCACAAACTGGCTGGCTACAACTCTCCAACCTGCATTACGGCAAAGAAAATAACTATGGATCAAGCACCCCCAGGAGTCCAAGCTCTCCTTTGCCCCAGTAGTAACCCTCACCACACTAGGGTATCCAAATCTCAACTCCTGCAGGTCCCTCACCGCTGTATCACCCAGGGACAAAGATCCTTTGCTCATAGGGCCCCTAGCTGGTTGAATGGTCTCAGCAGTGACATCTCCTCTGTACCTAAACTTGGCCAGTTCAAATCCAAGCTCCGTCTACTCCTCTCTGCCTCTAGCACCTGCGACTGTCTCCTTTAATCAGCCCTCCATACCATTACCCAATCCTTGTCTCAGCTCTTTCTACATAGCACTTCTATTATCTACCCCAATCTCCTACAACCCCTCCACCTTCCCCTCCCCCTGCACCCCCTCCACCGCCTGTTGCTCTCTCTGTGATGTGACAATGCCTCTGGCTGCTCTTACCTTTTGTGTCCTTGCCATGTCTTATAACACTGTTTACCCTGTTAATGCCTCTGGCTTTAGTTTAACCCAAATATATGCATTCATATTCGTGTAACTGATTGTTAACCTGTTATCCTGCCTTTGTTACTTAATTGACTTTTTTTTTTTTTTTTTGTTATTGTACTGCAACTGACGTGAAACCTTTGTAAAAAAGCCTTGGCACAAAGGTACTTGCAATCCTAGATTCAAATAAATAAATAAATACAATTAAAAATAACGTTATCCCTGAGCCTTCCACCATTCAGTCTCATATCATGCCCCTTTGTTCTCGTGCATAATATCAAAACACACAAAGTACAGACACTGTGATGACCCTTTATGTAGTTTGAGAGCCATACTTCCTGTCTGCGGCAGAAAGGAAGAGCAGTTTGACTCAGAGTGGTGATGTTTCAGTGTGAAAGTCTGCAGGTTGGTGTGCTGCTGGTGGTGCCCTTCATCAACACACACACACACATATTAAATTGGAAATGCTTAGGTGGGGAAATGTTCACATCTACATTTACAGGTGTGGATCTACTGTCACCCCCAGGTGGTGGACCTCTCCTATAGTATTCAATGACTAAAGATGACAGAGGTGCAGGAACTCTCATTCAATGTTAAAAGGGGTGAGGAACTGAAGGTCTGCTCAGTTCAAGTATCAGCACACAGTATGCTGTTCTGACACCTTCATTCGCCATTTGTTGCTGACAATAGAAACATAGACTTTGATGGCAGATAAGGACCGTGTAGCTCACCCAGTCTGCCCATTTCCCTACCAACTGGGTAAGTTGCAGATCCTAGTTAACCAACAGACTACTTCCTCCTACCCCCAACAAGAATTGCTTCATGTCTTTTCCATGCATTCTTGAATTACTCCACTGTTTTTGACCCCACAACCTCCCCAGGAAGGCCGTTCTATGCATCCACTACCCTCTCTGTGAAAAAATACTTCCTTACATTGCCCCAGAGCCATCCCCTCTATCTTCAAATTGTGTCCCCTTGTCCTTGCATATCTCTTTTCTGAATGCTGCCCTCTTGGACTTTATTGATTCCTTGAGGGTGTGATGTTTTTTTATCTTTGCCTCCCTCCTTTTTTCCTCGGTATACATATTAAGCTCCTTTAGTCTCTCTTTATATGGCTTTTGGTGCAGACGCTGCACCATTTTAGTTGCTTTCTCTGGACTGCCTCCATCCTGTCTATGTCCTTGCGAAGATGGGGTCTCCATAACTGCATGCATTATTCCAGATGGAATCTCACCAACTGTCTGTACAGAGGGATAACAACTTCCTATTTTCTACTGGTAATGCCTCTCCCTATGCATCCCAGTATCCCCCCAGCCCTCCTTACTGCCTTCTCACATTGCTTGCCTGCCTTTAAGTCATCTGATATGACTACCCCCAGGTCCCTTTCTAGTTTTGTTGTTGTTAGTACCTCCACCCACATTGTGTACTCTTCCCCTGGGTTTTTGTTTCCCAGGTGCATTACTTTGCACTTCTTTGCATTGAATCTAAGCTGCCACACCTTTGACCATTTCTCCAACCTTGCTAAGTCCCTTCTCATGCTTTCCACCCCTTCCTGTGTATCAACCCTATTGCAGATCTTTGTGTCATCTGCAAAGAGGCATACTTTCCCTTCCAGTCCCACTGCAATGTCACCTATAAAGATATTAAAGTGGACCAGTACCAGCACTGAACCCTGCGGTACCCCATTAGTATCCCCCCCTCCTTTGGAGTGGACTCCATGTACTATTACCCTCTGCGTCCTGTTGTCCAGCCAATGTTTTACCCAGGCTACAACCCTGGGACCCACTCCAAGGCTGGCTAACTTGTTTATTAATCTTTTGTATGGGACTGTGTCAAATGCCTTGCTAAAATCTAGGTAGGCCATGTCCACAGCCCCTCCATGGTCTACTACTTTGGTCACCCAGTCAATTGAAATCAATTAGATTCATCTGACATGACCTTCCTGCTGTGAATCCACGTTGCCTTGGGTCCTGTGCTCCACTGGCTCTAGGAACTCAACAATTCTTTCCTTCAGAAGTCATATTACAGTCTAATCAATTAACAATATTTCTGTCTTTCTTTGGCCTCAACAAAGAATAATCTGATCTGTTTACCTTTTAAAAAGACTTAAAATCTATTGTATACTTCCCTTCTGGCATCATTTACTCACACGTGCTAGTTTGTTATAGTTTTGCATGAGGGCAGAGAAAAGAAGAGGTCAAACCATGTTGCCCATGTCCCATATGTCCCATGTTCATGTTCTCTGGACTGTGTGATTGTACCATGGCTGTTAGTGAGATATAATCAGTACAGATAGTGTGCAGATTCACTGCTGATTATAACAACTTTAAGGAATCAAGATGGCAGAATACTGATGCTGTGGAACTTTACAGGATGTAGGAAAACAACTGAAATGAAATATAAATACTAGTGTGTCAGATTCCTAACAGAGCCCCCCCCCAATCAAAGCATTTCTGACACAATGTGACAATTTTGTATGCCAAACCTACAGTTAGGCAAACTAGCATACAGAGACAGTACCGCTAGAGAGCAAAGCATATCATGCAGTTCCCAGCATCAGTATCATACAGTCTGGGGGCTCGACGTTGGTACAATCAGTAGTGAATCTGCACACTGTCTATATCCCACTCACATCCATGCTACAATTGCACAGTTCAGAGAACATGGGTAATAAGGTTTGCCTTGCCTTGTCTCTACCCCCACACACAAAACGTCAAACTAGCATGTGTGACTAAATGATGACTGTAGTGAATGGATTTTAAAAGTTTTTTAAAAGGTAATTTGACCAGACTATCTTGGTTGAGGCCAAGGAGAGAGACTGTTAATTGATCAGGCCATAATTAGCTAGTCAGCAACAGCTGGTGAATGAAGGTGTCAGAACAGCATATTGTGTGCTGATAGTTGAACTGAGCAGACACTAAGCTCCTCACCCCTTGTAATACTGTATGACAGTTCCTGTGCCTCAGTCATCTTTATTCATTGACTACTATAGGGCAGGTCCAGCACATGGGGATGACAGTAGTTCCATACCTACAACTATAGAGGTAAAAGTTTCCCCACGTAAGCATTTCCAATTACGCCACTGAGTGTGTGTGTGTGTGGGGGCACCACCAGCAGCACACCGACCTGCAGACTTACATACTGAAACATCATCACTCTGAGTCAAACTGCACTTCCTTTCTGCCACAGATAGGAAGTATGGGTCACATACTGCATAAACAGCCATCTTTAGAATGAGAGTGTAAACTGCACTGTGTATGTTTTGATACATGACAAAGGGAAATGCTAAGGTGGTAAAGTATACTGGCCCTAAATATATTTTGGCATATACTACTTGGGTGCTAATTTCCCATTTTTTCTTTCATGTCCCCTTTAATTGGCCTCCATTGCACCTCCAGCCTGACCTTATCTTTCCTTTGGCGAGTACTCCAGAACTGGGCACAGTACTCCAGGTGGGGCCTTACCAGTGATCTATAGAGAGGTAGTAATACCGCCTTTCTTCTGCTGTCAGTACCCCTTGCTATATGCCCCAGCATCCTGTTTGCCTCACTGTAGGCCTTGTTATACTGATTTGATTGTTTTAGGGAGTCACGGGTGATGGCACCTATGTCTCTTTCCTCAGAGGTCATGCACAGCTTTAGCCCCCAATCCAGTACTCTTTTCTCAAGTTCTTGTTCCCTATGTGCATCACCTTGTACTTTTTGGCATTGAATTTCATCTGCCAAACCTTTGACCACCTCTCCAGTCTTTGCAAACATTTCTGCATCTTCCTAGTTCCCTTCCCATTGTCTTCTCTGCCACATAGCTTAGTGTGAACTGTGAAGAGACACATTTTGCCCTGGATTCCTTCTCCCATGTTGCAAACAAACAGATTGAAAAGGACTGGACCAAGGACCAATCCTTGAGGCACCCAACTAGTGACCTCCCTCTCTTCTGATTTGACTCTGTTAACCACAATGCTCTGCTGTTTCCCTTCCAACCACTTTCTTACTCATCTAACTTTCCCCTTTGCTGCATCTAAGTCCTTTAGCTTCTTCAGCAACCTTCTGTGAGGCACCAAGTCAAAAGCATTGCTGAAACTGAAGTAGAATAAATCCAGATATGGCCTTTATCCACTACCCTCGTTGCCCAGCCAAAATTACTATCAGGTTAATCTGACAAGACCTCCCTGCCTCAAACCTGTACTGTTTACTATGCTGGAATCCAATGCACTCCAGATAGTTCATAGGGTCTTCTTTGACTAGTGTTTCCATCAGTTTACACACGATAGAGGTAAGACTGATAGGTCTGTATACCCGTTGTTCCTTGTCCCCTCCCTCCATGGAGAAGGATTACATCCACTACTCTCCAGTCTTCTGGAACTACCCCTCTGTGAATTGAGCTATTAAACAGCCCTGCTGGGGGGTTCAGTTAGTTCAGTTGCCAATTCCTTGAGTACCCTTGGATGCCATCTGGCCCCAGGGCCTTATCTATCTTCAGGGCTGCTAGCCCTTTCTGAACCCTTTCACTGCTAAATACGTGCTGCCTCATCTCAAGGATCACCTTACAACTGCCTTAATGCCACTTTTGGGCAGAGGCCCTCTGTCTTCCCTTGTGAATACAGAGAAAAAGTAGTCCTTAAAATGGCTACTTTCTGCCCATCCTCCTTAAACACCCGACATCCTTGTGTTAGCCTAACAATTCGTCATCCCCCTTCTTTCTTTTTTCCCTACTATATCTAAAGAACTGTTTTTTTCCCCACTCTTGATCCTCTCCACAGAACGCAGCTCTTTGTCTGCCTTTGCTTCTCTGACCACCCTCTTAGTTTCCCTTTTTCTCATTTGGTACGCTCCCCATACTTTTTGTTATTTTTTTCCAATTGTTTAACCAGGAGAGACACACTAAGCTGAAAGCTTGTTTACAGATGCAACCTGGGAGCACAGGGAAGTTAAGTGACTTGCTCAGGGTCACACAGTATGCAAGTGGGGGCTGTGGGATTCAAACCCAGGTCTCTAGATTTGCAGCTCAGAGCCTTAAACTACTGCACTATACTGCCTCAAGTACTTCCATCCCTTATTTTTCCTTGTACCTGGTGAAGGTATTCTTTTTGGTTCTCACTGCTTTTCTGACCTTTGCAGAGAACCATGTTGGTTTCTTGTACATTTTCCTTTTGATTACCATTCTCAAGCAAGACTTTTTTGCCTCGAGAATGGCCCCTTGATTGCCCCCCTGCCACATCTTTCCTCTACATACCTGATACTGTCCAATCTGACTAACTTGCCCAGGCCAGCTCCCTCATTCAGTTGAAGTCAGCCCTTCTGAAATCTAGGACTTCAGCTTTTGATGAGTGCTTACTTCTCCCAAGGGCCAGCTCATACCAAATAGAGTTATGATCATTGGACCCTAATGCTTCCCTACCCTCACTCCTCCTACTACTTCTGAGTTGGTGAGACCCATGCCAAGAATGGCTGCCTTCCTAGTGGGTTCCTTAACCAGCTACACCAGCAGGTAGTCTTGCAATGTATCCAGCAACACTTGCCATCTGGAGCTCCTGACCACTTGGAATGACCCAATCAATTTCTGGCAGGTTTAGATCTCCCACAAGAACCGCCTACCCCTTTGCCACCCCCTTTCTAGATGTGCCCCAGCTCTTTATCTCTCTCTTCCTCATCCTGAAGTTCTGTAGATCACCCCCATCTGTAGTCTTTTGCTTGAGGATACCGGAGCTGAACCCACAGTGATTCTGTTTCCCCATTACTTCCCCTGATGTTTCCATCTTCCACTGGCTCTATGCCTTCCCTAAAATAAAGGGCCATACCTCCTCTTGTACCTTTTCTTCTGTCCTGTCTAAATGTGGTGTTGCCTGGAACTCTCAGGTCTCAATCACTATTCTCTGTGTCCCAAGTTTCTGTGATGGCTACTAGATCCATTTCAATGTCTGCCACCACACCACCGCTGCCTGCAGCTCACTCATTTTATTCCCAAGACCCTTTCCATCTTTCTCCTGATCCTCTCTTGTTTTTTCCTTTTCCTTCTCCTTCACGCTTCCTTATGCTCCTTAACTTTTTAATTTTTCAAGCAGAATGTAGGCTTTGTCAGCCCTCCCTCATTGGCCTCTTCTCCTAAGCTGATTGGGACTTCAACATTACTGTTATTCACCTTGCTGTAATTAGTTCCGTGTTCAGTGGGAGCCCTAGCTAGGTTCCCCACCCACTCTCCCTTCTCAGTGGTTCCCCTACCCTCCATCTCACCCGCAGCTTAACTGTCCAATGTAGACATCAAACTTCTGCCCCAGAGCACTGGTCCCCTCTCTTGTTAAGTGAAGGCCAACATCCTTGAAGAGTGTCCTGTCCCAGAAACCACTGCAGTTTCATAGAAACATAGAAACATCGAAGTTGATGGCAGATAAGGACCGCAAGGCTCATCCAGTCTGCCCATTTCTTTTTCTACCTTATAAATGTGCCATTGGCCTTTGCTCTAACAGTGGCCTATATATTCATACTCATCTGTATTGCTCCCTTATGCTTATCCCATGCCTGTTTGAAGCCCTGCACTGTATTCATAGCCACCACTTCCTGAGGTAGACCGTTCCATGCATCCACCACCCTTTCTGTGAAAAAGAATTTCCTCACATTCCCCTTAATCGGCCTCCCTCTAATCTCATGCTGTGTCCTCTTGTCCTGCTATTTTTCTTATATTTAAACATGTTAGACTCTTTCACCTTGTTAATGCCCTTAAGGTGTTTGAATGTCTCTATCATATCACCTCTCTCTCTCTCCTTTGCTCAAGGGTATACATATTGAGCTCCGTTAATCTGTCCTCATATGTCTTCTGATACAGTCCCTGCACCATTTTGGTTGCCCTTCTCTGGACTGCCTCAATTTGGTTAATGTCCTTGTGAAGATGTGGCCTCCAGTACTGCACGCAGTACTCCAGATGGGGAGCCAACCAGTGTCTTGTAAAGAGGGATTATTACCTCCTTCTTATGACTTGTGATACCCCTACTAATACACCCTAACATCCCCTAGCCTTACCCACTGCTTTAGAGGTCTGCTTGGATGATTTCAGGTCATCGGTGATGATGATGCCCAAGTCTCTTTCTTCCTTTGTGATTGGCAGCAACTCCACTCCCAGTCTATAGGTGGCTTTAGGGTTTCTCTTCCCTATGTACATGATCTTGCACTTCTTTGCATTAAATCCCACTTGCCACTCTTCTGGTCATTTTGCTAGTTTATCCAGATATCTTCTCATTCTGCCCACCCCATCTGGATCATCTACTCTGTTGCAGATCTTGGTGTCTTCTGCAAACAGACAAGCCTTACCCTCTAGTTCATTTGCAATGTCACTAATGAAGATATTGAAGAGGACTGGCCCCAGGACTGATCCCTGAGGTACCCCACTTGTGACTTGCATCTCTTCTGACTGTATACCATTTACCACCACTCTCTGTTTTCTGCCCATCAACCAGTTTGGCACCCAGTTGACCAACTTCTGACCCACCCTGAGCATACCCAGCTTATTAATCAATCTTCTATGTGGAACAGTGTCAAACGCTTTGCTGAAGTCAAGGTTGGCAACATCAACTGCTCCCCTTTGGTCCACCACTCTGGTTACCCAGTCAAAGAAATCTATGAGATTAGTTTGACAGGACCTTCCTTTTGTAAACCTATGCTGTCTTGGATCCTGTACCCCTATGGATTCCAAGTGTTGCACTATCCTTTCCTTAAGGAGTGCCTCCATAATCTTGCCCACTACTGAGGTAAGACTGACTGGTCTGTAGTTCTCTGCCTCCTCCCTGATACCACTCTTGTGGAGCGGGATCACATGAGCCCTTCTCCAGTCTTCTGGGACCTCTCCTGTGCTGAGAGACTCACTAAACAGTTCTGCTAATGTCTCTGCTAGTTCCACCCTTAGCTCCTTAAGTACCCTGGGATATATGCCATCAGGTCCCATTGCCTTGTCCACCCTGAGCTTAGAGAGCTCTTGTAGGACCCTTTCTTTTGTGAAGGGAGTAGTGCTCACCCCCCCCCATGTCCATGGTGCTGAGCTGTGGGCCCTGCCCTACCTTCTCTTCAGTAAATACTGAGCAAAAGTATCTATTTAGGATAGATGCTTTTACAGGGTCCTCCTCCTCACATGCCCCCTTTTCTCCTTTGAGCTAAGCAATACCCACCTCTGGACTATCTCCTTTCACTAATGTATCTATAGAAGGTCTTGTCACCTTCTTTTACTGCTCGTGCTAGTGTTTCCTCAGTTTGGGACTTTGCCTGCCTTACTGCCTTCCCTGCTTCCCTTAGGGCAGTTTGGTATGCCTCCCTATCTTCATCCCGCTGTGTTCCCTTATATTTCCTGAAGGCCAGCCTTTTGGCTCTGATCTTTTCTGCTACTGTATTTGAGAACCAAAGTGGTTTTCTTCTTCTTTTGCACTTCCTTCTCTGTCTAACACAATGGGATGTTGCTTCAAGTATTGCATCCTTAGTGCTTGCCCACTTTGCCTGTACCTCCTCACCTGTGTTTCTTTTTACCAGGGCTAGCTTAACTCTGTTGGCCATCTTATCAAAGTCAGCGCCTCTGAAGTTCCATATTTTTGCCTTGGAATGGGATGATTTAGATGTAGGAGCCAAATTGAACCATACCATGTGATGGTCACTGGCCCCCAGGTGACTTTCTACCTGGAGATCTGTGATCCCTTCCCTGTTAGTCAGTACTAGATCTAGGATAGCCCTGTCTCTTGTGGGTTGTTGTACCTGTTGTCTGAGGCCCTCCCCCTGCAGGGAATCCACCATGTGTCTAGTTCTGGCAGATGTTCCTGCTGGTATTGACCAATCTGTATCTGGCATGTTGGAGTCTCCTATTAACAGAACTTCCCCTTTAGCTGTCATGTTTTGTATATCTTCTAACAGTAATGTGTCTATGTCCTGCCCCGGTCTGGGGGCCTGTAGACAACCCCAGTTCTTATGGCTGTCCCATTTCCTGTTTCCAGGGTGACCCACAGTTCTTCTGGCTTCTTTTGTGTATTCTGAATTTCTGTAGCTTTGATATTTTCATTGACATACAGGGCCACTCCACCCCCCCTTTTTGCACCTCGGTCTCTTCTGAACAGTACATAGCCAGGTACTGAAGTCTCCCAAGTGTGGTTACTGGTAAACCACGTCTCACTAATTGCTACTATGTCCAGTTTAGCCTCTGACATTATTGCCTGCAGGTCTGAGATCTTATTTCCCAGGCTGTGAGCATTGGTGTACATGATTTTCCATTGGCCAGATTTTGATGTGTTAGTTGTTGGGTGAGGTTTGGCATTTCCACTGTGTGTCGTATGGGGAGATGGACCTTTTTTCTTACCTGGTGATGCAAATGAACTGCAAACTTTCTGAATCCCTGTTTGACCACTAGCTGAGGGGGGAGGGGTGTTCTTCCCATCTGATGTATGGGGTGCTGCACCCCTCTCCCCATTTGCTAGTTTAAATATTCTGCAAAGACGTCAAACTTCTGCCCCAATGCACTGACTCCTCCTTAGTCAGATGCAGTCCATCAAATTTAAAGAACTTTTGCTCCCAGAACTGTTGCCAGTTCCTACAAATCTGTGTCTTTTTCCTGGCACCAGCCCTTGAGCCACATGTTTAACTCCCCTATCTCTCCTTCTCTGACCTTCCGTCCATCTGCCCCCCTCTCCCAGACTGGAAGGATCTCAGAGAAGGAGATGTCAGATGAAATGGATGATAGTTTGTCACCCAGCCTGGTCAGGTGTTCCGTGGTCTCCACAACTGACTGGCTGGTGAGATCATTAGTCCTTATGTGTACCTGGATGTCAAAGTTTTCTCCTGCTTTGTGAACAATTTTAGCAATGTGGTCAGTGTCTCTCCACGCTGATGTAACTGGAAGATATCTGACCATTAACCCTGGCTGGAGATGGGTATCAACTCCCCGAATCATGGAGTCTCCTATGATCAGAAGTTTTTGGGATTTCCTTTTTGCTTTTTTTGTTTTGGTTCCTGATTTCGGTGAGTTTTGTTGTGTTAGCTCCTGTGCTGCAGTGTCCTGCTCTGCAGTGTCCTCTGTCCCCTTGTTTGATTTCAGAGATAGAGGCAGACACCTGTTTGTAGTGTTTATATGGTTTTTGGAGGTAATATGTTGGAGAGCACAGAGTGATGGGGCACTCGATTTGCCCCTCCTAACCACCTGCTAACCTCCTGGACCAACTACCCTCTGTGGTTGAGGTTCTTCTGTTGGATGTTGGGGAAATGGCAAGTGGTTCTTATAATGTATTTCCTCTTGAATATGAAATTTGAGGAGCACAATCTCTGCCCATGCTGCCTGGAGCTGAGCCCTAAGGTCTCCAATGGCCCAGCATGTAGGACAGTGTCCTAAATCCTGTAACACTATCCTTCTGAAAAGTGTTCCACAGTACCTGCAGTTAATGATATCCATTCCAGATGAGTTGCTGGGTTTATAACCTGGTCAGAGTAATTAGAAGGAAGAAAATGCAAGTAATGGTTTGATTTTGTGTTTTGTTTTCGTATAACTTGTTATAACAAGTTAAATTATTAGTACCCCTGTAAATGAGCTCACCTTGTGGATGCCCCACTGATCCACCCCTTCCTGCTTTGCCACAGGAAATGTCACAACTGTGGTACTCTATAAAAGGAGTGTAGTGTGGGGTGGTTGGGGATGGGGGTGGGTGGTTGGGCCCTTCCTCTGCTGAAAAAGAAGAACCACGGATGAAAGAACAAGGAGGTAAGAGCAGAAACAATCAGTCAACAACAAATGCAGTAACCCTGAAAGCTTATCCTAATGTTAGATAAAACTGTAAAACCTGTAAAGCACCACCTGTAATAATTTCAGAGAAGGTACACCCTGTAAGAAACACTTTGCTACAGAGAAAAGTAAAGCAGTAACAGAAGATATACCTTGCAAAAGACAATTTGAATCAGAAGATTACAGTAGTAATCTGTTAGCACACACCTGTAGGCACACCTTGTAATAATGCAGAAGAAGGTGTACCAGCAACAACAATTTGAATAAGAGAAAAATAAAGCAATGAAATGTTAGCAACAAATAGTAGCAATCCCTGTGAGTACAAAATAAAAATAACAACACACAGTAAATTTGCTTAGCCAAAAGAAGTCTTAATCCTTTCCCTTGCTCTGGTAAGGTTCTCTGCTCTGTCCTTTCAAGCAATCTAGAAGGAAAGAGCTCAGGTGAAGCTAGGTGCCTTGGCCAGCAAACCAAGTCTTCTTCCCATGTGGTGGTACCCCCCCTCCTGACACCATACCTTGAACCACTCATTTGACTATTAATCTCTTTCTTCCTTACTCTATTGTTCCAGTCCCCCCTACTCGACACGGAGAAGACCTCAAAAAAGGCCAGGAAAGCTGAGTGTGCCTTCAGTCTTTCCTTCAGTCTCTTAAAGTTCTGCTTCACTGTCTCCACAAACTGGCTCACAGATCTTTGGTATCCAAGTGTACTAGCATCCCATCTCCCCTTCCCCCTTCTCTGCTGTGCATTATCCTATCTATATCCCATATGTCTAATGCACCAAGAAGGCATCTGATCATTTTACTCCCCTTCCATCTCCCACCCACCACCCTGTCTACTCCCATAATCACTGAGTCCACAATCACTAAGACTCTCCTTGCTGACTTCCTTCTGCTTAACCCCCAGGTGCCACCAAGTCATCCTGCCCATTTCCCTCAATTGAGTAAGAGCCCCCCCAACATAGTCAGGCAACTGAGCCTCCTCTAGGGGTTAACTTAATTAACTATTGATTTTAATTCATTTTAATGTTACTGAAAAGTGCCTTTGGACCTTTACATCTGCAGACCATCTCCCTCTGATCCTAGTATAGTATAAGAACAGTTTAATTATGGTGACTTGCATCATGAATTTTGTGGTTGCTTAATTTTCCCTCAGTTGTGCTAACAATGCCTTCAATGCACTGGTACAATGCCTTCTATGTTACTCAACTGATGCCATCAGGAGGAGGAGGAGACGTCCGTTCCTGGATGTTTTTTTGCCAGTTCAGAAAGGCACTTCGGCTATAATTGCTGTTAGATAAACATGGTGTCCAAGGTCCCTGTGATGGCTCTGGTAAGCTGAGTAACATACCGTATATAGAGGATAACTAACCCCCAATTGTTAAGTACAAGCTGGTATTCCACTCCAAGTTAGTGCGGTGACATCACTGGCACAAGAAGCAGAGCTTCAAGGTGCCCTAATGATGTCACTGCACTAGCAGTGTGGAATACTATGCATTAACAGTTTTTATTGTATATAATATAATATCCTCTCTTATGTTATAGCCTTGTTCATCTTCATTTTTATTTTCCTGTTACTGAATGGTTTAAAGATTACCTGTCTAACCCCATACAGCAGGTTACAATTCAGAATCAGTTTTTTTTACTATACTTAAATTTAAAGGAAAACAATTATGTAAACTGGCTGATATAGCATGAGAACCGATGAAAAGCTCTTTCAAACAAGGTATTGGGCTCATCTGTAGCTAGAGGCACTCCAGCAATATAGATGACTGAGTCTGTTCAACATTAATACTACACTGCAGCCATTTGTAGAACACTGGGATATTGATGAACAAGCTGTGCTCGACACAGCGGAGCTAGGCATAGCTTGTTTCTCAGACATCACAACAGTCTAAAAATGGCTGCAATGTAGTACCAATGTTGAACAGTTGTCGATATCTCTGGAGTGCTTCCGTCTACAGATGAGTACAATACTTTGTTTGAAAGAACCTTCTGTGGACTTTCAAACTGTGATGGCCTGTAGGCATGAATGTTTCTCTTTAAACTGGATGTTCCACAGGGATCAGTTCTTGGTCCACAGCTTTTTGGTTTATTTTTGAATGACTTACCACTTGCTGTTAAATCATACAGAGTCTTGCTGTACACAGATGGCACTATCTTTTCGCTGAGATCATTTTTATAATCTTACAAATTCATTACAGGCTGATTTTGATTTTGTGCAAGAGTGGTTTATAGAAAAATTGTGCTTAAATTCTAAAAAAATGAAAACAACATTTTTTAGTTCCAAGAGGGTTGTTTTTTTCCACTGTCTTATTAGATATTAAAACTTTGGATAGATCTATCTTGGCTCCAGTTGACACATATAAATATTATTGCTTGACCCATTTAGCACCCTAAGTTTTCACCAACACTGAAAATTTTGATACAGTAGGTCTGTCAGTCAGATATTTGTTTTTTTTGTTTAGAAATAGTTGCAGTTTTACACCTGATGCTAAAAAGTTATTTTTTTGCACATATTTTTCCCATGGTTGATTATGGTATAGTCATTTAATCTTCAACATGCAAGACACTTCTCCATAGAACTGAACTTCTGATGAATAGGGCTTGTAGAGTTGCCCTCAACCTTGCACATGATCATCATACCTTTTGTTTGTATAATGCTTCCAAATGGCAAAACTTATCTCAAACAATCCAGTATCAGCTTGGTTGCTGTGCCTACAAATTTAGATATGATGATGTGCCAGTAAATTTAAGTCATATAATTTTAGAAATGTCAAAGTCAAGCATCATTACTAGATTTCACTTGATTAATGTTTTAAGTTACTTGGATGCTTAAAAATATAGGCCACACATCCTTCTTCTAGCATATTGGTTCTTTTTAGAACTCTCTCCCATCTAGTGTTTAGACTTGAAAAGGAACATAGACATGTTACTACCTTTCTTAAAGGCTTTGCTGACTAAACAAATATTTGTAAGTGTAACAACTGGTATACCATCGTTACAGTGACAACTTTACAGCGACATGGTCGATACTGACAACATCGCCACATCACTGTAAATTCTGCCCGGGACCTCAACACCCTTCCCCAAGGTCCTGCACCCCATCCCTGACTTAGCTCCATCTCAGAGTTGAGAATCTTAAGTAGGGGGAGTGAGGGGCACAGCCTCCTGCTAAACAAGAAGTTACATCTCAGTGGCACCATCCCGACCGTAATTGCGGTCAATGTAGTGGTGTCAGGGAAACATTGCGTGAGCAAGAAACTGTCGATGCGGCATCATGGATCCTAACAATTGGCAGTTGATTTCTATGTTTTTGTTAATTTTTTTTATTTATTTTACCAGGAAAAAAGCTCCTGCTGAGCAGTGCTCATTTGCAAGGTGGTCTGGTTATGATAGTAATAGTACAGAAAAAATATCACAGTGATGCACTGGAAACAATACATAGCATAGTATGAAATTTTATAACAGCAGGTACACAAGAAGTAACTATGATAAAAAACAATAGCAGCAAAACATAGTAATAATACAAAATGTAATATTTTAAATAGCACATTTTACAATCAAGTCTGAACAGCCAAGATACAATTAGAAAAAAAAAATTGAGACAAGTACAATTATCAATGTAACATGATTCAAGCAGTAGTTTGAACATGTGAAATCTCACCAGCAAATTCAGTTTTAGTGAAAAAGGTAATTTGTCCCAGTATATGGGGGCAAGCCTCGTCAAAACCATTTTGCCATAACTGGATGCAAATTCGGGGACCTCGAGTATGATGTAGTTGCATGCTCTCAGGTTATATAAACTAGAGGCCCTATAAACAAAGTCTGAGCTGTACTGCAGTACATCATTGTGTAATGACTTAAAGGACCATAGATACAGGTCTCTCTGCCTTCTGGGGGGTAAGTGATGTCCAGCTGAATGTAACGTAGGGGCTGCATTGATGGGTTCTAACAGGCAGCCCAGTAATACAATGCAGTATTGTATGGTGAAGGATATCTAATTTGGCTAGATGCTTGCTAGGAGTGACTCTATAAACTAGACTCCATAATCAATTACAGTTAGTAACATGGCACTGACTGGGGTTTTATGGGCATTAGCATGGAAATTGAACTTATATCTGTAGTAGAATCCCAGTCTTGGGTGAAACTTCTTGCATAGATTTTCAATACTTTTGCTGAAGGAAGTTTACTGTCAAACCATACACCCAGATATTTAAAATTATCTACTGGCTCCAGACTATCACCCATAAGGATAAGGATACCAGGAATGGTGGAGTTAGGTGGCCACTTATTTGTAGGTAATTTATTTTGTTTGTGCACAATGACCATGGTCACCTATGAAAATGGATAATATTGCCAATAGATGGCCATTAAAAAAAAATGAAATAATAACAGCCTGTTTCAAAAACATAGTTGCCAGGTTAATGCCATTTTCTCTGCATTTTTTACGATGGAAAGCTCTGTGTGATTTCTTTTTTTGAATGACTGGATTTTGGTGTCATTGTGAGAGTGCTCATGAACTGAAGCAGTCGCTTTTATCAGCTCACTCTCCAGCAGTCTCTGCAGTTGGCTGTAGTGTGACACTGATTATGGCAGCTGTGTGGAGTGAATTATTTCTCTGAACCTTCCGAAGAGTGAATTATCGGTTTTATGCAACACCAATGAACAAGTCTGATTGTGTATTATAAGGTAATGTACCAGTGCATTGATGGCACTGGTAGCACAACAGAGTGAAGATTGAGCAACCACCAAATTCCTGACATAGTGGCCATGAAACATCGATTTAGAAGGTGGAAGTAAAATAAAAATTCAGAATCATATCAATATCATGGGTCGAGTCTTCCATCTTGTGTTCTTGATATTTACAACTGTAATTGAGTTTTTTTAATTGTGTCTATGCAGTTCCTTTGCCATAACTCTGTTCTATGCACTGTGCAATGTTGTCAAATGTAAATGTAAAACAGTGATATTCCTTTATTATTTTTTTGCTGAAAAATGTAGTATACCTTTCTCTAAGATATCCATGAAAATGAGGTTCACTCAGTGAATTTCACATATACAAATGCAGTACAAGTGGAGGGAACACATCTCAGAATTTTGAAATAGCATGGTTTCTCCTGCTGTGACAGTTAGTAATGAAGTGG
Organism: Neoceratodus forsteri; assembly: GCA_016271365.2. Classification (NCBI taxonomy): domain Eukaryota; kingdom Metazoa; phylum Chordata; order Ceratodontiformes; family Ceratodontidae; genus Neoceratodus; species Neoceratodus forsteri. Next base: position 152,001,103 of record JADMNL010000028.1, read on the forward strand.
TTTGGCTGTTGGGATAATGCTGTCTCTCAGATCATATATTCCTGTTTATGCAATGTATGTGTCATTTAAAATGTTTATTTTTTATTGTATCATTTATTTACCTTGGATAGACCAGCAGAGATGAGCTATTTCATTTTCAGTGGGTTCCTGCTTCTGCTTGGGCTGTGAGGAATGCATAATTCTGCTGTCAGAATTCATGCAGAATGGTAATTCCACTTCTGAAATACCTTTTGGAATTTCTTTTAAATTCTGTGGAATTATGAAAAGCATTTCTGTGAAAACCACAGTGAAAACTGCAGAATAATTTTCCACAGCCTGTGGAAAAAATAATCCACCATTTATGTAAACCAAGGATTATCAATCCCAAAAATCAGAACACGTGAGGAATGTCAGAGTTCTGCTACTGATAAATTCCACAGAATTTTCCAAAATGCCACAGAACTGCATTCCATCATAATCCGAACATCTCACACAGCACTAGCTTTTACCCATTTCCACTGCTTGGTGGACTGGAGCACTGTGAGGAACTTGCTCAGGGTTGCACAGTAAACAGCTTTAGTGAGATGTGTTGAAAATAAACAAAACCAGGCACCAGCCACATAATGTATAGGGAGAAACCACACATGATGCAGGTTAAAATTAAAAGCTCCTTTATTTGAGGGAGTACATGTTGCAGCATGAAGACTGAAATGCAGGAGAAGCCCCCACAGGCGCTCCTGTGCTTTTGTCAAGGGTATTAGTTCTGTCTGTGACAATGCCATAATGAAAAAGTCATGCTAGTTCTACTTTGGGTAAGTCATCAGCATCTTTTTCCACTTTGGATAGGTCACAGAGTTAACTCAACCAATGGGCAAGCAGCATGCTCAGTTTCTGGTACCATCACAATGGGCTCTGCTATTTTTAAACCAGATCTACGAAATCAAATAAAAATATTTAAATCTTCATTAAAAAAAAGACAATTCAAAAGCTTTACATTTTAAAATACATTGTATAAATTGGGCACACAATGACAATGGCCTGACTGACAATCACTCATGAGGGGACAGAACTCATGTGACTCCCTCTGGCTCCGCCACTCATGAGTTATGGCCCTGCTCTCATACTCATTACCTATACTTTGTATGTACTGTAAATCTATCAGATTAGAGTTCCTTTGCCAGGGTTTATGAAATTCTGTGAAAGGAGCAAAGGTGCTTTTACAGGCCTGTACTGTGCTCTCCTCAACTTTCTTTGGATAAACAGAGTTGCAATCTCCAATAGACCTGAGATAGAGCTATGCAGAATTTTCAGATTCAACTTTGCCAGAATTCTTCAGAATTTCACAAATTCTACCTAATTCTATGAAATTCTATCAGAAATACATGTTTGAGATTCCAAGAGTGTAATTAAAAAAAACACACATAAAATCAAATCAAATCAAATCATCTTTATTTATAAAGTGCCTTTCAGAACCAAGGCACTGTACAATAAAATCACATATACACATAGATTAAAATAATCATAAATTAACAGCCATAACTGGGATATGCTAAACTGAATAAATATGTCTTTAAGTCCTTTTTGAATTTCTCAACGATTGGACATTCTCTCAACCAATGAGGTACAGAATTCCACAGGGTTGGTGCTGAAAAAGCAAAGGCATGGGATCCTGATGTTTTTAATAGAATCCTGGGAATTTCCAGCAATCCCTCGTTGGCGGAGCGGAGAGGATGGAGGGGGCAATAGGGTACCAAGAGATCTTTCAGGTAGCTGGGTCCCTGATCATGTAGGGCTTTAAAGGTTAGTAAACCAACCTTATAGGTGATCCACCACCTAACAGGCAGCCAGTGCAGTTCGCGGAGCACAGGCGTAATATGGCTGGATCTAGAGATCCCAGTCAAAAGCCTTGCCGCCGCATTCTGCACCAGCTGCGGGCAACAGATATCAACCCCAGATAGCCCTAGATAGAGGGAATTACAGTAATCAAGATGGGTAGCGATAAAGGCATGGACCAACGTTGGCAGATCACCCAGTGGGACCAGGTGTTTCACCCGGGCGATATTCCTCAGATGAAAAAAAGAGGATTTGACTACAGCTGATACCTGAGATTTTAAGGTCAAGCCATCATCAAAAATAATGCCCAGGTTTCATACCCGATCAGAGGTAGTGAGCGACATACCACCGAGCAATAAGCCCGGTGGTTGGCCAGCCCTCAAACCTACCACCGGACGACCTGGGTCCACTACCAACACCTAAGTCTTATCAGGATTCAGTCTCAGCCAACTAGAACTCATCCATAATCTGATTTCAGCAAGGCAGTTGTCTAGCACGAAGAGAGCACCATCTTGCCTGGGCGGAAAGGACAAATACAGCTGAGTATCATCTGCATAGCAGTGAAAACCCAGACTGTATTGCCTAATGATATCTCCCAAAGGCAGCATGTACACTGCAAACAACATGGGTGCTAAAATGGAACCCTGCGGTATCCCACAAGGCAGGGAGTGAGCACCAGAGGAATAAATTCCAGTAGTAACCCTCTGAAACCTGTCTGTGAGGTAAGACTGAAACCATTTGAGGACTGTTCCAGACAGTCCGCAATAAATCCGCAGGCACTCCAACAGCACACCATGGTCTACAGTGTCAAATGCTGTAGAGAGATCGAGAAGGACCAGAATGGTACATGCCTTTCGATCTCTAGCCATTAGGAGGTCATTCAACACCCGGACAAGGGCAGTCTCCATGCTATGCTTCTTCCTAAAACCAGATTGGGAGAGTATCATAGACATTGTGAGTTGTAAGATGATCATCCAATTGTAATGCAACCGCCTTCTCAATAACCTTACAAACAAAAGACAGGTTAGAGATAGGCCCCTTAAGGGGATCAGAAAGACCCCACTTTCCAAGGATTTCCAGACAATGTCAGCAAGGATCAGGCAGATAACCTCTACACATCCTACTAAGAGGGGTGTAGGACCCGGATCCAAACTACAACTGGTTGGTTGCAATGTTTGGATGATCTTCACAATGTCAATGAACTCCAGCTGGTGAAAATCTGACCGGACAGACCGGGTGCATAGCACTTCCCGTCGACAACTGCAATCCCTCAGAGGAGGAGTCGGACCGATGCCAGACCTGATGCTAGCAACCTTATCCACAAAGAAACGAGCGAACTCCTCGCATCTTAGCTGAGAAAAAGCTTCTCTGGGCTGGAGACAGATTGGATTGCACAATCTGTCAACAGTCCGGAAAAGCTGAGCCGGTCGATTCTGTGCAGCAGAAATCTCCCTGGACAGGAATTCTGCCTTCTTATGGTTGATCTCTGATTGATAGCCATCATAATGTGCCATCAACCTAAGCCTGTCAGCATCATTACCGGACTTCTGCCAGACTCTCTCCAACCTTCGGCCAACTCTCCTTAACTCCTTCAAGGAGCCATCAAACCAAGGGCTCCTTGAATGGAGGGTGAGAGGCTGAACACGAACAGGAGCAATCTTGTCCAGAGCATCTCCCACAGCCTTATTATAGGCTAATACGAGATCATCTGGACTCATGCATTCACCAGACATGCACGATAGATCCAGTACTGCCATCAGGACACTGGGACTGATACCCCTTAAAGGGCGGTACTGAACCATCTCCGTAGGGGCAGACCTATTAGGGGGAGCCCTGAAACTGAACCTTATGGTGTGATGGTCAGACCAGCTGACTGGTTCCACCCCCAAGTCAGCAATCTCCATATCCAAAAGGAAGATCAGATCCAATGAATGGTTGAGGAGGTAACAACCTGTGTTAGGCCCAGTGAGGTCATCAACTGGAGGAGATTTTGACCAAAATGAGAGAGTTCATGGTCGACCCAGGCATTGAAGTCCCCCAGAATTAACAATCTGGGGGACCGCAATACCAGGTCAACGACGAAGTCTGCTATCTCCTGCAGGAATTCTCCACCATCTCCTGGTGCACGGTAGATGAGGAGGATTCCGCAACCTACACCCTCACCCAAGATATAGTCAAAGGATCTGGTACTTCCTAGAGGCACATCCACAAGGCCCAGCTCAGTCTTAAACATAATGGCTACACCCCCGCCCCTATGATCCAGCCTTGGACGGTGTATCACCGAGAACCCGGCTGGTGTTGCCGAAGCCAATACAGGGCCTGGATTTTCATCCAGCCAGGTCTCGGTGATGCAAGCCAGACCAGTTGACCCAACAAGATCAGCTATAATAGCTGTCTTCTTTTTAATAGATCTGGCATTACATAACACCGCCAAGGCTGGATGAGCTGTCTGGGAAGACCTCGGCTCCTGCCTACTAAAATCGGAACCCTTGGGTATGGGAACAAGACAAGAATGACCTCTATCCTGGCCCCATTTCGCCCCAGGGCATCTCCTGGATCCCACCACCCCAATCCGCCCTCCCCTCTCCTGTCCCCCACCAGGCTCCGCTCTCCATCTTCTTTTATGTTTCCTTAAAATGCCCAAAGCATGACACCTAAAATAGGTGTCAGATGGTAATGGTGGACATTCAAAGGGCCGCAGTTCCCTGAGTCTGGTGGGGGAATAACGCCCAACCGTCGCTAAATCACCCCAACACGTTATATAAATAATACAAAAACAATATACAATAAATCAAATACAAGCAAATAATATATAATCAACCACTTATATAAAAATAAAATGGGGCATTAATATATACATAAATCTCAATAGTCCAGCATTCCCAGATATAGGCAGCTTGAAACTGTTACCTTAAAATAATCAATTAAAACAATCCAAATAAATTATAAATCAAACAAAATAAAGAAAGGAAGCCCCATGAAGAATCCATTTCTAAAGAGAGTTCAAATCCCAAGAAATAAAAATACTTAAATAAACTTACACAAATAATAATAAATACAACAAGTTTTCAACCCCTGGTACTCTCACTACCCTGGGAGTCAAAAACATATAATAAAATGTCGAATAGTATACAGCAGTTTACATAATCCATGGATTTATTTTCTGCAAACCTCAGAATAATGTTCGCGGTTTACAAATAAATGCTTTTTAAGAATCAGTGGTGGATTTATGCATTAGTGCATGCCTCCCCCTGTCATAAGCAGGGAGCGCGCCACCCCTGTGATTTGAGAGTGGTGAATAAAACTGAATGAATTGAGCTGGTATGTCTTCTAATCTTCTCCCGCTTAATGCAAAGATAAGCAACAGACACTTACACAGGGGAAGACACATACCAGCTGCATGTTGTAAAAGTAACATGGGTCAGCGCCAGTCAGTGACCATAAGTGTCGGCTCCAGCTGACAGAACCCAAAATTTACAACCCCCTTAATACAGGGATTGGGCCAGTACTCCACTCATGTGTGATTCACATGTACGTATGTGGACACTGGAGGCTGGACCAATCCTTGGCTTGAAGAATGTTTTCTTTATATTCCTGCCAGCAGGACAGCAGTCCTGAGGTGTATAAGAATTGACCTCAGGGCTGCTCGGTCCATAGTGCTGCGTTTCTTGCTTTACCCCAGAAATTCTGCTCCAGAACTTTCCTACAATGCCGCCGGTCATGTTTACTGACTTTACAGTCTCTGTCTGCTGCCGACCCTTTTCCAGGACTGCTCGGTCTTAAGTGCTGATGCTTGCCCAGCCCCCGAAATTCTGATTTGTCTGATAAGAGTGCCGCTGGTCCATTACACTGACACTGCCTTTGCCTGTTGTTGACCTGTTTGCAGGACTACTCCATCTATATTAATACTTGCTCCCCCCGCCCTTAAATTTGGCTTCATCCGATACACTACCTGGCAGCACAGCCTAGAGGTTAGAGGAACGAGGTGTGAACAAACTTGATACATCCAGCAGATCAGACCAGAGTTTGATTCTCACAACCTCCACTTGCATACTGTGCGACTCTGAGCAAGTCACTTAACTGCCCAGTTCTCCCAGGTCGCCCCTGAAAACAGACACTTGCGCCTAATGGGCCTTACCCAGTTACCAAAGACTGAAAAATAAATAAAACACTACCAATGGACTGTTTCACTGCCTGCCTGAGCTGCCTGCTGCTGAGCCATTTCCCATTAGCAGCTGTTGCCAGAATACATGACCATCTAGGCATAAGTGCAGGTAACTGTACAGTTCAAGCAAAAAATGTGAAGCACTGGTATAACTCTACGAAGAAAGTCGATGCGCTTCATATGCACATAGTTTGGATACATTTCAGGGGATGCCTGTCCAGCTAACCAGGGCAGTATCACAACTGAAGGTATCACCCAGGACAAGGAAATCATCCATTCTGTGTTTCTTTTCTGATAGATTTCTTGATAGGTTGTAGGCACCTTGGTTATCAGTACATAGCTTATGATCAGTACATAACCTATGATCAGTACATAACCTATGATCAGTACATAGCCTATGATCAGTACATAACCTACGATCAGTGCATAGCCTATGATCAGTACATAGCCTATGTACTGATAACCAAGGAGCCTACAACCTATCAAGCATGGTGGTTGACAACAATCAAGGAATGAGAAAACAGCGAGGCAGTAATCCAAAGAAAAAGCAATTATTCCATAAATGCATGGTATAGATATGCACTGTGCTATCAGCATAGCTTCTTAGGATATCCAAAAGGCACAGGCTTATTTTTCCAAAAATAATTCTTGTTACTTGTTTTCTTTCTTGCTATTTCTAGCATAATGGATTGTTAAAGTTGTTGAACATAGCTGACCCCAGGGGCATTTTACTGCTAGTTATATACTGTTGAACACAAATTTGAGAGCTGAAAAAACTGTTTTTTTTTTTGTTTTTTTGTAAATTTAACTAAATAATTCCATATAGCTACCGTCTATGGTGCTAGAGATCAGCATGTATTTTATTGTCATACAGCCCAGACTGGGTCCTGGTGTCCAACCCATCCAACATCCAGAAAGCTGGTGAAATGGCCAATGCCCTGAGTGATCAATCCCCTATATTCTGCATCTGGAAGAAGAGAGGGCCCAAGGTCCAACCTAGAATTCTTACTGCTCGTGATTACTCAAATTTCGTAGCAGCGCAATTCAATAGTTACCTTAGCAGCTTGGACTGGAGCCCTATTAGGCTCCTCCAGACACTGGACGTCGCACTGGAACACTTCCAGAACTCACTGATTTTTGCAGCTGACCTCTTTGCACCACTGAAAAAACTCAGAGCAAAAGGCAGCTGCTATAAGTGGATCTCTCCATCTTTAAAAACCCTTATGATCAGTTGTGACAAGGCCTGGAAGAAGTACAAGCACTCCTCTCTTACGATAGATCTGGTGTCGTACAAAGCCCTAAGAAACAAGTGCAAGACAGCTACCAAACTTGCAAAAAGGGAGTATGTCACTCACCTCCAAAAAAACAACTTAGGCAACCCAAAACTATTTTGGTCTCACATCAATGACCTGATCGGGGCAACACCAAGGCTGAACCTGGCCCCATTGAGATCAACGGTCAGCTAATGAGTGATGGCCTACAAATTACAGCAGCCCTCAGCCATCACTTCACAAATCTTGATGTATACAAGGACAGTCTACCCCCTACAACCTTGGCACCCGATGCAACAGAATCCCCATGCCTGAAGAGACCCTCCTTTAACCTAAGACTGGTGAAGATAAAAGAGGTTTGTACTCTCCTAAAGGCCCTAAAAATCAAAGGCTCAGGAGGACCTGATGGGATCAATCCTCAGTTACTCAAGGCTGGAGCCCAAGCCCTCTCCAGACCCTTGACCTGGCTCATTAACAGATCCCTGCTGGAAGGAATCGTTCTGGACCAGTAGAAACAGGCCATTGTGGTTCCCATCCACAAGGGAGGATCCAGGGATCACGTAAGCAACTACAGACCTATCTCCTTGCTCTGCATACTTGCAAAACTACAAGAAAGGCTTGTCTATGACCAACTCCGTGACTACCTGGAGTCTCACCAGCTCCTAGCCCCCTCCCAGCATGGTCTTAGAACCAACCACAGTACAGATATTGCCCTTGCTAATTTCTCAGCAGATGTACTCAGAACAATGGACAATGGGACGTCCACAGGTGCAGTCTTCATAGACCTGTTGAAGGCATTTAACCTTGTTGACCACAAGCTCCTGCTTATAAAGCTAGACAAACTTGGCCTAGACCCTCTTGCCCTCAAGTGGTTTGGGATCTACCTATCTGGCCACACAAACAGGGTCATCTGGAAGGGTACACTATCTGGCATACTACCCTTAAAAGAGGGAGTATCACAGGGCTCGATCCTCAGTCCCCTCCTGTTCTCCTTGTTCACAAACGACTTAAACCTCCACTGTGGGGGCAGCTCGGTCATTCAATATGAGGATGATACAGTCATTTACTGATCCTTGGTCAACCTGGTGGACCTTGGTCCCCTCCTCCAAGCCAACCTAACATCATTTGAGGCTTGTCTAAAAGTGAATAGAATGGTCCTGAACTCTGTCAAAACCAAGGCCATGTTGTTCGGACACAGATCCCCTGGTCAAGATAGGTCCAATTCCTTACAGCTCACCTCAATCTCATTAATAGTATTGAAGTAGTGGCCTCCTTAAAATACCTAGGACTTACTCTGGACCAAGGTCTTACCTTCAAGAACCACATTGACCAAGTGACCAAGACCATCCACTGTAAACTGGGCCTCTTGTATCGCTTAAAGGACCTGCTTATCCTAGAAGCTAGGATCGCAATTGCCTCCAGTGTCCTGCTCCCCACCCTGACCTATTCTGCCCCCATCATACATGGCATGGCCAAGCAAGAGGTCAACCGGCTCCAGACACTGTATAACAAGGTAGCTTGCTTTGCCACCCAGGACCACTCCAGAAGTCACCACTGTGACACTCTAGCCTAGCTACAGTGACCTTCACTTGTTGCTTGTCAACAGTACCCCCTGCTGTGCCTGGCATTTAAGCTAATTAGCCTCTCGGCTCCACCAAGCCTAGCAGAGATTATTGCTATCAAGCAAAACCCTCAGAGCCTTCGGATATCAGGTCGGACACTGCTGGTAGTTCCCAGAGTCAGGACCAATGTGGGCAGCAAGTCCTTCTGCTACACCACCCACTACCAGTGGAATAAACTGCCACTGGCAGTACAGGAAGCCCCCTCACTTACAGTTTTCCATACCAGATTTAAGGCCCATATGATTGAAACCAGCACTTGCCATTGCCATGACACATGATAGTCCCCCCTCTCTAGATACTTATTCTCTCTCACTTGGGCAACCATACTTCAGTCATGTCTTCAGTCTCCTTAATCAACCTTGGTATTACATCTTGTCATTACCTTTTCAGCTAGCATACCATATCTGTACTGTATAAGGCTGGCTGTGATTGTAATCTGCAAATTACCTGACTTCACTCTGTAAACAATTTCCCTCATCTGTATATGACCTTTGTAATGTTACCCTGGGTCACCCCTGAAAAAGGGACCTTCAGGGCTCAGTGGGCCTACCCAGTCATCAAAATGTAATAAATAAATAATAAATAAATGTAAAATACACAATATATGATTTTTAACTTTATAGATTAATACCAGAATTCCCCGAAGAAGGAGAAATTTTCTCTAAAAGATTGGAATTCTTTGTGGTGTTACTTAGTGATTATAAAGAAATAGTTTCGTTCTTATTACATTGGCTTACGTGCATACGCAAGGAATGTCTTGGGAGAATGGGACACTTTGGAGGTGTGCCTCTCCTGAGCAATCCCCTGCTCCCTTGAGCAGGCGTGGCGGTCCTGCACCAATCCGCACCGGTGCTGTGTATGACAGCGGTGGTCTTCTCTTCAAAGAAACCACGCTGTGTGCTTTACCAGCGTCCGCCCCAATCTTTGCTGCCACGGGGAGCAAGCGTTCCACGTCATCTGCCAATGGGGGTGCTCAATCCCCTGTCGGCTCCACGGCCCCCCCAGCCATCCTTCTGCCACGCTGGGAGCCCACCCCAGCGTGGCAAACATCCCGCGTCATCTCCCAACATGGGTGCCCAATCCCCCGTCGGCTCCACAGCCCCCCCAGCCATCCTTCTGCCACGCTGGGGGCCCACCCCAGCGTGGCAAATGTCCCGCATAGTCAAAGTACAAAAAAAAAATGTAAATTAAAAATGGTCCCACGCAGTCTCCCCGCCCCCTCCCACAACCCGCACCCATCCACTGCGCACCCTGCCTCCCCACACCCCCCTCACCCCATACTTACCTCCAGAGCTCAGTGCGGATCATCGCTGGACCGGGAACACATCTGCACTCTTCAAAGACGACCGCGAACTGAGGAAATGCTGGTAAGCTGTATAATGGGCTAGATGTTTTTTTTCTTCAACTTTGTTACATATCTCAGGCATTTTTTGGAATTTTTGCACCAAATTTTCAACATGGGGTTTTTGGGACCCCTTCTCATGAATTCTGTCACTGTCATGGCGTCATTCGGGCCCGAAGGGTGATTTCGCAGTCACTGCGCAAAATCACCTTTTGGACCTGATTAATGAAATGACAGTGCCAGCATTCATAGGTGGGCTCTCAAAAGCCTATTTTGAAAATTTGCGGTACCCTAAAATGACGGTTTTATCGAAGTGCATTGTGCAGTTCCTACTCAGGCTTGTAGGTTCGCGAATTTTCAATATTTTCACTCCAGATTTTCAACATTGCCATTTTATCACACCTTCTTATGAGTAGTATAGCTGTCATTTTCACATCTCACCCAAAGCGTGTTTCCGCCTATATGGCGCACAATGGCACAGTCGGTGTCGCGAACTTAATCGTATGGGACACATTAAGAAAATCACAGTGACACTGTTCATGAGCAGAGGTCTTAAAATGGCTATGTTGAATTTAGTCGAAAAATTCTAAAATGACTGTTTCTGAGCGTCGTTGCACAGTTCCTCACATGCCTTTCGTCGTTCTGCGAATTTTCAATATTTTCACTCCAGATTTTTAACATTGCCATTTTACCACCTCCTCATGAGCGGTATAGCTGTCATTTTTCATATCCTGCCCAAAATGTGTTTCCGCCCATGTGGCGCTAATAGCGCAGTCGATGTCGCGAACTCAATGTATGGGACAGATTAAGAAAATCACAGTGACACTGTTCATGAGCAGAGGTCTTAAAATGGCTGTGTTGAGAATTTTTTGAAGAATTCCTAAAATGACTGTTTTCACGAGGTGTGCGTTCGCAGTTCTTATGCACACTAAGTAAGTTTGTGAATTTTCAATATTTTCACTCCAGATTTTCAACATTGCCATTTTACCACACTTCCTTATGAGCAGTGCAGCTGTCATTTTTCACATCCTGCCCAGAACGTGTTTCCGCCCATGTAGCGCACAATGGCGCAGTCGGTGTGCGAACTCAATGTATGGGACACATTAAGAAAATCACAGTGACACTGTTCATAAGCAGAGGTCTTAAAATGGCTATGTTGAAAATGTGCTGAAAAAAATTCCTAAAAATGACTGTTTTACGAGCGTGCATTGCACAGTTCCTACGCACGCTCGTAAGTTCGCGAATTTTCAATATTTGCACTCCAATGAATTCCAAATACCTAAACAGCACATAGAGGCAAGCAACATTCGGCATTGACAAATGCTTGTACTTCTTTGTCACTGATTTTTTTAAGTCATGTCCAATTGCCAAATACCACTGCAAATACCTGCAAGCGAACTTTCGGCATTGACAAATGCTTGTTATCTGGTGGGGAGTGAGGTGCCTTTCCAATCTATTTCTTTACTGTTTTGGCCCTGACTGGAAATGGCTTCTCCCATTAATGTGTTTTTTTTTTAATATCCTGAGTGAGGCTGGCGGAGTTAGAGGTTCCTTCTTTCTTTTTTTTTACTCTATTTCCCAACTCTGGTCCTGTAGAGATTAAACAAATGTGTTTCCTTTCCACATAAAAGATGCAGGTTGGGCTGTTCTGCCTATTATTGTACCCTATTTTCCCGTCACATTTGGTGCTGTATAGATAGTGTAGCAGTACCTCCAATAACTTGAAGTTATCTGAGCATGGTATGTGTGGCTATGTTAGTGTACCACGTGACAGGGTCTACCATGATGAGCCAGAATTGGTTAGATGTATTTTATAAGGTGTATACCATGAGAATGGCAGATTGTCCCATATCAAAGAGGGAATTATCCCTCTTTAACATGGGGCAATCTACCATTCTTACGGTATAATAATTGCTGGTGCTTCTAAGTTTTGCAGTGCTAAAACTGCATGATTTAGATGTTCTGTAATAGCTTGCATAATACTGTTACTCTGTGTGTGTGTGTGTGTGTGTGTGTGTGTGTGTCTCTCTCTATGTATTTACTGTAACAGTAAGTTAAGGTCAGAAGAGCTATAGATTCATCAGGTATGCCCACCCCACCCCTTATGTACAGAAGAACAATAATGCTGTGCAAACATGTTCTAACTTGTAAGGATTCCCCACCCACTGTACTATGAAGGGTACCCTGTGATTCCTGTGGTAAGCAGACAATTGTCCAGGCTTACTTTGAAGGCCTGTACTGTTTTCATAAACACTCTTTACACTTATAGACTGGTCTCTAGATTTACCACTCTCTCTCTTAGAATTAGTTCCTCCTTACTATGCCCTAGAATATACCACCTTTGACTTTCAGGGCATGCCCTATTTTCTTTCTGGAGGACGTCACATCAAACATCTCCATCTGTTTGATCTTGTCAGTGCCCATGAGTATGTAGAAGACCATGACCATATCATCTCTCAGCCTTCTTTTCTCCAAGGTAAACATGAAAAGAGCCACCAGCTTCTTCTCATGGATTTTGTTCCCCATCACCCCCTACCAATTATTGTTGGGGTCCCTGAATGTCCCTCTCTTAACTGTATTAATATCCTCTTTGTATTAAAGTGGAATATTTATAAACAATGCCCACTGTAATTTGAAAGTCAATGAAAAGATTGTTTAAAATGGTTGTGTGAAGCTAGAAGTAATCCAGTGATACTGATGATGAAGTCTGCCCTGTACTGATACTACACTGCTGATATCACTGATGATCAAGCTATGGCTAGCCCTATTGTAGTTAAACACAATCAGTGACATCACACAGTTCTAAAAATGTTAGTAAGGCAGTATCAGTATGGGTCATACTTAATCATTAATACCTCTGGAGTGCTGCTAGCTACAGAGGAAACCTGTACTTCATTTGAGAGAGCTTTTCATTGCCTTTCAAACTATGCTGACCGCTCATGAATGCTCCACATGAAGGAGCCCAGCAGTGTGTCCAGTATTACAGGGTAGGGCCCAGGTCTTTAAAGTGAGAGAATTACATCCCTTTTTCTGCTAATCATTCCTTTGATACACCCCAGCATTCTTTTTTTTTTTTTACTTATTAATGGTCTAGGAATTACAACCCTTTGAGTCAGAGACTCATTTGCAAAAGCTCCATGTCATATAAAAATGAGGACAGGTACATAGTATAGCACAATGCAGAATACAGACTATTTCTCTACTACAGAAATACAACACTAACAACAGAGGCAGAAGATATATAATACATAGATAAGGCAACACCAGAGGTGTAAATATTTGAGGCATACATTAGAGACACAAAAATTAAATTTTGATTTTAGAGGAGTTTTTTCAGCAGTCACAGGGGGAGAAGGACATTCTACAATACTTTCGGACATGACCCTTATAAAGCCAGAGAAGCCCCTCATGGTGTGCAGTCCCTACCTCCGATTTTCCTCCCTAAGTGCAACACCTTGCATTTGACTACAGTAGAGTTCCAAGAAACTGACCAATCACGCAGCTTGTACAAGCTTCTCCCGTCCTTAAATGAGTCCACCTCCCTGGCCCACTTGGTGCTGTCAGTCAAGTTAAGCATCTTGCAGGAAATTCCAGCTTCCAGATCACTGATGAAAACGTTGAATTGCAGTGGCCATAGCACTGATACCTAAGAGACACTGCTGGATATCCCCTATCCTTACAGAACCAAACTTGTCAGCTTGCCGCTCACTCACTGCTGTTCTGTTTCTGCTTCCCCTTCTGTTCCTGCCTGTGCTTCCCATTCTGTTCCTGCCTGTGCCCTGGTACAGAATGTTGAGTCTGTGTCCTCCCGCTCACCCGATCCAACAACAGTCTGTAAATTCTGCTCCCACAGTAGCCCCAGCACATGACATGCTCTGCCACCAGGCAGCCACAGGATGCGATCAAAGGTGCCACTCTAATTCACAAAGTTCAGTTTCTTAGGTCCAGCACTACACTTTGCTCCCACAATGGCCACAGCACAAAACATTCTCTGTCCCCAGGCTATCCCTAGTATCAAGTCCATTCAATTTTATTGATCGACTTATAAGTCATTACAATTTACAAAAATTAAAAGTTATACATTACATATAACATATACACATTACATAAAACAGATTAACAGAAAATATGCAGTCTTTCTTAGTTCGGTTTCTTTATACAGTTTACTTGGAACCGTTGCAAGATATAATTGTTTTAGTTGGTCTTACATACATCAGGACCCTAAACAATTTAGTCTTCTTTCTACTTTTAGCTTCCCATAAATAAGTCAAGTTTGACACATATGTAGTTTTTTACTATCAATTATTTTCATAAAGGACGCAACAGATTTTAAAATTTCTATTACATTTGTTTTTAAAAAATAAGAAGTTAAATGTGTTGGGTCATATTCCATCTCCCTTATGATATCTCCCAATAATTTATCCCTGTATCCATTATACAGGGGACATAATATAAGTAAGTGTTTCAAGTTGTCTTGTCCATAACCACATTTACATAGATAGTCTATTTCATTCCTATTTTTAGCACACCTTTTTCTAAAACCCTGATTTGTAAAACATTCAAACCTAAATCGGGTGAAAATCAGCCTTTGACTGGGATTAGTCAATATGGATAAATAATTTTCCATTTTGTGACTCCTTTTATTAGATTTTAGCCAATTGCAAACCCTGGGCCAGATATTCAAAAGGGTTGCACATGGCGCAACAGTGTTGCACCATGTGCAACCCACTGATGTGCCCCAGAGCGATATTCAAATGGGAATTGTGCCTGGCACAAATCCTGATGCGCCAGAGTGCATCAGTAATGTATACAGGCACAGGTAGGGGGGGCGTGCCCATGCATACTCTGCACAGCCCGATATTCAGCCCAGGATGTGCTGAGCCATGCATGCTAACCTCTACCTGCACTGCAAAGTTGAGCAAACAAAAAAAGGACCAATGTGGCCACCCACAGGTGAGCTGCCGTATTGCAGGGCGCAACATGGCAGCTGCCACCTGTGGGTGGCCACCCGAACTCCAGATGCACCTCCGTGGTGGTGCACCCCCCCATGCCCGATCGCGGGCATTGTAATGAAAACACAGAATCCTATATCCCTGGTGGTCCAGTGGACCACTGTCCACCCGATCACGGGCTTAAGTAATGAACAAAATGAATCCTATATCCCTGGTGGTCCAGTGGACCGCTGTCTGCCTGATCGCGGGCCTCAGTAATAAACAAATAAAAGAAACCTATATCCCTGGTGGTCCAGTGGACCCCTCCCCACCACCCACTGATCCCACTGCCGCTCCCCGGTCAGCGGTGGGTGGCAACACCCCACCTGCCTGCTGCCCGCTGCCGCCGACTGACACCATAGGTGAGGCTGTCGCCCATTGGTCCTGGCGTGAGCCAATGGGCGTGCAGCCGTACTGTACTACACATTCCAGATATGGAGATGGATCCATTCACATATCTGGAATGTCATCAATGCCTGACAAACTGCACATCCATAGGCTCACGCTGGCATGGCTGGCGCCCTATGGTGTCAATCAGCAATGACAGGGCAGCAAGCGGGTAAGTGCTACTACCCACTGCTGACCAGCGAGGGGATCAGTGGGCAGGTGAGGAAGGGTCCCACTGGACCTCAGACTGGAATCGCTATTGTTTATTACCGAGACCACGATCAGGCAATTAGCAATCCACTGAACTCCTAAAGATATCAGTTCTTCTATTTTGTATCCTTAAGCTGTCCAGCAGAACAGTGGTCCACTGACCACCAGGGATATAAGATTCTTTTATTTTTATTACTTAAGCCGCGTATCGGGCAGACAGCGGTCCACTGACCACCAGGGATATAGGTTCTTTTATTTATTTATTGCCAAGCCTGCGATCGGGCAGACAGTGGTCCACTGGACCACCAGGGATATAGGTTTCTTTATTTATTTTACTAATGCCCGCGATCGGGCTGTGGGACACATTGCTGTGCTGCAGGGGCGTCGGTCCCCGATGGCTGCTGCCTGGCAGGGCGCCAGGCACAAGTTGTCGGGGATCAGTGCACCTGCATGCAAATGGGGCCGTAATGACATGCAAATGGCCCCATTTGCATGTAAACTTTTGAATATCATGGTTATTGCACCTAGCATAATGGAACTTGTGCTAGCGCATCCCCCTGCTCCACTATGGCCACTGGTGCTGGCACAGTGCCACTGCACCATGCGCACTGTGGGTGGCCAGGGTGCGATATTCAATGTTGCTGAGCCATGGTGCAGCTCTGTTGAATATCGTCCAGTCCACACCGCTGCGCAGCCAAGTTGAGCTATGCCCAGGCTTGTGCCACAGCCTGGCGCAGTTTGAATATCTGGGCCCTTGTATTGTTTGCATTTCTCTAAATCCTGTTGTATAAAGGCATTTCTTATTCTATTTTTGTTCTCATGATTTAAATAACCATAAGGGTATCTAATGGTATCTGAGATGTTGGTTAATAAACCAAATGGTTTGATGCATTCTTCGATTGTCCTCATACTCGGAAGACCAATTTTTTATTCAGATACAGAATTGCTTCTTCCAGTCATAATCTGGGGTATCTATAAGATTCCATGCCATAAACTTTTAACCAGTAAATTATTAGTCTTTGTATAATCTGACATTTTATCTGTACCTGTCTCAGTTCAGCTCTGACTAAGGCTGATGGGGCACTTGGAGGTAATCCTAACAGTTTCTTACAGAATGTATTTAAGCAGGGTTCAATCACTGATTTTGAATAACTACCCCAAATCTCTGTGCCATACAATATCTGATTTTTAATTTTTGCATGTATTACATCTATATTTCCTTTTACCGATTTTCCTCCGTATTTGTAAGAGAATGAATTGATACTGGGGATAACTTTTGTTATTTTGTTCTGAGTTTCAGAAATATGTTTTGTCCAAGTTCCTTCTTGTGTAAATGTTATACCTAAGTAGCAAAATTCCTTTACCACTTCTATCCTGCTATTGTTTATTGTATATCTATATCTGCTGTTATTTCCTCCAAAGACCATTACTTTTGTTTTTACATAATTGATCTCTAAGTCAGCCTGCACACATTCTTGATGAAATTTCTTTAATAATCTTTTCATTCCCAGATAACTGGTAGAAAATAAGGCTACATCGTCTGCATATGATAGATATGGGCATCTTTTATCTCCTATTGTAGGCGTATGAAATTCTGAATCATATAGTGCGTTGAGGACAGTATCGAAGAAGATATTGAACAAAATTGGTGATAAGGTGCAACCTTATTTTACTCCAATATTTGTCTTAAACCAATCTCTAATTTCTCCATTTGTGTTATATCTAACACAGGAGAAATTGTTTTGGTACAATATTTTGATAATATTGAGTAAAGATTTATCCATCCTTTTATCTTCTAATTGTTCACATAATAATCCCGTTAACCCTGTCAAAGGCTGATTTCAAATCAATAAAAGTACAATATAGTTTTGGTTTTTTAATTGATCTGTATTTAAACACTAGGGCCCAGATATTCAAACTGCGCCCAAAATGAACGCAACAGCAGGAGCAAGCACAAACCGATTGTGCATATGCGCAACAGGTGCGATATTCAAACATGGAGCAGAACAAATTGCGCAAGCAACCAACGTCTGAATATCGCACATACTGTGCCATAGCGCAACCAGGAAGGAGAAGCTGAGCAGAAATGTTGCGCTATGGCGCAACCAGGGCAGCCCAGCTGAGCAGTCCAGAGGTGCCATAGCACAAGCAGAGCCCCCCCCAGAGCAATTGAACTGCACATCCAGGGAGGCAGGCTGGGGCCCACCGCCAGCCATGCCACACATGGGCACAGGAACACACTGCAGAACCAACACCACACCTGCACACCCCAAGTACAGCATCACTGGGGGTGTGACGGATGATCTACTGGCCCATGGGGACAAGCCAACAAAGCATAGCAGAGCCATGACACCCCAGCACAACCACTGGCAGGCTGAGAGTGCCACACACAGGGGGTTGACAACCACAGTGCACATCAGCCCCCCCCGTAAGCACAGCACACTCTGCACTGTGACCCCAAGACACCACCTATGTGCAGTGACTGGCACTGCAGGAAACCATGCATCCCCCAGCATCTACGCCAACCCCTGCAGCACAGAAGCCTACAAGCCAGACACACCCTGTGCACCCAGCAGTGGGTGGCAGCAGATGGCAAGACCAACAGAAAGTCACTGCGATGCTGGAGATACCTCCCCATGCACACACGCACACACACACCACCAGGACCATACCACCCCAGATGGCATGTACACCCTGCAATTGAGCACCCAAGCCAGCTGCAAATCAGAGACCAACACAGTATTCATATCAAAATAGAAATGTATATTTAAATATAGTACAGAACCAAAACAAGAAAAACTATTTACGGGGGGGGTACAAGGTAGGGGTGTTCAAGGGGTAGGGACAACAAACTTGGAGAGGGAAGGCAGGGTGGTAGGGATGGGAGAACTGGGAAAGGTAATAAAATCTGTGGGCCAGCCGGCTGCTCGTCCTCTGCCTGGTGGCACCCCATCCTGTGCCGCCTCCTCCGAAGGCCATGGTGCCGGATGGACTGCAGGATGGCCTGGTTGTCCACCAACAGTTGTCTGAGGCCCTGAACATCCCGACCAATCCTCCTGAGAACCTCGAGGCCTAGGAAAAGGGGAACACAGTCAATGGCTGTGACTGACCACAATCCTGAACACCACCCAACCTGCAAGCCATGTAGCCCAATATCCCGCACCTGTGATGGCATGCACCCACCCACAGTGAACATGCACATGGCCATCACAAACAGGCGGCACCAGCTATGCGCACCACTGCACACACACACTGCCCATGTCCATCACAGCACAAACAAGGCTGTCAAGTGACGTGGCAATGTGGTGCGATGCCAATTACACAGCTATGTGCCCAGTGCATGCCTGGACCACCAGTGACGCATACACAGACGTGCTGTGATACTGGACAGTGATGCATGTCACCTGTGTCGTGCATACATACATAGATACATAGACAGTGTCAGCAGATAAGGGCCTATGGCCAACCCAGTCTGTCCATTTGAGCTTGTAAGTTCACTTTGTTTTCCTAGAAGTCTGTTGCCCCTTACCTCTGACCTCCACAAGTCCTTTATGTCTATCCCATGCATTCTGAAATCCTGTGATTGTTTCAGCCCCCACCACTTCCTCTGGCAGGGTGTTCCACTTGTCCACCACCCGTTCTGTGAAGAAATTCTTTCTCATGTTTCCTCTGAATCGTCCTCCCTCCAACTGCATCCCATGCCCTCTAGTCCTGGAACATGTTATTCACTTCAAAATAGTGTTTTCCTGCACCCTGTTCCTCCCTGTAAGATACTTGTATATCTCTATCATATCCCCTCTCTCCCTCCTCTCCTCCAGGGAGTACATGTTCAGTTCCTTCAACCTGTCTTCATAGGACTTGTGATGCAAGCCATGCATCATCTTTGCTGCCCACTCTACGTCCTTACGTAGGTATGGTCTCCAGAAATGTACACTGTACTCCAGGTGGGGCCTCACTAGTGTCTTGTATAGTGGAATTATGACCTCCCCTTTCCTGCATGGTTGTATTGTGCAGGGCTAGTGGTCTTCCCCCCCCAAGCATGCAATAGCATCCATGAAGTCATGATACTCACACTGCTCAAGCAGCTGTGACTGCTGCTGTGGCTGCTGCTGCTGTTGCTGCTGCTGCTGCTGGGGTGCAACACCTGCTGGCACCGGGGCCCTGGCATGGCCCTCCTCAACCTGGGCCTGCATCCTCACATCTCGGCCTGTGGGAGACATATGTTGAGACAAACATCAGTGTGACTCAAAAGCAGACTGCCCCCTGCCCCAGTGAGAGTGCCTGCCCACACAGCCATACCCATTCATCTCACAGCTGCACACACTGACACAGCCAACCGTGGCCGAGCCATCACCTATGCACAGCCACCAAAACACACACACACCCCTACAGAGAATACAGGTGCATAGATGGTACACCCACCTGGCCTAGGAACCACGCCCTGCCTGGGACGTGACCACAGCCTCTCCAATAGGTCTGTATCCCTCCGGCAGAGGTCACCGTACCAGTGCCGGCACTGCTCAGCAGACCAGCACTGTCCAGTGACCCCCACCAGGTCAGTGGCCACTTGATGCCACACCTGTGTGCGGGCAATGGTGAGGGGTGCCTCACCAAAAAGTGCCCCATAGTGGGGCTCTACTAGGGCCACCAAGTTGGCCAGTTCCAGTTGGCTCCAGGACACAGCTCTCCTCTTAGCCATGGTACCAACTTTACAGCAGGCAATATGGTGCCCCGCTGCCCCGTGACCCCACGTGGAGATGTTGCGCAATAGACCACCACAGGCTCCAATCGCGCTGTTCGAACAGCACCGTCACTTCACATAGCACTGTCACCAGACAGCGCAATAGGGACGTAAACATGGCAGGCGAACAGCGCCAGGGGGCAAAGGTCAGACACAAGATCATGGGCAATGACGCAAGGCTAAGCACAGCGCCATCTGACGTATAGGCATCCTGCGTGACTGACCAGTTGTGTACCAGTGCCACAGTGGACTATTGCGCAGTAGTGCCACAGCACCATATAGTGCCCATTGCTGTAGCGCCACTGGTACAATGGTGGCCATGGCCTGAATTGCCGATCGCGCACAGCACGTCAGCAGCACGGCAGATGCCTGCGTAAGCTATCTGGGCATGTGCAATGCAGTGTACCACACAGTCACAGATCTGCGCCATTGGCTCAGCTGACTCAACCGTATTGCGCAAAGCGCAGATTCGCGATATTCAGCTGACACATGCAAATCATCTGATCAGCCATTCAAAGGCACAGTGGCGCGATTTGCATGTCATTATAGTCGCTCCACTCCTCATTTGCATGCATTGCGCTATAAATGTGCGACATTGGGCTGCCCTGGCCAGATTCGGTTACTGCAGGTGAGAGGTGAGTTGCATGCTGTGTGATGTTCTGGACAATGGTCATGGGAAAATGCTGTAGACTGCACAGTGACAGGTGTCCACTTCCCCCCATACAGATCGCCATGACCGAGCAGAGCCAAGGTGAGGGTGAGGACGGTGGGCGTAGGAGGAGGCCCAACTTTACAGCAGCAGAGACAGAGGCCCTCTTTCAGGCCTACCTGGATGAGGAGCCAGTACTGAGTGGATGGAGAGGCACCCCTCAGTCCCATGAGGCTGCATGGGAGGGGGTAGCTCGGGCCATTAACCTGCACAGAAGCCACCAGCGCTCCATGCAGGAATGCAAGAAGAAGATGGGGACAGACCGCAGGAGGTTGAAGGAGAAGGTGGCAGCCTTCAGGGCGGCACGTGCTGGCACTGGCGGGGGCCCGCCAGTGGTGTTGGAGCTGACCCCGACTGAGGAGACACTGGTCGCATCAATGCAGCAGAGCGCTGTTGAGGGCGTACCAGGAGGTGGATTCCAGACAGGTGGAAGCCCATCACTGCACGGTATGACATGGTGGTGGTGGTGTTGGGGGGGTTGGGGGGAAGGTTGTTCACATTGCACTCACATGTACTCTCTTTCTGTTACAGATCCTGTTCGTCTTCAGGAGATGGTGGTGGTGGGTCCAGGCAGGGATGATGACCTGCTGGACATGGAGGAGGGTCCATCCACCTCTATCACCAGCCAGCAGGCACTGCTGCAGGATGTACGTTGGGCCGCCAACTCTGGTGTCGGTGATTCGGGTGCGGGGGGTGCACAGCCTGTGTCTCAGCAGTCTGGCATGCAAGCATGCCAGCATGCTGTGACTATGGCTGTAGCATGTACCTGCACCATTGATGATGCAAGGACTGCAATGGGCAGTGATAGGTGTGTGTCCCATGATGGACACGCAGCAGGCCAGCACATGCCCCTTGGCCTTTCTGGTTCCAACTTGTGTACCAGCATGCTGGCACAGTCCCAGACTGTGCCTGTCAGCACCAGTGGGGCAGCACCAGTGGCTGTGCAGGTGTCTGGCACTGTTGCCAGCACCGCGGTGGAATGAGTGGACCCTGGGGCACAGCGGTTGGAGGGGCAGCAGCAGCAGTCACCCACCTGGTCTGGGGGTACAGTGTCAAGTGGTGGCACATGTCCGCCGCCCTTTGATCCGCCTATTCCTGGTCCTGGTGAACAGCACCCACCCTCAAGGGGTGTAGTGCATCAGGATCTTCCACACGCTGGGGGACAGGATGCCGTTGGGGCACAGTACCCATTGGATGAGCACACCCGCCTGCTGCAGGAATCAGTACATCTGCAGAGGTGGGTTGCAATGTCCGTGGAGGCACTGTCTGTGTCTATGGAGCGGCACAGCAGGGAGTGTGCTCTGGACCGTGCCGAGCTGGTTCGTATGAGGACGGATGTGACCGCCGCCATTGACAGGCTGACCCAGGCAGTGGTCTCTGTCATGGACGCATTGGGCACACAGTCAGGTGCCCCTGTACCGCACACCCCACACAGTTCACTCTCCACTCCCCGTTCCCGGTGTTGTGCGACACCAGGCCTGTCGACGCCAGGTTCTGCTGTGGCCATCCCGAGCACCCCTGGTGCAGGTTTGTTCAGCATGCTGCAGACCCCTGTGTAGGCAAGGTCGCATTCACGCAGTGGGACCCCTGGTGGTGCAACAGTGCCATCCCATGTGGCCCTGCTCAGCCTGCCAGTGCTGTTGGGTCACAGCGGGGCTGCCCACGCATCCACGGTGGCTGTGGGACAGTGCTACATGACTGAGCTGTCTCCCACTGCAAGCCCTGTCTGGTGCTGCCATGTGTGCAATGTGTGTCATCATGGGCAGTGCACTGCTGGGTGCTCTGCTCACCACGCCGACACACGGACCACCTGCACACGCTCCCAACTGCTGTCCACAGGTGCATGTGCATGATGATGCCTGCATTGTACTGTACACCAAGGTGCAAGGATGCCCAGCATCTGACACACGTTGGACAGTACAGGTGGTGGGGTGGTCGGTGGTGCTGTGTGTTAGCAATGTCGGTTCTGCTGTGCTGTGCATCTGCCCATGTACGGTCTGTGCCTGGTGTGTGTGTGTCCATATGAGTGCTCACCCTCCTGATGGTGTGTTTGTATGCCTGGAGCCTTCCCTCCCTGACCGTCATGCACCCTGGTGTGTTCCCTGTGTGCCTGTGGTTTGCGCATGGACAGTGTTGGTTGCACATGTCCCTTGACTTACCTGTGTTGTGCATAGTGCTCCTCTGTGATGGTGTCCCAGTGCAGCTGGGCCTGCCTGATCAGTCGGGGGTCCCACCGTCCTGGGGGGGCTGCTCATCACCATCAACACCGGCGCCACTGGTGTCCCCATCGCTGTCCCCCTCTTCAACCTGTATGGCTATCCCATAGTCTTTGGCCATGTTGTGCAGGATGCAACAGGCCAGGAATATCCCACAGGCCTTTTGGGGGCTGTACTGTAAGGCACCGCCGGAGGTGTCTAGGCATCAGGCGTGCCTGAGCATCCCAAACACCAGCTCTATGATGTTGTGATGTGGAAACATGTGCCTCATTATAGCATTGCTGCGATGGGGTCATGAGGCGCCGGTACGGTGTGAGCAGCCAGGGACGGAGTGGGTATCCGCTGTCACCTGTGTGGAGATAGTGGAGATCAGTCTCATGTTCAGGTCCATATTGGCCATATCCCTGTTTGCCACTACCATGGCACCTGTGGCATTCCCATCCTTGCCCCGAGTTTGCATTCCATACATGTGTACTCACCCACTAGATGGCCTGTGGGGATGTCCCCACTCTTGAATCGATGGCACAGCGCAGACTGATACCATATGAAGGCATCATGTGCTCCAAGGTGTGTGGCACAGACATTGATTATGCACCCAGTGGCATCACACACCACCTGGCAGTTGACACTAGAGAATCCCTTTCTGTTCCGATATGCAAGCCGATCGGGGGCAGGTGGCGTGTGAATGTCCACATGGGTGCAGTCTATTGCCCCAGCATGCCAGGCATACGTGCTACCCTGTGGAACTCCTGCATGTTTGCTGTACGCTCTGCCGCGGTGCTGGGGAAATGGATGTACTCTGCAGCATGTGGCAGCAGTGCGCTGAGGAATTGGGAGAGGATGCATGACGTGGCCGACTGTGTGATGCCTGTGGTGTCCCCTGTCAGCCTCTGGAAGGTGCCCGTGGTGAGCAGGCACATGCAGGCTGTCACCTTGGTCTCCACCGACAGAGCGTGACTCCGTCGTGAGGGTGCCTGCATCACATCACTGCACAGCTCACAGAGCCGTCTCAGTATTGCCCTGTTCAGGTGGTACTGACCCCACGATCTCTACATCTGTGTACAGCTCAAAGCTGATGCGGGCACGGTACTGCCTGTTGGGGCATACGCCGACAGGCCCTTCCACGGCCACGTCCCCTGCATGCATTCTCACCCCTCATTACAGCTTCCATGTGAAGCTGGCACTGTCCATCTCCCTGGCTTCTGCACCCCGGCTGGTGTTGCTGTGTTACCCCGCTGTCCTCACTGCTACTTCCACTGCAGGCACCCCGCATGCCTCTACAGCCTATATGGCCCCTTTCCTTGCCTGCCTAGCCTGTCTGTCTGTCTGTCTGTCTGTGTGTCTCTCTCTCTCTCTCCCACTTGGCAGCCTTGTAGCGTTCTTGCCGCTTCCTTGAGCCTTTTTATTTTGGCTCATTTCCGCTAGTGCGCCAATTCCGGCTGTGCCGCTATTGCGCATCGCGCAAGTCTTTGAATATCGCATTGCGGTCTTTATGCATGGATCCACCCTTGATTGCGCATGCCTTCATTTTCATTCGCTGTTACTCAGCATGTTTTGGGCAACTGCCTCCTTCTGAATGTCGCTAACGATGATTTTTGGACTTCTGATGCAAGAACTCACATAGCGTAACCCTTTGAATATCGGGCCCAGATGTGCAAGAGTAAAACATTGATCTACTGTGCCATAACCCCTTCTAAATCCTGCCTGTGCTTCATCCAATATTCTTCATGCCTTTACCCATGTTTCAATTCTATTATTTAAAATTTTTGTAAATATTTTAACAGTGCTATCAATCAAGCTTATTGGTCTATAGCACTCTGGTTTATCTTTATCCCCTTTTTAAAAGATGGGAATAATAATGCTTAAACTCCAGCTTTTAGGAATTTTACCAGTGTCCCATATCTGATTAAATATTTTGCATAATACAGGAATCCAAAGAGATTTGACCTTCTGTATTACTTCTATAGGTACATCATCAGTGCCAGGTGTTTTACGTTTGTTGAATGTGTTTATTGCAAAATCTACTTCTTTCTCTGATATTCTCTCTCTCTAGGTCCTATCCAATTTGGTACTGTACTGTTATCTAGTTTTTGGATATAATCATGATTTTCATTAAAGAATAATCTGTTGAAATATTTCATCCAAATATCAGGTTCTATATGATTTTCTGGCTCATAGCCAATATTACTCATTCCTTTGTTAACTAATCTCCAGCAAGTTTTACTATCTTTAGTCTTTACTGCCAACTCTAAATCTGTCCATAATTTCTGAACGTATTTTTGTTTGTTGATTTTAAGAATGTCTCTGTAATTTCTCCTTAGTTTGTTCATTACTCTATTATTATTTAGAGAAGGATTGCGTTTCAAATTATTGAGTTGTTTATTTAGTGCTTGTCTAGCCTTTTTACAGTCTCTATTATACCACATATAACCTTCCTTTTTATAAATGTCAACCTTTTTATTTATTAATGTTGAAACAGATCCTAGTATAGCTCCAAATCAGATTAATAGATCTTCACTCTCTATTTCTTTTCCTACCTCTTGTAATTCAGTTAGAATTCCCTGATTTTCCAGTAATTGCATAAATTTATCGCTTTGTATTACACCCCAGCCAATGCAATTTTATTTTTAATTTCAAATGGTGCCACACACATCTTTCTGTTTTCCCCCTCAGTATAATTTATTATTACTTCTAGGGCAAGATGTTGACTTTCTGGTCTGAGTTGTATATCCAATCGTAAGCATAGATCTAACATACAATAATTAACCCAGAAGTAATCACAGAGGAGCCACTCCCCCCATAAATGTATATTTGCCCTCAGTATCTCCTATTATTTTACCATTTAAAAGGATTAAGTTATTGTTTACAAATTTATTATGTATTTCAATACCGTTGGTGCCAATCTTTTCATCAGAGGAATTTCTGTTGCCCTTTATCGGTGTTAAATCCTCTTGGTCGATATATGCCTTAAAATCCTTATCTATTCCTGGTAATCTCCCTAATCTGGTGTTCATATCACCTGTAACAACTATTTTCCCCTCAGGGTAACCTTGTTGGATTTCTTTTATTATAGAATCAATGTGTGTTGTTCAATCTGTATCACCAAATTTGCTTGACTGAGGTTGTGCATAAATATTGATTATAAATAAATCACCTATGTTTTCTTTTGTAATTTTAACTATCAAAATACTGTCACTTTCTATTTTAATTTCTTCTGTTTGCACTTTATCTTCCAGTTTGTGCAGAGTTACCAATCCTTCTATATTTCTTCCATATTTTTCTTTTTGATTGCACTCTTCCAATGAGCTTTAAAACCATTTAAATAAATAGCCCCGACAATCCAGGTCTCTTGAATACACATTATTTTAAATTTATTCAAATATCTTACTATTGCTGGGTCTCCTAATTTGTCTCCTAAACCTGAAACATTCCATGATAACAATATATCGTTATAGCCTTCATCAATACTCATTAATTTTATATAATTTTGATCTTCATTTTTATCTGTTATGTCTCTTCTTCTACAATTAACCTCTGGATCAATCTCCGATGTTGGGAGTCATGTATCTGCATCAGTCAAGATATCATATTTATTTGAAACTTCAATGACATATTCCCATTCAGTACTTTTCCATTCCTTAGATATTATTTTTGGATTCTTCATTTCATTCCCTTCATCATATATGTAGACACCCATCTCATCCAACAGACTCTGTTTAATAATTAGTAAATCCCTTAAACTTTCATTGTTCAGCCATACTGTTATTTGTCCATTATATTCCCATCTAGTGGCCTTTATAATTTCATGACTGTGGACGCGTTGATTCAATAATGTACTTAGAGGGTGGGATATTCAGAAATATGCCTGGCGGGGCGCAAGCAGGGCACAGCACAACTGGGATGCGCCAGGGCATGGACTGGGCGATATTCACCGGAGCTGCACCATGGCCCAGCACCGTTGAATAGTGCAACTTGTCCTCCCACATTGCACATGGTGCAGTGGCACTGCACCAGTGCAAGTGGTCAGAGAGGACAGGGGGATGCGCTAACACAAGTGCCATTGTGCTAGGTGCAGCAACTGTGATATTCAGTGGTGGACATGCAAATAGGGCCATAATGCATGCAAGGCACAAATGGGGCCATTTGCATGTCATTATGGCCCCATTTGCATGCAGGTGTGCTGATCCCCGGTGACTTGCACCTGGCGCCCTGCCAGGCAGCAGCCATCAGAGATTGACGCCACCTGCCCCCACCAGCAATGCATTCCAACACCCAATCACGGGCCATAAATAATATGTAACTCCCTGGTGGTCCAGTGGCCCTATCCCCTTGCCTAGTCATGGGCTGTAATTATATAGAACCTCCCTGGTGGTCCAGTGGACCTCTCTCCATGCCCAGTCATGGGCTGTGTATACATTAAACCTCCCTGGTGGTCCAGAGGACCTCTCTCCGTGCCTGATTGCAGGCTGTAATATTGAAAACACTCCCTGGTGGTCTAGCGGTACCCGCACTTCTCCCAACCCACCCACTCAGTCCTGCCACCCACTCCCCCAGTCAGCGGTGGATGGCAGCACCCCACCTGTAAGCTACCCAGCTGCCTGCAGACTGATGGCGTACAGTACAGCTGTACACCCATTGGTCCATAGCATGGGCCAATGGGTGTGCAGACTGTACCATACTACACAGTCCTGATATGTGAATGGTTCCATTCACATATCAGGACTGTG
This sequence comes from Neoceratodus forsteri, assembly GCA_016271365.2. Classification (NCBI taxonomy): domain Eukaryota; kingdom Metazoa; phylum Chordata; order Ceratodontiformes; family Ceratodontidae; genus Neoceratodus; species Neoceratodus forsteri. The sequence continues at coordinate 152,029,296 of JADMNL010000028.1, forward strand.
TAGTACAGTATGGTCTGCATGCCCATTGGCCCACGCTATGGACCAATAGGTGTACAGCTGTATTGTACACTGTCAGTCAGCGGGTGGTCAGGTGGCTTGCTGGTGGGGTGCTGCAGCCCACTGCTGACTGGGAGGAGAGAGGTGGCAGGACTGGTGGGCGGGTTGGGAGGGGGGTACAGGTACCGCTAGACCACCAGGGAGTGTTTTCAATATTACAGCCTGTGATCAGGCATGGAGAGAGGTCCACTGGACCACCAGGGAGGTTATATGTAATTACAGCCCATGATCGGGCAAGGGGATAGGTCCACTGGACCACCAGGGAGGTCCTTCATTTGTACAGCCCGCGATCATGCATGGGAGGGTGCTTCACTGCTGGATGGTGCCGCCAGAGCTCAGGTGGCCACCCACAGCTGGCAGCTGCCATGTTGTGCCCTGCATTACAGCAGCTCACCTGTGGGTGGCCAGCTGTTGCTCCATTATTTTTTGGCTTAACTGTGTGAGGCACATGTAGGGGTTGCACCTGCATATTCACAGCACATCCCGGGCTGAATATCGGGATGTGCAGAATATGCATGGGCATGCCCCCTCTACTGCGCCACACACATTACTGATGCGCCTCTGTGCATTGGGATTTTGTGCCAGGCATTTCCTTTTGAATGCTCGCGCCTGGGGTGCCGCATCAGTGGTTGCACATGGTGCAAACTCTGTTGCGCCATGTGCAAACCCATTTGAATATCTCACCCCGAGTATCTAGTACAATTTCTCGAGTATTGTTATTGTTTTCCCTCTCTTTTTGTACACAGCCAAATATAGATACAAGAATTGTATTTTTGTTTGTTCCCTCTCTCTTGTTTTTATAGTATTCTGGGAACAAATTTTCCAATATTGTTACATAACATATTTCTATACCCAACCCCTCAATTTCTTTTTTTTTTACTTAATAAGGCCTTGGTAAAGAAGAATTGATCTGTTACCAGCAATATTAACTCGAGATTGGGTATTGGTCTGATAATACTTAGATACTCTAGTACATGTGTGCAGCCAGTTACAGACTTAAATAGTTTCTTTATCATTGTTGACAGGATATCATTTGTCTCATTTGGTAGAAGTGAAACTTTATATAATGGCAATACATAGAGCCCCTTGTTTTGTTTAAAAATAATCCAAATTCTATTCCAATCTCATTGTCCTTTCTCTTTAAACTTTCTTCTCATTTTCATTTAGTTCTTCATTTCCTAAATTATTTTTTACCTCTTTTTGTTTATTTGTCAACAACAAACTCTTCTGTAAATTAGATCCTTAAATTATTTCCTCTTTATCACCTGGAGATTCTTGTTTCCTTTTAGATTTTCTTTTTTCTCCTCCTTTTGACATTACTCCCTTCTTTTTCTTTTTGTCATTAGTCCTTGTTTTTTTCCCCTTCTTCTCTGTTTGGTTCCTTTTTCATTGTCTGTGTTGTTATCCATCATCGTTACATCTCTATTTCCTTCAATACTAACTCTCTGAACCTCATTTGTAAGGGAATCTATTGTTAAAGGGTTGACCTCAGTGTCATTATTTCCTTTACTAACATCCAGTTCTTTCCTGTTCTTCTTATCTTTGTTACCCATTTTCATTTCTACCTTCCCTTCTTTGTTCTTTACACTTGCTTTTAATCTGCGTCTTTCTTCTTGTAATAGACCTTTTTTCCATAACATGGTATTTCCCTCTCTTAACTGCTTTACTACACTTTCGTGTCTCCATCTTACGTCTGGGAGCATTACTAATTCTGACTTAGTTTCTGAATCACTTAGATCATCTGAATTTATCAGCAGGCTCTGGTCCCCTTCTAGTCTGCCTCCCTCTGTTGTCGTACATTCTCTTGAAAGCTCCCCCATTGACCTATGAATTACTTGGTTCATTTGGGATGAGTTATTTTCCAAGGTGTATTCTGTTTTATGTAGCCTTCCTTTTTTATATTCCTTGGTGTTGGAATTTCTAGTCAAATGACTTTCAACTATCTGTTTGATATGAATTCTGTTCTCTATACAAACCCCTTTAACAAAAGAGAGATCCTTTCTAATTGCCAATAATTCTTTGTACATCATTATATTGGCAGTAAAAGTATCTCGCAATGCCATACATAGATCTTCTGTTACATTCTCTGTGAGTATTGCCTTTTTATCAGTAAAGCTTATGGGGCTCATAAACATGGTATCATCTATTTTCTCATTGTTAATCAATGTATCAGTCAGTTTTTGTGCTTGTCTATAGATTTTCTCAATATCTTCGGATATCGAGTTACTCGCTTCTGCATTTGAAATATTAATATCAAATACATCATCTTGCACATGTTGCTCTACTGTGGTGGACAGGACTGGTCTTGTCATACTTTGTTTTAAATCCCTAATTTTGACCTCAATTATCTTATCAATCCCTATTGTTTCCCTAATTTCTTCAACTGTATTATTTACTATATTATTTACTTTTTTATTTAAAATGTTAATCATATCTGGGCTATGTCACAAACCCACTCAGTGGGTCAGGCCCTCTACTCCCAAAGTGCCAACCTCTGAGTGCAGTCTTGTGAACAGTGTAACAGACAAGGTAACCCTCTTGTCTGTTTTTATGAGTTCGGATCAACCTTTGGTCTCCAGTTCTGGAGGGATTCAAACTGTTAACCTCTTGCTATCGTACCCAGTGCACAGGCTCAGATATATCTGTCTTTGGGGGGCCAGATATATTTTCCTACGGGCACCTAACCAGGTGTACAGAGATGAACCCTTTAAAACTTTAATAAAGACTTCAGATTTAAAACGCTTTTCTTTCCAGTTTGATACCACCATTCAAGCTTATGTCTCTTGCCTGCTATAACCATGTACTCTTCTTACAAAACAAAAAGAAATCAAAGACAAACCAAGTAAGTTCTAAAAATAATTTTACTAAAATAGTTAAAAATATGTGAAACACAAAATACAGAACTCTTATATCAAAAGACATACAAATCTTTTAAAAGAAACAAGGTTTAAACAGTGCAAATTCCTACTTCAGTACTTAGTCTCTAAATACTTGCTTAAGTGCTCACTGATCTTGCTTGGTCATAGTCTAGGAAAAAATGTATGTCTGTGAAGTAAAACAGGCTAAATTAAAAGCTGGCTTTTACCCCACCTCTTTGCAGGAGGTCACCTAGCTCCTCCCTGTCAGGATATATGAAAATATATCTTATACAAAAAAAAAAAATTCTGCAACTTCAGCATAATCCATATCCTTCAAATGACATTTTATTTGATCTCATAATAAGCTTCCCCTTCCAGGACATGAAAGCAGCTTTATGATTTCGCACTTCTATGTAATAACCTGGGTTTTTCTCTTCAACATCATAAACCTTTTTTATGATTTCCCTCTTAACAAAATTAACTCAAACCAGTTTGTAATTAACTCAGAGAAGCAGGATCCTTGATTAAAGTCTTCAATGTAACACATTGTCTCTAAAAACTGAGTGTGTGTGATACACATGCTGTCAGCATTTCTGTTAGCTTGCATCTGTCAGTTGAAAACTGGGGGGTTTGAGGTCACTCCTAAAGCATTATAATTTTTCAGCAGAGATAGTCATTAATACATTTTATATTAAAAAAAATATTATACAGCACTCAGAACTGGCTGTCTACATCACAGGCTACGCACATCTTTTTTCTTGAGGGCTTTCAGTTCAGTACTTTTGATGTCACCTTCTGAGATATTTATTACCTTCTTTGTGATCTTTCCATCAGAAATGTTAGTTTGTTTTTCTTTGTTTTTGTCTAATATTTCATAGATTGTTAACTGATTAGGAGGTATACTCCTTTTCTTATCCTTAATTACAAGGCCAGTCGGGGTTGAAGTCTTATTACCCCCTTTACTGGATGAGTTCCCTTCTGTTACTAATCTTATTTTTTTCCCACCGTTAATTTATTTTTCTGGTTCCATACTAGGTAGTAACCTTGGGTTAAATTTCCATCTTACTCCATTTTCCCCATTATTGACCTTAGATTCCCTATAACTTTCTCCTTTGACCTTTTTCTTTTGCATTTTCCCACTTCTAGTAGCAACTGGCATAGTAAAAAAAATCAGATAAACCCTATCACAATTATAATCATGCAGATTGTACAAGGAAGTGAATAATGGTAAATAAATGAATATTGATAAACTGGATAATTAGTGGCTGATTGATTGATTGGTTAATTAGTTCAACAACAGCAAAAGATGAAGACGAGGACGCTGATAGAAACACCAGTCCACCAGTCAACCAATTGCACACCACCTATATAAAAAATAAAAAGGAAGGAGTCTGCTGCAGAACCAGAAGAAAGTCCACAAAAGAGTTCAAAGGTCCTAAAGTGATTGATCTTCCTGATTCCTTAGTTTCCTTAGTTTTCAGTAACAGTTCAATTCCTTTTTCAGTATTCCTCTAGTCTCTAGTTTTTAAGTCCTTTATCCTTTATCCACTTGACAAATCATGTTCTAAACATAGAAAGTTCCAGTAGAACCCAGGAGTAGTCTGGAGTATCCAAGAGTGTCCAAACAGTGTACCAGCACCACTTCGTGATCCGTATCAGACCAACTTCTTTGCTTTTAACTTCCTTACACCACCTCTCTAAGTCATTACATTTCAGAATACTCCAACGTATTTGCTTCACTGCAAATACAAATGAAAAACTCTATTATGTGAAAGAATACAGCTTGAATACCCTCCTGTCAGCTTAAGTACCCACACTAATATACTGTGAAATAGATTTGTCATAAAAAAAAACACAACTTACGGGCAAAATAAAAATAAAATTATCATAAAAAAAACAGTAACGTTAAAAACGTGATTTGTAAATGGCTACAAATATTTCTACTTCATATTTAAACTTTTCCTTATGCTGTAAAATCAAAAGAAAGAACAAAAATAAATTATCTTACTCTTCTTCCTTTGTGAATATAACTTTTTGACCTCCTTTTTCCAAAAACGAGGACAGAATGCAGTGGTCAGGCAGAAATGGAGCAAAACCCCAAATGAGTTGTGCACTAGAGAACACGCTCTGTCTAAAATTTTACCCGCATTTGCTCAGTTACCAATTAAATTATTTCTCATTCTTGCTAGAAGTAAAATTAATGGGTCATCCGAATCCTCAACGCTGAAATTGCTGCGGGTTTAGACTCTTTGGTTTAGATTCAAGACTCCATTAAAAGAGTTTTTTTAAAACTTGCTCATACAGCTCCTCAATCGCAAAGTCCTCTCCGTGTATCCCTTGGTTGAAGATGACGCTTCTGATAGAAAAATGCCAGCACATGCACTTTTAAGCTCTGAGATCACGTTCCACTCTAGACCAATGAAGTCTCCAGTTCCTCATTTTTGATGTGACAAAAAATTAAAATGCAAAATAATAATACAATCCCTCTAGTGAATTTAATGGTTGGTGGATCAAACACTTCGAAGACTTCGTCTGAGGCTCTAAGTCATTCCGGAAAGGTCAGTGAAAATAAAAATACAATGTGGCAACCAGTGGCATACCTTTCATAAAATAAAATATGCTTTCACTGACTCCTGCTACAAACGTTGCTCAGCGTTCTAGTGTGTAACCACAGACGATGTAGCCCGTTGCTTGCACAGCTGATTTATAACTGTTATGCCTAGTATCAGATTTCAGAGACTGCATGCAAAACCCAGCTTCTCAGGTTTGGCAGTACATTCTGCTTCTGCAGTTGACACAACACTTGGAGCATACCTGGCATGATTTGCCCCCAACCAGCCCCAATGTAGGATCAGGAAGAAAGTTGGCAGTTGCATGGTTAAGGTCAAATAAAATAATCACTTCTATACATTGTCTTTACTATATTGAGGTCCCCCCAGCTCCTTTATTTTTAGTTTTTCTTTTGTCCACCACCAAAACACCTAACAATCAGGGTTTTCTTATTTTTTTAATACAACCCATTTTACATGTGGGGATTGGCAGCAGAGCTGTTAAAGAACTGTTATAAAGGCAACTTACTGTATTTTAGCAATGCCATAGCTGCTTGTCTTTATTTTGTAAATCTCCTGATTGCTGGCTGTGGCATTGTAAGTAAGTGAGTAAGGGAAGGATCTACCTCACAGGTAGCCAACTGTCAAAAATTAAAGTGTTGTATTAATGCAACTGAACTGAAATTGCGCTGGGCGTACCGGAGTGGCTCACAAAAGTTACCATTCTTGACAGTGGCTGCTTCCAAGAGCAGGGATGGGAAGGAAGAAGATGGAGATGCCTGGTTGTTCTAGCAGAGCAACCAGACATCTCCATCAGAATCGATATATCCATGTGAGACAGCCATTGCTGTTTACAGCTGCTCTGTGATGGAAAGGGAACTAGGAGATTTTTTTGAGGTGGTAGCCAACACTTTGCTCCTGAAACTGGGCCTAAAATGCACCATTTTATACCTACATTTTCAAAATTTCCTGGAGGGGCATGCCCCCAGACCCCCCCCAGAAACATTTCGTTATCATAGCCCAGTGCACCAACCCCTCTCTTAATTCCTGGATCTGCCACTGAAAATTTGCAGAATTAAAAAAGAATTCCAAAAAGCATTTGAAATGCAGAATTGCCATTCTGCACAAATTCCATCTATGAAATTCTACGTTAAATACACACACACATACACATGCATGTGTGCTTATGCTGACATACAACCACATGCACTCACAGAGGCAGACATGAGCTTTATGGTGGCTTCTCATGGACAGAAACCTTCTTTATTTGTAACATTACACAAAGAAATAACATGGCAACAGATGGTCTCTAAAACTAAATGCAGAGCTGGTGATACAAGGACTGCAGCCATTTTCACAGCAAAGTCATGATCCTGCCCAACTCAAGAATTATTTTTAACTCTCTTTTTATTGAAAAAAAAGTACAAATGATAACAAGAGATCCAAGTTACTAGTCACATGTCTCCAATATACACATACACATATACAGATGCACAGATTAGGGCTAACATTGTTTTCCATCGTATTGTAGCTGGCTAATCTGACTAGCTAATACATGAAGTTTGTCACCTGTCTGGAACTAGGATGTTAATCCTTACAGTGCAAGTCTTTAACCTGTTGTGTTTGGTCTTGTTTCACAGGTGTTTACTAGACTCAGAAGAAATAGGCTGCTACTTTGAGAATCATAGCCTGAAAAAATTTGAAATTCTGGTTCAGTTAAAGGAACACAATCTTCTGCACGGTCCATCATATAAATGATTCAGTTTTGCCATCTACTAATAAATAAATCAAGTTGTTGCCTAATTTTGTGTTCCATGGTGTATATGTTTCAGATCAGAAGGGCCTGTGGAAAGGAGAGCACAGTGACTGTAGAGGATTTCAACCTGCCGGGAGAGGATTGGAGTACCCCAGCCACCACAAATAGAAGGAAGCAGATACTTCTGGATGTGTTCCAGTATAGCTTCCTAATGCAAATGATCAGCGAGCCAACCAGGCTAGGGAACACCCTAGACCTCATGTTGGCAAATGGGGAGTTTGTGAGGGAGCCCGGGTGGAAGAGCTACTGGAAGGGAGCGACCGCCACTCAGTGTGGTTCACGTTGAAAATGGGTAAGTAGGGAGTAGAAACAAGTACAAGAGTGTTGGACTTCAGGAGGGCCAACTTTGGGAGGATGCAGGAGGTAGTTAAAGGGTATCTAACCAGAACCCAAACTAATATGGACACTAACCAGAGGTGGGAGGTCATAAAACTAGGGATTGAGGAGGCAACCAAAACCTGCATCAGGGTCCAGAGTAAGAGAGCTAGGGCCAAGAAACCCAGCTGGTTGAGCAAGGGGGTCATGGAGAAAGTAAGAAATAAATGAACCGCCTTTAGGAGGTTAAAAAAACAGGGAGAGGGGAGGACAGAGAGGATTACCTGAAGGAATCGAAGGAGGTGATGAAGGCAGTAAGGGCAGCCAAGGAGTCTAAGGAGCTCAGGCTGGTGCAGGGCATCAAGATAGGAGAGAAGGAATTCTTCAGGTACATCAGGGAGAAAAGGAGTTGTAGGGACAAAATAGTAAGGATTAAGAGGGATGGGTGGAAACAAGGGCAAAGCAGGGAGATGTGCTTAATGAATACTTCTGCTCAGTATTTACTAAGCAGTAAGGAGGGGTGCTACCAAGGGGGGTGGGAGGTCAGGCTCGAGTGGGATGAGGTGACAGATGGGGGAAATCACAGAGGGCAGGGTACTGGAGGGTCCTGGTGGGGCCCTTGGCAGACCTGTTCAATGCCTCCCTGGTCTCAGAAAGTGTATCTCAGGACTGGAGGATGGCTCACGTGATAACCCTACATAAGAATGGTCCCAAAGATGGACCAGGAAACCACAGGCTGGTAAGCCTCACATCCATCATGGGAAAACTGGTGGAGACAATCCTGAAGGAAAGGCAGGTGTCCCTTCTGGAGACCAATGGGCTGCATGATGTTAGGCAACATGGGTTTGTCATAGGCAGATCCTGTCAGACCAACCTGGTGGATTACTATGACTGGGTAACTAGACAGTTGGACAAGGGCCATGCAGTGAATGTCCTGTTTCTGGACTTCAGTAAGGCATTCGACTTGGTGTCATATGGGAGGCTGGGTATTAAGCTGGCAGGTGCAGGAGCAAAAATGGTAGGATGAGTAGTAAACTGGTTGCAGGGAAGGCAGCAGAGGGTGGTGGTGGGAAGAGAGCTCTCATCTCAGAGGGCAGTGACAAGCAGAGTACCTCAGAGCTCAGTGCTAGGGCCAGTGTTGTTTGGGTTGTTCATATCAGACATCTCAATGGGCATCAAGAGCAAGATCAGTTTGTTTGCAGATGACACCAAGATGGGAGTAGTAGTGAATGACCTAGGAGGGTGGCATGGGTTGCAGGATGATCTGTCAAAATTGGAGACCTGGTTGGACACCTGGCAGTTGGGGATTAGTGCCATAAAATGCAAGGTGCTACATTTCGGGGCAAAAAAAACAAGAAGGAGCTACCAGCTGGGGGGGGTCAGCTAGCCATGACAGAGGAGGAGAAGGATCTGAGGGTGATTATAATGAGCTCAATGGACAACTCAACACAATGCAGGAAGGCAGCTGCAAAGGCCAGCAAAATGCTGGGTTGTATTGCCAGGGGTATATCTTCAAGGAGGGGGGAGGTGATCCTGCCATTGAATAGGTCACTGGTAAGGCCGCACCTGGAGTATTGCATGTAGTACTGGCACCCATACCTGAAGAGAGACATTAAGTTACTGGAGGGGGTGCAGTGCAGGGCAACAAAGATGATCCAGGGACTAGGGGACATACCCTAAATGAGCAGGTTGAGGGAGTTGAATATGTGCTCACTGGAGGAAAGGAGAGACGGGAGGGATATGATTGAAACCTTCAAGTACATGAAGGGAATAAACAAGACAGGCATGGAGGGACTAGTCAAGTTAAGAGGGGTAGGGACACTCTAGGCCACAATCTCAGATTGAAGGGGGGAATGTTCAAGAGGGAAATGAGAAAATGCTTTTTTTATGGAGAGAGTGGTGTCTGGGTGGAACGCATTGCCTGTGGAAGTGGTATCCTATAGAATAGTGGACTGCTTCAAAAGGGATGGGATAGGGTAAGAGGGGAGGGGCAGGGAAGGGAGGGGCAGCTGCAGTATAAGGGTTGCTAGCTGCACGCTTGAGCAGGCCCGATAGACCATAAGGCTGCTATCTACTGTCAAATTCATATGTTCATATTTCGTATTGGAGCAGTCCGGTCTGTTACAGTAGGAGTCTGAATTTGCAGCCAACACTTAGTCATTGTTTTCTTTGCCACTTGTTAAGGCTATACTTAAAAAATAACACTGATGTTTATTAAAGGCTCCAGATTACAGTGTAGGAAGAAATCCATGACAGGTGTCAGTGCTGTGAAGCCAGCATAGATATCTTGCATTACTAAGCCAAGAAAAATTCATATAGTGTAACTAAGTTCTATGTTTCCAATGTGCCCCTTAAGGATTTGTAACTGACAATGTATACCAAGCAAACAAAAATTCACATGGACAAATGAACAGCAGACTTCAGTGACCATTGGAGAACAGAGCACTGGCAGCTGCAGGGCTTCCAGTTCAGTTTGACAATTTATCTGTAACTCCAGTGTAATTTTTTTTCCCCTGTAAATTGCATTATTTCCTATGAAACTCAAGTTGCTTTTGTTTGCTATATAAGCAATGCAAGCCATTGGTAACACTGTAGAAAAGAACCAGAAAATCACAATTACCCTGATAATTTGAATAATCATGGGATGAATATGCAAATCAACATAAACAATTAGCCTGGTTCTGCTTTACGCAGGAGTGCATGATGCCAAATGGGCCTCTCACACAATCTGTAAAGGCTGAGAATAGAAGGAACAGATGCGTGTTTTGTCCTAACTCAGGACTCATCAATGTGCCTCATCTGTATCTCACCCTTTTCCTGCCACTGGCCTAAACACTATATTCTACAAACTGTCTTCATTAAATCATTCTATAACTCATTGTCATCTTCTTTAACCATTGCCATTGAAAACTTGTCTTCTCGCAGACAGTCAATGTAAATGTTTTAATAGTTAGAGTTTGTTTTTGCTCAAGGATTCTATTCTGCATAATGCCTAAGTAAACAATAATACCTGACAGAGTGGGCAGTATTGGGCTATACTGAACTGCCCAGTGACATAGTGAGGCCTGATGCCACAGGCGGAGGGCCTTACAGCCCCTGCAAGGTCTGGTATATCCCAATACTACCCACCCTGAAGGGTGCTTATAAAATGGGTATTTGTTGCTATTTTAGTAAACTATTTAAACAAAATCAAATTAAGAACAGTTTAAAATTAGAAAAAAAGAAGCATTTTTTTTTTCACACAACTCTTTTTGGTCCATGTCGCCTCTTCCTGCCAACTGGCGATGGGGACACATAGGTATTTTTTACTGTTTTCTCTGCTAACCTCTCCCAGGCCCCAGCACATGGCCGTGCGAGCATGTGGAGGCATGCGATGCACCCTGTGGCACCAGCTCAGCCCCTTCCAGAACTGTTTTATCATCCCCCCTACGCCTATGCTACCCACCAGACCTCAACCCGGTGGGAGTGGAACTATGGGGGGGGCACCAGCCCACCCTCACCACCCTTGGGGAGGAGAGCTGCCCATCGGCATGCTCAATCCTGCTCTGCCCCCCCCCCACGCCGGCACCCTGACGACCAGAGGTAGTTCCTGAACCTGGGTCACCAGCGTAGCTTGAAGGGTGGTGTCCAGTGCCTCAACCCTCAGTGCCATCACGCCGGCCTATAAAGCATTTACTTGTTAAATTGTCTCTTTACTGGTACACTTGCTAGTAGAGGGCATTGCAGTTGTTTGCTGTTTTTGTTTCCCCCTTTGATGCAATTGCCCCCCCCCGCACTGTTAAAAGTGAGCAGCAGCAGCATCCCTGAATGTACCATGGAGCTGCTTTTTTGTTTTATTTTAAAGAGAAAAATCACAGAGCTGTTGTACAAGCAACCGCTTGCTTTCTGTCTGTATAAGTGCAAGATAGTGCGAGGGCTCTGTCCCTTCCTTCAGCACTGTCAGGCTGAGTAGGTTGCTGCTGTGTGGGAGGATTGGATGGGCTTTGAGGTAGAAGGTGCAGTCAGGGGATGAGAGGAGTGGAACTTGTCTGAATACCACTCCTGGAAATAAATTGATGCCATTGGGTTGGGGGTGCACGGAGAGCAGCTTAGAGATGTCAGCCAGCTGCGAGAGGACAAGCACAAGACAGCCAGTGTCAAGAGCAGTTGCAACTATGCTGGCAGTTTAGTTAAAAGAAAATTGTTTATTTAGTGTGTTGTTTTCAGTGTTTACATGGATTTCTGTGGGTCGGATGGCATGTTGAAAGAAAGAAAATGTATAGTGGTTGGTGATGGGGGCCCTCACTCGCTAAGCTACGGGAGGCAAATGGTTGCCAGTTACTTTTCAAATCCAACTTATCACAAGGATATTTTTAAGCAAGCTGGCACTTGTTTCTCACCAGGCATTGTTGAAACATAAATGTACACCCAGATGGGACTTTTAGCCAATCAGCATACAGTATTTTTCAAGCCCATTTTCTAATGTGTTTTATTACTTCTAAAGTTTATTAATATGTTTTCTGGTCACCCATGCAGTTGGGTCCTTGGCCCATTGTCATACCATATTTGTAAATAAACAAAACAAAACAAATTGTTCAAATCCTTGATGATCAGGGATGATCAAGGAGCCCTGCAGTTAATTAAACATAGAAATGACCCTGTTTGTCAAGCCCAGTGGTGAAGTTCTGCAGATGTAAGGCTGAGGGCAGATTTCTGAATTCAGGTCCTCAGAAAGAGTATGATACGTCCTAAATAAATTAAAACAGACAGCAGTTTCTTCCACAGATTTCAAACTTTTTCAATTAGTAAATGTTTAATGATGGAATGAATATTGTTTAATTGCAGATTGTTCCTAAACAGAACCTTAGATTCTTAGTACCAATGAGCATATGTTGTGATGGTGCCCCCCATGACATAGGAACATAGAATTTGATGGCAGATAAGGACCACTTGGCCCATTCAGTCTGGACATTTCTCCCTAGGTACACTATTACTGCAGACCGTGCCCAATCTACAGCTCTTTCTACCTGCCCCCTTCCTTTTCACTGATTCCCTTGTGCTTATCCCATGCGTTCTTGAACCCCACCAGTTTTCACTCCCACCATCTCTGTTAGAGGGCTGTTCCAGGAATCCACCACTCTTTCAGTGAAGAAGTACTTCCTCACATCTCTCCTGAATATATCCTCCTCCTCCAGCTTCATAGTATGTCCCCTTGTTCTTGACCACCTTTTCTTCTGAAAATACTTCCCTACTGTACCTTATTTACCCCCATGAGGTATGTAAAGGTCTCTATCATATTCCCACTCTCCCTCCTGTGTTCCAAGGCGTTCATATTGAGGTCCCCTAGTCTCTTCTCATGGGGATTTTGATATAGACCCTGCACCATTTTAGTTGCCCTCTTCTGGATGGTACCAGATTAGAATAGCGCTACACGAATAGCACCAGTCTACAGAGTGCTAGTTTGTGTAGCGCTAGCATGGACAGCGAGAGGGGATCTACAGCGCTTTCAGTAAGCACTCCTCAGGTCGCTCTCTGTAGTGCTCACCATAAAACAAGAGCACCAGGATCCAGGAGATTTACTGAGCTGCTCCCATGGCGTGGAGGGCTTGGGCACAGAGCAGCTCGGTCAGCAGCAGTGGAGACTAGGGTTCTAATCCTGGTCTCCAACATTTTTGTGCACTCGGGACTTTGTTTCTTTGACAAGGGGCCATGGAAACAGTATTTCACGGTCCCACATATTTTAACTTTCCCCATGATCCGCTCCCTTCCCCCGGAGTGAGAATCCTTCAGTCTGGGGGTGTGCAGGGGGCAGAGCCCCCACTAAAATATAACTGTCAGCATTATTGCCCTGCTATTGTTGCCAACAGCATTGTGGCCACTGCTATTCTGTCCCAGTGCCCTTCTGGACTGCCTCCACTCTATCTATGCCCTTCTAGAGATGTGGTCTCCAAAACTGGACACAGTACTCTAGGTGGGGTCTTAGCAGCGATCTACACAGAGGCAACACCACCTCCCTCTTTCTGCTGGTAATTCCCCTCCCTATGCACCCTAGCATCCCAGTAGTCCTCCCAACTGCCTTGTCACACTGCTTTTCCACCTTTAGGTCATCTCTTTTTTGCTTGCCATCCTGCATGCTCCAGTACTATGTCATCATTATAAGGTTAGAATAAACCCCAAGGGCTGCAATTTATTATTTTGTGGTCTTAAGTCAGGAAGCCTAGACATATGATATACGTTACTAGGACTTCTACTGGGTGTGTCTCATGATACAACAGACTCTGAGCATGAGGTTTGGCCGAGAAGACCACAAAGTGACCTGACATGTTCAAGTATTCCGTAACAAATACCTACAGAGGCCCTATTAACTTATTAGACCTCACTCAAGTTTGGTAGAGTGATTTGTAATCTTTTAAGTATTTTTTAAAATTTTATTAGTTAAACGAAGCCCTCCTCTCCTTGGATATGAAGTGGAATGCACCACTCCCAACATTCCTGCATGAGACCACTGTACGCAGTCTAAAAGATGCAGTGGCTCTGTGTGCTGATTGGTTGACATTATGTAAATGATTTACAGTAGGCTCAGCTACTGAGGGAGAGGGTAATGTACCCCATCTGCTCAGCCAGGCTGGCATAAGCTTTGTTAAAATGTCACTTAAAAAAAAATCTTTCTCATGACATGTACACATGTATCACAAATCACTTCACCGAAAAAAACAACATACTCCACCAACTGTCTTCAGAGCAGTAGTGGGGGGGTTAGGGGTTGGCAGGGAGAGGTTGCAATGTAGGAGCAGACCAGAGGGCTTGACCAAGGAGATGATAGGTCTTAAGACATAGAAGCATGGGCGAGTCAATGAGTTGGAGACCATTGGAAGGCTAGTTCAGAAGGCAAGGCAAATTTTATTTTTATGGCACCAAATCCCAGGAGCTCTGGGGGCCTAACAGAATAAATTATCCAAACAGTGCGGTATAAAACAAAAATAAAACAAGTAAAATTATTAAAAAGAATATAACAAAATTCCAGCAGTAGTAACAAGACCAATAGACTATATTATTTAACTATAGCCCCCAAAAAACAAAAGGTCAGTGTAAGTCAGTAAGGCAGAGTGCAGTAACAGAGCTCTGCAATCATAAGTGCTGAGGTTAATGGTAGAGGCCAGATCCGAACCAGTGATCAAGAGGTAAAAGGTTCCTTACCCCATTACCAATCCACTGAATGATTCAGTCCCCTGAGATTAATGGCAGGGCTGGTGGGGAAACTTGAGCTGATGGAACACTTAAATAACCAGTATGGGAAGTGCTATTAAATGTGAATAGCTGCTAATGCAGCATGCAGTACAAACAAACAGCCAAACAGTTCAAGGGTATCTTCCCTTGCAATTTTCCTGGCCTTGATTGGCGATTCCTGTCCTTGGATGATGCTAAGCAAGTCAATTTTTGTTCAAAACACGCTTTCTTTAAAGGTTTATTTCAGAGGTTGATGAGAAAGCTTTATTTTTAAGAAATGCATTGACTTTGCTCAGTAGCTAAGCATGCCAACTACATGTGTTATAGATTGGGCAAAAGCCCTGCCACTGTTGTGTTCAGGGTCCCTTGGAAATTCCAAGTAATGGCAAATCAACCATGGGCCTTCCTCCTCCATATCAACCCCTCCTGTACTGTGGGTGCACTGCAACTCTGGCTCATAATACAGTTGAGCATGCACAAAGAGAAGAGAGAAAGAAATGCCTCAGCTGGGACTTGAATCCAGGCCACCTGGAATACCATTCTGATTGCGCTACCAGCTGTGCCATCAAGGCAACTGGAAACTGAGCCATCCCAGAGCACAACACTCTTTCTCCAAAATGCAACTGAGAACGTTCCCTCTCCAGTCAAGTAATGTAGTGAAAATCCAAGTCTACGCAAAGCACAAAAAGGCACATGTACTGGAGCGCTGGAAATATGCGGGTGCTCACTCCCAAAAATCATGAAGCATAAACACACAAGCTAGGAGGAGCACGTTGAATAAATAATATAGAAAATAAATAAGTCAGCACACACAGGTAATGTGCAAACACATGGAGCTCCTCGGCTACTGCTACCCTGGCGCTTCAGGTCTTCTCGTGACCCTTGCTCATTGTGTGAAGCAGAATATGTGACTGGCATTATTGGAAGATGGCTTTCACTTCCATTGGCTCTGCTGGCATGGCCGCACTCAATTCCTGCCTTCTGTATAGTATTACTTAAGCAATGTTTGTGATGAAGGTACATGTCCTTCTCACACAATCAATGAACTCCCTGGAAGACGACATTCATAATGCACAAACCTCTCCAAAAAGCAGTATTAATTGGAGTGCTCTTTCCCTCCCTCCCTCACCAAACCTTAATTTTCAAATGAAATAATACCTATTCCATATCAGTGTGCTTGACCATTCCAAATCATTTGTCATTCACATTCTTACACACATCATTGTGATAAAACACTGCATTTTTAATGATTTTGTTTTCATAACTAGAACACTCTGTGTCCCATTTACCTGCATCATTCTGTGCCAGGGAGCTGCAGATGGATCATTATTCTGGTTCAAGTGAAAAGGGCCTCTCCACCATTCCGCACACAGCAGAAGACACTGAGGGATAATCAGCAACACCATCACGTGCAAGCAATCTACACCCATACAGGATTTCATTTAAGCACTGAAACATGAAGCCATGAATGTTTGGGCAGCTCCACGACATTGAACAAGGTAGTCATTACACGGTGCAGTGCATACTTGTACTGCTCTGCAAAGGCTGGTCAGAGTCGCGCCAAAGCAATAATTTACACCACAGAATGAGATCTACAAACCACTGAGCCGGAAAAATAATTTAAATATATCCAGCATATCCGAACACAGATTGTTACACAATGCAGGCAACATTTGTTAAGATACATGAATAAAACAGAAACTTCCTGTGGTTAATTGAGGGGTTTTGAAGCAGCAGTTCACAGTATGTTAACATGTTTAATTTACATCATTATGAGCTACCTGTCAGCCATGAGGTTGATCACTGATGTTGATTGTTGTTTCCAGATCACCATATTAAAGCTTTACTGGCTCAGCTGGCAACTTCATATGCTAGGAATGGTAAATGTGAAGTGCTTATGTGACATGGGCTGTGGCCATTCCTGTCTTTGTCCCAGGAGGGGATTGCCACCCTTTTGATGTACCACTGAGCTCAATCACATGGCAAAGGAGCCCGTCCTGACTAAGGTTCCACCCTTAGAGGTGCTGCGGGGACGAGGTCCCCTTTGCCTAAAGGTACCATGGAGAGTACACAAAATAGCACATGGAGAAGGAGCTGCCATAGAAGGAGGAGGGGTGAGTGACTGAGCAAGGAATGCCCAATCAGGAGGCAGTTGGAGCACGCTCCTTGAATAGTGCTCAGGAGAAGGAGGAATTGTTGCCTACTGCCCCTTCGAACCTTAGGCACTCTATTATGTTCTGGGGTCTGGAGTTAGCCCTGATGTTACCTAGTGTCCCATATGATCAAGGAGCAATGTCTGTTGCATGCTAGTTCATCTTGGTCAGAAGACAAGTGATGCTAAACAATGGGTGGTTCAAATGCCATGACAAAGGTGCAAGTCCCAGTTTTGGATGCAGTCTGCATCATGCCGAATGTGTTAAAATCAGGGAATGCTGTTTTCAAAGGTTTTGATGGATTTGCAGCAGTGTCACTGCTCTCAAGCAGCATGCACCACAAAAGTGACTCATGCATTACTTTTTGGACACAAGTGGTGCCAAAAGTACCACAACTTATGGCACTTGAACAGAAATGTTACGCCATCTTTTACGTGGTCTAACTTTATAGTGCAAAGCACTGGAATGCACCAGAATCATGATGCAAAGCACCAAGAAGGATGTGGAAATCCTACCTGCTAATAGGTGCTCAAACAAAAATGAGAATTTGGATAAAAAGTTGAGGGCAGCCATATTAAAGTGTGAGCTGCCTTTATTATTTTCAGTCTAAACCAAAATGCTAAAGCAGACTAAACTCCGTTAAAACAACATTTTATAAGACAGGACATAAAGGTCAATCTAAAATGGAATACTGATGCATAGGTACAACATTTCTACTTAAAAGTGAACTCACACATTAATCTGTAGAGTTTATTCACAGAGGAAACTCAACAGTCTAATATAAGGTCCCACCCCAGTGTTGGATTAAAAGGGATTTGCCAGGGCTCTGCCCCTTCAACTCTGAGGTGAGCCCCTGTAGCTTTCATATTCCTGCCATTGGGACTGGGGGCACTTTAAAATTCATGGACCCCAATAACTCCTATATTTCCCGAAGCTCATAAAGAGTCAGCCCAACACTGGTTCCACCTGCAACATAGTTATCTTGTCTCGGGGGAATGGGGTTCTAGGGATGTATGAAGCAGTTCAACTGGATCAGTTAAAAATGCTTACATTTTTAATGAACCTGCATCCCTAGCTTGATCCTGCCAATCTACATACACTGGTGCCAGCCTCAGTGACCTCTCGTCTGGATTACGGGCAAGCACTTTATGAGGGCTTAGCCGGTAGTCAGATCTGTTACCTGCAGTTGATCCTGAATACCGCAGTGAGGCTTCTGACATCTGTTCAGATGTCAGAAAGCATTACTTCATCAATGCATGTTCTGAACTGGTTGCCTGTTAGGCCACAGATCAAATGTGAGATGCTTTTACTAACTTTCAAGGCTCTGAATGAGTTGGTTCCTCAGTACCTCCATGAGTTCCCGACTCCCTTCACCCTGGCAAGAGTGACCAAAGCCATGGGACAGGGGGTTTCGGATGCTTCCCTCTCGATTAAAGTCAGCTGGTGATCATGCATTTAGGATGACTGCCCCTGTCCTGTGGAACTAGTTACCGGCTGACATCCACCAGTCCTTCTCAGCACAAACATCTGTATGTACCTCACACCTGAAACTTGCTCTCTAGTTCCACTTTGTACTCACCAGCACACACATCTGTATATACATGCACACCCAAAACCTGCCCACTAGTTCTGCTTAGTACTCACCAGCAAATATCTGTATATACCTCACACCTGAAACCTGCCCACTAGTTATGTTTACCTTCACCAGTACAAACATCTGTACATACTTCACACCTGAAACCTGCCCTCTAGTTCCACTATGCACTCACCAACATAAACATCTGTATATACCTCATACCCGCGGAACCTGCTCTTTAGTTCCATTTGTACTCACAGCAAAACATCTGTATTTACTCCATACCCAAAACCTGCCCTTTAGTTCTGCTTTGCACTCACCAGGACAAACGTCTGTATATATTCCACACCCAAAACCTGCCATCTAGTTCCGCTTGCACTCACAGCACAAACATCTGTATATACCCCATAGCAGAAATCTGCCCTCTAGTTTTGCCTGTACTCACCAGTACCAACATCTGTATATACTCCACACCCAGAACCTGTCCTCTAGTTCTGCTTTGTACGCACCAGCACAATCATCTGAATATACTCCACACCCAAAACCTGTCCTCTAATTCTGCTTGCACTCACCAGCAGAAACATGTGTATACTCCACACCTAAAATCTGCCCTCTAGTTTTGCTTGTACTCACCAGCAGAAACATCTGTATATACTCCACACCCGCAACCTGCCTTCTCGCTCTGCTTGCACTCACAGCACAAACATCTGTATATACTCCACAGTAGAAATCTGCCCTCTAGTTTTGCTTGTACTCACAATACAAATATCTATTTATACTCCACACCTGAAACCTGCCCACTAGTTCCGCTTGCACTCACAATACAAACATGTGTATATACTCCACACCTGAAACCTGCCCTCTAGTTTTGCTTGTACTCACATCACAAACATCTGTACATACTCTACACTCAGAACCTGCCATTTTATTCTGCTTGCACTCACCAGTACTATCTGTATATACTCCACACCCAAGACCTGCCCTTTAGTTCTGCTTTGTACTCACCAGCAGAAACATCTGTATATATTCCACACCTGAATCTGCCCTCTAGTTCTGCTTTGTACTCACCAGCACAAACATCTGTATATAGTCCACAAACGAAACCTGCCCTTTAGTTCTGTTTGCACTCACCAGTACCAACATCTGTATATACTCCACACCCAAAACCTGCCCTCTAGTTCTGTTTGCACTCACCAGCACAAACATCTGTATATTCTCCACACCCAAAACCTGCCCTCTAGTTTTGCTTGCACTCACCAGTACCAACATCTGTATATACTCCACACCCAAAACCTGCCCTCTAGTTCTGCTTGCACTCACCAGCAGAAACATCTGCATATATTCCACTCCACTTGCACTCACCAGTACCAACATCTGTGTATACTACACACCTGCAACCTGCCCACTACTTCTGCTTACATTCACCAGTACAAACTAGGGTTGCTACCTTTGTATGAGTTATAAACTGGACACAAAACCGCACCCTAAATTTTGCCCTAGCTCCACCACTTTTCATGACTAGCCATGCATTGTTCCTTCTCCTCCAATGCCATTTGTTATGCCAGTGAAGACTTTAATGGAGCACTACAGGGCCATCCATAATCAGGGGTGTAGCCAGGATTTGGTGGTGGTGGGGGGGTTCCCAATAATGTCTAGGGGTTCCCCCTGGAAAATTTAGGAGTTAAATGGTACAGTTTCGTGCATTTTAGGTGATAACTGTCGAGTCACAAAATGCATCAAAATTCAAATTGTCAGTCTCATCCATCCCTGCACTCCCAGGTGTTTCAGTTGAACTCAGGTTTCTTTTCTCCCTCCACCAGAATAGGTCACCTTTCTTTCATTTACATTTATTTGTAGTGCACCCGCTGACTAAATTCATTCTGAACCAGGAGACACACTTTTTCCTCCTCCCCCCAGTCTCAGATTATCATTTTCATTAATCATGCCATTATGATACAGCACTACTCCACACAGCTCAGGCATGACTGTGTTGTTGTTTTAATATGCAGTCTCATTTGTGACCAGATAGCCACCTTTCATGAATCAGGAGGTGTATGTACATTTAGCTGTGCTAAAAGGAGCCAGCCACACACTTAAGACCAGCTATTGTTTGTTTAATGGCAGTGATGTGACCAGAAATACTAGCCCTTTTTTAATCCCCAGACCACTTAAGCCACATTATGATAGAGCCAGAGGAGTCCTCCCCCCATCATAATTGGTCTCTTAATTTTGCCCCCGCTTGTCTAAGTTGCCTGCAGCTACCTTGGGAAAATCACTGCGACATAACTCAAGCGTTCTGGCGTGCCTGCCAGTTTGCCACCCTCACCAGGCCACAGATGCTCAGTGAGCCTCTTCTCTGCCTTTCAGGTTAAATAAATTGCTGCTGCCCACCCATGACCCTGTGTCCCAATAGTTACAAACTGCCATGGGAGGTGGATATATTTAAATTAATCCACCGCTCTGCAAAAAGCCGTTCCGCACCCGACGCACCACAGCCAGAGACACACTCCAGCCTCTCAAACTCGACGCAGGAAAGTCAGTGCGTGGCAACTCTGCACAGTGATCTGTGCATGTACTCAGCGGCATCTGCATAACATGACACTCGAAATACAATCATGAGATGCAGAACCGAGTCTCTATCATGTATTCTCGGCAGTGCTGGAGGCAGGGCGCTCATGCATATTCATCAGCCGAAGTCTCCGCACCCCGCATCCCGACAGACCAGCCCCACTCACATTTTAAAGTTTAAATAACAACTTCAAGCTGCCACTTGGGATTTACAGTGCTGCATGGTGGGTCCCGGTGGTGGCATCCCGAACAATGTGTCACAGTCAGACTGTCTATAAGTAAATCTTGGAGGAAGGGGCATCCCATTATCACTGGCGCTTTCAGGAGAATTTAAAAATGTAATTTTCTTTTTGCACTGGGGAGTTTGTCAAAAAACAATTTAAAACATTTAAAAATGCTTAAATTCTGGTAGCGATGGAAAAGGTTACCAGGAAAAGAAAGTGGAAGATAACTGAATCTTTTCCTGTTATAAAAGGTAGGGTGAGTTTGTTTGCCCTGTTTTGCTGCAGTGCTGCTTTAAGATGCAGTGGAAAGGATTAGGAGAAGTACGTGATAACGGTCTTGATGGCCATACATTACACTGCCCAGGTAGACTGTGTTTTTTCTCTCTCTGTGTTTGGCTCACACTCGATCTGCTATCCCTACCTCCTCGCCCCATCCCCCGGGGCTTACCTGCTGCCACCGGAGTGCTTTCTGGATTGCCCCCAGGGCAGGGCCATCAGGGAGCACCTCATGATATTCCCCAAATGGTGCTCATGAAGATCCGCTGGTAGAGTGCCTCAGACAGCTGCATGGGACTCAGTGTGGCAGGTGGATGTCCTCCATGCCACAGCTGGGATGTTTGCCCCATTGTTGGGAGGTGTGGCATGCAATGATGTACAGACTCCATGTGCCAATGTCTGGCACACTCCCCAGGACCTGCAAGCCTTGGGTGCGACACCCTTGGCCTCCACCAGGGATCGGGCAAGCACCGAGTGCTATCCCACCCTCCTCCCAGAGTAGAAGAGCAGTCCATCAGACACTCAGTCTTCCTCCCCCTGGCTGGCCCTCTGACTCCCAGGCTTGCGTCTGAACCCGGGTTGTCGGTGTAGCAGGTGGAAATCCAACCATTGCACTGGCGGGCTCAGGTACACTGTTTTAACAAAGAAGGAGCTATACTAACAATGGATGTTGTTTTTAACCTGGGCATGCAGCTGAAACAATGCATGACACAACAGAATCTGTTTTAAGGGCATATGAGCAGTCGCAATGGCTCAAAAACCTGACTTTCTCTAAGCAAAACCAGATAACCGGATAGGGACACTCAAAACTGGATTATCAGGTAAAAACACCTGACAGCTGGCAACCCTAGCAGAAACATCTGTATATACACCACACACAAAACCTGCCTTGTAGTTCTGATTGCATTGGCCAGCACGAAGATCTCTATATACTCTGCACAAAAAACAATCTGCTGTGTTTCAAAGAACTCTTGAGTTTTGCAAGAAAATTATAATGCAGATGTAGTTTGGCTCAAAAATATCTCACTAATGCATGTTTCATTCTGATGATTGAGCTGCGAAAGGTACACTCCTTTACACCTTTGCTCCTGGTACACTCATGCACTGTAAATGGTTGTATCACATTATTACTGTTTTGTACATTTATATGTTCTTTTGTATGATTTTGGACATGTATTGTAATTTACCCAATGTTCCACTACTGTTTATTGTACAATACCTTGTGTTCCAACTGTTGCACAATCTTACAATGTTGCATTGTTTGTACTACCCACATACTATTGTAACTGATCATCCTTCACAACCCTATGTAACCTCTCCCCCCCCAGGTCGCACTGTGAGATGAGCAACTTGTTGTTTAGTGTGCCCTCCTGGTGAAACATTTCAATAAATAAATAAGGCTACACTAACAGCCCTCAAAGATTGATGCCTACATAGCAAATTGCTCAGATGGCCCCAAAGTCCTGTTTATCATATGCAAATATGTTCTGCATGCCGATTAGCTGCTAAATGGCTGAAATTTGTTTTTTGCATAACAATACAGACATGAATTAAGTTTACTTTTGCATGTACACATGAACTTCAGCGTATTACTGCTTGACAATGCTTGTACCATAAAAACAAATTAATTAAAGGAATGTCCTTAAGCCTCCATTTCGGCATACTCGGGGTGGGGGCAAGCAGCCATTTTACTCTTAGGACTGTTAACTGGTTAAATGAACTGCCTAATTCACTACTGAATCTCTTCATGTTTAACCAGTTTAAGAGATCTTTGCAGTCTGCTTTTGCAGTCCCAAACCGTTAAACATTTTTATTCGGTTTCTCTCTGTACTTAACCTGTGACTTTTTATACAACGATCTGTATAGATAGCTTCAAAACTGTATGTAATTTCTGGATTAAGTGCTATGAGCCTGACTTGACTGCATTTCCTCTGAAACTCTGTACTGTAATTGTAATGTTTTTTGTGACTATGTATTTGACGTGGAACCTTTGTAAATGAGCACTTTGGCTCAAAGGTAATCTCTGAAGTTTTCAATAAATAAATGAATAAAATTGCACAGTATGCACATTTCCGCAGGAATATGCTAAAACTGGATGAGATTTTTCAGCATAGTCTTGCACATTTATCTATAGACATTTGCCTGTAGCGGGAGTACACGTCTCGTACCACTGTAAAGGAGTAAAGTGCACTGGCATGTATGTTGAGCCTTGTCCGCCAATAGTTCATGCACTTTAGAATCGCAAAGTAACTAAAAAAGAATGCCTTTTATACCCTAAAAACTGGGTTGAGAATGACACTGTAAAGTGAGGCCAACTGGATTCTGAGAATTACATATAGAATAATGTATGGGGAAGTGTGGTTAGCTCAGATTTTATGCTTACCCGAGGTGTGTGATGCCCCATAAACCCCAAAGGTGAAGCCCAAGGGGTTTATCTGGGCATCACACACACCGAGGGTGTGCATAAAATCCGAGTTCCGAACACACTTCCCCATGTTTTATTTTTTATATTTACTGGTGGTTAGCGCTGCACAAAGTGACTTTGCATGACTTTGCGCACCTTTGTGTGGATTTGCATGGCTTTGCGCGATGTAGAACCATGGTTTTAGACACACCCGAGGTGTTGGATCCTACATAAATCCTGAGACCAAAGCTCAAAGAGTTTATTTAGGCATCCAACTCTGAGGGTGTGTGTAAAATATAGAATAATGTGTGGGAAGTTGTGCATTACAAGGTTTTTTTTCACACACTCAAGGTACAGTATATGATGTCGTTTAACAAGTTAGTGGCCCTGACAACAAATGACTGCTTGCCCAGCTGAGTATTCTGGAAAGGGTGTGTAGAAAATGAATTAACACTTCTTCGCATGTTTTATTTTTTATAATTACTGGTTTTACAATTATTGCTACAAGAAGTGCACAGATGCAGCTTAAATGAATGCAAAAGCATCTTTCTTTACCGTGAAACTTGTTTCGGTTTTGAGAACACCATTCAAGGTGATGCAGGAAACAAGGTGACTGTTTGTTTTAACTTACAGAGAAGTTGTAAGAAACCTTTTTTCACTGCTGTAGTTTTTATAATTTCACAGTTAGAGCTGTTATCATGAGCCCGGTGAAAATCTGTCACAGTACAGAGGGGATTTTCACATCAACAGCTTGAACAGCTGAAACTAACTGAGTGGGCACATATGGCTTGTCAAATGCTGTGGAAAGCTCCATACTGCATGGATTTGATGTTATACTCATACATAACGGAGTTTTGTAGTTCTTAAAATCCATACACAGTATAATTAAGGCTAACCAGTAATTGTTTTGCAATAAATGTGGAAGCTGATTAGGAGTTAATCAAATCATCAGATGACCACGAGCCTTACCAAGCAGTAATGCAAGGAATGGTACTGACCTTTGGAATTGCTTTAGTTCCAGCCTCAAACTGCTTAAACACGGGAGTTTCAGACAGTCACATCCGTTTTACAACAAAGTGGTCTGGCTCCTGGGCCTGGTTACCCCGACTTGCATCCTGAAAATTGATTCATGGTTCTAAATTAGATGCACGCATCAGTTTTCTTGCCATAAAAATTAGCAAGTGCCTCAAATGCATCCGGATGTTTGTAAATATGATGCATGGTTCCTGAAGCATTTGCCAGGATGCAGCAAGTGTCCAAAATACGGATGTGAGTATTGCGTCCATATCTATGAAAATCCTTTTACAAGTTTCTATGATAAGCCTCATGGAACCCTGAGCTCTGCAACTCACTTTCTGTTTGGATGCCTGGTGGTCCACATCTTAAATGGTGCTGTCTCATTATGCCAGCAACCCGGGTTCATGAATGAGTCTGAATCATTGGGAGCTGACTGTGGGGAGGAGACTCAACCATCTTAGAGGATTATCTCTTTCTCTGGGGAGGAAGGGTCACCATCTACCACTGTGCTGCCACCTGGGTGACCTCAGGCAGTAGTGCAACTTGAGGCAGAGAGGGAGGAGGGACATCAGCCAGACATGCAGCTGGCTTATTGTTGTGCATGCCACCGCATGCATTTCTTGTGTGATAACATCCTGTGGCTGGCAGAAGCACAGGAAATGTCCCCAGCTGCCATGACAACAGCCCCTGGTATATCTGGACTCAATGCCATGACGACAGCTCCTGGTATATCTGGACTCAATGCCATGATGACAGCATCTGGTATATCTGGACTCAATGCCATGACGACAGCCCCTGGTATATCTGGACTCAATGCCATGACGACAGCCTCTGGTATATCTGGACTCAATGCCATGACTGGAGTTGCCACCTGATGTCACACACAGATTCTGGGATAAATTCTCTACCCTGACTCCACCTGGGAGGCATAACCAAACTTCTGCAGAGCCAGTACTCATGTAAGGGGCACAGGGGATTGGATGTACCTTGTGGTGTGCCTGAGGGAATCGATGACTGGAGACTGGAAGGAGGCCTAAAATATCCCATAAAGAAAAAGGTAATGGACCACTGGTATAAACAGAATGCTAGGAGTGCACAGCTCTGCAACTGTTTTTAAATCACAATAATGCTTTTTTAAGCTTTTTTATATTTATAAACCAAGTCAGAAGGTTTATAGCAGCAACAAGGGCCTTCCTATTAGTCTTTTTATTTAGTAGAATAAGGGCCACTAGGGCAGTGGTGCTCTCAGCTTTGCCTTGGGCAATAACTACCTCAACCAGTCCTTATTCTACTGAGAACAGACCCCTGCATCATACCTTATTGCTTAAATTAGGCAGTAACACCTGACCAATCAGGCATTACCTGGGTATTATAAAATGAGCAAGAGAAATCAAGGTCTCTGGTTGGTCAAATGTGATCACAGGACTGTGCATCATTCCAACACAAAAGCACAGAACATAAATACTTAACAGTCTGGACATCATTACTTGTTTTTAAAATAAAAATCAGAGGACCCATTTTATAATCCCAATAAGGTACTCCCATTTATGTAATTGTGGGAGAATGGTCTTTCTTGGGTGCATTAGGTACTCAGCAATATCTTGTGCATCACCTTCCGAGGTAACCCACAATAACGCACAGCCTGTTATACTTTATTGCTCAGTTAAGCAAAAACATCTGAACAAGTGGTCATTATGTGGGGATGAATGCCCGGAAGCCTAAGGAGGATTACCAGAATGGTGAGGAGTAGTGCAATCTTCCATCTCTCACATCAGGGTGTCAGTCAACAGTAATGCTAGGACTCAGCCTTCCATGGTGGCCAGCAGTGGGGGGGGGTGGCACTGGGGGTGTCCAATGGAAGCGCCCTATCAACAATGTTGATAAACAGACCCCCCAGCAAGGAAAAGCAGCAGTGGGGTGCTAAGGGACTGGGGGTGTATGCAACATGGCTTCCCCTTTGATCATTGCAGGCAGCAATTTTTTATTTAGTTTGTGTATACCGGGTAGGTGCACTAGCCAAAACTGACTATTTTCAGGCATGACCTGGGAGAGTACAGAGACATAGTAAACAAATACAGATACAGTATCAAGCAGATACAATTCCAAGGTAGCAATCATTGTACAGAAAGTGCAAAACAATAGTGCTAACAAAGGTGCAGTAATAGAGGCAGTTAGTAATACAATAGCAATTTCTCTTCATGTAGTGCCTGAAAAATAAAGCAGGTGATGTGCAGCGAGATAGTAGTGAGGAGAAGAGTACAATTCATTAAACAATATGGAAAGCAAGATAGTTGCATAGCAATTGAATATTGTAGAAGAAATTAGCGTAGGTAGGCAGAATAACAGGACGGCGACAGGTAGAGCTATTTAAGCCAGACATAGTAGGAGGAGGAGGATAAAGAACAGGAGGAAGGTAGGAGTAAAAGCGGCAGGGGCAGGAAAACAAGAGAGAGAGGTAGAGAGTGGATAAAAGAAAACACAATAGAGACACAAGTGTGGTAAAAAGAGAAAAGAAAGGAAAAATAGAGAGGAGAAGTAAAGGCTCTAAGAAACAAATAAGTACAAATCGGAAACAAAAGTACAAATCAGAAGTCAGGTAGGACAGCAAGCACACAATGGGGAGGAGAGGATTTAAGGGGCTAGGAAGTAAAGGGAACAAATGTAGAAATAAATTGACAACTTTACTTTGGGTTTGATTAGAATCCCCTGTTCTTCTTCAACACTTCGGTCAAATACACTTTGGGTCTTTGCTATTTTGATTTAATAGGCTAGAAATAGGGTTAAGTTATACCCCTCATCAACCCCTGTCAATTCCAAACTCTTCAGCTTTCCCCGGTCCTCCAATCAGATTTTTTTTTTAAATTTAGAGGAGCTGGACAACTGTTTCATTAAAAAAGGTGTGTGGGGAGAGAAGACGTTGGAAATGATGGAAGTGGGAAAATGGGTGGACATGGGACTAGCTTGGCTCCCTGGGAAGAGCTGGGGTGGGGTTCAAAGAGATGCATCCAAGATGTGTCTGCTGCTATTTTCAAAACAGAAATGCATTCAGACCTCTTAGACCATCTAGTAGATGGCATAACAGTAACCAAAATTTGGGTCCAGAAATGGGCACAATTATAGTTGCATCCAGTCTGGATACAATTTCATCCATTTGCTACCACAGATTGTGACTTTTATTGTAAACTGACACAACTTCTGAAAATAGCAGCAGCGCTGCCTGGACACAAGAAAATGGATGGAGACACAGTATGAATTTGTATCCATGTCTAACCCTTTAAAAAAATCCAGCCCCATTGTTTTTTCATCAACTGGGTGAAGGTCAAAGTGTCCGATATTTTCGGAAGGCATAGCAGCATCAGAGGTTAGAGGACAGGGAATGATTTATCTTGTTGGCAATGGCTGTGGAGGTCCTCCCCCTGTAATGGAGTGGAGATCTGCAGTAAGCAATTTGCAGTAGTGCTTTGCATCATCAGGGGTAAAAGAGGACGGAATAGGAACAGTACTTTCCAAGTTATAACCCTGCAGTGGAGTGGAGCAGTCATTTCCATACACAGTTCTGGTCTTAAAATATATTGTGGCTTACGAAACTGAAACTTACAGCAATAAGTAATCATTACTGCCTGTGTGGAGCATGAAAGAGCTACACTGGCACTCAAGTTTTAGGCCCACCCTTCCACCCCCCCTCCACTTCACATATTAAATGCTCAGCTAAAAGGAGTAATGCAATTAAGTACCACCTAGAGGTGGTCATTGTAAATTTGAAAAAGTATTTAAAGCTATAAGGGACTTTTTTAGGGTTCTAAATTATATTCTGTAAATATTATATTGCAAAACTGTTTTTGGCTAGGCATAAATTTTTGTGAGGAAAAAGAAAAGGACAGAGGGATAAGAAAACTGCATGATAATCTTGGATTTAAGAAAATATTAGTAGCTTTCTAATTACAGTATAGCTTAAACAGATATATAGTATATACATCTTTTTAACTACAATATTCATTGTATTGGTGGAACTTGAACAAAACTAGAAATGGCCAAAAGGAGGATGAATGGGGTATGATGGGCTTCCTTCTGAGAGTGTGGGGGGATGCTGGTGGGTGAATAGAGAGATGGGTAGGGTAGTAGGCTGTAACAACTGCAGAACACCAATCTTTTTTAGAATTTAGTGGAGAGTAGGGGGTTGTTAGGTGTGCAGGCAAATAATGCAGCTTAAAAATGAAACCAGAGGTCTACAGGAGGGGCTAAGGCGGGAACGGTGAGCTGCAGTGGATAACAACCCAACAGGTGGAGTAAGCAGATGGGGAACTGAGGAGTAAGGACAAATAGAAGCAATAGGGGGAAGGGGCGTTAAAAGGGTGGCGGATAGGGAACTGAGACGGGGAACACAGGTCAAGGGTCAAAAGAGAGCAGAAAAGGGGAAGAATGGAGGATTGGGGGAAGGAGGGAGATATGGACATAGAAGCAGCAGTGTGGGGGGGCTGGTAATAGGAAGGAGGAAGTATGTGGTAGTGAGGAGGCATTAAAAAATTGATTTGCAGTACTGGCAGGACTGGGTGATATGACAGAGGTTTGTGATCAGAGGAGGAACTAAAAATAGACTGGAGGAACATGGAATGGGCAGAAGAGCAACTGGGGATGATTCAACAGGGGCAGAAGGGGGAACAACTGTGCTGGAGGATGAGGGGGAGTCCGGAGAAAGGGGCTGGGATGAAGGGAGACCAGGGAATGCAGCTCATGGAAAAGAAGGTGGAATCCTAGTGCTGGGAGACTCAACACTAAGAGGAGTCAGATGGGGAAGCAAGGGAGAGAGGCATAGTCACATATGGGTGGAGGCCATGCTAGGAATGACAGCAGAAAGCATGGGTCAGTCTGCTCTAAAGTTTTCTAGGAGCTGTAGGGTGAAACCACATATAGTTTTGCATGTGGGGACAAATGACCTAGTGAGAGAGATGATCGAGGTAGTTCAGGAGAGGTTTGAAGAGCTAGGACCAATATGTGAGGAGGCAGGAAGATCAGTAGCTTTCTCAGGAGTATTTCCAGTGCCCAGGGTGGGCACTGCAAGGAAACTGAGGATAGATTAATTTAACAAATGGCTAAGAATCTGGTACCGGTGTAAAGGTTATGGGCTGGTGGGTGAGAGGGGAGGGACCAGGGAGGACAGTGATCTCTCTGGTAAGGATAGACTTCGCCTAAATGAGGAAGGCAAGAAGGTATTGAAGCAGAGGATGGGGGATTACATAGCGAAACAAGGGCATTTAAACTAGCAGCGAGGGGTGGCAAGTGGGCAGGAGGCATGCAGAATCCACAAGAAGGAAACCTGAATGAGCTTACCCCGTGCTAGAAGCAATGGGAAAAAAGGGAGTACTAGAGGGGATGCTAGGAAGGGAGAGCAGGAGGGGTGATGGGGAAAGGAAAAAGGGTGGAGGGTGGTCACCTTGAATGTTAGGAGCCCAGGGAACAAAACAACAGAGCTACAGGCTCTCATGGCAGAAGGGGAGGTGGACATGGCAGCCATCACTGAAACATGGGCCACCCATTACCAGGACAGGGACCTGGTGGTACCAGGGTATAAGATATACCACATAGATAGGGTAAATGGGAAGGGTGGGGGGGGGCAGCACTATATGTGAGAGAAGGACTAAAGTGTGTTCATGAGGAGTGGAGGAGGGTAGTACAGAGTTGTTATGGATGCAAATCCTGGATTCCAAGAATAGGACTCTCAGGATAGGAGTAGTGTACAGGCCACCATCTCAGACAGAGGAGTTAGGGAACTAGTGGGACAGATCAGAAGGGCCTGTGGAAAGGGTGGCATGGTGATTTTGGGGGACGTCAACCTGCCGGGAGTGGATTGGAGTATCCCAGCCACCACGAATAGAAGGGAGCAGATACTTCTAGATGCGTTTGAGGATAACTTCCTAATGCAAATGGTCAGTGAGCCAACCAAGCTAGAGAACAACCTAGACCTCATGCTGGCAAATGGGGAGTTTGTGAGGGAGCTGGGGGTGGAAGAACCTCTGGCAGGGAGCGACCACCAGTCAGTGTGGTTCATGTTGAAAATGGGTAAGGAGGGAGTAGAAACAGGTACAAGTGCTGGACTTCAGGAGGACCAACTTCAGGAGGATGGGGGAGGTGGTTAAAGGGTATCTAGCCAGAATCCAAACTAATATAGACACTAACCAGAGGTGGGAGGTCATAAAACCGGGGATTGAGGAGGCAACCAAAACCTGCACCAGGGTTCAGAGTAAGAGAACTAGGGCCAAGAAACCCAGCTGGTTGAGCAAGGGGGTCATGGAGAAAGTAAGAAATAAATGAGCTGCCTTTAGGAGGTTCAAAAAAACAGGGAGAGGGGAGGACAGAGAGGATTACCTGAAGGAATCGAAGGAGGTGATGATGGCAGTAAGGGCAGTCAAGGCATCTAAGGAGCTCAGGCTGGTGCAAGGCATCAAGAAGTGGGAGAAGGAATTCTTCAGGTACATCAGGGAAAAAAGGAGTTGTAGGGACAAAACAGTAAAATTAAGAGGGATTGAGGGTGAGTGGAAACAGGGGCAGAGCAGGCAGAAGCGCTTAATGAATACTTCTGCCAGGTGTTTACTAAGAAGAACAGAGCAGTGATACCAAGAGGGGGTGGGAGGTCAGACTCTTGGGGGGAGGAGGTGACAGATGGGGGAATCACAGAGGGTAGGGTACTGGAGGGCCTGAGGGCACTGAGGGTGGACAACGCACCAGGGCTGAATGGAATTCACCCTATGGCACTGAGAGAGCTGGCGGAAAAAAACTTGGTGGAGCCCTTGGCAAACCTGTTCAATGCCTCCCTGGTCTCAGGAAGTGTACCTCAGGACTGGAGGATGTCTCATGTGGTACCCCTCCATAAGAGCGGTCCCAAAGATGAACCAGGAATCTACAGGCCAGTAAGCCTCATATCCATCGTGGGAAAACTGATGGAGACAATCTTAAAGGAGACGATGGTATCCCTTCTGGAGACCAATGGGCTGTACGACATTAGGCAGCATGGGTTTGTCACAGGCAGATCCTGTCAGACCAACCTGGTGGATTACTATGACTGGGTAACTAGACAGTTGGACTAGGGCCATGCAGTGAATATCCTGTTTCTGGACTTCAGTAAGGCATTTGACTTGGTGCCGCATGGGAGGCTGGATAGTAAACTGGCAGGTATAGGTACAGGGGCAAAAATGGTGGGAAGGGTAGTAAACATGTTACAGGCAAGGCAGCAGAGGGTGGTGGTGGGAGGGGAGCTCTCATCTCTGAGGGCAGTGACATGTGGAGGAACACAGGGCTCAGTGCTGGGACTGATGTTGTTTGGGTTGTTCATATCAGACATCTCAATGGGCATCAAGAACAAGATCAGTTTGTTTTCAGATGACACCAAGATGGGAGCAGTAGTGGATGACCTAGGAGGGTGGCATGGGTAGCAGGATGATTTTTCAGAATTGGAGACCTGGTCAGACACCTGGCAGTTGGGTTCAATGCCAAAAAGTGCAAGGTGCTACATTTCAGGGCAAAAAAAAAACAAGAAGGAGCTACCAGCTTGGGGGTTCAGCTAGCTGTGACAGAGGAGGAGAAGGATCTAGAGGTGATTATAATGGGCTCAATGAACAACTCAGCACAGTGCAGGAAGGCAGCTGCAAAGGCCAACAAAATGCTGGGTTGTATTGCCAAGGGTATATCTTCAAGAAGGGAGGTGATCCTGCCGTTGTATAGGTCATTGGTTAGGCCACACCGGGAGTATTGCATGCATTACTGGTGCCCATACCTGAAGAGGGACATTAAGTTACTGGAGGGGTGCAGTGTATGGCAACAAAGATGATCCAGGGACTATGGGACATACCCTACGTGAGCAAGCTGAGTGAGTTGAACATGTACTCACTGAAGGAGAGGAGAGGAGACACGGGGGGATATGACTACAACCTTCAAGTACATGAAGGGAATAAACAAGACAGACACGGAGGGACTATTCAAGTTAAGGGAGGGTAGGGACACTCGAGGTCACGATCTCAGATTGGAAGGGGGAAATTTCAGTAGTAAAATGAGAAGACACTTTTTTACGGAGAGAGTGATGTCTGGGCGGAACACGTTGCCTGTGAAAGTGGTGTCCTGTAGAACAGTGGACTGCTTCAAAAGGGGATGGAATAGGGTAAGAGGGAGGGCCAGGGGAGGGGAAGGAGGGGCAACTGCAGTATAAGGATTGCTAGCTGCACACTCAAGCAGATTCAACAGACCACAAGGCCTTTATCTGCTGGCAATTTCATATGTTCGTATGAAGTGACCAAAGTTTGACTGGGCCAAATCAAAGGCAAAAGTGCCAAATTTTGGCACATTCACAGAATACAAAGTTGGCATCAGCTCATCCTTACTGGGAAGCCCCTATCCCCAACCAGCTTTTGCTGACTATTTTTGATAACAACTGTAACCTATTGGCCATGCCATCTGTATGCTCGCTGATGGCATATCTGGTACCGTAGTTACAAAAAACCCCACAGTTTTGTATTACAGTGCTCCCTCAATATACCGAACCTTGGTATAATGAAACCCCAGCTATTATGAATGGTGAATGTGGCTGCCAACAGCAATCAGCTGTTCCTGCTACCACATCACTGCTTGTCTGTGCTCCTTTGAGAGTGTTCTCAAATGCTAAGCCTTTAGATTGTACAGCCACTGTTTGTTGTGTCTGAGATGTTACAATACTGTATCTCATGACTACATAGGTTAGATTTCGTACTGTACTGAAGTTTGGCCAGCTGCAGCTGCCTAAATGCCTGTACTGTTCACCCCGGCCTCCTCGGACTGCAACTCAACTGTGGCTGAGACATTACTCCCTCTCCTCCCCTGACTGCACCTGTCCTTACCTGGTTGGCAGCAGCTTATTTGCCTATACAATCATAGAATCATAGAAATCTGTCAGCAGAAAAGGACCCCTTTGGCCCATCTAGTCAGCCCTTGTTCTCTCCCCATAGGTAGCCCTGACTCTACCACCCTACACCCCACTACTGCATCCTCCACACACACCCCCCATATGTTCCTGGCCCCTTTTTGCATTAGCTTATTTCTTATGTCTTTGTTACCATATTTTTTTGTTTTTACTCTCAGTGCCGGTGTGGAGTTGCGGTCATTGCACCCAGAAATCAGCTTATTTATTTAAATGTTTTTGACCAGAAAAGGTATACTTAGCTGAGGTTCATTTCCAGGTGTGACTCAGGGGTCTTTGAGACATGAGACGAGCCAGAGCACTAAACGTGCTGAGAAACCAAAAACAGAAGAAATAAACTTTTTAACTAACACACAGTACTGCAAATCAACCACTGCCAGGAAAGGGGATACGTACAGGTGGTGGCAGTGGGTAGGGTCTCAGCCACAGTCAAGCTACAGTTGGGGGAGCGTGGGCGAGTGAACAGAAAAGACTTTTGTAGCTGAGGCTGAACTGTGCTGAATAGGCAAGATAAGTTTTAATTATAGGGCACCCAATCCCTGGGGCTCTGGGCACCTAACAAAACATATCAAAAAGTAAGATAATAAGTAAAAGCACAATAACATTTTCCAGAATAAATAAGATTCAGAATAACAGTTTTAAGATCAGCTTCAGATAACTAGGATGGTTGGGCTGGAATAATCAATCCATAAAAGCCTGGCTAAAGAGGTGGGCCTTCAGCCTCAGCTTGAAAATCCCAATTGAGGGGGCCTTCTGGACTGCGGATGGAAGTGAGTTCCATGGGGTCGGCCCAGTGACACTGAAAGCACGATCACCCAATGCCTTGAGCGGAGCCCAGGGAATGTCCAGGAGGCCCCTTGAAGAGGAGCAGCGGGAACAAGCAGAGGTCGCAGGTGTCAGAAGCTCTGACAAGTAGCCAGGACCCAGTCCATATAAGGCCTTATAGGCGAGCAAGCCCACCTTGAAAAGGACCCTTCATGGCTGTCCTAGTGGTGTAGAGGGCTGAGGCATCATGCCTTACCTCCTGCCATGCCAGCAACCCCTGTTTACAGTGTGAGTGGGTTGCCGGGGGTCGGCTGGGGTGGGAGAGGATCGAGCGTCCAGAGGACAGCTCTCCTCTTCTGCGAAGGGAGGGACACAGAGGCCAGTGCACCTCTGACACCTAGCGGTGGCTGGGTGTTAGAGTACCTGGATCCCGTACGTTAGGGATGGGGCGGAGTAGTCAGCTGGAGTGCTATGGGTGGAAGCGCGCACAGCTCAGCCATTGCCGATGCCAAAAGGCTCTGCCTCCAGGAAGGGGGGGAGAAAAGTCAGAGGAGAAAATGTCCTGGGTGGCTGGATGAATGCCGACTCTTGCAGGCACCACTTCTGTGAATGGCAGACACCTGCAGAAACCAGATCCATGTCGGCGGGTTGAGGGATCCCCACCACCCTGCCATGGGGGGGCAGCCATGAGAGGATGACAGGAGGTGCACTGAGAGCAGGGAGCACAGGGCTGGGGGGTCAGCAAGATGGAAGACCACCCAGGATGGGGATAAAGAAGAGTACAAAAAAAAAAAAAAGGACCCTCCACCTGACAGGCAGCCAGTGCAGAGCACGCAGGACCAGGGTTACATGACTGGACCTAGACAGGCCTGCCATCAACTCGGCCACTGCATTCTGCACCAGCTGCAGTCTGTGGAGAGTCCCTCCCATGACCCCAAAGTATAGAGAGTTGCAGTAGTCGAGCCTAGATGTAACAAAGGTGTGTACCAGAGTTGGAGATCCTCTGTCGGAATGAGGTGCTTGATCCTGACGATGTTCCACAAGTGGTAAAAAACACCCTTAACCATATATGATACCTGAGCTTCAAAGGTCAGCCTGCTGTCTAGGATCACACCCAGATTACACACCCTCAGGGAAGCCACCAACAGAGCAGACACCAGGAGAAAACCTGTGTTAGCTCCGGGTGGCAACCCATCATGCCCGCAACCTGCCTCAACCACTAGCATCTCCGTCTTATCCTGGTTTAGTTTCAGCCAGCTGGAAGCCATCCAATCATGATTTTAGCCAGACAGCTGTTAAGCACATTGAGAGCACTGGATGTTCCAAGTGCAAACGACAAATACAGCTCGGTGTCATCTGCATAGCAGTGAAACTCCACTCTGTATTGCTGAATGATCTCACCTAGGGACAGCATGTACACTGCGAACAACATCAGCGACAAGACCGAGCCCTGTGGCACTCCACATGACAGGGGCATTGGGGAGGAAGAGAAATTCCCCATCACCACCTGCTGCACTCTATCAGAGAGATAGGACTCAAACCATCTGATGACAGTACCGGCGAGTCCACAAAACTCACAGAGCCGATCGAGAAGCAAGATGCGGTCCACAGTGTCGAACACTGAAGAGAGACCAAAGAGCACAAGAACTGACCTGTCTCCTCCATCTCTAGCCCTAAGTAGATTATTATGCACCCTAACAATAGCTGTTTCTGTGCTATTTCTGGCCTGAAAACCAGACTGAAATGGATCATAGATGTCAAAGGACACAAGGCGATCCTCGAGCTGCAGGGCCATGAGTTTCTCAACAACCTTGCTCAAAAATGGCAGGTTGGAGACTGAACAGTAATTCGCCAGGACATCTGGGTCAAGGGAAGGTTTCTTAAGAAGGGGTCTCCCCAGCGTTTCTTTCAAAGCCACTGGGAATACCCTCCTGCCATCAAGCACCCAAATACTGGGCCAACAGCCTCGGCACATCCCATTAAGAAATGCATCTGGGCTGGGACCAGTTTGCAAAATGTGTGCTTCAGCTTTAAGATCATCCCATTCACTTCGGACACCTCCACTGGCCTAAACTCCTTCCAGACAGATAGAGTGCATCTGTTCCTCCCAGTCCAGCTACTGTGAGGTGATTGCCTCCAAGACGGGATTCCCGTCCGGATAAACAAGAGTACAATGGGCAGGCAACCTGCAGAAGAAAATGGAAGGATTTACTGCTGGACCGGGAAGAAGTCCCTTGGATAGATGTTCCTCACTCCTGGCAGATGAAACAAACATGCCACCTCTCAAGGCCCAGAATCCACCTCACAGATCAATTTGGATTAGCGGGAGACAGGCAGGGTTCTCCCAGGGGGCAGTGGAGCTCCCACCTCCTGCCGCACCAGTTACCCCCACCGCTCAACCGCCATTCAATACAGCAGATCCCTCAATGCCCTCAAGACGTCCTCCAGAGATGGACACAAGGTTCCTCAGCAATCCTGCACACAGCAGCTGGCTGGCGATTCTGTCAGAGTGACCCAGAAAGCCGGTACTCCGATCCTTCAGTAGCACCTGCTCCTCTTCCTCCTGCCTTCAGGTGAATGCCCCAGCTGTTTGATTTGTTCCTTGATGACACAAAGCCAAAGTTTAGGAATAGGATGCAGCAAATAGAATAGCGTATATCTAGATATAACTATGAAATTAACTGGAAATTATTTTTTCATTTGCAAATAAAATAAAAATGAAGGTATAACATTGAGTGTCTTGGAACCTGGACTGCCATTAAATACAGCACACACTATTAAATATGTGACTGCTTTTTCAGTTTCCCTTAGCAAACAAGGAGCTATAACGAACACACATTATGGCTCCCCTTCTGTTCGTTATAGCAAGGGAGCACTATATTTTTAATAGAAAACTTAATGTTTCTGTCCAGACCTTAATCTGAGTGGTCCATCACTCCTGCATGATCCCAACTGCATATGGCACCAGAACACTGGTGTACTCATTCATGAATGAGTTGGACATGTTGTTTTATATGTGAAGAAATGGTAAACCTGGGCGACATACAGTGACGGGATGTAGGCATGTATACATGTGCACGCACACTCGGGAGCAGGGGAGGGATGGTATGTGGGAGGGGGTGTGGTGGGCAGGTGCGAGCTGGTCCGCTAGCGTGGGAACAGGGGTGGTCAGTTGAGAGGTGGAGGGTGGAGGGTGGAGGGTTTGTGCCAGCAGAATGTTTTTTTTTTGCCAGCAGGTGGCATTAACATTTTTAAGTTTTTCAATCCATCCCCAACATGCACCCCCCCTGGAGTTAAGAATCCTTAAGCAGGTCTTGGGCCCCCTATTTCTCCTCACTGCGAGTGTGCATCACTGAAATTCATTTCAATTCTGCGACTGCCATTACGTCATGGAACCAGAAGAAATAGTGTGCTTACTAGTATTCCCTTCTCTGTACTTGGCAAAGTTAAACCCCAGTTAAAACCAAGCATTCTAACCTATTTTGTTTACTGAAGGTTGAAGCTGTCACTCTGGGCATGCACATTAGTGTCGATATGAAAATAATACAAAACTGTGATTTTATTTTGTCACGCAGGTGCCAGCTATGCCATCACAGAGCATACAGATGAAGAGGGCACCTGGTTACAGTTGTTACCAAGAATAGACAGCAAAAGCTGACAGTGTCCCTTTAACGTGAGTGTTCTGTCACATCTCATAAGACTACTAGCCCAGTTGATGAAATTTCAAATAAACAAACACATGTAGTGGTTCCAGTTGTCTTTGCCAACATTCCCTTATCAATAACAAAAAAAACAAAAACAGACCCATGAAACCCACCCCCAGGATACACCTGGAAACAAGCTATCAAGTTTAGTGTGTCTTTCCCAGTCAAAGAATACAAATAAATAAATAAATAACTTGGATATGGACAACCAGTTTTGGAGATCTGCTCACAGGATATAGAATAGGTATCCTGTGAGGGTGTAATTAAAGGAGCAGTAAATGAGTGTATTGTTACTTAGCAGAACAATGAGATTGAGAACCGTTACGCGTACTAATTGTTTTGTTTTTACTCTCAGTGCCGGCATGGAGTTGTGGTCATTGCACCCAGAAGTGCCAGCACTGAGCATGCAGAGTTCTGCACACCACTAAAATGCACTTTTTGGGTGCTAATCAACAGAGCTTTGCAGGGTCTTAAAACAGCAGTATTTTTTGGTAATATATGCAACAAAAGTTCATCATGCAGTTTTCTTTTACCAGACTATATTTCTGACATCCTTAAATTTATCCTTAGTGTATTTCCAATTTTCTCAGACATATTTGAAATAGCTTTTATAGCTAATTTTAAAATAATTTAATGAGTCGCCTCATGAAATATGGCTGTGATTTGCAATTCAATTTTTAGACATCTCTTCTGCAGAGGTTACCAGTTGAATATATTGCATATGCTAGATTCTTACTGTATATGTATTAGGATGGTGTTTCTGATAGTAAACAGCATAGCACTGTACCAAGATATCTAATTTTTTCATGGTGGGCATGAGATGGGAGCGGGAACTTTTGCAAACTTCAAAATCTCATGTCTTAGATCAGTAATGAATGAAAATGAAAAGATCAATAGGTATATTGATGTTTTTGCCAGAACATTTTTCCTTAAAAAAACATTCATGGTGACTAATGAATACTGTTGCCTTAAGTATTAGATTTGTAACATCCCAGCACTTACATCCTGTGAAAGTATAGATAAGACAGTGTTTTGCATCACACACACATACAATAATAATTGTAACATTAAGGTATGAAATTTGAAACAGAAAAATAGGAATACCAAAGTTTACATCAGACACAGTCTATTGAGAAGGTCACAGCTCTGTTATGCTATTTGCTACAGAACTGTGAACAATCTTTGTCACAACTGGTTCATGAAGATCAAAACAATCAGATAACTTTTTCAATATATTATGTCTGACACAAACTCCATTATGGATTTCATACTTCCATTCCAAATGTCTACCTTGATTTCAGAGTTGCACATCAAAGCTGCATTTTCCATCATGGGTAACTTTGCTGGCTCTGTATTGCATTCCACTAAGAGTTCTCAGCACATAGTTGCTCAGGCATCCTGACTTTTGCTTGTTCCCATATATTTTTATTGAATTAACATTTTTTGTACTGTTTTGGACAAATATAAGATAAACTAGTTATGTACTCTATAAAAGGGTTGTAGGACTCCAGAGGCATTTCTCTCAGTCTGTTGCAACAGCAAATCTAAATCCCACTTCTAAAACCAGTGTAAGAGGTTTGTGGGATTCAGACTCAGACACCAAGTTTCAGAACCAAATGAAATCAGCTTTATTCAGCAAACTTAAAACAGAAAAAGTGCCCCTGCAACCCCTTCCATTGATAAACACTCCATTTGAACAAATTGCAATGGATATTGTGGGACCCCTACCAAGAAGTAGTAAATGTAATAATTTCATTTTTGTGGTATGTGATTACACCACATGTTACCCTGAAGTGATTCCTTTATGAACAGTTACTGCTCCTAGAATAGCAGAGGAACTGTTAAAAATATTCAGTAGAGTTGGGGTGCCCCGATAAATTCTAACAGACAGAGGCAATAACTTTCATTCTAGTCTGTTGGCATGTCTTTATTAATCCTTGGGTATTGGGGCCTTGTACACCTCTCCATATCACCCACAAACTGACAGACTGTTAGGTTCAACAAAACCTTGAAAAAGATGCTAATGAAATTTGTGCAAGATGAAGGGAAGTCATGGGACATTAATTTACCATATTTGATGTTCGCATACAGGGAGGTACCCCAAGCTTCCACTGTTTTTTTCCCCTTTTGAACTACTTTATGGGAAGAATCTAAGAGGATCTTTGGATATCATGAAGGAGAGGGGGGAGGGGAGGGGAGAAAGGAACTTACGGGTACCCCAATGCTTGAATATATCACTAACTTGAGACAAAGGCTCACCCATTACATGGAACTAGCCCATCAGTACAATTTAGACAAAACAGTCAGTTCAAAAGAAATACTATGACCAAGGGGTGGGACATAAAATTCTACAACAGGGGTCACATGTATTCACGGGGATGTTCATTATTATCCTGTTCAACGTACTACCCTATGTGTCCAGGGGCAAGTTCAACATGTGGAGGTAGGACTGGTGCCTAAGCTACCTGTGCCAGTGGTAATAGGGCATGATTACCCAAACTTTGATGCACTAATGACTATGGATCCCAAGGTATCTGCCATCGCCACTAGGGCACAAAGCAAGCAAATACCAACACTGCCCCAGATATTTCCTTTTGATGATGATGATGTTTTTGATACACCAGGGAAGGACAGGAAGTTGAAACTGGACAAAAGGAGAGCAAAGCTGCTGTAGAACTGTAAAATGGACATTCCCATTATAATGGACAAATGTAACTCAAATGTCATGTTTAAAGCTGAGCAAACTGCTGATACCACTCTAACCCCTTGTTTTTCACAGGTTATGAAAGCACATAGTAAGGCAGCGTATCCTAGATATGTGATGCATGACAACTTGCTATATAGGGAATGTAAAAACCCTTCAACAGGGATTGTGGTAGAACAGTTAGTAGT
Source organism: Neoceratodus forsteri (assembly GCA_016271365.2). Classification (NCBI taxonomy): domain Eukaryota; kingdom Metazoa; phylum Chordata; order Ceratodontiformes; family Ceratodontidae; genus Neoceratodus; species Neoceratodus forsteri. The sequence goes on from JADMNL010000028.1 coordinate 152,070,617, forward strand.
GCCTACTCAGTATCAACAACAATTAATATCGTTGGCTCATGACTTTCCTATAGCAGGTCATTTGGGCAGGGATAAAACCCTGAGTCGGTTATTATACCGCTGTTTCTGGCCAGGGATCCATGAACAGGTGTCCACTTACTGTCAGAGCAGTCATGAATGACAGAAGGTAGCTACAGTGACCAAAACAGAAAACAAGAAACTACATCAGGTTTAAGGTCCAGGCAAAAAAGGAGCCAATTTATAAAGAAAACCTGCTGCTAAAAAGGGTCTGGTACAAACATAGGAGGAAGTGGTAAAAATTCAAATGATGTTGTTGATTATGCTTTAGCGGGCAGTTTTGTAGCAGAGCTGTTAGTGCTGCAGCCCTGCACAAACCCCTCGCTTAAGAAAAGCTGGGTGTTTTGAATATGCATTCATATTAAAAGAAAATAAAGACAAATATTAGTACTGGGATATTATGTGTTGCATTAGTTCAGTTTTAAGTAAAGTTTAAAACATATTCCCCTGTTAACCTGTGCAATGTTATGCTTCATTTTGTTAGAAATTAAGCTGACGCACTTTCTCATGTTTGTAAGACCCCCTCAGCCTCTGCCTCATTCACTATAGAGCCAGCCGGCCCAGTCTTCAATAATTTTATAGACAGAGAACTTGTGGGAGGAGTCTATATGACATGGAAACTGCTCAGAATACTTTTCATTCTAAATAGCTGCTATGAAACATGGCTAAGTGATCATGGAAATGCTTTGTCTACATATGGAATGTATCTAGTTATGGGTGACTACATTAAAATAAATGAAATAAAGAGTTGTAAGAAAGGAACTATAAAAGGGAAGGGGGCTTCCTTCATCATGTGATGCTCTAGCACTATAAAAGAAGGGAGAATGCAGTTACTAGGCAGTTCGCTGTAGGGCTCAGCAGGGAGCTGATCCTATCAAACCCTAATACTTGCTAGTAGTATTTTGTTGGTTTATTATTTAAGTTACTGTTGGAGAATTATCCTCTTTTTATTTCTTTGTCGAAAAAATTCATTTTCCTTTTCTGTTTTAAGTTTGCTGAAAAAAGCTGATTTCATTTGGTTCTGAAAGTTGGTGTCTGAGTCTGAATCGCACAAACCTCTTACATACTCTGACATCATATTATTTATTTATTTATTGAATTTTGTTGACCCAGTAAGCCCACTGGCCCTAGAAGTCCCTTTTTCAGGGCGACCGGGGGGAGGAGGGATACAGATGGTAAGCAACTGAAATTGAACCAGATTAAGCTGTTGGTGGTATTTTTAGTGAATGGGAGAAATTTGGCCAGGACACCAGGGGAAATTCCCCTACTCTTTCGGTGGTGGGTGGGGGGTACTGTTGGGTGATGATATTTTTTTGTTTAGATTTTGACATTCTTGTGTACTGCAATATTTCTTTCTGGGTTTTGTTTTCTTTTCATTATAATTTTGTATGCTGTAATACATTTCTGTAATTTTTTTGTTTGAAAATCCTGAATAAAAATGTCCCTACTCTTTTTAGTGTTGGGGGTATGTTGGGTGGGGATGTTTTGCTATGAATTTGACATTCTTGTCTGCTGAACATTTTTCTCCTCTGGTTTTTGTTTCTTTTTTTATGATTTCATATGCTGTAATACATTTCTGTAATTTTTTGTTTGAAAATCTTGAATAAAAAATTCCCCTACTCTTTTTTGTTAAGTGCCATGGGATCTGTATCATCAACCTGAACCACCACCAATCCAGGTAGATGGGACCTCAGTTTAACATCTCATCTGAAAGATGGTACTTCAGAAGTGCATTAACCCAAGTGCCAGAAGTGGGAATTGAAGCCACAATCCTCTGATCTTCCAGTCTCAGAGGCGAGTGTGCTACCTACTGAGCTACTGACACTGCTATTATAATATTTATAAAATTAGCTTAAGAAATTGTGGTCTGTGATTGGCTAATAAGCATCACATGACCGTGAATTTATGCCCCACATAATATAGAACCCAGTGTAGAAATACACCTCTGTATCATAGCAATGCAAACACTAAATAAATAGTTCTATAGAAACTATAAGATACAAGTGCACTTCCATCCCAAAAAGATAAACGAAACAAGCATGTTGTGGCAACATAAACAAATCTCATGTCATATTTTAAACTAATTTTAAAAAGTGTTCTGCTTTTGTCGTCTTCAGAAAGGGTGCAAGACAAGATCGAAGCCAGGCAGCAACTGGCTTGTCAGCCTGAAATCAATGTTGAGCAAAGTTCTGGAAATCATTACAGTATCAAGGATTAAATAATAGAGCATTAGGTTGAGGCCACAGCTCTTGCCCCCGCTTAACTTTGTTTTATGAGGGGCAGATCCAGCCAAACCATCCTGATCCTCTTTCTCCAAGGAGGTGACCAGGAATCTGAATAGGGGTAGGGACGTAGCTGTAGTCTGTCTGCAAGGCCTTTGACTTTTGACACAGTGACACACGACAGGCTTCTGGATGAAGTGTACCGATGTGGCATAGATGAGATGAAACATATTGGGTTGCTTACTGGCTTGGGGGCAGAAAGCAGAGGATTGTGGTTGAGAGGCACTACTCTAAGGGGAAAGGGGTTCTAAGTGATGTCCCTAAGGGCCCTGTGCTGATGCCATGCTGTTCAACATTTTCTTTTTTGTTTTCGGTTACTGTCCCCCCCCCCCCGCTCCAGCATGGCAGATATACTGCCTTCTGGCAAGGTTTATCAGCCCTCAAGTAGCTATGGGTGGAGGGAAGATTTACCATTGTTTCATTTTCCCTTCATAGAAACATAGCAGTTGACAGTAGAAGGGAACCGCAAGGTATATATACTATCTACCCCCCTTATTTGCTGCCCTGGTGTATGATACCTTTGTGTCAGTCCCAAGCTTTCTTGAAACCTCTGACCATTTTTGTTCTCACTGCCTCTGGAGGTGGGTTGTTCCAGGCATCCACCACCCTCTCTGTGAAGACGAACTTCTTGATGCTGGTCCCAAACTTTCCTCCTTTCAGTCTTAGATCATGCCCCCTTGTTCTACTCACTTCCTTGACATGAAATAGCTCCTGTGTCTGTACCCTATTTATACCCTTGATGTACTTGAAGGTCTCGATCTTGTTTCCCCTCTCTCTCTTCTCTGCTCCAGGGAGTACATGTTTAATTCCCTCAACCTATTTTCATAGGTCATCTGGTATAACCCCTGTATCATTTTTGTTGGCCTTCGTTGTACTATTTCTATCCTGTTGATAGCCTTTTTGAGGTGTGTTCTCCAGAACTGGATGCAGTATTCCATGAGGGGGTGAACAAGTGCCTTGTACAGTGGCAATATCACTTCCCTCCTCCTGCTTGCAATTCCCCTTCTTTCTGTTGCTCCCTCTGACCCTGCAGGGATGCCAGTATTTGGGACCAGGTCCCTGCCCGAGTGATACGCAGCATGGCATCCCTCCCTCCCTGTGTCCTATGTGCCCTGCCATCTGCACATGTAATAATAATAATAATTATAATAATTTTTATTTATAGGGTGCCTTTCAATTGTCAACGTGCCATACATAATAACAATTAAAACAGTTAACATCATTAAAAAATCCAACCAGACCAAAACAATTAAAACAATCTATGTACAGGAAAAGCAGTTTCCCTCAGAAAGGTCTTCAGATCCCTCTTAAAACCCTCCACAGAGGTGCACTCCCACAACCGACGGGGTAGAGAGTTCCAAAGGGTGGGGGCAACATACGAGAAAGCCCAAGCACCAGAGGATTTCAAATTTACCCTTGGAACCTCTAGCAACCCCTCATCGGCTGAGCGGAGAGATTGATCGGGGTGATAGGGAACCAGAAGTTCTTTCAGATAGGCTGGGCACAGGTGACGGTAGTGCTGCAGGATGCCACTCCCTCTCCCAAGAGGAGGAGGAGGAAAGCATCCACTGGGATGCTTGATCATCCTCCCCCAGCTGGCCTTCTGATGACCCAGGCTCATTCCTGAACCAGAGTCACCGTTACCATGAGCAGTTGCCCTACCACCATGCTGACAGGCCTGTTCAGTATTTTCATCAATGATCTGGAAGCTGGGTCTCCAGCAGACTGCTTATATTCCCTGCTTACACTAAACTGGGCAAGGTAGAGGATTCCTTTGAGGATGGGAACAAAGATCTCAAGGACTGGAACATGCTGGCCAATTGGTCTAACTCCTGGAGCCTCAGATTCAATGTAGCCAAATGCAAGGTGCTACACATGGGGAGGAAAAACTGAGGTAGGCTATACACCCTGTAAGGGGTTCCCCTTGATGCAGGAAAAGAGGGTAAGCATCTGGTAGTCATAATAGGAATGGGGCCTAAAGCATAGCATGCAGTGCATTTCTTCTGCCAAGAGATCAGGCAGAATTCTAGGCTGCGTTACGTGGGAGGAGTGTGGCCAGCAAGGCATGGAAAGCAATCCAGCTGCTTTACAAAGTCCTGATCAGGGGAAGTAATCCTGCCATTTTTCAACGCCCTGATTAGGGGAAGTAAACCTGCCACTTTACAAGGCCCTGATCAGGGGAAGTAATCCTGCCACTTTACAAGGCCCTGGTCAGGAGAAGTAATCCTTCCACTTCACAAGGCCCTGATCAGGGGAAGTAATCCTCTCACTTTACAAGGCCCTGATCAGGGGAAGTAACCCTGCCATTTTACAAGACCCTGATTAGAGGAAATACTCCTGCCACTTTACAATGCCCTGATTAGGGGAAATAATTCTGCCACTTTACAAGGCCCTGATCAGAGGTGGTAATCCTGCCACTTTACAATGCCCTGATTTGGAGAAATAATTCTGCCACTTTACAAGGCCATTGACAGGGGAAGAAATCCTCCCATTTTACAAGGCCCTGGTCAGGGGTTAAGCTTCCGAGGAAGGACTTGGTTGGTCTGAAAGCTTAAGCACTGTTTTCTTTTGTTCTTTATTCATTCTTTATTACAAATCGGGTTTACAGCCTTTGAGTCAGAGACTCATTTACAAAGGCACCTCATCACAGGGAGGGCAGACATCAAGACAGTTATTACAGTGCAGATTAAAACAGAGGATAACATTACAGGTGCAGTAAAAGGAACATTTAACATAAATACACTTAGGTTACATAATATAGTAGTTTGTATGTTACTTAGGTTACATAATGTTACAAAATTGTGAGTTACAATAATGGATATAGTAGGTCCTCAGAGAAGACAGCGGGTTACATCCCTATTTGGACCTAATAGGGAAGCAGTGGGTCTGGGGAAGGGAGAGGCTGTCCAGTGGATGTTGTCGAACCAGGGGGCAAGGCAGGCGGGTACCACAGGTTACAACAGGGGGTTAGTTGCACCTACAACAGCGGGTATTAAAGATATGGTTCTGAAGGGCTGTTTTGAAGGAGCCAATTTTTGGCAAGTTGGAGATGCAGCTAGGGAGGGAGTTGAACCAGGTGGGGGCACGGTAGAGGAAGGATCTCTGGGCAAGAGAGGTCTTGGTTCTGGGCACCTGGAAGGTGGCCTTAACAGAGCTAAGGGTGGTGATGGATGATGATGACTGCTGTAGGGAGGTAGAAGCCCACGGGGGGGGGAAGTCCAATCAGTGATTTCTTAGAAGGCACATCTGGTAGAGCAGTCGCTACTCAAAGTTGAGCAGATTGGCAGTAGTATAGAGAAGGCACGTGTGAGTGCAGCTGGGGGCACCAGTCAGGAGCCTACAGGCCTTATTGATGGACAGTTGGATTTTGGAGAGGGCAGTGTTGTCAGCTGCGGAGTAGATGGTCAAGGCATAGTCCACGAGGGACAAGACAGAGGAGGTGATGGCCAGCCTGAGGGCAACCTGAAGCAGGCAGTCCCTGTGCCAGTATAGCAGGCCAATCCGAGAGTTTATGGCGGCTGACAGGGCATTAATGTGGGTGTGGAAGGAGAGGGCAATATGGAACGTGATGCCTAGGTACTTGTATGTGGTCACTTGTTCTAGCGGGTGCAGAGTGTTGGGGATAATCAAGAGAGGGGTATTTTTAGCTTTATTTTGGTGGTGGGAGAAGAGCATTGATTTTGTTTTCTTTAGGTTAATGACCAGTCTGCGGTTGCTGAACCACCTTTCGGCTTGGTTGTAAGCTTGCTGGAGGGATAATTGGAGGGAGGTGGGATTGGGATGTGAGGCAACGAGGACTGCATCATCAGCATAGAGGAGCATTTTACTGGTACATGAGCTGGGGAGAATGTTGAGGTAGAGATTAAAAAGTACTGGACCCATCTACATTGGTCCAATAAAAGGTATCAAACCATTTGTTTCTGTATCTGCTCTTACAAGGACTAATACGGCAACTAACCAATTCTCTGGTCAGAGGACATAATCTTGTCACTTTACAAAGCCCTGATTAGAGAGTAACCCTGCCAGTTTACAGGGCCCTTGTCAGGGGAAGTAATCCTGCCACTTTACAAGGCCCTGAGCAGACCCTACCTGGAGAACTGTGTGCTGTCCTAGACTCCTCTATACAATAAGAACATTGAGGTGGTCAAGAGGGTGAAGCACAGGTTCACCAAAATGATCAGGGTTTGGGGGACAAGAGTTAAGAGAAGACACTGGTGACTCATAACATGTTCTCCTAGGACAAAAGGGTAGACTGAGGGAGGACATGATCTTAGTTTTGTGTATGTTAATACGAGCGATGAGACCGCTCTTTTATGATTAGAGTGGTCTCATGCACATTCTTCAGATATGAGACCTGCAAACTGAAGGTGAGCAGTTCTGATACCCTAAGAATGTGAGTGTATTGATATAGTATTGATCAAGCTCAATCAATAATATATTAAATATTAAAACATCTTACCTGAACATGCCAGGGCAGTAGAGCATGAGACACCCTTGACAGAATAAGAGTGTCTCATGTGCAGAGAAAAGTAGCATTCCAAATGGTTGGGAGTGCTCCTTCAATCTGTAATGCCTATTCAGGGGTCTCAACAAGACTGAACAGATAGAGATGTTTGACTTAAAGCAGCAAGTTAATTTCTACCACAGAACTGAATACCTCCAATGTCTGGGGTCGAGTCTCATGGGCTCTGGCAAACTTTTGGGCAATACCTCAAACTTTCAGTTTAACTGGGGAGAGCCAATCAAATGACTTCAACTGCACCAGTCAAAAGTAGTCGAACTGCAAAGACTCAAACCTGCTCTCAAGAAGAAAGCGTGTCCTTCCCCACCCTCTGCCACCCTTTCCCTCCCTCCTACTCATTTCTCATTGTTGATCATGCCAAGGGTGCCAAAGATTGGGAGATGGGTTTTCTTATCTTTTTTATTATTATTTTGTTTGACCATGTGAACTTTGATCCAGGTGAACTCTGGTGAACTGTGGTGAACTTTGCCTGGTTCAAGGTTCAAAGTCCACATGGCTGGGCTGTGCAGGAGGTTTGCATAGCCCTAGTGTGACCTATACTCTCCAGCAGGACACAGAAACATGCCCTGAAGCTAAGAGGTTACAAATGCAGGGCTAATGTTAGGCGAGACTTATTCTTTCAAAGGGTGATGATCCTATAGAAGAGCCTGCCAGCAGAGACTGTGAATATGAAGACAGTATGGCCCTTCAAGGTAAGTCTAGACAAATGTTTGCTAACCAGTGGAATCAAAGGATACCTTGAGAAGTACAACGACTAGAGAAATCCCTTTAACTGAATGTGTTTGCAGAGCATCTGTATTCGTCCCTGTTTATGACATGGGGGGTGTACACGATGGACGCATAGTCCCTTCCAACCTTAATTTATTATCTTAGTACAGCATATTTTGCTGAAAATATTCAGAGAAAGACTGTTTTCTAAGTGCAAAAAGTCACTTAGGGTGGGTATTGGGGGGAAGTGATACACCCCCCCATATGACTGGAAGCACTCAGCATACACCAGCTTGGTACTGGGTCATTAAGTTGAATGAAAGATCATATGGCAATAACTATGCATGGAAGAGCGCGCATTTGATTAGAGTGACAAGGGTATAATGGCAGAAGGGAACTACCACTACTCCATCGCTCTATGCGTAAATAAGGAAGTGCTCAATACCACTGTGCTGGGCTGCCTGGCTGAGCCACTTCCATAGTGGAGTGGCTAAGGCGCCTGCACATGGTCAAGATGGGAGACCGGGGACCGTGGTTTGGTTCCCACCAGGTCTCTCAATCTTGCAACATTTGCTTTCATTTTAGGTTTTTTGCAACTTAAACTTTTTCCCATCCTGGAGTTTTGCCCCATCCTCAAATCCACACCCCCTTGGAGTTTGTTATATATAGTCCGAGGGGTGCGGGGTGAAGCCCCCATGTCGAGGGGTTGTGGGGGTTAAGCTCCTCAATATAAAATGAAATTCCCATTGTTTTCAATGGGCTGTGCACTTTTCTTGTATGCAAAATTGTTCCCTACTCTATTTCATTAGGCACTGTTGTGCTTGTGGGGTTCGTCGCTGCACATTTTTTGTTTGTGACTTTATGACCCTGTGCCAGCTGGTATCTGTTCCCTATGGTGCCCACCCTGGTATGGCTCATAGTTTACCCAGCATCATGGTTTCTTTCTTCAGAACCCTGGGTGCAGGTTACAGAGAAACACAAAAGCAGTCTGCCAAGATATTAGGGTCTAAGAAAATCTTCTGTGAAAGTGGAGTAGTATAGGAATAGATGGTTTAATGTGGATGAAAGAATGCTGATAAACCCATCACCTTAGTCACAAGTGATAAAAACAATTCTGGAAGTTTAATGACAAAGTAGTTCAAGACTGGTTTATTAGGAAAAGGTCTGGTGCCATTGAGAGTAGTGCAGATATATGGGGTAGGCTGTGTTGTGTAGCTGTGTAAGATACTTTTAAAACGTAATCAGTTACAGTTACTATAGTTACTCTCAAAGAAATGTAATCAGTTACATTTATTACTCTACCATAAAAAGTCATCAGTACCTGTAACTGTAATTCAGATTACTGTATATTACTTTTGAGAAGTTGCTATGTGTATTCTTTAAACATATTTCTGAGCTCAGAAAACTAAAATATTCATAAAATGACTAACATAGATTCCATAGGCAATGAATGAGTTCATATGTTAATTTATTTCATGTGTTCTAAATTAAAAATATTAAAAAAATCATATCACTTTTTTGACTTTGCACATAATGTGCAATATCAAGCATATTCACATCACAGGTTGACATTTTCCAGCAAAACCCCTATCATGAGTGTTATAAATTTTTTTCTTTTTAATTTGCTTTTGCCATTGCCATGATGTGCAAAATGAGGCACATACAATACAAAACAAGTACCACATTAAGTGCTTTCTTTGTGTTTGTGGGTTAATAACAATCTACAATTTATTGTTAGTTGTCACAAATAAAACTGTACAAGAGGACACTGCAAATATTTTAAAAGTACTGCACATCACCATGCATGGCACACTACACAAAGTGCAATGGCCATGCACGTCTCATGTAGTGTGTGTGTGAACAATGTACTTTTTTGCTGTAGACAGTTCATCTCTGCCTAGCGAACTGGTCAGGCAGTTCATCAGTTGGGGAGACTATCGGATATCACTCCAGTGAGGGTGCGGCACTGCCATACTGCTGCACTACTATGCACTGTGTTTGTGGCATTTAAGGCGAACATTCAGCACTAAGAGCAGCACAGTCCCACATCCAAATGTGGGTTCATTCTCAATTTGCACTTTGTTGTGTGCATTGCAAAAACATGTTTTTTGCTTATTATGAGCTGCAGCAGCATAGTAGGTTGTGTGTATCACACTGATTCTGCTGGCTTGCAAGTTACATTTTCTGTCACTACAAAACTTCAAATCTCTTGCAGCTGTCTGACATAAGAGGATGGCTGCAGCAGTGGGAGATGCAATACCCTACAGACAGTGTATGTTAAGAGTTTTTACAAGCTGCTATCTTTTGTTTACTGCTCCCACTATCCACACTGGGTCAAGCAGTCACAGAGGAGGGCTATACCTAGCCCAGGCCCCCGGGGAGAAGAGTGGGACTGGCAAACACCTATGATTGTAGTAGCTTTTAAAAGCTCTAAAATATTCACTGCCAGCTATTATTATCTCCCACTGCTGCAGCTCTCTTCTGATGTTAGCTGTAGGGAGATGTGAAGATTATTTTTGTGGTTACGAAAAGTGTCACTTTTCAAGGCATCAGAATCAGTGTGATACAGAAGCAATTGCTGCCCAGCTGCAGTAAACTGTAAGTAAAACAAATGTTTTTTGAAATGCACACAAATAGCACAGATTGAGAACAACCGCACACTTGGGTGTGGGGCTCTTGTACTATTTTTGACTGTTCCCCTTTTAAAGAATGTGTAATATACAGTGTGAGTGACCTTTGGAAGCATTTGCAGAATGTGATTTCCCCTCTAAATTTCTGTTCATTAAAAAAAAAGGTAAAATAAATACATAGATAAAAAAAACAGAAACATTCCCCTTATCTTGTCTCATTCATCAAAACCATTCTCATAAAGACAATGCAGTGGCTACCAGCTATCATCACTGATTCATTCACATTGAATTAGCAATGACAAGCTCCTGCTTCCAGGCTCAGCTGAGGCGGCTGGCTAATGATCCCAAAGTAAGCGATCTGGTGCTACGTCTATTTTGATGCAATGATGTCAGGTCTGAGCGACACATCAGTCGTAGTTGTGAATGATGATTGCGAATGAATCGGTAATGATGTGGTTGCCATTGGATCTGCCTGCTGTTTTTGGTGGTTTGTACAGAATGTCATTCCCCCAAACCCTATCATTCCTAGTAGCTGTAAAGTCATCAACTTCACACACCTGTAGTGAAGTCGATGAGTTTGCCTCAACTATGATGAGGGGTGGTGACCACCCTGGCCAGGCCAGTGTCCATGTGCAGTGCTAGGGTGGGTCACATTGTCACTGTGGGCCTGTACTCCATCTCCAGCTGGCTACAGCCATTTCCTTTCATGCAGTGAATGAATCACTGATGATGATAATTGTCAATCAGGATGATGAGATGTCATGTCACCCTGAAAAAAAAAACTATCATTGCATAGTAGCTGTTAACTCATCAACTTCCCACACCCGAAGTGAAGTTGATGAGTCTGCCTCAACTATAACGGGGGCAGCGGACACCCAGGCCAGCTCAATGTTAGTGAGCAGTGGTTCTAGCTTGCTTTCATCTAAGGTATTTATTCTCATGCAGTGATGATGAGGATTGTCAATCAGGATGATGATGATGATAACCACATTTTATGACTGTCTGATGAGTTCATGAGGAAGATGATGGTGATAACATTATTACCGGACAATAATCTGGTATGTCACTGGAAGTTGGCTATGTCAACATGGTAGATAGCCTAGGGTGTCTTAGCTGGCTTATGAACGTCAGGTAGCAGACAGGCAGCTTTAGTAAAGGTAATTAGCAGTCTGCAAGTTTGCCTTTTTGTGCCAAAGTAATCATAGAAAATTAGAGAAATATCAATGAGTGTGTACCATGAAAATCTAAAATTGTGAGGCTGGTCATTTGGGCAGGCAAGATTAATCCCACATGGTGCACATACCAGGCCATGTCCATCACACCAGAACCACCATAGATAAGGAGCATAGTCCTTACACAGATTATCACAGAAGAAGACTGAAATATCAGTAAGACTTAGTGCTGTAATTACTGACATGACAAAGAACTGTGTAAAGATAAAGAAAGTTTTCCTCTTTTTTGTATGAGAGTTGGGTATCGCAAATCCAAATAGCATAAGGCTGCTATGTTAAATAACAACACAGTAGTGCTGTGTAGAATGCAGAATTCTACCAGTGGAGTTAATGCAGAATGACCATTCCGTGGGCAGAATTTCCACCAGAATTTCACTTTTTCGTCTGTGGAAGTCTGCCTTCTATGATCCGCGGAATAATATTCTACGGAACAGTATTTTTTTAAAGGAAAATTATTCCGCAACAATTTGCACAGAATATATTGAGATCTGCGGAATAATATTCTGCAGAACAGTGATTATTCCACAGAAAATCATTCCACAACTAGTTTATGCTGTGGACTTCCATCATTCTGTTTCCGGCAGAAGTTTGAATATTTCGCGGAATTACTTTCTGCCGGAATTTGAAAATTCTACACAGCACTACAACACATATCCACTAGTTTTCTAAGAGGTATTGATAGATTGAATAGAGACAACAAGAAGACAACATAGCATATAATTTTCAGTAAAATAAACATTAAGTTTAATCATTGTCTGTGATTACGGTATAATAAAGTGTAACGATGTCATAACAAATACTATGAACAAATTCGTATTCATTTTTTCATTTAGTTATCATCAGAAATAGCAATAGAAGATGAGATGAAGATGATTAGATTAGCTCATTTTTGATTTGTAATAATGGCATACTTTCAGCATTTTACCTGACATCCAAAATATCAACAGTTATGCTTGTTATAGGGGGATGTTGTATAAGGAAAGGCATCACAGGGCTGGTGGCACTGCCACCTAAAAACTTTTTGTAAAGAACTAGTAGTAATTTATGCCAACACCACTCTCAGCCTATCATTGCTTTAGCATCACAAAGATCCACAACAGAATATTACTATTGCCAGCATGCTTTGCTGCAGTGTAAAATCAGTCGTACTTCAAAGTTTGCATCACCTAGTCAGTTTCTTCAAGCAGTAAGGACCTGTCCAGCAACACTGAATAATCTTTCAACTGGTGCGCTTGATGGAAGTGCAGTATTGCAACACAGGAATGTTTTCTTTATTGTCGAGAATGTGTGCAAAATGTCTACTGCTTCATTTCTGTTTTGAGATACTGCTTAAGCTCATGAAGAACACCACAGCTAGGTTGCTGACATTTTTGAATTTGAAGAAATCATCATCGTCATCCTCAAGGCTGTCTTCAGATGATGGACTTCCTTGAGCAATATCTTTCTGTTGTGACAGCAATTCATTTTCAGGCATATTTATAGCTGCACATACTTCATTCTCATTGGCAATCCACCGAATACAAAATTTTGGTAATGTGATGTTGGACAGAATTAACTCCCGCTGTTCAAAACCGGTACCAAATTAAGGGTCCACAGCTCTCACAATGGCATCAAGAAGAAGAGTGGTATAATGTGAAGTGGTTTGATATCAAGCAACTCTTTTTCAATGTTACCAATATTGGAAGAAGATCGCTCATGTGGAATTTTGTTTCTGCTTGCAGAATATCCAATGAGTTTGCGAGAGACTGCATTACTCTGCAGTACTCCACCATGAAAGCAATTTCAGTTGTTCTAACCCATGGGAGGCCAAGTTCATCACTGATGTTATGCAGAGCGTCTGCTTTTTTTCTATGGATCTTGTTTTTTCTTCAGCTCTGTAGTAAGAATTCCTCCTTGTGTTATTAGGGATAACGAGCTTAGCACAATAGTAGTCTGAAACAATTTCACTTGCTTGTGAACTACAGTGAACTGTGTTTCAAAGAGCTGAACATCTTTCCTTTGTGCTGTGGTAGATCTTCTTTTATGCAGGATTTGCAGTAGCAGAGTCATATCCGTCACAGCTATTACATTCAGGGAAAATGCCACACATCACTGATATGCAGGAAGGCTGTAGGTCTCCATGTCTTTAGCTGCATCATCCAGAATCTAGCATACATCAGCAAAGGTCACTGCATCTCTGACTGCATCATCATCTTCACTGACATAGCTGCAGCCTCCCTTTTGTTGCTGGTCATGGTGGTCATCATCATCATCATCATCATCGTCATCATTCAGAATCCCATCTGTGGAATTAATAGCTGTGGTATTATCTGTGTCAAGCTCCTTAAATGCTTTAATAAAGGAATAATTCCCAACAGGGTGGGCGTTATGCTGGGATAACATCCCGCCTAGGGTGGTTGGGCCTGAGGCTGCAGGCCGAGGGCATCCAACATCCGAGAAGGGATGTTATCCCAGCATAACACCCACCCTGGAGGGCATTATTCCTATTATACAATGGCTTGTTGTTTTATACAGTATGAAAAATATAATTTAAAAGAATGTTTTTGTTAGTGTGTAAAAATATTTTTGTTTCTTAAGAGAAGATGCAAACAATGATAGTGCAACAAATGCTAAGCAAGCAATCAGCTGGGATGTTATGCCAGAATAACATCCCTGCCAACTGACCAATCAGAAGCCAGGATTATTTCTTGCCATTGTATAGTAAAGATTGACCCATTGTCAGTCACAGTTTTAACAATCTTGCTCTGGATGCGATATTTCAGGAGGGGTTGCACAAGTTTTTTTGCAGTAACATCATATGTGTCTCTTCCTCTTATTTACATGCATAACAATGCTGTTGACTTTCTAATCAATGTTTTCTGATCAATCCACTGCACCTTCACACATAGGTAGCTCCTGTTATGTGTAGTCCAAAGGTCTGCAGTAGTGCATATATGGCTGACATTGCTAAATTCGGATATCAGATTTGTCTTCATGTTTTGGTACCTTTCATCTGTTCAGTCTGTCAATGTTTTTTATGTCATTACTTTTTTGTTGGGTTGTCGGCCAGTAACTATTTTGACAAATGAACACTGTTCAGCAACACTGAATGACTGTAGATCTTCAACTATGAACTGAATAATAAGCTTATCAACCCGAGATTGACTGATAAGTGAACACTTTGTAGACTCAAATAATTGTTCAAGAAAACATTTCTTCATCTTGCTGAAGGGCAAGGATGCCACTGAAAAAGAAATACTGCAGCTGCATGAGCTGGAGAATTTGTCTTCCACCTCTTCTGCCTCTACCCATATCCTTTTCTGACCAAAGTTGTTGATGGCTGGTGGACTATCACCCCTACTGCTACATAGCTTTTTGAACTTCACTAAAGATACTGGATGGAGGCATTCCATAAGTTTCTTCAAGTCAGCATACTATTTTTTGATGTTGATAAAAGCTTTACTTTCGGCATGTAGAATTTAAACTGAACTGAAAGATTTTCACCCTTCTCAGATTTCGCAGTTAAAAATTCTCCTGAATACCATTTTTTAAAAATTGGCACAGTCCCGCTCTGTGATGATGATGATGACTCAGTAACAGTAGTAGGTGTCAATGAGGAGGATGAACCAATCTGAGATGTTTCAGGCTGTACTGCTTTGGTGTCTACAGTTTCTTTGTCATACATGTTAAGTGACGAACATGCCATTATATTGAAAACAAAAACGTTTACGTACTTTTCTCCCTCAGGGCTCCACTCACCGAATCCCACCCCTTGAACCCCCTCTGCACTTGGTGCCACACAAGGAAGCATACGTATAACAGTAACTACAAGCCACAGCAGGGGAGAAGCTCCCTGGCCCTGTACCTGGGGTTGCTGCAGGGGTGGATTGCTGTTGCCATCTGTAGTGATAGTATAATATGTTGATTATTGTCACTCCATTTTGTATGCTATTTCATGTAATGTATGTCATTTTATACTCCATTTTGTATTGTGTGACTCCATTTTACATGCTGCTTCATTTAATTGGTGTTTTGCTCTTTAGATAGCCTCATTATTACGTTTTGCTTCAGACAGTGTATTTTGCTGACTTGAAGGTCGCATATTCTCAGGCAACCTGTTTTTGTAGTTTTGTTTAAACTTCTGCTTAGCTCATAGTGTTCTAGGCACCCGGCCAGTGTTTGGAGCACAGTGACCTAGCAGGTGTGGGGAATTCTGAGCAGTCCTTATCGTGTGAATTTGCAACGTCCTGGGAGCCCGGCCAGCTTCTAGAATGTGGTAAAATAACACAATGAAGGCTGCACGGTTATTTTTAGCATAGAATAAGATATAAATGTAGCTTTCTCAATGCCTGGTTGGAAGCCTCATCTGCAGGGTGGACGCATCGCTGTGGAACTTTCTCCCGGTTCAAAACTCCTGGCCAGGCTGTGAGATGATTTAGGGGCTTCCCCAGCTACTGGGAAAAGGCTTGGATGATGCTTTATTGAATCGGTGATGTATCATGTTTTGCTTAATTGAAGTATATATTAATGCTGATAGTAATATTGCTAATGAATGAATGCTAAAGTGTAATCATTAATGCTGATAGTGACATTGCTGTTACATGAAGTGTAATTATCTTTTGCTTGCAATAAATTGTGCTGATGTGTGAATGCCAAGTGTGATTATTCCTTTGTGACTCTTCGATTAGGCAAGACAATTTTGGCGTAGATCGACAGGATTCATAAAGGAAGGTACACACTAAGGTGAAGTAAAAATGTTTAAAAGAAAAGAGTCTAATGTTGCATGTGCACAAGTGGAAATTCCTGGTTGGGAAAACCAACCTTATGCTGATTTAGCCACTGAGTGGTCATGTTGTGCAGGGTTGAGTGAACACTGGGAATCCTGTTTAAAGATTCTGAGCCTGCAGATGTTGTTACATGTATGAAAAGAGTGCCTGTGACAAAGGGAAAGAATGTGCTGCCTTGGGGCGCAGGGGTGGATTTATTGTCTGCCTATGGGAAGATGCATGAAAGGTAGTGGGACTTCTTAGTGAAAAGGCAGAGTTGGAGCGAAGGTTTGTGATTTGGAAAGTAAAAGCTGTGATGTTACAATGTCAAAATCATTTGCTGAGTGATAAATTGGATACCTATCGGACAGTTGCAGAAAATGCAGCTGTCCGGGTAACTGATACAAGTATAAAAGGAGGGGCAGAGTTAGTAGGAAAAGGTAAGCCTAGCAATAGCTAGGGCAGGAGCCACTGGGATCCTGAAACATGGGATGGAGATATTTGGTTTCTACAGATGAGGAAAGGTCAGCCTCAGATAAAGAAGAAAAGGCTGAGGGACGTAAGGTTCCAATACTGCATGCACAGCCAGTGTCTAGAAGGCGTACTGAAGTGTTGGATCAGGAAATCCTAGGAATCGAGATGTAGTGGAGGATTTTTCTCAACAGGAGGTATCAGACCTCCTGGAGCGGTACACCCAGAGGGAAGGGGAGAGTTTGTTGAGATGGCTGGTGAGGTTGTATGACACAGGGGTGGATGGAGTAAGCTTAGATGAAACTGATGCCCCTAGGTTTCTGTCACTAAGCTATGACCCTGTGGTGAAGGAGGCGTTTCGGACCCTCCAAATACAGGGGCAGGGCTATGCCATGATGCTGGACATGGTGGCTATGGCTTGCAAACACAAGTATCCGTCGGTGAGTGACTGGCCGGAGGATAGTAAACCATGGTTTACCTTAAAGGACTGTATACAAAACATTAAAATGGAAATGATGAAAGTTGCGGTCTCCACAGAAGACCATGCTGATTTAATAGTGTTGTTGTGCCAGTGTCTGTGCGTAATAAGATTATCAAAACTGCACCACCTGCATATAAGGCAGTAATGATGACTTTGTTGATTAATCAGATGGGGAAAACAGTAGGTGTAGTGCTAGAGGCATACGGCAGTTAGGGAACTGGAGATTGGGGCCCAAAGGGGTCTAGTTTATATGATTCTTCAGGACAGGATAAACAGCGGTCCAATCCTGAGGTCGAGTTTCTAGGAGAGATATGTTCCTGGCTCTCTTAAAGGATGGGGTGGCAGGGAAAACATTGATGGGATCAGTACCCTGATATGTGGGAAATGTACAAAGAGTTGAACACTAAGAAGCGAGTAAATAAGCAGATCAATTCAAAGTTAAAGACAGATGTACATGTCTCTTCAGGGGAGTCTGTAAGTCCAACTGGTCCCCCGGCAGAGTTTGATGATGAAAGTATGTCCCGGGGTGGGGGGGGCTCCCACTCAGGGATCCATTGAGTCACTCCGACCGGAGCAGGAATATGCAGATCTATATCCTAGTGATTTGTACCCGGTTAGGGAGTTGCAGCAACTGAAAAACCTAAAATATGACTGAAATGAAGGCCAAGCCCCAGTAGAAGGGTGGGCTAGGAGGGATTTTAGACCTCATGTAGAATTGGAAATTAATTGGAAGAGTGGCTCACCCCAAAAAGTACGAGCTTTAATTGACACTGGGGCGGAGGCCTCATTAATTTATGGAACCAGCAAAACACAAAGGTCAGAGTGGTAATTACAGGATTAGGAGGTAAACAAATTGAGGCAGTACAGACCATTTTGGAACTGAAATAGGTCAGCTGCCCTGGAGAAATATTGTGTAATGATTGTTCCGATTCGGAATACATTATAGGAATAGACATACTAAAGGGGATGACGTTGCAATTGTCTGATGGACAATATCAATTTGAGTAAAACCTTACATTTCAGCAAGACCAGTAGTAGTGGGAAGGTGCAGATGCCTCCAGTAGCCATTCCACCTGCTACAAAAATTATCTGTATGAAACAGTATAGAATACCAGGAGGCATGAGGAGATAACTGCCACTATTAAAGATCTATTAGAGGCAGGAGTGCTTAAACCCACAACAACAGCTTGGAACAATCCTGTGTGGCGGTCAAGAAAGAAGTGGGTCATGGATGCGATGAAGTAGATTATAGGGAATTGAACAAGTACACCCCTTCATTGCGGCTGCCGTTCCAGACACCGTCACCCTGATAGAGCAAATACAAAGGCACAAAGGGTATGGTATGCAGTTATTGATTTAGCTAATGCATTCTTTACTATTCCGATTGAGAAAAGTTTTGGGACCAGTTGCCTTCACATGGCGGGGAGGCAATATGCTTTCACTAGATTACCTCAGGGATATGTACATAGCCCACCATCTGCCACCGGATGGTGGCAGAACATTGATGAGTTGAAGCTGCGGATGGCATGCAGATTTCTCATTACATTGATGATATCTTGATCCAGGGGCTGATCAAGATAAAGTACAGCAGTTACTAGATGAGACCATTGATCATATGAGGAAGAAAGGATGGAAATTAATCCAGACAAGGTACAGGGTCCTTCCCAAACAGTAAAATTTTGGGAATTCAATGGAACAGGGCATAGAAATATTGCCCAAGGCACGACAGAAAATACTGGACTTTCGACTCCACAAGACAAAACTGAAACACAAAGATTTGTGGGTTTGTTTGGATTTTAGCGACACATATACCCCATTTAGGGCAAATACTAGCTCCTTATTAAAGTGACCAGAAAAAATGAGTTTGAATGGGGGATGAGCAACAAAAGCATTTGATAAGGCTAAGGAAGCAGTGCAGCAAGCCTTAGACCTTTGGCCTCTGCAGGAGGAGGTAGAATTAAATGTGTCCGTAACTGGGCAGTATGCAAACTGGAGTTTGTGGCAGAAGCAAGGGAGACAGAAAGTGCCACTTGGTTTTGGAATAGGAAACTCCCAGAGGTAGGTAGCAGATACTCACCTTTTGAGAGACAACTACTAGCATGCTACTGGGCTCTGATAGAGACAGAACAAATGACAGTGGGTCATGAGGTAGCATTGAGACCAGAGATACCCATTATGCAATGGGTAAAAGCTCCCTAGAACTCACAAAATAGGACATGCTCAGGAAGCTAGCATTATCAAATGGAAATGGTATATTCAGGATCGAGCAAAGGTAGGAATTGGGGAATAGCAGCCCTCCATGAGAAGGTAGCTGAAATTCCTCTAGAGGAGAGAACAGGTTGAGGAAAATGCCTGAAATTCAAGAATCACCTGTGAAATGGGGCAAGCCTTTTGATGAGCTGCCGTTTCTGACCCGAGCACACATATGGTTTACAGACAGCTCAGCCAAATATGTGGAAATAGGAGATACTGGAAAGCAGTAGCTTATTGTCCACACACTGAAAAGTTTTGGTAACATCAGGAGAAGGGAAAAGCAGTCAATATGCTGAGTTGTATGCAGTATATCAGGCTTTGAGACAAGAAAACCCAGGTACATGTCATATTTATACTGATTCATGGTCTGTAGCCAATGGTTTAACAACCTGGCTGCCCACTTGAGCTAAGGATGAGTGGAAAATTTATTCGAAAGAAATATGGGGAAAAGAACTGTGGCAGGAAATATGGACTATGGTGCAAAATACTCAGACTACTGTATTTCATGTTGATGCTCATTGTGCTTCAGATACACTAGAACGATGGTATAATTCTATTGCAGATGAAAGAGCTAAGATTCTTCAGGGATATTGAAGAAACTCAAAGTCAGCAGTTATCAGGGCTGGCAAAATGGGCACATCAAAATGTGGACATTTGGGAGAGAAAGCCACTTACAGGTGGGCATATAGTAGGGGTGTACCCCTAACATTGGATTTGGTTAAAACTGTTATTGCTCAGTGTCCTATATGCCAACATGGGCAACAAAGACCAATCCCTCATATTGTGAAAGGACAATTGGGGAGGGGAAAATTACCGGGACAAATTTGGCAGATTGATTACATTGGACCTCTACCCCTTAGTGGAGGATGTCGATATGCTTGCACAGTTGTAGATACATATTCAGGGTATTTATTAGCATACCCTTGTAAACAAGCTACACAGAAAAACACCATTAAGGCAATTGACTTAATTATGTTGTACTATGGAATACCCTTGCAGATACAAAGTGACAATGGTTCCCATTTTAGGGGGAAAATGGTACAAGCTTATGCTCAAGCCCATAACATACAGTGGGTATTTCACATCCCTTATTACCCACAGGCAGCAGGGTTAATTGAGAGAATGAATGGATTGCTGAAAGAACAGTTTAGGAAATTGGGGAGAGCCTACGAAAATGGAAAGAATTTGCATGAAACGATAGATTTTAAATAATAGACCAATTGGAGAATCTGAGACCCCTTAATGCGAATGATAACTCCTAATTTGCAAGTGCAGGCTTACTCAACTGCAGAAACAGTGTTATATTGGGAAATTACACAGGAGCTCTGTCTCCTTGCAGGGCAACCCCAGAAGCTGCTGGACTTGATTTACATGCCCTTCAAGAATACAGAATAAACAGCAGAAACATTCAAGTGATAGAAACTGGTATTGGAATACAAATTCCACCAGACATTTTGGTTGGATAGCACCTAAATCAGAACTAGCCCTCAAGGGAATACAAATTTTGGGAGGGTGATTGATTGTGATTACCAAGGAGAAGTGAAAGTTATTTTGTTGAATAGTGGAGAACAAAATCTGTTAATTCAACAGTATGACAGAGTGGCTCAATTGTTAATTATTCCAGTTAACAAAGTGACCCCTATAAAGGGACAAGCCCCCACACTCTTAACAGCAAGGGGGGATAAAGGTTTTAGACAGGAGGTTTTAACAATGGTGCCAAAATATGGGTTACAAACCCAAATGGCCCTCCTGAACCAGCTGAGGTGATAGCCACCGGACGAGACAACACAGTGTTAATTATCAGGTCAGGGAAAGAGAGAGGGAATATGTACCAGCGAACACATTTATCTTCGAGAATAATCAGTCTGTGTATTTTCTAGGTTCTTCAATGGATTCTAAAGGAATAACATCTCTCTCACGGTCCATTCGGTAAAGTCTATTACCCTGGTGGAAGAATATTGAAGCTTGACGACCCACTTGTACAATGGGGTTGGAAATCTTACCCCAGTTCTGGTGCAAGACAACTTACTTGCCCTGAAAACCAAGGATGTCCTATAGTGAACATTACTTTTTCACCAGATGTGAACATTTGGAAACCAGTTGAGACAATGGCAGGACGATTATATGTCCAACCTATGCAGGACACAAATTGGATTAAATTACAGAACCAGACTGCTATTAGATGCTGCAACTTACTGAATAGTTGCATGGTGACTGTACAACATAGACTTGATTGCTGCATGAATCAAACAGACATTTTCAATGCAAGTATTACTTTGATTGACATAGACACATTATTCTGCATGAATGCTACTGCAATAACTAATAGAACTATAGTTAAGGTTCCATCCACATGTACATCAGTAGCGCAGCGGTATCAGAAAAATGTAATCCATTTTAACATAACGTTTATGTTTAGTAGAAAATGCAAATATAAAAGAGCTTGGTATGATACGCTATTAGGTGGAGCAGGGGCAGGCATGGGAATTTTAAATAGTGTTGATATAGAAACACTGACTAACAGGCTTCAGGCAGTAGGAATTGATGTATTTAGCTTAATTAACTTACAAGCTCAATGGATGCCAACTGTTTTCTTACCCCAAAGATTAACTTTGAATTATGATTTTGAGTTCTTGCAGTTATTTAATGCTTCACAGGTATGGGGAATGGGAGTAGCAGAAAATATTTTACGATTTATTGATTGGACAAAATGCAAATGCGACATATGTATTCTATAATGCAAAGAAATAAGGCCCAGAGTGATTTAATGAGTAATAATGAATATGTGGAGGACGTGTTACAGGATGGTCTCCATCAGCTACAAAAGTGTTAAATATTCTGATAATCATTGCTGTAGTGACAATTATCTTGCTTATTTGGACTTGTTACTTATCATGTTATATTCAGTAATTTTGCTATGGTACCAATATCATACAAATCGTATTCACAATAATCAAAGGACCGAATGTAGTGATAGTATAATATGTTGATTATTGTCACTCCATTTTGTATGCTATTTCATGTAATGTATGTCATTTTATACTCCATTTTGTATTGTGTGACTCCATTTACATGCTGCTTCATTTAATTGGTGTTTGCTCTTAGATAGCCTCATTATTATGTTTTGCTTCAGACAGTGTATTTTGCTGACTTGAAGGTCGCATATTATCAGGCAACCTGTTTTGTAGTTTTGTTTAAACTTCTGCTTAGCTCATAGTGTTCTAGGCACCCGGCCAGTGTTTGGAGCACAGTGACCTAGCAGGTGTGGGAATTCTGAGCAGTCCTTATCATGTGAATTTGCAATGTCCTGGGAGCTGCCAGCTTCTAGAATGTGGTAAAATAACACAATGAAGGCTGCACGGTTATTTTAGCATAGAATAAGATATAAATGTAGCTTTCTCAATGCCTGTTGGAAGCCTCATCTGCAGGGTGGACGCATCGCTGTGGAACTTTCTCCCGGTTCAAACTCCTGGCCAGGCTGTGAGATGATTTAGGGCTTCCCAGCTACTGGGAAAAGGCTTGGATGATGCTTTATTGAATCGTGATGATATCATGTTTGCTTAATTGAAGTATATATTAATGCTGATAGTAATATTGCTAATGAATGAATGCTAAAGTGTAATCATTAATGCTGATAGTGACATTGCTGTTACATGAAGTGTAATTATCTTTGCTTGCAATAAATTGTGCTGATATGTGAATGCCAAGTGTGATTATTCCTTTGTGACTCTTGATTAGGCAAGACAATTTTGGCGTGGTCGCAGGATTCATAAAGGAAGGATACACACTAAGGTGAAGTAAAAATGTTTAAAAGAAAAGAGTCTAATGTTGCATGTACACAAGTGGAAATTCCTGGTTGGGAAAACCAACCTTATGCTGAATTTAGCCACTGAGTGGTCATGTTGTACAGGGTTGAGTGAACACTGGGAATCCTGTTTAAAGGATTCTGAGCCTGCAGATGTTGTTACATGTATGAAAAAGTGCCTGTGACAAAGGGAAAGAATGTGCTGCCTTGAGGCGCAGGGGTGGATTTATTGTCTGCCTATAGGAAGATGCATGAAAGGTAGTGGGACTTCTTAGTGAAAAGGCAGAGTTGGAACGAAGGTTTGTGATTTGGAAAGTAAAGCTGTGATGTTACAATGTCAAAATCATTTGCTGAGTGATAAATTGATACCTATCGGACAGTTGCAGAAAATGCAGCTGTCAGGTGGCTAATACAAGTATAAAAAGAGGGCAGAGTTAGTAGGAAAAGGTAAGCCTAGCAATAGCTAGGGCAGGAGCCCACTGGGATCCTGAAACATGGGATAGAGATATTTGGTTTTCTACAGATGAGGAAGGTCAGCCTCAGATAAAGAAGAAAAGGCTGAGGGACGTAAGGTTCAATACTGCATGCACAGCCAGTGTCTAGAAGGCGTACTGAAGTGTTGGATCAGGAAATCCTAGGAATCGAGATGTAGTGGAGGATTTTCTCAACAAGAGGTATCAGAACCTCCTGGGCGGTACACCAGAGGGGAGGGAGAGTTTGTTGAGATGGCTTGGTGAGGTTGTATGACACGAAAGGTGGATGGAGTAAGCTTAGATGAAACTAGTACCCTAGGTTTCTGTCACTAAAGCTATGACCCTGTGGTGAAGAGGCGTTCGGACCCTCCAAATGCAGGGGCAGGGCTATGCCATGATGCTGGACATGGTGGCTATGACACAAACACAAGTATCCGTCGGTGGTGACTGGCTGGAGGATAATAAACCATGGTTTACACAAAGGACTGTATACAAAACATTAAAATGGAAATGATGAAAGTACGGTCTCCACAGAAGACCATGCTGATTTAATGAGTGTTATTGTACTTCAGTGTCTGTACGTAATAAAGATTATCAAAACTGCACCACCTGCATATAAGGCAATATGATGACTTTGTTGATTAATCAGATGGGAAAACAGTAGGTGTAGTGCTAGAAGCAATCTGGCAGTTAGAACACGGAATTGGGGCCCAAAGGGGTCTCAGTTTATATGATTCTTCAGGACAGGATAAACGCGGTTCAATCCTGAGATTAGAGTTTCTAGGAGATATGTTCCATAGCTCTCTTAAAGGATGGGGTAGCAAGGGAAAAAACATTGATGGGATCAGTACCCTGATATGTGGGAAATGTACAAAAGAGAGTTGAACACTAAGAAGCGAGTAAATAAAGCAGATCAATTCAAAGTTAAAGACAGATGTACATGTCTCTTCAGAAGTCTGTAAGTCCAACTGAAGTCCCCAGCAGAGTTTGATGATGAAAGTATGTCCGGGGTGGGGGGCTCCCACTCAGGGGATCCATTGAGTCTCGGACGAAGACAGGAATATGCAGATCTGTATCCTAGTGATTTGTACCCAGTTGGGGAGTTGCAGCAACTGAAAAACCTAAATATATGACTGAAATGAGGCCAAGCCCCAGTAGAAGGGTGGGCTAGGAGGTTTTAGACCTCATGTGGGGTGGAAATTAATTGGAGAGTGGCTCACCCAAAAAGTACGAGCTTTAAGTGACACTGGGAAGGAGGCCTCATTAATTTATGGAACAGCAAAACACAAAGGTCAGCGGTGGTAATTACAGGATTAGGAGGTAAACAAATTGAGGCAGTACAGACCATTTTGGAACTGAAAATAGGTCAGCTGCCCTGGGAGAAAATATTGTGTAATGATTGTTCCGATTCGGAATACAGTTATAGGAATAGACATACTAAAGGGGATGACGTTACAGGTGTCTGATGGACAATATCAATTTTGAGTAAAACCTTACATTTTCAAGCAAGACCAGTAGTAGTAAGGGAAGGTGCAGATGCCTCCAGTAGCCATTCCACCTGCTACAAAATTATCTGTAATGAAACAGTATGAATACCAGGAGGCATGAGGAGATAACTGCCACTATTAAAGATCTATTAGAGGCAGGAGTGCTTAAACCCACAACAACAGCTGGAACAATCCTGTGGGCGGTCAAGAAAGAAAATGGTCATGGCGGATGACAGTAGATTATAGGGAAATTGAACAAGTACCTTCATTGGCGGCTGCCGTTCAGACACAAATCACCACAATCAAAGCAAATACAAAGGCACAAGGGGTATGGTATGCAGTTATGATTTAGCTAATGCATTCTTTACTATTCGATTGAGAAAAGTTTTGGGACCAATTTGCCTTCACATGGCAGGGAGGCAATATGCTTTCACTAAGATTACCTCAGGGATATGTACACTAGCCCCACCATCTACCCGGATGGTTGAGAACATAGATGAGTTGAAGCTGCGGATGGCATGCAGATTTCTCATTACATTGATGATATGCAGTCCAGGGGCTGATCAAGATAAAGTACAACAGGTTACTAGATGAGACCATTGATCATATGAGGAAGAAAGGATGGAAATTAATCCAGACAAGGTACAGGGTCCTTCCCAAACAGTAAAATTTTGGGAATTCAATGGAACAGGAGGCATAGAAATATTGCCCAAGCCACGACCAGAAAATACTGGACTTTTCGACTCCACAAGACAAAACTGAAACACAAAGATTTGTGGGTTTGTTTGGATTTTAGCGACAACATATACCCATTTAGGGCAAATACTAGTCCCTTATTAAAGTGACCAGAAAAAATACGGAGTTTGAATGGGATGAGCAACAAAAAGCATTTGATAAGGCTAGGAAGCAGTGCAGCAAGCCTTAGACCTTTGGCCTCTGCAGGAGGGAGGTAAATTAAATAATGTCCGTAACTGGGCAGTATATGCAAACTGGGTTTGTGGCGAAACAAGGAGACAGAAAGTGCCATGGTTTTGGAATAAAACTCCCAGAGGTAGGTAGCAGATACTCACCTTTGAGAGAGACAACTAGCTATGCTACTGGGCTCTAGTAGAGACAGACAAATGACAGTGGGTCATGAGGTAGCATTGAGACCAGAGATACCCATTATGCAATGGTAAAAAGCTCCCTAGAACTCACAAAATGGGACATACTCAGGAAGCTAGCATTATCAAATGGAAATGGTATATTCAGGATCGAAAGCAAAGGTAAAATTGGGGAATAAGCCCTCCATGAGAAGGTAGCTGAGAGATTCACTCTAGAAGGAAAGTGGAGTTGAGAAAATGCCTGAAATTCAGAATCACACCTGTGAAATGGGGCAAAATAACATAGTAGGCTGCCGTTTCTGACCGAACATGTATGGTTTACAGGCAGCTCAGCCAAATATGTGGGAAATAGGAGATACTGGAAAGCAGTAGCTTATTGTCCACACACTGAAAAGTTTTAGTAACATCAGGAGAAGGGAAAAGCAGTCAATATGTTGGAGTTGTATGCAGTATATCAGGCTTTGAGACAGAAAACCCAGGTACATGTCATATTTATACTGATTCATGGTCTGTAGCCAATGGTTTAACAACCTGGCTGCCCACTTGAGCTAAGGATGAGTGGAAAATTTATTCAGAAAGAAATATGGGGAAAAGAACTGTGGCAGGAAATATGGACTATGGTGCAAAATACTCAGACTACTGTATTTCATGTTGATGCTCATTGTGCTTCAGATACACTAAACGATGGTATATAATTCTGCAGATGAAAGAGCTAAAGATTCTTCAGGGGAATTGAAGAAACTCAAAGTCAGCAGTTATCAGGGCTGGCAAAATGGCTACATCAAAAATGTGGACATTTGGGAAAAGCCACTTACAGGTGGGCATATAGTAAGGGTGTACCCTAACATTGGTTTGGTTAAAACTGTTATTGCTCAGTATCTATGCCAACATGGGCAACAAGACCAATCCTCATATTGTGAAAGGACAATTGGGGAGGGAAAAGTGCACGGGACAAATTTGGCAGATTGATTACATTGGACCTCTACACCATAGTGGAGGATGTCGATATGCTTGCACAGTTGCAAATACATATTCAGGTATTTATTAGCATACCACTTGTAAACAAACTACACAGAAAAACACCATTAAGGCAATTGACTTAATGTATTTGTACTATGGAATACCCTTGCAGATACAAGTGACAATGGTTCCCATTTAGGGAAAATGGTACAAGCTTATACTCAAGCCATAACATACAGTGGGTATTACATCCCTTATTACCCACAGGCAGCAGGTTAATTGAGAGAATGAATGGATTGCTGAAAGAACAGTTTTAGGAAATGGGGAGAGCCTACGAAAATGGAAAGAATTTGCATGAAGCATTACAGATTTTAAATAATAGACCAATTGGAGAATCTGAGACCCCTTAATCACATGATAACTCCTAATTTGCAAGTGCAGGCTTACTCAACACGCAGAAACAGTGTTATATTGAGGAAATACACAGGAGCTCTGTCTCCTTGCAGAGCCAACAGAAGCTGCTGGACTTGATTTACATGCCAACTAAAGAATACAGAATAAACAGCAGGAAACATTCAAGTGATAGAAACTGGTATTGGAATACAAATTCCACGAGGACATTTTGGTTGGATAGCAACTAAATCAGAACTAACCCTCAAGGGAATACAAATTTTTGGGAGGGTGATTGATTGTGATTACCAAGGAGAGAAGTTATTTTGTTGAATAGTGGAGAACAAAATCTGTTAATTCAACAGTATGACAGAGTGGCTCCAATTGATTAATTATTCCAGTTAACAAAGTGACCCCTATAAAGGGACAAGCCCCACACTCTTAACAGCAAGGGGATAAAGGTTTTTAGACAGGAGGTTTTAACAATGGTGCCAAAATGGATTCTGAAGCCATAATGGCCCTCCTGAACTAGCTGAGGTGATAGCCACAGACGAGACAACACAGTGTTAATTATCAGGTCAGGAAAGAGAGATGGAGAATATGTACACAAAGCAACACATGTTATCTTCGAGAATAATCAGTCTGTGTATTTTCTAGGTTCTTCAATGGATTCTAAGGAATAACACTCTCTCTCACGGTCCATTCGGTAAAGTCTATTACCCTGGTGGAAGAATATTGAAAGCAGCGACCCACTTGTACAATGGGGTTGGAAATCTTACCCAGTTGCGGGTGCAAGACAACTTTACTTGCCCTGAAAAGCCAAGGATGTCCTATAGTGAACATTACTTTTCTGGAGTATGAACATTTTGGAAACCAGTTGAGACAATGGCAGGAACGATTATATGTCCAACCTATGCAGGACACAAATTGGATTAAATTACAGAACCAGACTGCTATTAGATGCTGCAACTTACTGAATAGTTGCATGGTGACGTACAACATAGACTTGATTGCTGCATGAATCAAACAGACATTTTCAATGCAAGTATTACTTTGATTGACATAGACACATTATTCTGCATAGATACTACTGCAATAACTAATAGAACTATAGTTAAGGTTCCATCCACATGCATGTGTAGTAAGCGCAAATGGTATCAGAAAATGTAATCCATTTTAACATAACGTTTATGTTTAGTGAAAATGCAAATATAAAAAGAGCTTGGTATGATACGCTATTAGGTGGAGCAGAGACGGGCATGAGAGATTTTAAATAGTGTTGATAGAAACTGCTGACGTGGAGAAAAGCCTGGAGCGGTAGGAATTGATGTATTTAACCCAATTAACTACAAGCTCAATGGATGCCAACTGTTTCTTACCCCAAAGATTAACTTTGAATTATGAATTTTGAGTTCTTGCAGTTATTTAATGCTTCACAGGTATGGGGAATGGGGTAGCAGAAAATATTTCGCGATTTATTGATTGGACAGAATGCACAATGCGACATATGTATTCTATAATGCAAAGAAATAAGGCCCAGAGTGATTTAATGAGTAATAATGAATATGTGTGGAGGACCGTGTTACAGGATGGTCTCCATCAGCTACTAAAGTGTTAAATATTCTGATAATCATTGCTGTAGTGACAATTATCTTGCTTATTTGGACTTGTTACTTATCATGTTATATTCAGAGTAATTTTGCTATGGTACCAATATCATACAAATCAGTATTCACAATAATCAAAGGACGAATGTAGTGATAGTATAATATGTTGATTATTGTCACTCCATTTTGTATGACTATTTCATGTAATGTGTCATTTTATACTCCATTTTGTATTGTGTGACTCCATTTTACATGCTGCTTCATTTAATTGGTGTTTTGCTCTTTAGATAACCTCATTATTATGTTTTGCTTCAGACAGTGTATTTTGCTGACTTGAAGGTCCATATTATCAGGCAACCTGTTTTTGTAGTTTTGTTTAAACTTCTGCTTAGCTCATAGTGTTCAAGGCACCCGCCAGTGTTTGGAGCACAGTGACCTAGCAGGTGTGGAAATTCTGAGCAGTCCTTATCATGTGAATTTGCAATGTCCTGGGAGCCCGCCAGCTTCTAGAATGTGGTAAAATAACACAATGAAGGCTGCAGTTATTTTAGCATAGAATAAGATATAAATGTAGCTTTCTCAATGCCTGGTTGGAAGCCTCATCTGCAGGGTGGACGCATCGCTGTGGAACTTTCTCCCGGTTCAAAACTCCTGGCCAGGCTGTGAGATGATTTAGGGCTTCCCAGCTACTGGGAAAAAGCTTGGATGATGCTTTATTGAATCGGTGATGTATCATGTTTTGCTAATTGAAGTATATATTAATGCTGATAGTAATATGCTAATGAATGAATGCTAAAGTGTAATCATTAATGCGATTGATGACATTGCTGTTACATGAAGTGTAATTATCTTTTGCTTGCAATAAATTGTGCTGATGTGTGAATGCCAAGTGTGATTATTCCTTTGTGACTCTTGATTAGGCAAGACAATTTTGGCGTAGTCGGCAGGATTCATAAGAAGGTACACACCAAGGTGAAGTAAAATGTTTAAAAGAAAAGAGTCTAATGTTGCATGTGCACAAGTGGAAATTCCTGGTTGGGAAAACCAACCTTATGCTGATTTAGCCACTGAGTGGTCATGTTGTGCAGGGTTGAGTGAACACTGGGAATCCTGTTTAAAGGATTCTGAGCCTGCAGATGTTGTTACATGTATGAAAAGAGTGCCTGTGACAAAGGGAAAGAATGTGCTGCCTTGGCGCGGGGGTGGATTTATTGTCTGCCTATAGGAAGATGCATGAAAAGGTAGTGGGACTTCTTAGTGAAAGGCAGAGTTGGAGACGAAAGGTTTGTGATTTGGAAAGTAAAGCTGTGATGTTACAATGTCAAAATCATTTGCTGAGTGATAAATTGGATACCTATCGGACAGTTGCAGAAAATGCAGCTGTCCGGGTGGCAAGTACAAGTATAAAAAGAGGAGGGGCAGAGTTAGTAGGAAAAGGTAAGCTCTAGCAATAGCTAGGCAGGAGCCCACTGGGATCCTGAAACATGGGATGGAGATATTTGGTTTTCTACAGATGAGGAAAGGTCAGCCTCAGATAAAGAAGAAAAAGGCTGAGGGCGTAAGGTTCCAATACTGCATGCACAGCCAGTGTCTAGAAGGCGTACTGAAGTGTTGGATCAGGGAAATCCTAGGAATCGAGATGTAGTGGAGGATTTTTCTCAACAGGAGGTATCAGACCTCCTGGAGCGGTACACCCAGAGGGGGGAGAGTTTGTTGAGATGGCTGGTGAGGTTGTATGACACAGGGGTGGATGGAGTAAGCTTAGATGAAACTGATGCCCCTAGGTTTCTGTCACTAAGCTATGACCCTGTGGTGAAGGAGGCGTTTCGGACCCTCAAATACAGGGGCAGGGCTATGCCATGATACTGGACATGGTGGCTATGGCTTGCAAACACAAGTATCCGTCGGTGAGTGACTGGCGGAGGTAAACCATGGTTTACCTTAAAGGACTGTATACAAAACATTAAAATGGAAATGATGAGATGCGGTCTCCACAGAAGACCATGCTGATTTAATAGTGTTGTTGTGCCAGTGTCTGTACGTAATAAGATTATCAAAACTGCACCACCTGCATATAAGGCAGTAATGATGACTTTGTTGATTAATCAGATGGGAAAACAGTAGGTGTAGTGCTAGAGCCATCGGCAGTTAGGGAACTGGAGATTGGGGCCCAAAGGGTCTGGTTATATGATTCTTCAGGACAGGGAAAAAGCGGTCCAATCCTGAGGGTCGAGTTTCTAGGAGATATGTTCTGGCTCTCTTAAAGGATGGGGTGGCAAGGAAAACATTGATGGGATCAGTACCCTGATATGTGAAATGTACAAAGAAGTTGAACACTAAGAAGCTGATAAATAAGCAGATCAATTCAAAGTTAAAGACAGATGTACATGTCTCTTCAGAAGTCTGTAAGTCCAACTGGTCCCCGGCAGAGTTTGATGATGAAAGTATGTCCGGGGTGGGGGCTCCCACTCAGGGATCCATTGAGTCACTCCGACCGGAGCAGGAATATGCAGATCTATATCCTAGTGATTTGTACCCGGTTGGGAGTTGCAGCAACTGAAAACCTAAAATATGACTGAAATGAAGGCCAAGCCCCAGTAGAAGGGTGGGCTAGGAGGGATTTTAGACCTCATGTAGAATTGGAAATTAATTGGAAGAGTGGCTCACCCCAAAAGTCACGAGCTTTAATTGACACTGGGCGGAGGCCTCATTAATTTATGGAACTCAGCAAAACACAAAGGTCAGCGAGTGGTAATTACAGGATTAGAGGTAAACAAATTGAGGCAGTACAGACCATTTGGAACTGAAAATAGGTCAGCTGCCCTGGAGAAAATATTGTGTAATGATTGTTCCGATTCGAATACATTATAGGAATAGACATACTAAAGGGGATGACGTTGCAATTGTCTGATGGACAATATCAATTTGGAGTAAAACCTTACATTTCAGCAAGACCAGTAGTAGTGGGAAGGTGCAGATGCCTCCAGTAGCCATTCCACCTGCTACAAAAATTATCTGTATGAAACAGTATAGAATACCAGGAGGGCATGAGGAGATAACTGCCACTATTAAAGATCTATTAGAGGCAGGAGTGCTTAAACCCACAACAACAGCTTGGAACAATCCTGTGTGGCCGGTCAAGAAAAGTGATGGGTCATGGCAGATGACAGTAGATTATAGGGAATTGAACAAGTACACCCCTTCATTGACGGCTGCCGTTCCAGACACCGTCACCCTGATAGAGCAAATACAAAGGCACAAAGGGGTATGGTATGCAGTTATTGATTTAGCTAATGCATTCTTTACTATTCCGATTGAGGAAAAGTTTTGGGACCAGTTTGCCTTCACATGGCAGAGAGGCAATATGCTTTCACTAGATTACCTCAGGGGATATGTACATAGCCCACCATCTGCCACGGATGGTGGCAGAACACTTGATGAGTTGAAGCTGCCGGATGGCATGCAGATTTCTATTACATTGATGATATCTTGATCCAGGGGCTGATCAAGATAAAGTACAACAGTTACTAGATGAGACCATTGATCATATGAGGAAGAAAGGATGGAAATTAATCCAGACAAGGTACAGGGTCCTTCCCAAACAGTAAAATTTTGGGAATTCAATGGAACAGGGCATAGAGAAATATTGCCCAAGGCACGACAGAAAATACTGGACTTTTCGACTCCACAAGACAAAACTGAAACACAAAGATTTGTGGGGTTTGTTTGGATTTTGCGACAGCATATACCCCATTTAGGGCAAATACTAGCTCCCCTTATTAAAGTGACCAGAAAAAATACGAGTTTGAATGGGGGATGAGCAAAAAAAGCATTTGATAAGGCTAAGGAAGCAGTGCAGCAAGCCTTAGACCTTTGGCCTCTGCAGGAGGGGGAGGTAGAATTAAATGTGTCCGTAACTGGGCAGTATGCAAACTGGAGTTTGTGGCAGAAGCAAGGGAGACAGAAAGTGCCACTTGGTTTTTGGAATAGGAAACTCCCAGAGGTAGGTAGCAAATACTCACCTTTTGAGAGACAACTACTAGCATGCTACTGGGCTCTGATAGAGACAGAACAAATGACAGTGGGTCATGAGGTAGCATTGAGACAGAGATACCCATTATGCAATGGGTAAAAAGCTCCCCTAGAACTCACAAAATAGGACATGCTCAGAGAAGCTAGCATTATCAAATGGAAATGGTATATTCAGGATCGAGCAAAGGTAGGAATTGAGAATAGCAGCCCTCCATGAGAAGAGTAGCTGAAATTCCTCTAGAGGAGAACAGGTTGAGGAAAATGCCTGAAATTCAAGAATCACCTGTGAAATGGGGCAAACCTTTTGATGAGCTGCCCGTTTCTGACCGAACACATGTATGGTTTACAGACAGCTCAGCCAAATATGTGGAAATAGGAGATACTGGAAAGCAGTAGCTTATTGTCCACACACTGAAAAGATTTTTGGTAACATCAGGAGAAGGGAAAAGCAGTCAATATGCTGAGTTGTATGCAGTATATCAGGCTTTGAGACAAGAAAACCCAGGTACATGTCATATTTATACTGATTCATGGTCTGTAGCCAATGGTTTAACAACCTGGCTGCCCACTTGAGCTAAGGATGAGTGGAAAATTTATTAGAAAGAAATATGGGAAAAAGAACTGTGGCAGGAAATATGGACTATGGTGCAAAATACTCAGACTACTGTATTTCATGTTGATGCTCATTGTGCTTCAGATACACTAGAACGATGGTATAATTCTATTGCAGATGAAAGAGCTAAGATTCTTCCAGGGATATTGAAGAAACTCAAAGTCAGCAGTTATCAGGGCTGGCAAATGGGCACATCAAAATGGACATTTGGGAGAGAAAGCCACTTACAGGTGGGCATATAGTAGGGTGTACCCTAACATTGGATTTGGTTAAAACTGTTATTGCTCAGTGTCCTATATGCCAACATGGGCAACAAAGACCAATCCCTCATATTGTGAAAGGACAATTGGGAGGGAAAATTACCGGGACAAATTTGGCAGATTGATTACATTGGACCTCTACCCTTAGTGGAGGATGTCGATATGCTTGCACAGTTGTAGATACATATTCAGGGTATTTATTAGCATACCCTTGTAAACAAGCTACACAGAAAAACACCATTAAGGCAATTGACTTAATTATGTTGTACTATGGAATACCCTTGCAGATACAAAGTGACAATGGTTCCCATTTTAGGGGGAAAATGGTACAAGCTTATGCTCAAGCCCATAACATACAGTGGGTATTTCACATCCCTTATTACCCACAGGCAGCAGGGTTAATTGAGAGAATGAATGGATTGCTGAAAGAACAGTTTAGGAAATTGGGGGAGAGCCTACGAAAATGGAAAGAGAATTTGCATGAAGCATTACAGATTTTAAATAATAGACCAATTGGAGAATCTGAGACCCCCTTAATGCGAATGATAACTCCTAATTTGCAAGTGCAGGCTTACTCAACTGCAGAAACAGTGTTATATTGGGAAATTACACCAGGAGCTCTGTCTCCTTGCAGGGCAACCCCAGAAGCTGCTGGACTTGATTTACATGCCCTTCAAGAATACAGAATAAACAGCAGAAACATTCAAGTGATAGAAACTGGTATTGGAATACAAATTCCACCGAGACATTTTGGTTGGATAGCACCTAAATCAGAACTAGCCCTCAAGGGAATACAAATTTTGGGAGGGGTGATTGATTGTGATTACCAAGGAGAAGTGAAAGTTATTTTGTTGAATAGTGGAGAACAAAATCTGTTAATTCAACAGTATGACAGAGTGGCTCAATTGTTAATTATTCCAGTTAACAAAGTGACCCCTATAAAGGGACAAACCCCACCTCTTAACAGCAAGGGGGATAAAGGTTTTTAGACAGGAGGTTTTAACAATGGTGCCAAAATATGGGTTACAAACCCAAATGGCCTCCTGAACCAGCTGAGGTGATAGCCACCGGACGAGACAACACAGTGTTAATTATCAGGTCAGGGAAAGAGAGATGGGAATATGTACCAGCGAACACATGTTATCTTCGAGAATAATCAGTCTGTGTATTTTCTAGGTTCTTCAATGGATTCTAAAAGGAATAACACTCTCTCTCACGGTCCATTCGGTAAAGTCTATTACCCCTGGTGGAAGAATATTGAAGCTTGACGACCCACTTGTACAATGGGGTTGGAAATCTTACCCCAGTTTACGGGTGCAAGACAACTTTACTTGCCCTGAAAACCAAGGATGTCCTATAGTGAACATTACTTTTTCACCAGATGTGAACATTTGGAAACCAGTTGAGACAATGGCAGGACGATTATATGTCCAACCTATGCAGGACACAAATTGGATTAAATTACAGAACCAGACTGCTATTAGATGCTGCAACTTACTGAATAGTTGCATGGTGACTGTACAACATAGACTTGATTGCTGCATGAATCAAACAGACATTTTCAATGCAAGTATTACTTTGATTGACATAGACACATTATTCTGCATGAATGCTACTGCAATAACTAATAGAACTATAGTTAAGGTTCCATCCACATGTACATCAGTAGCGCTAGGTATCAGAAAAATGTAATCCATTTTAACATAACGTTTATGTTTAGTAGAAAATGCAAATATAAAAGAGCTTGGTATGATACGCTATTAGGTGGAGCAGGGCAGGCATGGGAATTTTAAATAGTGTTGATATAGAAACACTGACTAACAGGCTTCAGGCAGTAGGAATTGATGTATTTAGCTTAATTAACTTACAAGCTCAATGGATGCCAACTGTTTTCTTACCCCAAAGATTAACTTTGAATTATGATTTTGAGTTCTTGCAGTTATTTAATGCTTCACAGGTATGGGGAATGGGAGTAGCAGAAAATATTTATGATTTATTGATTGGACAGAATGCAAATGCGACATATGTATTCTATAATGCAAAGAAATAAGGCCCAGAGTGATTTAATGATAATAATGAATATGTGGAGGACCGTGTTACAGGATGGTCTCCATCAGCTACAAAAGTGTTAAATATTCTGATAATCATTGCTGTAGTGACAATTATCTTGCTTATTTGGACTTGTTACTTATCATGTTATATTTAGTAATTTTGCTATGGTACCAATATCATACAAATCGTATTCACAATAATCAAAGGACCGAATGTAGTGATAGTATAATATGTTGATTATTGTCACTCCATTTTGTATGCTATTTCATGTAATGTATGTCATTTTATACTCCATTTTGTATTGTGTGACTCCATTTACATGCTGCTTCATTTAATTGGTGTTTTGCTCTTTAGATAGCCTCATTATTATGTTTTGCTTCAGACAGTGTATTTTGCTGACTTGAAGGTGCATATTATCAGGCAACCTGTTTTTGTAGTTTTGTTTAAACTTCTGCTTAGCTCATAGTGTTCTAGGCACCCGGCCAGTGTTTGGAGCACAGTGACCTAGCAGGTGTGAGGAATTCTGAGCAGTCCTTATCATGTGAATTTGCAATGTCCTGGGAGCCCGGCCAGCTTCTAGAATGTGGTAAAATAACACAATGAAGGCTGCACGGTTATTTTTAGCATAGAATAAGATATAAATGTAGCTTTCTCAATGCCTGGTTGGAAGCCTCATCTGCAGGGTGGACGCATCGCTGTGGAACTTTCTCCCGGTTCAAAACTCCTGGCCAGGCTGTGAGATGATTTAGGGGCTTCCCCAGCTACTGGGAAAAGGCTTGGATGATGCTTTATTGAATCGGTGATGTATCATGTTTTGCTTAATTGAAGTATATATTAATGCTGATAGTAATATTGCTAATGAATGAATGCTAAAGTGTAATCATTAATGCTGATAGTGACATTGCTGTTACATGAAGTGTAATTATCTTTTGCTTGCAATAAATTGTGCTGATGTGTGAATGCCAAGTGTGATTATTCCTTTGTGACTCTTCGATTAGGCAAGACACCATCCCAGCTGTGAAGAGCACTGCCACTGTCAGTGCCGGCACTGCCAAAGAACCAAACATATGTCTCATGTATTCCATCTGAACCCTGGCTGGCAGTTGACAGTGCATTGTTAGTGCAATATACTGCCCAGTGCCCCAGCCACCAACCACCAGCCCATTTTTAAATAAGTAATTTTGGCTACCAGGTTTAGCGAGCCAGATTTAACACCATCTGGCCAGTCTTAGTCATCATGAAGCATGGACAGATGGGAGGGTGTAAGGGGGGTGTAACCCTTAACTTCCCCCTGGCTGCTGTTTCCATAAGACCATCCACATCCCCTGATGGCAGTATGTATCAATGTCTGGACTGTAGTTCCTTCTGGCAGAAGTGTGCGCAGCACATGTGCATACCCTATACACCCCAAAAAAAATCTCCAACCATCTCAACGTATCAATCAACTACTGCCCGTCACCTTGGACAAGCAAGCCATTCACCTACAGGAAGTGGCAGCAGTAACATGCTGAGGCAAAACCTCCCCAGAGGAGGAGGAGAGCATTCACCCTAGCCATTTCAATGTATACCATTGTAATGGCAACACTGTTACAATGACACCAACCCGTCAACACCTGCAGTGTTGACTGGGTTGCCGGAGCAATGACCGGGTTATTGACTCCAGAGTTTGGCTGCTCTTCCTGACATACACCCCGCCGGAGTTGGAATCCTTAAGTCTGGGGAGGTGGGGGGAAGAGCCCTCTGCATGGGTGTGTGTGGGGGGCACAGCCCGCATATATACCGAAGAGGTGTCTGTGTGGTTTCCGGTCAGTGGTCCGTATCGGCTGTGTTGGGGATGTCGGCAACCATGTGTCACTGTAGGGGAGGTCATCAACATCCCTTTCCCCATGGCATGGTGGATTCGTCATTCAATATATTAGGCCCTCCCCTGTGCCACTGCCAGATAACTGCATGTTGATATTATTGATTCTCTTCCATCCGTCAATCCATCCAGAGGTTTAGAGCACTCAGCTCTTCCCCCACGGAGCACCCAGGCCCCCCCCCACCGAGAGTACCTTGGCTTGCCTCCTACACACAGACACACAAGGAAACTCCACAGTATTTGCAGCAAACTTTCACAGTCAACATTCTCCCTAGAGCCCAAACTGCAGAGTTCTGCACTCCAACAAGTATAAGAAAAGACTAACAACATTTAACCAACATTTCTTTGATTTATGATACTTTACTTAGGTGTACAGAAAAGTAAAGCTGAGTGAGTTCTTAGTCCTTTTAAGCTAAAACTATAATAGAAATAAATTCATAAAAACTGTTTTTGTTTTCCTTTAAGAAATTAATTGGTCTGAGGGCTGTACACATTCAAGTTGAAAAAAGTAGAGATTACTACTACAATTACCAGATTTCTACTTCTGGCCTGTAGTGCGAAATCATGGCCTTAACCTAGCATGACAACATCGACTCAAAGACCTCAGCCCACCCCAGAGTCCTATGTCCAGCCATAGTCTGCCAGCCACACTGTACACACCCTGACCCAACGATCCATGCAGTCTGGAGATTAAATAAAATAAAATCTGAAGTGACCTGTTATTTAAACTTATTTTAAACTTTCTTAGTTTCTTGGCTTTTACTTACGAACATGAATGTTCTGTTCTCACTCTGATGGTGGTCTCAGTGGTGCTGAAGCTCATCCATCCGATATGACTGTGGCTGGGCCAACCTGGGCACTGGTGGATTGATGACGAGCGCAACTTTAGTTTGGCTTTGACTGCAATGGGTCATGGAGGAGAGTGATGGCTGGCAGGCTGGGGTGGGTGGTACTGGCGGTGGATAGATACCAGGCTGTCTCTGTCTGCAGTTAGTGGTAGGCCTTGGTTGCAATGCTGGTTGCAGGCTTTAAATTTTTTTTTTTTTTTTTCACGTGAGACTGGCCAGCCGCCTCAATATTCAACCAATGACCTCCCTGCTGCCCTGATGATGAATTTGATGTGGTAGGGCTGCTTGCTCTAGGAGTTGGACTCAGGACGAATGTGTCTCTCTGCTCCCAAAATGGCAAATGGTGTCAAGTTCGCATAGTGTGAATCATGTGCTCTAATTCTTACTCCTCCTCCTCCTCCCGATGTCCACTCACAGACTTCAACTCCACACAGCTGCCGACCTCTCAGATGCAATCAGACTGAAATTGGCCAAGAGCAGCAGCACAAGCTGCACAAGCAGCTCAAAACACCTGATGCAACACACTCCAGAGGACCAGATGACACATGAAGACCTCCCCCACACTGCCAGTCCACGCACATCATCCCGAAGACCCCATGTCCATTGTCACATGTCCCTGGAGCACTGCAGGAAAAAGATGGATTTCCTATTTTGAAAAGGACCTGCTGGCAGATTTTCCTTTCTCACTCACCCAACCACAATCCCTGCAGAGGGTTCTATGTCATCAGGGCGATGCCGAAAGGCAATCATCCTTATGGTGAGTGTACATCGCCAAAATTCAATTTCGGCGATATGAAACTCCAGTGCCAGTAAAAGCAGCACAAAAACTTGTGGTATTTTACTTTTATGCACCCCGCACCCTCCTACTATAGATTCTTAACTCCGGTGGGGTGTGCATCTATGTGACAAAAGAAAAATCCCTGTCTTGGGCTGGGTGCAACAAAATATGCTTGCACCCCAGACCCTGCATCCCCACCACCCCAGGTCAGCACCTACCCCACCACGCCATACAGCCAACTTGGTGCCAGTCCTTGACATCACCCCTCACAAACCCTCCCACCCCTCGCTCGGTGCGCTCACTTCCTCCCTGCGTAGTCCACGTGGTGACGTCCCATTGCCTTTGCAAACCCTCCCCAGCCGGTTGCCCTCCCCACACTCTCGCCATCGGGGAAGTCGCGGGAAGTGGGTTGCCATTTTGGTAGACACCCACTTACAGATAGCCCAACTCACAGGATACCCCTGCAGAGTAATATGCAAATGAACATCAACATAACGCATTACTTATAAAAAAATGTAATCAGTAACTTCACTCAGTTACATTTTTGTATAAGTAATCAGTTGTCAGTAGATGTTAATAAGCAATGTAATTAAACTACTGCAACATGTTACTTCTAATGCATTACTTCCCAACACTGGGGGTAGGATTTTCAAAGGGATTTGTCTGCAATCTGGTCACTGCTATTTTCCAAAGGGGCATCTGCCCAAACTGGTCTAACCCCATTCAACTTTCCATTCTCCCCAAAAATCATGCAATTACGAATAAAATGATATAAATTGCATTTACATCAATCTTTTACTGAAAATCATGACTTTATGCGGGCTTCATGGCCTAGAGCGATGGGGCATCACTCTGGCATGCTGACTATTAGGGCGTGTGCCCCAAGCCCGGATGCCAGGACTACAGAACAGCAAGGAGGGAGTTGAAAGCATCCTTCAGATGCTTCCCTCTCAGGAGGTGGGTCATCATGCGCCACTCTTGGGTTGCTCCCTATATAAGCATGTATTATTGAGCGGTTCAATATGAGACTCTCAATAATAGCACTTGTAAGTAAAGCAACTGGTGAAAAAGGTCACTATATCCTGTTCAGCGAGTGTATCAGGGAGCTATACTTGGTAAAGCAGGTTATAGGATAATGTTTGGGCTATCTCTGCCGAGCTGGCCATTTAACTTAGTGGTATACGCTGCCACCCTTGAAGCCAGCAATCCGGGTTCAGGTCTAGTGCCAGAAAAATATATTTTTTTTGTTTTGTTTTTCCCCTAAGTCCACCAACCCCCTGTGGAGTTGATTAATCTTATTTTGCGGGGTGCAGGGAGCTTGCTCCCACGGGAGAGCACGGGGGGCATAGCCCCCTGCATAAAAATAGATATGGTGAGTGTTTAGAATAAGGGAGTAAGTGACCATCGGTATTTGCGATGGTTGCAATAATGTTCATCGCCCTTTTGATGTCGAGCAGTTTTTGTATCAGTGTTTTTGGTCGGCGCCGTTTAGTAGTCGCTGTTATCACATAAATTCCCACTCCTGTAGCAGTTCCTGGTGGTGCTTCATGGAGGCATTCTTGGTGGCGTAGGTGACCCCACACTGTCAAACACACTGCCCCCAGGACACCGTCAAGGCCGCAAGCATTGCAGGAAGTGGATGCCCCAGAAAATGGCTGCCCTGCAGTGCTGGATGACAGCCTTCAAGTAGGCCTCCCACATGCCGCCGACCACCCAGCACACTGTGCCTGGCCCCCAATCAGCTTCCCCAGTGTAACAGTCACTTCCTCCCCCCGCCACCCCCCATGGGGGCCCCCAGCAGGGATAAGCCAGACAACCAATGGGGAATGTCTGCAGAGCTCTGGGGGAAAGGCAAGACAAGCACAGTAATGGGGTTAGGTCTGCGGGACAGAAGGAGAGCCAGCATGTGAGAACCCAAAAGAGTGGGGCTGCAGGAGGTGCTGGAAGAGAAAAAAGTCATACCTTTTTGTTGCAAATTGCGGCATCATTTGAAATTAGTAGCAGAGCCAAGCAGGCGCAATAGGATGCACCTGCATTTGCTGTGTGGCTGTTTATATTGAATGTTGTTATATTGTAGTACTGCTGTATGTTTGCTGCCTCCTGCATGGCACCCTACCGAAGACAAGACAAGACAATTGCATCAGTGGGTTAAATATCAGGTTCCTATGGATAGATGAATAGGAGATATATATGAGATGGGCTGACTTAGTATATTATTTTTATATCCATGAATCCACGGGGGGTATTGATCTGTTGATATTTAACATTCAATATAAAAGACTGATATTGTTCCTGAAGGAGGTGGTTGAAAAGGTAAAGGCTAAAAGGGTAGCATTCAGAAGTTATAAGGAGATGCAGAGGGAGGAGGACAGGGAGGTGTATCAGGAGAAATAGAAGGAAGCAGGGAAAGTAGTAAGGAGTGCAAAGGTGCAAACTGAAGAGAGAATAGCCTAGGCAGTAAAAAAAGGGGACAAGACATTTTTACAGCTGCGTAGGCAGAGCCTGCAACCTTTTTTCCTGATATCTAAAAATGAGCTACCTGATTCGGACCTTGAACACTTCTATTCTGAAGTTTCAGAATCATCCTTACGAAACTCCAAAACAGTCAGAAACAGTCTGCCATGGGCACACTTTTCCCTACATCGTCCACCACTTCTGCATTTCAGTTCAGAACTGTGCATGTGCATGTGTCACACATGCGCAGTTCTGTCAGTGGCACCATCTTGAGAATGGCATATTATACCATTTGACAGAACTGCACATGCTTGAGTGCCACGCATGCACAGTTCTCTTGGTGCCACCATCTTGCGTGTGGCATTCTGAGGCACTCGTTCAACGGCAGTGGTGGCTCTCATGCAAGCTTGCTGCAGCAGTATCAGCTCTGACTAGAGGCTGTTTAGGTATGTAAGCAAAAAGAGGAAGACCAGAGGAGTTATTGTAAAGTTAAAAAGAGAAGGGAGGACTGTGCAGAGGGGACCTGGAAAGGCAGACATCCTGAACAAATACTTCTGTTCAGTGTTCACAGAGGAGGTTGAAGGGGAGGGACCACACAAAAGTATCAGGAGCTTTGGAGGGTGGACACTAGTCTTTTTTTGCAGGAGACAGTCCTGAAGGGACTCGCTAATCTGAAAGTGGAAAAAGCAATGAGGCCAGATGGAGTGCATCCAAGAGTATTACGGGATCACCTCTGAAAGTCCTATTTAACAGTTCACTGTAAACAGGACTGGTTCTAGAGGACTGGAGGGAGGTGGATGCAGTCCTATTTCACAAAAGTGGTAGCAGGGAGGAGGCTGGCAATTATAGGCCAATCAGCCTGACATCAGTGGTGGGAAAGTTAATTGAATCACTGCTGAAGGAAAGGATTGTGGAATATATTGAATCCAGTGGGCTTCAAAACCAGAGGCAGCATAGATTCATGATGGGGGGGGTCATGACAAATGAGTCTGAGAGATTTCTTTGACTGGGTGACCAAGAAATTAGATCAGGGTGGAGTGGTGGACATGGCCCAGCTAGACTCCAGTAAGGCTTTCAGCACTGCTCCACATAGAAGACTAGTAAGCAAGCTGGGTAGATTAGGACTGGGTCTAAAGGTCAAAAACTGTGTAAGGACTTGGCAGGGAATAAGCAACAGAGGGTGGTGGCAAATGGAGTTCACTCTGAGGAAGGGAAAATGACCAGCAGGGTGCCTTTGGGATCAGTGCTTGGACTGTTCCTCTTTAATGTCTTTATAAGTGATATTGCAGAGGAGATGGAAGGGAAGGTCTGCCACAAATATATCTGGTTATTATCCGTTAGATTGTTGGTATCATAATATTCTTCAATTTTTTGTCTAATATTTTGTAGGAATTGTGAATCTTTTAAAAGTTTGTTATTAAATCTCTAGCTTCTAGTAAGAAATCTCTCAGGATCTGCTAATGTAAGATCTAAGGAAACTATAGCATGGTCAGAGATTAATATAGTATCAAAGCAGTTTTTTTTTGTAAATGTTACTAAAGAATTATTTATAAATAAATAATCTAATCTAGTAAATTGTGTATGTTTTTTGTCATGATATGTAAATAGTTTTGCTTTAGGGTTTATGTTGCACCATATATATCCACCAAATCATGGTGTATTAAAAAGGTCTTCAAAATATTGGCTAATACTGTATTATTTTTAGTTATAGTTATCTAATTTGGGCCACAAGAGCACATTCATGTCGCTTCCAATTATTAATTTAGCAGGGCCTAATTTAATTATTGCTTCTGTAATTTCAGCTAAAAAGAAAGGGCATTGGGTAAAGGGTGCATATATTGAGCTAAATATAAACGTTTCAGTGCCAATTTTTAATTTGATCATAATCATACGTCCCTGTTGATCTTTATAAAGGTCCAATAACTGAAAACTCAGATTGCTTTTAATTAGTATAGCAATACCATTAGATTTGTTAGTGCCTTCTGAAAAAAAGATATATAGTATCCATTTCCTTTTCATTTTATTTATTTCTTGTTCCCTTAAATGGAGTTCTTGTAGAAAAATAACATCATACTGTTTCCTTTTAATATGTGTTAGAATACGTTCTCTCTTCATAGGAGAATTTACTCTGTTGACATTCCAAGCAGCTATTTTAATTACTTGAAGCATTTAACTGTCT
The DNA here is from genome assembly GCA_016271365.2 of Neoceratodus forsteri. Classification (NCBI taxonomy): domain Eukaryota; kingdom Metazoa; phylum Chordata; order Ceratodontiformes; family Ceratodontidae; genus Neoceratodus; species Neoceratodus forsteri. The sequence goes on from JADMNL010000028.1 coordinate 152,114,900, forward strand.
TAAATTTGTAAGGCTTAATTTTTATTTCTTTGTACCAGATGTCCAATAAACTTAAAACAAAATATGCTTTAACCCTATAAACCCCATCTCCCCCCGCACTGACAGTATCTTGTTTTAAGTTTCTTTCATGGTACCCTAACAAGGGCAACTCCATTTCCAATACCCTTTTTTGAGCTACTGTGTCTAGCTCTCATTGCTCCTATTCTTATCCTGCTACTTAAGTTTACTAAATAGTGTTTGATTTACGGTCTTCTTCTTCTTAAGTCCATGTATTCTCATTTGATCTTCTTCCATACCTAAAAGAAGGAGATAGGAAAAAGGAAGGGAAGGAGGAGAAGAAGAATGGAAAAAAACCATTAAAGCAGCAGGATATAATTGATGAAAATTAATTTCCATCTCGATTATTTAAATCCTGATCCTTTCCTTATTCAATGTCTCTAAATTTAAAAAAATGTCAGTTTTCAGTAGTTTTTTAAGCTCCTTTGTTGCCTCTTTGACATTATCATAGGTGTACCTTATACCTTCAGGACCACTCTTAATTTGGCAGGGTAAATCATTGTAGTTTTAATTGCTCAGTTCCATAAGAGTTTCCTTATATGATCAAATTTTGTCCTTTCAGTTATCAGATCTGCAGGGAGATCATTGTGTATTGCAATGTTGGCTTCGTTAATAGTTAACCTTTTCTTTTTTTATATTGCCAACGTTAATGCTTCTTTCTCCTCAGATTGGAGTAATCTGGTCACTATCGGTTAAGGTGGGCCTGACAGCCATTATCAGGGCAGAATGTTCTATGAGCCCAGTCAAACTCAGCTACAATCTGTTCTACAGGTATAGCCATGAATTCAGCCATTATTTCTTCAAGAATTTGCTTAATTGACTTGTTCTTTTCCCAAGATTCTGGAACTCCTAACACCCTTATATTTTTCCTTGCTTTTGCTTCAAAGTCTACAAGTTTATTTTTAATGTCTTTATGTACTACTTCAAGTTCCTTAAGTTGCCTGTTAATTGGGAGATTCGGGTCCTCCAAGTCAAATATTCTTTTCTTGGTTTCCTTAAGTTGTAATCTTACAGCAGTATTCTCTTGAATTAAAAAAGAGACTGTAGCTTGAAATCCATTTATTTTCTCTGTCATCTCTTTGTTTGCTGACTCAGTTTGTTCAGTTAATTTAGCCATTTGCATTATTAATGTTTGGGCCCAAGGTGGGGTAGGGGGGTTCTTCCCAGATATTCTCTTTGTTGTTATCAGAAGGAAAAGATTCTTCCATGTCAGAAGTGCTATTTTTCCTTTGACTGGTTCACCATTGTTTGGTACCAAGAATTTTATCTAATTCTGTTCTTTTTTCCTCCTTATTGGTAGGTAACTCTTCCCCTACTGTGCATACATGTTTAGGCCTATTACAATCATTAGCCCCTCTCTGTGTTACCTTATCCACTTTCTCAGTATTTTTTGGTAAATCTCTCTTATCCAAAATTGTAGTTGCACACACCTGAGCATCAGAATTATTAGACTGTGAAGTGCAAGCTGCGTCTTTGCTTGTAGAAGAAGTAATGTTCTATTGTTTTCTAAGTGCAGTGAAGTCTGGATCAGTTAGTTCCTGTATCACTGAAGAGGTGGTATTGTTATCTGCAGTTGGAATCTGCAGTGCTGAAGTAGTTTCTGTGGGAATATTTAACCGCTGGCCTTCCCCAATGTCTCTGCTGAAGCAGCACCCTCTTTGGACATGCACAACCATATGGATTCAACTATTCCCTCTTGCAGAATAGAGGTTGTCTGCTCAGGTGTGCCTTTTGCAGTTTTCTTCGTATAAATAGGAGCCATTAGAGGGATTTGTTTAACGATGGAGGGAGTTGTTACTCCCTGTAAATTATCAGTGGGTAGCATGGAGCTAGACTTGGGATTCGACATTTCGATGGATTTTAGTGTTCTTTTCCCCAGTGTAGATTTGATAGCCTTGGACTGGCTATTTCCTTGACCTGGTCTTGAATTTGGGGAACAATCAGCTGTTTTTTAATGCCTTTCTTCACTGCATCATGGACAATTACTGGGCCCTTATCCCACCTGTACTGATACACGATACACCCATGTCAAGAGGTCAAACCGTACTCATGAATGAATCATTATGGTACCCATAGTAAAGGAAAATTTAGTTCATAACATTAAAGAGATGGCATTTTTCTTCTAACAAAGCAACTGGTACAGCGATGTGCACCTGAGAGCTCTGACAGAGTAACACTCAGCCATTTACTGACATCACTGACATGCTCAGTCTGGATCAACTTGCTGCCTATTTGCAGATGACACCAAAATCTGCAATAGGGTGAATACTCCAAGAGGGGTGGAAAGGATGAGCAGAGACCTGAGAAAACTCAAAGAGTGGTCAAGGGTATGTCAGCAGGGTTTCAATGCAAAAAAGTGCAAATTAATGCACCTAGGGCACAGGAACCCAAGGGCAGAGTACAAAATGGATGGTGTTGTATTGACAATCACCAAGCAGGAAAGAGACTTGAAGGTAATCAGATCAGATGACCTAAAGGTGACCAGGACATGTGGCAAGACAGTTGGGAGGGCTAGCGGGATGCTGGAGTGCAGTGCATAGGGAGGGGTATCACCAGCAGAAAGAGGGAGGTGGTGTTGCCCCTGTATAGTTCACTGGTAAGACCCCATCTAGAGTACTGTGTCAAGATCCAGAGACATCATCTCTGGAAGGAACTTAGATGAAGTAGAGGCAGTCCAGATGAGGGCAACTAAAATGGTGCAGGGTCTGCACCAAAGGCCCTACAAAGAGAGACTAAAGGACCTCAATATGTACACCCTGGAAGACAAAAGGGAGACGGAGGATATGGTAGAGACCTTTAAATAGCTCACAGGATAAATAAGGTACAGGAGGGAAGTATTTTTTTTTTGAAGGAAAAAAAAAGGAGCTCAAGAACAAGGGAACATGCCATGAAGTTGGAGGGGGTAGATTCAAGAGAGACATGAGGAAGTACTTCTTCACAGAAAGGGTGGTGAATTCATGAAACAGCCATCCAGCAGAGATTGTGGGGGCAAAAACAATTGTGGGGTTCAAGAATGAATGGGATAGGCATAAGGGAATTTTAGTGGTAAGAAAGGGAAGGGGAGAAAGAGCCGGAGATAAAGTAGGGTCTGATGCAATACTATACGTAGGGAAAATGGGCAGACTGGGTGGGCCACGAGATCCTTTCTGCCATCAAAGTCTATGTTTCTATGAGTGTGAGTGGCTCAGTAGGTAGCAAACTCACCTGTGGGGTCTGGAGATTGGATGGTCGTGGATTCTAGCCCCACACCAGACAGTTTGGGTAATACCCATTACTGACACTATAGTGCAGTACAAGGGGAAGGGAGCTACACTGGTGAGGTGCTATCCTTCAGAGGAGAGATTAAACCAAGATCCATTCTGCCCATCCCTGGTCACTGTCAAGGTGGAAGTAAAAGATCCCATGGCACTTACTGAAAAACAGTAGGGGAAATTTTTATTTAGGAGAAACTGTACATTACATTCCAAAGAAACATGATACATAAAAAAACAGAAACAAGAAATCCCCCCAAAAAAGGCCTAAGAAAACGATCCTATTTTATCCTTAAGGAATGGTACCTCTGTCCAACGGAGGGCCCAACAATCTGAAGGCATATGTTGTTTTTCAAACATACATTGTTTCAAGAGTTCATTCTCTATAATAATAACAGTCTGTTTAGAGTCTTGATATAGTTGCTGTAAAACAAACTTACATCTTGTTTGCCATAAAACAAGCTTTATAAAACCAAAAATGATACGTAATGTACCCTTAGAAATACCCAAGTCCTGGAAAGTAAAGCCACCAACAATTTCTTCATACAAAATATTATTCCAGTATCCATTGTGCCACCTAGTGGCTATTGCACCCCATATAGTTTTAACATATGGACATTCAATAAAAAAATGTACCATTGATTCCTCTTGTGTAATACAAGATACCCTTGGGCACATCCGTTCCTCTATTTTTTTATGTTTAACATTACCTTTCACAAAAAGATGGCCATGTGCACTTAACCAACAAACATCCCATATTCTTGGTGGAATATAAGGGTCTTTCAAAGATTCTAATACAAGTTTAGTATAACCAGGCTCTATTTGCCTAAAGGAAAGAAATGGTGGATTAATAGACGTATGAATTGTAGAATAAAGTGATTTAGTGGTGAATTTGGACAATATATTAAACTGTAACTTCCAAGATTTTAATTTACTAAAAGCAGGCCTAAAAAAAACACAGCTCATCTTAACCTGTGCTTTCAAAACCCCTTGTTCTTCCCAAACGTTATAAAGAGGCTTTAACCATTCACTAGCAAATAAGGACCCTATAGCAAGACTTGGTTTAGTCAACTCAATGAAATTAACATGGAAAAATTTATGAAAGAAAAAAGTACTGGATTAATCAAATTTAACCCCCCTTCTGCTACCGATAAATATATTATTTCACGTTTGATAGGATTCAGGTGGCTTCCCCACATTATCTGGAATAAGAATCCTAATAATGTAGTTTCCAAAGATTTAGGTAAAGGATAAACAGAACTAAGGAAAATGAATATTGGGAGAAAAAAAGTTTTAATTACAGCCACCTTTTTCTTTTTAGTCTGATTCCATTTTTTCCAGACTTCCACCTTTGTTTTTCCAAATTCTAATTTCTTTGTCCAATTGTATACCCCATTATCCCCCCGTCCAAACCAAATTCCCAAACACTGAAAGGGGTCAGTAGACACCTGAATACCTTTCCAGGATATAGGAAAAATACTGGAATTATTTAATGGATAAATAATACTTTTTCCAATATTCAAACATGCTCCAGATACTCTAGAATTTCTTCAATACACTTAAGAGCCTGAATACCTGAAGCGTAATCAGCTACTAGAACACATAAATCATCTGCATAAGCAGTCACCTTAATGTCCATATCACCCCCCGGTATAGGGATCCCAACAATACGTGAATCCTGCTGGATAAGACGAAGCAGTGGATCCAAACACAAGACATAGAGGAAAGGACTGAGTGGACATCCTTGTCTTACTCCCCTTGATATATCAATATAAGAACCCAGATGACCATTAACAAAGGGCATTGCCCTGGCATTATTATACAACAACGAGATCCAGTTTACAAAACTAGCTGGAATCCCATAATGTGTTAATATTAAAGAAATGTAATGGTGTGGTACACAATCAAAGGCTTTTTCCTGATCTAGGAACATGACAAATCCCTGAGTTTGACCATCCTTACCCCTTTCTATAATCTCCCAAAGTAATAATAAATTATGCGTAATTGAGCGCCCCAAAACAGAACATGTTTGAGTTGATATAATTAGCAATGAGGCTATATTAAGCAGGCGATTATGTAAAATTTTCAATAATATTTTATAATCAGTATTTAACAAACTCAGTGACCTCCAATTATCCAAAATTCTCCTGTCACCTTTCTTATAAATCAAAATCTGTACTGCTATACAAAAATGCATATCCACCTGCAGGGTACCCAACACTGTATTAAATACTATCATTAATATAGTCTGTAATATCTCAGTGAATTCTACATAAAATTCAGAAGAAAGACCATCAATGCCTGGGGCTGTGGATTTTTTTGAATGATTAATAATCTCTCCAATCTCAACTTTAGAAATAGGTAAAGTAAGATTCCTTAAAAGATCCTCAGGTATACATGAAACCTGAACCGATGACAAAAATGAAGTTAATTGTGAAATATTAATTGGAGCCATTCTATACATATCTGATAAATATTGTGAAACAGCCTGTAATATTGCTGACCCATTGGACCATAAGTCCCATCTCGTAACCTAACAAAATCCAGAAGTCTATCAGAGGCCCTGTGTGAGCAGGCTTTAAAGGCCTCACCAAACCCAGTTTTCCCTGGGGAGCAAATCCTATGCTCATTTAGCATAGCTGCAGCTCTTGAATATTGTACAGACAACATCTCTTTTTTAAAATTAAGGATCTGCGGTGTCAACCCAATATGTTGAATATTAATAACAGAATAGAGTTTATTAAGTTGGAACCTGAGTTTAAGATAATCTTTATACTGACTCAACCTACTTTTAGAAGAATGTGTTTGAAACACTATTTTTAAACCTCTTTTTGTTTCCTCCCACCATGTACTAAGGTTACCCACTAAACATGCAGCAGACATTCGTGCCTTAAGATACTCAATAATCTTGTGTTTTATCCTCTGTTCCTTTAAAAGTGTAATGTTTAGTTTCCAGTATCCTTTACCGTATCTTGGCCCAATGTCACCTCCCAGTACAATCAGAAGGACTGCATAGTCAGAAGTCTCTAAAGGAATGATATCTGCCCTTGAGATACTAATATTCTTTTTTGTAAGTATAAAATCAATTCTACTAGAAAGTATACCTCTATAATAAGTATGACCCCCTACTTTATGAACACATCGAAAGGAGTCTTGCAGGCTACTCTGGTTAATAAGCGAAGTAAGATAGTTGGAATCACAGTACATTTTAGTTGCATTAGCTCCTATCCAGTACACAGTTAAATTCCCCCCCCCCCATATCACTATTTTTGTCGTGTATAGATAAGGACTGACTTTTGATATAAATCAATACGCTCCCTTTTTGTGAGAGGGGCATAGATGTTAATCACTCTCCACCCAAATCCCTTAAAGGTAAAATCTAAGAGAAGAGCTCTACCCTCTGATGTATCAACAAGACGTGACACCCTAAACCCATCCCCTTTAAACAATATCCTCACTCCCTCACAAACCCCTATGCCAAATGAAAAAAAAAGAGGGGCCCCAACACCGCAATTGTTGTGCTGAACGAACTAAAGAAAGAGTATTTAACCTGGTATCCTGTAATAAACAAATGTCACAATGTAGGTCTTTTAACACAGATAGTGTTATCAACCTACGTTTAGGATTCCGAATACTATTCACATTAATAGACGCTACCCCTAAACAGGGAAAGGCCATAGGCGCAATATGCAGGATATTTTAAGGAGGTTTCCTTAATCTAGAACTCCTATGAATTCTAGTATGAATCCTAGGAGTCTGGTCCTCATCAGCTCCCTCTTCAGTTCGTTCCCCATCAGATTCAGAGGAGAAAGGAGCAAGGGAAGAAGCCTCCGAGTCTCCTCCTTGTTCGGAATCTACATAGAGGGCCTAAGAACAACAAATGTATTTGATAAAATAATACCTTCATCCCCTGGGATGCTAGCTTTAGCAGCTTTAGACTTAGGCCGCGTTTGCTTCATACCCCTCTTTTTCACGTTATTCTTGACCATGGGGGGGGGAGGCATTTGGATTTCCATGTCCTTTGTCACTAAAGGCATTCCAGAAACTGCGGGAGAAAGTACACTATCAGTACTCTGAGGAGGTACTATGGGGGGGTTAGCAATTGCTTCTATCATCACATTGTGAGCTTCAGCATTAGAAGGGCCCGAAGGGGGTGGGAGTGGAGAGTTTGTATGCTCCAGAGGGGCCTGACTAGTTTTCTGTTTTCGTTTCTGTATTTCTTTTTTCTGGGCATCTTGTAAAATAAAATCCTGACTAACACGATCATTTCTATTGTGAGTAGCCCAAGGGCAGGCTCTAAAAGCATGCCCAACATCCTCACATAAATTACAACGTAAATCCTCAGTGCAATCTGAGCTATGGTGGCCAAAAGCTAAACACACATTACATTTAATTATGTCGCATGCTGAACCCAAATGAGTATATGCCCCGCACCCAAAGCAAGTTCTTGGCTGACCAGGGTAAAAACAATGGCCTCTCTCATTACCTAAAAATAAACTGTTAGGAAGATGTACTGGACCTAATGTATTGTGCCTTAAACGAACCTGTATAACCCACCCCCCATTCCAAAGACATTCCTCATCAAAAATAGGTCTAGGATTCCCCAACACATCACAGCGTTTCTGCAACCAGTAAACAATGTCATGAATAGAGACAGCTTCATTACGAAACAAAACAGTGACATTTTTTATAGATGGTTTTGTCAGTGGTATTGCCTTGAAAGGCAACCATAATTCAGTATACTTGAAAGCATCATATTTAGTCCAGAATCTGTCAAGACCCTGTGGGGAAGTAAAACTTATATCATAAAGGACAGAGCCAGAAACATGTATTAAAGCATGTATTTCTGTTGAAAAAAAAAACAAAAGATCCCTTCGATAAATCATGACCAACACATAGCGATCAGGAGCTACTTCCAGGCCCCAAGGTATTCCAAGTGAGCACATTACAAATCTTTCTTGAGGAGAGATCCTGTAAAGGGTCCTTCCTCTGAAAAAGACTTCCAAGCAGTTTTTGCATGCTCTTGAAAATTAGGAGCAGTTCTAGGAGCTTCCTGCCCCTCACCCCCTGACTCAGCCCAATGAATCAATGTTACACCATCATCTTCTGAAATTGAGGTCTCTATAACTTTTTTTGGGCTTAAACCAGGCTGGGAAACGCTTTCCTGAGTAGAAATACACTGCTGTGCTAATCCCTGGGCAACAGCTATAACATTATCAGGTACAGGCCCAACTGTACTAAGAGAAGAAGAGTCCCCTGGAATCGGGCTATGGGCTGGATCCGGGATCCAAATTCCTGCAGTGCCCCGCTTCCAACCTGCAACTAGCAGGGAGTGCTCCAAAGATGATGGGGAGGATCCCTGAACAGGCTGTGCTGTAAAATCAGCCTCTCTACCTTTCCGTAACCCCAGTGAGGAAACAATTGCAGCAGATGATTGTTCAGGGAAACTGTTAGGTGTACTTGCAGAAGGTGTAGTTTGAAAAAACAAGTCAGAATTTGTTGCTTCTGCCAAGGGATTTTGCTGCTGCAACTGAGAAGCATTCACCAGAGATGACTCAGGTGTCTGGAATGAAGGTAGAATGCTGACCTCATTTGGGCGAGGCATCCCATCCTGAACAGAGTTTTTCACAGCAGTCTCTTGCTGTAAGATTAGCTTTGCTGCTTCTTGCATAAACTCAACAGAAACATCCAAATCCTGCTCAGTAGCAGTGTCAGGTATCGCAGTTTTTATTATTGCACTTTTAGGAGTAGCACAATACAATTCCTTGTTTTGCTGCAGAATATTATTCAACCAACTATCATCAGAATCAAAAAGTCCATGACATCCCTGTTCTTGGGTCTGAGAGGTGGCAAATTGTTTCATACTCACTGCATTTGATACATCCAAGTTCTCTAGTATGGTCTCCTGAGCTGGACCTGTGGGCTGGGAGACCTTCTCACCCACAGGTACACCAGCAGAATGATCCTCTAGTACACCTTCCTCCATAGCAGTGGCTCCCCCTACTGACAAAGAGTAGGGAATTTCCCTGGTGTCATGGCCAACATTCCCCCTGTCAATAAAACAGGTACACGCAACCCACCAATCCCCGTCACACCTTGAAACAAGCAGTATTAGCTTAGTGTGCTTTTCCTGGTCAAAAATTATAAATAAAAAATATTATCAGGCCATATCATACAAACAGAGGCGAGAAAGAAGCAAGTGTCTCAGCTGGGACTTGAACCCAGGCCATCTGGAATACCATTCCGATTGCACTAACCAGCTGCACCAGTGAGACAACTGGAACCTGGACTGTCCCAGAGCACATTACATACTCACTCTTTTATGTGTTTCATAAATATGCACACCATACTCCTGTGTGATTGTCAGACCATATCATATTCAGTTTAGACAACAGGCATGCAGGTGGTTTTGTGATAAAAATGGTAAAAAGTTACAAAAGAATAAAGGACAAAATGTAGACTGTACCTCTCCATTCAATGGTTCATCATTAGGAAAGAAGTCCAGGTTCCAGTTGTCTCAGTGGCGCAGCTGGTTAGTGCAATTGGAATGGTATTCTGGGCAGCCTGGGTTCAAGTCCCAGCTGAGGCACTTACTTCTTTCTCACCTACCTCTGTTTGTATGTGTTCCATACACAACACTGCCCAGCAGCGGAGCCTGAACTTGGGGGATTGCTAGAGCCTTTAAGAGGTAAAGCCTCCTGCACTATAGCTTGCCTGTTGTATAGCTCTTCCCACCTGTCCATCCCAGCCAGGGGTGGTGCTTAATTTATTGCTGCTGGCAGGTCACATGTCACATCACATGACCTACCCATCATTTTACTAAGTGTCCACTTTCCCATTTGCAGCTTATACACTCCGACCACTAGGGGTTGCTGCACTTTCCACTCTGGCACCACTAACCACTCTCCACTCCTTCCTAGCAACTATTGCAATCCCTGTCCACTAGAGGTCTCTGCAGTTCCCTCCTAATCCTTTCTGCTGTCTTCTTTCCTTACTCCTTCCCTTCAGCCCACCACTAGGCCCCTTGCAAGCCTCAAACCTTGTACCCCTTACTCCAAAGTCTGCAGCCCAACCACCAAGCCAATGAACCAGTCCAATATCTACCTCTAATTTCAAGGTTTTAACCCTTCCTTCTTAGAAACAAAAATACCTATCCTCTGTCTTGCTGTTGTTCTCAAACCCAGTACACTTACTAGCAGAGTCGGCAGCTCTACCTCTTAACCATTGTATCTGGCTATCTTATCCTTTCTTTCTAAGACTTTCATAGTCTCTGACCCCCCCCCATGTCTGCCAAAATATTTCACCATTTCTCTCTTGCTGCCACTGCAGGCATTGAACCCTGCACCCTTGCTATTTCACTCAGCAGCTCCACCACTCAGCTATCACATCAGACTATTGTTTGTGATAGGTTTTAAGACTCTAAAAGCCTCTAACCCTCATAGTCTGCTTAAATATTTTCAGGGTACTACTGCAGGCTTTGAACCCTGCATGCTGCTGCTGCAGCTACTGTCCTTTTCTGTCACCCTAGGCAAGCCTTGAATCTGGTGCCCTGTGCACGTGAGTCAGGGGCTCTACCACTGTACCAAGGTGGCAACTACACTTATGGGTAGACCTTTCACCTTCTTCTACCCATCTCATTACTGCTATCTGCAGACCCATCCTAAGATGGCTGCCCACCTTCTCTTGTCATGTCTCTCCCTCCTCCTTCTTCTCACATGGCCTCTATCTAACCCAGGTGTCCCCATAGCTCCACAGGTCCCCTACTCTGGGGCCCCAGAGTCACCTCCCTCCTTCTCTACTATCTCTTTGCTCCCCAACCTACCACACCCTCCCCCCAGTCCCCACCTACCTTCCCCCCTTTGCGCCTACGGGCAACTTATTGTACTAGCCTGCCCATCCTGTACCTCTTTGCCCACCCCTTGTGTCTCTAAGCTCTCCCACTCCTACTATCTTCTCGGCATAAAAATGCCTTTCCACACCCCTGATCAGGGCTGTACTTCTCCTCCTACTCTTGTCAGGGAACATTCATCCCAACCCTGGCCCAACCCACAATAACTCCTTGACTAGATCTCTTGGGCTTCTTATTGCTTCTATGAATATCTGCAGTCTCCTGAAGAAATTTGACTTGCTCCAATGTTGGGTCACTGTCCACAAACCTGACATCATCTCCCTAGTCGAAACCTGGCTATCTGACTCTACCCCTGAATCCCTTGTCTCACTCCCTGGCTACTCCCTCTTTTCGAGAAGACCATGTAGGGAGACGAGGTGGAGGCTGTGCTATTTATATCAAAGACTCCCTTCCTGGTGTAGCCCTGCCAGCCCCTGTCCTTAACCTTAGGGTCCAGGCCCTTACCCTAAAGCTTACCCCTGACCCCTCTAAAGGCTCCCTCTTTCTAACCTCCGCCTATATTTCCCCAAAAAATCAAACTCAGGTCCTGGTCCCTCTAATAGAGTATCTCACCTCTCTACCACATTCCCCCTGAGCATATTCTCCTGGGTGATCTAAACATCAACTGGCTTAGCCCCGCATCCTCCTCCACCTGCGACTCCTTTACTGCTATTGACCTAACACAACTTGTTACCCAACCAACAAGAGTGAACCCCACAACGGGGTCAAGCACTCTTCTGGATGTAGTCCTCACCAACCGACCTAACCAAGTTTGCAATCTACAAGTCCTTCCGGATGGAATCAGTGACCACTCCCCTATTCTTTTCCGTTGGATTACGTCCCTAACCAAACCCACTTCACAGGCCACCCTACCGCGGCGGTTGCGACCACGTGGGCTGAGAGGCCTGAAGCAACTTCTAGCCCAAGTTGACTGGTCTCCCATTGAGACCACCCCTAACCTTGATTTGGCCCTGGCCTTCTTCACCCTTAATGTTTAACAAAGCTTGTGATGTCTTGGCACCCCTAACCCAAACTCCGTTCCAAGGTGCATACATACTCCCTGGGTCCTCCTTCTCCAACTCCTTAGCCACAGGGATAACCTGTGGCACCTAGCCACTGGAAACTGGCTGCCCTGCCGACAGACAGGCATATGCTGCTGCCCGAAATAAATGCACCTGGGCCATACGCAAAGCAAAGGCCGATCATTATCAGGCTTCACTCACCTCATCCTGGGGGAATGCTAGAACCTTCTGGGATAACATCAAACAACTAAATGGTGGTACACGCTCTCCTCCGCCTTCCCAAATCAATATTGAGGGTATTATCTCTACTGATCCTACCCTAATTGCTAACCATCTCAATAAATCCTTTACTGACCTTAGCTCTGTACTCCCTAGCAACTTTTTTGACCCCCCTCCTCACTCTCCTGACCCTGCTCTCTCACACGCATCTTTCCACTTCCACCAGGTTACTGTCAATGAAGTCAGACCCTATCTGACCAAGGCCCTAAGAAGCAACACCACTGGCAGTGACTCCTTGGACCCCTGACTCCTCAGCCTGGCATTGGACCAGGTCATCGCCCCAATCACGTGCCTCTTCAACAAATCACTCTGTCTAGGGCAATTTCCATCAGCCTGGAAAATTGCCACTGTCACTACCATACATAAGGGTGGAGATAGGGCCCTTTCTGGTAATTATCGTCCCATCTCAATCCTCTCACCATTCTCAAAAGCCTTAGAGAAAGTAGTATTCCCCCAAATATCTGAGTTTCTTACCAAATACAGTATCCTCTGCCCTGAACAACATGGCTTCCGTGCTGGGCACAGCACCAATACTGCCCTCATCGAGTTTTCTAACTTCCTCCATTCCTCCCTTGACTTGGGCTCTCTTGCTGGTGCAGTGTTCATCGATCTGTCAAAAGCCTTTGACACCGTATCCCATCCTCTCCTGCTGGATGCACTCAGCCACGCTGGCTTTGCTGCAGGACCTGTCTCATGGTGCTCCAGCTATCTGTCTGCTCAGTCCCAGCGTATAAAAATCAATGGCACCCTCTCTGACCTCTGCCCTATCTGATCTGGGGTTCCCCAGGGCTCTATTCTTGGGCCCCTGCTCTTTTTCCTTTATCTCAACACCCTGCCAGGTGCTTGTACCGGTAAACTCCTCCTTTATGCAGATGACGCTGTTATCTTCACCTCTGACCATAACCCCACCACCCTCCAAGATTCCTGCAATTATCCTATAAAGGCAGTGGAAGCCTGGTTTAAAGAACATAGACTGGTTATCAATCTTAAAAGACCAAATCTATGTCTTCTCCCACCCCAAAACAAAGCTAGTAACTTCCAACTTCAAGTCTTACGCCAGCTCTATGTTTTACTCGAACAAGTTTACACATACAAATACCTTGGGATAACCTTTGACCCTGCCCTCACATTCCATTCCCATATCTCTGCCTTAGCCTCCATCACCAATATTAGGTTGGGAATCCTTTACCGCCACAAACACTGTCTCCCCCCTGATGCCCTCCGACTCGCAGTTATGTCCTCCATTCTGTCACTTGTTGACTATGGCTTACCAGTCTACGGGACTGCTGACCAGACCTCGCTAAACAAAATCCGCCTCACCTTAAATAAGGCCTGTCGACTAATCTTAGGTGCTCCTAGATTTACACATACCTGCCATCTTTACTCTCAGGCTAATCTGCTCAATCTTGACGAACGTCTTAGGTATCAAACCTGCATCCTTACAAAAAAAACTCTCCTTGGACTCTCTCCTCCTGATTTGACTGCCGTTATCCTCCATGTTAACTCCCTAGCTTCAACATGGTCCTCCTGTAAAACCAAGTTGAAGGTACCTAGGGCAAGGACCTCTCATGGACAACGAGCTTTCCACTACCGTGCCCCGTCTTGGTACAATTCCCTCCCTGCCAGTATCTCAGACACCCCCACAATCTCTTGCTTTAAAACTACCCTCCAGAACCACCTTTTCACCACTCGCAGCTGTTGCTATTTCTAAGCTATCTTGCTCACTCTCTGACAAAGCCTCCTGTTGGCTGCTCAAATCCTCTACCTTCTCTACCCTTGGTTCCTGTTACCTCCCTGTTGACTCCGCTAAAACACACTGTATTGATATCCTATGTTTTTCTGATGTTCTAGTTATTTCCCTGAACAATGTTAACTTCACCAACCCTGTATGTGGTAAACTGTTGATCTCATTTGTCCTCCTGTATCCTCAAAAAAAACAAAAAAAAAAACTGTACACTGTTTCTCTGTACTAAGTTGTTATCACTATATTGTCTTCTCTGTGACGAGGTACCTTTGTAAACGAGCCTCTGGCTCAAAGGTCGTAAACTGATGCTTAATAAATAAATAAAAAATAAAATAAATAAACAAATAAATAAATAAATAAGAAGATCAGTCTAATACATTTCAGTCAAAAGATATACGAGGTCTCACACATGAAAATACATTTCTGAACATGCTCAGTGACCATCTTCACTTATCGTGTCTATAAGGAACTTGTGATCCACCTAGTCTGCCTCTTTTCCCTACCTAATGCAATACCGCAGACCCTAGTGGATCTGGGACTTACCCTCTCTTCTCTATTGTGAGAGTACTCTTATGTCTATCCCATGCATTCTTGCATTCTTGAATCCCCCTCACTGTTTTTGCTCCCATCACCTCTGCAGGGAGGCTATTCCAAGCATCCATTACTCCTAAAATAAAGGATACTCTTAGGGTAAAGTGCCAATATACAGTATGCAATACATTTGCCATTGCACACAATCAAAGGACAGAATAAATTACAACTATATACCAATATATTGTCATTTTTATATGTACAGGTGCCAGGGTGTCGTACAGTGGTAAGCGGGGAAGAAGAGGTATATCATTGGGAGAATCAATACTGGGAGGGGAGAGCATGGACTGGAAATGATTGGTTTTAATGAGAGCAGGATTAGCAGTTGCATAGGCTAGTGACATAGTTGTGCATGGCCCTTTTAAAGCTTCTGATGGTTCTGGAGGCTTTGATATTGTCTGGGAGCAGATTGCAATTGGCTGGTGCAGCAACAGCAAGGACATTAACTCCGATGGTTTTTCGTTATCTGGGGATGCTGAGTAGTTACCTGGAAAGAGATCTGAAGTTAACAAGTTACTTAGATAACCAGGACAGAGTCCATGGATACAATTACAAATTTGTGAGACTGTTTTAATCTCCCTTTGCTTGTTAGGTGGGGTAATGCTCACACTGTTGTTCAGCAAGTCATGACGATGCAATAAATAAATAACTAAATAAATAAATACAAATAAATAAATAGGACTGGGAGAACCACAAAAGGTTGTGAAGTTATAAAACATTTTGATATACCATAAAATGTTCTCATAGCAGTCTGAAGCTTATCAGAACTTTCAGAACCTTTTTCGTTTAATGTACATAAACTATTTTAACCATCACTGTCCACCCCTAAAGTATTATCACTGGAGGGAAAGGAATCCACACACAACTTGGAAGGGTACTGCATTACCTCCAGCCTCCTTCTTAGTCTTCCTTCCATAACCACCAGCCTTTGTTCTAGATAAAGACCAGCAGGGGTGTAGATTAAACTCCAAAAATCAAAGAAAAGCGAGAGAGAGAGAGAGAGAGAGAGAAATAGATGTAGACGTCTGTTGTCCAAGTGTTAGAACTGTTTCAGAATGAAACTAAGCTGAGGTAATATAGACGACAGGAACATTTTGTTTCCGTTGATCAAAAAATCAATACAAGAAAACCATGTTACATTGGATTAGATTTGCTCTGCTGTATTCAAGAGAAGGAGGAACTCTCTAAATCTGTAGGTGGTTCAATGTTCTGTGAGAAATCACCATTAATAAAATCTTCATTTCCAACATAAACCATTGTGCTTATCATAGCATTCCAGAATAAAATGGTACTCTCTGTATGAAGCTGAAGCCAAGCATTTCCTTTGCACAGCATATTTTGTAATGGGCTACAAAGTAATAAATGTACTCTAGCCTTCTAACAGAGATGCCTTTGATAAAGGATTGATTTCCGAAACACATCAGGTATTATTTGATGGTCATATGGAATAAATAAAACCTTTCTACTTGAACATTTTAAGAGCCTCGGTGGTCATTCAAAGATATGGGGTAGAGTGCTACATTTTGTTGAAAACCTTCTGACAGAGAGCCTTATAGTGTGGTCCTGGTGTAGTTTAGAAATGCTGAACTAGTGCCAAAACACCACAGCAAATTTAGACTTCTTACTTCCCACTGGTTGCTTCCTAACAGACTCTAAAATTAAGGGTATTCACAAAGCAAATCTAAACCTAAGGAGCTGGCCCACTGATGTAGCTGTAGCACTACCACTCATTACTACAGCGATTGGGGTTGAGAGTGAGCCCTGGTCATTGGGGTCTGACCGGGGTGAGGAGGACTAAGCATCTCAGGTGATACTCTCCTCCAGGAGTTATGGGGTAGAGGTGTGGGTTTTCCATACTTCACAGTACTACTGCCACCTAGGTTACCACAGCTGGTGGTGGTGCAGATGGAGAAAACAGCAGTTTGGGAGGGAGAGGCTAGGGCTGATCATCACAGGGCATGAGCACGCTTTGCATGGGTTGTTGAAGGGATGACCACAAAGACCCCAGCCACAGGGAAAGAGGGCAAGTCAAGGGGTAAATACTCCACAGGTGCCTAGCATGATATACTGAGGCAGCTGCAGGCTACATATCTGTTGATCCGTTGCAGCTATCTCCAATTTCATCTCTGTCCACCCTCAGGATCCTGGCTTCCAGTCTAAGGGAGCCACAGAGTTCCTGGAGTGGCAGGTAAATCCCTGGGGAAGACAGGGTGACAGGGCTGTAGTGCGTGACCTATGGTTTGATGGGGCATATCCCCGAGTCAGCAGAGGAAAAGAAAAGAGAGGATAAAAACAAATTCTAATATCAGGATGGACCTGAACATAGAGGATTGTGTATGAGCAGTCATACACAACAAGGCAGTGATTGAATTAAGAGGTTCCCTTGGTAACAGGAGACCTCGAGAGCACAGCTCGAGAGGTTTTCTGTTATGCAGTAAACCTCAAGATTCAGTCACAGCCTTGTCTGTGTATGACTGCTCATACACAATCTTTTATAGTGTATGGGCACGCATACCAAATTCATGATAAAAGAGATAACCCAGGACACATTACGGATACAGTCCATTTGTGGTTCTTTGCCTCTGTGTCAGCGGTGCTGCTCCAACTAATGGTGCATTTTCTGTAGCAAATGAAAAAAAAAAAGGTGTTACTTTTATGTTGAAGCACTTTACTGTCCAGCATCTGTCCCATTCTTGTTATCGCTGTCAGGAACTGAAAAAAAAATTTGCTTGACAGAGCCTCGTCAGGAAAAAAAACCCAAACATTTTCCCCATAGGGCACAGTTACAGAGAAGTGTCCATGCAGCGGCATTCCATCTTGTTGTGCTGCAGTAGTGACACTGTTAGTGCAGCATGACATCCTGTTGTCACTACTGCAGCACAACAAGGTTATTCCACTCACGGAATTTCATACGCAACAATGTTCTCCCTTCCAGTATATAGAGAATAATATATGGGCAACCAAACACAAGGCTCTGTTTCCATCGAGGGGTTGAAATGACAGCATATCCATGCTGTCATCCCAACCCCAAGATGGAAACACAGCCAAGTTGTGTGTAGTTGCCCATATTTTGTTTTATATAGTATATGGTTTTATACACAGAAATCACAGAAGTCTTACCTTCCTAAAGACAAACAAAAGAAAACACACAAAAAAAACATACTATTTCTTTGTTCTGTTTTATGATCGAAATTAAATTTATAGACTTTTACAAGTTAAAAGGTATAAATTTAGGCACTGTGTGGCTAGTAATCTGCTAAGTGCTGGGTGAATGAGGAATTCAACATTTTAGGACCTTTGAACTGTACTGAACAACTGCTCGGAATGCGTACAAGAGCACATTGGAATGCGCACAGCAGTTTAGAATGTGCACAACAAGGTTTTTGAGCAGGCTGATTTTTACCCAGAACAAAGGCCAACCATATACTGTAATTACAGACTAACTGAGATGGGAAAGGGAGGAGGGGGGCTATGGTTGTCAGAGCTCACTGAAGTTCTGAGTTCTGGTTCTTGTCCAGAACATTACAGCTAGTTCTAGGATTCTAATCTTCTTTAGAACCCAAACTCTTTTGTGTATGGGACTGGAGAGAAAGAACAGATAAAGATACTGAGAGGAGAAAAAAACATAAATAAAAGTCCTGCCTTCTCAGCACAGCAATAATATTGCTTCACTGTGCGTGCAGAAAAGAGAAACACAGTGGGCCCAATTTTAAAAAGATATGCGGTGGCACAGCAGACTTGATGCAGGGTGTGTGATGCAAGTTGTAACTTGTGTCACACCTTGCAGCAAGCGCAATTTTCAATGCAACATGCCACAAACGCCCACTGCAAGTCCAGAACCTGGGATGCAAGGAGTTAGATCACCATCTCCCTGGTCTAACCTTGCATCCAGGATCGTGGCACTTGTACCAACCCTTTGGCTGCAAGTAGCCGTAAAGTGGGGAACTTGTCACAAATGCACCAGCCCTTTGAAAATTGGACCATTCTGCACCCAAGGGGCTTTGACTCATCTGCAACCCCCTCTGCATTGGATGCAGGGCTTAATGCAAGCCCTGCGTCCACTTTATAAAATCAGGCCCACTGTGTCTTTCAAAATGCAAATACCAAGCATCACAATTTCATGCATTTGGCACATCTTCATATGAACAGCACATTCTCATATTGTTTCTCTTTAAAACATTTTATTATGGGCCGGCCCAGTGGCGCTGAGAGCTGAGGCACTGGACACCTTCCCTCTTGCTACGCCAGCGACCCATGCTCAGGAACAAGCACGGGTCACCGGGGGTTGGCAGGGAAGGAGAAGGATTGAGCATCTGAGGGACTGCGCTCCTTCTCTGGGGAGAGGGGATGCCAGTAGTCGGGGTTCAATTGGCCCCTAGTGAAGGCTGGGGGCAGTGTACTGACACTACAGAAGAGGGTCAGAGATGGGGCAAATGCCCAGAGAAGCACATGAGGATGCGTGTACGCTCCCTGCATCAGCATCATTGCACGCCTCATCTCTGGGGAGAAAATGGAGGAGAAAATGTTGCCATGGTGCATAACGGAAGGCACCTCACAGGCCCCACTCCTGGCTAGCCACGGTGCTGGCCACACTGGATTCGGTCTCCGGGGGTTAGGAAACCCTGCCAGATCCTCTGGGGGGGTAAGCCCAGGGGGTAAGGGTCAGTACTGGCTGGTAGACGCTGGGGGACGGGACTGGAGGCTCCCTCCTGAGGTAGGGACCATGATAACAGGAGCAGAACGTAGTAGCTAAATAAATAAAAAAAACACAACATTTTAGGATGTAATTCCAAGTAATTCATTGTTTTCAAGACTGGCATCTTCTGTTTTTGAAATGTCTGAACAACAACAAAAAAAAAACATTTTGTTTAGTACTAGTTAGAACCCTTAATACTTAGAATCCATTGGTGCTCTATTCTAAATTAGAACTCAAACCCCTGGGATCTAAAAGGGTTCTAATCGTTTTAGGACTAGTTCTACAATCCTAGTGGGGAGTGTAAAAACGTGATACTAAAATCCCAAGTATTACAGAACATGTAATTTACATCCCCCACATGGTCAGTCTCCAAATGAAAAATGCCATACACCCCATCCAGCTCCAGCTTTGGCCACAGTTAAAAACAATACCCAATTCACCCCACCCATAATTGTACCATCAATCCAGTTTATCAACTGTTACAAAGTCTCTCTCATTTATTATTACGCAGCACACAACAACTAAGAGAATAAAACAACAGGGAACTGAAATGACTTGCTCAATGCAGTTATAAATCATTTGTGCTGATTTGACCAATCAGCACTGAGGATTTGCCAGCACATGGTTACTTCTTACAGTCATGATAGGGCCTTATGTGCACTTTTTGAAAAGGCAGAATGGAGCTGTCTCCATGGTGATAAGTGGTGGTAGTCTGATCCAGCATGCTGGGGAACCAGGTTCATGCCCCAAACTCAGCACATGTGGAGCAGACACCAGCAGAGAGATTTAGAGTTGCTCCTGAATGTTCTTCTGCCAGGGAGAGACCCAGCAAAGCACAGTTCACAGAGGGACACTTGGTGGAGGCTAGTTGGAGGTGCCACTGGCAGCGTGGAGGACTACATGCTGCCTGGTGTCCTCCCCCCAGGACCATTGCGAGTGTACACGCTCATGTAGAGTGAAGTGGAATGGGAAAAAAAAAATCACCCTTGGTCACAGTATGATGATAGGACCTGTCACTGCTCACGTCTGCCAGGCACTCAGAAAGGATGGGCTGGAGGGGGGACCATGTTGTGGTGATCCGTGTTCACCCTGAGTACGTCGTAAGGGAGGTGAATGGAAATGTGCCCCACCCTTGAGGGTGTTAGCCAGTGGGCTAAGGTGCTGTGGTCCATGGAGCACTGATCCGACAAGTAGGAGACCCTGGATGGGAATTGAAGGCAAGCCAACACCTGAAGATAAGCACAATGGTAATAAACAGATATAACCAGAAAAGGCAGAACTGTTCTACTTTTCAAATTGGAGCATCTGCTTCTTTTGCATTTTTCTAAAATAGTTTATTTCTTTATTCCTCCATGGTCCCCTGAACACAACTCCCTCAAACATTCCCAAGAGTCCCTTTCTGCCTGCACTGCTGGAATCAACCTCCTGATACTCCAGTTACCTCCAGTGAGTCAACATATTCCTCCCGTGGAGCTGCCCTGCTGGTAACAGGAAGGAGGAAGGAAGGGAGAAGGATAGCAACTGTAGGCCAGTCAGTTTCATATTAGTGGTGTGGAAATTAATGGAAACCATGGCAAAGGAAAACCTAGTAGAGTATCTTGAATCCAGTGGACTGCAAGACCACAGGCTTGATGGATTCACGGGGAAGGGAATGGCAAATTAATCTGATTGATTTCTTCAACTGGGTGACCAGGAAATAGACCAGGGAAGGGAAGTGGACATGACCTATCTGGACTTCAGCAAGGCCTTTGACATTATGCCACCCAGGAGACTTATTAAGAAATTGAGCCGACTAGGGGTGGGATTCAAAGCGATGAATTGGTTTAAAAACAGTTATCTGCCGGCTACATGGCACCGAGCAAAGGGGTTTGCTTGTCACGCTGGTGACCCAGGTTCATACCCTGAGCCCAGGTACCAGGAGCAAAGAACAGCAGGGAGGGAGTACAAACATCTATTTAGATGCTTCCCTCCTGGGGGGGTGGACCTTTGGCACCTGGAGTGTTTTGGGAGATGTGCTAGACGGTGTGCAGCCTTGACAAGCCGCCATATGTCCCCACTCAAGGCCATTGCATAGCTTCATCTCAGGAGGTGGGAGGGACAAGAAAATGTGAAAAAGATGGCCACTCATGCTGCCAGAAGTCAGCGGTCCATCCTCCCATAGCTGCAAAGCCCAGGATAGCCCCGTGTTGCACCCTCATTGCCCCTGGCGAGGATTGTAGAGTGTGCCTACAAGCACACGAAAACTTTGATTTTCCAAAATTATGTGGCTGTGGCATCAACCCTAACTGATGTGTTAACAGAGTTTTTAGCAATGAATTTCCCTTCTTTTTGAAAAAGTGTAATGTAACTGATATGTGGCTGTGGGAGTGCAGGCCCTACGAACCCTGTGCTCCCTTCATGCTGCCCATTTTTGCAGAACGATATGCATATGTGAGAGTGTGGGCCCTGTGGGCCCTGTGCTCCCACTTACACATATGTACGGAGACATTCCGCAGCCCTATACTCCTGAAAAGGAACCCTTGTAACACTAATTTGCTAATATCTCTGTAACCATAGCAACTATGAAAAAAATTCCACTGTAGTTGTAATCACTGTAGTTGACGTCTTTGCAGAATATTTAAACTAGCAAATGGGGAGAGGGGTGCAGCACCCCATACGTCGAATGGGAAGAACACCCCTCCCCCCTCAGCTAGTGGTCAAACAGGAATTCAGCGTGTTTGCCATTCATTTGCATCACCAGGTAAGAAAAAAGGTTTGTCTCCCCATACGATGCACAGGGGTAATGCCAAACTTCACCCAACAACTAACACACCAAAATCTGGCCAATGGAAAATCATGTACACAAATGCTCACAGCCTGGGAAATAAGATCCCAGACCTGCAGGCAATAATGTCAGAGGCTAAACTGGACATAGTAGCAATTAGTGAGGCGTGGTTTACCAGTAACCACACTTAGGAAACTTCAGTACCTGGCTATGTATTGTTCAGAAGAGACCGAGGTGCAAAAGGGGGAGGAGTGGCCCTGTATGTTAATGAAAATATCAAAGCTACAGAAATTCAGAATACACATAAGGAGCCAGAAGAACTGTGGGTCACCCTGGAAACAGGAAATGGGACAGCCATAAGAACTGGGGTTGTCTACAGGTCCCCAGACCAGAGGGAGGACATAGACACATTACTGTTAGAAGATATACAAAACATGACAGCTAAAGGGGAGGTTCTTATAATGGGAGACTTCAACATGCCAGATACAGATTGGTCAATACCAGCAGGAACATCGGCCAGAACTAGACACATAGTGGATTCCCTGCAGGGGGAGGGCCTCAAACAACTGGTACAGCAACCCACAAGAGACAGGGCTATCCTAGATCTAGTACTGACTAACAAAGAAGGGATCACAGATCTCCAGGTAGAAGGTCACCTGGGGCCAGTGACCATCACATGGTATGGTTCAATTTGGCTACTACATCTAAATCATCCCATTCCAAGGCAAAATATGGGACTTCAGAGGAGCTGACTTTGATAAGATGGCCAACAGAGTTAAGCTAGCCCTGGCAAAAGAAACACAGGTGAGGAGGTACAGGCAAAGTGGGCAAGCATTAAGGATACAATACTTGAAGCAACATCCCATTGTGTTAGACAGAAAAGGAAGTGTAAAGAAGAAGGAAACCACTTTGGTTCTCAAATACAGTAGCAGAAAAGGTCAGAGCCAAAAGGCTGGCCTTCAGAAAATATAAGGGAACACAGCGGGATGAAGATAGGAGGCATACCAAACTGCCCTAAGGAAGCAGGTAAGGCAGTAAGGCAGGCAAAGTCCCAAACTGAGAAACACTAGCACGAACAGTAAAGAAGGTGACAAGACTTTCTATAGATACATTAGTGAAAGGAGAAAGTCCAGAGGGAGTATTGCTAAGCTTAATGGAGAAAGGGAGCATGTGAGGAGGAGGACCCTGTAAAGGCATCTATCCTAAATAGATACTTTTGCTCAGTATTTACTGAAGAGAAGGTAGGGCAGGACCCACAGCTCAGCATCATGGACACAGGGGAGGGAGGTGAGCACTACTCCTTCACAAAAGAAAGGGTCCTACAAGAGCTTGCTAAGCTCAGGGTGGATAAGGCAATGGGACCTGATGGCATACATCCCAGGGTACTTAAGAGCTAAAGGAGGAACTAGCAGAGCCATTAGCAGAATTGTTTAGTGAGTCTCTGAGCACAGGAGAGGTCCCAGAAGACTGGAGAAGGGCTCATGTGATCCCACTCACAAGAGTGGTAGCAGGGAGGAGGCGGGGAACTACAGACCGTCAGTCTTACCTCAGTAGTGGGCAAGATTATGGAGGCACTCTAAGGAAAGGATAGTGCAACACCTGGAAACCATAGGGGCACAGGATCCAAGACAGCATGGGTTTACAAAAGGAAGGTCCTGTCAAACTAATCTCATAGATTTCTTTGACTGGGTAACCAGAGTGGTGGACCAAGGGGGAGCAGTTGATGTCGCCTACCTTGACTTCAGCAAAGCTTTTGACACTGTTCCACATAGAAGATTGATAAATAAGCTAGGTAGGCTCGGGGTGGGTCAGAAGTTGGTCAACTGGGTGGCAAACTGGTTGACTGGCAGAAAACAGAGAGTGGTGGTAAATGGTGATACAGTCAGAAGAGATGCAAGTCACAAGTGGGGTACCTCAGGGATCAGTCCTGGGGCCAGTCTATTCAACATCTTCATTAGTGACCTGCAGATGGACTAGAGGGTAAGGCTTGTCTGTTTGCAGATGACACCAAGATCTGCAACAGAGTAGATGATCCAGATGGGGTGGGCAGAATGAGAAGAGATCTGGATAAACTAACAGAATGGTCAGAAGAGTGGCAACTGGGATTTAATGCAAAGAAGTGCAAAATCATGCACATAGGGAAAGAAACCCTGAAGCCACTTATAGGCTGGGAGGAGTTGCTAGCAGTCACAGGAAGAAAGAGACTTGGGCATCATCATCACTGATGACCTAAAATCATCAAGCAGACCTCTAAAGCAGTAGGTAAGGCTAGGGGTGTTAGGGTGTATTAGTAGGGTATCACAAGTCGAAGAGGGAGGTAATAATCCCTCTGTACAAGACACTGGTTAGGCCCCATCTGAGTACTGCGTGCAGTATTGGAGCCACACCTTCACAAGGACATTAACCAAATTGAGGCAGTCCAGAGAAGGGCAACCAAAATGGTGCAGGGACTGCATCAGAAGACATATGAGGACAGATTAACGGAGCTCAATATGTATACCCTTGAGCAAAGGAGGAGAGAGGTGATATGATCGAGACATTTAAACACCTTAAGGGCATAAACAAGGTGAAAGAGTCTAACATGTTTAAATATAAGAAAAATAGCAGGACAAGAGGACACAGCATGAGATTAGAGGATGCCGATTAAGGGGAATGTGAGGAAATTCTTTTTCACAGAAAGGGTGGTAGATGCATGGAATGGCTTACCACAAGAAGTGAGTGCTATGAATACAGTGCAGGGCTTCAAACAGGCATGGGATAGGCATAAGGGAGCAATACAAATGACTACGAATAGATAGGTCACTGACAGAGCAAAGGCCGATGGCACATTTATAAGGTAGAAAAAGAAATGGGCAGACTGGATGGGCCTTGCGGTCCTTATCTGCCGTCAACTTCTATGTTTCTATGTTTCTATGTAATCATGAGTTGGAAGCCTCCACGTGAACTTAGTTAAGCTGCCCAGAGCAAAAAATCGGTATCTCGAATAGTTTTCAAGACACAGGTGCTGAAAGGCGATGCGGACGCTGCAATGTTATCTTCTGGGAAATTTCTCATCTTTGGAATGCTGTAACTATGGGAGCATTAAGCTGTTTGGGACCAAACCTCCAAAAGACACATAAGTAGGACCAGGGCTTGCCACCCTGCAAATTTCAGCCCCAAAGCCCCAACCATTTTGGTGCAGTGGGGTGACAAAGAATTCCGGTTTTTTGATGTAGTAGTGTTGCAGATTGTGACACTTTTGCAAAACTCTGCGAAAGAACGGGCAAGACACTTTCGTGATTTGCGAAAATGTTTTCATCCATTTTGTAGCAATGTACGACACTACGGGAGAACGATCACAGAAAAGGCATTTCTGAGTTCCCCTCCCCACCAAAAAACTGTGCTATGTTCCTCAGGCCCTGACTAGGTAAACACAATTGTCAGTGTTTATCTAGGAGCAACCAAATTTGAACTACAGCTGTTTTTGTCTACTGCTAACTGAAAACAAGATAGTGGCAGCTCAAAAAACAAAACCCCAGAGCTCAAAAGGAAATTGTGCTTTCGTGAAAGCTTTTAAAAGTTTTCGTGGTACACGTATATTTTTTCCTATAGGCTATAATGGGAAGCTTTAAAGTATAATAACTTTTAAACAGATTATTATTTTTTCACCAAATCTTCAAAAGGCACTTCCTTGATCCAGTCCCCATATACCCTGAAAATTTCAGAGCAGACGGACAAACTGTCTGGGCTGTAGAGACGAGCAAAGAATTTCCAAACGTGGAGGATTTTTCACACTTTTCCATGCTCCGCAGCTCTGCAACCAAAAATCTTAATGGAACAAATATTTCCAGATCCAAACATCTATGATACCACACCATGCATACATAATTTCAAGCAAATCAGACAAATTGTTGCAAAGTTATTAAAGTGCAAAGGTTTGGATTTAACATAGAAGTGGCTGCGCAACTCTAACTATACTGGCCCTACCAGGCCAGTATAATATATATAAAATAAATAATGGGTAAGGGTGGTAGGCAAGGATGTGTACCCATCAAGGGTGCTAATTAGGACTATAAGGCCATGAGCCCGAATGGCAAGTGGCTTTATTGCCCTAATTAGCCCCTGCGATGGGTATATTTCCAAGTGTTCCACTCTTATTTTTTGAATGTAATATATTAGTATGGTTATTGTTATGGAGATCGCATTTGTGATCACATTATGGCACCCAAAGGTCTCTTGCAGCAAGGAGGGAATGGTGTGTAGTGAATGCAGGTAGGAGTTTGGGGAATTTTTGGGATTGAGAGGGTTTGGTTTAAGTGTTTTTTACCAGGTTGTTTTGTAACTTGTTAACTGGTTTGGCTAGCTTTCTAATGCTGTGTTAATTGTGTGTTATTAGTGATAGCCCATAGAATTTAATGTAGTGCAGCTGTGTACTTTTTATTAGTGCAGGTACACACTCGTAACTGTTTGATTGGTGTAGGTATACAGCTTTGATTGACACATTAGTCACAGGTACAGTATACAGGAAAATAAATGATGGCCTCTTCTATGGGGAAATGTTCCCATCCATGTAATATATATACACACACACACATATATACATACTAGGGTTTCAATCCTGTAGCCACCACTTGCATACTGTGTGACTATAAGCAAGTCACTTAACTTCTCTGTGCTCCCAGAATGCACCTGGAAACAAACATCGGCTTAGTGTGTATTTCCTGTCCAAAACCTGTAAATTATACACACACACTTTAATTTCAGCTGCCAACTTCAGCCCTGCACTGGGACATTGTGATGTCATCAGCATTGTGAGAAAGCTGCTCCCTGACTGAGTCAGTTTTCAAATGTGATGTGCCCAACTTTCCAGATATTGCTTGTGACCTGGAAGTTCGGCATGACATAATAAAATGTATTTTCACAGATTTATCACCACTGGTATTGTATGATGTCAGAACATTGTGATATACTTTCCAGAAAACATTGAAGTACAGCGCATCTCATGTAGAACTACAAAAAGGAAATTCAGCATTCTTATTGGGGTATACCACAGTATGACAGAAATGAACTGCAGATACCCTTGGGTGTGATGCTCTGCAAGCTAACAGAGTGCACTTTGAAGAGCTTATATACCATCAGCTGTTCCCAAAAATTTGAGTGCTAAACCATCAGCTGTTCCTGAAAACTCGCGCATTAAATCAAAACGGTGCGATAACATGAGAACAGCTGATACAGCGAAATAAACGGGGCGCGAATACAAGGTACTATACAGTAATTCTGAGGGAAGGTCTAGCTGACCTCATCCAAAAGAGGTGGGGGAAGACAGAGAAAAGACATGTAACATTGTACATGAGGTGATATCATCTTGGGCTTTGAAGAAACAAAGTTCTCTCTCTAACTAAAAGAGCACTTAGAAAAGTAATAGTTAGAAAGCAATTACGTCTTTTGTGGTAGGAGTGTTTGTTCTGAAACTTCCTTTTTTTGTTTTATACATAGATACATAGACAGTGTCGATAGATAAGGGCCTATGGCCCACCCAGTCTGCCCATTTGAGCTTGTAAGTTCAGTTTGTTTTCCTAGAAGTCTGTTGCCCCTTACCCCTGACCTCTAGAATTCCTTTATGTCTATCCCATGCATTCTTAAATCCGTGATTGTTTCAGCCCCCCACCACTTCCTGGCAGGTGTTCCACTTGTCCACCACCCGTTCTGTGAAGAAATTCTTTCTCATGTTTCCTCTGAATCGTCCCCTCCTCCAACTTCATCCCATGCCCTCTAGTCCTGGAACATCTTTTTCGCTTAAAATAGTGTTTTCCTGCACCCTGTTCCTCCCTGTAAGATACTTGTATGTCTCTATCATATCCCTCTCTCCTCCTCTCCTCCAGGGGTACATGTTCAGTTCCTTCAACCTGTCTTTATAGGACTTGTGATGCAATCCATGCACCATCTTTGTTGCCCTCCTCTGAACCTTCTCTACCCTGTCTATGTCCTCACGTGAGGTATGGTCTCCAGAACTGTACACTGTACTCCAGGTGGGGCCTCACTAGTGTCTTGTATAGCAGAATTATGACCTCCCTTTCCTGCTGGTGATGTCCCTGCCTATACATCCCAGCATCCTATTTGCTCTACCGCTGCCTTGTCACACTGTTTCCTCTCCTTGAGGTCATCAGAGATGACAACCCCAAGATCCTTTCCTGTTTGGTGCATACTATATCCTCACCCCCAACTGATATATTGTGCCAGGGTTTTGTGCCCCATATGCATTATCTTGCACTTCTTTGCTATTGAATTTCAACTGCCAAACCCGTGACTATTCTTCAAGTTTCTGCAGGTCGCTTCTCATTCTGTCTACACCCTCTGGTGTGTCTACTCTGTTACAGAGCTTTGTGTCATCAGCTAACAGTGAAATTCTGCCTTCTAGATCCTGCATAATGTCACTGATGAAAATGTTGAATAGGACCCGGTCCAGCACTGATCCCTGTGGTACCCCACTGGTCACTCTTCCCTCTGTGGAGTGACAGCCATTTACCATCACCCTCTGTGTCCTGCCACCCAGCCAGTTACCTACCCACCACACTACTGTCCTGCCCACAGCCATATTCCCCAGTTTGTGTAATAGTCTTCTATGTGGCACAGTGTCAAAGGCCTTGCTGAAGTCCAGATAGGCCATGTCCACTGCCCTCCCCTGATCCACCTCCCTAGTCACCCAGTCAAAAAATTCAATGAGGTTGGTCTGACATGACTCCCTGGTGAAACCATGCTGCCTTGGGTTCTGTAGTCCATTGACAACCAGATGTTCCACTAATCTCTCCTTCAGTAGTGCTTCCATGATCTTCCCCACTACCGATGTGAGGCTGACTGGTCTGTAGTTCCCTGCTTCCTCTTTGTTCCCACTTTTGTATAAGGGGACTACATCTGCTGTCCTCCAGTCTTTGGGTACCTCCCCTGTTTCCAGTGATCGGCTAAACAGGATAGCCAGAGGTTCAGCCACCACCTCTCTTAGTTCTTTAAGGACCCTGGGGTGCACTCCATCTGGCCCCATTGCTTTATCAACTCTTATTACTTCCAGTTCCTTCAGGACCCTTTTCGTAAAGGACTGGTGTCCATTTCTGCACCATTCTCACCCTTGTACTCCTTCAGACCCATTACCCCTCTTCCTCAGTAAAGACTGAGCAGAAATACCTGTTCAATATGTCAACTTTACTGTTGTCATCCTCCACACGGCTCCCATCCTCCCCTTCAGTCTCACTATCCCTCCTTTTGTCTTTGTTTTTCACTTATGTACCTGTAAAGGTTTTGTCCTCTACCCACTGATTTTGCAATGTGTTCTTCTGTCTGAGCTTTGGCTTCCCTTACTGACCTCCCTGCCTCCCTTTGCTTCTCTGGTACTTCTCCCTATCCCTTCTGCCTGTGTCTTTTGTATTGCCTGAATGCAATCTTTTTGGCTTTCACTTTCTTTGCTACCTCTTTGGAAAACCATAATGGTCTCCTCTTCCTTTTCCTCTTGCTAACCTGCTTAATGCATAATTCTGTTGTTCTTGTAATCCCCATTTTAAATACTGCCCACTGTTCCTCAACCCCTGATTCCTGTCCCATTCCTCTTAATGCCTCTTTTAAGTATCTCCCCATTTTCCCAAAGTCTGCCCCCCTGAAATCCAGGATATGTGTTTTTGTGTAGTTTGGTTCTGCTTTTTCTGTGATTTCAAACCACAATGACTGGTGGTCACTGTTACCCAGGTGCTCCCCCACTGTTACCCCCATCACACTGTCCCTGTTTGTGAGCACAAGGTCCAGTATTGCCTTCTGCTGAGTTGGTTCCATGACCAGTTGCTTGAGGAAGGCACCCTGAAGGGAGTTCAGGATAAATCTGCTCCTAGTTGATGCTCCTGCTGGGATGCTCCAGTCCACGTCTGGAATATTGAAGTCTCCAACCAGTACTACCTCACCCTTGTCTGCCATCCTTTGGATGGCTAGCATCAGCTCCCTATCTGTTTCTTTTCTCCTGGGCTGGTGGTCATAGACCACACCCAGCGGATGGCTGTCCCCATTTTCCTTTCCAGCTTAACCCACAGTATCTCTCCCCCATTTTGTTCCTCCTGGATCTCTGTGGCCCTTATGTCATTTTTTTACAGTGCCACTCCTCCTCCCTTCCTGCCTCTCTGTCTCTTCTGAATATGTTGTAGCCAGGTATGGCCATCTCCCAGTCATGGTTATCATTACACCAGGTTTCAGTGATGGCCACAATGTCCAGATCTGACTGTACCATGACAGCCTCCAGATCTTCCATCTTGTTGCTAAGGCTCTGGCATTTGCACACATGGCTTTCCATGATTTGACCTCCCTAGACTGCTTCACTGTTCTACTCCAGCCCCTTCCTTGGTTGGCATTTATCCCTGGTTCTCCTTGCTGTCTGCCCTTCTGCTGAATTTTGCCCTTTCTGCTTATCCACCTCTTGGGCACTAATCTCCATCTTTTGCACTGCTTTGCAGAGATAGCCCTCCTCTGGTCCACTGGTTCACTGCTAGCTGTGGGGTGAGCAAGTAGGTACCCTCCTTGCTGGCCTGCCACCCCCCTTTGCTAGTTTAAATGCTTGTCAATGTAGCATTTAAACTTATCATTGAGTGCTTGGATTCCCCTCCAGGATGGATGCAGGCCGTCAGGCTTGAACAAACCTCCATCCCTCCAGGTGGGTCCCCAGTCACCAATGAATCCAAACCCTTCCTCACAGCACCAGTTCTTCAACCATGAGTTAAAGTTCCTGTTGCATGCACTCCTATGCTCTCCCTTGCCTCTCATGGGTAGTACTTCTGAGAAAGTGACAGAAGTAGCTACTTGCTTGAGACCCTCCCAGTTTCCTAAACTCTTCCTGAACTTCCTTTGCTCCCCATTTGCCAGGTCATTAGTACCTAGGGTGGATAATGACATCCAGCTCACCTCCCATCTTGCCTTCCCAGTGATCCCCAGGATCTTCCTTCCATCCCTCCATGCCGTAGCACCTGGTAGGCACCTCACCTCCCTGTCCTCCCCCTCCTGTGTTCCTAGCTGGATCCCTCTTACGATGGAGTCCCCCACCAAGATTTGCTTCCTCCTCCTCTGGGGTCCACTGCTTTCCCCGCTGAGGTCACCTCCTTGGCTAACCTCCACATCCTTTCCTTCCACTTCTCTGGGTACCTCTATTTGGTTGTCCTCATTTGCTAGTGTGGCATATGAGTTCTTGAGTGGAATAGGATCTGGGATGTGCCTCTGCCTGACTGCTCTAACCTCCCTGAGCCACTGTCATCCAAGTGCTCCTCGTCTCGGCATCCTTTGAGGCAGCTGCATTGGACTGGGTGGTCCTGGATAGGGGTGATGGTACTCCTGACCCAGTTTATTTCGGCCTGAGTCTGGCTACCTCATCCCACAGTCCAGAGAGATGCATGCAGATAGGGCAGCACCTCAGTGTCCAGAAGGTCTGCCTGAATATGGCTGACCCACAGCCACTGCATTGCACCACTCCCCACATTATACTGCAATTCCACTACTTGTCTGCTACTGAAGCTCTCCTAGTTCTCTTTTTATTAATTTACTGTACTAAAAATCCTGTCACTAATCCTCAGATATTTTTTTTTTTAAAGGAAAAAGAAACCAATAAATAAATAAATGAGTCAAAACACTTTATAAGATTGTAAGCTGTATGATATATTGTTCTGTATTTTATTTTACTTATTTTGTGATTTTTAGTAAATAACCATTTTCTTAAAATACTGCCTGTATCTTCCCAGTTTTCTTTTTGCATGTGAAGTGCCTGTATTTTTAAGTCTGACATGGTTTAAAGGCTTGATGGTGTTATTGAGCTTGAAAAAGGTAAGAATATACCTAAGGTCTCTTATAGAGTTTTAAGGGTTCATGTTGGAGACCTGGCTTGGTGCCCCTGGCGAAAGATTGTACTGCAGTCCCGAAGAGAGTACATATCTGAGCCTGTAATTGGGTATGCTAGCATAAGGTTCACAGTTTGAATCCCTCTGGGACTTGAGGCTAACAGGTGATTCAGACCAAAAGCAGACAGGAGGGTTACCCTGTCTGTTACCTCTTCCCACTATTGCACTCTGAGGTTGGCACTGTGGAAGCAGAGGGCCTGACCTGTGGAGTGTGTTTGTGACATACTGCAGTTCAGTTTTTCTTACATTACAGTTGTACAGCTTCTCCAAGGGCTGATGTCCAGTCTTCTCTCTCAAACTCTCGCATACTGGATTATTAGTCCCTAAACTTGCTCAGGGGTCAGCTTTACCTCTACCATTGCTATGACACCACAGTCAAACTGGCCTCTACCACTGACTGAGGGCAGGCTGACTGTTGCAAAAAACAGAGTGCATGACTGGAAAAAAATCACCTCCGCTCCACTAATTCAATCTTGTGCTTATCTCCCTTGTTATAGACATTTTACCTGTCTGTTAAACCTTCTTATTTAACTGGACTGGCTAGCTTGCTTTCATATTTGGGAGGCAGTAGAGCACAGTGGTTTAGGGCTCTGAATTGCAAATCTGAGACATGGGTTTGAATCCCACAGCCCCCACTTGCATACTGTGTGACCCTGAGCAAGTCACTTAACTTCTCTATGCTCCCAGGTCGCACTTGTAAAGAAGCTTTCAGCTTAGTGTGCCACTCCTGGTTAAACAATTGCAAAAAAAAATATATATATATATATATTTTAAGACAGAACATAATCAACAGCTGGCCAGTCAGCACAGTGGAAGGGCTACCACTTGTGACACTAGCAAGCCAAGTTTGGGGAATGGGCCCATGGTATCAGGGGTCAGCAGGGGAGAGAAGAATCAAGCATCCTAGTGGATGATATCCTCTTCTGGGGAGGGATGCTGCCTTCACTGTAATACTGCTACAGGTGACCACACATGGCAGTACAGCAAGGCGCAGTTAGGGATGGAGAGAATGCCAGTCGTGGACCCACATTGTGCAGCACTGCATGCACATGCATGCTGGTCCTCCCACATTCTGGCAGCCCCTAGAGGAGCGAGGGAGAAAACCAGGAAAAGCGGTTCTATTTCTGGTCTGATGGGACCCTGGTATATCTGAGACCAGCCCTGCATCCTCGCTACATATTCTGTTGTCTGGCGTGTTGAGGGTATAACATCTTCACCCTGTACCAGGCGGTAAGACAAGACTCTGTGGAGGGCGGTGAAAGAGATAGATGAGGCTGGGTGATGATGCCAGAGGGTTCAAGGGCCAGGGCACTGACGACAGGAAGAGGACATAATATTTAAACAAGCAAAAAAAAGAAGTTACACAGTGGGCCCTTTCCATCCATGTGTCCCTGATGTTAAGTGCAAATACACATGCAAAGCCACATCTCAGTCAATCATGCATAGTGGGAAGCAGTCAAACAACTCCTGAACAAACAGAAGAACAAACCAATTTATTATTCCAATGGAGTTTTGGTCAGGCCAGGGTCATCAGCTTCCAAAATGAGAAGTTGTGCTAGCATCAGACAAAACAGCCCCAATACTCAGCTCCAACCTTATTCTATCATGTTTTATCTTTGAAACATGACCTAACTGAAGATGCTTATTCTTCCAGATTCTTCACCAGGATACTGCAAATTCTAGGCCAAGGTTTTTTTTCCCCAAAGTGGATATGAGGTATTTGTATCATAATCTTGGTTATTTATTTATTTATTTAATTTTGGTAACCTTGTCCTGATTATCCAGACCCTAAGGGCAAGGCATCCGTTATCTAGGTCTGTCTTCCTAGATAGGGACATGTAAGCCCTGGATAGTGATCTGGATGAGAGAATGCATGCTTTGTGCATCTCTAGACCTAATACAGCTCACCATCCATCCATCTCAACTGATTTCATGGGTCAAGCTCAGAGGAACAAAGTAAGTAAGTAAGTGTAACCCTCTTGTTCCCAGGGGTTACTAGAATCCCAGTTAGAACCAGTGGCAGGCAGGGAAAGGCAGCTAGTGAAATGCCAGTTAAATGGTTTTCACACTGTCATGCTCTGGTTTCAGTCTCAGCTGAGCTGGAGGATGATGTAATCTTAGAACTCTCGCAGGGGCATAAGCCACACACTCTTTGCCAGCTCTAAGGAGATATTTTTTTAGAATGTTCAGTTGGAAAGTGGAGTCAGTACTGAGTAGGAGTTCCAGAAGGAGGCTGCAGCTTGCTGTGCAGCTCCTCAGACAGCTCTGACAGAGAGCTACCTCTTTGTTTTGGGTAGTTTGTTCTCACCCTAGAAGAAAAACATAGAAGACAGTGGCTGAAGTGGTGGAGACCTTGCCAAGTGGGTTTTCCTTTGCCCCATCCCAGGAGGGATGGGGCGATCTTCAGGGTTCAGGGGTAATCCCCTCAATCCAGTCTGTCTGGTGAAGCTACTTTTGTACAACTTCCGAACTGTGAGTACTTCTTTTGTGTGAGCCCAGGAGGGGCACCTGCAGTACCTATGGTGAATTTCTCTGACAAAGGGACCCTGTCACATAGATTGTTTCTGTTTTAAAAGTGTCTACCTATGTTTGGAGTCTTGTGAGAGAATGTCCAAGTACACAACTGTTAACCTTCTGACACCTTAGAGGTGTGTCATGTAGTATGTTAAGTGTGAAAAACATTTCAAGATAGTATCTACAAGTTTCTGTGAGGGTGTTATTAACCAGATGAATGGCAGAGTATAAACTTGGAAGCAAAAGATGGGAGACCCCCCATCTGGAGTAACCAGTTTACCTCTCTGGGTTCAGTTTGGGTACTAGTTTAATTTGCAGTCAGTGCATTTGGCCAGTGCCTGATGGAAATAGTTGCCCAGACGTGGGTTTTGGATTCTCTGTTTTCAGTTCACCTCAGTATAGCGGGTGCTGGAGGATTTATGGATGTGCTCTTTTGTGGTCATGTGTACCACCTTCATTCGTCATGAAATATGGGAAAGTGTCCTAGTACTGGCCGTGTGTGCCTAGTCGATGGGAAATGTACCAGTAACTGGCCGTGTGTGCCAATCTCCATTTTCAGAACCTGAGAGTTCACTGTTTGTGTTCATTATGCCTATGCTAAATGAGATTTCAGGAATTTCTGTACCTCAGTAATCTGCAATACCAGTATGTGTAGCCCTGTGGGAGTCCATGTTCGCTTTGCATTATTCCTACTCTGTGTATGTGAATAAAAGCCACACTCTAGAATCCTAGTTTGGACAGTGATGTTACTGCTTCCATTGTGTCTGGATTTATTTGGGTGCCCCTGACCAGAAGTGCAAACCTAGCACAATTATGAGCAAACATTTTCTCCGAGGGATCTGGGTTGCTGGGCCATGGTAATTGGTCCCACCAGGTGTGTGCCAGGTAGTTGCCACACTTGGTTGCCTATCTGTGATAGCAGGCTTAGAAAAGAAATGTGTGTACTTGTTATGTAAACCCCCATCTCTCTCTCCGCCCCCCAGACGCTATGTGGTGAGAGGAGCAGCCCTGCTAGTTAAACAAGGGGTGCCGGTGGGGGGGGGTATGGATGGAAGGCAGGAAGGAAGGAAGGGAGGAAGGGAGGAATATGAACATGACAGTAGGCTATTGGTATGCTGGGAATACAAATAAATTGCATTTTCCTCTTTATTATGTTTCTTAAAAAGGAAATATCAAGTAATATTCATTGTGTTTGGATTTCTGAGGTTATAACCAGTCATTTTAAATGAGCTATATATAGCTCCATGCACTTTTCCCAGTAAAACAATTTAAAAATAAATAAATAATTTAAAGAACAAGACCTAAACAGACAGCAATTCAAGCAATTCACTGAAATTTACAGATTGCCAGGAGACCTTTGAACATCAAACACTGGTCAGCTAGTTCCAACTCTAGGAAAATGACTCCTTTAGCTTCCTAAGCTGAGTCTGTAAATTTGTACACACACCAGCAGGCCCAGCTCTACAAAGCAGCTAGAAGGACTGTCACTTGAACAACTGATACTGACGACGGATATCAACATGTCTGTGTCACAAGAATGGCTGATGACCATCATGGCATTCATATCATGGTGTGTTTCAAGACCAAGTGGGATGTTTGGGGCCTGGGTCTTGTTGTCCAGCGATGAAGAAATGTACTACACTTCCTCTGATGTGTTCACATATGATCCATTCCTCACAAGTCTGAATGTTGGCACCCTCCTCTTACCGGGGCTAATACAGTGTTTCCTTGGTTATGTGGCTGGAAAATGTGTGGTTGCTGGAAATGCTGTTGGATTTCCGCGTGAGGGCAGGCCTCTTCTTCTTCTTCCGCCTCCACCATGACAGGCATAGGCAGCCAAGTGTTGAGATGAAACTCTGTCGAAAGTTGGCGGACACCAGGTTGTACAGGATGGGGTTGATCGTGGAGCTGACATAGAAGAGGACATTTGTCAGCATGTAGAAGTAGTGATAAAAGTTGTAGAGGAAGCTGAAGAAGAAAGAAACAAAGAATGATGAACTAAAGATTAGCTTAGGTGG
The DNA here is from genome assembly GCA_016271365.2 of Neoceratodus forsteri. Taxonomy (NCBI): domain Eukaryota; kingdom Metazoa; phylum Chordata; order Ceratodontiformes; family Ceratodontidae; genus Neoceratodus; species Neoceratodus forsteri. The sequence goes on from JADMNL010000028.1 coordinate 152,151,617, forward strand.
GGCTTATAAAATATATTAAAAGCTCTGTGGGCCCTGTTCTAAAAGTAAGGGATAACACATAGCAGGGTGTGCGGTTATAAGGGAATAATGATCGCCTCGGGTGGTTATTAGGCATGAGATGCAGCCAAGTGCCACAATCAGCCAAGAATGCACTATTCCCTTAGGAACACATACCCTGGAGTGTGTTATCCCACATGTAAAATGGAATTCTATTTGTTAAAAAATATGTAGTTCAGCTGGGGTGTGAGGTTATCAGAAAATAATCTACAGTAATGTGACATGTTTCAACCAGTAAGGTTACAGGATTTTCATGACCTATTTTATAAATGTTTTTAATCTCAAGTAGTCCCATTAGGCTACAATCGCTCTGTTAATGGATGATCCATTTTCATTTCATTTTTATTTATTATCCTTGTGAGCCTGATGAGCAAACTGCCCGTTTTCACAGGCGACAAGCATTTCAATGAAGTCATGCAATTGTAACAAAATGTAGGAGTGCTATGTTGAACTATCTGAACAGATGCAAGAGAGACATGTCACTCACATTCTGAAAATAGTTGGCCATCTTTCATATTTACAGAGATAATGCTGTTTGAAATTGGCACCTCGTGCTATTTTAGACTGAAACTTCAGGATGCCTTGACATCTCCATTCTGGAGAGGAGATAAACTCTGGAGTTAAGTAACAAATATTCCCAGGAAACAACCACTGCTCAGTGTGGTTCCTCCTCAACACAGGGAGGGAGTCAGCTAAGACCAGGACAAGAGTGTCAGACTTCAGGAAGGCAGATTTTGCAAGAATGGGCAGCGTCCTAGAGGGGTATTTAGCTGGGATTAGCCCAGGGATGGATGCTGAACAGAAATGGGCAATCATTAGGAAGGGACTGAATGAGACCACAAAGATGTGTACCAAGTCTCAGAGTAAGCAGTCCAGGTCAAAAAAACCTAGCTGGCTCAGCAAGGAAGTAGAGGAGAAAGTGAGGGAAAAAAGATTGGCCCTCATTAAGTTAAAAAAATCTGGGCATGAGGACAGGGAGGTGTTCGCAAAGGCATCTAGGGAGGTGAGCAGGGCAGTCAGGGCAGCCAAGGCAGCAAAGGAGCTGAAATTGGCTCAGGGGATCAGAGAGGGGAAAAAGGGTTTATTTAAATATATAAGGGAGAAGAGGAGTTGCAGGGATGACATTGTTAGAATCAAAAGTTAGGGGAGGGCAGAAAAGGTGGAAGACCAGGCAAAGGCACTCAATGAGTACTTCTGCTCAGTGTTCACAAAAGAAAGAGATGGTCCAATAGCACAAGGGAAAGGGGGCAAGGTTGGGGGGGGGCAGAGATAACAGATGGGGTCATCCAAGAGGATGGAGTTCTGAAGGGCCTTAAAGCCTTGCAGGAAGACAAGGCCCCAGGACCGCACAGTGTGCACCCAAGGGTCCTGAAGGAACTGGCAGAGGTGTTGGCAGGCCCTCTAATAGACCTGTTCAACACCTCCTTGGAGATGGGGATTGTACCCAGAGACTGGAGGATGGCTCACATGGTGCCCCTCCACAAGAGTGGACCCAAGAACGAACCAGGCAATTACAGACCGGTGAGCCTGACATCTATAGTGGGGAAGCCGATGGAGACCATTCTGAAGGAGAGATTGATAACCTTTCTCAATAGTAATGGTCTACAGGATGAGAGACAGCATGGGTTTGTCTTGGGAAGATCTTGCCAGACTAACCTAATCGACTTCTTTAACTGGGTCACTAGGGCGGTTGGCGAAGGCCACGCTGTGGACATCCTGTATCTGGACTTCAGCAAGGCTTTTGACTCAGGCTGCACAGGAGGTTACAGAGCAAGCTGAGGGACATGGGGGTGGGGGAGAAACTGGTGGGGTGGGTTGAGAGCTGGTTGCAGGGCAGACAACAGAGGGTAGTTGTAAGGGGGGGAGGCATCCAAGCCAAGGCCAGTAACTAGTGGGGTGCAGCAGGGTTCAGTGCTAGGCCCTGTTTTGTTCAATGTCATCACTGGAGACATTGCAGAGGGGGTCAAAAGTAAGATCAGCCTACTCGCCGATGTCGATAAGATTTGTGCAAAGGTGGACAGTGAGGAAGGGAGGCAGGAACGTAGGGAGGATCTAGCTAAACTCGAACGCTGGTCAAAGGAGTAGCAGTTTGGGTTTAATGCTAAGAAGTGCAAGGTCATGCACCTCACAGCCAGAAATCCTGGGACCAGCTACTGGCTGGGGGGAGTGCAGGTAGCAGCTTCAGAGGAGGAAAAGGACCTGGGGGTACTAGTCACAGGGGACATGAAGGTATCATCACAGTGTAGGAGAGCAGCAGCAAGGAAAAACTCGATGCTGGGGTGCATTGCCAGAAGGATCACCTCTGGAAAGGTGGAGGTCATCCTGCCCTTGTATAGATCACTGGTGAGGCCGCACTTGGAGTACTGTGTACAGTACTGGTGCCCATACCTCAAGAAGGATGTGAGATTACTGGAGGGGTGCAAAGTAGGGCTACAAAAATTATCATGGGACTAGGGGAGTTGTCTTATGAGGAAAGATTGAGGGAGCTCAACATGTACTTGCTGGAGGAGAGAAGGGAAAGGGGGGACATGATAGAGACCTTTAAGTACATGAAAGGCATAAGCAAAGTCAGAGAGGGAGGATTGTTCCGCTTAAAGGGGGGGTAGGGTCACTAGGGGGCACAGACTGAAATTGGAAGGAGGAAGGTTCAGGAAGGAAATGAGGAGGCACTACTTCACAGAGAGAGTGGTTGCGGGATGGAACACACTGCCAGAGGAGTTAGTCAAACTGAGGACAGTGGATAGCTTTAAGCAGGGGTGGGATAGAGTCAAGAGCAGGGTTAGCATAGACAAGAACAGAATGGGGGGGAAGGACCAGGAGAGGGGATGGAGGGAAGGAACTTGGGGGGCGGCAGCTGCAGTGGTATTAAACTTAGAGCTGCATAATCGGGCAGATTTGATTGACCTGTGAGCATTTTTCTGCCGTCAGTTTTGTATGTTTGCATGTAATCTGAATGTGCAGGTTTATAAATACACAAAAAAAGCTGACAGAACATGAATAGTAATAAGGCTGAGTAAATGTTGCACTGGGGATTTGGTAAAGACTGAGTAAATGTTGCACTGGGCATTTGGTATAGGCTCAGTAAATGTTGCACTGGGCATTTGGTAGAGGCTGAATAAATGTTGCACTGGGCATTTGGTAATGTAACCCCCTGTGGGTTACTATGCCTTAAGACTCCCTAGCTTGTTTGGAAATCAAGGTGTTCACTGCTGCAGACAGAGCTGACACTGCATTGGCAGTGATTGGATCAGGAATCACCTGAACTGGCTGCTGGCTATACTGGATGTGAGTGTACGCCCTCGCAGGATTGGCTCAGGGTATGAGCTGGTGTTTGGATTGCATGTTTTATGTGAATCAGGACTTTAGTGCAAGCTGCCATTTGGACTACAAATTTGCAGCCATTTTGGTGCCCTTTGACCGTCTCGGGCATGGAGATGGGGTCAGAGGGCAAGGTGGCAACCTATCAGAAGAGTTTGCCAGCTCAGGGAGCTACTTGCTTATGGACTACAGGTGGACGAAATTAATTAAGGTACACTCTTAACAGCCAAGTTCCTGACGTGTAACAGACATCAAAGGCATCTCACATCATTGTAACCAAAGTAACCCTAAGGCCCAACCCATAATCACACTTTTACAGAAGCTTCTTGGAAAATGTGGTGTTCCACAGAAAAATGAGAAAAAACTTGAAGTACTGCAGACTTCTGAGGAACGTGACAGCAATATTGTTTATTGGAACATGTGACAGTGGAAGGGCTGGGCAGAACATGAAATTCTGCCAACCAAATTAGAGTGGAATGACAATCCTGCTACTGAAATGCTGTTAGAATTTTTTTTAACTTTTGTGGCATTCCAAAAAGCATTTCTACGTAAACGGCGAAATAATATTCTGCAGATTATGAATCCATCGTTTATGTAAACTACAGATTATGAAACCACTGTTATTTTTTCAGTTTCTTTTTCTTCTCCTCCGATCAGTCCACAACTGCCAAACTCTCTGGCCCCATCACCCCGACATCCACCAGGACTTGTTGCCAAACACCTCCCCCCCCAGGGCTTGCCCCCCACCATTGGATCGGGGGTTTCCCCAATCCCCCCATGGTTTGGATCCAGTTCTTGTCAACATGGCCAGCTGGTTGGGTGCGGCATCTGTGAGTGTTCACCATCATCATCCAGTCACCAGAATTGTCCTCCTTTCTAGACACCATGGTGGAGTGGCATGCAGTGACATCATGATGCATGCCATGTGGACCCACACAATGTGCATCAGCATCTGTCATGCCCCCCCCTCACATGCAAGCCTAGGCTGCCTTTTCCCCAGCCTCTGCTATGGGCTAAGCAAGCAATGGACTCTGCCCCACCAAGGAGGAGAGCAGTATTACAGATGCTCAAGCCTCCTCCCCTAGTCCGCCATCTGATGCCACATGTCCATTTTCAAAACCAGGTTGTCGGCGTCGCAAGTGGCAGCAGAGCCACTACACAGGCAGTCCAGCTAATCCATGATTTAAAAAAAATCCACTTTTAGAACTTCAGAATTCTGCTACTGACAGGATTCCAAAGAATTTCTAAAATGCTGCAAGCTTAGGACACCAGTAGAATGCAGAAATTCTGCACAGCTCTACTTGGTGGAATTTCATGGAGCACAATGGACAAATTTGATGGCACCTGTGGAGATATGCAGAGACTTCCTTCAATACCCTTGATTCTGCTGTTTATCTGTTCCTTTCGAGTCAGATAATGCATAAAAAAAAAACAACCTCAAACACATAGCGGCAGTTTCACAGATCACTTATGTGCTCTGCTACAGTAATTCTTATCTGAGCCATTTCTTTAGCGACATTTATCCGCAGTGAATGCTTTATGTGATATATTAGGGTTTACGACATACTGAGAAAATGTATTCAAGTGTCAAACTGAGTGAGATAAGTACAGGTTCTGGCTGTCAATTTGTACTGTGATTATTCTAAGATTATTCAGCATTTCCTGTCAAAATAACAATTAAAACCAAACATCTGAATGAAGGAGAATTGGAGTCAATGTTTAAAGGAAATATGTCAATGCTCCTAGAATGGAAAATATATTTTTAACCAAAAAGCCAATCTGAATCCCAATTAATGGGAAGGAAAACAATTTGTTTTTATAAATCTCACCCTGGTAAAAAGGCCTTGTGCCAGTGGGCCTTACGTAGTTACCAAAGAATAAAAATAAAAGTTAAATCCTAAAGCCTTCTACACCTCATGAGATGGAGGGTAGAGAATGCTGTGGACATTTCAGACACCAATGTTAAGGTAACACTTTCAGTGTCCTTAACTATGCTGTAGCTTCAGTGTAAGTACACTGTAACTGCATTGCAATTCCAATGTAGTTACATGCCAGTGTAATTACCCTTGTTGTACGTAATTAATGGTTACTACCCTGCAGTTGCATTGAAACTGACACTTTTTAAAATAAAGTGTGACCAAAGTCAATATTAAGCCTTTGGCATGGGGGGGTCATTGGATGTTAATGCTGCCCCAACAGTGTCTGGACACACTGCTCAAGTTTCTCTCTTCTGGATCCCCACAGGAACACCTACAGTATTCACAGGGGGATTAGCAGTCACCAGAAAGAAAAAGGCTTTCTCATGGTTGGAAGCATCTATGAGCAACCCTTAGGACCATCCTGAAAAAAAGCTACACAGCTCAGCAGGGGAGGTGCTAGACCTAAAAAGCAGGAGTAAAAGTTTATTAGTAGTCAAGAATTATAGCCTTGTTTATTGAAAAAACAGAATTTTAGGGCGCTTTAGCTCCTCACTTAAAGCTACATCTGCAGCTTAGTGTCACTATCCTGAGGTGAGCAGATCTCAGATTGATGTGCAATGGGGAACAGACTTGGCTGACCCTACGATCTGTTTCAGTTGCACTTCACTTCCTGTTTGAACCTCGCAGTGAGCAGAGGCTGCCTAGGGCTCAGGCAATCATTATCAGATGTGTTAACTCTCATGTAAGTAAAAAGCATATATATATATATATATATATATTCATTCATGGCAAAAAACTGCATTTAATGCATCAGTTAGGGTTAAAGCAATGAAAGTGAGGAAATGAGATGTTAAGGTTGAGCCCCTAATCCCCCCAACATCCCACCCCCCTTCTCCACAGACTGACAGGTGCCGGGGTGTGCCGTGGGGTTGTGTGGCCCAACTGCCACCCCATTCCATGTGTAAACAGGTTGACATGCTACAGTAAAGGAGAATGGGGTTAAGAGGCCTCACAGCCTCATGGCACACCCCGGTGCCTCTCAGTCTGTGGGGAGGGGGATGGGGGGTTTGGGAGTTGGGGCTCAACCCTAACATCTCATTTACTCACTGATTGTAACTTAACAATACTGATGCAACACAATTTTGCCATGTTCTCTTCTTACTTTTTGAAAAAGTGTAATATAACTAGTAAATAACATGTGTTGGTGGGGACCCCGCACTCCGACCAAGACGCCCATTTGTGCATAACGATATGCATGTGTGACAGCGTGGGCCCTCCGGGCCCTGCGCTCCCACATACACATAGGTATGGAGCCGTACAGCAACACTATAGGGCAAGGAACCCTTGTAACACTACTTTGCCAATATGACAGGAACTGTGGCATCTATAAAAAAAATTCAAGTGTGACTGCAATCGTGACAGCGAGGTGTTCACATGACATACATCAACCAAATCCGTATCTCACATCGTGTATGAGATATGGCCATTGAAAACCACTGAAAATGCACCCTTGGAACCCTTCTGGCACTTATTTGCCAATATCTCATGAACCGTGCATGCAACATAAAAAATTCCACTGCAGGCGTAGTCTACATTCTCCAATCTTGTTCCAGCAGATTGGATCACCTTCCCAAGCCTCGAGTAGCAAAAAATCTGTATCTCGCCTCGCTTCCAAGATATGGGGACTGCAAAGCGCAATGGGCTCCAGAACATTATCCCATGGGGAAAATCTCAATTTCGTGATGGCATATCTATGCAACTGCTTAATTCCCAAACACCTAAACAGCATAATTCACACCTGTAGGAGATCCCCTCAATACCCTGCAAATTGCAAGTAAAAAGACCAAACCACTCATTAGCAATGCAATGGTAAACTTTTTACATCTTTAAAAATTCCTAGTCCACAAGGTAGCAAAATCCTTGGCCGTCAGATAAATCTCCGTCCTCGAGGCAGCAAAATTGAGGTCCGTGAGAAATCCTCAACCATCAGATTTTGTCCATCTGGACCTAAGTGATGGACAAGGATTTTGCAGCCTCACAAAAGAGGATTGGCTGGCGGACTAGGATTTTGACAGCTCGCAGACTGCAATTTTGTCATCTCATGAAAGAGGATTCAAAAAACCAATCCTGGTCCACGAGCTGACAAAATCCTAGTCCACCAGCCGATCCTCTTTCGTGAGGTAGCAAAATCCTTGACCGTCATCTTGATCTTGGTCTGCAAGATGGGACATCTGGTCACAAACTGACAGACAAGGATTTTAAAGGCTTGTGAATGAGGATCGTCTCGCGGACTAGGATTTTGACAGCTCATGGACTAGGATCATTAGCGAGTCATGGTCAAAGAATTTTTAAACATTAAAAGCTATTTTTTTACCAAAATGACCCAAACCAAAGACATGGCTTTGTAGAGGACATCACCTTGAAGAAAACCCATGCCTCATTTGGCCCAAAAATCACCCATGGAGAAAGCTACAACATTTTGTGTGGGGGAAAAAAATGAAAACAAGATGGCAGCTCGCGGACAAGGAATTTTTCTGACAGACTAGGATTTTTTAAAATCCTAGTCTGCGAATTGACAAAATTCTTGACCGTGAGACCGATCCTAGTCTTTCAAATATACATATAAATTTTGGAGTGAACTTAGCATGCTTAGAATCTGAAAATTAAAAATGAAACAACTTTTGAATGGATTAATATTTTTTACCAAACCAATGCTGGACTGTTCCTTGACCCAAACTCATTCTATATTCCAAATTTCAGACCAAAAGACCACACAATATGGTCACAGCGCCATGGGCAAAAAACATGTCAAAAGTGACGAAAAACGGGTTATTTAGCATTTTGCTGCGCAGAAACTGTAAGTCTGACCGAAACACAACTTGGTAAATCAAGAGATCTACCATACCAAACTGCACATTCCAAATTTTGTGCAAATCTGTTGAACAGTTGCAGAGTTATTAATGCACAAACATTGTGGTTTAATTTTAAAGAGCCTACTCAACCCTAACTATAGGGACTATAATATATACATATAATTTTAAAAACAAGACTATTCAGGCAGAGTCTATCTTCCAAGTCATAATGTACACTCTGTTACCAGATAAAGCAGTTCATCCAATACAGATAGATATAAGTCTAATTAAATATTCATGAGCCTAGCAGTTCTCCCAATTGGCTACTGGATTGGTCATTAACATCTTTGAAATGACCAATCCAGCTGCCAACTGATGCTGTGTGGCATGCACAGCTCATGTCACTCCACTCCAAACCTGAAAGTAAGTAAACTAAACAGTAACAACCAAAGTTGTTATTGCAGTTAGACTAATAATAACAATAACAACCTCAAAGCTGGTCTTTTCCTTGGATTAATGTCTGGCTGGAGGGAGATGGCCCTCAACTGCACCTCCAGTCACCCATCCTCCAACCAGTCATTAATCCTTCAGAAATGAACGGCTTCTGCAGCTTAGTGTCACTATTCTGAGGTAGAAGTGGCCAGGCAACCCTAACTATAGCTGCACTACCGTGCAGCTATAATGCATACATTATATATATATATATATATATATACATATATATATTCTATGCAAAAAAACTTTGTTAATGCATCATTTAGGGTTAAAACACAAAAAGTCAGGAAATGAGACCTTTAAGGTTGCCCCTCCCCCCCTCGTGGACCCGCCCATCATCCCTAGATTGACAGCTGATGGGGTGTGTCATTGGGGTTGTGAGGCCTGTCACCCCATTCCATGTGTAATCATATTGACAAGCCACAGTTAAGAAGAATGGGGTGACATTTAGGCCTCACAACCCCAATGACACACTCCGTCAGCTGTCAATCTCGGGATGGTGGGCGGGCTCGCGATCAAAAAATTTGCAGGCTCACGATCAAAGAATAAAAAATGGTAAAACTCAATTTTTTAGGCACAAATACATGAAACCGCAGCCATGCATCAATAGAACGAAGCCCTCTGAGCAAAACCCACCCTCATTTGCCTTAATAGGCCACCCCTGAGCTGAGAAAATTGATTTTTTCAACTGGCCATCTAGTCACACCCTTGCGATCAAAGATCGCCATCAAAGAATCTTGCGATCAAAGAATTTGCAGGCTCATGATCAAAGAATTTGCAGGCTCACGGTCAAAGAATAAAAAATCGTAAAACTCAATTTTTAGGCAAAAACACATGAAACCACCACTATGCCTCGTAGAACAAAGTCCCCTGAGCAAAACCCACCCTCATTTAGCTTAATAAGCCACCCCGAGCTGAGAAAATTGATTTTATTCTAGTTTTGCCTTTGCAATCAAAGATTGTGGTCAAAGAATCTCGTGATCAAAGAATTTGCAGGCTCGCGATCAAAGACCATTAGTGAGCCACGATCAAAGAATAAAAAAGTTGAAAGAAACCAAAGGCATGGCTCAATAGAGTGAAGCCCCCTGAGCAAAACCAATCCAAGTTTTACTTCAGGAGTCACTCCTGAGCCAAGATACTTGAGTTTTTCCGACCACAAACTAAAAACAAGATGGTGGTCATCGCGATCAAAGAATTCCTCGCGATCAAAGATTCTTTGCTCGTGAGCCTGCAAATTCTTTGAACGTGAGGTGGGACCAGATGGCCAAAACCCCATTCTTCTTTCACGAAATAACCATATAAATTTTCCCATTGACTTATAATGAGAACTTAAAAAGTTTAATAACTATTAAATGGATTAATATTTTTTCACCAAATGAAAAGCAGCATGTTCCTTGACTGAAGCTCTTTCAGACAAGCCAAGTCACAGAGCAGCACGCCACATGACGGCCGCACAGTGCCACAGACAAAATTTGAAAAACTGCCACATAACTGGCGAAAAGTGCATTTTTCAGCGTTTTGTTGCGCAAAAACCGTAAGTCCAACCAAACTAAAATGTGGCAAATCAAGAGACCTACCATGCCTCACCACGCATACTGAATTTCATGCAAATCTGTTGAAAGGGCCTAAAGTTATTAATGCACAAAATTTCGAGTTTAACATAGAAGTGCCTTCATAACTCTAAATATAGTGGCACGACCACACCCCTATAATACATACATACACATATATATATATATATATATATTCAGAAATGACTGGCTTCTCAGTCGTTATTGCTTAAATAAATTCCATTTGATTTGTTAATTGCCAATTGAATAGGATTTTTATATAGACTGGGTTCAGCTACTGTAGTTTGGACTCGTGAAGCGAGTGTTTGACTGTCCAGCAGATAAGGGTTTTCCAAAAATGTTGCTGAGTAGGTAAACTCTTATCTTTCTCACAGAGGTCAGTTTGTAGCATGGAGTGACAAGGTTCCGCTGTTTGCTTCAGTTGTTACTGATGGCCCTGAGGTACTATTTTGGGTCCTCTTTATTTTTTCCTTATTTATCAACCCCTTACCACTTATTTTTCCCCTGTGTTCAGCTCGCTGGTATGCTGATGACATTATTTTGTCTTTTGCTGATGAGAAGCTGAATGTAATTAATCAGAACCTGCAATTAAACTTTGAAACTGAGACTGTTCGGTTCCCCGCACTCTTTAAAGTGTTTGGATTCCCCTTAATCAAATCTTTGTGCCATTTCAAACCTCAAATCAACCAGTGAGTTTAAATATTTTGGTCTTATTGTCTGCCATTACTTATGATTTTCCTCCCATATTTCATCCATTGCCAAGAGGGTATAGTATGGTTGACTGAACAGGGCTAAACATGGATGCAACCGTGAGGGGAGGAGAAGGTCCAGTACAACGCAACTTTTTCTGCCCTACAAAATGGCCAGTGGCATCGGTATGAAAGGCTGGATAGATATGTATCACCTCCAGGTTTTTAGCCATGGCTGCACCCATGCAAAAATTGTTTCAGTGAAAACTACAAAGAATTTATACTAAATCGTTTCTTCCAATTTTAGATTTTGAGGATCCCACCTATAGGCAAGGGGACCCTGCATCTCTCTCCCTATTGGGCAAAGCTTGTAATAGATTATTGCAATTTATATCAAAATGAAACTTCTCAACTCATCACTGTGACATGCTTTAACGTCTAAATTGGGCCTCTTTTGAAACCAGACATGAGTTAAACATAGAAACAGAGAATATTATGAGCAGATAAGGACCTTAGGTTCATCTAGCCTGTCCGGTCCTTAGCTCCATCCTGATGCAAGTCTAGTACTGACCTGACAGTGAACTGTATAATGTCTGCAACCTCAGGGTCTGTGCCCACTTCAGATTCTGCTCCCCCTACTCCCCCACCCTGCCCCATCTCCTCCCTAGGCCCATAAATCTGTCCCACCCATGTTTAAAAGCATTCATTGTCTTAATGTTAACTAACTAGCCCCTATGGTAGGTGGTGCCATCAGTTCACCACTCTCTCTCTGTTAAAAAGTACTTCTTTGTTTTCCGGATGAACTTGCCGCCAACCAGCTTCAGGTCACAGCCTCTTGTGATGTTGCCCTCATTGAGCTGAAGCAGCCCTGGCCAGTCCACCTTTTTGATACCCTTTGGGTACTTGATGGTTTCAATCATGCCCCCCTCCGCTGTCTAGTCTCCAACGTGTACATGCTGAGGTCTTCTACTCTCGCCTCAGGTCACGGCCTCTTGTGATGTTGCCCTCATTGAGCTGAAGCAGCCCTGGCCAGTCCACCTTTTTGATACCCTTTGGGTACTTGATGGTTTCAATCATGCCCCCCTCCTCTGTCTAGTCTCCAACGTGTACATGCTGAGGTCTTCTACTCTCGCCTCGTATGTTCTACCCTGCCGGCCATGGTTCATCTTGGTCACTGTTCTCTAAGTGGTCCATATCCTTTTTGAGGTGGGTACTTCAAAACTGGACACAGTAATCCAGATGAAGTCTAAGCAGTAACCTATACAGGGGTAGGGTTACTTCCCTCGTCCTACTCAAGAAGGCCTTCCCTGTGCTTGCCAGCATTCTGATTTCTTTGCCGTGCGCCTTATCACTGTGTGCTGAGTTTCTCAGGCTGGCACTGATGATGACTCACAGGTCTCTATCTTCCATAGTTTGTGCCAGTCTTACCCTCGCCATCCAGAAGTCCATCTTCAGTTTTTTTTTTCCCAAGTGCATAACTTACACTTTTCATGTAAACCATTTAAAGTAAACTATTTAAACTTAATTTAACCTTACAGCTCCTTATTTGACACATAGGCTTAAAGGACAATTAAACAATATATTTTTTAGAAAGAAACAATTTAAAAATATGGCTTCATAGAGAGGTGAAGGAAAGGCTGCTGTTTATATTGATGTTAACATTGCAGCTATCTGAATAACATAAATGCAGTTTCGTAGCATCTGAAAAAGTAAGCTTCAGCCTTCCAATTAAAAAAAAAACTGCTCTGCCTGTTTCCTAAAATGACTGCCAAATGTGTGAAGTGATGACATCATTGGAGCTAGAGGCAGAGAGCTCCATGGCTCTCTATAGTGCTAACTAGTTCTGTTTTTCCTCTTTGTTTAGAATTGTTTCGCCAAAATGATAAAAACCCTGACTTAACATGCAGATCAGTTTGATCAATATATGTTAGGCTATGATTCTGTTATTTCTGTTTACTTTAACACGCTGAAATTGTGTTGTAATCCAACCAACTTTCTCTTTGGCAAACCGCAGTACAGTACACCTCTTCAAATACCTGGTGGTCTAGTGGTTATGTGTTGTCCTGATGGTTGTACCAAAGTTGTGGTCTGGTCCAATGCCAAAGTTCATGCTTTTTTGGTAATCCAAAAATATGTTTCTCTTATAGTCTTCTTTTTTCCTTATGACCCCCCTGCAGCTAGCCCACCAGCCATCAAACAGTCCACTGTTCACACTCTGTCCTTATTACTGCCTGGGGTTGCATATAAGCGTCCAAGTCCCACAAAGAGAATTATCATACTTCAGATCATAATCTTGTACCTCAGACAGTAGTGCACATCTATACTGATATGCTTCACTGGCACTGTTAAATGATGCCTCCCAAATCACTCTCCAGTCTTTTTTCATCAGTGTTTCACTTCTGCTCCCACAATAAATATCAGTCAGATCACCACCCTTATGCACGATGAAAACAGTAATTACACCTCCTTAACCAACAACCAGGTCTTCCTGGGGAGCCAAGAAAGAAGCACTGGGACACACTGAGAAAACTACTGTTCTTATCCTCATAAGGGCTGGACTTGCTATAGATAACAACATTATTAGGCAGGGAAGTCATACTAATGCTTTAAGTGAACCAACCCGACCTCCAGTGTTGGTCTGCTCCCTTACCTGTGATCCGCAGAACCCCACAGGACAGTCCTCAGCAGTCCTCCTCTGGCCCTTTTCTGTGCCCTTGTTCACAGTGCGAGTTGGCTGGCTCACCACTCTTCTGATTCTTTAATGCTGTATAGGCAGTCCCCTTGGTACTGTCACAACAAACCTCGACAAACCCATCAAGGGTAATCTCCCTACACTGAATCCAGGTAATGATTTAGGTGCTACCCTGCCACTCCAAGTATTTGTTGTTGCTGTCTGCTCTCATCTGTGGTCAGGTAGTGATCACAGTGCTGGCAGACCCACATCTCAGATACCACAATGATCTGTTCAACTTTCCCTCCTCCTTTCTTCCCCCTACCCTGAAAATAGCTGTACCCTGCAAGAATGGTCTCCTCAGCTCCCTCTGGCAATTGTTCATCACTCCATCATCCTACATCATAAAAACTGGTCAGTGCACCACCCTTCCACATCATGAATACACTTAGTACAGTTTCACAGGGTCTTTGTCATCTCAATAATAAACATGATTTTTCCAATAAGTAAGGCTAATAGTAGAAGGGAATGGGGGGGGGGACTTTCCAACCCTTATAAGGTCTAGGCTAACTATGATTAGGGACTATTAAATGACATGCATAATGATACGTGCACCTGTCATTTAATGTTGCCTAATTAAAGGTAGCCTAGATCTTATAAGGGTAAGAAAGCCCATCCCCCCCCTTGTACCCTTCTACTATCAGCTTAGCTTACCAGAAAGATCATGTTTACAAATTATATGTCAAAAAAGGGGGGCTGTACTAACAACATTTATGATATGGAAGGGTGGTGAACTCACCAGTTTCTGATGTAGGGAGCAGGAGTAAAGAATGAATACCAAAGGGGGACTGAGAAGACCATTCCTCTAGGGTACAGCTATATTCAGGGATGAGGGAAGATTGGAGGGAAGGCCAGCAGATAATTGAGAGATCTTAGATATGGGTCTACCAGCACCATGATCACTACCTGACCATGGATGAGAGTAGGCAAAGATGACAAATGCTCAGAGTGGCACTGTGGCACCTAAATGAGCACCTGGATTCAGTGTAGGGAGATTACCTTGGGGGGGGTTGTTGAGGAAGTATTGAGGAGACTATATATACCCTTGAGGAAAGGAGGGAGGGAGAAAGGGGACATGATAGAAACTTTTAAGTACCGCAGTGGAATCAACAAAGTCCAAGAGGGTGGCATCTTTCAAAAGAGTTGTGCAAGAACAAGGGGACACCATTTGAAGACGGGGGGGGATGGCTCAGGGGCAATATGAGGAAGTATTTTTTCACAAAGAGGGTGGTGAATGTATGGAACAGCCTTCCTGAAGGGGTTGTGGGGTCGAAAACTGTGGGAAAATTCAAGAATGCATGGGACAGATATAAGGCAATTATTGTTGGGGGGTAGGAAGAAATAGGTTGTTGGTTAAATAGGATCTGCAGCTTATCCTGTAGGTAGGGAAATGGGCAGACTTGGTGGGCCAAGCGGTCCTTATCTGCCTTCAAGGTCTATGTTTCTATGTTTCTATACCACATTCAAGATTTGGAAGAATGGTGAGCCACACAACTAGCATTGTGGAGAAAGGCACAGACAAGAACTACAAGAGGATTGCTGAGGACAGTCCTGCAGATTCTTCTAATCACAAGTAAAGGGGTAGACCAATGCTGGATGTCAGGAGGATTCAATCAAGACATTAGTACGTCTCGCCTGCATAATAATGCTATTATCCACAGTAAGTCCAGCCTTTATGAGGGTATGAGCAGCACTTTTTATGTTGGCTCGCGCTAGCGCATGAGTCAACATATTGCAGTAGTAGCAGATTTGGAGGTGCGGTCACTGTGGGCGAATGCTGGGAATGCATCAGTAGCTGTGTCCCTCATTCCCCAATCAACCAGCATGCAGGCGCCACACCAGCAATTTGGAATGTGACCACCAGATCTAAGAAAAGGTCCACTGCAATGAGAAGTAAGCTTCTCATTGCAGCGGCACAATAACACACCTCCCGACGTAAACATGGCAGCACTGACTGCCGCTGCCCGACTTCAGGGGTGCCCAATCCCCCTGTTGCATGCCCCAACCCACTTCATTTGCCGATGGGGAGCCCACTCCTCGTTGACATAATGACCCCCTAAGTGTGTGCTGAGGGGGTGCCCAATCCCCCTCGGCATCATATGCTCCCCTCAACAGTAATTCTTTGCCAACGGAATGCCCAATCCCTGTTCGCTACAGTCCCCCTTCCCTGTTTATTTTGCCGACGGGAGAGCCCACTCCCTGTTGGCATAATATCTCCCCCCCATCTTTTGTGTGCCAAGGGGATGCCCAATCCCCTCAGCTCTTGCCCCCCTTTCTGATGTGCTGGACGGGATGCCCAATCCCATCTACTACAGCCCCCTCCCCAAACAATCAGGTGGCACACTGGGAGCCCACTCCAGCGTGCCAAATGTTCCTTGAAAAAAACATCCTGTGGTGTTCCCTTTTTTTTCACCTGTAAAACAGAAAGTGGTCCATCGTGGTCTCCCAGCCCCTTTCCCCAACCTGCACCCACCCTCTGCACACTCTGCCTCCCCACACCCCCCTTCACCCCATACTTACCTCCAGAGTCTGGTGCGACGATCTTCGGTGGACCAAGAATACGTCTGCACTCTTCAAAGCCGACCGTGAACTGAAGAAATGCCGGTAAGCTGTATAATGGCATAAATAGGGTTTTTTCAACTTTGGTGCATATCTCAGGCATTTTTGGGAATTTTGAAACCAAATTTTCAACATGGGGTTATTGGGACCCTTCCTCATGAATTCAGTCACTGTCATGGTGTTATTTGGTCCCTAAAGGTGATTTCGCAGTCACTGCGTGGAATCACCTTTTGGGACTGATTAATGAAATGACAGTGCCACTGTTCATGAGAGGGGGCTCTCATAAAGCATATGTTGCAAATTTGGTGGAAAAAATCCAAACAATGGCTGTTTTACGAGCGTGCATTGCACAGTTTTCACGCACACTCGTAACTTCTTGAATTTGTAATATTTTCACTCCAGATTTTCAAAATTGGCATTTTTCCACACCTTCTTATGAACAGTACAGCTGTCATTTTACATATCCTGGCCAAAATGTGTTTCTACACATGTGGAGCTGAATAGCGTGGTCGCTGCGCGAAATCAGTTTTTGGGACAGTTTGAGGAAATGATGGTGACACTATTCATAAGCAGAGGTCCTAAAATGCCTATGTTGAAAATTTGGTGACAAAAGTCAATAAAATGACTGCGTTACAAGCGTGCATTGCGCAGTTCCCACTCATCCTTGTAATCAAGAATTTGCAATATTTCATGCCACATTTTCAACACTGGCATTTTTCACACCTCCTTATGAACAGTACAGCTATCATTTTCACATCCTTCCCAAAATGTGTTTTTGCACCTGTGGTGCACAATGGTGTGGTCGCTGTGGGAAATCAACTTTTGGGACAGAGTAACAAAATCACAATGCCACTGTTCATGAGGGGAGGTCCCAAAATGCTTATGTTGAAAATGTGGTTAAAAAAAATCCTAAAAATAATTGGGTTACAGACATGTGTTGCACAGTTTCTATTCATGCTCATGACTTCGCTAATTTTTCATAGTTTCACTCCAGATTTTCAGCGTTGCCATTTGTTTAACACCTCCTCATGAACAATACAGTTCTCATTTTTTACATACTGCCCAAAATGTGTTTTTGGACCTGTGTTGCCAAATGGCATAGCCGCTGTGCAAAACCACCTTTCAGCTAACAAATTGATAGTGCCGCTCTTCATGAGGTGGGATCACAAAAAGCCCATGTTGAAAATTTGGAGTGAAAATACCAACACACACCTATGGCATTAGGGTTTCCAACTGTAACACCCCACCCTGTACAGACTGACAGGCATCAGGGGTGTGACTTGGGATCATTGGCTGTAATGCTCCCTATTCCACTCCCACCCCCACCCTGCAGCCAGTGACTCACATCATGGTGTGCCTTGCAGTGTTTGGCCACAAAGTTCACCCCATTCTCCTATACTGCACCCACCTCAGTGTATTTCCTTATGGAATGGGGTAAGTATAATGCTCAAAGACCCCAAAGCATACCACAACATTTGTCAGTGTCTACAGGGTAGGGTGAGGTAAAATGGCATGAACATTATAGCTGACAACCTAAAGGCACACCCCAATGCCTGTCGGTCTCTGCAGGGTGGGGGTGGGGTTGGCGTCACTTCAATACTTCACTGCCATTACTATTATGCATCTCTAACTCCGGCACTACCTATGCCAATGCCAGTGAGACAACATTCGGCATTGACAAATGCTTGTTCTGGTGTGTTATGGTACTTATCGCTTGGCTCTGCAGGAAGATGTAGTTGTTGGTCAATGAGTGATCAATGAGGCAGAACCAAATGGGGGACTGTATGTACTGCCTTCATTGTGTAAAAGGGTGGTCAACCACCCAATGTTTGCTGTGAAAGCAGAAGTGAAACCTTGATGAAAGAGGACTGGAGAGTGATTTGGAAGGCATCACTTAACAGTGCCAGTCAATGAAGCATATCAGTATAGGTGTGCACTACTGTTGAGGCACAAGAGTATGATTTGAAGTGTGATATTTTCTTTGTGGGACTGGGAAGCTCATATACAGCCCCAGGCAGTACTAAGGACAGAGTATGAATAGCAGACTGTTTGATGGCTGGTGGGCTAACTGCGGGGGACGGGGAGTCATAAGGAAAAAGAAGACTATAAGAGAAGCATATTTCTGGCTTGCCAACAAGGCATAATCATTGGCATGGGACTGGACCAAAACTTCTCTACAGCCATCGGGATTCACATGACCATTAGACCACCAGGTATTTGAAGAGTTGTACTGTACTGCAGTTTGCCAAAGAGAAAGTTGGCTATATTACAACACAATTTTGCCACATTAAAATAAACAAAATGAACAAAATCATAGCCTAACGTACTGATCAAAATAATCCACATGTTAAGTCATGGTTT
Organism: Neoceratodus forsteri; assembly: GCA_016271365.2. NCBI lineage: Eukaryota > Metazoa > Chordata > Ceratodontiformes > Ceratodontidae > Neoceratodus > Neoceratodus forsteri. Next base: position 152,170,169 of record JADMNL010000028.1, read on the forward strand.
TGAGCATTTTGGTGAAACAATTCTAAACAAAGGAGGAAAACAAAACTAGTTAGCACTACAGAGAGCCACCTAGCTGTTTACCTCTTGCTCCAATGATGTCATCACTTTACACATTTAGCAGCCACCTCAGGGAACAGCAGAGCAGTTTTTTTTAAAATTAGAAGTCTGATGCTGACTTTTTCAGATGCTACAAAACTGCATTTATGTTATTCACATAAATGCAATGTAAGCGTCAATGTAAGCAGCAGCCTTTCCTTCAGCCCCTTATGAAGTTGAATATTTGAATAGTCTGTTGGCAAAATGTTGTTTAGGTGTCCTTTAAGTTTGTTTATTTTAAATATAAACTTAGAGATATAACATTTCGGTCTTTCTACTGTCCCAAACTCAAACCAATTTTGCCAAATCCTCATTTTTCTTTTGTGCTCCACTTGCCTGGAATGCTTTAGATCCCGAGTTGAGGAACAGTAATAACTTATATGTATTCGCCAAGGCAATACAAATAAAATCGCATGATAATTTTGCTTGTTGGGCATAAATTGAGTAGTAACACTCCGTAATGTTGTATTACAAATACTATGTGTTTTAAGTTGATATTCTTGCAAATGAGAAATTTTGTCTCAATGAACCTTCCTAACATGTACAAGATTTAAAATAATGTATGTATATCAGATCTGATACTTGATATTCACATGTAACCTAAATAATAATGACTGAGAATCCAGTAATTTCTAAGGGATTAATGATCAGTTGGGGGGATGGGTGGCCTGAGGGTCACCTCCCTCCAGTGGTCATTAATCCAAGGAAATGACTGGCTTCAAGGTTGTTATTGTGATTATAAGCCTAATCGCAATAACAAGTTTTGTTTTTGCCATTTTGTTTACTTACATTTAGGTTTTAGCTGTGTGGCATGAGCCGTGTGTGTCACACAGCATCAGCTGGTAGCTGGATCAGTCATTTCTAAGATGTTATTGACCAATCCAGTAGCCAATCAGGAGCCTCGCTAGGCTGATAAATATATAATTAAGCAATAAGGCACAACAGGATGTGTGTTATTGTGTAATAACATCACTCCTCGGGTGGGTTGAAGCACAAGGCGAAGCCGAGTGCTTCCACCACCTGAGGAGTGACATTATTACACAGTGACACACACACAGTGGAGTGCCTTATTGCTATTATACAATGGCTTGTTTTAAAGTAGTAATAACAAGTTTTTTTTTGTTTTTCTTTATGACATTTTTATTCCTTTTTTGTATGAAAGACATTTTTTGAAATATAAGAAAAAGTAGTCCACTAGGTGATGCTCCTGTTTTTTGCCCCTCTCTCTTTGTCCAGTAGGTGGTGCTCCTGCTTTATGTTCCTCTCTCCTCCTTAGTCTGTGATTTTTGTCTCTCTCTCATTTTGAGTGCCCCCCCTCACCACCCCCATTTAGTTACGGTTTGATTTTTAATTGTGTTTCACAGCGAGCACATTTGAAGCCTTACAGTGCCAGAGTGTGGGGAAAGGAAAGCAGAGCCGTCAATCGGTAAATGTGAGCATGATGGTTTAAACACCATACGTGCTCCCGCTGGTTGCCATGGTTTCGTGTGTGTGTGTGTGTGTTGACTCTGGAGGAAGACCGAGAGGACAGCGGGAATGTGCGATGCCGTGAGGGCTTCAGTAGTAAAACATTCTTTTGTCAGCTGGACAGTGATTGGTTGGCGAAGAGCAGAGTGTGTCATTTGAAAACTTCTTACTAGTATTTCTCGCTGAAGCGGGCAGCTACAGTGAACCGCGTGACCGGTAGTTAAGGTCAGTGCAGTTTACTGAAGCTGTTCATTTCAGGGAGAAAACGTTCCTTGCTTCGAGTAGAAAATTTAATATATGAAATTAAGCTTAGAGCCAGAGCTGTGCTGTTTGGTGTAATTGCTGGGGAAGGGGGGTGTTGTTTGACAGTGATGGTTTCACTAGAACTTGAAAGCCACTGTAACTTGTGCACTGCTGAATGATCTCTGGCTGTCTCAGAAGGTCATGTGTGTGCCGGACTTCATACAGTGATGTTATTGTTCAATAACATCACTGTCCACTGTCCAAAGCACACACTGACCAATCAGGGAACCAGAAATTTTCTTGCCATTATATAATTAAACATATCATTTCCCAGTTTTATTTTTTTGATTTGCTACTTTCTGCCCCAGTGCCAACCTACTTCAGTCGACTTCCCCTCCCATGGTGGGCCCATTGGCAGTAGGGCAGGCCTCCTCTGGAGACCAAATCCAGTGGAGGGCCCAGTTGGTGAAATAGGGCCCAAGGAGGTCAGGTGACATCCTGCACCTCACCAGCCCTTTTCTCTTCAATGTTTTCTCCCTGATCTGGGAAGGGAGCATAATGTGTCTCAACTGCTTATGAAGTGAACATGAGCAGAGATGTGCCGCATGTTCCCCCTTACTTTGTCATATCACACCTGGTCCCCTACGGTAGCTATAGGCACTCACAAACTGAGGCATGGGTACCCAGGGAGGGGAGCGCCCACTGAGATACCCAAGCCTGCTTTCCTCTCCACCCTATGGCAGCCCAGGCTTCTTCTCTAATCTATGTCACCAGCTCTGCAAGCAGCAGCACTGCTGATGTACCTTTTAGCCAGCTGCATACCATTTTGTTTTTACAAAGTGTCTTTTAAAAAACAAATCCCCCTCACTCCGGTGGACAGGGACAATTGCCACCCCACTCTTATCAGTCATCCCCCTATCTGACCCCTCTATCTGATTTTTCCATAGCTTATAATAATATTTGGCATCCTGCCTGCCCCTCCCATACCTGACATTGTCCCAACCCGGCCCATTACCTTCAGAATCCAACCACCCTAACCCTGTACCTGATAGGCAAATGATCTAGTTGCAGTGACCTTTGCATGCCCTGGCCCTGTTTCTATAATGGGGAGAGGGCAACAGCTGACATATTCTAGTAGCCACAGCACTGACTCTCATAATGTCTGAGGTGCATGTGGAGTAGAGCAGACAGTCTGCCTAGAATCTTTGAGTGACACCTAGACAGACAGCACTAGAAAATCAGATACAAACGATTTTATTGTTGCAACACCAATAGCATACTTATGATTACAGTACCATGCTTAACATTACTGTTGTTTATGCTTTGAAATTCCTATTCAAAATCAAGAGTAAACAATTGGTCAAGGGACAACTGAGCCTTGGGCCCAAAATCAGTGACATCCCTGAAAATCAGAAACAGTTGACAGGTATGATTTATAAACTGCTTTGAGAAAAGAAAGAATGTGATTGGCTGAACCACATCATATGACTGTGCTGTAAGATTTGTTTTATTGCATGGCTGGCTCTTAATCAGATTCAAAGAGTCTCTTTCAGACATTTTCTGACAAAATGAGATCTTTTATAAGTGCAGTAAGCCACTCCAGAGTGTTCGGTAAGACTCGCATGCACCTTGTCCTTCACAACTCACTTGGAGCATGGGGATCTATACTAATTCGCAGCTGTCATATTCCCGACATTAATTTGCCCGACACCACAATCCCGACTGGGTTGTAATCCTGACTTTTTTTTTTACCGCTTTCAATAAGCCCGACATTTATTTTACTGAACGTTGAAATCCCAACTAGTCTACTGACTCACTCTGAAGGATATCAAATCTATGTGGACCAAAAAACAACTAAATGAAAAAGGGCTATGGTAAATGTATAAATAATGCAGCACTCCAGTTAGCATGGGAAGAGAAAACTTTTCACAGGGCCCCTTTTGAAATGGTGCCGCATGGTGGAAACAGGTTAACAGAGGTAGGCAAGAAAGAAGAACCAGGACCCGATCCAGAAGGTACCAGAGAGCCTACTCGATGTCTGATGCCAGCAGCATCTAAGTGTGCTGCTGGAGGAGGAAGCGAGGGGGTTTTGAGATCGAGGGTCCCCCCTCCTGACTAGGACTGCTGAAAGGTCCCTGGGTTGAGGCGCCGGCTCGCTTCTCGTGTCGGGCGAGCGGGCGGAACTCCCTGGTGACTCAAAACAGGCACAGAGCCTGAATAACAGCAGTTTACCTTGAACTGCTCACTGGACTGGGGCAGTAGCTTTATCTTTGTCTCCAGGACTGTTGGACTGTTTCAGCTGGGGACTTGCAGCATTTGGGCACCAAAAAATCATTTTAAAAGCTGCACTGCACCTGGTTGGCTACAGCGACTCACCAGAAATGAAGAAATACTGGCCAGGGAGCCTCGTGGCTCAGTAATCTAAGTGTGCTGCTGGAGGAGGAGGAAGCGAGGGATTTTCGGCCCACCCACGCACCCCGTTCCCTCCTCCCATTAAATGCTCGCTAGCTCCACTCACAAGACCTGGTAGTCACTCCCAAATTGGTGAATCGGCCAATCCACTGCCTAGGTCTCCTTATTCGTTGTTGGTACACCCAGGTGCTGGAACCTCAATAACGCCCTCACTGACTATAATGTTGTGGCCCTTACCCTGTCATCATTAGGTCTGACAGTAGCAAACCACTGAAATTTCTGATACCAATCTTACTGAATCATTATATTACCTGGCCATGACAGTTAAAGTAGAGCTGTAGGATTTTTAGGGCACCATTAATATCAAGTCAGCTTGTTGATACAACTTCTTAGAGTCACTCAGTTATAAATGTAAAATCTCAGTGCATGACCTGGCAAATAAACTGTATACTATCAGTGCATGACTTGGCAACTAAACTGTATTAGCATAAACTTGTGTCCTCCAACTGTCCTGCTATAACAATTAGGAGATTTAACTGAGAGTGAGACAGGCTAAATCGCTGCATGCTTGACAAATCTTTGAAATAGGTAGAAATTCCTGTACTATAGTACTAAAATGTAAAGGCAAGTAACCTGTATTGTCTGGAGTGGCAGCCACTGAAGCCTGTAGCAACAATTAACCTACTTCTTGCGTCACTCGGTCCTGGGGTTACCCAGCCAGGGATAACTTCTATTGTATATGGGCACGCAACTGCCTCACTTCCTACAGGGGGAGCCAGTGCCTGCTCGATAACCAAGAAGTGATCTGCACAAGGGGAGTACACTGCTACGCCCCTGTGACTAGTGATCTCACCAGACAACCTAGGACTAACCCCCCCCAGTGACTTGAGAGGATGCCTCCACTGAGAAGCTGTCCTGGGCGGTACGGGCTGGGTGGGGCCCCTACTCAAATTATGGGCTCGATGAACACTAGACTTTCCCTGAAACCACCCTCCTCCTGGCTGTCAGCCAAAGGCTTGAGGCTTGTGCACTTAAACATACGCAGCCTTCTACCAAACCTTACTGAGCTAACAGCTTGGGTGGCCCACTATAATCCGGACATCATAGGGATCACTGAGACATGGCTTAAACCACACGTATCTGACTCAGCTTGTGACCTTCCAGGCTACAACCTCATTAGGCTGGACAGGCCCCAGAACAAGAGGGGGGGGCGGAGTACTCATATACTACAAGACGCACTTAAATGTCTCAGTCATTGGACACTCGCAATCTGCATCGCAGCTCTGTGAGTTCCTACATGTCCTCCTCCTGCTAGGAAACACCAAAAAGGTGCATGTGATATGTGCCTACAACCCTCCCAAGGGTGGTGTGTCCAGGCTCTCCTACCTCCTACCTCCTAGACAGTCTCAGCCCAAAGGTTGGCTCAAACGAGTTACTAGTCCTGGGGGACTTCAACCTTAACTGGGCAGGTCATAGTGCCCAGCAATACGAACCACTGCTGGCTGGACTGGCCCTAAGTCAGCTCATCTCTGAACCCACTAGGCCCTCCCTCAGAGGCGACAAGGGCTCCGTCATCAACTGGGTACTAAGTAACAGAATGGAGAAAATTATCTCCTGTGGAGTCCTACCTGATGCTATATCGGATCATTCTCCTACCTTCTGCGTATGGGGCAATGCCCCTCCCAAAATCCCGCACAAGGTGATTCAAATGAGAGATTACTCCAAACTCAATGCTGGAGACTTTCTTGAAGACCAGAGGCACACTGACTGTGTGGCCATGGCCACCAAAGACCCCTCAATGGCCCTCGACAACTTTCTAAAAGTGTTCACCCCACTTCAAGACAGGCATGCCCCCCTCACAAGAAGGAAAGTGAGGGACACTGCAACTAAATGGCTCCATGGAGGCCTGTACATTCTCATGAGGCAAAGGGATAAATGCTGGCGAGGTATAAGTGCTCACTGTCCAGCACAGATCTCCAGAATTACAGGCAGCTGAGGAACTCTTGCAAGAGAGCCATTCGCTCAGTAAAAAGTGAATACTGTCAGACCGTCCTGCTCTCCACAGCCAAAAATCCGAGGACTTTCTGGCAGAGCATAAAGAAAGTGGTGGGTGGGACCACAAGAGCGCAGGTCACTGACATGCTCATTGACGGGGTTAACTGCAACAACCCCTTCACTATTGCCAATGCCTTCAACGTTCAGTTCACAGACCTGCCTGCTTTACCCAAACTGCCGCACTACCCTGCTGGCCGGGCCTCCTCACCCAGAGGGACAACCCCTCTACTGCCCTTTTACCTCAAGGCAGTAACTGACATGGAGGCCCAGAAGCTCCTGGCTGGTCTATCCCCATACAATGGAGCTGGGCATGACTGTCTGGAGCCCAAGCTGTTGAGGCTAGGGGCATCAATACTAGCCCAGCCTATAGCCCATGTCTTCAATGCATCGCTCACCTCAGGCATAGTCCTGGACATCTGGAAGATGGCCAAGGTGATACCTGTACCCGAGCAAGGGGACATAAAAGACCTCAAGAACTACTGTCCCATTGCAATCCTATCAGCAATCAGCAAGCTCCTGGAAAAGGTAGTCTCCTCTCGGGTCACCCACTACCTACAGACCCACAACCTTCTCTCTCCCCTGCACAACATGGGTTTAGAAAGGGGCATGGCACCTCCACGGCCCTAGCAGTTGTTACTTCAGAGATCAGGTCTGCTGTGGACTGAGGTGAACTGACAGGGGCCATCTTTGTTGATCTATCTAAAGCCTTTGATCGGGTTGACCACACATTATTGTGCTCCTCTCTCCTGTCACTTGGCTTCTCCTCCCCAGCTCTTGCATGGATCAGTAATAACCTCACGGGCAGGCATCAGTACACCAAATTCAACAAGGTCCTGTCTGAGCCTGCCCAGGTAAACTGCAGAGTCCCCCTTGGCACTGTCCTGGGGCCTCTACTGTTCTCTCTCTTCATAAATGAGCTACCCTTGGTTCCAGCTCTAGGGTCCTCAGTGCTCTACGCAGACGACCTAGTCATCATGGCCAAATCCCATGACATCGCCACCATTAACACCAAACTAAACTCGGACTTCGGCCACATCCAAACTTGGTTACAGGACCACAAACTTGTTATTAACCTACAGAAGACACAGGCCATGCTATTTGGCTCAGCAGCCAAGTTAAAAGCCGCGCCGGATTCACTACAGATCTCCGGGGCTGATGGGTCACTGCTGACTGTTGCAGGCTCGGTCAAGCACCTGGGGGTGACTCTTGACCCACAGCTGGATATGAACCAGCACATACAAAATACATGAAAGGCCTCAAACTGCAAGCTGGGTCAGGCTTACAGAGCAAAAAGCTGTCTTACTCCAGCTGCCCGTCTTGCTCTAGCCAGGGGAGTCCTCCTACCCACGCTTTGCTACGGACTAATCACCTTTGCCCACATTGCAAAAACTAGTCTAGTAAAGTGGGACTCAGCGTACAACAACATATGCCATTTTGCGCTCTCAGCCCCATGCCTCACTCACCGCTGTGAGCTTCACACCCGGCTTGAGTGGCTCCCACCGGAAACTCACCGCTCTTATGTCGTGGGCAACTTCACTGACAATATTGTCAGAACTGCCACCCCTCAAAACCTTGCTGAGACCCTTGCTCCTGCTACACCCTCCTACAACCTGCAATCCAGTGGCTCTCATGCCCTCCTAGTATCAAAAACCCACACACAAATGGGGGACCGAGCCTTTGTAGCGTACGTTCCCAGGGTTTGGAACTCGCTTCCAACTAGCACTCGGTCCTCTCCCTCGCACCAGAGCTTTAAAGCCTCCCTTTGGGGTTTTCTCAAAATGGCTGCCACCTGTCTCTGCACTAGACAAACCCTCTCTGCCTGAGATGCCACAACTAACTGAGATGCTACCTAAGCATTAAGACTTGGGCAGAGCACAACTGTGCTCATACTCCTCTTGCTCTCACAGCATCTATAAAAATGGACCTTTCAAGCCCACCGGCAAAACAGGGTGAGCACTAGAACTGTGCACTCCTTTCTCTCGTACTGGGCCCACTCTATCCCAGCTGTGACTCCCCCTTATTCCAGCTGCTAGCCTTACAACTTGCTGCCTGGAGCGCTGAACTCACACTGCACTTCTTCCTACTGACTGCAATGTTTAATACTGTATTGTAATCCCTGTTTTTGGTATTGTTGTGTTCTGATCACTTTATATTAACTTTTCACTACTATTTGCCTAATGAAATCTGATGCTTGTAAAGTCCCTGTTGTGCAAACTCTATGTAATGTAATCCTCCACTTGTATTTGCCTCATGTTCATGTATGTATCGAGTAATGTGCCTTGTATTCTCCCAGGTCGCACCTGAAAATAGGCACTTGGCTGTCTCGTGTGCTTACCCGGTTAACAAAAGCAAATAAATAAATAAATAAATAAATAAAGTCCCTTTTCACTACCCCGTGGTCTCTGCCTTTAGCACAACTTTGGCTCCATTTTAAAGCAGTAGTGCATTCAATAACGCTCCCTATCCACACCGGCTTCTAATACTCTTACCTTTCTCTCATCTCTTCTTCGGATACCTGCCTGTCAGCCTGGATGGAGTGGAGTCTTTATCACCAGTCAGCTCCTTTGCCGACAGTATCTGCATCAGAGGCAATTATCAGAAAATGGTTTTCTGAGGTACCAGTACTGACTCAGACAAACTTGGAGTGGGTATTAGTATTAGTGTAGTAGTTTGGGATGGACTGAAGTCACCGATCCACTATTTGTGTTTCTTTACCAATTCCCACAGCACTTAGAACTTAGCCCAACACTACCCAACACGGCAAATGTCGGGATTCTGACTTTCAGCTTTTCTAAACTGTCGGCATTTGGTTTGTTGGGATTTTGGTGTCGGGCTATAGTGCAACAGGATTATGCTTGTCAGGAAATGCGGTAAGATTAGGCAATAATGTATGACAGGGTGTGCATTGTTGTCAGACTTACCCATGCCTTGAGTGATGTGTCACGAGGCACAGTCAAGTGACTTAACCCACATAAGAAGTACCTAAATCCTATTACTACACATACCCTGAAGTGCCTTATTGTGATTATAAAATTAATCTGTACAAAAATTATAAAAAAAATCAATTAGCTTCAAAGAAAGTAAAGATTTGATTAACGGGATCTTTCCCGTTGTCTGTTGTATGATTTACTGATGGTCACGTGACACGTTTTGACCAAAGAGGTAGCAGGATTTTTGTAACCCATTTTATAATCTGTGTTACGGCACACCCTGTTGTGGATTACTGCTTATGGAGTGCATTAGGTCTGCTCTTCTGTCTCTGTCTGTTGGATTGCTTCTGTGAAAATTAACTGCTCTTGCAACACATATGATGATTGATTGATTGATTGTTTTTTCCATTCATTCATTCATTCCTTCATCCATCCATCCATTCACTCAAAGAGTTTTACCAAGAAAGGCTTAAAGAGCCAAAATAGCTCATTTCCAGAGGCATCCTGGGGGGAGAAGAGTAAGGGAGAAAACAGTACAGCAGCAAGTATACAATGACGTCACTCCAAGTAACAGGAGTAAGCATGGACAAGAGGTAGAACAACAGTAAACATACTTGTAAAAGCAACAGAGGAAGCACTCAAAGGACCAACTGGGATAAAGCAAAAACAAATGTATTTAATCTGAATCCATATAGGATGCTGACTGTTAGTCTCAGCACTTGGACCAAAAGGTCTTCATCAGGGAGCGTGTGCAGAATTATAAGTTGCGGTTCACATAAATTTACTGTATGCACTGCAGCTCCAAATACATTAAGGTGACTTTCGAGGTTAAGGGTAGGTGCAAACAAGATACACCTGAGTCAAAATAACAATGCAATATGCATCATTTACAATATTAAGTGTAGGTCCAAAATAGAAGATTAAAGGCAGAAGAAGGTGTGAGTGGTGTGCATGTGGAGAAGAGTCTTCAGAGCAGTACATAGAAACATAGACTTTGACAGTAGATAAAGGCCACTTGGCCCACCCAGTCAGCCCATTTCCCTACCTATTGGATAAGCTGTAGATCCTAGTTAACCAACAGCCTACTTCCTCCTACCCCCCACTAGAATTGCCTTATGTCTGTCCCATGCATTCTTGAATTCCCCCACTGGTTTGACCTCATAACCTCCTCAGAAAGGCCATTTCATGTGCCCACCACCCACTCCATGAAAACATACTTCCTCACGTTGCTCTGAGCCATCCCCCCTCTATCTTCAAATTGTGCCCCCTTGTTCTTGCACATCTCTTTTTCTGAAAGATGCTACCCTCTTGGACTTTGTTGATTCCCTTGAGGTACTTGAACTTTTCTATTATGTCACCCCTCTCCTTCCTTTCCTCTAGGGTATACATATTAAGCTCCTTTAATCTCTCTTCGTATGGCTTCTGGTGCAGACCCTACACCGTTTTACTTGCCCTCCTCTTGACTGCCTCTATCCTGTCTATGTCATTGCAGAGATGGGGTCTCCAGAACTGCACGCAGTACTCCTGATGGGGTCTCACCAACTGTCTGTACAGAGGGATAACAACTTCCTGTTTTCTACTGGTGATGCCTCTCCCTATGCATCCCAGTATCCCCTAGTCCTCCTTACTGCCTTCTCACATTGCTTGCCTACCTTTTGGTTATCTGATATGACAACTCCCAGGTCCCTTTTCTTTTGTGTTGTTGTTAGTATCCCCCCCCCCCATTGTGCACTCTTCCCCAGGGTTTATGTTTCCCAGGTGCATTACTTTGCACTTCTTTGCTTTGAATCTAAGCTGCCATATTTTTGTCCATTCCTCTAACCTTGCCAAGTACCTTTTCATCCCCTTCCACCACCCCCCCTTGTGTATCAACCCTGGTGCAGATCTTTGTGTCATCTGCAAAGAGAAGTACTTTTCCTTCTAGCCCCTCCACAATGTCACCTATAAAGACATTAAAGAGGACCAGTCCCAGTACCAAACCCTGCAGTACCTTGCTAGTAAGCCCCCTTTCTTCAGAGTGGACTCCGTTTACTATTAACCTCTGTGTCCTGTTGTCCAGCTAGTTTTTTACCCAGGCTACCACCCTGGGACCCACTCCCAGACTGGCTAACTTGTTTATTTATCTTTTGTGTGGGACTGGGTCAAATGCCTTGCTAAAGTCTAGGTAGGCCATGTCCTCAGCCACTCCCTGGTCTGCTACTTTGGTCACCCAGTCAAAGAAGTCTATTAGATTTGTCTGACATGAGCTTCCTGCTATGAATCCATGCTGCCTTGGGTCCTGTGCCCTGCTGGCCTCTAGGTACTCAACAATTCTTTCTTTCAGAAGTGATTCCATCATTTTTCCTACCACTGAGGTCAAACTAACAGGTCTGTAGTTTCCTGCCTCTGCCTTGCTTCCACTTCTGTGAAGGGGAATCACATCTGCCCTCCTCCAGTCCTCAGGTACCACACCATCCTCCCATGATCTGTTAAAAAGGGTAGCCAGTGGTGTCACTAGTTCTCCTCTCAGTTTTTATAGAATAAAGTAATAGTAGAGGCAGCACATATAGTGGATGCTTTCAGTCTCTGTGGGGTTGTTTGGGGCTGGGACATTTCATAGGAATGTAAGACTTTAAAATGAAAGCAGGCCTTATAGCTGATGTGACCATCCCCTACTGCTCAATAGTCATAACACTTCAGGTCCTCATCCCACATCTACACATGTAACATAGTAATACCGTATTTAAGGTAAATGGGACTTTAGGTCCATCCGATCTGCCTCTCCACAACCCAGTCTCCAATGTAGCCAAACCCCTCCTCCCTGCACCATGCCTTCAACTAGTCAGTGAAGAACATTGTAAGCTGTTCCCTCTCCTCCCCTGACCATGCACAGGTAGCACCTCAGTGAAGGCCACCATTCATGCTATCTGCTTCAAGCCCCTCCCCAGCTCCCTAAACCCATCCTGCACCACCCCTACTGCATTCTCTGCCAGGTCATTTGTCCCCAGATGGACAATGACATCCAGCTACACCTCTTGCCCCACTGCCCTAGTGATCCTAAGAATGTTCTCCCCATCCCTCCTTGCTGAGGCACCAAGTAGGCACTTCACCTCCCACCCTTCCCTCCCGTCATGTTCCCATACCCCCCTAATGATTGAGTCCTCGACCAGAAGATGCTTCCTCTTCCACTGTGGTCTACTGCCTCCAACTTTGGGTCCTCCACTCTGAAGGAGTGCAGTGTCAGTGGCTCAGTAGGTAGCACATTCGCCTCTGAGGCCAGGAGATCAGAGGGCTGTGGGTTCAGTTCCCACATCTGGCACTTGGATTAATATCCCAGTACTGACACTGTAGTGCAGCATGAGAGGGGTGCTGCACTTCTGAGGTGCTGTCTTTCGGATGAGACGTTAAACCAAGGTCCCATCTGCCTGGATTGGTGGTAGTTCAGGTGGATGTTAAAGATCCCATGGCACTTATCGAAAAGAGTAAGGAAATTTCCCCGTCGTCCTGGCCAAATTTCCCTCATTCACTAAAAAATACCACCAACAGCTTAATCTGGTTCAAGGTCAGTTGGCATTCATCTGTATCCCCTTCCCCCAGGTCGTGCCTGAAAATAGGCAGGATTTGTCTAGTGCACTTACCCGATCAGCAAAAACTAAATAATAAAAATAAAAATAAAGGACTCCCACATCCTCCTTTGCCACAACCATGGGTGTCTCATCTTGGCAGTGCTGTCTTGTCAGAGCAGCAAAAGAATTGTGTAGTGACACTGGCTGAGAAATGTGTTTCCTCCCCCACTCCCACCCTCCTGGAGCCCACCACAGTCCAGCAGGTTCTCTTTCTTGGCACCTTCTCAAGCAACAGTGTTGGATATGGTGACCCCTGGGTGGGGGAAGAGGTCCCCTGAATTCTAGCCAACTTGGCCCCGGAGTCTAGAGACTTAGGCTTCTAGTGTTAACAAACTCCCTCAGCCCAGAGAGTTGCATACAGATAGAGCAGTGTGAGGATGTGGGATAAGGATGGAATGTCCACAAGTTAGGTAGTGTCTCCAAAACAAGAAATTTATTGCAGTGGAACAAACAAAAACAGACTTCAAATGACAAAACAAAAATAAAATAGAATCAAAGCAAAACAAATGTCTCCTCAGTTACATCACTGGGTAGATATCCTAGTAGGCTCTCTAGGACACAGCTAGGGTCAGCACCCCAGCACCAACTAACTAAGCTTTGAGAAGGTGCTCTTTTTATATACTGACCAGGTCATGTGATGTGCATAGCTCCACCCCTTTCTCTTAGTACAAGTGAAAAATGCTTTATTCCCCTTAAAACAATTCTTCATACATGCAATCCATAATTCAGTTACATTCAAAATATCGCTAATACATTCTAACACAATAATATTGCAGTTAAACAATGTTTCATCAAAGAATGCACACCAAGTGGCCATGCCTCCTGGTCTGCAGCATAAAGATAGCAAGATTATGGCTGGCCGGCTCAAGGAGCTTTCCAGACCAGAGGGTGTATCCAGAGCACAAACTACAGAGGCTGCAACACACATTCCAACATTGTAATGCAGGCAAGCAACTCCTTTTGCTTTCTTTTACTCTGGGGTTTTTCTCTATTTCAAAAACAAGCCTACTTGTAAACTAACACATTCTCTTTCTTTCAGACTCTTTTCTATTCTCTGATAACTTTTCATTAAAGTAAAACTTCCTCTTAACATTAGCACCCTTTTTAAAAACAAGCATTTGTCCATGCCGAATGTTTGCTTGCTGGCATTGGCATTGGTAGTGTAGGAGTTACAGAGCTGCATAATAGGAATGGCAGTGAAGTATTGAATTGAAGCCAACCCTACCACCACCCTGCAGATACTGATAGGCATTGGGGTGTGCCTTTGGGTCATCAGGCATAACGGCCACGCCATTTCACCATACCCTACCTTGCAGACACCGACAAGTGTCACGGTGTGCCTTGGGGTCTTTGGCCCTTATGTTTACCCCATTCCATCAGGAAATATGGTGAGATGGGTGCTGTATAGGAGAATGGAGTGAACTTTGGGGCCGAAGAGTCCAAGGCACACCTCGATGCCTCTCACTGGCTGCAGGGTGTGGGTGAGGGTGGAATGGTATGAGCATTACAGGCGACAATCCCAAGTCACACTCCTGATGCCTGTCATTCTCTACAGGGTGGGGCATTATGGTCGGAAACCCTAACGCCTCAGGCGTTCATTGGTATTTTCACTCCAAATTTTCAACATGGTTTTTCTGTGACCCCCACCTCATGAACAGTGGCAATATCAGTTTGTTAGCCGAAAGCTGCTTTTGCACAGCGACTACACCATTTGGCACCACAGGTGTGAAAACACATTTCAAACAGGATGTGAAAAATGACAGCTGTACTGTTCATGGGGAGGTGTAAAAAATCTGCAGTGAAAATATTAAAAAACTGGTGAAGTCACGAGCGTGCATAGAAACTGTGAAAACGCACACCTGTAATGTAATTAGTTTGGGGATTTTTTACAGCAGATTGTCAACACAGGCATTTTGGGACCTCCGCTCATGAACAGTGTCACCGTGATTTTCTTAATCTGTCTCGAACAGTGATTTCTCACAGCGACCACGCATTTCTGCACTGGAAGTGCACACATTTTAGCCATGGTGTGAAAAATGACAGCGGTACTGTTCATAAGGAAGTGTGGAAAAATGCCAGTGGTGAAAACCTGGACTGAAAATATTACAAATTCATGAACTTACGAGGGTGCGCGGAAACTGCGCAATGCTCGCTCATAACACAGTCATTTTATGGACTTTTGTCACCAAATTTTTAACATAGCTATTTTAAGACCTCTGCTCATGAACAGTGTCACTGTGATTTTCTTAATCTGTCCCGAACATTGATTTTGCACACCGACTGCACCATTGTGTGCTACATGCGCAGAAACACATTTTGGGTGAGATGTGAAAAATGACAGTTGTACTGCTCATAAGGAGGTGTGGTAAAATGGCAATGTTGAAAATCTGGAGTGAAAATATTAAAAATTTGCAAACTTACGAGAGTGCATAGGAACTGCGCAATGCACGCTCGTAAATCAGTCATTTTTGGGAATTGTTTCACCAAATTTTCAACATAGGGTTTTTGGGGGCCTACCTCATGATCTGTGCCACTGTCATTTCATAAATCAGTCTCGAAAGGTGGTTCAGCGCAGTAACCACAAAATCACCTTTTGGGGCCGATTAACGCCATGACAGTGCCAGAATTCATGAGGAGGGGTCCGAAAAACAAACCCCATGTTGAAAATGTGGTGCCAAAATTCCAAAAAATGCCTGAGATATGTATCAAAGTTGAAAAAACCCTATTTATTCCATTATACAGCTTACCGGCATTTCTTCAGTTCACGTTCGGCTTTGAAGAGTGCAGACGTGTTCCCGGTGCACCGAAGATTGTCTTGCCGGCCTCCGGAGGTAAGTATGGGGTGAGGTGGGGGCGTGGGGAGCTGGATGCACAAAGGGAGGGCATGGGCTGGGAAGCAAGACAATCAACGAGGGACCGTTTTTTTCTTTTCAGGTGTTTGTTTGGAGGACGACGCAGGACTTGTGCCACGCTGGGGTGGGCTCCCAGCGTGGCAGCTGGAAGATTTTTTTGGGGGGCAGTGGAGCTGACGGGGGATTGGGCACCCCCGTCAGCTATACAGACGTGTGCCACGCTGGGGTGGGCTTCCAGTGTGGCAACTGGAAGTCTGTTTCTTTTTTGGGGGGTTTAATTGAGCCAATGGACAAGCAGGATTGCTGGCAATATGCTAATCAACACTATCTCATCACTGCTCACTGAAGCGGAGCTCTCCCTTTCAACTGTACGGCACTGCATTTTCAACTGCTGTCATAGACAGCTGCAGCATTCATTGGTGAACTGTGGCCACGCCTGCAAACATACTGACTGAATTGGAAGACAGGGTGCCGCACCTACAAAAACTCGAATGATGGCACTATGTTTCTTGCACATGCATGCAAGCAAACATAAAAAACAAAGCAGGGATGAAAAACTAAGCAGGATTCCCTGACTCGGCTTCTTACAGTGAGTTGCTATACTTTTGCATTTGAGGACAGGAACAAGTGGCTGCAGAGAAACCAAGCCCTTGCATTTTAATTTTATTTCCAAAAAGGCAAGAGATCTTCATTCTAGTGCAGCACAAAGTGTATCTGTTTATTTCCAAGAGAAGTGTTTTTTACACACTTAATATCTCAGGGAGTCGCTTTTCACTCTAGTTGCCTACTCCTAGAACTTAAGTGATGGTGTACGCACATTCGCAAGGGATTGTGCAAATGTGCACGCGAGTGTGTGGTCATGCGCAAGTGTGCATGTTCGTGCACTGGATCATGAACAATTACGCTTGCAAATTCAATGGGGTAAAATGCGCAACCTTACAGGAAAAAGAGACAAAGGACAGAGAGAGATAGAACAGCTGCCGGTGGCCTACTGGAGACTGGGGAAATTAAGCTTGGAGCAGAGAACACAGAATGGAAGATACAAAAGAATAGCATAGGGAGAAATGCTGTTGCAACAGACTTGAAATGGAAAAAGAAAATGTAAGGTTACACACCACCCTCTTACAAGCAGCACCTCAGTCTCCAAAAGGTCTCCCTGAAGACTACCGCTCCACAGCCACTGCACAGCACCACTCCCATCATTCCCAAATCTACTCTGTCTATGACCAAAAAAAGAACTTATGCCCATACCCCAGATAGGGTTTCTCGTTTTCCCTTTTTTTGTTTGGATTTACCCCTTGTTTCTATTACTTAGGTAGGCTACTAATCTAAGCTCCAGCTTTTAACTGGACTTTACTAGCTGATCCCCTTTATACCCTTACCCTGGATAGGGTGTTATTAGTTTTCCCCCTATTCCCCCTTAATTCCTTTATATGCCTACTCTAGATAGGATGTTGCTGTTCCCATCTATGGTCTACCATTTACCTTCCACCCTTGCCCTCTCGAATTGATTATTTAAACCAAAAACCCCAAAGTAGCTGTCTACTATGTATTAGCCTGCCAGAAACCCCCTCTCAAATTTGGTATTTTAAAAGAAAATCAATCAGCGGTGTGCTGTTAATTAGCCTGCCAGAAATCCTGTCTCAAATGCGTTTCTTTCAAAGCAAACCCATTTCTTTCCACCCTCCTGACTGCAGCTCAATGCAACTTGTACTTTTGTGGGTTCATTCTTAAGCAAAAAGTGAGAAACTAATCCTTACTTGAGCGTACAGTCCCCAAATTGCTCTGGCAACAAACCTCTTAATTTATTAAAGAAAACCCCAGAAACTGTGTGACGTAGGACTACAATTCCCTCATGATACGGTTAACTCTTGTGGCTTATCTTTTCTTTTCCTTCTTTCTCCTCCCTGCCAACTGCAGCTCCTTGCTGCTGGCACTTTTGTAAATTTAAAAAAACGTGCCAAAAATCCCTTCTCCGAGCGTACATCATAAAAGCACCCAAACAGCTCATGTCCAAGTTGGCAGGGAATTATCCCTCCCGGGTGTAGTCTTGCCCTTGTGCAGTCAGCACTGCAGAACTAGAGGACATATATTTGTCGCAAGTCCTGGGTGCATCAAATATATGATGCACTCGGCATGTTACAAATAAATGGCATTTTCCATCCCGTGCA
Source organism: Neoceratodus forsteri (assembly GCA_016271365.2). Lineage (NCBI taxonomy): Eukaryota > Metazoa > Chordata > Ceratodontiformes > Ceratodontidae > Neoceratodus > Neoceratodus forsteri. The sequence continues at coordinate 152,188,000 of JADMNL010000028.1, forward strand.
TCATACTGACACCTACTAGACCAGCTTTCTTTGGTTTAGCGTGGGTTAAAGCTGTGGTCTCCCACAAGCAGCTTGCAGCCAAACTTAGTCACAAGTTGCCATAAGGGATATTTAAATGACGCAACTGGGTCCAAGATTATATAATCGGGTGCAATTGCAGCATCTGTCCTTGGCGCAGCTGTGACAATGCAAGGGTTTGATGCAAGGTTTGATGCAGGCCCTGCATTAACCTTTGAAAATCCGACACATTATCTTCCAAAGCCTATTCCTATACACATCCTTATGCCGTGATTCTTAGCACAAATTATAATGCATATAATTGTATATTAATTCACTTCAACAGTATGCGTAATATTGCTGCTTTCATTATCTGTAACTTATCAGTTACAACTCTACTTCCGTATCATCCTCTACCCCAGGACCCTCTTGGAAAACATGCACTGTGCCTCAATAAGAGTATTCTGGCATAAAAAAATCTAAATAAAGAAATAATATTTATTATCAACCATTACCACTTTGTTTGGTGTTCTGATGTCATCCAAAACATTTCAGAGCTAATTCAAACTCTGACCTAGATCTCACACAAGACAATATGAGTCAGAAGTGTTAAAGGTTCTCCTAGCTCATCTCTGTCTCACGGCTCTGTTTCCAACTATGTGGGAGTGTGGCCGGGTCATTTTCTTTAGCACAGATGATTGAAAACCAACTGCTTCAGACTGTTGACTTGGTAGCTCTTCAGTCAATCATTTCTCAGGTTTGAAACAAATCGTTTTTAAAGATATTCATTTATATTTCTAAAGTAATTCAGTCATTTCCATAATTGGTATGGATTTCTTCCCAGCTGTGGCACAGCCAATGTTCTTATCAATCCTTCATCCTTGGGTCAATGCACTTGATAAGGGGACAATCACAAGCACTGTATGTTTTGATTTATCAAAGACTTCTGATGCAGTTTCTCATAATCCACTGCTGATTAAGTTGAACAAATAAGAATATTTGAGTTTTTATCAATAAACTGTTTTTTTCGGATACTGCATATGCACATGAAATAACAGCTTTTATGGTTTATTTGATTTACTTCAACAAAGTCACTGTGCACTGTGGGGTTCACCAAGATACAAGCAATAGTCCACAGCAAGTGCAGTAAGCCAAATTTTACCACATACACCAGGTGGGTTGCGAGGGCCAAGGGGCAGCTGAGTGCTTTCAACCACCTGGGAGCTGTGGCAAGATCAGACTTACTGCACCCCTTGAGTGGGTTATAGTGCTTATAAAATGGCTTGTTTATGTGGGAAAATGTCTGAAAGAGGAATTTTAAATGTAATTAAGTGCCAGCCATGTGGTAACACAAATCTTTCTGCACGGTCAAATGATGTGGTTCAGCCAATCATGTTCTTCTTTTTCTCACTGCCATTTTACAATCTGAATTATAAAATAGATAATAGAAACCAAGACCTCTGATTGATCAGGGTGATCACACGACCATGCATTATACCAGCACAACAGCACAAGTCAGCAGTACTTAACTTTCTGAACATCATTACTCAGTTTTTAAAACAAAAATCAAAGGTGACATTTCATAATGGGCTGGCAGTATAGCCTAGAGGTTAGAGTAATGAGCTGTGAATAAGCTTGGTACATCCAACAGACCAGACCTGGGTTTGATTCTCACAACCTCCACTTGCATACTGTGTGACTCTGAGCAAGTCACTTAACCACCTAGTGCTTCCAGGTCACCCCTGAAAACAGGCACTTGTGCCTAGTGGGCCTTACCTGGTTACCAAAGACTAAAATAAATAAAAATAAATAAAATAATCACAGTGAAGACAATCCAGGGTATGCACAACTGTGGGATAACAGCACTTCACTGATGCTTAAGACAGTCAGCATTGCCTCATGCCTGACTGCACGAGGAGTACCATTATCCCATATTATAGTACATGTTGGCCCTCTCCTCTAATCAGAAGCCAGAGTAATTAAAGACAATTTATTCCTCAACAAACTCAGAAGCTGTCTTTTATTCTCTGCTGAGAGCTCAGAACAGTCATTTTATTCTCAATAAAGTAACTGTAGTGACACCATCATTCTAGCTTACATTCTGACTGCTGTGTACTCACAGCAGCAACTATAAACAAGTGCAGTGTACAGAGGGGGAGGAGTGGAGTTAACACAAAGTATCACAGAATCATAAAATTGTGCAGGCAGAAAAAGATCGTTTGGCCCATCGAGTCTGCCCGAGATAGCCCCCCCACCTCCTTTTTACCTCCCACCCCTCTGCCCTCTCTCCCTTCCCCTCCCTAGTCCCATGTAGTTATCCACACTCTTTTGAATTTCTTCGTCATATCCACCTCCACCACCACTCCGGCAGCCTGTTCCATGGTTGTACAGCCCTCTCTGTGTAATAATGCCCTTACATTCCCCCTAAAACGGCCCCCCCTCCAGCTTATATGCATGCCCTCTGGTGGTTTTGTTTTCGCTCAACCTGAAGATGCTATTTCTCCTAACCTTGTTTATTCCTTTCACATGCTTGAAGGTTTCCACCATGTCCCCCCTCGCCTGTCTCATTTCCAGCGTATAAAGACAGAGTTCTTCCAGTCTCTCCCCATATGTACTTCCCTGCATCCCCTGGATCATCTTGGTCACCCTTCTCTGTACCCTTTCCAGCCTATCCTTGCCCCCTTGCAAGTGGGGCTTCCAGAACTGAACTCCATACTCCAGCTGTGGTCTGCCCAGTGTTTTATATAATGGCATGATCACCTCCCTCTTCCTACTAGTGATGCCTCTCCCAATGCATGCCAGCACCCTTGTTGCTTTCCCAGCTGCCTGCTCACACTGCCTCCTAGCCTTTAATGTGTGTGTGATCCAAATCCTAGGTCCTTTTCCTGTTCTATGGCCTGCAGTGATACCCCCCATAGTAAGTGACTCTTGGGTTATTTCATCCTATGTGCATTATTTTGCACTTTTCTGCATTAAATTGCAACTGCCACTTTTCTGCCCACTCCTCCAGCTTGGCCAGATCCTGCCTCATCTCCCCCTGAGTGTCCACCATGTTATATAACTTTATGTCCTCTGTGATCAAACACACTTTTCCATTTAGACCCTCCGCTAAGTCCCCCACATACACATTAAATAGTATGGGCCCCAACACCAACCTCTTTGGCACCCCACTCACCACTCCTAGTTCCCTGGAGTGCTTCCCACTGACCACCACTCTCTCGTCCTCCCACCCAGTCAATTCTCCACCCACTTTGTAAGTCTAGCACACACCCCCAGACTGTTCAACTTGCTTACCAACCTTCTATGTGGGGCGAGTCAAACACCTTCAGAAATCCAGACAGGCCACATCCCTCCCCGGTCATATATGCCTCTGTAACCCCCTCAAAGAATTCAATCAAGTTGGTCTGACAAGACCTGCCACCTGTGAACCCGTGTTGGTTATCATCAGTCAGACCCTTCTCCTCTAGGTACCTCACCAGCCTCTCCTTTATGAGAGTCTCCATCTGCTTGCCTACAACCGAGGAAAGACTGACTGGGCGGTAGTTGCCAGGCTCCTCATTTCTGTCTCCCTTGTATATCGGCACCAACTCTGCCTTTTTCCAGTGCCCTGGGACTTTTCCTGATTCCAGGGATAGATTAAACAGCTTTGCCAGAGGCTCTGTCAGATCCTCCCTTAGTTCCTGAAGCACCCGTGGGTGTACCCGGTCAGGGCCCATAGCCTTGTCCATTTTTAATTTTCCCATCTCCTCCAACACCCTCTCCACTGTGAAGGGACTTGTGTCCACTTCCTTGCCCTCCCTCCCCTTTCTACTCAATACAGGCCCTTTCCCTTCCTTCTCTGTCATGAAAACGGATGCAAAATATTCATTTAGGAGGGTTGCCTTCTCCTCTTCTGCCACCATTATTTTATCATTATCATCATCATAACTTTATTTATATTAGGTGCCTTTCCATTGCTTAGAGTGCCTTTAACAGTACATATAAACAAACGTAAACATCATTAAAATAAATACTATAATAAAACACAGCTATGAAATATTTCTACATGGTTCTACTTTAAGAACACTCTCAGGTCCCCTCAAAGGCCTGGAGGAACAGGCACGTTTTGAGGACGGTTTCAAAATCCCTGACAGTCAGGCTATCTCGTATCCGATGAAGTAGAGAATTCCACAGGGTCGGAGTCATTAAGACAGAAGATTTTTTACCCCCCTCCTCACTAAGTTTTGGAATCCCCTGCCTGTTTTTCCCCCCTTATCACTCGCATACCTATAAAATCTTTTGTCTCTCTCTGTCACCTCCCTAGCTATTTTCTCCTTTGTGCTTGCCTTTGCCTTCCTAATTGTTCTTTCTGTTTCCCTGAATTTATTCAACTGGGTAGCAAACTGGTTGGCGGACAGAAAACAGAGAGTGGTGGTAAACAGTATACAGTCAGAAGAGATGCAAGTCACAAGTGGGGTACCTCAGGGATCGGTCCTGGGGCCAGTCCTCTTCAATATCTTCATCAGTGACATTGCAGATGGACCGGAGGGTAAGGTTTGCCTGTTTGCAGATGACACCAAGATCTGCAACAGAGTAGATGATCCAGATGGGGTGGGCAGAATGAGAAGAGATCTGGATAAACTAGCAAAATGGTGGGAAGAGTGGTAACTGGGGTTTAACACAAAGAAGTGCAAAATCATGCACATAGGGAAGAGAAACCCTGAAGCTACCTATAGGTTGGGAGGGAAGTTATTGGCAATCACAAGGGAAGAAAAAGACTTGGGCATCATCATCACAGATGATCTGAAATCATCCAAGCCGACCACTAAAGTAGTAGGTAAGGCTAGATGAATGTTGGGGTGTATTAGTAGGGGTATCACAAGTTGTAAGAGGGAGGTAATAATCTCTCTTTACAAGACACTGGTTAGGCCCCATCTGGAGTACTGCATGCAGTACTGGAGGCTGCACCTGCACAAGGACATTAACAAAATGGAGGCAGTCCAGAGAAGGGCAACCAAAATGGTGCAAGGACTGCATCAGAAAACATATGAGGACAGATTAATGGAGCTCAATATGTATACCCTAGAGCAAAGAAGGGAAAGAGGTGATATAATGGAAATGGAGAAAGTGACAAAGGCAAGAAGGACAGGGATGGGGCAAAAAGGAATAAAGCCATCAGGAAATGGAGGATAATGAGTACCAATGCCCGTAGCCTGGGCAACAAGCTCCCTGAACTGGTGGCCTTGATGGAAGAGGGATGCCTGGATATTTCAGCACTCACAGAAACATGGTACACAGAGAACCATGACTGGGATGTTAACATACCAGGGTACGTAACCTACAGGAGAGACAGGGAGGAGAGAAGAAGGGGAGGAGTAGCTCTCTATGTAAAGGAAGGGATAAAAGCAACTGAACAAAAGAGTAAACAGGGAGGAGAGGAGGCACCGTGGGTCACCTTGGAGACTGGAAGTGGCACCACAATCCGCACAGGGGTTGTATACAGACCCCAGGTCAGGAGGAGGAATGGACAAGGATATGATGAAGGCATTCTTAGGATGGCAGAGAAAGGGAGATACTGTTGATGGGAGACCTGAATATGCCAGATGTTAACTGGAGCACATTTGCTGCAGCCACATCCAAGAGCAGGGTCATTCTCGATGCCCTACAGGTGGCAGGCCTTAGACAGCTAGTTTCGGAACCCACTCGTGAGGGAGCAATCTTAGACCTCATACTCTCAAATGGGGACAGTGAGAGGATCTCAGATCTAGAAGTGGGTTGCCATCTGGGAACAAGTGACCATCAAACAGTGTGGTTCATGTTAAACTCAGCTACAGAGTCAAGCCATATAAAAGTGAGGGTACTGGACTTCAGGAGGCTGACTTTGGCAAGATGGGAGAGTGCCTCAGAAAAGCACTAGCAAACAGGCTAGAAGGAGGGGTGGAGCAACAATGGGGAATCATCAAAACTGCCATCACAGAGCCTAAACCTTTGTGTAAACAAACAAACAAATTAAAATGAAAAAAAGCACTATGGTTCTCAAAAGATTGTGGGAAAGTCAGAGAGAAAAAGATAGCATTCAGGAAGTATAAGGAAACACAGAAGGAGCAGGACAGAGAGCTGTACCAGTTAAGGCAGAAGGAAGCAGGGAAGGAAGTCAGAATAGCAAAGGCCCAAACTGAGGAAAGGATAGCCAACTCGGTTAAGAAGGGGAATAAAACCTTTTATAGGTACATCAGGGAGTGAAGAAAGACAATGGGAGGGATAGTGAGGCTGCATAGAATGAACAGTGGGTGGGCAGAGGGGGATAGTGAAAAAACAGGGATACTGAATGAATATTTCTGTCAGTATTCACAAAAGAGGAGCGGGAGGTGCCTAATCCAATTAACAGAAGCACTCTGGATAGGGGGGTCAATCCCAGTCCTTTCACAGAAGAAAAGGTTCTGAAAAGAACTCCTAAAACTGAAGGTGGACAAAGCAATGGGGCCTGATGGAATTCACCCCAGAATTCTAAAAAGAATTAAGGGAGAAACCACTGACTACCTTTTCAACAAATCATGGGAGGATAGTGTGGTACCGAGGACTGGAGGAAGGTGGATGTGATTCTCCTTCACAAAGTGGGACCAAGACAGAGGCAGGAAACTACAGACCTGTCGGTTTGACCTCTGTGGTAGGGAAATGATGGAATCATTTCTGAAGGAAAGAATTGTTGAGTACCTAGAGGCCAGTGGGGCACAGGACCCAAGGCAGTATGGATTCACAGCAGGAAGGTCATGTCAGACAAATCTAATTGATTTCTTTGACTGGATGACCAAAGTAGTAGACCAGGGAGGGACTGTGGACATGGCCTACCTAGACTTTAGCAAGGCATTTGACACAGTCCCACACAAAAGATTAATAGTCAAATTAAGTAGCCTGGCAGTGGGTCCCAGGGTGGTAACCTGGGTAAAACATTGGCTGGACAACAGGACACAGAAGGTAATTGTAAATAGAGTCCACTCTGAAGAAAGAGGGGTTACTAGTGGGGTACCGCAGGGTTCAGTACTGGGTCCAGTCCTTTTTAATGACTTTATAAGTGACATTGCAGAGGGACTGGAAGGAAAAGTATGCCTCTTTGCAGATGACACAAGATCTGCAACAGGAGTTGATACACAAGAAAGGCGTGGAAAAGGATGAGAAGGGACTTGGCAAGGTTGGAGGAATGGTCGGAAGTATGGCAGCTAGGATTCAATGCAAAGAAGTGCAAAATAATGCACCTAGAAACAAAAACACAGGGAAGATTACACAATGGGGGTAGTAACAAAAAAGGGGACCTGGGGTAATCTTATCAGATGACCTTAAGGTTAACAAGCAATGTGAGAAGGCAGTAGGAAGCTGGGGGGATACTGGGATGCATGGGAGAGGCATCACCAGCAGAAAACAAGGAAGTTGTTATCGCTCTGTACAGACAGTTGGTGAGACCCCATCTGAAGTACTGTGTCAGTTCTGGAGACCCCATCTCCATAGGACATAGACAGGATAGAGGCAGTCAGAGGAGGGCAACTAGAATGATAGCAGGGTCTGCAAGAGAAGCCATACGAGGAGAGACTAAAAGAGCTTAATATGTATATCCTTGAGGAAAAGGAGGGAGAGGGGGACATGATAGAAAGCGTTTAAGTACCTCAGTGGAAACAACAAAGTCCAAGGGTAGCATCTTTCAGAAAAAGAACCTTAAGAACAAAGGGACACAATTTAAAAAGATGAGGCGGTTCAGGGGCAATGTGAGAGTATTTTTCACAGAGGTAAGCGGATGCATGGAACCAGCCTTCTTGAGGAGATTAATGGGGTCTAAAACTGTGGGAGAATTCAAGAATACATAGGACAGACATAAGGCAATTCTTATGGGGAGGTAGGAAGAAATAGGCTGTTAGTTAACTAGGATCTGCGGCTTATCCTGTAGGTAGGGAAATGGGCAGACTAGGTGGGCCAAGCGGTCATTATCTGCCGTCAAAGTCTATGTTTCTATGTTTCTATTCAAACATCTTAAGAGCATTAACAATGTGAAAGAGTCTAACATGTTTCAAGTAGTAAAAGAAAATAGCAGGACAGAGGACACAACATGAGATTAGAGCCAATTAAGGGTAAATGTGATGAAGCTCTTTTTTTTCCCAGAAAAGTGGTGGATACATGGAATAGCCTACCTCAGGAAGTAGTGGATATGAATGCAGTGGGGCTTCAAACAGGCATAGGATAGGCATAGGGAGGCAGTATAGCACAGTGGTTTAAAGGCTCTGAGCTGCAAATCTGGAGACTTAGGTTTGAATCCCACAGCCCCCACTTGCATACTGTGTGACCCTGAACAAGTCACTTATCTTCACAGTGCTCCCAGGTTGCACCTGTAAACAAGCTTTCAGCTTAGTGTGTCTCACCTGGTTAAACAATTGGAATAAATAAGGAAGCAATACAGATGAGTATGAATAGATAGGCCATTGACAGAGTAAAGGCCTATGGCACATTCATGAGGTAGAAAAAATGGGCAGATTGGATGGGCCTTGCGGTCCTTATCTGCCATCAACTTCTATGTTTCTATGTTTCTGTTCTTGTAGATCCTCTTTTCTGCTGTCTTCTGTGACCTTTTGTAGGCCTTAAAGGCCTTTCTCTTCTCCTTGAGAGCCTCCCTAACCCTTCCCATGAACCACAGTGGTTTTCTCCCCCTTTTGCGTTTGCTGATTTTCTAGATGCATTGCTCCGTGGCCAAGAGAATTCCACCCTTAATTGCTTCCCACAGCTGCTTTACCTCCTCCAGCTCTTGGATTCCTGCAAGCTCTCTTCTTAGGATACCCCCATTTTCTCGAAATTTGCCCTCCTGAAGTCAAGCACCCTGGTGGATGCCCTGCCTAATTCTGTCCCTGCCTGGATGGAGAAGCTGACCATCCGATGGTCACTGTACCCCAAGTTTTCCCCAACCTCAACCTCCACTCCCCTATTCTGTCTCCATTTGTTAAGATGACATCTAGTGTAACCTCCCCCTAGTAGGTTCCTTAACTAGCTGGCTTAGTAGTGCATCCTGCAGGGATTCGAATAAGTCCCTGCTCCTTTCTGTTGTGGCCGATGGAATTTGCCAGTCCACATCTGGTAGGTTCTGGTCCCCCACCACTAGGATTTCCCCTTTTGTGGCCCTTTCCTGTATCTCCCTAGCCAGTTCCTGATCCACTTCCTCACCCTGATGAGGTGGCCTGTATACCACCCCCATCCTTATTGCCCACCCTTTGCTCACCAACGTAACCCAAAGAATCTCAGCGGATCCCTTGTCCCCCCTACCTTCCACTGCCTCTATCCTCTCCCGCACATACAGGGCTAGGCCCCCCCCCTTTTGCCCTGTCTATCTCTTCTAAATAGATTGTACTCTTGTAGTTCCACCTCCCAGCTATGTCCTTCCATCCACCATGTTTCTGTTACTGCTATTAGGTCCAGGTCGTCCAGCCCCACCACTGCCTCCAGGTCTGCCATTTTGTTCCTTAGGCTACTGACTTTGGCTAGAATTCCTGCTCAACCCCCCCACCACCCTTATAATACCCCCTCCTTAATCTGTCCCCTGTCTCTTGCATTGGGAGAGTGCAGGCTGGGTTGTCCTCATTAGGCCAAGGATCCTCTTCCCCCAAGTGCCGCATTCCCCGTCAAGTTTAAATCCCAGTCTACCCCCAGCCTCTCATCAATGTACCCCTGCAGTTTTGCTCTTAGCAATCTAGCCCCAGCATCTCTTATGTGTAGCCTGTCTCTTGCGTACAGGTGTTTATCCACCCATGTATCCCCCCAGTCTCCCAGACATGTGAATCCCTCCTCCCTACACCACTGCCTCAGCCAGAGGTTGAAATCCTTTACCCTGAGTTGCCTGGCCGTGCTAGCACAGTGCACTGGTAGGACTTCCGAGAAGGCCAGGGAGCTAACCAATCCCTTACAGCTTTCCGTCAACTACCTGAATTTTCTTTGAACCACCTCCATCTCATCCTCCGCCAAGTCATTTGTGCCCAGCTGTACTGTTAGGTGCGGCTTCCCTCTCACTAGATTGACACAGTCTTTTATCCTGGGGAGTGCCCATCTAGCCTCCATTCCTGGATCACAGAACACTGAGCTCCCTTTAAATGCCACTTTCCTCCTTTGCCACTGAATCCCATTCATGATTGAATCTCTGTATACAACCACTGCCCCAGGCCTTTCTGCCCTCAGGCTTGCCCCTACTCTATTGACCTGCCCATTCTTGCCTCTTCCTTCTAGTGTAGGCTCCTTCCCACTCTTGCACCTTGCTTCCAGCCCTCCCACTCTGTCCTCTCCACTTTGGCCACCCCTGCCCCCTTTTCCTTCTACCCTCTTTCCTTGCTACCGGCTTCCCTCCCTGCCTCACTTGAAAGTCCTCCCCCCATCTGAGTCCCATCTCCCAGTCCCATCTCTTGCCCCGCCCATTGCCCTACGCTTTTCCATGCCCTCTTCTCTGGTCCTCTCTCATGCTGCATATTCTCCCCTACCCCAGTGTCCCTACCACCTGTTTGTATGCCTCCTACGCTTGACCGCCCCTTTGCTGCCCATACTTCCCCTTCTCGTGCACCCCTCCAAATTTCCCTTCCCTCACTTGACCTTCTGGTGCTCCCAACCCCTCTTCTCCTTGCACCATCTTTGTCCCTCAACCCAGTCAGAGGCTGGTACCTGTTTGACTCTACAGTATTTCTGCCGGCGAAGTTCCATTTCCTCTGCTCCCTCCCATCTGTGGCCTCTGTGTCCTCATCCTGCTCCGGGCCCCTCAGTCCCTGCTCCGTGTCATCCGGGGCCCCCAGTCCTCTTCCCCATCTTGTTTCCCCCCTCCACCCTTTTGGTCCTTCACCCCCTCCCCCCATCTACTCCCCTCCCTATCCCTCCTTTCAAGTTCCCCCTTCAAATTTGCTAGTTCAGTCTCCATCCTCCTTAGTTTTGACAGATAACATGGGTTCAAAAAACAATGCCACTAGCTTTTGTCAAGCATATTGAAGCATACTGCAGTGAAAACCACTTAAAAGCACACTGGATAAATGCACAGTTTTCCTTTTTCCAGCTTTTTTCCTCTGTCTTCCCCATTTTAAATTATCTTGATATGTGAAAACTTGTTAAATACAAATTTCAGCAAAGTACACAGATTTCTATGTTTTGTTTTTGTCCATACATCTGCTTAAGTGCACATTCACAACTCATAAATGGTGTTAATTAGACTCTTGCCATTAGTTGTATGATAGTTCATTGTGTTGTGTGGAGCAACATGGCTGTTCCTGGGTCTGATAGTCATGGTTATCTGGACAGCATTCAAGAAATCACCACATCTGGTTCAATAAATAATGAAGAAATCCGTGGTGAAATTTCAGGTGCACAAACTGAGATCATGGATGAGGACACGAAGGACAAAACATTGGTCTTAGTCACAATGGCAGAAGCATTGTAGAGCCTGGTTTTGCTGAAAATCTTTTGATAACAAGAGAACAAAAAAACTGATTGTGATATCAAATTTTGAAGCCTACATACAAGATTTGATACTAAAAACAAAAAAACAGTATAAGATTACAAGTTATTTTAACTTTATGTGATTTTTTTTAAATATAGTATTGTGCTATTATGGCGTTTTGTGCATTCCCAAGATAAATACAATACACAACCATTAAATGGCACCAGTGTCTAGGTGATTTTTTTTGTTACAGCCAAAATTTTAAATTTGCTTAAATGCATATCCTGGATAAATGCATACAAAATTTACTTTCAAAATGTGCATGCATTTAAGAGGGCTCCACTGTAGTGATAATGTGCTACTTGGGTTGCTATCCTCAGCAATAATGTGATTGTCCCATGAGGATAAAGCACTTGGTCTTCGGCCTTGTATTTATCCACTAAACAATCACATTATTGCCTTGTTTAGTAAACCAACTAGCATATTATCACTTAAATATCACACATCCTGACATGCCTCATTGCTTAAATAAAGTACCCCCGACCGTGCCTACTTAGGGTTGGTACAATGCCATTGAAGTTTTCCAGAATGGTTCATATATAAATCAGGAGATCAAAGGACAAAGGTTTATATTTTTCTCCAAATTTCCAATATAGTATTACTTTATTATTTTGCATTTCTTTGGGTGTATTTTATTTGTGGTAATATATGCTCAATATTGCTATAGATTTTATGGGTTACTGTTGTAACCAGAGAAATGTCTGAGTAAGTATTGTGATATATCTGGATATATCTCAGAAAACCCCTTGAAATTAATGGAGAGTTTATTACTAAGGTTCATTACTAAGGTTCTGAAAGTATATGCAGGCTAAAGTACCCACTCAGTCAGTGGCAGAAAGTCAAACCACGTCTCTCAAGTAGTATGTGATCTAATTTATTTTTGAATTCTAAAGTCTATTCTTTTTTTTACTAATGCTGGCAGACTATTCCATAGCCCTATTATTCTTTCAGGGGCAAAACATGTTTTCTTTTATTAGTTTTGAAAGCTGACAATTTAAATTGCATATTGTGTCTCCTGGTCATGCATATCTGACTGTGATTTTATATGTAGCATTTCAACCAGATTTTTTTATCTCTACTAATATTGCATGTATTAAGACGATCCCCTCTTAATCATTTATCTTCCATCCTTATTAAATTTAATTTTCTTAGCTATTGTTCATAGTCTGATCCTTCCATTCCACATACAATAGTGCTTGCCCTCCTCTGCACCCTTTCTAGTTTCTTTTTGTCTCCTTCAAGGCATGGTGACCAAAACAGGGATTTTTCTATGATTAGGGGATATGCAATGGGTTGACTCAAAATACGCAACTTATCTTCAAGTGTGATTGGGCAGGACCATAACTCATGAGTGCTGGAGCTATGAGTGAGTTATGAAGAGCCTGCCCCATCAAAAAATGACATGTAATGTTTTAAAGCTGCTGTTTGTGTGAAGATTTAACAGTTTTACTTGTATTTTAATAGCTGGCTTCAATGTTTCATTAGCATTGTGATGTTGTCAGACATCAACATTGTGAAAGCTGCTCTTATATTTCTTATAGGGCTCAGGACACAAATGAGTTCATGTCACATTTTTATGGTTTTCTGAACTATACTGCAGAAATTATATGGATTCTAATACTGTGTTCAGTTTTACTGTTCAGATAGTGACACAGTCACACCCACCTTTGCATAGGCCACATTCTGCCATCAATATACAGTATATCATAACCAAATGTAACCAGCTCAGCAAAGATGTTGTGGTTACTACATCTGCCTTGTGGGGCTCAAACAAGGTTGAGGGGCCTAGGTCTAAAAACTCCAGACTGGGGGTCGTATCCAAGGTTTAAATGATTTACGTGCTGCTTCCCACCCAGAGAAAGGTTTAAGGGTGATTGGTGTCAACATGGTACAAACCCCTGGATGCAGTGCCTCCTCACTTCACCATATTATACCCCCACCTGCAAACCCACAGAAAACAGCAATGAGGAGAGACTGGAGGACCTTAACATGTTCATCTTGGAGAAAAAGGAGGCTGAGAGGGGACATGATCTCAGTCTTCTCCATACTCTGAGTCCACCTCCGAGTTAACCTCAATGAAACTCTTCTATGCAAGAGAGCACTTCTTGCTCAAATGTCACCAGGTGTTTGCAACCTCTTCTCATCGATCATGAACAAATACAGAACTTAATTGATAGAGGATTAAAACTCATGCTGTTCAGAAAAATTACTCTTGACCAAGGGTCCTTTGCTACTAGAGCAGTCAAAGCCTGGAACTGCAGGCCCGCAGCCATCATCCTTCTCCCCCACTTCTTCTCCGTTAAGGCTCAAGTCACTGCTCACGTTTTCCAGAAAATGCACTGCATGTGTACCTAAACCATATCTGCTACTTGCATTAGCCTGCACTTCCTGTTGATGCTTCCTGAAATTGCAAAAGTTTGTTCTTAACTCCTGCTCCTAATAATAGTATAATAATTGTTGTACCTTTTGTGTATTGCATTGTATTGTATTGTATTAGTATGCTGTCTAATGTAACATGGTCTTCTGTTGTATGTAACTTGATAGACTTGGACACCTTTGAAGAAAGGCTCTTGGGCCCAGAGGTCCTCCGAACACAGTCAATCATTCAATCAATCAATCATATGCATTGTTATTGATAAGATCAAATAGAGTGAAATGTTTTGTCTGGCATCCTCTAGTAGGAAGCAGGGACAGCCCTCAAAGCTAACCAGAGCATTGTTTAGGTAAGGGAAGGCAAGGCAAATTTTATTTATATAGTGCCCTATCCAAGGGCTCAGAGAACTGTACAAAACATAATAAAATAAACACATTTAAATAAAATATCCTACAGATAAAATCACATTATCAAAGAAAATTAAAAGCCTTCTCAAACAGAAATGTTTTTAAGGAGGCTTTAAAGGCCTACATCGTGCTGGCTGCATGAATATACGGTAGAAGCAAGTTCCACAACAGTGGTGCGGCTGTAATGATTGCTGTATCACCAGATCTCTTGAGGCAGAAAGAGGGTACAACCAGCAAGTTAGCCTCGGTGGAGCATAGGGGTGAATAGGGGAGTACTGAACCAGGAGCTCTTTAAGGTAGTCAGGTCCTGAACCAAGTAGGGCCTGTAAGTTAACAAGCATATCTTGAAGGTGATGTGTGAACTCACAGTGCAGAACAGGAGTGACATGATCCCTCAGAGGTGCCGGTCAGCATCCTGGCTGCAGCATTCTGCACTACTGCAGTCAACGCACCAAGCCTCCAGATAGCCCTCGGTAAAAAGCATTACAGTAATCGAATCTGCTGGTTACTAAGGCATGGATGCCATAGCCAGGTCATTGAGTGTCAAAAACCGATGGATCCTGGTGATATTCTGAGAATGGAAAAACCTGGCTCTGATGACTGATGACACCTGTTGTTCGAGGGTAAGACGGTCATCAAGAAGAATGCCAAGATCCTTGACCGCACTAATCACTGACAGGGAGTGCCAATCAACTACTAGGGTGGGCAACCTCCCATCAGCAAGGATGTCCCCATGACCTGGCTCAATCATCATAACCTCTGTCTTTCCAGGGTTGAGACGTAGCCAGTTAGTCAGTATAGTTGAGCAGTGACTTTGATTTAAAAAAGACCTTATAAAAATTAAAAAGCTAATCCAAAAAAAACCCTCCCCATTTACTTTGATAGAGAATAATGTTGTACTCTATACATCTAATTGTCACACATGTGTGCGCAGGGGCATTGCTACACATCAGGGAGTGGAAGGTACTGGGATGTTGAAGGGATCGGGATGCTGGATCCATGGAGCTAAAAGATGATACCTTCATTTACTTTAACCATTGAAGGGGGGAGGGGAAATCAAGAATTCCTCTGCTTGTCTCATCTACAGGCAAAACCTCCTTTTAGTAGGTTTAGGGCAATTTAAAAAAAAAAAAGGAATCAATGATCTTTAACTTGTATGTTACATGCACCCAGCTGCCTACCAGCCAGGACCATGTTGAAATGGAACCTTTGGTTTTATTCTATGTCTTTTTCTAGGTAAAATAACATAGAAACATAGAAGTTGATGGCAGAAAAGGGCCACAAGGCCCATCCAGTCTGCCCATTTTACCAATTTGCTCCCACTGACTCTACTAGGTTAGCGGCCTCTGCTATGCCCCCCCTCATATACAGTAAATGCAAGTGGAGCAGAACTGTGCAGAATGTGGAATTCTGCCAAAATTCATACAGAATACCAATTCCACTTCCAAAATGTTGTTCAGGATTTCTTTCTGAATTCCATGGAATTACAAAAAAGCATTTCTATGTAAACCAAGAAATATCTTATGTAAATCATGGAATCATTTTCTATGGACTGTGGAAAAGGAATGTGCGGTTTATGTAAACTGTGGACTACTAATCCGTAAAAGCATTCGGCTTTTAAAATTTCAGATATCTGTTACTGATGGAATTCTGGGGAATTAGGGAGAATTTTCAACAATTCTAAGGAATTCCATTTTGTCAGAATTTGAAAATTCTTTGCAGCAATGATGCAGAGTCCTCTTAATTGCAAAGTGAAAATGACACACAAAACAACACTGCCAGGGACAATAATAGCAAATTGCACACCTTTAGGCAACAGCATTGTTGTGCATTTAAGTAGGCTGTGCACTTAAGCAGACAATCAATCAATCAATCAATCAATATCTTTATTTAGCCAGGCAGAACACCATTGAGCAGGGCTCATTTACAAGATGGACCTGGTAGTTTAAACAACAACAGCAAGTCACAATACAACAATTTGGCGTAGGCGTAGCAACATTAGCAGCCTATGTACAGTCATTACAAGTGAGAATGGCGTGGCTTGGCACAGTGGTGTACAATAATTTACAAATAGTAACGTAAGACTTGACACTGAGAACAGAATAAGGCAGCATCATTTACAGGAGTGGTGCCAAAGGCAGTCAGCATACCACTATGTGTGAGTTTTGTGCAAGGCAGGTCTCTGATAGACAATAGAATACAATATTATATTGGATGAGGTCTAGACCAGCAAAGCATTACATGGCCTAGGAGAAGACTATAAAGCAAGGGCACTGGGGGTACAGGATGTGCCAAGGATAGTGGAGGGAGGAGAGGTTAGGAGGGGTGAGAGGGGGCAATTGTAATACCTTCAGGATTATCATAGCTGCATTAGTCGGCATGGTAGGTCTAAGGGTAAGGGGGAGGGTATGGGGTGAAAAGGTGCTATTAGTAGGGGGAGGAGACAATGCATTATCTTTATCCCCCATCACATATTAGAATAGGTCACCTCTGGCACACCTTCCATGCTGCCTGTCTTATCAGTGGCCCCACTGAAAGTTCCCACAGCTCCTTCAGTGTGATCATTTAAAACATAGTCCCTGGGGCAACTTACTTGTTCCTTGCTGCCTTGATCGTGCATTCAGGCTCCCTCAAGCTCATGGGCCCCTATGTTCGATGGTGTGGAGAGCCTCCACACCGCATATGTGAGGCACTGAGACACTCAGCGCCCACTGCTCCCCCCCACGTGGAAGTAACAAAATGGGGTGTGCAGGTAAGCACTCGATCCCCCACGTGCATGGTTCACAACATGCAGGGGCAGATGGCAGGCATGCCAGCACTATACGGCATGCACATAGCTGCATACTGCTGTGCACCGGGGTGCGTAGCAGGGTTGCCAGAGAAACCCTGCCATAAGCCCACTACGTGCCCCATACCTCCATCACTCAACAATGGGAATCAAATGAAATCTAAGACAGTCTGCCCAGGAGCACCCACCCCTGCACCCATCCATGCCACCCAGCTCCCCCGTGCATGCCAACCCCCACCCTCCACACACACACTCACACACATGGGGGTACTGGCACCTGGACTGCAGCCCCCACGCAAACTCCCACCAGACTGCCTCTGTGATCCCTTGCCCTGCATCACAGCCCCGATGGTGTGGTGGCCAGTGTGAACCCTTCCCTTCCCCTTGAAACACACCCTCATGCCCATGCTCCCTGACCCCCATTCTTCCTCATCTGTTTGAGGGCAACACAGAGCTGGCAGCACATCCCACCTCTCACCTCTACAGTCACTGGCCATGTGGACATCCATAGGAGAGAGCAGCCAATGTGCACCCCACCACGTAAGGGATCCAATGAGGGATCCTGGATGGACATCCCATTGGATTCCATTCAGGTGCATGCCGGGGGGCAGGGCCATGGATAGGTGGCTAGCAGTCGTGCATGCTGCTGGTGTGCACCTGTCCACCACTGCAGAGCTCCATAGGCAGGATAAGTGCCTCAGGTGCATAATTCCTGCCAATTGGAGCATAGGCCCCTTGATTAGTAAAAAGAGATTTTAGCCACGTTGGTCCTTGGAAAACAGAAGTTGCTGGAAGGTTTGATACGTTTTACAGGCCCAACAGATGTCTTGTACAAGGATTGTTTAGCACACAAGCTTTCGGGGCCCCAAAGGTCCCTTCTTCAGGTGAATGGCAAACTCAGCAAAATAGAAAAGCATTTATATACACTATGATGCATTGTAACAGGTCTGTAGCTGTGAGAGGACGATTAGCAGGAAGTGCTAAGATATTCTTGAAGGAGTCCAAAAAGGTGCCTGGAAGTGTTACTTTGACAGGTATCCTAACAGGAACACAGAATAATACAGACCAGAGATACACAGAGTTGGGGGTGAGGGATAGGACAGTCACAGAAAGAAAAAAAAAATTTGTAAAAAAGTAACAGTATTAAAGTTTACCATAGTGTGTCATAAATCCAATGTCCTGATTGAGCCTGTTAAAGTTTGAATTAAATTATTTGATACATTTTGTTTCCCATACCCTTCTCTCCTGTGTGTTTTTGAAGTTGCTTCTTAGTATTAGGACAGACAGGCCTGAGAGGGAATGATCTGGTTGGAAAAAATGTTGTCCTACAGGTGTGCTGATAATCTGGTTTACTATTGTGTGTCAGCAGTGGTTCATCCTGGTTTGCAGTGGTTGCCTTGTTTCACTGTATAGCATCAATGTGTGTACTCTTTTGCCCTGAATTAAGTAAGCCACATTGCTAGACTATCGTGTAAGATCTATTTATCTTTATTGTGCTGTTCTGGCCTGTTTCAATGATAATCTGTGTGCACATGTGGTGCAGGTCTTATATCTTCCCATTTTGCATGGTGGTGTTGTTCCTCTCATTCCCGGGTTATTCTGATCTGCTTAAAGTTTGCTACAAATTATTATATTAGAAAGGTTAGGGGGCCATGGAGGGCCGAGGCATCAGTGCCTTACCTCCTGCCATGCCAGCAACCCGTGTTCACAGTGCGAGCAGGTCACCGGGGGTCAACAGGGGAGGGAGAGGATTGAGCATCTGGAGGACAGCTCTCCTCTCCCAAGGAGGGTGACTTGGCAGTCCTGCTAAATGACTGCCCCCAGGTGGAGACCTGGGGGTAGAACGGGATGGGAGTGCCAACGGACGGTAGTTGCTAGCATGTGTATGCCTCCATGGACATGTGCTGATCTGTAGCACCCTAGCAATGGGGAGAAACAGGAGAAAATGGAGGAAAAAAGACTCCCACAGCAGTAAATGAAGGATCGATCCCTCACAGGCTCCACACCAGTGGTCAGGCTGCCGATCCTGTGGCTAGGATGGCTCCTAAGGTAAGACCCCAGAGGAAATTGGGTGGCGGGGCTGGGGGGGTCGAGCAGATGGAAGCCACCAGGGAGTGGGAGGCGAATAAAGTGTAAAAAAAAAAAAAAAAGAAAGAAAGATTGGGGACTGTTTGTAGGCAATGACAGGTGGTTCAGGGAAGATGCTACAAAGTCTTTTATCTTCACTCAGCATGTGTTGTAGTTCTTTCATGATTTGCTGAAGGGGTGTTAGCATGGGGCTGTGTGTAGCAACTAACAGACTCGAAGATCACGTGATGCGTCGGGCGGGATAGCAGAGAGTTTTTTAGACTCCTACCCCACCTCCGTTAATTTTGTATTTTTCAACAATTTGAAGCTCAGTTCGCGATCCCCTTCCTTGCATCAGCGACATTAATAGACCGGGGAAGCGCCCGAAGTGGCATGGCGACGCCGCATGCGGAAACTACCGGCAATGGATACTGAAATGAAGGCAGCTATGCCTAAGCGTACCCCGCCGGTCACCCCAGAGAAGCAAGCTAAGAAGGCCAAGCAACAGGCCCAGCCCTCCTCAGCCAAACAATTAACGGCCCTCTCCGATGCCATTCCTCTATCGGAAGAGAGTTTTTTGGAGGAGATGCACCCATTTAAGGAGGCACTAGCGGAGCTAACTCAGGAATTAAAAAACCTCCATGGGGAGGTATCTAGTATAAGACAACGGGATTCAGATAACGAAGCCCGCGCCATCTCATTGGAGTTCTGGAGAGACAAAACGGATCCTGAAATTATTAAATTAAAGCAGCAAATAACCAAGCTTCAACAAAAAACAGAAGACCTAGAAGGCCGCTGTAGGCGGAATAACATTTTAATTCATGGCCTGCCAGAGGGGGAAGAGGGTCCTTCCTGCATTGTTTTTATTCAGGCTCTGCTCACCAAGATCGTGGGCCCTTCTCTACACAATCCCACATATATTATTGAAAGGGCCCATAGATCGCTAAGACCAAGACCCGAACCCTTGGCTCCTCCCAGACCTATAATTATTAGGATGCTTAACTACCTGGAACGTCAGCATATTCTAACAAAAGTGAAGGAAATGCAATCCATCTCCTGGGAGGGGAAAAAGCTGCGTATAACCCAGGACCTCCCACTAGAAACCTGTCAACGAAGAGCCACTTTTCACCCTGTAGTCTCCAAACTAATAGCTGCAGGTATCAAATTTAGGATGGCCTACCCTGCTCGTCTGTAGGTCTCATTGGAAGGTAAATGGCACACATATGAAGCAGTTTCTCAAGCTCAGGAAGACCTGGTTCGGATTCTACCCTCCCTGTTTAAAACTACCTGAGGCACAGTAACTAAAAGGGCTAACGAATCTTCCATCTGTCCATGATTTTTTGAAGCATGAAGGGAGGGGCTGCCGGTGAGAGATGACGTCTAGCTTTTATATTAATTAATATGCTGACTCTCTTTACCTGTCACTGGAGGAGATACTTTGCTCTGTGCTGTTTTGTGGTGTATTCGGCTGTCATCGAGGGATGTGACCCCGGTGGGTTGCTGACCAGCGGATTTTGAAGCTGATGGGACCAGAGTGGAATTCTGGTCAGGACCATTCGATGGCTGGTCTGCATTTCCTGGGGTCCCATAAGTGGGGTGCACAAGGTCACCGGTCCTCTGCAAATTCAGCCCCCTGGAACCATTAATGGCAGAACAATAGGCCCACCCCTGTTGTTCAGCTGCATTTATGCCAACTTAATCTGTTCTTATGGCAAATAAGGGACTTGTGGGGCCAAAATCCTACAGCAGATCTACGGACTATTAAAACGTCATACCGACTGGAAGAATACAAGAAACCGAAGCCAAGAAAGGAGGAAGGATGATTGTGATGTCTAACAAAGGACAAACAATAAATAAAATAATTATTTTAAATTCCCATTTTAAATTCTCATTTTCCCCTTTCCCTTTCCCTCTCCCCCCTTTTTCTTCCTCCCCACCTCCCTTCCCCCTTTTTCCCTCCCTTCTCCCTTCCCTCCCTCCCTTCCCCCTTTTTTTTTCTTCTTCTAGGGTTCAGAATGGACTGTATGGCGGACATGGGGGTGGGGGTAGGGGGTTTGGAAGCGGAGCTGACCATGCCTGACCGCACGTACTGGATAATAGGGGGGATTTTCCTAGCTTACCTCATAGGAAGTAACAGTATTTTTTCTATGTCAAGAATCGGTATACAATCATGCAACATTTATTACGGGAGAGACCTTAAGATGAAGCAATACTGGTCTAACCTTAGCTTCAATTTAATTTTTAGGTTACTTTCAATTCTTTCTATGAGGGGGGTATATGCTAGGGTGTTTAAGGAAGAAGCAGTAGGACCAAATACGAGTAGTTTTTTTTTCCAGGGACTTAGGGTTGGCAGTTTGACTGTATATAGTTTCTTGTGGGTGAAAACTAAAGGGGGGTGGGATAAACACCGGCAATTAATAATAGTAGAGATCATAATTATAATTGTTGAAGGATGTTATGGGGTTGGGGGGTTTCATTTTCATTGTATTATACTGTTCAACTTTAAGCTTAGGATCTACTTTAATAATTTTTTAGGGAAGAATTGTAGTTATGGGGTGGGAGCTGTGGTGCATATTCCAAAAATTATCAGACTAGAAATAATAGAGAGGTTCATAGCAAATGGCATCTAACCTTATTAAGTTTGTTACATGGAATGTAAGAGGAGCCCACAACCCCATAAAGAAACTACAAATACTAAAACATTTAAATTATTTGCAAGCAAGAGTTTCCTTTATTCAGGAGACTCACCTGCTTCCAAGCGAGGCTGTCAACCTACGGAGAAGAGGTATTGGACAAGTATTTGCCTCGGGCGGATCACCTAAGGCCGGGGGTACAGCGATTCTCATACACACGTTCGTAGCCTTCCAATCCAAGACTATATAGACCCAATAGGTAGATATATATTAGTAAATGGTATTTTGGACCATACCGAGGTTGTACTAGGCAGCATTTATAGCCCTGTTAGAGGAGACCAGTCTTCTTTATAACTCTACTAGACAAGTTACAAACATTTTTGTCCCTACCCATAATACTAGGGGGGGATTGGAACCTGCCTCCCACACAGGATCTGGATAGATCTAACTCCCTACTTAAACCCCACTCTGCTGCTCAAAAGGCACTTTCAGACTTTATAGATTCACTCGGTCTATGTGATCCATGGCGGCTACAAAATCCAGCAACCCGTGGCTTTACCTTTTACTCTACAGTGCATACTACGTGGTCTAGACTCGACTATATTCTATTTAGTAACACTTTTTTGCAGGGTACGAGTGACTCGGGAATAGATTCTATAGTTATATCAGACCATGCACCAGCCTGGGTGGTCACAATGCTGGATGCTAATCTTAGTAGAAACCCTCTTTGGAGGCTGAACAATCAGCTCCTCAAGGAGGATTACGTTGTTACTAGAATATCGAATATGATTCAATCCTTCTTTGCTTGCAACCAGGGTTCAATGGCACGAGCTGACCATGAATGGTGCGCGCTGAAGTGCTGCCTGAGAGGCGAATTTATTCGGTTGGTCTCTACATGTAAGAAAAAAAATGAGGATAAAGTCTCAGCACTTCTTGCTCAAATTAAAACACTAGAGCAATCTCTTTCTGCTGCCTCTGCACCGGACACTTTAGAAGTCCTGTTGTCTCTAAGAAAGCAATACTCTCTCTTACTTCAGGAAAAGGCAGAGTTTGCTATTCTGAGAACTCGGGTGAGATATGTCGAGTGTGGGGAAAAAGCTAGTCACCTGTTAGCTCTGAGGTTAAGGAAATTGGAGTCGTCTAGGTTAATTAATTCCATTGAAGATTCCAATGGGGAGATTAAAACCAGACCTGGGGAAGTCGTCTCGGTACTTAGCCTTTTTTTCTCCTCACTTTATAATAAAGCTAACCCCTCCCCTTCTTTAGATGAGATGCTTAGCTACTTAGCAACCACTTCTTTGCCCTCGATCAAACAGGATCAACAAGCACTGTTGATCTCTCCCATTTCTACTCAGGAGATTCTGACGGCAATTAACAATCTGACCCCAGATAAGGCCCCCGGGCCTGACGGCCTCTCTCCGAATTTCTATAAACAATTTGCTAAAGATCTAGCACCTGGCCTGCTTCGTCTGTACCAATATTTGCTTGCTGGGAATACGCAGGATCCCACGCTTTTAAAGGCCCTTATTATCCTTCTTCTCAAACCAGGTAAACCTGCACACCTCCCTTCGAGCTATCGTCCTATTTCATTACTAAACTGTGATATTAAGATATTAGCCAAAATTCTGGCCAAGAGAATTGAACAAGTATGGATCCCCTTAATTAGTTTGGAACAGATTGGCTTTGTTGCTAATAGATCCCCAACCGACCACCACCGTAAACTACAATATCTTATTAAGGCAGCCAAGTCATCCCTCACTCCAATGATTTTAGTATCCCTCGATGCAGAAAAGGCATTCGATAGGGTGGACTGGACTTTTCTTTGGGCCACACTACAAGCTATGGGTTTTCCCCCTCTGTTTATAACATGGGTGCAGGCATTGTATGCCTCGCCTGGGGCTAGACTGTACTGCAATGGGATATTATCGGATCCTTTCCCTCTTACATCAGGCACGCGACAAGGTTGCCCCTCTCACCCTTTTTTATTCAACTATACCTTGAGCTCCTTCTTAGGTGTTTAAACTCATCCCCACTTATATCAGGTATTCCCGTGGTCAATAGTATTGCGAAAATCTCAGTTTTCGCTGATGATTTGCTTTTACACCTGTCAAATCCAACCCTCTCATTAAAAGCAGCATTGGACATAATTGAGGACTTTAGTAAGTATTCTAATTATAAACTCAATATTAATAAAACTGAAATTTTCCCTCTTAACCATCTCACTCACAGTTCAAGTTTTGCTAATTTTGGGATGAAATGGACTACACGTTCTATCAAATATTTAGGGATTCATATTAGTCTTAATTCATCCCTGTCACGGAAACTGAATTTAGAAGATTTATGGAGGGATATTCAACAGGATCTGGCTAGGTGGTCTAAGCTTCCCTTATCGTTGTGGGGTAGAATAAATATTATTAAAATGAATGTGTTGCCTAGGATTTTCTACCCCTTAAATATGTTAAATATATGGATACCAATGTCTTATTTCCAGAATATTCACTCTGGAATAAATTCCTTTATTTGGAATAATAAGTCTGTTAGGAAATCCTATAACAAATTATCCCAGCCAAAAGATTTTGGGGGGCTTCGCCTCCCCAACTTCTTTTACTATTATTGGGCCTCACACTTGAACAAATGTGGGAAATGGTTATCTTCACCGGACTCCCCAGCTTATCAAGGGTATAAACCATTGTGGTTGCAAGCTGAACTAGACCTCATTAGTAGTCATAATATTGATCCCAAAGTTCTTTTTTACACACCTAGCAAGAATATCCCTGCAACATTTCGCTCTTTACCTCTTGGGATCTCCCTCAGGGTGGTCTCCCAATTGTTCAAGTATTTTAAGATCTCCCCAACTCTGGATCTCTCTCAACCCATTTGCTTAAATCCAAACCTTCGGATAGGTAATTCTGTGATAACTCGAAATTGGTTACCATCTCTTTCTGGATGTAGTGTGAGGGACTTTTACTCGCCAAGTCGTATTTTGGATACAGGTGAGATCCTAGGAAAATTTAAATGGTCAACAGCGATGGCCTTTAAGGTTTTTCAGCTGAGGCATCTTTTGTGCAAAAGATTTGGGAGCAACGTTAAAGTCTCCTATCTTGCTGACTTTTTTTATCAAGTCTCCATAATTATTAACAATCCGCATAGTATTTCCAGGTTGTATAATTTACTGCACACGTTTCCAGTGGCCCCATCAAGTGCCGGCCCCAATATCTGGCAAAGTCTATATCCAGATAGAGACATTAACTGGCATAGTATATGGAAAGACCTACATGTCTATCATACTCAAGATAGATACAGGGTTACACAATATTGTATATTAAATAACCTTTATTATACTCCGGTTAAACTGGCTCAGATGAAACGTATAGCTTCAACAATATGTTCCAGGTGTAACAAAGAAAGAGGCTCTGTGATACATATTTTCTGGTCATGTGTATCAGTATCCCCTCTTTGGAAGCAAATAGAAACCTCCCTTGATCCGCTATTGGGGTTACAAGGCCTTTTCTCCCCTAAAACTTGTATTATGGGTGATTATTCCGAAATACAAGTGAAGGAAAGGAGATATCACTTGGCACTAATATCAATGGCGGTTAAAAAACTAGTACTTAGATATTGGAAAGATCAATCCATGTTAACTTATACGGAATGGTTACATGAGATCACCTTTGCACTCCGGGTGGAGAACCTGATAGCTCAGGTGAACCTCCGTTTACCTTCCTTCACTAAAAAATGGGGCAAGTTATATGTCCTGTATCTTAAATGAAATTCCGATATATAATGGGTTGCGGTCTCCTTCATGCCTCCTTTTTTTCCTTTCTCCCCTTTTTTTTTTTTTTTCTTTTCATTTATGCCGGAATCTATTTATGTCATTGCTATTTTCTGATTCTCATCTGATCAACCTTCTGTGTCTAGTCTGGTAATAATTATATGATGCAGCTAGGATAGGCGGCTTTTAGCTTTCTTAGTCAGTCTCAATTCTTAAGATCCCGACTTAATAGTTATGTTTCTTTACTTGAGTGGTTGCTTAGCCAAATAAATAAGAATTAATATGCACCACAGTGGAGGGAGGGGACTGGGGAGGGAAAGTTAACCATATTATATTCATCTCAACAGCCCTTGATGAATGGGTATGTACAGTTTTGTTTCCTGTCATTATCTCTCGATATATTAGGGCGTTTTGTACAATGGTTTGTCTCAATGCCATCGATCTTGTATACTGTCATGAATAATTAATCAATAAAATATATTAAATTAAAAAAAAATAAAATAAAAAACAACTAACAGACTCAGTGGGGACATTGGATTTATGACATGCTATGGGAAACGTTAATACTGTATGTTACTTTTTGCAAATGCATTTTTTTCTTTCTGTGAAACCTCTCTGCACTCTGTGTATCTCAGGTCTGTATTATTTTGTGTTCCTGTCAGGATACCTTTCAAATTAACGCTTCAAGGCACCCATTCAGCCTCTCTTACAAATATCTTAGCACTTCCTTCTACTCAACTCCTCACAGCTATAGACCTGATCGTATTCAGTCTTATTCACTGCCCACCAACCGTGGTATCCAGCGATGATAGCGACTGAAAATGAGCGACTACAAAAATAACAACTCATTTTCAGTGCTATCATGCTGGGCTACCTTCCAAGGGTAGTGACCCTATGTGAAAGTGAACATAGGGAAGGGAGACCAGAAGAGGGTAATAGCGAGGGGAAGGGGAGGGACAGGGAAGGGGGTTTATGAGACTTGAGTGCCTACTGCTGATGAGCTAGCCGTGTGGTGTGGTGGTGTGGGTGGCTAGCTCTGGCTCAGCAGGTACTGGGTTTGGGGCTGGGGACTGGGAGAGTGGAAAGTTTGCCACTGCCTGCTGCCACGGGACTTAATTTTTTTTTAAATCCAGAATGTGCCCCTTCCCTGACATGCACCCCCCTGGAGTTGAGAATCTAAAATTGGGGGGGAATGGAGGGCTTAGCCCCCTCCCCGCAAAAACACTTTTTGTTTTTCTGGATGTCTGGTTGTCGGCAAGTGTATATCGCCGATTGGCTTTGTGGTGATATATGCTCACCATAATAGTGATCTGTTTTGCAATCATTATTATGACATGGAACCACCCACCCTCCCTGTTAAATTTTTCTCACCTATCCTTACATCATTATTTTTTTTAAACAGTGCATCACAGTGTATATAAATGATGCTTATTTTGCTCAGTTTACCATTTGCCTGAAGAAGGGACCTGTGTGGCCCTGAAAGCTTGTGTACTATGTCATTTTTATGCAAGACATATGTTGGTCCAATAATAGGTATCAAATTATCCAATGACTCAAGCTCTTCCTTCAAACTCCTCAACCAGGTTCCTGTTAAACTCTGGGTCTGTGACAGAACTAAAGGCATTCTGGCAGGGGGCTCCTTGAGCTTAGGAGCAAGGCTCAGCAGTAGGCTGGAATAGATGGACCAAGTAACACCTTATTCCACCTTGTTATCATTGTAATTTATGGCATTACCACACACCCTGGGGTGTGTTATTTCCCTTAGAAAATGGTTGTAAGATTTAAAAAAACAGGAAAAAGGAAAGTAAAATTTGAGCTGAGCAGTAATTCAAATTAATGCATGGTCATGTGACTAGTTTTGACCAACCAAATTGCTTGTTTGATTTAAGCCATTTTCTAATGTGCATTGACGCCAGGAGCTGCTCATCTCTGGCAGTTCTGGTGGTGCACTTAAGAGGGATGTGCACTTAAAGCGTGCACAGCTGGACACATCAGATTTTTTTAACAGGAGAGTATGGGGGAAAAATGGAAAATTGAGAAGGTGGGCATTTAAGAGGGATGTGAACTCATCCAGTATTCAGTTAGGTGGCCTTACCTGTACTATATGCATACCGATCAACTATTCCCACATTGTGAGGGCATCGTGAGGGCAGTTGACTTCAAGGGCTTATTTTCCTTGACCACTCTTTAGGCTTTGCGACAATAAACAAGACACTATTATGTCAAAAAATAAAGCACATCTCATTTGTCTCAATTTTTTTACCCCAAATCATGACATTGTTTGCAAACGGATGCCCCTTTTGGAAATAGCAGCCAGGCTGCTTGAACACTTTTGGGGTGGACACAGGCACAGGTACAGGCACAGGCACAATATGCATTTATAGTGTATGGTGGAATGCTATTCAGCATGGAAATCGATGCCAAGAACAGCCTTGTTGTGCTGTAGTAGTGATAACGGGATGTTGTGCTTCACTAGTGATGTTGCCACTGCAGCAAAACAACATGAAATGTGGCCACCTTCTTCTGAAGCACGTTATAGATCCCCTGGTCAGCAGTGACTGCCAAATTAATGTGAGTTGAAGCTTATGGTTGCCCATACACTATAAAATATTGTGTATGAGCAACCATACACATACTGTACAAGGCTGTTTTTTAATCTTAAGTGTTCCATGGTACCAAGAGACCTCATGAGCTGCACTCTCAAGGTCTCTTGTTACCATGGAAACCTCTCAATTGAGCAACAGCTTTGTTATGTACGGTTGCTCAACACAATCTGCTACATAGTATATGATGGAACATTTGGGACACTATAATTCAGTGACAGCACAGTGCTGTCGTGCATGGTTTTCAGCTGCTAATCATCTGTTGTGTATGGGAATGGTCTACTGTTCTGCATGGATATCTTAGCCAATCAGAATCATACAGCAAACAATTGATAGAAAATCAGCATTCCACAAATAAAAAGAACATCAGCATTTCACAAATGCCAGCAGTTTTTGTTTAAATACTGTATGTTTTGGCCTCTGTTTTATTGTGAGTTGTTTGAATATGTTATAATGTCATACCTTTTCTTTCACAGTTCGGACTACAAAAAAATATAGATATTAATTGAATAATGGTCAGATTTGTTTTGTTTAGCAAAATGTTCCATCACACATGATAAAAACTAGTGGAGAGGAAGATGTACACTAGGACTCTGAATCCATCTCAGGAGTCCAATGACATCAAACCACTTGGGCTTTGCTCTTGTGGTCTGTGATGTCATTAAAAGCCCTTGATGGAATCATAGCCTTTTTGCGTATATTTCTCCATCCACTATTCTTAGTGTCCACTATACCTGTGAGAAATGCAGAATTCTGCTGAGGGAATTCATGTGGAATGGCAATTTCACTTCTGAAATTTTGGGGGGCATTTATTTATTTTTTATTACCGGTATGTAAAATTCCAAAAAGCCTTTTGATGTAAACCTTGGAATAATAGTCTGTGGATTACATAAATCCAAGGAATAATATTCCATGGCTTGTGGTGAACGAGTCTGTGGTTTGCGTAAATTGTTGAATGCTATTCTGATGGTTATGTAAATGTTGTATTACTAATCTTTAAAAAATTCCCCTTTGGGAATTTCAGAATCTACTTCCAAAGGAATTCAGCAGAATAAGGAGCCATTTTTGAAATTTCTTGGAATTTGGACGGAAGCAGAATTGATATTTTAATACAACTTTAGTGTCCGCATCCACCCTTTTTAAAATCTTGCCCCCTTCTCTCAGATTTGATGATGTGTCCCACATTGTGCCTCATTTTTCAAATTTTTTGGGAGAGTGTCCCCTATTTGGTAATGAAAGGCTGAAAGACTAAGATTATAAATGGAGCAGTGTGGAATGTGGAATTCTACCATCCGAAATAATGTGAAATGGCAATTCCACTTCCGAAATGCTTTTAGGAATTTCTTTCTTAATTCTACAGAATTCTGACAAGAATTTATATATAAAATTTCACGGATCATGCAGGTATGTGGAAAATAAATCCGTGGTTTACATAAACTGCAGAATATGAGTCTGTGATCAGCATTCGACTTTCAGAATTTTGAAATCCCGCTTCTTACATAATTCTGAGGACCTAGGTAGAATTTATAAAATTCTGTGGAATCCAATGAAAGTAGAATTTGACATTTTGGCACAGACCTATTTATAAGTGTACCCCACCACCCCCACCGTGGGTGGGGGCTTACCTTGTTTGCCCTCCCGCTGCCTCCCTGTCTGCTCCACCACCAGTCCCAGGTCCTGTAAGGCTCCCAAACCTCTGTCTGGCCCTAGAAGTGTGATCCTGTGCTAATTGGGGCTGGAGGAGCAAGCCGCAAACTGCTGCACTGGAAATGTGTGAGTGGCAGTTCGCGAATGCATGGTAGTACATTTTGGTTTTCTTATTGCTCCTACAGCTAAACAGAAGCTCCCTCCATGCTCCTGGGTATCCTGGGCCCCCAAATCTTCTAATCAGGGCCTGGAGGCACGAGAGAGGTAGCTAAGGAGCTCCAAAAGTCATTATTTAAAGATCAGCCTATGAGCGCTGTAGAATGGGGTTATGAATATTAGTGAGGGAAATTTACGTATTAATAAATCTGCTCACTGCCAAGAGGGACAGTATTTTACAAGGGCAGTGACAGGCAAAAGAAAGCATTTTAATTTATAACACTGCAGCTGGGAGGTAAATGGCATGGACAACTGTCAAGCTGTAGGGACAAATAAAACCATACTGTAAATGTTTCTTTGGGCTGCAACAGGACTTAAAAGTTGAGACTGCTGTAAAGACTGCAGATACTGTTAACAGCAGCAGCCAATCAAAATTCC
The DNA here is from genome assembly GCA_016271365.2 of Neoceratodus forsteri. NCBI lineage: Eukaryota > Metazoa > Chordata > Ceratodontiformes > Ceratodontidae > Neoceratodus > Neoceratodus forsteri. Next base: position 152,218,361 of record JADMNL010000028.1, read on the forward strand.
AGGTGGGAAGAGGCAGCAGGTTTCAACCAATGGGAAGCTACCATTGATCTGAGAGAAAACAGAGTATTTGACAGCTCGAGGAAGTCTGAGTTGGGCTCAATGTGAGGAAAGAGGGCTCAGACTGTGTCAGAGGGATAGTTTGAAAGCTGGTCTGTGGCTTCAACAGCCAAAAGGCAAGCAATTTGTCAGAGAGGTTTTCTTTTGTCTGGAGAACCAGAGAGAATTTTTTTTAAAAAGGTCAGTCGACAGTTTCTTTTCTGCACCATCTGAGAGAACCATTAGCCTGAGGGAGAGCTTGAACTTTGTTCACCTGTGTTACTTGAAAGTTTGTGGGTCATGTAGCCAGAGTCTGGAGACACCTGCAGAGATCTCCCAGAGACTAGGAAATGCCAGCAGACCAGAAAAGTGTGAGAGGCAAGTGATGTTTAATTTTGAAGTTAAAGCCTTTCAAAATACTGTGTGAAATTACCACACCTTACCTTACCACCTCCCATTTTCCTTTCCACCCTTGTTTCACAGCAGACAAAACCTCCTCCGGCTGCTACTATCTTTACCGCAAAAGACTTGAGCCTGGGATCCACGTTGACCCTAAGATAACTTTGCTTTAAATGTGCTTTACCACACTACTGTAGTGTTGCTGAATTCACTGCACCTAGCCTCATGTAAAACGCAAAACATTTTTGCCATTTGTAATCCTGTTGTATTGTCTTCGGTTATTTTCTGTTGTGTATCTACAATGATGATGAGTTCATGTTACTTGTCTGACTCGAAATCTTTGTAAATGAGCCTCGTGCTCAAAGGTATTAAATCCTAAACATGAAACAAATAAATAAATAAATTTCAGCCCTGAGGAGTCCGCTGATCATTGTAAGTGTTCCCTGCTGCCAACTGCAGGGCACCGAACAACTGTTGTGAGCTCCCAAGGCCCAGGACAGACATTTTCTGCTAGAACAATGGTCTGGGGTGTCAGCCTGTGGGAGCCGTTGCTGGACCCTCTGCTGCTCATCTTCACAGAAGGCACCCTGCAGGTCCAGCAGAAGGTGACAAGCTGCAAGAGCCTGCAACCAAAAGAAGGGGGAAAACTGCTAGACATCAGTCTCAAACCCCTGAGGTGAAAGCTGCCAGACATTGCTCTCAATCCCCTTTCACCAGCTGCTGCCATCTGCCAGATGTTGCTCTCAATCCCCTTTCGCCAGCTGCTGCCATCTGCCAGGTGTCACTCTCAATCCCCTTTCACCAGCTGCTGCCATCTGTCAGATGTCACTCGCAATCCCCTTTCACCAGCTGCTGCCTCTGGAACTTCAATCCCAGAAAGCCTGCATCCTTCAGCCCCGAACTGGTGAACTGCAAAACCACGAGTAAGCCAGGGCCTGTCCTGGCAGGGGTTATTCAAAGTGTTTCAAGTTATTTACATCGTTCACAGGGCCCCAATGTCGGCCAACCCATGGCAACTTTCAGGCCTGCACCTTACATCTGGGTACTCAACTAGATTGTTAGGGCACTGGTACCAGTGGAGAGGTGGGTTTGGCAAATGCTGTTGCTTTTGGGGGGGGGCATGGATATTGTTGGGTCAAATTGTTTGTTCTGAGTGTTTAAAACAGAATCTGAACTTAATTTTACATCACCTTTTTTCCTTTTCCCTATTCAAAAACCTTGTTATTCTTGTTGATGTTAAAGGTTGTCTGTGAGCACATTATTGTAGTCAGTCATTAATTGCATGCTAAACAGAGTACTGTCAGGGGTGGGCATATTATTAACTGTAGCCAGAAACTGCATGCAAAGTAAAGAGTTACAGTTAACATCGTAATCCCATGGTTTGGGTGACTGGATGTGGAGGTGGGTAAGTACAGCATCCCAGGGGGTTGTACCTTACACCCATCTGACCCACTATATTTTACTCTGGGTGAAGGCACTGCACTTTTATTATTTTATCTTTGGGAAAGAACCCCCACTTGTCATCCAAATAGAACCCAAGCCCCTTAACCTGTACTACAGTCAACAGGCCGGGGTAGTAGCCCATTGATACACGGCGCCCGGTTTACATAAGAGAAGATGCTTCTGTCACCAAAGTCATCACAGAGGGGAGCAAATAGATAGGTTTCCAACATGCAATTCAGAGAGGACAAAATATTATGGGAATATGCAGAGATACTCACTCTGTCCAAAGAGACTCCGGAATGTAACAGTACATGAGACGACGGACATGGTATGGGAGCCAGCAGACCACAAAAGCAATCACAACAGCCCCTGCAAGACAAGAAATGAAAGCAGTAAATCTGTGAAGCTGGGACATCTACCTGTAATGAGATTAACACTCTGGGGTCAACTTGGATGGGGGGAAGGATTTTGAAATCCTATGTCAAGAGGCAATTCTCTGTTGTGTACAAGTTTGGACATGAGAGCAAACTGCATCTGTTGTGCATTCAATTTTCAAAGCTAGGATGTAGCGAAGTCCAATTTTCTAAACTCTGACTTAGTTACAGTATGTGAAGTTTTCTAAGTTCAGATATAGTTGTGTCTGGACACAAAATGTATTTCTGTATTTTATTATTTAATTAATTGATTAATATCTTAACCAGGTTAGAGCACTGGACTGAGGGTCCTTTTTCAGGCTTGACCCAGGAAAATACAATACAAAAATAAAATAGGACTCATGAAACAATAACTATAGCAACATACTATCAAATACTCTAATAAGTAATCCTAGTATCTTGGATGTTAGCTTGGATGATTCCCTGTAAACAATCTGCATCTGTCTCTGTGTTCATTGCTGTTATGTCTGTCTGTATATAACCTATGTGACGTGGAACCTTTGTAAATGAGTCCATGACTCAAAGGTACTCTCCGAATCGGTAATAAATAAATAAAATAAAAATACAATTACAAACACATTGATTAACTTACTGGCTCCAATAGCACTTTTTGAAGTCTGAGGATGCCATTGCTTAACCTTAATTAATGAAGAAGCAATCTGTAGTGATTCAGGCAGTCTATTCCAATAACATGGTGCAGTAGCGAAAAAGCTCTAAAGCCAGTTTTAGATTTTTTTAGTAATTTTTGCAGTAAAACACCTTTGGCTGACCTCAAATTAGTCATGATTGCCCTTAGTGAAACTAATTCAGATAATTTAATTAATTTATTCATTTGAATTTTGGTAACCGCGTAAGCCCATTGAGACAATAATATTCCTTTTTCAGGGGTGACCCAGGGGGTTACAGAGGGATTATACAGAGATACAATACACTACAATATTCACATGGCTAGTGTTCCCAGACACTATTACATGGTACATTAGAACATCATACTGTCAGATATAATAAGCTGATAAACATCATAGTTCCAAAGTGGTAAGAGGTAGGGGTATAATATATGTGATGCAGATATATACATTGGAAGCAGGTAGCAAGTAAGGTGGGAAGATTAGGAAAAAGGGGTGGATGTGAGAGGATGATAGTTTCATTAGAGTTGCAAGTAAGGCAGTGTGATTAGGAAGAGGGGTTGAGGTGAAAGGATGATATTGTCATTGGGAGGAGAAAAAAGAGGGTCGAGAAAGCAGATAGACTTAGGAGGGGGCTTAGGCACAGTAGTCATGGCATACAGGAGGTGGAAAGAAAGTTTCTTTGAAGAGTCTCTTGAACTGGAGGAGGGATTCACACAAAAGCTGGTTGTGAGGAAGGTTGTTCCATTTATGAGGGGCTGCAGAGAAGAAGGCACTCTCACCAAAGGCTGTACGTGTTTTGGGTATCCGAAGTATAGGGAGGTGGGCGGTTCTGAGGGCCCTAGGGAATGAGGATGGGAGGGGTAGGAAGGTGAATGCATTTGAAAACAGTGCTTAGTAAAGAGAAATCAACTTTAGCCTCAAAGGACGTCACAGTGATGGGCTCTGGCTGGGGCATTGGCTGCAAAATGTGCAATTCTGTGGTAAGCCTGTTTAAATTTGGCCAGTGCACTAGTTTTGCTAGAGTGAGTAATTGGGGCACTGTAGAATAGCCTGAGATGAAGGACAGCTAAGGCAATGGTCTTTCGAGTGTGAGGTGTGAGATAGGGGACAGTACTGTAGAGAAGGACAACTTTCTGGTTGATGGACTTAATAACATTGGACACATGAAGTTCAAGGAATAGGTGCTTACTGGGGGATATGCCCAAATATTTAAAGGAAGGCACTCCTTCTAAAGGCACTTCTGAGGAAGTAAGGACCACTAGAGGAGGTGGGGACTTCAAGTCGAAGGAGGTATGCCTGAACAACATAGTTTTTGCCTTTTTTGAGTTCAGTACCAACAGGTTGTTCTTGAACCAGGTTTCCAGTTGCTGGAAGTCCCTTTCTAGGTCAGTGTTAATGGAGGAGACATCACTGTTGATGGTAAAGGTGTTGACAAGATACGCTAGGGCTTGATTCATGTCAGGTGGCGAAGTTATGGAGGTCCAATCTGCGGAAGCTAGACTTTCCAGGAATTTTTCTGAGTTGAAATTGATAAGGTCTCTGGTTTTAATAATTTTTTTTGGGGGGGATGCCAGAAGTTCTTTTTACAGACACAAAAAGGGGGGGAGTGATCGCTCAGCGAATCAGGGAGGATTCCGATGGCCTTGATGTGGGGCTTATTGTTAGTTAAAATCCAGTCCAAAAGGCTGTGGTTGCCTGTTTTTATGTTAAGCCTAGTAGGCTGGATTAGTAGTTGCTCCAGTTTGGCGTCAGATATAGCTGATTGCCAATCAGTGATTGGTACTGACCCTTGTTGGGCCTGATCCAATCAAGGTTAAAGTCTCCACACAGAATAGTATTGCTGCGTGAAAGAGTGTCAAGACTAATGGAAAAAAAGAGGTAGAAAAACACTGCTTTAAAATTTTGGCAACCAAATAAATATTTGATTCATGCAAGAGGTGAAAGCCACCCCAGCTGGGAATATCAAGAACAGTGGTGTGTGTGAGTTGAAGCAAGCAAAACAAAATGACATATAGTTTATTTTATAGCAGGTCTAGGTCAAAACTGCACCGGTATAAATGTGCGGTCAAAAACTGTGCCGTGCAGACAGCAGAAAACAGGCATGGTTAAAAACTGCACTAATATATATACGCACAAACTCTGAAACCATGCACACTGTTTTGCTGGATAATTTTTCGATCATGTGTTTGTTCCAACATAGTGTTCACTGGATACCTATTATAGCAAACAGAAAAAAGATTACACTTGTGAACATCCAAATTAAAAACAAAAAGACAAGAAACGTAATCCAAGTAAGGTCAAAGTGAACCAGTTTCTATTGTTTGCCATGTTTCAATGGTGAGAAACTGTTTCAGACTCTAAAGAGCTCCAAGCCTTTGGTTGATATTTCGGCAAACCAATTTGAGGTGGGCACAAAACGTTAATCCAGGGTCAAGGACAGCCCCCAAATATTTAAACTGAAAAGCTTGCTCTATGGCATTAACCAGGTTATCCTACTATGTAAGAGGGGGCATCCATTTAACATACTGTAGGTGCAGTACCAAATACCATAGACGTTGTCTTTTTTGAATTTAAAACAAGTACATTTATTTCAAACCAATGACAAACCAAAGATAAATCCAGCATAAGATGCAAGGAAATATCCCTCAACGTTATAGCCGTAGAAAAAATAATAAGATTATTAGCATAAAGTAAAGAATGGCAGGATTTACACACCGAGGGTAATAAATTAACAAAAAGTGAAAACATTAAGGAACTTAATACTGAGCCCTGGGGTACCCCTCTCCCCAGAACACATGATTTTTTTGATAAAGAAAAGTCTACAGTAACAAACTGAGTACAATTGGCTAAATAATCTTTAACCCAAAAGACAACGTTCATGCAAAATCCAAGAAACCCAATTTTTGAGCAAAGTAAATCATACTTAATAAGATTGAATGCCTTGTTCAGGTCCACAGACACAGCCCCAGTCATAAGTCCAGCAACCAAACCGCTGAGGACTGTGCCCATGAACCTAACCAAGGCAGTCCCTGTGCCATGATTCCTATGAAGCCCATGCTGCTGTGGACAGAGAACACTATATTTTTGCAAATTACAATTTCTTTCTTCAGCAGCAATTTTCTCTAACAGCTTAATCATAGAATGTAAGACTGAAACAAGTCGAAATTCGTCCACCAAAACAGCATTTGGCTTCTTAGGCACCGACGGTCCTATGTTTTCCATCCTTAGAGAGCTTATTCCTCTCTTAGTCTGTTTCTTTTCTTTTTTTAAGCCTCTCATACTCTGCTGGAAGCTATAGTCATTAATCTAAACTGTACAAGAAGCTAAGATATAGCCTTTTCTGTTTTATCATGCACTGCAGTCAAGGGAGAGGGCTGTGGCAAGATTTAGGGTTCACACCGGGGGGCATTAACCCTACCTTACTACATATGATTTTGTGGGGGGGGTTCTCTTTTATTTTTAGGGGACGTCTGTCTGGTCTCCTGGAGGCCACAGAGCTCTTTGAACTGGGACTACCTCCATCCTCAGGGCGAACTCAAGAAAATCAGGGGGTTCTCCTGGAGGATAAAGGGAGGGTACTATTCACCTCTCCACATTTGGAAGTCAGAATTGCTTTAAAAAATATTGCTATTTTAGCAGCCTATCTTATTGTCTATAGTTCTGATATATTCTTGGCCAGAAAGTTTTTTGACCTGTTGTTATCTGTTTGTTTCTTGTTAAGAATTAGTTGGGATTCAAAGGCATATGATGCTCAATACCCACCGATGGCTTTTAGAGGCCTTGACAGAAGGACAGCTAGGGTTAATAAATCTGACGGACCTTGGAACCAGATCCTGGGTCTGGAAGAGGGGAACATACTTTAAGGTTTTACATCATGGCCCACTAGGGTTACCACCTGTCCCTACTTTCGCAGGACAGTCCTGATTTGAGACCACATATAAAGCAGACATACAGGTTGGGGGGAGATGGGAGCTGGGACTTTGTCCACCAGGGGGAGCCAAAACCTTTTGGGAAAATATGGCGGGACCGCCATTAAAGATCCTATCCTTAAATATAAACGGAATAAACAACCTTATTAAGAGATCCAGGTTGCATCAGTGTCTACGTAGGCAGGAGGTAGATTTTATATTCTTGCAGGAGACTTATCTGTCTCAGATAAAGCATCAGAAACTCGCTGCCAGCAGTAGATACTCTGTAACCGCCTCCTCATGTAAGACAGGTAAATGAAGGGGAGCAGCAATAATGGTCCCCTCCAAAACACATTTCATGAAAGAATCTGAGAGGGTGGATTCCAATGGCTACTTAATCATCACCCAGGGCCATATTCATGACATGGAAGCTACGTTGGCTAGTGTGTATTTTCCCCTGGGAGTCCCCCTGCAGCACTTGAAACAATTTTTTAATCAATTATTGGATACATAGAAGGGCATATTAATAATAGGGGGCGATTTCAATATCACCCTGATGCCTCAATTGGACTCATCACACCCCCAGAGACACGGGATTACTCCCACCCAGAAGCTACTCAAAACCCAACTACCCATGCTGGGCTTGGTAGATGTTTGGAGACACTTTTACTCCTCCAAAGGTGGATTTACTCCCCCCCAAGGCATCATACCTCCTCTCACCTCGATTACTTCTTTACTTCCACTGAACACGTTGAGAGAGTTAGAGATATAAGCTTAGGAGCTAGAGTCCTCTCAGATCATACTCCACTCATACAGAGGCTACCTCGAGTCTCCTCTGGGACACCATAAAGGCTGTCATTAGAGAATAAATCATTGCATATACCACACAGAGAAACAAAACCAGGGAAGCCAGATATAGGCAGCTACAAGATTCTCTTCAGGAGTTACAGCGAGCTAGAGAGGAAGGACAAAAAGTCCCTACCTCAGAAATAAGGAAGGTACAAGCAGAGTTTCAAAATATCCTAGAGTCTAAAGTCCAGGCTGCCCTTTTGTACACTAAATGTAACTTTTATGAGGGGGGTTCCAGGGGGGCTAGACACCTGGCTAGACACACCAGGATGTTTAAGCATAAGGCCACTATTACTAAAATTAAAGACCCATACTCGGTTATTCTTCATTACCTAGGCCCTGAGATAAGTCAGATAGAAACACAGAAACATAGACTTTGACAGCAGATAAGGACCACTTGGCCCACCCAGTCTGCCCATTTACCTACCTACTGGATAAGCTGCAGATTCTAGTTAACCAACAGCCTACTTCCTGCCACCCCCCACTACAATTGCCTTGTGTCTGTCCCATGCATGTTTGAATTTCCCCACTGTTTTAGCCCCAACATACTCCCCAGGAAGGCAGTTCCACACATCCACCACTCTCTCCGTGAAAAAAGATTTCCTCACATTACCCCTGAGCCGTCCCCCCTCTATCTTTAAATTGTGTCCCCTTGTTCTTACACATCTCTTTTTCTGAAAGATGCTACCCTCCTGGACTTTGTTGATTCCCTTGAGGTACTTGAACATTTCTATCATGTCCCCCTGTCCCTCCTTTCATCAAGGTATACATATTAAAGCTCTCAGTTTCTCTTCATATGATTTCTGATGCAGACCCTGCACCATTTAGTTGCCTCCTCTGGGCTGCTTCCATCCTGTCTATGTCCTTGCGTAGATGAGGTCTCCAAAACTGCACACAGTACTCCAGATGGGGTCTCACCAACTGTCTGTACAGAGTGATAACCACTTCCCTTTTTCTACTTGTGATGCCTTCCTATACATCCCAGTATCCCTAGCTCTCCTCACTGACTTCTCACATTGCTTACCCACCTTTAGATCATCTGATATGACTACCCCAAGTCCGCTCCATTTATGTTGTTGTTAGTACCTCCCCTGCTATTGTGTACTCTTCTCCTGGGTTTTGTTTCAGGTGCATTACTCTGCACTTCTTTGCATTGAATCTAAGTTGCCATATGTCTGACCATTCCTCCAACCTTGCCAAGTCCCTTCTCATCCTTTCTACCCCTTGTGTATCAACTCTGTTACAGATCTTTGTATCATCTGCAAAGAGGCATACCTTTCCTTCCAGACCCTCTGCAATGTCACCTATAAAGATGTTAAAGAGGACTGGACCCAGTACTGAGCCCTGAGGTACTCCACTAGTGACCCCCTTTCTTCAGAATGTGTGCCACTCACTATTACCTTCTGTGTCCTGTTGTGCAGCCAGTTTGCAACCCAGGCTACCACCCTGGAACCCACTCCCAAGCTGGCTAACTTGATTATTAATCTTTTGTGCGGGACTGTGTCAAATGCCTTGCTAAAGTCTAGGTAGGCCATATCCACAGCCCCTCCCTGGTCTATTACTTTGGTCACCCAATCAAAGAAATCTATTAGATTCATCTGACATGACCTTCCTGCTGCAAATCCATGCTGCTTTGTGTCCTGTGCCCCGCTGGCCTCCTGGTACTCAACAATTCTTTCTTTCAGAAGTGATTCCATCATTTTCCCTACCACTGAGGTCAAACTTACAGGTCTGTAGTTTCCTGCTTCTGCCTTGCTCCCACTTTTGTGAAGGGGAATCACATCTGCCCTCCTCCAGTCCTCAGGTACCACCCCATCCTCCCATGATTTGTTAAAAAGTGTGGTCAGTGGTGTCACTAGGTCCTCACTTAGTTCTTTTAGGATTCTAGGGTGAATCCCATCAGGCCCCATTGCTTTCTCCACCTTGAGTTTTAGGAGTTCTTTCAGGACTCTTTCTTCTGTAAATGGACTGGTGTCAACCCCCTACCCAGAGTGCTTCTGTTGTCTGGTTTAGGTAACTCCTCCTCATCTTCTTTTGTGAATACTGAGCAAAAGTATTCATTCAGTATCTCTGCCTTTTCACTGTCTCCCTCTGCCCACCTCCCATCTCCTTTATTAATCTTCACTATTCCTCCCTTAACCTTTCTATGCTCCCTAATGTACATATAAAAGGTTTTATCCCCCTTCTTAACTGACTTGGCTATTTTTCCTCAGTTTGGGCTTTTGCTATTCTGACTGCCTTCCCACTTCTTTTCTGCTTTAATTGATACAGTTTCCTGTTGTGCTCCTTCTGTGATGCCTTATACTTTTGAATGCAGCCTTTTTCTCCTTAACCTTCCCTGCCACCTCTTTTGAGAACCATAGTGGTTTTTATTCCGCTTTATTTTCTTTATCTGTTTCACACAAAGGCTTGTTGCCTCTATGATGGCAGTTTTGATTTTTCTCTATTGTTCTTCCACCCCTCCTTTTTGCCCATTTGCTAGTGTATTCCTCAGCTATTCACCCATTTTGCCAAAGTCTGCCCTTCTAAAGTCCAGTATGCTTGTTTTTGTATGGCTTGTCTCCATGGTTGTGCTTATTGTGAAGCACAACTGTGCAGTGGTTGCTTGTTCCCAGATGTCTACCGACTTCTAAAGTTGTGATCCTCTCTCCATTTGAGAGTACCAGGTCTAGTATTGCTTCCTCCCGAGTGGGTTCCAACACTAGCTGTCTAAGGCCTGCCCCCTGCAGGGCATCGAGAATGACCCTGCTCTTGGATGTGGCTGCAGTACATGTTATCCAGTTAACATCTGGCATATTCAGGTCCCCCATTAACAGTATCTCCCCTTTTTCAGCCATTTTGAGAATGTTCTCTATTATTTTCTTGTCCATTTCCTCCCCTTGAGATGGGGGTCTGTATACAACCCCTGTGCGGATTGTGATGCCATTCCCTGTCTCCAAGGTGACCCAGAGTGCCTCTTGTCCTTCCCCTTTACTTTTTAGTTCTGTAGCTTTGATCCCTTCCCTTTTGTACAGAGCTACTCCACCTCCTCTTTTCCCCTCCCTGTCCCTTCTGTAGACTGTGTACCCTGGTATGTTGACATCCAAGTCATGGTTCCCCATGTACCATGTTTCTGTGACTGCCATAATATCCAAGTGTTCATCTTCCATCAAGGCTACTAGCTCAGGAAGCTTGTTTTCCAGACTACGGGCATTGGTACTCATTGCCCTCCATTTAATGTTGGCTTTATCCTTTTTTCCCCCATGCCTGCTCTTTTTGCCCTTGTCTATTTTTCCATTTACCCCATCCTGCCCTCTGTTGAGCACTGTACCTCAGTGTTTACCTTACTACCTGTCATGTTTTGTGGGGGGAGGCTTGAATTTTCCTGCCTCTTATTAGCACCTCCCCCCATGGCTAGTTTAAAAGCTTGCCAAGGAAGCATTTAAACCTGTCACTTAGGATCTTGGTTCCATTCATGGACAGATGCAGACCATCGTGCCAGTATAAACCTTCTTCTCTCCAAGTGTACCCCCAGTCCCCAATGAAGCCAAATCCCTGTTCTCTGCACCAGTTTTGCAACCATTCATTAAACTGCATGGTGTGTAGTACCCTAGCCTCACCCCTGCCATGGACTGGCAGCACCTCTGAGAAGCTAACTGTGCTTGCTACCTCTCTGAGGCCCCTCCCCAACTCCACAATTTCATCCTGCCCTGCATTGATCCCATGCCTAGCTAGGTCATTTGTCCCAAGGTGGACAATGATATCTAGTTCCCTCTCCTGTGATGCTGCTTCTGCAATCCTGAGGATTTGCTTCTTGCCCCTCCAAGCCATGGCACCAGGCAGGTACCTTACTTCCCTCTCCTCTCCCTTCCCCAGGTCTACCCTCTAATAATTGAGTCCCCACCAGAAGCTGTTCCTTCCCCTGTGGTATGTCCCTTTTGCCACCCTTCTGTAGTCTCCCTTTGTGGGTGTCCTCAGCATTCTTCTTGGTCTCCACTGAGGGTGCCATCATAGAGGAACCTTGCTCTGCCAGACTGGAATATGGTTTGTGTAGAGGTACAACTAGGGGGCTTCACCTCTGTTCCACCACCCGTACCCTCCCAGAACCCACGGTGGTCCACCTGCTCTTCATACTTGGCAGCCTCTGTGACAGTGGTGCTCCTTGGGTGGGGGAGGTCTCCTTAGTCCTTGCCAGTTCAGCCTGGAGGTGGGCTACCTCTTCCCTCAGAGCTGACAGTTGCCTGCAAAGATGACAGCAATGCAGTTTCCAGAATGTCTCCCGGAAAACTGCTGCCCCACAGCCAGTGCATTGCACCACTCCCCACATGTTCCTCTCCCTTATAATATACAATACGTAATATATATATATGTAACCCCTTGTTACCCGGGGTTACTAGAATCCCAATAAGACCTAGTGGTAGGCAGGGAAGGCAGCTTGTGAAACTCCAGTTAAATGGGGTTCACACTGTCTCACTCTGTTCTCAGTCTCAGCTGAGACTGAGAGATGACATCACCAATAGAACTGTCGCAGCTGCATAAGCCATATTGGAATCTGCAGCAGAGGGAGTTAGATAGAACGTTGGGAGTTTTCAAAGTCAGTCTCCTGTGTGCTTTCAAACAGGAAGGGTTAGTTCCTGTTTACCTTCTGTAAGAGAAGGAGGTCAGAGTCCAGTTTTGTTTTCAAATAGGAAGGAGTAGTTCCAGTTTTGCCTTCAAGTGGTGGAGACCGCTGTTCGGGTCTCAGTGCCCTTCCCTCCCTCCCTCCGGGGGGGGGAGAAGTAAAGATCCCCATGTAGATTCCAGGGGCAATCCCCTAATTTCTGCAGAAGAAATAAAGTTGCCTATTTCAGTTTCAGTCTGTGTTTGAAAAGTGGGAAGAGTTGTACTTCGCCTGTGGGGCACCTGCAACAAAAGGGTGAGTGTTTGCTCTAATATGAGAGGCAAAAAATGCATTTCTTCAGCCTGGGATATGTGAAGAAATCTGGGATTTGAACTACTATTTGGGAGGCCTATAGTACTAGGACAAACAAATGGAGTAGTGTCAAAAGCTAGAGTGCTGTGTGAATTCAAGTAATATTGTAGAGGGGGTGCGACAGTTCATCCACCATTTAATCTACATTCCGAGAAGTTTCAGTTTTTCCAGAGAAATGGCCGGGTATGGGCTGTGGGAGCTGGAGGTGGGAACATCCCCCATCTTTAGTAACCAGGTCCACCTCTACAGATTTCTGCTGTGATTGCTACTTGCCTCATGCGCTTGGCCAGTGATGAGGGAAGTACCCAGACATGGGTCGCAAATGGGAAAATCTCTCTAGGAGTCACAGACTCTAAGTGGTGTGGGGAGCCACAACAAGTAAAATGGGTTCATTCTTCCAATGGACCAACATTCAAGTGGCCGGCAGGGGAGCCGGGCCAGTCGGGCTGTGTACCCAAAGTGCGTGCAAGTCCGGGCTGTGTGCCTGGTGGGTCCAGAGCCTGAAAACAGTAGAAATGGTTCATTCTTCCAGTGGACCGTCTTGTAGTCTCTAATCTGCATTATCAGTAAACGTAGCCCCATGGGGGTCCATCTATGCTTTGTTGTGTTCAGCTAGTTGTGAATAAAAGCCACACTGAAAAATCCCATTCCTGTTTCTGGACATTACAGTTATTGCTTCCTGTGTTTAGATTTACTTGGGTGCCCCTGTGCAGAGTAGCCAAACCTAGGTCCCCTTGTGCCAGGTAAACTCATCCTCCCCGAACCCAGGTCCCCACCAGGTATTGCTGCCAGCGCCAACGGCATGCCGCCTGGTCGCTTTGGTAAAAAGGCAGGGGTGGGGTTACAAAATGGAAGCACCGCTTGGATTTGTTCGAAGGAAGGTGCTTGGGCAAGGGGCTTATTATCTGGCAGTGGTAGCCCAAAAAGCTGAAGCAATTTCCCTAGTGTGTTACTGTGTGCTGTGAATCTTGTGCTGCTGTTTAAAAAATGCCAACTGTTTACCAAGGAGCATTAAAGCCAAAGAGTGTGCCCTTGTCCTGCATCATCAGAATTGTTTACAGCGCTTTTGCCTGCTTTAAAAATGAACTGTGGTAAATAAAAGTGTGGAAGACTGGGGTAGCAACAGAGAAATTGTGCCCTGGACATTTGAAATGCTTTTTAAAATGAATTCTTGTGAAGAAAAGTGTGAAAGACTAGGGGTAGCAAAAGGAAGATTATGCCCTGGACGTTTGAAATGCTTTCTGTGTGAATGGAGAGACTGCAGAGTTAATGGCAATGTTATATGGTTGAAATGGGCTCCTGCAGTGGAGTCAGTTGAAAGAAAAAAAAAAGTGCATTCTGCAGTTGAAATTTGCCTGCTTGACGATCGCCGCGAGGAGAAGAGCCCTTGTGAGGAAGAAGAGGCTCATTTGCATGGCGTCGTGTGGTTGGTCAGGCTGCAATCAGTCCCGCCCCTCAGCCAGCTCTACTGAGACTGCCTCAGCATTCGAGAGGGAGACAGAGTGTAGTGCATGTACTGGCAGTGGAGGAGCGTCGTGGAGTATTCAAAGCACTGTAAACAGTTAAAAATAGACTTTTGAGTTTAAAATCAGGCTCAACCCGCAAATCGATCGTGGAAATAGCGAGTTTGGTGTTGAAAACGACGATCGCTAGGATTGCCCGCCCGTTTGTGTACAGAGGCCTTCAAGAACTGGCTACAGGCTGTTTTACCCCATTGCAGCAAGTTGCTACTGATCACAGTAAGTAAATAACCCAAAAACCACTCAAACAGTGATTTTCAGTTATGCCATATAAAATGTGTGTGCAGCAGTGTAGTCGCTTTGCAAGTAACGACTGTGTGAAGTCCTGCCAGCAAGTGCAAGTCTTTAAAGACATTGAATGTGTGCATGGAAGTGAAATTAGCCTCAGTTTAAAGTTTGCAGCCAGAGAGAGACTGTGGGTTATAGCAAAATGCAACACTAGTAGAAGCAGGCAATCCTGTGCTAAAACCTGAAGCTTTTAAGGGACTGTGAATAAATGAATGTTACCAGCTTGTAAAAAAAAGTCCAAGGAAAATCCTGTAAATGTGTGTAAAGCCAGAACAGAGCAAGTTGTGCAGTTTGAGTAAAAGTTATCAGTAGCTGGTGTAAATCGGGTGCGCAGTGGCTTGACCCAGATTCTAAATGTTGATGCACAGGAGTGCTGCCGCCGCCATTACAGGGTGGGGTAGTAAAGTAAACACAGCAGCAGAGGAGCCATTTTACAGCTACAGTGTGTGTTCAATAAAGTGGTACTTTCAGTTACAGTGAACTTTTGTTTATTTTTCTGCAGTTATGGCCTCAGAACCAGCTCGTTACCCGGATCATGCCCGGGTTGCAGTAACAGCAGCAGTAAATAGACTGAGAGATATTGAAAAGTGGTGCTATGGAGGGCAACTGCCTCCTGATGTGGCAATTCCTAATTATCCAGTGCGTGTATGTCAAATATGCTTGAGTGCTGGAAGGGTTGTCTTCATGATTCCTCACTGTGCTGGATGCCTACAAAAATATGGCTTGTATAAAGCGCCTCCAATTCGTTTGGCTCCCTCATGGACAAAAATTCAGGAATCTGCAGTTGGCAGCACACAACACCAGGCGGAGCCTGTGGAGGAAGGTCCCTCAGGGGAGTGTGGCACAAAGCTAGAGGGTGCAGAGGTAGAGACAGAATCAGAAGCTGAAGTTTTGGATGCTGGATCTCAGAAAGAAAGTTCGGATAAAGCATCAATAGACCCCTGGGTGGGGGGGCCTAGCCCAAATCTCTTGGTGAAGATGAGAAGCGGAGGTTTTGAATGGAGGTGTCACCTCCGCGCTAGTGATGAATGGATAGTCCTAGTGAGAACTACTGCTCATCCCTGGGTTCAGATCCTCAGTGAAGAGGAAGATGAGGGGAACCTATGTGGCCTTGTGGAGAAAGGAACGGATACACAGCCTCAAGATCTTGCCCGGAGGAATGTATTGAAGAAGGTGGTGATGCCACTGCCCTGGCTTTACAGGAGGAAGAAGTCAGGGATCCGTTTCTAATTTCCTTGAGGATGCGAAGCTGGCAGAACCAGGACTAGCCACCCCCAAGCCAGGCCAGCGGTCTCAGATTGACCAAAGTAAGTAAAGAGGAGAGACTGGTTCGTAGAAAGGCAAATGAGATCTATGGAATGACCTTTCCTCGGAAAGTCTGGGAGGAGATTGAGGACTGCAGGAAATCCTGGATCTGGGATGAAGCAATGAAAAGTGTGCATCCTGGGGCTAACCAGCATGTAAAGAATAGACTGTTCTACGAAAAGTATACCCAGTGGATGAGAGGCAGGACACTGTTTATGGACAGAGAATAGTGGACGGAGAGAGACGTGAAATCTCCCACTGTGTGAGTCATGTGCACCCAGACGGGGTAATAATTCAAGCCCCTGACCCCCGGTACTATTGGCCTCAGTGCAAGGACCTCTCAGTAAATGTGCCCATGCCTACAAAATGGAGAGCCGAGCAGTGGTAGTCAATACTGCCACACCAGACTGTGAAGTGCCCTTATTGATCCGCCAATATGAATAAACCAGGACTCAGGTGCCCCACATTCATCAGTCTACAGTGTACTGTCCTGTCCAGCAACCATCCACTGGCCCACCAGATGACTTCAGATCCAGAGAGGACACCAGCCCAGCTGTTTCCTGTTCATCGCCTGGTAATCGGATGACATTGGACCAGCTGTTTTTCTTTTTGTTCCTGTTCTAAGGTTCCATCTCCAGAGATGACATCAACCCAGCTGTTCCCAGATGTGCCCTCCTGTGGTTTCTGGAAGATGTCCGCCCAGCTGTATCAGAAGAAATGCTGCCAGGGAGAGTCTTCGGCTGCGGTGCAGGTTCGTGCAGAGTATTGTACTACAAATGGCTGGTAAGTCCAAACTTTCCTATCTTTATGACATTGCAGTACACACCCTATACTACAGACTTCAAAAATGTGTGAACTGTCTGCAAAGACGCTCCCCTTCGGGACTTTGGCCTGTTAGAACTGTGCTTCACCGGGCTTCAGCCCAGGAGAGACTCTTTATTGGACTAGCCTTCGGGCCTTGTGGTCACTAGTTGGGACTTTTAGGGCACTCCATCCCCCAAATGTGTATTGTAAATAATGTCATTATTGTATTCTAATGTAAATACTGTTTTCTACCTTTTTCTAAAAATATCTTTTGGGATTTTTCAGTGTTTTGATGGTAGGGTTTAGGTAGACCGTGTATGCAGATTAGGAGAGTGTGTTTTGTCTTTCTTTTTCTTACAGGTGTTCCTGGGAAGACAGAAGAGAAGACAAGAAGAGGAGGAGGGGTTCATCGGAGTTCCTCGTCAGTGCTTTATTGTGTAGAAATTTAAAGTACTGTGGTGTTATTGTTATGGTTATTGCTGTATTAACCCTTTCCTTCCACAGGTGTGGTTGCAGGCTGCCCAAGGTCAGGGAGGTCCCCGGGTTTTTTTTTTGTTTTGGGAATATTATGTTACAGGCAGATAGGTTTTCCCTAGAGGGTTAGGGGGGATATACAGGCTGTGGTCCTGAATGGCCATTGGGACTGCAGTGCTGATCTATCAGGGCTATGCTCTGGATAGTTCTACCAGAGCCACTAGGTGTCCATAGTAAGTGGATAGTGTAGAGGCTGATATGTCAGCTACAGGCCTCTAGGCCCTTAGTGTTGCCTGCTTGTGCTTGCACATGGTAGGAGGGGGCCTGATCATCCCCCTCCACAGGTAGTATATAGGGTGGGATGGCCTAAGGCTGGGTGCATAATGACTGGGGACAGTCATTTTCCTGGTCAAGGGCGAGTGTAACCCCTTGTTACCTGGGGTTACTAGAATCCCAGTAAGACCTAGTGGTAGGCAGGGAAGGCAGCTTGTGAAACTCCAGTTAAATGGGTTTCACACTGTCTAACTCTGTTCTCAGTCTCAGCTGAGCCTGAGAGATGACATCAGCAATAGAACTGTCGCAGCTGCATAAGCCACATTGGAAGCTGCAACAGAGGGAGTTAGATAGAACATTGGGAGTTTTCAAAGTCAGTCTCCTGTGTGCTTTCAAACAGGAAGGGTCAGTTCCTGTTTACCTTCTGTAAGAAAAGGAGGTCAGAGTCCAGTTTTGTTTTCAAACAGGAAGGAGTAGTTCCAGTTTTGCCTTCAAGTGGTGGAGACCGCTGTTCGGGCCTCAGTGCCCCTCCCTCCAGGGAAGGGAGAAGTAAAGATCCCCATGTAGATTCCAGGGGCAATCCCCTAATTTCTTCAGAAAAAAGAAAGCTGCCTATTTCAGTTTCAGTCTGTGTTTGAAAAGTGGGAAGAGTTGTACTTCGCCTGTGGGGCACCTGCAACAAAAGGGTGAGTGTTTGCTCTAATATGAGAGGGCAAAAAATGTGTTTCTTCAGCCTGGGATATATGAAGAAATCTGGGATTTGAACTACTATTTGGGAGGCCTATAGTACTAGGACAAACAAATGGAGTAGTGTCAAAAGCTAGAGTGCTGTGTGAATTCAAGTAATATTGTAGAGGGGGTGCGACAGTTCATCCACCATTTAATCTACATTCCGAAGTTTCAGTTTTTTCCAGAGAAATGGCCGGGTATGGGCTGTGGGAGCTGGAGGTGGGAACACCCCCCATCTTTAGTAACCAGGTCCACCTCTATGGATTTCTGCTGTGATTGCTACTTGCCTCATGCACTTGGCCAGTGATGAGGGAAGTACCCAGACATGGGTCGCAAATCTGAAAATCTCTCTAGGGGTCACAGACTCTAAGTGGTGTGGGGAGCCACAACAAGTAAAATGGGTTCATTCTTCCAATGGACCGACATTCAAGCATGGGAGTCAGAAGAAGTAAGAAGGAAATCTCTCTAGGGGTCACAGACTCTAAGTGGTGTGGGGAGCCACAACAAGTAAAATGGGTTCATTCTTCCAATGGACCGACATTCAAGTGGCCGGCAGGGGAGCCAGGCCAGTCGGGCTGTGTACCCAAAGTGCGTGCAAGTCCGGGCTGTGTGCCTGGTGGGTCCAGAGCCTGAAAACAGTAGAAATGGTTAATTCTTCCAGTGGACCACCTTGTAGTCTCTAATCTGCATTATCAGTAAACGTAGCCCCATGGGGGTCCATCTATGCTTTGTTGTGTTCAGCTAGTTGTGAATAAAAAGCCACACTGTAAAATCCCATTCCTGGTTCTGGACATTACAGTTATTGCTTCCTGTGTTCTGGATTTACTTGGGTGCCCCTGTGCAGAGTAGCCAAACCTAGGTCCCCTTGTGCCAGGTAACCTCATCCTCCCTGAACCCAGGTCCCCACCAGGTATTGCTGCCAGTGCCAACAGCATGCCACCTGTCATTTGGTAAAAAGGCAGGGGTGGGGTTACATATATATATATATTTTTTCTTCCTTTGTGTGGTGTGTTCTTACCCTTTATGCACTGTGCTGGGTTATTAAGAATATGACAGTTCTGCCCCAAGACCTGTTGAGGAAGTGATGTCAGAACCTTGGCTATAAAGGAAACGTCATGCCTGGGGGGGGTAGTCCACAACCATTGGTGACTGTTAGAAACAATCAAATACACCACTGCTCCACCACCCTGGTGAGTACTGCCCTTTATAGTAATTCAGCTAATCTCCAGTAACGGATTTGTCAACTATTTAAAAGTAATTTGATACAAACTGTTACAGAATACTAGTAGACAGTCCAGTTAGCCACAAAGGAAAATCAAATATGCAGTTATTTCAACCCTTCTGAAGTTGCTCACAAGATAAGTAGTTTTGAAAACCCCCTTCCTGATTTAAAAACGAAATTAAACACAAAGCAATACCAATGTAAGACTGTAAAGTAAGGAAAACTTTCCTCAGATGTAAGTAAGAGAGAACAGTTGCAGATTTCTAGTCCAATATAGCATATCCCATGCAGCTTCTCAGTTGTTTCAAAGTACAGCCTGTTACACCACTTGAAGAGATGGGTTTCTGTCTGAAACAGGATCACACCAGTAGTTTATAGTAATTGATCAATGCTAGAATAGTCCTCCACCCAAAACAATTGGCTATGATGCAAGGTCTCCCTGACTAATGAAGACAGTTTCCCCCACCTGAGGCTGTGTCTGGCATCAAATTACAAACTGCAGCCTTTGCTATTCAAAGTACACAGCTACTACCAGTAAGTTATTTCCAACTATATTAATGTAATCTGTCAGAATACTAGCAGACAGTCCAGATAGCCACAAATAAAATCAAATATGCAGTTATTTCAACCCTTCTGAAGTTGATCACAAGATAAGTAGTTTTGAAAACCCACTTCCTGATTTAAAAACGAAATTAAACACAAAGCAATACCAATGTAAGACTGCAAAGTAAGGAAAACTTCCCTCAGATGTAAGTAAGAAAGATCAGTTGCAGATATCTAGTCCAATATAATATATCCCATGCAGCTTCTCAGTTGTTTCAAAGCACAGCCTGTTATACCACTTGAAGAGATGGGCTTTTTTTCAAAGATTTTATTCCAAACTATACTCGGAGAGAAATCCCCTCCGATACAGAGGATTCAGGAGTTTCTAGATAAACTGCCTCTCCCCACTCTTTTCCAGGGGCATAGGGCCACCCTGCTAAGACCAATCTCCAGGGGGGGATTTCAATTAGCTATTAATAAAAACAAGACCATGAAGTGTCCAGGGACTGATGGCTTTGCTGCAGAGTGGTACAAAGTTTTTTCCCCATTGTTGTGCCCCCTCCTGCATAAGGTCTTTCAAGAAGTTCAGAAAGGTGAGCCCGCTTCCCCAAATTCATGGGCCTATGCAGTGCTTTCAGCTATATCGAAGCCAGGTAGAGACCCACAATCCCCAGAATCTTACAGGCCCATATCAGTCCTGAATGGCGATTATAAAATATTTATGTCCATATGGGCTAGTTGGCTAGATAATATTCTACTGGATCTGATAAATAGGAACCAGGTGGGATTTTTAAGGTTAAGGCAGACAGCGGACAACACCCTTAGAATGGTTAATTTGAGGGCTCATATGAAACGTAGGTCCACCCCTTCTGTCCTGGTAAGTCTGGATGCTTTTAAGGCCTTCGATAGGGTTGGTTGGGGATTTTTATGGAGAGTCTTAAACTTCTTTGGGTTCCCAGAAGACTTTATAAAATCGATAAGTAACATTTATTCCACCCCTAAAGCATATACATTAAAATAAATGGAGCTGTCTCCAGCCCTATCCCTTTAGAGAGAGGCACATGTCAGGGGTGCCCTCTCTCACCATTATTATTTGCAGTTTATATTGAGCCTCTGGCGCTTGCTGTGAGACACTTAGAGGAGGTAAACAGAGTCACAGTGGGGGAAAACAATTTTAAAATAGCTGTATATGCAGACGATGTTCTGCTGTCCTTAACGGAGCCAGCATAATCATTGAGGGCCCTTTGGAATACAATTGAAGAATTTTCCCAAATTTCAGGTTACAAGATAAATTCCACGAAGACTGAAGTCCTGGCTTTTCATTTCTCTCATTCTCCAGCACTTAAATCTTGTCTGCCATTTCGCTGGAGAGGGACAAAGATGAAATACCTTGGGATACATCTTCCTCAGAGTTTGGACCATATTATTCTTGCAAATTATGAACCCCTTACTCAGAAAATTGAAGAGGATTTACATAAATGGTCCTAAATCCCCCTTCCATTTTATTCCAGAATTGACCTTATTTGAATGAATATATTACCCAGACTGTTATATTTGTTTCAAACCATTCCACTCTTACCATCCCCAGTGTACTTTACTTCTTGGAATAGGACCCTGGCTTGTTTTCCCTGGGCAGGGAGAAAACCCCATATCCGGTGGTGGTCCATTTTACTGCTACCCAAAGATGGGGGGGAGGGGTTGGGACTGCCTGCTTATATAAATATGCCCAGGCAGTACTATTGACTAGACTGCTGACTTGGCTTAATCCAGCCTGCAGCCTGCCCTGGAAATTATTAGAGGTCACGCTTAACAACATTCAAGATATCGGAGGAACCCTTTTTGTATCAGGTGATCCCCCCCTCAGTCAGCTACCTATTATTTAGGAGCACAAAGTAGCCTTCAGATCTGGAACAAGCTTAGAGCATCCTCAGAGCTCGCCATACCCTTTTATTTCCTAAGGCAGCTTTTACCAGAGGCCAGGTTCTTTACAACCCTGATGGAGGAAACCTTTAGGAGTTGGCATAGCAGGGGTCTTACCTTTATATATCAGGTACTTGACACACATGGGACAAAGCCATTTCACATCATAAAGGAATATTTTGGGCTACCACAGAGGGACCACATGAAATAAGTACAGGTTCAGACATTCCTCTCACATAAAGGTCAGCAACATGACCGCCTCCCATCCCCCCTTCCATACTTGTTAAGTATATTTATGACCTGCATGGAAGGGTTGATTCTACCCCATATTATTGGAATGTTATATAAAAGGCTGCAGGAGGTCACTAGGGGCTCTACCTTGGGAGTGCTAGCAGCCTGGAACAGGGAACTTATGACACCGGTATCTGAGGATCTGGTACAAATATGTTAGGCTGTCCCGTGGGGTCTCCTTAGCACCCTACTGGTGAGAATTCACCTGGAATACAAGAATCTGGTTCTTCAGCACCTCTGCCACACTGGCAAAGTTTGTGATAGGCCCCATAGGAGGATGTTGGAGACTATGTGGAGAATCAAGAGCAGGCCATGTCCATATTTTTTGGGTATGCCCAGTACTAAGGCAGTTTTGGGGGGAGGTGGCAGAATCCTTGGTGGGAGAAGAGGCAGTCCTTACCCCAGAGTTGGTACTTCTGACGATGCCCGTGGAGGACCTCTGAATTGCAAAGGGGTCTCTACTAATTACATATATACTGATGGTGAAGAAAGCAATTACTAGATTATGGAGATGGAGTCGCCCCTCCAACTAGGCAGGACTGGTTTAAAATAATGCTGGAAGTGTATACTGTGGAAAGGCTGATAGCCCAATACATGAATACAATTGATAAATTTGAACTCCAATGGTGCAAATGGGTGATGGTATGTCAGTCCAGGATCCCCACTTTATCCCATAAGGGCTGGGAGAAGGAAGAAAATGTCGGGGGAATGGACAGACAAGTAATTAACAGGGTGAACTCTCAACTGTACAGCTATTACAGGTGTTGTATTAATGGATACCTTTTAGGCCATATACTCTCTTAAAGTATGCTTCTTTATCCTGATCATTGTATTAAGCTTGAGTGTCAACTGACATCTGAATGTGATGTATCATGTGTACTGTATCCCACCATTTTGTTTTGTATACAAAACGTAATAAAAAAATATTTTAAAAAAAGAAATGAAATAAATGAAAGACCAGTCAATATTAGACTAATCAGAAGTTATTTATTTATTTATTTATTTCAGTTTGGGATTAATACCTTTGAGTCAGGACTCGTTTTCAAAGGTCCCACATCAATTGTTAAAAACAGACATAACACTATAAAATACAGAGTTAACAGTAAAAGGAACATTGAATCGTACACACAACCAGTAATAGAACAAGTCTGAGGTTTTACACATCAATGTAGTACTTAATTACACAAGCTTGATTCAAGGAAAGAGAAGGGGGTAGGTCCAGCCAAAGGTGGCATCGTCAGGGGGGGGTGTTCAGCCATAAGAAGACATCTTTAGTTACAAGGGGATAGGGTAAGGAGGGTCCCGGGGAAGGTGATATTCAGCGGAGTGATAATTCAGGAAAGGGGCAGGTACTGGGAGACTGTCGGCTGAGTTATTACCACATTAGCACCAGCAGGTACAGGTCATTTTTGAGACAAGGAAGGTTCTGAGCCCAGTTTTGAAAGTACTAATCTTGGGTGTCTCAGAAAGGTCAGTGGATAGTTCATTGTACCACTTCAGTCCCTGATACAGGATGGAGTTTTGGGCAAGTTTCATCCTTTTGAAGGGAATCATCATCCTGTCAGTGGCCGTACTTCAGGTCGATTTTGTAAGGACAGCCAGCCTAAGGTGGCCTCCCAGTGTGGAATGGAAGACGACAGACCCAGCAGCACCTTTTTTAGAAGCAGACAGGTTTGATATTGCCCTCAAAGGCTGAGTGGGAGCCACCCAGGGTCTTTGTAGAGCATGAAGGTATGGGTGTCAATGGCAGCCCCCAGAGTGAGGCGGCAGGCTTTATTGAGGAGTATGCTGATCCTGTTCAGGTCTGTTTTTGTGCCCACCCCATAAATAGGCAATCCATAGTCTATGGAAGACAGTACTGAACTACTAGTGGCTAGTTTGAGAGTATCAGGAGTCATTGAGTGACTATGATGGAAAAGCACGCCCAGCTTTGCATTTGCGGTCTTGATAATTGAGTCTATGTGGCTTGAGATGGTGAGGGTGTCATCAAACGTGATGCCAAGATATTTGAACTTAGTGACTTGGTCTAGAAACTCACCCTTTTGGGTATGTATCAGCAGTGGCAGGTATTACTTTTTGCTTTGGGAGCTGGTGAAGAGCATACTCTTAGTTTTTTTGACGTTTAACAGTAGTTTGTTTTCTGTGAACCATGATTCAAATTTAAGGAAGCTGCTTTGGAGATCTGTTGTGATGGAGTGGAGGTCTTTACCACTGACTGATATTACTGTGTCATCAGAATAGAGAACTGTGCTTGCTGAGCATGCTGTAGGGGCAGAGTTGATGAAAATGCTAAAGAGTAGAGGACCAAGGATTGACCCCTTCAGGACCCCAAGGGTCACCTCATTAGCTGCAGATAGGGTATTACTTATTTTGACTCGTTGTGTCCTGTTGGTGAGGTAGCTGCCAAACCAATTTACCGTCTCAGGGGATAGATCTGTGGGTAGAAGGCAGCTTAGGAGGAGGTTGTGATTTACAGAACCAAAGGCCTTCGTAAGGTTGATGAAGACCGAACCAACTGCATACCCATTGTCCAATGCATTGTATAAGTGGGATGAGTAGTCCACTAGTGCGATGAGTGTGGAGTGCTTTTTTCAGAAGTCATGCTGCTGTGTGCAGAGTAGATTATGTTTATCTAGGTATTCTGTAAGTTGCTCTGAGACCATTCTTTCGAGTACTTTAGATAGGGAGGGAGGATGCAGATGGGTCTGTAGTTGAATGTTTGTGTCTTGTCTCCTGCTTTAAATACAGGTGTGGCGTTTGCTGACTTCCATAAATCTGGGAACACTCCTGATTTAAGAGAGGCACTGAAAACCATGGTAAGAGGACCAGAGAGTTAATTGAGGAGAAGACCAACCAGCTTTATGTCAAGCATATCCACTCCCATCCTGGTCTTGCCAAGGGCTCCTTTAGTGTGTTTAATTGTTTCGGCCTTGGTGGCACATTTTAAGTGAAACAGTGGTACCTCTTTTCTTAATGGGTCATGAGGGGCAGTTTGTCATTGTTGTGCTTGTGTATCCATGAAATAGTTATTGGGGAGTACACTTGAGAGGTCTGTGAAGGTTTTGTTGAGCTCATTGGCAATATTGATGGGTTCCTGCAAGGGCCCCTTTGTGGTAACAAGAAGGTCAGGGGAAGCCTTAGTGGCCTTGCCTGCCAGAGATTTCAAGGTCCCACAAATGTCTCTGCCAGAGACCCATGTTTTGTTAAGTAGATCCTTGTAGTAGGAGGCTTTGGCCTGTCAGATGAGTTTGGTGCAAGCATTTCTGGCTGCCTTGTAGGTGTTTATTGCAGCAGGTGTTCCAGTTGCCTTTGCTATATGCCAAAGATTGTCTCTGTTCCTCATGAGTCCAATTAGGGCTTTGGAAAGCCAAGGATTGGTGGTACCCCCTAATTGTTTTAATTATATATGGTGCAAAAATATTGCAAGCTCGCTTGAAGACTATTATGAAGTAGTTAAGAGCCTCATTGCCATCAATATCCCCCTGCCAATGGAGACTAATCCATATGTGTCAGGTATAGTTTAAAGTGCTCAAGTAGCCCTGGCCTCAAACAGCGGTTTTTGCATACCTTGGGTGGGCTTTTGGTGAAGCTGTTTGACCAGGTACACTTCACAGGGGAGTGGTCAATGAGGCTGTCAGGCAGGACAGCAACGTCGGTTATATGCTCCGAGTGAGTGGTCAGGAGCCAGTCTGTGAAAGAACTGCTCCCTGTTTTGTAGTTCATCCTGGTGTCAGTAGTGACCAACTGTGTTAGGAAAAGGCTGATTATTAAATCCTTGAGTTTGGCATCCTTCTGGGAGTGCCAGTTAATGTTGAAGTCAACTACTATGATCTTCAATGCAATGCAATGCAAGAAAATCTAAATTTTGAAAACTACGAATTTGAATAACACGAAACTGAATTTTTAGTGGGTTAGAAGTGAGGATACAGTAAGTGGCCAAATGGTCACTCACTGAGTCTTCTAGAACACCTGACAGAGAGATTTTATTTTGCTGATCAGTAACAACCCAATCTGAAAAAAGAATGAGTTGAACTAAATGAATTTAACCAAGTAGGTTCTCTGATTAGCTGAGCTAAATTGTATGATTGTAATGTTGATTCAAAACACATCGCAGAATCCTACAACCAATTTAAGTTTACATTACTGAAAAATACATAATCATATAGTTTTGTAAAGGGTGCCGAGATATCCAAAACATCTGTTAAACCTAAAAAAACTACACTGAGGAGAATTATATAAGTAGCCTAAAATGACATGCTCCTGCCCACCCAAAACCATCCGAACAATAAGCCAATCATTCAAAGTTTCTAACTGGTCACTGCAACTAATCATATTAAACTGCAAATGTTCCTTAAAATAAATAGCAACTCCACCACCTTTTTTATCAAATCAAGTTAACAAGGTCCCATGAATTACATCTACCTGCAGCAATTTACTGCTAAAATTGGAAGCAAACTACCATAAACCAGGTTGAAAATAAAATACTGGTAATGTGTCCAACCTTTGATAAATGCTCCAGTAAGACAAAGCCTGGTGTAGACATACCAGGGCAATCCCTGCATTTGACATAACTAGGAGTTCTGTCTATGTTTAAGGGCTTTAGAAAATCTCTCTCTCTCTCTCTCAGATGTTTCCCTTGGAGACTGTTAAAAAAACAAAGATGCTTACAGCAAATGACAGATGAGATAGGGGCCATGGCAATTACGTTTTAAAATATTTTTTTCATTATTTTAGCACTTTATTAAAAGTCCAACATTTTTTTTGTTTCAGTAGAAACTTGTCGAATCATGTAAATCCATACATTGACTTTTACTCACCCATGGGATGTGTACATACTAGTCTTTACCATCAGTCAAAAATTGGAAAGTAAAGTTGACTGTTTTCTTGAAAACTAGAAAGGTGGTTGTAGGAGTCCTTACAAACTCATAGAGGATTATGCTCAAAAATAAAGTTGCCCAGAGAGGGATTCCATACCTGCGAGTCATACAGATCTGGTTGACTTCATTTATTGCTTTGGGGCATGATTGCAACAGCAGAGAATTGAAAAGGGATAACTACTAGGGCTGTACAGAATGTTGACATTCTGATGGCAGAATTCCAACACTCCACATGTAAAAAGTTTTTTTTTTTTGCATATTAATGATCTATAGTTTACATAAAGCACAGATTCCTTTTTCAGAATCTGCAGAAAATTATTTCACGGTTTATGCAGAAATGCTTTTCAGAATTCCACGCAATTGAAAAGGAAAAGGCTTTTACACTACTGGATCTGCACCAGCACCAGCAGTACAGATGAGCTGCACCAGTGCAGACCCGGCAGTGTAAAGAACTGACAGAGTATCATAAACTGCTCTGTTGCATTCCATTCCAGTGCAGAACCTTCCCTGGTTTGTTGGGAATGCAGACCACTGTGCACTGGTGCATGCATTTTTAGCAAGCGTGTAAAAATACTGCTGAACTTGCATCATTGCCACTGCTATTCCCAAACCCCTCCACCAGGAATGCCCCCAAAACGTGGAAGGCCACCAAGAATGCTGAACAGCTGCAGCATATAAACAGATGAGGCCAGTGGTATTATCAGAGCTGAGGGGGAGGAAGCCAATTCAGGTGGCACCGCTCCAGTTAAGTTGTGTATAAAAATGCCTAGAAATTCCAAAAAGCATATTGGAAGCAGAATTGGCAGCTTGCATCAATTCTGAGAGTGGAATTCCATGTTCAGCACAGCATAATAACCAAGTAAACATTTGGGTTTATCACATTACCACCCCACCCCTCTCTATTATCCCCTCATACTCTCTCACCTCAACTATTGCCTCTCTTAGTGTCAACAATAACCCTGCCCCCCTCCCAAGCTCCTCTTCACCCCTCCCTTTTGCTTCCCTCCCATAACACCCCCAGACCCTGTGGTTCCCCCTATTTCTCTCTAAACTGCACCTTATTTAACCTCTCTCTGTTTTTTCTGTTTATAGGCCCATCACTCTGCTACTGCCTAGCTCCCACCCCATTGCTGCATCTCTTCCCCCTAACCATTCTACTCTGGTCCTGGGTATCGGCTCTGATATATGCCATTGCACTTCTGTAAATAACCCTGTTTATCTGCTAATGCACTCGTGACACGAACAGGTTTTTTTTTGGAACAAGTTTCTGTATTTTTCCCTTATTATTTCTTTATTTCGTCATTTCCAATTACTGTATTAATTCTCTTCTTGTATTTTTACTACAACCTATGCTGTTGTTTATATTTTTGGACATGGAACCTCTGTAAATGAGCCTCTGGCTCAAAGGTAATGTAATCAGAGAACTAATAAATAAAAATAAATAAAAATAAGCATTTGAAGATGATCACAATTGTTTGATTTATTTTTCAACCTCAAAACAATGACAAAAGAGCCTGTAACAGAACAGTGACCATGCTGAAAACTATAATAACTACAGCATGCACAGCTTAGCTTACATTCATGTATTTACATTCCTCTCATACTTCAATTAAGCAATAAGGCATGCCGGGGGTGCGTCATGGGGGGATAACGGCCCACCTCGGGTGGGTTAAAGCACAAAGCAAAGCCAAGGGCTTCCACCATTCGAGAAGGACCATTAACGCACTATAAATGCACCCCCTGGAGTGCCTTTATTGCAATGATGAAATGGGTCCTTTTTAGTACATTGGATGTATTCTTTAGACATATTTTTGTTGAACTGCTCTTAGGTGGGCTGTTGTGCTGGGATAACAGCCTGGCTGGAAGTACCTCTTGACCAATTAGAAGCCAGCATTCTTTCTACCCATTTCATAATACTTATGAAATTTTCATGAAAATAGGACTTCCGTAGCTTGGCCTTCATCTGGTCTTGCTGTTATCTACAAGAGGTGTTGTATTCCCCTGCTAGTGATGTCATAATAAGCTGCTTTAGAAATGAGTATGATGTCAAGCAATACTGGTTAAAATTTTTATTACAGTAGCAAAATTGATGATTTTGAATTCATGCAATTTTTTTCTGGCAAAATCTGGCAGAATTTTGACGATGCTGATTTGATCAGATAGCATCATTCCCCCAAATTGCACATTTTTTTTTTAAATATGAGTTCTTAAAAATGTGCAGTTTCAGCAAATATTGTCATTTTCCCCAAACTGCACATTGAAAAAAATGATTTGACAAGAAAGGTGCAATTTCAACCAAATTGCCATATTAAACACTCTCTTCTGGTTCATAAAATTGCCTGAAAATCTAAAACTGATGCAATTTCATGAAAACTGCATGAATCAGATTTTCTAATTTTGCCCAGCACTATTGTTAAGTGCAGAGAATTACTGTATTATGTCATTTATAAACCAGCAAAATGGGCAGATCAAGACCAAGTAACGTAGACTATTTGTTTTATTTGTTTGTTTATTTTTATTTATTGTGTTCAGAAGACCTTTGAGCTAAACAGCCCATTTTCAAAGGTGTTCAATTCTATCATGTTACATACAACAGCAGAACAAGGTACATTCAACAGCACCAATACAGCACAATACACAACAGGTATAATAATAATTATCATATTATAAGGAGTAATGAGTTAACAACAGATTTCCACAACTGCAGGAGGCATCACAAGTGGTGCAGGCCAATGCAACTAACAGACACAGTCTAGGTAAACATGTAGTGCAGTTCCTGGAAAGGACAGGTGGTTGGTTGGGCCCTGAAGAGCACCTTTCATGGATATTTTAAGTGACCCCAGAAATCATAAAGGACCATTACCTGCCCCAAACCGATTACTGTATAAATTTTAATTTTCAGTTGCCTCTATTTAGGAAGGGAAGAGTTCATATTTTGGCTCCTTGGAGCCAAGCCACCGATTCCTTCCACTTCTTTGTCCTGAGTGCTGCTCCTGCTAGCACACTTCATGGCGTTATTATATGGAGAGTGTGGGAATACAGTCCATAGACAGTAATGGATCAATTTTAAACTTTTTTTTATATTTTAGCTGCCAATTTTGAACAAATGAAGGCCACCCCTCAACTAACAAGGGCCTTGATTTGTTCAGACTGGGCATTTAAAATATTTACTTTCCTGGCTCTCTGGTTGTTTGCCCTCCCAGGATATAAATATGGAACCCCAGTACTGAAAAGAATGAGGTCCTTTGTGGTTGGTGTTTACTAGAGGGACATAAGCTGTGGCTGTGACCTCCGGAGAGGGCACAGGCTCATGATGGTGGCAGGGTTCATTGTTGCATTTGCTTCCTTTGCCTTTTAGTTGGGTCTTCAGAGGCTTGGATACTGGCAATTTGAAGGGGACAGTGAAGGCTTCCTAGTCGTCCCCCACAAAAGGAGGAGCTGCCTGATAGTGATAACAGCCAGTGCCTTGGGATCAGAAGTTAAACTGCAACTATTCCCTGTCATTTCAATCCAGCTTACATGAGGAAAGTGAATCTGCAGTCCCTTATCTGTATAATTTGAAGGGCTGGGCAAACCTCTACTGCTTCCAGTTTTCTAACAAAGTATTCCAGTTTTACCTGAAAATGCAGTTCCCCTTAAGACTTAGGAGAGCCAGAAAAGAAGCCAAGATACATGTCAAGGGGCCTATCTGGGAGCACATGGCTAATTCCACAGTCCCTGACCTCTCTGAATCAGAATGCAGGGGGCTGGGGAATTCTGGAAGGTGGGTGGGACTGGACACCAGACACTGAAGACCTGGGTCAACTCTTGAGTGGATCCTCTGCTTCATATCCCTGAGAAGAAAAAACATTGGAAAATGCCCTGTCCCTATCCAGCACCCCACACAGGCACCATATGACTGACATGGCAGGCCACCCAAGACCGTGTGTGGTTCTGGGCATGAATATGGGAATGCATATGCCAAGTAAGCCATGGCTTATGAGTTGAGTGGAGAGGTAGGGGCATCCACAGTGGCTTTCTGGATCCTGATCATTCATTTTTGCTACTGCTCTCCCTACTAATGGTTTAATATGACTGTTGGGCTGTTTTATTAAACATAATAATGAATGCATACAACTAAGTACTGCTATATTTTATTTGCACTAATTATTACTAGGAAGGATAGGACAAAAGGGAGCAAAATGCTCATTTATACTGTCCCCAGCACCATGCGGGCATCATCAAATCATAATACCATCAGTATAATACAATCTATCTAAAAAGTGTTTGAATTGACTAAACCCATCTACTTCCACTACAGTTTGCGGGAGCCTATTCCAGGCCTTAGAACTCATGATGGCGAAGTAATTATCTCTGTACATGGTATTAGCCCTATGTACGACCAGTTTATTTCCATGTGATCTGAGATTATTTTGAGTATTACTAATCTCCAGACCACAGTGATCCATTAAATCAGATGACTGTAATATTTTATGTAAAACTAAGAAATACCCTCTCTGTCTTCTTTGTTCAAGGGAAAACAGTCCATTTTATTTAGCCTAGAATCATAAGGTAATCCTTTTAAATAAGGTATTAATTTGATAACTGAACGTTGCACCCCTTCAATCATTTGAATGTCCTTCATATGATAAGAAGACCAGAATGGTGATCCAAAATCAAGTATGGGCCTAATATAAGCCTTATTTGGGGTATAATACACTGTTCTGATTTACAAATAAAAGTTCTTTTAATCCTTTTTATAAGACCTCTTGCTTTGAAGGACACCTGACGACAGTGTTCTGCAAAAGTAAATGAACTGGAAATTGTGACCCTAGGTCCCGTTCAGAAGTTACCATGCATAGTATCTTATTTCCTAGAACATAATTATAGTTTTGATTTTTGATCAAAATGAAGGACATCACATTTATCGGCATTAAACTGCATCCCATTTACTATTGCTCATTCCATTATTTGATTCAAATCGTTAACCAAAGTTAAATGCTTATTGAAGGTATCTACCTCACCACCTAACTTCAAGTCATCAGCAAATGTAACCAATTTGTTTTTAACATTTTGTTGAATGACACAAATATAAATACTAAAGAGGACTGGGCCCAAAACTGACCCCTGTGGAACCCCACTAGTAAATCCTCTCTTGTCAGATAGTAAGTCATTTAGTCTGACCATTTGAAGTCGTTCCTGTAACCAATTTTTTATCCATCGTATAAGTGAATCGCTAAAGCCCAATTTATGTAGTTTGCAAACCAAATTAGCATGAGGTACCCTATCAAAAGCTTTTGAGAAGTCCAACAGTATCACATCTGATGCATATCTTCTATCCAAGCTTTCACTTATATTTTCATAAAATGAAAGCAGGTTTGTTGTGCAAGACCTTCCCTTTTGGAACCCATGCTGCATACTATCCATAATGTTTAATGTAATTTTCTCCTGTTCCAATAAATTTTTAATTAATCTTTCCATTATTTTACAAAGGATGGAAATTAAGCTGATAGGTCTATAATTTTCCAGTTTATTTCTAGAACCCTTCTTAAATATTGGAGTCACTATAGATAGTCTCCAATCCAGTGGTACAATCCCACTTTCCAAGGACTTATTAAAAATAATAGTCAAAGGAACAGCTAGTATATGTGAACCAGATGTAAGTAGCATAGGATGAATATTGTCAGGGCCAAGAGCGGTTGAAGTTCTAACATTCAATAATTCTAGTCGCACCTCGTCCTCTGAAAAAAAGTAGTTGTTTCTTATGACATCAGTGGATACATCAGGATTATCTATTCTGGGACTAAAGACTGATGGAAAATAGTTATTAAAGCTATTCACTATTTCAACAGGATCACTTGTAATATTGCCATTTTCATTAACTTTTTCTAAAATATTAGATTTGAAGATTTGTTAGTGTTGAGATAAGAATATAACAGCTTAATATCTTTGCTATAGGCTATTTTAAATTCCATATTGTATCTCACCCTCCTGATCTTTTTTAATTCTTTCTGTTTAGTAATGTATTTAGCTTATTTGAATGAGATGAGTGCTTTCTGAATTTCCTATATGCATCAAGTTTCTGTTTCAGTGTTTTCTTAATTTCCTTAGTCATCCAGTTCAGTATCTTA
Source organism: Neoceratodus forsteri (assembly GCA_016271365.2). Classification (NCBI taxonomy): domain Eukaryota; kingdom Metazoa; phylum Chordata; order Ceratodontiformes; family Ceratodontidae; genus Neoceratodus; species Neoceratodus forsteri. The sequence continues at coordinate 152,251,366 of JADMNL010000028.1, forward strand.
CCCACTTTATTGTATTTATTTCTTAGTGGGACAAACGTATCCATAGCTAGTGTTATAGTATCTTTGAAATATTTCCAGGCTTCTTCGGTCCCCAAATTAAGTGGAAGATTACTCCAATCTATGTTGCTAAGATGGTTAATAACAAGCGCTAGGTTGGTCTTGTAATATTTCCTTATTTTGGTTTTTGCATTCCCAGATCTGGAGATGATACAACCCAGGGAGCATGTTATCATATTATGATCACTGTTTCCTATAGGTGGAAGAATAGTAACATTCTTTGTGAGGCGACCAATATCAGTTAAAATTAAGTCCAAAGTGTTGGAGCCTCTGGTAGGCTCCATGGCTATCTGCTCATAATTACAGTTAATAATATTATCCAGGAAAAAGGTTTCAGTTTTGGACTTTGCTTTAGGGTTAGCCGATCAATACCTGGAAGGTTAAAATCTCCCAGTATAATAACATCGCCTTGGGCTGATACTTCTATAATTTCTGAACAGAGGGCAACTGTATCCCTGTAATCACAGGATGGTGGCCTATAACAATTACCCAGAATAATGGGTGAATGACCCTGTGGTTCCAATTTTACCCAAATAGTTTCCATATTACTAGTCGTTAGTTTAGGATGCTGAACTAAGTGAGATGGAATTTTGTCTGACGCATAGATACAAACCCCACTCTCTATTATACCATCTCTATCTTTATTATATAATTTAAATCCTGAAATATCCTTTATCCAGTTTGCAGTGTCATCCCACCATGTTTCTGTGATAGCCATCGCATGCAGGTCAAGATGTTTTATGAGAATTTCAAGTTCACTCTTCTTAACAACATTAAAACTCCTAGCATTTATTAGTGTGAGGTTATAATTATCAAGTTTTTGTTTGTTGGACACTTTTCCTAGATTAGTACCCCTGTCTGAACCAGCAGGTATCACCCCTCTCCAACGCTCTTAGTTTAAACAATTTTTAATATGTGCTGCAATTTTCTTTCCTAATAAACTACTTCCACTTTTACAGTCACTTCACTACCAGTCTAGCATTGCTTGTAAAGCGCTTTGGGATACTGTGTATAAAAAGCGCTATATAAATGCTGATTCTTCTTCTTCTTCTTCTAAATGTAATCCATCCCAGCAATACAAATTAGGGTGACTGTCACAGTTTTCTCAATGAGTTAAGCAAGTATATCCACTCATTAGACACCATACTCTAAGCCAGTTATTCACCTCCTTAATCTTATTAGTTAAAGACAACGAGGTCTCTGGGGAAAGGAAGAATGTCTAAGAAAGTCACATCACAACCTTTAGCTACAAGGAGTTTACTTAGGGCATCAAAATCTCTTTTTATATCCTCTATGTTGTCCCGATTAATATTATTTGTGCCAATGTGTATTATTACTAATGGTCTATCACCTGCATACTTCAAAATCGTATCAATCATGTTTGTCAGGTCAGATATTTTGGCCCCCCTATAACTAGAACATGTCTGATTGGCCTTGTCAGGATTACAGACTAACCTATCAATGTGGTTTATCATAGAATCTCCCAATATGAAAATCTGGCGCTGCATATCTGATTTACAAGGTCTTTCCATCTGATTGTGAACCTCCATCGGTTTGAACCACAGGGTCGTCAATACCATTGACTGATATACTGAGACTTACTACCCATCATTTCCACTATTTGATGAGGCAATATCTGGACAATTTTTTTCCTGATGACTCTTTAAGTAATATTGTACTGTTGCCTTGATCGATAAACTCATGTTCATGTTTATTACCAGCACATTCCCAGTGAATTTATTAGTAGCACTTTTGTGCTCTAAAATTGATAGCAATTGCATTTGATTGAACAATCTCATTGCCATTTACAATGTCAAGTTTAGGTATGGGATGGACTTCTGGTGATAACATGGACTGGAGGCTAGTACTAGGTGTTTCATAATGGTCTACCAAATTGGTAATTGCATCCGTCAAAGGCTCATCATTATTTAAACAAGAGAATGTATTGCTAGTAGGTAAAACAAATTCCATAGCCCTACGTCCTGTTTTCGGTAAAACAAATTCCATAGCCCTACATCCTCTTTTCGATTTCCTATGACTTTCAACTAAAGTCCAATCATTTGTACTACAATCACAGTCGTCTGTATCCTCATTCCTTTGCCTCTTTCCATACATTACTATATCCTGGGTTATGGCATCATTTATTACACTCGGTTGTTCGTAAGGGTCTGTTTGGGTGCATATACTAGTAACAGTCAACTGTAGTAATGCATGGGCATCCATATTCCTTAAATAACATGCATCTGTTTGGACTCCAAGTTCATTTGTACCAAACTGTGCTGCCTTATAGCAACGTTGCTTGTTGCTGCAAGTTTAGTTTTCAAATCTGCTATTTCTTCTTCTAAACTAATCAGTTTATAACACTTTATACAACAAAATCCCTCATTAACAATATGTGCCTCAGTTAATACAAACATCAGGCATTTGCTACACGTAATGCCCCACTCCCCATCCAAAGTTCGAATCGTGTCAACCATATTTACTTAAGCTAGCTGGATGCTGATCTGAGCTGTTTAACAGTAATTCTTAGTGATTCACTCTGCTACTCTGCCAAACATGCAAAACACGCACTAGATGTGCGTGACAACTTCTGCAGCTCACCCCACCCATGTAGGCGGAGTGAAGCCTGAAGCTGTTTGAATGCCCTGGACCTGGAAGTCTGTGTAGGTCAGCTGTTCTAGTGTGGAGTCTGGCGATCCACTCAGATCACAGTGTTACTTCAATCAAAGGCTAAGAGCTACTCACTCAAAGTGGGAGAGTAGTTGTCCAACTATTTAAAATAAAATAAAAAGAAATACAGCACTATCCAGCCCAAACACTATAAGGCAGTCGGGATATCAGTATCACTCATCCCTAGACAGCCCATGTTACCCTTCCCAATATGCTAAGCTAGGTGCTTGCTTAAAATATGTATCAGGCTTGTATTTATAGCACATAGAGATCCAACGCTTCGCCAGAACTGTCTCACACTATAACAGTGTCTCACAGCATGTGGACAGAAAGTTCCTGAAGCACAGTATGGAATGTGCGAGGAGTCTGGGTAACAAATATGGTTATATCTGCAATGGAAAGGGGCAGAGCAAAGAGACACCAAAGGATTCCAGCTTACAGATTTTATTTTCCTAGCTACACCACTGGTTCTGGGCAAGTAGTAGATAAATAGGTAAATCCATATAGAGGTCAGTGATGGGGCTGGGTGTGCTGCAGGTGACAGGATGAAGGAACAGAAATGAAAAACAGAAAAAAGTAATCATGCATAGTGTACTGATTTTCACCCCAGCTGCTGATATACAGTAGTAGATGAATTGGGTCTGTGCAAGCCTCTGTTGGGGGCAGATCAGGCACTGTGGATGTATAGAGGTTGCTGTTTGTATGTAGTGGGACCTCTACACCCACAGGCTCCCTCACAGCCTTAATGCAGGTGCAGAGGGCCATCTGAGTCCTTTCAGGAACTGGCTTTTAAGTAAAAATATTTTTAATGCTTTTAAACTATAAGCGACAAGACTAGTAAAAAGGTAGACAGATTGGCTATTGAGTTAACAAAAAAATGGCCACAGAAAAGGTATACATTTATGAGGCATGGTATTCATTTATAAAGCCATTGAAGAAACTCTAGGGGCCCACTTTGCCGCTGTCCTGGAATTTTGCTCTAAGCTGTAACATACATGAAGCTGTAATTTACTCCAATCGTTTGAAGCTAAGCACAACCTATTCTGAGAAGGTGACACCATGGAAACCTATCATTTCCAAATTACAAAAGGGAGTGATGACAAATGATGCCTATCCTCCTCCTGAGATGTTCCGCTTCTGGGTAGTTGGGATACTGCAACATACCAAATTACACTAGGCTTAAAAAGCTTAATTTTGCAGAGAAGCAGTTGAAAATCCATTCTTCACGTAATATGTTCTTTTGTTTCTAGGAAGCAATTGCTCCCTTTAGAATTTCTTCAACATAACTTAAAATGATTATGATTGGAGCTTTTGGTCTGAGTTAGATTGCTTACAAGCAGTTCAATTGTTGGATTAATAGGGCACAATCTCGATGAGTTAAGAGTGTTTGAATTCCCCAAGCCTGTAAGAAAGGAAGAAGTTATTATATGTTACCTAAATGACTCCATTACTGATGACAGTGATGCAGTGTACAATAGCTTCAGAATAAGCATTCTGGACTGCATGCTTTACTGGGTAAATGCACCCTGTATTACATAGGGAAGGTTATACTAGCAACACATACATACGCGTGCACACAAACACACACACACACACACACTCATGCGCACCTAGGAATGGTGGGATTCAATCCAAAAAATGAAACTTTATATTTGCCTACAAAAATTCTAGCTTTCAACCTCAACTTTGGCTGACTTTCCGATTAAGAAAATAGAGGGAAAGCAGGAGGCAGTATAGCACAGTGGTTTAAGGCTCTGAGCTATAAATCTAGAGACCTGAGTTTGAATCCCACAGCCCCCACTTGCATACTGTGTCATCCTGAGCAAGTCACTTAACTTCCCTGTGCTCCCAGGTCACACCTGTAAACAAGCATTCAGCTTAGTGTGCTACTCCTGGTTGAACAAAAAAAAAAACAGTAGGTTGCATTTTTTTTTTTTGCCTGCTGAAGACGGCATCTGCCAGCACATTTTGTGGACAAGTGCCAGTCATGTACTGTAGCCTGAATTCACTGCCTTGAGCTTATGGTGTGTTTACACATGCACACTGGCTTTTGACACTATTACAGCATCTATGTGGGAAGTGTAGTGTTGCAGCCACTTCCAGTGTGTCCACACATGTGAGCTGGGGAGCTGTGCAAATCTATGGAAATGCTGCAGGCTGCTTGGCTCCCCTTCCATTGTGTTTTATTTATGACTCTCTGCTGGCTTCCATGCAACACAGGGACTTACAGGCCAGTGTACACAGCTGCATTTGGATTGCAGCAACCCAACCACTCGGGTTGTTGCATTGTAAATATAGCCGTGTGGACACTTACGTGATCAAAGTAAGCCATTCCCTATTCCTCTTACCGAACTACTGTGCAGTTGGAGATGCATTCTAGAGTGAGTGGTGTAAGGAGCCGCATGTGGACAGGCTGCACCGTTCACTCCGGTGTACAATGGACACTCCCAGCATCCTCAAACCCAGCCCCAAACTCACAGCCCCTTTCCAGCATGGTTTCCATCACTGCTGATATGGACCATGTAAACAAGTAACTGGATTGGTATGAGTGCAGGGTCATCACCACAACAAAACAAAAACACACGACAACAAGTACCAAGCAAAAGGGCATGTGCTGCTGTATTGTAGGTAAAACACGAAACAACAGCATGCCCTTTAAAACAAAGGCTTCTTTGTTTTCTTTGGAGGTCTTCACCCACTGCACCCCAATGTGAGTTTTTATCACCCACACCCCGGAACTAATATAACAAAATCCGGGGAGGACTTCAGGGATAGGGAGTAACTTAGGAGGGGGGAAAAGTTTGTTTATAAAAAAAAAAAAGCCACAAAACATCGCAGCACAGGGAGACCTGGGGGAACCAAACCATGGTCCCAGGTCTCTCATTTCACTGTATGCTGGTGCCTTAGCCACTCTACCACAGAAGTGGCTCGGCCAGGCACCCAGCACATGGAAACTTGATCCCTTTCCACAAAAGCATACAAGTACAGTGACGGGGTAGCAGTAATTCCCTACAGCTGTTATACCCCTGTTGCTGTAAAGCCATGCACTCTCTACACAGTGTGGTCAATACCGCACTGTCTTTCTTGTGTGGTATTGACCCGGGTACCAGTGTGGGAGGTTGGGACAGCACAGGAGTGGTCCAAGAACTGAAACAGAGCAGCTGTGTAAACATGGCTTAAAACTCCTGCACCATTTCAGTTCCCCATCCTCATCACTGCAGGTCACAGAGAGGTAGACGAATATGTACAGAGACAAATGGTGCACTCAGAACTAAAGAGGAAAAGTCTAAAACATTCACTCAAAGTTTAATGAAGCCAGTATCAAAGATCAGCACTGTGTCACAGTGTCCAACCTCTGATGCAGGCTTCATTAAACCTGTTTAGTTAATATTTTGTATTTTTTTGTATTTATTTCTTCCAAGAGTGCACCAGTTGTGTCTGTTGTGTGAGCTCCCAGTGTATGCTATTGTTCTGCCAGCACCAGCTCGGGTCTGTAAGCGTGTGGTCTTTGCCAGGTCTGGGTCTTAGATGTACTCCAGTAGGTACACTGAGCAATGGCTGCTGCTCTGCTGGCATTTTTAAGGAATAGTCAACAACAGGGTCCATCCCCAGGTTCTGGATCTGGCTTCAATCCGACTACCGCAATCTTGGTTCCTGCATCCTATTATTTGGGTTCCTACTCCAGTCCTAGGTCTGTTGTCCGGTGCAAGCATTTCTTGGTCCCTCTCTCATGTGGTAGATATGTGGGTAAATACTTGCTATTGGGAGTAATTTGCAAGAGAAGGTTGCACAGCTGCTTGGTGTGCACTAAATTAAGACAACAGCTCGAACACAGCAGATCTGCTGCTGTAAGTGCCTGACATGCCATTGTAGGTGCTACATTTCCAACACCTGGACCAGCATGTCACTGTAAGTGCATGATATTCTGCTGTAGGTGCTGAGTTTCCAGTACCTGGACTGGCATGCCACTATAAGTGCATGACAAACCACTGTAGGTGCTGTATTTCAGGCACCTAGGAAAGCATGCCACTGTAACTGTTTGACATGCCACTGGATGCTATATTTCTGGCACATAGATAGGCATACCACTGTAACTGCTTGACATGCCACTGTGGATGCTGTATTTCTGGCACATAGATAGGCATGCCACTGTAACTGCTTGTCATGCCACTGTGGATGCTGTATTTCTGGCACATTGATAGGCATGCCACTGTAACTGCTTGACATGCCACTGTGGATGCTATATTTCTGGCACATAGATAGGCAAGCCACTGTAACTGCTTGACATGCCACTATGGATGCTATATTTCTGGCACATAGATAGGCATGCCACTATAACTGCTTGTCAAGCCACTGTGGATGCTGTATTTCTGGCACATAGATAAGCATGCCACTGTAACTGCTTGACATGCCACTGAATGCTATATTTCTGGCACATAGATAGGCATGCCACTATGACTGCTTGTCATGCTACTAAGCGTTGTACTTCTAGAACATGGAAACACACAGGAACAGCACTCCTGATGAAAATCAATAAAAAAAAAAGTAGATGCCCTTGTTGCTTTATGGGGTGGGGGGGGGAGCATTCTGGACATCCCTTTAAAGATTATTTGTATACCATTGGAATGGCGACTGAATTTTGTCATCACAGTTAGGGCACCACAATAAGGGTGACAATGACAGAGGCAATCTTTATTTTAGATTGCCCCTCAATCATGCCATCTTCTGCACCCGCACAATTGCTGGCCCCTCCTGGGTGAAGCCCCCTGCAAAACAAGACTGTTTCCCAAGACAGAGCTTTGGCGCTCTATGTCCCAGGAGCCGCAATGCCTGGCACAGAAATTCTGGGTGGCATGTTGCCATTGCCCATATCGGTGTCAACAAAATGATTGTAGCACCAATATGGATGAACCAAAATGATTCATGATCTGACACAATGTGATGATCACAGTCAGTCTCAGCTGTTCCAGATTGTATCCTCTTTCTGGGGTGGTGGCATTCTGCTCAGGCTGATGGTCTTTGAACTATCACTACTCAGTTTAGCTTTAAATGCATTAACCCATTATATTCTGGGTGTCCATTTTGTATCCGGTTACTCAATGGATGGTTCAGACTTCATATGGAGCTATTGGGTACAAATGTTAAAAAAGGATTTTTCCAGACACAGCATGTCTCAGTGGCATGCTAGTTCAGGTGACAGAAACCTGGCACCTGGCACCTGGACCAGCATGTCAGTGAAAGTGCATGGCATGCCACTATAGATGCTAGCTATCTAGCACCTGGGCCAGCATGCCACTGTAAGTACATGGCATGCTGCTGGAGGTGCCAGGTTTCCAACACCTGGACTGGCATGCCACTGTAAGTACATGGCATGCTGCTAGAGGTGCCAGGTTTCCAGCACCTGGACTGGCATGCCACTGTAAGTACATGGCATGCTGCATGCTGCTGGGTGCTGAACTTCTGGAACATAGAAACACATAGGAACCGCAGTCCTGATTAAAATCAATAAAGAAAAATTGACGCATAGTTGCTGTATTTTTGGGGTGGGGAGGCATTCTGGACCTCTCCTTGATGATTATACATAATCCGACACAATGTGATGGTCATAGTCGATCTCAACTGGTTCAAAGTGTAACCTCATTTATGGGGAGAGGGATGGCATACTGTTCAGGCTGACTGTCCTTGAACTATCACTACTCAATTTAGCTTTAAATGCATTAACAAAAAGGACTTTCCTGACACTGTATGTCTCAATGGCATGCCAGTTCAGGTGCCAGGTTTCCTGTACCCGGATCAGCATGCCACTGAAAGTACCAGTCATGCCACTCTCAGAGTCAGGTTTCTGGCACCTGGACTGGCATGCCAGTAACACATGCCAATGCCTGACTGGGTTCCAACCCCTCAGTGTTCCCCAGAAGTCATCCAGTTTGCTACTCTGTCACATGTGGTTGACTTCAGCAGTGGGATCAAACTTCCTTTTGTCTAAATAGGGATAAGATGGACTCGGGCAAAGTGCTGAAATGGCTGGCAGAACAAAAGCACAAACAGGCCCAGGTGTACAGGGATTGAATGGCTCAGCAAGCACAAAGCTGAATCAGGGAGGCCAACTGCAGGAACAATAGAAGGCTCAGCTGGCACAGCAGCAGACTCAGAGAGACGAGTAACTGACACAATAGGTTCCGATGCAAAGAGTGGACGGCCCAGCAAGCGTAATTGCAGGCACAGAAAGACCAGTAGCAGCAGGAGTTTATGAAGCCGGTGCTGCAAACACAGAAAGAAGCTGTGCCCCAGCTCCAGGTCATGGGGAATCTAGTTGTTCTAGGACCCCACCCCATGCTAACAAAAATGGGTCCTGAGGACAAACCCAAGACTTGCATTATGACTTCTGAGAGAGCTGCCAGTGCAACTGTCTGGCCACAAGAATGTTAGGCTACTCACATAGCACTGTACATGACTGGAAATGGTCAAGCTGTATTCAGAAGTGTAATTAATCCTGCTGCCAGAGACTATGATGGTTCCACCACATTAGGACACACGGTCAGAGCACCAATTGGAGCACCAGATTTTGGCAAAACTGACTTTTCTGTTTGGGGGCTGTGCCCCATCCCTCCCATACTAAAGATACCAACTGGGGGTGGACCTCGAGGAGGAGCACAGAGGTCCCGCAATTCCGATCTGTCACTCTAACTTATCAGTACTCTGAACACGGTGCCCTAACGACCATAAATGGACTACGATCAGGTAAAGATGATTATCTTAGACCAGGTTAGAATAGCTGAAGAAATACTAATAGAACTTTTGCACCTTGGGTTTCATGACTGTAACACGACCCAGACTGCTGGCACAAAAACTACAAGACTTGGCTACTCAGTAGTTAAAACCAGAGGTACACACTGAAGAGCAGATTCTGGATTTGATTGTACTGGAGCAGTACCAGAACATTTACAGATCAAGCCCATGACTGGGTAAGCTGACATGAATGGACCACTGTGGCTGCAGCAGTGAAAATCAGGGGCATAACTAGGCATACTTCCCATAGGCACAGGTGTGCACAAAGTAGTCAGCTCACTGCTTAAGTTAAGTAGCCACCGCCAGGCCCAGGGGAAAAAAGGGTGCTTTTTTTTTAGTTGTTTGCACCTTGGAGGTAAGTTAACACAGCAGTCAGGTGACCTGGGCAGGGGGATCCTGAAGTGTACCCGCAGCTCTAACACCTTTTCCAGTGGCTCAGGCTCCTCTTTCTCATCTCACTCACATTATCAGTGGTATGCAGCGTGGTGTTCAGTGCAACATCTTCTCCTCTTGTCCCAAGATTGGACGCTGGTGCAGCGCAACTGACCCCTCATCACACTCTTCGTGATGAGTCCTCATCCCTGTCTAATTCAACCTCTTTTTGTTAATTATAGTCAAGGCCCCTACTTTTCTGCTGCACAGTGGGACCAAGTTCTACAGCAAGATTACCATTTGCCGCAGAACATCTATGGCGATGGTTTGTAATCTATGAAGTTCTGTGGGTACTAACTACCACATCACAGTGTCAGCTTGTCACCCTGACTTCTCTTTCATGGCAGTGGATATAGCAACCAGGATGGTGGAAAGCACAGTAACACTAGTTCAAAAATAACAGACTTATAGAAATAATTTTATGCCTAAAAAGCAAAACAAATTCTCTCTTAAGGTCCTGGCCTTGCTTAAATGAAATATGCAGAGGGGACCTTATGTGATAAATAAGGTATTTCTGTACGCATGCTATCTATCCCACTCATGAGGTTCCCACTGTGTATCATTTATATATTTATATGCAATCTGTAACATACTTACAAATATATGTGTGTGGGTGTGTGTATAGTGAGAGAGAGCCTGTGTGTGTGTGTGTGTGTGTATATATATTTTTTTTTTTAATTTCCATGAAATTGTATCCTCATTCATACAGGTCGCATTGGAAATGGGATGAACAGAATAAAGGAGTTATTGCAAAACTCATTTTTCATGCCAACCTGCTTCCCTGACACACTACATAACATAACAGGCCAGCTGACATGCATGTGAACCAATTGTGAGATAGAGTTCTCCAGCCCATCACAATGTGTCCTCTGTGTGACAGAACACTGCACCATACCTTCCCAGGCTCAGATCAGTGATGTGTTCCACCAATCCTTGTGCTGCCCAGCCAGCTCCTAGAGCTAATCTCTGAATCTGAGTTGCTGGCATGGAAACACAGTATGCTACTCTCTGGCCCAACAGCTGTCCCTGAACACATTTCTCCATAACTTCTGGATGACTATGAACCAGTGACAATATGCAGTCAATAACCCAGGCAAAAATATGTACAGCGCAATTATTTATTTAACAGGTCTGTTCTTTCAGCAGGTCTACACATTATTATATTACACTCTTCTGGCATAATTACTTTATTTTTCTTAAAAATGACAGTTAAACTCATTTTACCAGTTATTCATTTCAGATGGCATCTCTATACGTTAAAGACACAAATAAGTTTGTACAAAGTGAGGTATGGACTTAACAGGTCTGTGCTATTGACAAGGTTTTGTTTAATTTGGCCCTAGTGCAATAATGTAAGACTGAAAATTGTATTAGGCTGTAGTGCAGGTTGAGCAAATATCACCATGCCTGATGTGTTGTGCCACTGCCTCTGGCAGTGGGAGCTGTGGTAGATAAGTGACTGTTCATTTCTGTTGCAGAATGCAGTCATTTCATTAGCTAATGTATGATGTTATAGCACTGATAACATTACAATCTGAGCATAATGGGGGTTTGAATATAAAAAGAGGGAAAGGGAACCAGATTCTATGGATAAACAGAAATATTAATAAAAATCACCAGAAGAGAGAATCTATGGCACTGCAAAAATTCTGCGGTAGATGTGAACAGTGCGAAAATCCTGCAGCCGCAGAATTCTAGGGCCTTGATTATGGTCTGTCTTGCCTACCAGGACTACTCTTCCCCCTCCCTCACCAATCCAGACAGTGGGAACCAGAGGTAAGAAAAATGCGCTTCTGTTTGAAACTGTATTTAATTTGTAGCAATGAAATAAATTCTATATTTTTTGTGATGCTATTCAGTGCAATAATGAATGAATGATGCAGTCCTGAGTAACATTACCTGATTGGCTGAATTCATCCACAGTTGCTCCTTGGCTCCATCTTAGCAGTAAGTTTATTTATTGATTTATTTATATTTATTTAATTTTGGTAAACGGGTAGGCCCACTGAGACCAAAGGTCCTTTTTCAGGGCCAACCCAGAGTTAGTTACAGGCAGAGATTAACATTGTACATCGATAGCAAGATAAATAACAGAACAACAGGAATTAACAGCAACAGAAATCACAGGCATTATACAGAGAAAAGATGACAACATTGCAACGTGAACTAGGTTGGGGAACAACACAGGGTTTGACATTAGTTACATACAATTAGATCATACAGTCAATTTTGAGTTACAGTTACCAATATAAGGAACCGTGCATTTAGGGCAAAACATTTGACCATATTCAGTGGAGGCTATGGGATTCAAACCCAAGTCCACAGGATCATAGCCAAGAGCCTTAGCCACTACACTGCATTGTTTTATTTTATTTTTATTTATTGAAATCTTGAATAACACCAGTTAGCAGATGCTAGTTAATTGGTTCCACATCAGTTAACAAGTACAGAATAATACACAAACATTCAGATACAGAGTGGTTTGGTGAGAAATATACAAATACATGTTATGTACAACAATACAGATAAAGTGCATGGTTACACTATACTGAGGCATTGTGCAATGTATGCCTGCGTCAAGGAGAGACAAAAATCAGTAGGGAAGAGAGGTGGGGTGGGGCATGGCAGCACCATGGGAGAGGATGGGGAGTCAGTAAAGTGCAAGGTCGGGGCTACCCAATTGAACAGTGACAGGGTAAAGAAGTGCTAGTGGGTGAGTACAGATTACAGCAATGGGATTACTGACTTGAGGTGGTATTTTGTGGGGGCAGGCACAGGTACCCACGGTGAGAAGGTGTTGGTGCAGTTTGTGTTTAAAAGAGACAATCATTTCATGCATCACAGATGTCCTGAGGTAGCGTATTTGTCCAGTGGGGGGCCCGGTATGAGAAACCCCACTGAGCCAAGGTAGTGCAGCACCTTGGCACATGAAATACCAGAGAGATGGTGCTTCTGGTTTGCTTTGTGCTCTGGGGAGGGGTCAGTAGGTTCCGTACTCCTGGTGGTAGAAGATTTAAGGAGGCTTTTTTGGTGAGAAGGTAGGTTTGGTATCTGATTCTTCCACTGAGCTGCAGCCAGCCAGCCATGGTATAGAGATCACAGGTGTGCATGAGTCTAGCAGCACCTTGCAGTAAGAGCTCTGATGTAAAGTAATTGTATCCCTTGTGTCCTAGGAGACCCCTTGATCATAATGAAATTTCATTTTTCAGACCTTTATTTTTGAGTGGATAATAACATGTTGTGTTCAGCTCTGATATCTGTCAGTCTCCTAGACTCCACAAGAATTTAAGGAAGTTCTTTCTCCTTTTTTTATTCCCTTCTCTCCCCCCCCTTTATTGAATTCAATATAATGTCACAATTTGTAAAGTATGTTCATGATAGGGTAATCACTATGTGATGTCACACTTGAGTTTGTATTTAAATGGAGTTTGTATGGTTTTGTATCATGCCCCCTTGAAGGCACTCTGCCAAGGTGCTAGGGTCTCCCCAAGCGGTGACTAATAAATCCAACAATGGTTGTTAAGTGCTATGTGCAGTCCGTCTTATTCATTTGAGAGCATTACCTTTTGGAATTGCTCACCCTGTGAGGAGATGGCAGGCTTTATTCAGTGCGGTTGAGATGTGGTGGAGGACTATGTCTGTTGCAGATCCATAGATCACCAGCCCATAATCAATGAACAAGATGACTGAGCTATTGATGGCAGTGCTCAAGGCTTCATGTGTGAGACAGTGCCTGTGCCTATACAGGATCCCAATTCTGGTATTGATGGCCCTTGCAGTAATGGCAATGTGCTCGGCATATGATTGGGTGGAATCGATAGTGATGCCTAGGTATTTGAAATGCCGAACAAGTTCGAGAGTGGCACCCCCAATGTTCATAACTGCAAGGGAGAAGGCTCTGTGTTTGCTTTGTGGGGTGGAAAACATCATGGTTTTGGTCTTTTTATAATTCAAGACCAGTCTATGATCATTGCCTAAGTTGTTCTGCTTTTGAATTGATCTTTATGGGTTTGCACCCATTTTATGCAGCCAGGAGTTCCATAACTTTGTTTTGTTTACCTGTTATCACCGTCACATGCTGTAGAGGAGGGACTCTGCTGTTATAGTTACCCTCCTATATTTTAAAAGGAGGAGCTGAGCTGTTATATTTATTCTCATATTTTGTAGATGGAGGAGCTGAGCTGTCACACAGCAGTTGCCATCATATATATATGTAACCTTTGTTACCCTGGGTTACTAGAATCCCAGTAAGACCTAGTGGTAGGCAGGAAGGCAGCTTGTGAAACTCCAGTTAAATGGGTTTCACACTGTCTCACTCTGTCCTCAGTCACAGCTGAGACTTGAGAGATGACATCACTATAGAACTGTCGCAGCTGCATGAGCCACTTTAGAATCTACAGCTCAGGGAGTGAGTTTAGAACTTTGGGAAATGAAGTCAGTCTTCCGTTTGTCCTTAAGCAAGAAGGAAGCATCAGTCTCTGCTGTTTGATCTCTCACTAAGAAAGCGAGTGTTCCTGTGTTTTATCTTTTTTAAAGTGGTGAGACCACTCCCGGTCTCAGTACCCCTCCCTCTGGGGAGTTCTCTGTGGGTTCTAGGGGCAATCCCCTTCTCCCACCATGGAAGGAAGCTGCCTGATTTAATTTAGTCTGTTTTGTATAACAGCAAAGGTTACAGTCTACGCCTGTGGGGCATCTGCAACAAATGGGTGAGTGTTTGGCTCCATTTAAAGGGGCAAACATACTGTTTTCTTCAGTTGGGAAATAAATGTGGACTGCTATTTGGGAGGACTATGTTTACTAGGACAAACAAATGGAGCAGTCAAACAGTTTAAAGTTTTAAATGGATTTAAAGTTCACTGTAGAGGGGGTGCTTCAGGTCATCCACCGTTCAATCTACATTTTAAAGTCTTAAGTTTTCTGTGTGTATCCAGAGAAATGGCCGGGTATGGGCTGTGGGATCTGGAGGTGGGAAAACCCCCCATCTTTAGTAACCAGGTCCACCTCTACGGATTTCCTCTGTGTTTTGCTACTCGCCTCATGCACTTGGCCAGTGATGGGGTGGGTACCCAGATGTGGGTCGCAACTTGAAAATCTCTCTAGGAGTCACAGACTCTAAGTGGTGTGGGGAGCCACAGTTTGGGAGTCTCCTTGTTTGATGGGATGTCTTTCCAAGTAACATTTGGGTTCACTCCTCAAGTGGACCGTCAGTCAAGTGGCCGGCAGGGGAGCCGGGCCAGTTGGGCTATGTATCCAATGCGCATGCAAAGTCTGGGCTGAGTGCCTGGTGGGTCCAAAGCCAGACAACTGTAGTAATGTGTTCATTCCTCAAATGGACCACTGTGTTAACCTCTAATCTGCACATACAGTAATGTAGCCCTTTGGGGGACCATGCAATGCTTTGTTTATGTTCAGTTAGTTAATAAATAAAGCCACACTGAAAAATCCCAATTCTGGTTCTGGACATTACAGTTATTGCTTCCTGTAGTTAGATTTACTTAGGTGCCCCTGTGCAGAGTAGCCAAACCTAGGTCCCTTGTGCCAGGTAACCTCATCCTTCCCCGAACCCAGGTCCCCACCAGGTATTGCTGCTAAATGCCAACAGCATGCCACCTGTCATTTTAGTAAAAAGGCAGGGTGGGGACCCCAGTGTTGCAAAAAATGGAGGCACTGCTTTGGATTTTTGGGAAGGAAGGTGCTTGGGCAATAGGCTAGCGTTTGGCTATCTGGCAGTCGGTAGCCCAAAAAAGTTGAAGCAATTTCCCTAGTGTGTTGCTGTGTGCTGTGAATCTTGTGCTGCTGTTTAAAAAATGCCAACTGTTTACCAAGGAGCTGTAAAGCCAAAGTGTGTGTCCTTGTCCTGCATCAAAAATTGTTTACAGCATTTTAGTCAGTTTTAAAATGAAGTTCTGTGAAGAAAAGTGTGGAAAACTATGGGTAGCAACAGAGAAATTATGCCCTGGACATTTGAAATGCTTTTAAAATGAATTTCTGTGAAGAAAGTGTGGAAGACTAGGGGTAGCAACAGAGAAATTATGCCCTGGACGTTGGAAATGCTTTCTGTGCAATGCTAGAGACTGCAGAGTTAATGGCAATGTTACATGGTTGAAATGTGCTCCCGCCGTGGCGTCAGTTGAGAAAAAAAAAGTGCATTTTTCAGTTTAAATCTGCCTGCTCGATGATGCGAGAGAGGAGCCCTCGTGAGGAAGAAGAGGCTCATTGCATGGCGTCGTGTGGTTGGTCAGTTTGCCATTAGTCCGCCCTCAGCCAGCTCTTCTGGTATTGCCTCAGCATTCGCGAGGAGACAGAGAGTAGTGCGTGTACTGGCAGTGGAGGCGTTACGCGAAGTGTTCAAAGTGCTGTAAACAGTAAAAGTGACTTTCTAGTTAAAATCGGACTCAACCACGCCAATCGATAGTGGGATCAGTGGTGTGTGATTAATACTACGATCGCGGACACTGCCCACCCGTTTGCATTCGGAGGCCTTCAAAAATCTGGCTGCAGGCCGTTTTACCCCATTGCAGCAATCTGCTACAATAACAGTGAGTAAATAATTAAAACTGCTCAAAACAGTGATTTTCAGTAATGCCATATAAAATGTGTGTGCAGCTGTATAGTCGCTTTGCAAGTAGTGATTGTGTGCTGTCCTGCTGGCAAGTGCAAGTCTGTAAAGCCATTAAAAGTGCGCATAGCAATGAAAGTAGCCTCAGTTTAAAGTTTGCAGCCAGAGAGAGACTGTGGGTTGTAAAATAAGTGCAACACTAGTAGAAGCAGGAAATCCTGTGCTGAAACCTGAAGTTAAAGGGACTGTAATTAAATGAATGTTGCCAGCATGTGAAAAGTCCAAGGAAAATCCTGTAAATGTGTGAACAGCCAGAACAGAGCAAGTTGTACAGTTTGAATAAAAGTTATTAGTAGCTGATGTAAATCAGGTGCGCAGTGGCTTGACCCAGAGTCTGAATGTTGATGCACAGGAGTGCTGCAGCCGCCATTACAGGGTGAGGTAGTAAAGTAAACACAGCAGCAGAGGAGCCATTTTAAAGCTACAGAGTGTGTTCATTTAAAGTGGGACTTTCAGTTACAGTGAACTTTTGTTTATTTTTCGCAGTTATGGCCTCAGGACCAGCTCGTTACCCGGATCATGCCCGGGTTGCAGTAACAGCAGCAGTAAATAGATTGAGAGATATTGAAAATTGGTGCTATAGAGGGCAACTCCCTCCTGATGTGGCAATTCCTAATTATCCAGTGCGTGTATGCCAGATGTGCTTGAGTGCTGAAAGGGATGTCTTCATGATTCCTCACTGTGCTGGGTGTCTACAAAAATATGGCTTGTATAAAGCGTCTCAAATTCGTTTGGCTCCCACATGGACACAACTTCAAGAATCTGCAGTTGGCAGCACACAGCATCAGGCAGAACCTGTGGAGGAAGGTCCCTCGGGAGTGTGGCAAAGTTAGAGAGTGCAGAATTAGAGGCTGAATCTGAAATAAAGCATTGGATGCTGGATCTCAGAAAACAAGTTCAGATAAAGCATCAATAGTCCCTGGGTGGGGGCCTAGCCCAAGTCTCGAAGGTGAAAATGAGATCACGGGAGGCCTTTGAATGGGAGGTGTGAGCCTCTGCTCCCAGTGATGAATGGATAGTCTGGGGTGAGAACTACTGCTCACTCCTGGGCTCAGATCCTCAGTGAAGAGGAAGATGAGGGGGAACCTATGTGGCCTTGTGAGAAAGGAACGGGTACACAGCCTCAAGATCTTGCCCCGGAGGAATGTGTTCACGAAGGTGGTGATGCCATACCCTGGCTTCACCAGAAGAAGAAGAAGTCAGGGATCTGTTTTTAATTTAATTGAGGATGTGAAGCTGACAGAACCAGGACTGGTCACCCCCAAGCCAGGCCAGCAGTCTCAGATTGACCAAAGCAAGTAAAGAGGAGAGACTGGTTCATAGAAAGGCCAATGAAATCTTTGGTATGACCTTTCCTACCTTCCTCGGAGAGTCTGGGAGGAGATTGAGAACTGCAGGAAATCCTGGATCTGGGATGAAGCAATGAAACATGTGCATCCTGGGGCTAACCAGCATGTAAAGAATAGACTGTTCCATGAAAAGTATACACGGTGGAAGAGAGGCAGGACACTATTTATGGACAGAGTGAGAATAGTGGACGAAGAGAGACATGAAGTCTCCCACTGTGTGAATTATGTGCGTCCAGACGGAGTAATAATTCAAGCCCCTGACCCCCTCTACTATTGGCCTCAGTGCAAGGACCTCACAGTAATTAAGCCCGTGCCTACCAAAATGGAGATCCAAGCAGTGGTAGTCCATACTGCCACACTAAGACTGTGAAGAGCCCTTATTGAACTGCCAATATGAATAAATCATCAGTCCACAGTGTACTGTCTTGTTCAGCAACCTCTACTGGCACCACCAGATGACTTCAGATCCAGAGAGGACACCAGCCCAGCTGTTTCCTGTTCATCGACCAGCAATCGGATGGCGCGGACCAGATGTCTTTCTTTTGTTCCTGTTCTAGGTTCCTTCTCCAGTTATGACATCAGCCCAGCTGTTTCCAGATGTGCACTCCTGTGGGTTCCCGGAAGATGTCCACCCAGCTGTATCAGAAGAAATGCTGCCAGAGAGAGTATTCGGAAGGGACCAGGTTTGTGAAATCCAAATACTTCAAGAGGTTGGTAAGTCCGAAAAAATCTTTTTATTCAATCTTTATGACATTGCAATACACACCCTACACTACAGACTTCAAAAGTGTGTGAACTGTCCACAAAGACTCTCCCCTTCGGGATTATTGCCTTAAAGAACTATGTTTCATGGGGCTCTGGCCCAAGAGAGACTCTTCAATGGACTGGCCTTCGGGCCTTGTGGTTACTAGTTGGGACTTTTAGGGCACTCCATCCCCCCAAAGGTGTATTGTTACCAATGTCATTACTGTACTTTAATGTAAATACTGTTTTTCTACCTTTTTCTAAAAAAAAAATTATTTTTTGGATTGTTCAGTGTTTTGTTTTTCTGTATGGTAGGGTTGTTGTTGTCGTTGTTGTTGTTTAGATAGACTGTACATGCAGATTAGGATGTGTTTTTGTTTTGTTTTGTCTTTTCTTACAGGTGTTCCTGGAAGACAGAAGAGACAAGAAGAGGAGGAGGGGCTCATCGATTACCTCGTCAGTGTATAGTTAAAATTTAAATGTACTGTGTTATTATTGCTAATGGTTGTAGTTGCAGGCTGCCCAAGGTCGGGGAGGTCCCTGGGTTTTGTTTTGTTTGGGATGTTATGTTAAGAGGCAGATAGGTTTTCCCTAGAGGGTTAGGGGGGATAGACAGGCTGTGGTCCTCAGTGGCCATAGGGACTGCAGTGCTGATCTATCAGGGCTATGCTCTGGATGGTTCTGCCAGAGCCACTAGGTGTTCATAGTAAGTGGATAGAGTAGAGGCTGATGTGTCAGCTATAGGCCTCCAGGCCCTTAGTGTTGCCTACCTGTGCTTGCACATGGTAGGAGGACACTTGATCACTCCCCTCCGCAGGTAGCACACAGGGTGGGATGGCCTAAGGCCGGGTGCATAATGACTAAGGACAGTCATTTTCCTGGTCAGGGTGAGTGTAACCCTTTGTTGCAGGGTTACTAGAATCCCAGTAAGACCTAGTAGTAGGCAGGGAAGTCAGCTTGTGAAACTCCAGTTAAAATGGGTTTCACACTGTCTTCTCTGTCCTCAGTCACAACTGAGACGAGATGACATCACTATAGAACTGTCACAGCTGCATGAGCCACTTTGGAATCTACAGCTCAGGGAGTGAGTTTAGAACTTTGGGAAATTCAAAGTCAGTCTTCTGTTTGTCCTTAAGCAAGAAGGAAGCATCAGTCTGCTGTTTGATCTCTCACTAAGAAAAATGAAGTGTTCCTGTGTTTTATCTTTTTTTTTAAAGTGGTGGAGACCGCTCCCCGGTCTCAGTACCCCCTCCCTCCGGGGGGGGGGAAAAAGTTCTCTGTGGGTTCCAGGGGCAATCCCCTTCTCCCACCATGGAAGGAAGCTGCCTGATTTAATTTAGTCTGTTTTTGTATAACAGCAAAGGTTACAGTACTTCGCCTGTGGGGCACCTGCAACGAATGGGTGAGTGTTTGGCTCCATTTGAAGGGGCAAACATATTGTTTTCTTCAGTTGGGAAATAAACGTGGACTGCTATTTGGGAGGACTATGTTTACTAGGACAAACAAATGGAGCAGTCAAACAGTTTAAAGTTTTAAATGGATTTAAAGTTCACTGTAGAGGGGGTGCTTCAGGTCATCCACCGTTCAATCTACATTTTAAAGTCCTAAAGTTTTCTATGTGTATCCAGAGAAATGGCTGGGTATGGACTGTGGGAGCTGGAGGTGGGAAAACCCCCCATCTTTAGTAACCAGGTCCACCTCTACGGATTTCCTCGGTGTTTTGCTACTCGCCTCATGCACATGGCCAGTGATGGGGTGGGTACCCAGACGTGGGTCGCAACTTGAAAATCTCTCTAGGAGTCGCAGACTCTAAGTGGTGTGGGGAGCCACAGGATGGGTAAATTACTCCTTGTTTGATGGGAGTTCGATTGGAAATGTGAAAACAAATCTCTCTAGGAGTCACAGACTCTAAGTGGTGTGGGGAGCCACAGTTTGGGAGTCTCCTTGTTTGATGGGATGTCTTTCCAAGTAACGTTTGGGTTCACTCCTCAAGTGGACCATCAGTCAAGTGGCCGGCAGGGGAGCCGGGCCAGTTGAGCTATGTATCCAATGTGCATGCAAAGTCTGAGCTGAGTGCCTGGTGGGTCCAAAGCCAGACAACTATAGTAATGTGTTCATTCCTCAAATGGACCACTGTGTTAACCTCTAATCTGCACATACAGTAATGTAGCCCTTTGGGGACCTTGCAATGCTTTGTTTATGTTCAGTTAGTTAATAAATAAAGCCACACTGAAAAATCCCAATTCTGGTTCTGGACATTACAGTTATTGCTTCCTGTAGTTAGATTTACTTGGGTGCCCCTGTGCAGAGTAGCCAAACCTAGGTCCCTTGTGCCAGGTAACCTCATCCTTCCCCGAACCCAGGTCCCCCAGCAGGTATTGCTGCCAAATGCCAACAGCATGCCACCTGTCATTTTAGTAAAAGGCAGGGTGGGGACCTAGTGTTACATATACAACATATAACATACAAGTAACATCCAGGTGGAAAGTATTTTTCAGAAGAAAAGGTGCTCAAGAACAAGGAGACATGCTATGATGCTGGAGGGGTAGATTCAGAAGCGTGAAGAAGTACTTCTTTACAGAAAGAGTGGTAGATTCCTAGGATAGCCTTCCAGCAGAGCTGATGGTGTGAAAACACTAGTGGGGTTGAAGAATACATGAGATAAGCACAAGAGACTCTTAGGGAAATGAAGGAGGAGGGAGAAAACTGTAGATCGGGTATGGTCTGTGATAATAGTGTAGGTAGAGAAATGGGCAGACTGAATGGGTCAAGCAATCCTTATCTGCTGTCATAGTCTATGTTTCTATATTGTAGAACAGTCATGTCCATATGACGTCATTGCAAGACGATGTACTGGGTCTCCAGACCCAGCTGTAACCATGAGATGAACTTAGAGCAGTTAAAAAGCAACTGATGCCTTCAGGAGAACTTTAACAAAACATAATATTTAGACCCAGATCATCTTGTATTTCACATTAATTCTGTATTTCTCCTCCCTATTATTTATTACTGGTTCATTTTCATGAAAATAGGATCTGTGTTCCTGACAAGTGCATCTATTCCTGCCCCTTTCTCCCTACCTGAGGTCATAATGCACTGTTTGTAACATCATAGTTACTCCCATGGCAACAGATTGTGTTGTTACTGTCACAAATGCACCCCTCAGGTCAGGCCCTCTGCTCCCACAGTGCCAAACCTCGAAGTGCAATATGTGAACAGGAGACAAACAGGGTAACCCTCCTATTTGTTTTGGGTCCAAATCACCTACTAGCCTCAAGTCCTGGGGTCAAATATGAACCTTTTTTCTACTGACACACCCAGTTAACAGGCTCAGATATGTACTTTCTTTGGGGGGTGCAGTACAATACTTCACTCAGTGGGCACTAGCCTGGTTCACAAGTCTACCCTTGACTCAATTTGAGACCTGGGTATATTCTTACCGTAGCAAGATCAGTAACACTCTTATTAAGCCCTTAACAGTTGTCAGAATTATTAACACTTTTCCAGCATTCACATGCAAAAGAAATTGAGAAGGCACAGGCAGAATTTCAAGGAAAATAGTGTTTACTAAAAATTGAAAGTAGATAAAATACAAAACACAGAACATATAAAACTGGGTTACAGTCTTTCAAAATAAATGGATAATCATACAAAAACAACACCTTATTACTGAATTTCTACTATACTAGGTTTGAAGTAATAAACAGATGGTTGAAATTTACCTAAGTGCTGTGAGAGATTATCCAGAGTTCACCTCAAAATAGAAGCAAAATGCACACAAGCCAAAAGTCAAATTGCAAAATGCCAATTGCCTTATGCAAAATGTTCTCCCAGCTGGCTAGTGATACATTTCTTTCAGACTCCTCCTCCCTGGTGACACATATCACAGATGCTGCTGTAAGATCACTCAAACCCTGAGAACTTGAATAAAATTTATCAGTCACATATACCTGTATCAGTCCACTGCTCACACATTCCAATAAAAGAAATATATATCTTTCTTCTAAATTAGTGAGCCTTTATGATAGAAGAATTATTCATTTGATCTCTCTACAAGCTTCCTGGATTCCCAAGTAATCTCAGTTTTACAAGTTAATAGGAATCTGTTAAAATGGCTTTTCCACAGAGGTTATAAAATGCATACTTGGCCCCTGAGCTTCAAAGTAGAAGGGTTTTACAATGTGTTATAACCTGGCCTTTGGAAGGAAGTTTTAATTAGAGTTTCCATTGGGTCAGTTTTATGACAGCCAGCTGTTTCAGCATTCGGGGCCTTTGGAAGTCAAAAGGTCAGGCCTTTTAAAACTGATGACTGCCAGTTCCTTAAGCAGACATTCACATAACATATATTTATATCACAAATATAAATATAATTATTAGATGGTTAATCACATTACAGTCACAACAGATGATTATGATTTGAAATAGGGAGTAAGCTATAGAGGCAGATGAACTCTAAGGGATAAAGATGATGTATTCATGTAAATTTCCTCAGTAATAAGTAACAGGGAGGAGAAATCTATGAAATATATGTGGAATGCAAGCTGAACTGTACCTAATATTATGCTTTAAATGTTTTCTTTGAGGTGTCAGCTGCTCTTTAAGTGAAGTCAGATGTGTGCTGCACTACTGTAATTAGTATCATTTATTCGGGTATACTCCCCATAATTGAAAGCTAGGATCTGTAAATTAAATATCAATGTTTACTATAAGGGATGTCTCCCATCAAACAGAACCCCTAGACAGGGACATCCTGGAGCATCACTTAAGAACTAACAGGGGTGCCTTCCCACCTGTTGGTGCACTCATCAGGGCAGCCAGGGATCAGGAGGTCATAAGCGACAGGGTTACGGATGATTTACAATTCCAGAACCCAGCGGTAGCAGTTTAGTGGAAGCCGTATATGGAAAGCTTCACCTAGGCTTCCACTCAACTGATGTCAACAGGTTCTGAGGTCACAGGTAATTAAAATTGAATACAGAAGAAAAAAAGCAACTTTAACAAGAAACCCTAAATAAGGAAGAAAATAAGACTATTTCAAAACAAACCCATCAAACAAAACACTGAGGAATTAAGCAGGCTTCAACATTGCCAAAGGCTCAATGATATCAAAAACAGATTCAGAAAAACCTGCACTCACCACCACAAAGTAGTTGCTGCTCACAAGGTATATAGGCATGCGAAAAGGTCCTTTATTAGGTGCTCATACACTGCGATAACAAGTCTTGACACTTTTCAGAAAGATGCTCCCTTTATCAAGACATGTTTAAAAACTAAAAACAACTTTCTGAAATATTTAAAATGATGTCATTGTCAGATAGTTGCACGAGAGTGATGTCACACAATGCTATGTAAACAAAAACATACATCAGAATCAGGCATGTTCAAATACTTAATTGCTTTTCTTAAAATGTTACTCTGGTAATTGTACACAAATGCAGTTAAAAAAACATATTTATTTAATTGTATAAAAAAAGAAAAAACAGTTCCTGCATCAAAGGCATCCTGTGCAGTACTTTGGTTCCCGCAAGAACATGCAGTTTTATATTTAATGAAATCACCTGTGAAATATAAAAAGAAAAACTTAAAACAAAATTCTATATTTAAGTTATCTAGTATTTCAGTTTTTAGCTATTTAGTATATATCCAATAGACAAGCTAATACTTATGAATTCACAGAGATATAGTCCAGAATAGAGTTTTTAAAGTACACAGTATAGTAACATCACCTCAGGACAATGTCAACATTTCATAGTAAAAACATTATAGAACATCTGTCAACTCAGTTTATTCAGTATTTACATTACCATTTTCTCAAATATAGAAACAAATCAAAAACATTACTTAAACCAGGGTATTCACAAGCTTGAAGGATATAGACCCAAAAACCTTCTCTTAGAAGAATGAAACTGCCAAGTCTCCCCTTGGCTTAGGACATGCTCATTCAATAGCTTTAAAGAAAAAGCAGGTTTCTGCTGGTTAGTAGCTTGCATCACATACAGTGCAGTAGCATAGGTTACGTCTCTATCCCTGATTGCCTGATTGTTCACCCACCTGTGTTTGAATTGTCTTTTCATTTTCCCTATGTAAAAGGTCCCACAGGAACATTGTGCCATATATATTACTCCTGTGGTTTCACAAGTAATGAGTTGTCTGATCTGGAATTATTTATTTACATGTGGGCTAGAAAATCTTACTTGTTGTAACTGCATCACAGTAAGAAAGAAATGTATATTAAAGACTGTGATTAGTTGAACATATGTATAGTAAAATAGTATTCCTTTATATATGTATATTTTTGTAATAACATGTTTAAATTAGGAAAATAGTGGTGTTTATATATCTATGTAAAATCTAAAATGTCACTTTCTGATGACGTCAGATTTTGTTTATAAACACTTGTTTTATCACACTGAGCCAAACATCTTTGAAGGCTATTCTGCCGAAGCACTGGGTTTCTGGCCGTGAACACTTTGGCAATAAAAATTAGCTATTAAGATGAAAATTCATGGTGTGCTCTTACTTTTTGGACTTTCATCTGTGGCATTTGAAGCAGCCAACATATTTCTGTGTGAGCCGTGTCTGTTGTATTTGTCTCACCTGTCTGCTGTGTACAAATTGGTCCCTAAGAGTGACAGCCCTCCTAAATGACATCCTGGGGGTATTGTTATGAGATTCCCTCAGGCCTCTGTCACCTTTAAGAATGTTCTAGTTATTATTAATAATCTGTGCTATTCTGTTAGCATGTAGAAACTGGGTGGTGACCAAGTTAAGCCTGTTTGTATCTCGTTCCCTCTGATATCTGTCATTAAAAACAATTTCTGTATTCATGTTCCTGACTTCCTGCCAAGTCTTGTGCAGTAGTTCTGCATTCTGCACTGGGGTGTCAAACAGGCGAGGCATACTGATGAGTCCTGGTAGGATGAAACACGTGTCTATGTCTTCTGTTAGCACCCTTTGCAAATTGTGTGAGAGGCCTTCGCACCATGCAATCCTGCTTAAAGTTGGACCAGCATAACATTCTGTGGTGATTTGTATATCCAGCCCATGATGCTTTGCATTGTGGGGGCATGTGTGATTTTGTATTTTCTTGAAACTTGGCTTCCCAGCCAAATGCCCTTTGGGGTAACCCTTGCCTCAGTGTTTAGCACAGAGGTTCTTTGTCTTTTAAATAGTTTTTTATTTTAATGGGTTCACCACAATATATCCAAGGCACACTGCCTTAAGGGTAGCTGGTCCATTCCACTGGGGTGTCAAACAGATGAGGCATACTGATGAGTCCTGGTAGGATGAAACACGTGTCTATGTCTTCTGTTAGCACCCTTTGCAAACTGTGTGAGAGGCCTTTCAGCACCATGCAATCCTGCTTAAAGTTGGACCAGCATAACATTCTGTGGTGATTTGCATATGCAGCCCATGATGCTTTGCATTGTGGGGGCATGTGTGATTTTGTAAGTTCTGCATTATAACCCCTTTCTGTGAATCTGGCTACTAAATTCTGTGCTGCCCTGTCAAAATCTCCCAGATTACTACAGTTTCTTCATAGTCTGAGGAACTGGCCTTTTGGTAGATTTTGTACCACATGTTGGGGTTGACAACTTGATGACAGCAACAAAGTATTCCTGTCACATGGTTTCTTAAAAATATCCATCTGTTGACTCCCTGCTGTGTCTTTTTGGATGCAAAGATCTAAAAACTAGATTTCTTGTTTACTAGCAGGATATGTGAAATTAAGGTTAGGATTTGTCCCATGGAGGTACTGGATAAAAGCATTCATTCAGGTCACCTGTCCAGATAATTAATTTATGACTTATTTAGCAGAGGGTGGTGCTGAAGTTTTGTGTTTCTTAGATTTGGTCTTACTCATATAGAAGACACAGGACAAGGAGGGAAAGGAGATGTGATTGAAACTTTTAAATACGTAAAGAGGCTCAATAAAGGTGGGAGAAGAGGTTTACTTAAGAGGAAGGAGGAGTCAGAACTAGAGGCACAGCCTCAGACTGCAAGGAAAAAGATACAGGGGCAATGTGAGAGGCGTTTCTTTATGAAGAGGTGGGTGGAGCCCTGGAACAGACTACCAGATGGAGTGGTGGGGACTAAATTGGTGGAAAAATTCAAGAGGGCATGGGACAAGCATATGGGGCTGAGTATCGGGGAGGGCAGGGGCTGGCAGAGAGAGGGAGGTGAAATAGTATGGTCATTGTCTGCCATCAAGCTTCTATGCTTCAATGATTCAAAATGACATTAAGGTAGAAA
Organism: Neoceratodus forsteri; assembly: GCA_016271365.2. Taxonomy (NCBI): domain Eukaryota; kingdom Metazoa; phylum Chordata; order Ceratodontiformes; family Ceratodontidae; genus Neoceratodus; species Neoceratodus forsteri. The sequence continues at coordinate 152,278,279 of JADMNL010000028.1, forward strand.
TGGATTCTTACTTAAGAACTATGGATGTGGAATCCCTTTACACAAACATACCTCAAGATGAGGCCCTATATAGTCTTGCTTTTCCTTTTAAATACCAGAGGAACAGTCTGAACCACCCACAGAATTCTTAATTAAACTTTCAGAATTTGTCCTAAAGATTAAAGAGCTACTGATGCCTTAAAAAACTTTTGAAAACATAATAATTAGGTACAGGTCTGCTTGCATTCCATTAATATTTGATATATTTCTTCTCCTATAATTTATTACTGAGAAATGTGTATGAATATATAAACATTGTCCATTACAGATCATTTGAGTTCATCTGCCTCTATAGCTTACTCCTACTCCAAGTCATAATCCTCTGTTGTGACATATTTATTTATTTATTTAATTATTTGACAGACTTTAGGATTACAACCTTTGAGTCAGGGATTCATTTACAAAGGCTCTGCATCAGAAACAACAAATATAAACACTTAATACATATAGATGTAGAATGGCAGCTAAGGGTTACAGTTTTTTCAGTTATACAATATTGCAGAATCAAGATCAGCTATACATTGCATTGAACGTGTTACCGAGAGCTGTATTTTACAGTTTTTCAAGAGAACAATAAGTTTGCTGATAGAGGGAGGGAGTAACAGGTTTGATATTTACAGCGAAGTAGAGAATTAGACAGATATCTTGTGAATGCAGCCAAAGGAGGCATTGTTAATAGGTAATGTTTGGTAGCCCTATCGGTAGGAGCTCAGTGGCAGGGTGGTCCAGTAAGATGATAGATAGATGACCCAGCACTAGCTGGTACATTGGCAATGCCGTGAAGTGAGAATGTGCTCTTTGAGGGCTGACTTGAAAAGTCCCAATTTGGAGATGGAGGACATCACAGTCTATTGCCATGGGAGTTAACTGTGAAGTCACAGGCAGTGCTCTATGACATTAGGTAGGGAGAAAGCAGCAGGAATAGATGAACTCTTCAGGGCCCAAATCCTATTTTCATACAAATGACCTTGATAATAAATAATGGGGAGGAGAAATACAGAACTAATGGGAAATACAAGCTGGACTGTGTCTAAATATTATGTTTTATTAAAGTTCACCTGAACATGTCACCAGCTCTTTAATGATTTTACGTTCCTTGGGGATTTTTTGCTGTCGAGCTTTCAGACTAAAGTACATGTTTGTTTGGAGCTCCGTGGTTTCGTGGCTAAAACTCGGAAAAACAAACATTTTAAGACAACATTTTTCATGAAATAGCACTCACAGTTTCAACGAGTTGTTGGTCAACCAAATAGATAAATTTGTTTCCCAAAACATTCAGAGAAGAGCTCCAGCGCAGGGGGCCTGAGGGCTCTCTTGCCATAGCTGGAGCAGAAACCCCTCTTGGTATGAAGATGTGCTCTGACCCAAGTGTTAAGCCTAAACCACAGATGAAAACAACACTGGCATCCATCCAAATCTTCCTGGCTGAGTTTCAGGCAGAAGTTTGGCAATCTACAGACTATTTCTGTACTGGAGTTGAAGACAACAGTAGAAAAGGCACTCACTACAGTTTTCTGCTAGAACCCTCACTTTTGTTGGAAAATGTCTATAGACCTCCTGTCTGTTCGATGAAGGAGTCTGCTAAGAGCCGCCAAAGGCAAGATTTATTATTATAACCCTCAATAATTTGGCAGATCATAATAGACTTCTCCAGGTGGCCAGAATGACTAAGCTTTGTTTCTGTGAGGAGCATCATTTTCATTTATACTCTGATTTCTGTATACAAACTCAAGCGCAGACGTAAGTGCTTTTGCCAATAATGTCAAATTTAAAAGCTGGGCTAACGACTAATTGCGAGCACCAGACCATTTGAGAGTACAGTTCCAGGGTAAGATGTATTTTTGATGACATTGATTCTGCCAGAGCATTCTATGAAGTGAGCGTCAAAATACCAAATCTAGAAGAGGATGAGGCAGAGCTTACAGAATATCATTCAGTTAATTTGTAAAATAATGTATTAGTCACAAACTCTCCAAGATGAATTGACTTTTCTTTCTTTTTTTCTCAGTGACTGGCTATGACTTGGACCCAATAGGGGAGGAAAAGGATGTTTGGATTTAAAGGCTGTTAATTTTATTACAATAATTAACTTAAGGTTGGGAAGTAGAAGCTTGGAGCACATACAAAGTCAAAGTTCATGAACTCTAATTATAAGCTCTAATAACTTATATTATTTTTTTTTTTTACTTTTAAACCCCCTAAAAATTTGAAAAATCCTTTTTGTACTTTATTAAGTTTAACTTCTATATGTATCAACTTTGTCTTAAATGTTTTTTTTTAATCGATGGAATTATCTTGTTGTTTTTTTTTATTTCCACCTTAAGGAATAAAATAAAGTATAAAAAATAAGCTCTGCTGTGCCCTCAGCCCCAGAGAACACCTCATTAAGCCATTTGACACCACTATCCTAAGAACAGTCATTCTGCTACTTTGCAGGACATTCCATAGCAAAGAGTCCAGTGGCGCCTGTTTCCAAATAATACACCAACAATTTTCTCAGACAGGCAGTTCTGGGCTACTGTTTATATTCTACTGAATGTTCTTAACCTGCAATTTGTGACTACATGTGTTTACAACTGAATGACAGTAACCAGATTTGTTTCACTTGCAATTAGGTAGGCATGTGTGTGTGTCTAATTTTGTTTGACTTAGGTTACACATAAAATCTGATCAGTTCATAACTTGCTGTATTGTGATTGAATGAACTGATAAATGGGAGCTTGGTTTCTTTGCAAATTCATTTTTCCTGACCATGGATATACTAAAACAAATATTTCTCAACAAAATGTTTAAAAATAAGGAGTTTAGCAATAATTTTGATGTGGTGTAAAAGCTGCTCCCTGAAAAGTACCTGGTTTGGGGGATGGGCTGCCACAAGAAGAATGGTACTTCATGGATGGGGAGCTCTTGGCAGCAGAAGAGGCACAATGACAATAAAAGCTTAATGGTGTGGATGTAGAGGCATCACTATTTGAGCATGACTTTGGTAGAAGACTAAGTGTGACTTGGGGTGGAGGATCATCAGGAATTCAGTGAGTTTTGGTAGTTTTAGCATAATGGTTTCCTGAAACTTCAGCCTTCAATGGGTTAGACTCTGCATCCATCTGTACAGTATGTCACTAAGCCACATGCAGTGGAGTATGGGTAAAACAGATCACCAGCCCTGGACCAGAGCTGTAAAATCTGCACAGGGCCTAGCTTGTGCAAATATTGCTGATCCACTCACTCTAGATGATCTGGTTTGGCTTTACTCATCTAGTCTGGTCCTGATGGTTCCTTTCAACCATGCCAAGGAAGGGTTGAAAACACATCTAGGAGCCGGACCAGATATGTAAAAGTAGGACTGAACAGTGCAGCCAGATTGACTGGACCAGCAGCATTTGTGCAAGTTGCACCCAGTATGGGCACTTTGGATTTTTACAGAACTGCTGTGGTTCAGGTCTGTCAGTCCAGTTTTTAATCAATCAATCTTTATTTTATACTGAAAGGTATGTGAGCAAAAATGCCCATTTACACAAATGTCCAGTTAAACATAAAAAGAGAACAGAACATCAGGTCAAATAATTACACAGTAAAATACAGTATAAACAGGTCTAATACAGAGATCTTCAGGGATATACAGAAGAAAGGGCAAGCAAATAAATAACAGTGACAAATTTACAGAATGGGATATAGTTGGAAGTACAGTTCAGGAACATGAGCAGTTGGGTGATGCGTCAAAAAGAAGAAGTGCAAGTCCTGTGGCACCTAGATTCTGCATGCGGACAAGCATCTGCCATGTGGATCTGCCTAGGCCCCCAACACCGGGTCAAGGACTGTATAGCCTGCTAGTCCTTCAACCAGACTACATGGATTAGGCACCAGAAAAGCTCAAAGCCCACCTGCTGGAGGAGGACCAGCTTTGATGGAAAAGAAGCTGCAGAATCTGTGGGAAAAATCCTCCAAAGCCAGAACCCAAAAAGAGGAAAAAGGACAAGGAGAGGCATTGAGACTGGGATAGGTCTCCATCCATTTGGCGGTGACCATCGGGCACCACTGACACCAGAGGGGCCTCCACTTTGGTAAGTACCCCTACTGCCAGGTCTCCTACCACTCCAGTGGGTCAGATGACAGCCTCCCTGCCTGCTTTACTGATGGTTCAGTCAGGGCTCTTCTTGGATGACGGAACCCCTATTGTGCTCCTTAGGGCCATATCTCCTTCAGGGTCTATCACCAGCAGCCAGGTCAATAAGTCACTCCCTGGCCCCACCGAAGAGCACATGGTCACAGGCTCAGCCGGCAAGCTGGACTCCAGCTCCGCTGCTGTCTGCATGGCCAAGGCCGATAAGTCAGACATTAGCTCTTCTGACATCTGCACAGCAGCGGCTGATAAGTCAATCCCCGGTTCCTCTGGGGACTGCACAGCTGAGGCTTTGTCATCGGGGTCACAGGATACCCTCGACATCAAGTTGAGCCAGCTGCTGGACATGCAACAGTCTTTAGAGGGTTCCTTGCTCCCACTGACCCAACCAGACCCTCCGAGCTTGCCTGAAGATCAAGAGCCAGAGGTGGGCACTAATCTGGAGGTTCCCTTCCTTCATTGGGTCAGTCTCTTCTTGGTTCACCCACTGGCCTATTCATGAACAGTTGGGTGATGCATCAAAAGTGCAAGTCCTGTGCACCCAGATCCTGCATGTGGATGAGCATTCCCACCGCATGATCTGCCTAAGGTCCCAAATACCAGGTGAAGGACTGTGCAGCCTGTCAATCCTTCTACAAGGACACACGGATTAGGCACCAGAAAAAGCTCAAAGCCCACTTGCTGAAGGAGCACCTAGCTTTGATGGAAAAGGAGCTGAAGAATCTGTGGGAAAAATCTTCTCCAACGGCAGAATCCAAAGAGAAGGAAAAGGACAAGGAGAGGCACTGAGACTGAGATAGGTCTCCATCCACTTGGCGGTGACCATCAGGCATCACTGACACTGGCGGAACCTCCACTTCAGTAAGTACCCCTACCGCCAGGTCTCCAACCGCTCCAGCAGATCAGACCACAGCTTCCCTGCCTGCTTCAGTCACGGTGCAGTCGGGGCTCTTCTTGGACCCCTATTGTGCTCCTTAGGCCCATGTCTTCTTCAGGGTCTACCACCAGCAGCCAGGAGTGCATGGTCGCAGCCGGTAAGCTGGACTCCAGCCCTGCTGTTGTCTGCATAGCCCTGACTGATAAGTCAGACATTAGCTCTCTGCATGGCCAAAGCTGATAAGTACTGTAGCTACCTGGTTCCTCTGGGGACCACACAGGTGAGGCTCTCCCATCAGGGTCACAGGATAAGCCCCACATCAAGCTGAGCCAACTGCCAAACATGCAACAGTCTTTACAGGGTTCCTCACTCCCAATGACCCAACCAGACACTCTGGGTTTGCATGAAGATCAAGAGCTGGAGGTGGGCACTAATCTGGAGGTTACCTTTCTTCACCGGGTCTGTCTGTTCCTGATTCACTCACTGGGCCTATTTGTTAATCTCTCCGGGACCTTTCATCAGGACCTCATCAACCCAAGCACCCTTGGACAACCAGGTTCCACCATCTTGGACTCCGGCTCCCCAGACAGTGGATCTTCCGTCAGGTTCTTCTCATACCTCAATGCCAAGTGACCCTTCGCCAGGTGACCCTTCACTGGGTCAGGGTATGTCTGGCACTCAGGCCATTTCTCAAATGCTGGACAGCCTTCCGTCAGGCTCTCAGGCACCGAATCTTCCAGCGCCAGACATTACTGTGCCCGATCCAGTGCCAGCCCCTTAGAATGTCCCAACAGGGCCAATGTCTGGTCCTTCTGGACCTCCTGCCAGGCCTTCAGCCCCACCTCCTGCCAGGCTTTCAACTCTGCCCCTGGCTGGACATATGGGCAATGTTCCAGGCTATCCACCCCCACAGTATCCAATGTACCCTTCACCAGGGTATCCAATGCCTGGTTATCAACACCATTTTATATGGGGTACCAGACACTTGGCTATGTCTAATCAAGCATATGCTCCTTCTGGCTTTCCCTACTCCTATTAGTCTCATGGATACCCTCAATATCAGACACCGGGCTATCCATTATACCAGCCTTCTCCTCCACCACCACCACCTCCTCCTCCTCCTCCTCAGTCTCTGCCTCCACAGCAGCCTCAGGCTGATATCCAGGCAATGTTTCAGACCCTGATTCAGGAGGCCAGGACTCGACTAGCCTCAGAGCTTGACCATTGGAAATCAGTGGTGGCCTCTAATCCTGCTTCCTTTATGACCCCTAGATCAGCCTCTCCTGTGGATTCCCACCTTTCCGGAGAAGGCTCCTCTAGACACCAGGTCAGGGATAAAACCCAGAACACTCCTCTAAAAAGGGTTCAGACCCCACCAGGCACTCTTCAAACTCTGACTCCGACTAGTCCTCCAGCTCTGGTACACATACACCTATAGAGCCTCAGCCTAAGGAGTCCCCTAAGTCCCCTCCAGAGGACCCTTCCTTTGCAGAACTCCTAACTATACAAAATGCCTGTGGCTGGCTATCCAGGAAAAGGATCCAAAGCAGAAAAGGCTTGTGGAGCAACTAGACATGATTGACACAGCTCCTATGCCCATACTGCCTTGAACTGGGCCCCATAATGACCTGACGTCCACTATCTGGCAACAACCTTCCTCCATTCTGGCTTTCAAAAAAAGCAGACAGGATGTAGTACCCCCCCAGATGGGGTCACTCACCTTACTGGCCAACCTAATGCAGACTCGATTGTTATCATGTCTGCCCATGACCGGTACTCTAAACCTAAACATTTGAGCATGTCTCCTCCTGATAAGGAGTCTAAGCAGCTGGACAATTTCAGTCACAAGGTCCCTTCCTCCTCCTCCTCTACTTGCACCCTCAGATCCCTTAATGTGGCTCATATGATTTCCTACCAGAAATCTTCCCTGGCCTCACTCGAGTTCAAGCTGGAAGCTATCCAGGACCAGGAGCTTAAGACCAAGATTGCCAAGACAGTGAGAATGGCTAAAATCTCCAGTCGTCATGCCCTCCTGGCCACTTATGACACAGTAGACTCAGTTGCTTGCACCACAGCCACTGCTGTCTGCATTAGGTGACATTCACAGCTGATGTTTGCTGGCCTGGCACAAGACGTCCAGACCTCCATCCTGGATGCCCCTTTCAGAGGATCCATGTTATTTGGAGGTGACACAAAGGATATTATCACTGAATTGCAGGATTGCAGTAAATCCATCCGTGATATCTGCTTCATGTACCGAGGGGATTACAAAGGGAAACAGCCTTTTCATCAGTAACAGAGACACCAGACCAAAGAGGCTCCTGCTAAATACCAGTATCCAGCATCAGGAACCCCTACTCCCCTGCCACATCCCAGAAGCCCCCATGAGGAGCTGCTGGCTCCCTCCCCTTGGCCTCCTGACTCATGGGGACACCCCTGCCTCCTCCAGATCTTCTGGGAGAACCAGTGGGGGGAGATTTGCCCTCCACCTTCCGGGGTCACAGGACATAACCATAGACTCTTAAGTCCTTCAGTTAATAGCAAGAGGTTACACCATAGATTTCATAGACAGGCCTCTGCACAACCCCCAGGCCCTCTCTCATTATCCTCCAAGGCACCTGTCTCTGACAGGGGACAAGATCAGGCTCTTCTGCAAAGAGTCAATCTCCAGAGCCTGTGTCTCCAGCACAGATAGGAAGATGGTACTTCCATTTCTTCCTAGTGCCCAAAAAGATGGGTGACCTAGGACCCATCTTGTACCTTAGCATGCTCAACCTGTACATCGAGTACAAGAGGTCCTGCATGCTCACCATCCAGGGACTTCTACCCAAGCTTCACAAGGGCCATTGGCTTTGTGCGCTGGACATGCAGAATGCTTTCCTGCACATCCCTGTCTTCCAGGCCCACTGTCGCTTTCTTCAGTTTGCCTTCCGGGGGAACATTACCAGTTCAAGGCTCTCCCTTTTGGCCTATCCTCAGCACCTCAGGTTTTTACCAAGTGCCTAGCAGTGGTGGTGGATGTGGTGGTTGTGGCTCTATGCTACAGAGGATCTAATTATGTCTCTATTTGGGTGACTGGTTTCTGTCAGCCCCTTCACAAAGCAGTCTGAGGGAGTCCTTCCTTCACCCTGGACCTCTTTTCCAGACTTGGAATAACAGTCAACTATCCCCAGTCCCACCTCTCCCTCAGCACCTACAATTGATTTCGGGTGGTGTTGTATATGGTCCAGGGTAGGGCCTTCCTCCCATCAGACAGAGCAGAAGGCCTGCAGGAACAGGCCAGATTAGTGACCAACTCAAGCCAGACCACTGCCCGGTCGATCCTCCATCCTCTCAGGCTGATGGCAACTCACGATCTCTACAGTTCCTCTAGTCAGATTGAATATGAGGGTGACCCAATGGACTCTTCATGTCCAATGGGATCGGCAGCTGGACAACCTGGACCACAGGGTCTTAGTGTCTGGGTACATGAAGAAGCATCTTCTTTGGTAGCAGGAGTTGTCCAATCTCTCCACGGGGATTCCCTATTGACCCCCTGCTCCTAGCATGACTCTTACAATGGATGCTTGGTGTCAAGGCTGGGGAGCCCACCTAGGAGACCATCAGACCCAGGGAACATGGTCTCAGCTGGAAGCATCTCTACACATCAATGTGTTAGAAATAAGGGCAGTGCTGTATGCCTTCCAGGCCTTCCAGCCTTTTCTATGTCCGGGAACACTCCTGGTTCAGACCAACAATATGTCTGTGGTCTGTTACCTGAACAAACAGGGAGGCACCACCATACCGCCTATGCCAGGAAGTGATATGAGTGTGGTACTGGGCAGTCCAGCATGACCTCCGCCTGACTGCTGTCCATGTGCCAGGTGTCAGCAACATCCTGGTACACAGTCTCAGCCACACCACTGTCAGGGCTCACAAGTGGAAGCTAAATCAAGAGGTGGTAAAGCTTATTTGACCTGTGGGGTCGGCCGGAATGAACCTCTTGTCTCCCATCACAAAAAACTACCCAATTATTGCTCACTCGTTCCCAGGCGTGGTGTTTTCTGGTGAGACACACTGTTTCTTTGCTGGACAGGAAGGTTCTTGTATGCCTTTCCTCCCTTTCCAATGCTTCAGAGGGTTCTCATGAAGCTACAGGTGGAAGGGGCTCACGTGATTTTAATAGCCCCCTTTGGCCTCATCAGATTTGGTTCCCTCTGCTTCAACAGCTATCGATGGAACCCCCAGTACCTCTGCCTCTTTGCCACAAGCTTATGACTCAGTAGCAGGGCAGACTGGTACATCTGGGCCTCAAATCCCTCCACCTGCATGCGTGGCACCTGTGGACATAGCTGCTTCATGCTTTGGAGTTTCTGTCCTAGTGGTCCATGTCCTCTTAGAGGCCAGAAAGCCTTCTACCAGAACTACTTATGCCGTGAAATAGAAACATAGAAACATAGAATTTGATGGCAGATAAGGACCACTTGGCCCACCCAGTCTGCCCATTTCCCTACCTAATGGATAAGCTGCAGATCCTAGTTAACCAGCAGCCTACTTTTTCCTACCCCACCCCCTAGAATTGCCTTATGACTGTCCCATGCATGCTTGAATTCCACCACTGTTTTTGACTCCACAACCTCCTCCGGAATACCGCTCCATGCATCCACAACCCTCTCTGTGAAAAATACTTCCTTACATTACCTCTGAGCCGCCCCCCATCTTCAAATTGTGCCCCCTTGTTCTTGCACACCTCTTTTTCTGAAAGATGCTACCCTCTTGGACTTTGTTGATTCCCTTGAGGTACTTGAAAGCTTCTATCATGTCCCTCCCCTCCTTTCCTCGAGGCTATACATATTAAGCTCCTTAAGTCTCTCTTCATATGTCTTCCGGTGCAGACCCTGCACCATTTTAGTTGCCCTCCTCTGGACAACTTCCATCCTGTCTATGTCTTTGTAGAGATTGGGTCTCCAGAACTGCACACAGTACTCCAGATGGGGTCTCACCAGCTGTCTGTACAGAGGAAAAACAACTTCCTGTTTTCTACTGGTGATGCCTCTCCCTATGCATCCCAGTATCCCCCAGCCCTCCTTACTGCCCTCTCACATTTCTTGCCCATCTTTATGTCATCTGATATGACTACCACAGGTCCCTTTCCATTTTTGTTGTTGTTAGTATCTCACCCCCATTGTTACTCTTCCCTGGGTTTTTGTTTCTCAGGTGCATTACCTTGCACTCCTTATGATTGAATCTAAGCTGCCATACATTTGACCATTCATCTAACCTTGCCAAGTCCTTTTCATCCTTTCCACCCCACCTTGTGCATCAACTCTGTTGCAGATCTTTGTGTCATCTGCAAAGAGACATACTTTCCTTCCAGTCCCTCTGCAATGTCACTTATACAGACATTGAGAGAGGATGGAATCTAATACTAAACCCTGCAGTACCCACTAGTAACCCCTTCCTCAGAGTGACCCCATTTACTATTACCCTCTGTGTCCTATTCTCCAGCCAATTCTTACCCAGGCTATCATCTTGGGACCCACTCCCAGGCTGGGCTAACTTGTATATTAATCTTTTGTGTGGACTGTGTCAAATGCCTTGCTAAAGTCTAGGTAGGCCATGTCCACAGCCCTCCCTGATCTACTACTTTGGTCACCCAGTCAAAGAAATCTATTAGATTAGTCTGGCATGACCTTCCGCTGTGAATCCATGCTGCCTTGGGTCCCGTGCCCTCTGGCCTCTAGGTACTCAAAAATTCTTTCCTTCAGAAGTGATTCCATCATTTTCCCTATCACTGAGGTTAAACTAACAGGTCTGTAGTTTTCCGCGTCTGCCCTGCTCTCACTTTTGTGAAGTGGAATCACATCTGCCCTCCTCCAGTCCTCAGGTACCACCCCATCCTCCCATGATTTGTTAAAGAGGGTAGTCAGTGGTGTCACTAGTTCTACCCTTAGTTCTTTTAGAATTCTGGGATGAATCCCATCAGGCCCCATTGCTTTGTCCACCTCAGTTTTAAGAGTTCTTTCAGAACCCTTTCTTCTGTAAATGGGCTGGTATCAACTTCTGTATACAGAGTGTTTCTATTGTTTGGTTTAGGTACCTCCCCCTCTTCATTTGTAAATACTGAGCAAAAATATTTGTTTAGTATCTCTGCCTTTTCACCGTCACCCTCTGCCCACCCCTCCCTTTATTAAGCCTCACTATCCTCCCTTGGTCTTCCTACGCTCCCTGATGTACCTATAAAAGGTTTTATCTCCCTTCTTAACTGAGTTGGCTATCTTTTCCTTGGTTTGGGCCTTTGCTGTTCTGACTGCCTTCCCAGCTTCCTTTTGCTTTAACTGATACAATTCTCTGTCCTGCTCCTTCTGTGATTTCTTGTACTTCCTGAATGCTTTCTTTTTCTCTTGAACCTTCACTGCCACCTCCTTTGAGAACCATAGTGGTTTCTTACAAAAGATTTTCAATTTGGGCAGCCTCCAAGGGTTGGGACCCTTTCTCTTGCCCAGTGCCCCAGGTCATGGAGTACCTCTTGCATCTTTCAGATCCCAGCCTCAGCTATTCTTCTTTGAAGGTCTATCTGCCTTCCATTTTGGGCTACCACCTCCCCATGGATGGCAAAATCATAGCTCAGGTGGAGATTTCCACAACCTTCCTGAAAGGAATTTTCCATATGAAACCACTGATTTGTAATCCAGTCCCCAGATGGGACTTGAATTTTGTTTTGGAAAAACGTACTTTGCCTCCTTTTGAACTGGCAGCAAGTTGTGCTATGCATTATTTGTCTTGGAAAGCACTTTTCTTAGTTGCTATTACTTCAGCTTGAAGAATTTCAGAGCTTCAGGCCCTGCTGTATAAGGAGCCTTACTTGATTTTCCACAGAGACCGGGTGACTCTGTGTACAAACCCTAACTTTTTACCTAAAGTGTTTTTTGAGTTTACGTTGAAACAGACAATTCAACTGCTGGTATTCTTCCCTGAGTACTCTAATCGGGTTGGGGGGGCTCTTCTGCACACTATGGATGTGCACAGAATTCTACATTTTTACACTAACCAGATTGTTCGTATGTCCGATCAGTTGTTTTGTTTCCTTTGTACCTAAAACACAGGGTGCAGAAGTTTCAAAACAGTGCCTGTCTAAATGGTTGGCAAACTGAAGTACAATAAACCTCATCTCGGGGAAGTGAAAGCGCACTCAACCAGAAACATGGCTGCTTCTACTGCTTGTTTCATAAATGTCTCAGCAGTGGATATTTGTGCATCTGCGAATCTGCTCTGCAATGGGCTACATTTTATTTACTTTTCTTCATTACTGTATATGTTATGTTATTTTTGTCTGTGCCCCACCTGAGATGCAGAGCAATTGAACACATCATCTGTTGCCTCTGGAATAGCTCTGTATTTGCTACCCCCCCTTCATTTTATAGCTACATCTCTTCCATTTCAATTTGTTTTATTTTTATTAACTTCATTCTTCTCACTTAAATTATGTGTTATGTGGAATAACTCCCGTTATCTTTTTACAAAAATTGTCAACTGTGCAGATGCATTTGTAAAAAATGTATTATAATAGTGAGACTTTTTGAAATGTTATTTGACTTGCCATACTCATGCTTGTTTACCCAATTACTCAGTCTCCTACTTGTTTCTGTCCTTGTGCTAAATAATTCCTGTTGCTTCATGTCAAGGGGTTGCTAATTTTCATATTGCATGTGCCTGGGGTGGAGCAGCAATAAAAGATAAACTATGCAATACCCTCAATAACACACCTACCCCAGTTTACTTTTACCTAATGCCCATTCTTTGGCCTTGTGCAGTAAGATCTTCCTTCAAGAGAGTAACTTGTAATGAAATGTGCAATGAAATGTGTAAGATTTACATTGACATTTGGGTATATGCATTTTTATATTATACTAATTATGTGTGTGTGTACTGTATAGCAGTCTCTAAAAAAATCAGTTAAACACATCAAATGTCTTCCTAAACATGTCTCAACATCGTGTTTATCTTCCACCTTGTCACAACATATAGTGTTTGCAGTTAAGGTACAGTACCTTCATGTATATGATGGCCCAGTTCTGTTGAGTTAATTGCTATAACAGTGCATAGAATAACAAGTGAAACATGTAGGTTACTGTAATACAGATGGTGGCATTATTTTCTGCCCTTTCTCAATGTACCATACTTTGATTCAGTTAGCATATGCATCAGCAATTCATATTTGTGTTTAAAGAGCAACTGACATGTTTCGGTAGAGACATTCCAGTAGTGCCCTATCCTGCCTACAGTACTTCCCGGTACAGAGGGTACCGCAAATGGAGGTACTGTAGGCAATATTTATCATTATAAAGATGCAGCAGAGTGCAATGCGTGCCTCATCAAGAAGCATCAGGGTCCCTTTCCAACCCAAGCCTGAGGATGACATCAGGTTGGAATGGTGACCTGGAGAAATCCCATTTCACCAGTGAAAGTGCCGTGGAATTAGTGCCAGGAGGTACTGTAGGCGGAATAGGGCACTACTGGCACATCGCTACTGAGATGTGTCAGTTGCTCTTTAAGCCCATGAAACACCCTTATCTAGTTAATGCATTTACAGCCATAGTGGCTCTGCTGGAACTTGTTCTTTTAAAGCTATTGAATGAATATGTCCTAAGCCAAGGGGGGACTTTGACAATTTCATTCTTCAAAGAGAAGGCTTTTTGGTCTATATCTTTCAAGCTTGCAAATACCCTGGTTTAAATAATCGTTTTGATTTGTCTCTATATTTGAGAAAATGATAATGTAAATACTGAATAAACTGAGTTGACAAATGTCCTATAATGTTTTTACTATGAAATGTTGACATTGTCCTGAGGTGATGTTACTATACTGTGTACTTTAAAAACTCTATTCTGGACTATATCTCTATGAATGCATAAGCATTAGTTTGTCTATTGGATATATACTAAATAGCTAAAAACTGAAATACTAGATAACTTAAATATAGAACTTTGTTTTTAATTTTTTTCTTTTCTATATTTCACAGGTGATTTCATTAAATATAAAACTGCATGTCCTCATGGAAACCAAAGTAACTGCACAGGTCTTCTTGGATGCAGGAACTGTTTTCTCTGTTTTTCTACATTTAAATAAATATATATGTTTTTTAACTGCATTTGTGTACAGTTACCATAGTAACATTTTAAGAAAAGCAATTAAATATTTGAACACGCCTGATTCTGATGTATGTATTTGTTTACATAGCACTGTGCAATGTCAGTCTTGTGCAACTGTCTGACAATGATGACATCATTAAGGAAGTGATTTTTAATCTTTAAACATGTCTTTTGGTAAAGGGAGCATCTTTCTGAAATGCGTCAAGACTTGTTATCTCTGTGTATGAGCACCTAATAAAGGACCTTTTTGCACGCCTATATACCTTGCGAGCAGCAATTACATTGTGGTGGTGAAGGTGGGATTTTTCTGAATCTCTGTTTACTGCATTTATCCCTGCACCACCGACCTTGTGCAGCTTCTTACTTGAATGGATATATTAAAAACATATAATGAAATAAAAAAAAAAAACAAGGTTTATGTCCCTTTAAGTAACAGTACTGAGGACAAACAGAAAGTTTTAAAAAATATGAAGAGTCTAGGAGGTGGGAGGTAAAACTTCAGGTAGCAGTGAGCATCTTTTAATCAACAGTGAAAGGTGTTTCCAGTACATTCGCAGCAAACACATGGGGAATAAAAGACCTGAGGCCTGATATTCAAAACATTGCCCTGAGGCTAAATTAGCACTGCCCAGCATGTTAAATTAGCCTGGACCCAATAGCCCGCTATATTCAAAAGGGATAGCCCCGGTGCTAAACCTGCCAAATATAGCATGCTAAGGAAGCCAGGCAAACTGGGCTGGGAGTGCAGTGCAAAAATAGCCCAGGAAATAAGACAGATCTGAATATAGCAACCGGTAAGTGTAAACCACAACAGCAGCCCAGTGTACAGCGATGTGAAGGAAGGTAAAGGTGAGCTATGTGGCCAATGTGTGTGCTAGGAAAGGAGTGGAGTCATTAAAGCTGCAAGCACCAGCGCATGTGAAAATCTGCAGAAATGTACCATATTTCTGAAATGTTTGTGTGGCGCAGACACATTTGCACAAGTTTTGCTTGGAACTAAGCCATTTGCCCAGCGCTATCACGTTTGCCCAGGGCAAAAATTTGCTATATTCAAAAGTGACATGCAAATGAGCCTACTTAGGCAGTCTGTGGGCAAACATCCAGAATAGCATTTCATTATGTCCTGATTTGATTGCAGTTTGCCCAGCACTATTGCAGGGTCCAACAGCTCCACCTGTAGTTCAGTCAAGAAGTACAAGGGCTGGCTGGTCTGCCCACAGCTCTACCTGTAGGTCAGTCTGGAAAGGCATGGTGGTAGCTGCAGGCTACATTTGTACAGAACCACACAGAATATTGTGCCCTAGGGGACTACACAGCACAGTCACAGGTGGTGGAGCCGCTTGCAATTGTCAGACTGTAGTTCTTGCTACAGTGCACAGCAGACACTACAGTAACAAGGGGACCAGTAGTGTTAGGGACACAGCAATGCCTATGGTGTGTAGGGCATCAATGACCACTGCACATTATACAGTGACAGGCCCATCCTGCAGGTGTGTGCTGACAGTGGACATCACTGTTGTGCTGTTGTGTGACCCACAGATGCTGCACCACTGGCATGGGATGTTCACAGTGACATATACATGGCTGGCTGTGTGTGCTGTGGTGTCTGTACAGATGTGCGGTATGTGGCTGGGGGGCACATACCATCCGACAGGCACACTGGTGTTGGGGTATTCCCAACACTGGACCATTTGCATTGCATGGCTTGTTCCAGTCTTGTGGCAGCACCCGGTATGTTGGTGCAGACTGGCCACCTGTACACCCTCCCCTCAACACCCTCCACACCCCCAGTGCTGCATGTGTGTGCTGGATTCTACTGGTGTCCACCAAAGGGTGGTTTGCAAATGTGTGCTGTATGGACACACTGCCATGGTGTCCACTGGGCACTGTGCTCACCACTTACTGCCTGGCATGGCTGGGACCGGTGGCAGATGATGGCATCATAGGAGGTGCCATTCATGTGCAGCATGCTTCTTCCATGTCTAGTTTCTTTCTATGTTTAATATTTACTGGCTAGGGTAGTGCAAAGCCGCGTAAAGCCACAAAGTTGCACAAAGCTGGTTTACCCAGAGTTAAGACTACCCTTTCCTGGGTGGTAATTTGCACTGCGCAAAGTGTAGCACTAAGTTGCGCTAAAACACTTTGCGTGGCGCTAATGCACTGAATATAGCATTGAGCCTGTATTCATGTACACGCCTCCTCAGTTTGCCCCTTGCATACATTACACTTTTGCCCGGTGCTAATGCAGTTTGCCCATGCTATTTGTCCTTTTGAATATAGCAAACCTGTGCAAACCTGGCGCTAACCCTGCGCAAACGGTTTGCACCCAGTGCAAAGTTTTGAATATCTGGCCCCAGGTCTCTAGGGGACAGAAGAGGAGAGTTAGAAGAGACGTAAATAGCAGGGATGCTAAACAACTGCTTTGTAGCTGTGTTTACCAATAAAGAGCATGGGGACTGAATCAGGATACACGTAATCAAGATGAAATTCACAACTTTATGAATTAAGATGAACTTTTGTAACCAGTTCGTGAATGTTCACCAAAATCCATAATTTCTTCATCAAGGAAGTTTATAAATGAAGTTCACTAACTGTTCACAAATGAAGGCCAACACTGCACTTCATATTATTTATTCATTGAAAATGAGTAACCAGGAAAGGCACAGGTGTGACCCAGGGTGGGGTGGGGGTAGTATATACATGGTGGTAAAGTGCAGTAAATACATATGAAAATCAGTGTACAGGCTATTATACAACTTAGGCACAGGTACAATTTTGATAGGGTGAAAAACATGCAGAGAACATAAGCCAAGATGTTATGCATTGGAAAATACTGTCACAGAGCGTACAGGTGAGGCTGGAATGTGTGACTTCCCAGCAGCTGAGGAGCAAAAACAGAACCAGTAAAGGGGGGGGGCATCTCCAAGCCATAAGTGGCTACAGACAACAGGCAGAAGAGGAACAGAGCCCAAATGTCAGCTAAGGCCAGGGCAGGAGCAGGAAGAGGCAGCAAGAAGTCTGAGCTGATGTTTAAGGGAAAAATAGGATGGAGAAATGCAAAGAGTAGGAGGAAGATTGTTCCAGGTGGAAGGAAAGTGAGAGGAGAAAGCAGACTGCCCATCAGCAGAGTTGGAGTGAGGAATGGAAAACATGTGCAAGTGTCTAGAGCTGAGATTGTACAAGACAGAGGGAATGGGAAAGAAGAGAGATAAGGAGGAAGAGAGCCAAACCAGAATTCTGAATTGATGGATGCACTGTGCAGGAGGCAATGGGAGTGGAGAGGCGGAATTGTCAGGGAAGTGTAGAGGGAAGCACTGATGAGTGTGAGAAGGTGCATTAGCCTTAAAGCAGCAGAAGGTGTTACAAAGAGTGTATTATGAACATTATAAATCATCAACGCTGATTCAACCAATCAGCGCAGTGTATTTACTTGCTCGTGATGACACCTTATAATCAAAAGAGTGCCTCATGCACAACATTGGAAACTGTGGAAAACATAATGAGTCAATCACCCAATAAATAAATAAATGTCATCATCTCATGCTGTCTAGGTGAGCAGACCAAGAAATGAAGCAGAGCGTTCGGTCAGCCCAAACAGCATGGCGTAACATTCTTATTCCTAAAAAGACACACAAGCACATGTATAAATATGTTACAATTCACTAGGAAGCTAAACCCTGATAAAATTATGTAATTTGAAGTGGAAAAAGTAGAAAGTAAATATGTCATCTGCATACCTTCCTAGAGTTATCTGTGCAATTGGTTAGGTCAACCTATTCATCTCTTGCTGAAAGCATGGGGTGTGTGCTTGTGATTGGCAGGGCTCTGGAGTGAGTAGGAATAAGTGAGAGGGAGAGAAGAGTTTTAGAAACTTGAGATTGTTTTTAAATCATGGTGTGTGTTGGATCGGCAGTGAGAGATGAGGAGCAGACTCAGTGTGATAGCAGGGGTTACCGAGGAGAGGGACAGTGCTGCAGCGGCTGAGAGGATGAAATCACAGAAGTAGAAAAATGGTGTTGCCATGGCACAAAACGTTATATGTGAGCACATCTGTACGAAGAATAAGAGATAGGTGGGATTCCTCTTCTGATTGGCTGGCACTCTCCCACTGATTTACAGTAGAGAAAAATGACAGAAAAGCAGAAATGTTCATACTAATTCGGAAGAGATGGGGAAATGTAGTTCCCGTGGATTCCTTCCTGTTCAATGTAACCTATCAGTACCACTGCAAAGCAGCTGATCTGTGACTTATGCCTGGGAACTCTGCTCCACCGCTAAACCTGCATCATCCATTGGCAGCTACAAAGTTGCACTCGCACAACTAGATCAGCCATGAATTTGATTTATTTCTCTCTTTCAGACCTGTAGCACCCAAACTGAATAACAGCAGGCTGTTTGCCAACATGCTAGGAAAGAGAATTGAAAGAACTCGGTGGAGATTAGATTGAAATTTGACAACATGCATTCATTTGCATAAGGCATACCTTCAAATAAGCTTCAGCTTCTATGCTCACATCCCCCAGCTGCACTGGGTGGGAGAATGATGTTACATGGGAAAAACTGGACAGCCAGTCATCTCCCAGAGCCAGGGGACACAGTCTCCTGCACTCATGACTGATTCTCAATAAATGGGGTTTCTTTCACATTCTGGGCAGGTGTCCTACCTGCTCCTCTGGATGTGGGAATCAATTATTAACTCCAGTCCCTATGACCAGTTTCTAGGCAAGTAGGAATCTGTATTCCTTCTTGTGACATGGACTGGCCATCCCACAAATCTAATTGGCTAAATACAGCTGGCTGCCTTGCTTACAATGTTAGCCTTGAATTGTATTAATCTGTAATCTGTTTGCAATGTCCACATTGTTTATTTATTTATTTTATTTAGTTTTTGTTGACCGGGTAAGTGCACTAGACAAATCCTGCCTATTTTCAGGCACGACCCGGGGGAGGGGGATACAGATGAATGGCAACTGACCTTGAACCTGATTAAGCTGTTAGTGGTATTTTTTTTCAGTGAATGAGGGAAATTTGGCCAGGACACCGGGTAAATTCCCCTACTCTTTTCGATAAGTGCCATGGGATCTTTAACATCCACCTGAACTACCACCAATCCAGGCAGATGGGACCTTGGTTTAACATCTCATCCAAAAGATGGCACCTCAGAAGTGCAGCACCCCTCTCATGCTGCACTACAGTGTCAGTACTGGGATATTAACCCAAGTGCCAGATGTGGGAACTGAACCCACAGCCCTCTAATCTCCCGGCATCAGAGGCGAGTGTGCTACCTACTGAGCCACTGACACTGTTGTAATGTCTGTCTTGATGTTCCCCATAATTTGTATTTCTCTGCAATGGAACCTTTGTAAAAGAGCCTTGGCTCAAAGGTATTTGTAACCCTAGACTTGATAAGTAAAAAAAATTAAAAAAATAAAATAACTCCACTGCCCGTACAGTCAGTCTGCGAAGAACATTTCTCTCTCCATCTAGACAGATCGCCATGTGCCCATCACAGCATATTGACAACAGACTTGTTGACTGCCTATCTTGGGTAAACAGAACCAGTGTAAAAGGTAATAAATATCCAGGCTGAATCCATTTACCTCCTGTCCAGAGATGTCAGCACTGATTGCTGCCAAGTAGCTTGGTTGAGGCTATATAGTTCATGTTGGTATACATAAAAAGACCTCTATGATTCAGAAAGTACAATGAAAGTTATGTGTGTAAACCATAGAGATCCCCACCTTGGGGAGCCATTTCTTCAAAGGTAATTTCTGAAAAAATGGCGTAATAGCTGTTACATTACTTAGGCTTACTTGGCATGTCCAGAGGGACTGGGTGGCATAGCATTCATTTCTTTAACCAGTGTCTGCTTGTAACACTTCTGAAGACCAGAATAAATTTACTCTGAAACAGATGAACTTTGAATAATGACAAGTCTGAGAGTTTTATGATATCATGGGGTAGGGACTTTGAAGCTGCTGAAGAGGGGTTGGGTGAAAAATATGCCCAGAGAGAGTTTTCTGTAGAAATTGATCCCTTGTGTTTCTCCAATGATTCCTTTATGCCTTTTTTTCCAGTCATTTGCTTTTTTTGGGGGGTCCAAATAGTTTGGTCAATAACACTATTTTTTCTGAGGGTGATGTTGCTGGTTCAAGTTCTGGACTGTGGACATGGGCTTCTGCCTAGCACTAGCATTGCATTGCAGCGCTAATAGAGAGATACCTCCCAAAAAGAGGTGCTATAAGTTATGGAATATTAAACTGAAGCTTTGCTGACTACGTTTAGTAGCCCACCCATTTCTCATAACCTCCCAATTGATCAGCAGTTCTGCTGCTTGCTCTGACTGGAGAATACTTCTGCATTTCTCCTTGGCCCGTCAGTCAGATCTTCATCTCTCTTATCAGCAGCAACTGGAATGGTGAGGGGAGCACATCCAGTTCCCTATGACCCAATATTCTCCATCCTCCAGTAGGGTACTATGGGAGAACACTTTTTTCTGTGCCTGATGGAACAATGTTCATAGTCCCTCTCCAGCAGTAGCTGGGACAGTGGGAGAGTACATCCAGAGGGCTGGATGGCCATACCTTTATCTCCCCCTCCCTGCAAGAAGCATCTGGGAACATGTGTGTGGGGGGGCACCATATCTGGGACCAATGAACAGCTGGGACAGTAGGGATGGGGCACAATTGAGGCCCGATCTTCACCCCCCCCAAAGCAGCAGCAGGGAGAGTGGGTGGGTTGCACAACATTTGGGTCCTATCTTTGCAATTCCCCCTCCCACAGCAGCCTCCACCGCCTACTCCATTGGAAGGATGTAGTTGGCACTCAGTAATACCCAGTGTCAACAGGTACTGAAACTGGAGCAGGGGAATCTGGATAAGGGCATGATGCTTCTGTCCCACCAGCAGCAAAAGCTTGATAGCTTCACATGACTTAAATCTGCTGCCAAGGTCAAGGGCAGGCCAGAAAAAGGAGGATCTAGCATCAAAGGACACTGTCCTCCTCCAGGGAGGTAGAGCAGCCAGTTCCAGTGCATGACTGCTAGTTGGGTTACCTCAGATGGCAGTGCACTCAGGAATGGCTTGATGGGAGGGGAGACACCAACACATGACGCGGACAAGGCTTGCGTGCATGCTTGAATCACTCCTCATGCCAGCAGCTCAGGGGCAGGGAGAAAGAGAGGAAAAGCAGCAGGCCTGGGACGGAATGATGGACCCTTTGCAGGCTCTGCATTGGTGATATGGCAGTTTCCCCCGGAACCAGATCCTGTTTGGGGGCATTTGGGGGTCATGCAACACCCCACCATGGGAGGCAAACCATGAGGCAGACAAGGGAAAATACAGTAAGTCTATGAGAAGCTGGGTGATGGGGCTGGGGGGGGCCCAGATGGGGGGCACAGACCTACCAGTAGGAGACCAAAAAAAAAACCTGCTGCCAAAGCCCTAGTCCTCTACAGTCACTACCAACTTGGGGCTCCTTATAGCTGGGAAGGGTAGCACCCTATTGTGTGTGCCCCATCAAATGACTCTCAGCGTGTTCAGAACTACAGTGTCCATTTCCTGAGCCCTCCATAAAGGAGCTAACAATATGTGATTTAAAGGGAGTGGTGAAAAGATATTTCACCCACAAACTGCGGCTGGCTTCAATATGTTTTATAGGCTTTGTCAGCCTTAATTCCCCAGCTGAGACAGGTCTTCAGAAGAAATAAGTAAGCAATAAGGCATGAAAGGGTGTGTATAAAACATATTTTACAACACGGCCAGAGCCTTAGTAAGGCATGAGGTGGAAGGCTGAGTGACTTCAGCCAGTGGACGGGCTGTAAAATATGTTTTACCCACATCCCTGAGTGCCTTACTGCGCTTATAAAACTGGCTTCTTTTTTTTACTTTTATCTATTGGAAAACACATGTTTATATGTAGAAACAATAGATTTACTTGTATGCATTTGTGATAAAATAGTCCTTATGCCCACTGCAAGTGATGTCATTGATGATGTCATTGTATTATTGCCTACTTTCTTCTTCCTGTTTTTTTTTTCTGTTTTTCTCCACATTCCAGATACGGAACATTTATCATGGAATGTTTACCACAGAATACATGGATTCAAAATTCTGCTCAGTTCCACTGGCAGAATGTTTCTCTCCTAACACTCTGTACAAACAGACAACAAAGGCCTTTATAGTGTATAGTGGACCCTTATTGCACATGGAAACCAGAGGTTCTTAAAATGTTGTTCTGTTGCAGTTCAAAAGGTCATGGAATGTGATTATACCATACTGCAGCAGAACAACATTTTGAAAACCTCTAGAGGTTCCATGCGCTCAGTTTCTTACCTTTACTTGGCAGAAAACGGCAGGCTCCACACTCCTGGCAGCGGCAGTAGAAGCAGTTGATTGAGAGTCTCTCAAGACGCAGGATCAACCAGATATTTTTAAAATGCAGGATCAACCAGATAGTTTTAGTTAACAAAAAAAAAGAAAATAAGGGATCCCCAAACCAACTCTCTCTTGCTTAGCGAGAACTACGGCCTCCATTTTATTTTTGTTGAAAATCCCTCCCACACAGAATTGACAGCCAATAGAAGGCTACGCATCTAACATGGATGTGTCTGCTCCATAGCAACCATGCACAACACCTAAGAAGCAACCCTAACTCGTCGAGCACGGCAGAACAGCAAACCCTTTTTTTTTTTTTTGTATTTTAAAAATTAAAAACTTAAAAAACCTCCTCGGCAGATCACCTTAGAACACTTAAACACATTTTTCAAACAGCCCAAACCTCTCAGATCCCCATGGTATTAATCTCGTTAGACACCGAAAAGGCCTTCAACAGAGTTAACGGGATGTTTCTTTGGACTACACTAAAGAAAATGGGATTTTCCATCTCTTTTATCCATTGGATACAGACGGTGTATACGTCTCCTTCGGCAAGAATTTATTGTAATGGAGTATTCTCCTCTAGGTTTTCTCTATAAACAGGCACTAGACAGGGCTGCCCTCTCTCTCCTTTTCTCTTCAATTTATATCTGGAACCTCTTCTCCACTATCTTAAAAGCTCCCCTCAAATACAAGGGATTTCAGTACTTCAGCAAATCTTAACTTTCTCAGTATATGCAGATGATATTCTTCTTCATCTTCTAGAACATCTGGCTACATCTCTTGTACATGCTTTAGAGTTTATAGCTCAACATGGACGCTTATCGAATTATAAGCTTAATATCTTGAAAACAGAGATTTTCCCCCTGAACAGCTTCACTTATAAAGCAGAATTCAATCACCTTGGGATGAAATGGTCTCCACACTCAATTAAATATCTGGGAATATACCTAACTAAGGACCCATTGACTTTCAAGAAATTAAATCCTGATGATCTGGTGGTTACAATTCAACAAGACCTTCGAAGATGGGAAGCCCTGCCCCTATCTCTATGGGGCTGCATAAGTATTATCCAAATGAATGTCCTGCCCTGGCTCTTCTATCCCCTAAATCTGCTGAATATCTGGCTTCCGCTATCCTTCTTTCAACATATACACTCTATTATCTCTAAATTTATCTGGCTAGGCAAGTGCCACAGACACTCCTTCCTCAAACTTAGCCTTCCCAAAGACTTAGGGGGTCTTCGTCTCCCTAACTTTCTTTTATATTATTGGGCCAGTCACCTATCTAGATCCGGTAGATGGTTTTCAGTCATGGATACTGAACACTCTCCTATTTGGCTCCAAATAAAAAATCGGCTTTTGTGGACACACAATCTGGACTTCTCTACTGTCTTTTTCTTATCAAAATCAACACCGCCATCCCCACTACAACACTCAGTCATTGGTACCTCCCTCAAGGTTCTATCACAATGCTGGGCCTACTTTAAGATCTCCCCTAAATATGATTTTGCTCAATCACTCTTCTTCAATCCTAACATAAAAATAGATGGAGCATGTCTTTGCCCCAACTGGCTTCCTCAAGTGCAAGGAGCCCTGGTAGAAAATTTCTTCTCCCAGGATTCCCTTCTCTCTTCTCCTGAAATACTCAACAAATTTAAGATACCTCAGAAATATACTTTTAGAATCTTCCAGCTCAGGCATCTACTTGGTTCCTTTTTTGGAACTGTCTCTAGAACATCACAGGTTAGGCCCATACTGACCCAAATGCAAGAGTACTCATCCAGACCCCATAGTGTCTCCACGATATATTCCTATCTTCTAAATTACAATCTCTCAGATCCTCTTCCAGGTTCTAAAATCTGGAACTCTCTTCTGCCTGAAATTACCCCCATCTGGGGTCAAATCTGGATTGATCTTCATAAATACCACACCCAAGACAGACTCAGACTCACCCAGTACCACATTTTGAATAATATGTACCATATGCCGGTTATACTCACCAAATTGGGCAAACTCCCAGACTCTACATGTACCAGATGTAGTAAGGCAGAAGGGAACCTAATACATATTTGGGATACTGGGCAGACTACGTGGGCCAAGCGGTCCTTATCTGCCATCAAATTCTATGTTTCTATTTTCTGGCAATGTGAATAGGTCACCCCTTATGGCAAATAATTAAATCCAAGCTGGATCCCTTACTGGGATTAGAAGGGTTTTTCACTGCTGAAATATGTATTTTGGGTATGTATTCCAATATTGGGGTTCAGGAATGTAAATTCCACATGGCAATGATATCAATAACAGTTAAAAAACTGGTACTAAAGCATTGGATGGACCAACTAATTATATCATATACTGAATGGTTGAATGATTTATCAGCATGTTTTAGAACTGAACGTTTGAGGGCTAGCTCTCGTAACAACCTGAAGTCATTTAACAAAAAGTAGGGTAAACTATACGCTTTATATCTGCTCTAGAGATAGCTAACAATAAAGTCTCTAATCCTCTAGAGTTACCATTACAATGTTACAACTGTATTCCTACAATCTTTCAATTGGCACACTCCAGGGGAAGGTGGGGGGGGGGAGTGAGGGGGGTTTAGTATACTTTGTATAGGTTAGCCGATGGATGTATATCCTCTTGTAATTCACCTGATAATGATTGTATGTTTATAAAAGCACTAAAAATGTTGAATTTCAAAACAAAAAAACAGTTAAAAACCTAATGCTCATTTTTAAAGAACCAAATTCAGTTTGTTTTTTTGGTTCTTTAACAATGAGCATATATCATAAAGAGGTGGATAGCAATACTATTTAACTGGCAAACAGTTGCCATCCACCACACGTAGCTAATAATATTCCGTATGGTCAGTTTCTAAGAACCGAATGGAATTGTTCTGTTTTAGAGGATTTTGAAAGGGAAGCAGAGAGTCTCACTGAAAGATTAACACAGAGGGGGTACGGTAGAACATGTATTCAGAGAGCCCATGAAAGAGCTAGAAACACCGACAGAGAAACACTTCTTAATCAAATTGGAGAAATAAGTATAGAAGATTGATTTAATTATGTTACTGAATACTCAGCACAAGCAAGAGAGTTTGAAAATATTATTAAAAAACACTGGCACATGCTGGGAGTTGAACCTGGATTAAAAGAATCGGCACAAAAGCCAATTAGAATGTGCAACAAGAGAGCACCCACACTTAGGAATGTGTTCACTCACAGTCATTTTAAAACTAAGCAGCCAGAATTATGGCTGAACAAAATGAAGGGCAATTTTAAGTGTAAAAAATGTGTGTACTGTGATTATATTATTCAGGGTAAACATTTCTCCAGTTTTAATAATGACAACATTTTTGAAGTAAGACAGTGCATTACATGCAGCACTGACAGTGTTATTTATCTGGCAACATGTGAATGCCAGGCTTTTTATGTGGTTAAAACCACCAGAAGTTTTAAGGTGAAAGTGGGGGAACATATTAGAGCTATTCAAAGGAAGGATATAACCTATGTCACAGCGGCTCATATTGCAACAGTTAGTGACAATTCCTCTCATTTTTTCAAATTTATGGCTATTGACAACATTTGCCGTAACCCCAGGAAGGGAGATTATGATAATCTCGTTTTACGTAGGGAGAATTATTGGATTCTGATGTTGAGGGCAAATACTAGCCCAGGATTGAATGCCCCATTAGAAATTCACCCATACCTTAAAATACGATGAATTGAGATATTATATGCCTGTTCTGTTTCTTAACAGTATGCTATCCTTTTGTCATTTGATATTGCTCCATTTATTAAATTCACATTCTATTTTGTAATAATTGTGTCATTGTTAGGTGATTTGAATATTTTAGAAGCTTGAATTATATTAGCTCCTTCTATTTTGAGTCTTTTATAGATGTTTATATGAGTAGAATGTACTAGATAGTGATGTTATTCATTAATGTTGGTTCTGGTCCCTATGACAGTCCTTGTTTTGTAATAATTGCTAGGGCTGCTAATCGATTGTAGCATTGATCTTCTGAAGTTTTCCTGTAATTAACTTAAACAACATTGTTTTGTTAAGTATTTTATGTGAACCACCTGGTGGCTATGTGTATTTAGGAGGAGTGTTTTTGGCCATCTTCGGCCTTTGAAAAAGGATTGTAGTCAGTCTGAAACATGTCAGGCTGGACGATTTGTTTGTTGTGGTGAAATAAATTATTTCTTTTTAAAAATGTTTATGCGTCCCTCTAATGAGTTAGCATGTGCCAGAACCTTTTTCTTTTTCTGTCACTTGTTGGTTCTTGAGCACTACATCCCATTGCGCACTCATTTTGGAAATAAATATTTTATGGAACACATACAAACAAGGGTGAGAAAGAATAAGTGCCTCAGCTGGGATTTGAACCCAGGCTGCCCGGAATAATGTTCTGATTACGCTAACCAGCTGCGCCACTGAGACAACTGAAACCTGGGATGTCCCTGGGCATATTACTTTTTCTCAAATGCACAACCCAATGGCAACACAAATATTTTACTTCTAACAAACACACAGGAATGTGGCATGCATATTTTATGGAACACATACAAACAAGGGTGAAAAAGAATACGTGCCTCAGCTGGGACTTGAACCCAGGCCGCCCAGAATATTTTATTTCTAACAAACACACAGGAGTGTGGTCATACTCCTGTGTGTGGTGAAATAAACTATTCAGGTAGCCTGAGTTCAAGTACAGCAGATTTCTTCATCACCCTTGTTTGTATGTGTTCCATAAAATATAAACAGCAGTGTTGCTCCTACCTTGGGCCTGGCAGGGAAGTTTTTAAAACTGAAGCAGTAGTGCCACTTGCATTCCTAGCCCTGGAGGTAAAATTTGAAATATCAGTGGAAGGCTTACCTTGGGAGCAGGTCAGACTGTGCTCTTGAGGTCACTATATCAACCCACTGAGATCCCTCACAGATGAATCATCCCCTACATACACACAAACACACACAATGGCTGTGAAGTTATACTTCAATGAATACAAACAGGAAAAATTGATGAAGTGAAGCTTTGATTTATAATAGCTAAACACACTAGTTAGGCACCCAAGTGCAGAACTTAAATGGTAGGGACTAATTTGAGTGTTCATTTTTCAACTCCCAAAGTGGTAACAATACTCCATGTGCTCTGCACCAGGTAAAAGCAGATGATGAAGAATGCTATATATGCATTCAGGTGCCTTCACATGGAGAATCAAAAGCAGGCGCAAGTGGCCTTGCCTTCGGGGTGCTGTGTTTTTTTCTGGGAGGGGGGTATCTGGTTGGTTGCATAAGGATGAGAGATTCTGTAAAACTTATAAGCTGTTACAGCTCAGTAACTCACTGCATCCCATCCCTCTGTCTGATTGACAATCCCATCATGGGAGTAGGACAAAACACATGCTGTTTGACAGCACCATGGAATGTTAACTTCATGCTGACATAGACGATGGGTAAGTCCTAGTAAATGTTTCGGCTGCAGCCTGTTTTTACTGATTTGTTTGCTTTGGAGTTATGTACTCCTCTTCAGCACACAGCAGGTGCTTCAGACTGTGAGCACTTGAGGCTGCAATGGGAAGGATAGTTCATTTGTAGGTGCTGCCCTCGAAATCAAGTGCTCACCACACTGCAAGTGGCTGGGTAATAATGCACCAGCATCTGAACATGTCAGCCCTTCTTCAGTACACAGCACAGCGCCGCTGCTTTTAAAACTAGAAAGAGTTATTTTAAAAGAAACCCTTGTACTGTAAGTGTCATCATCATTTCCACAGAAGACATGGGAAGGTTTTTTTATCTTTTATTGGACCAACAAGTGTCTTGTACAAAGATGGAATTATACACAAGCTTTTGGGTTTCCACTTTCCACCTGTGAGGTCTCAAAAGCTTGTATATAATTCCATCTTTGTACAAGACACTTGTTGGTCCAATAAAAAGTATCAAACCTTCCAGCGTTTGCTGTTTTCCAAAGACCAATATGGCTAGAATCTCTTTTTACATCATTTCCACAGAAAGAAATAATACAAAATGTGATGAACTGGGTCACTGGTTTTCCAGACCCAACGCCTGGCCCCCTTTGTTTTGATTTTGAGCAGTTAGTTACAGTCTATATTTGAATCTGAAATAATACACTGCACACTGAGCAATATAGGGAATTTTTTTTTAAACAGGGAGTTTTTTTTTATTCAATATTCTATTCTCCTGTGGCTGTACTTTCGACTTCCTGCATGTCTGTCTGCCACCTCCAGTGCCATCGAGCGGGCCACTAATCATCCTTCAGCTTGCCATCTCCTTGGCACCACCCTTGTGGCACCTATCCCCTGCTGCACAACCCCTCTCTTTGCATCAGGATTCAGTTGAAGGGCAGATGAGGCTTCCAGCAGGCCTGCACTGGGCTCTTGGTGAAAGGGTGGTTTGGTGATGGTTATGTGTATGTGTGTGTGTGTGTGTGTGTAGGGGGGGTCATTCTGTTCACTGTTACCAGTTTTACTCCCTTCTTAATATCTCCCTCTTCCTGTGATGTGTAATTGATATTTTGCACCTGTTTCCATCCTATCAGGTATGCTAGTATTATATGTTTGTGTACTTACATACTTCTATAATGAAAAATGCAAATGTGGATATGAACATATGCACTAACACTGTAAATGCACTCAGCCATTGTATTGTTTAAGATGTTGCATAAACTCAGTGATTCAAGTCACCTCAAGAAGACATTATTGAAATGCTATGCGTGCATGAGGCCAGCCATGGACGCTGCTATATTAAAAGATGGTGACAAAAGTTCCTGTTTTTTGAAGTGCTATTCAAACGAAGTACCTATCACTGAAACAACAGTGATTGGTGCCATGATTGGAAAGGGAGGTGGATTGCACTCTCACTGGCCGTGCTGGAGCAGTGAGTTTACTTTTCCGCCACTTTTAAACATTATAATAAAGGTCAACTTGCAATTCATTTTGATGGCGTGTGGACTGGGTTTAGATTCACGACTCTCATAGCTGGCAGGAGGTTACCCCACTAGTATCATCTCCTCACTTCTGCCCTGGCACTACACGCATTACTTCTTTTCTGTCCCATCTCAAATCTGCTCCCACTTCCTACTATTCTTCCTTACCTGTACCTAATTTTTTGACATAGGCAACACCTCTTTTTGTTGCACTATCAACACAAGTCCCTTCTCTCTGTTCCACCCAACGTACCTACAGGTGAAATCATAAGCTGCAAACATACTACTGTAGAACATTATACTAGCAAGGCACATGGCCACTGATAGAGCATATGTTTGGAAAGTGGGTTTCACACAGGCAATGCATGGAGTTAAACAGCATGTTGATTTTTTGTTTTGTACAGTTTTAAAATGGACATGTTAGCCATGCACTTTATGTTATTATGTTGTGATTAGCATTATCAGCCTGGTTAGTGTTTCTAGAACAAGTTCAGGCAGTGGGATTTGGAATGTGGGCAATTCACATGCAGAATTCATGAGCCACTTCTCTCATTTCTGACTGCCATCACAAACATGGCTGCCACCATTACTCATATATATATATATATATATATATATAACTTCAAATAAGCCCTAAAAATAAAATTCCCTTCATTTAAACAAAATTAATAAACAATTGAATGTTCTTCCCACTCATGC
Organism: Neoceratodus forsteri; assembly: GCA_016271365.2. Taxonomy (NCBI): domain Eukaryota; kingdom Metazoa; phylum Chordata; order Ceratodontiformes; family Ceratodontidae; genus Neoceratodus; species Neoceratodus forsteri. Next base: position 152,308,471 of record JADMNL010000028.1, read on the forward strand.
GTGCCTCCTTACACACATAAATAAATTTTAAAAATCAAGTACTGTTCAGAGTTTTCATTTCTTGTGTTTTCTTTGATGAAAGTGAAAAATCCACCTCTTATCCTTACCAGTTTGTCAGAGAACTCCCTGCTCCTTAACCTGCAACAGATGAAATTGAGGTTCTGGCCACTTGAGGCCTGTGTGTGTGTGTGTGTGTGTGTGTGTCTGTGGATGTATGCTAGTGGAATTCCGTATAATTTTGAATTTATGTATTCCATGTTACCATTCCAAGTGTGCGTGAGTGAGAGCAGGGAGCATTCTACTAATGGAATACTGCAGACTTTTGCGTTCTTGCATTCCATGGTAAACAAACACACCATGTACTGAATGCATAGAAAGACAGATGACTGAAAGTTGAAAACCATCTGTGCAGGGACTATTTTAAATGTTTAGCATTATAGTGCTCCCTTGCAATAACAAACAGAACTGGAGCCATAACATGTGTTCATTACAGCTCCCTGCTTCTTACATAGAGGTGCACTGAAAAAAGTAGAGCGCTGCAATAGACTATTGGCACACAGTACTCTCCCTCCTGCCTCCTGCACCCTGACTGTAACTTATTATTGAAGTACATCAATGAAGTACATCATTTTTAACATTTAAGGGAGTTCTGTATGAGTTTTGAGCATTTATTTGCAAGATACAGTACACTGTCACACAAACCCCCAATTGACGGCTCAGAGGTAATGTGAGGAAGTATTTTTTCATGGAAAGGGTAGTGGATACATGGAACAGCCTTCCTGAGGAGGTAGTGGAGTAAAAACAGTGGAGGGGGGATTCAAGAATGCATGGGACAGACTTAACGCAATTCTAGTGGGGGTAGGAGGAAGTAGGCTGTTGGTTAACTAGGATCTACAGCCTATCCATTAGGTAGGGAAATGGACAGACTAGGTGGGCCAAGCAGTCCTTATCTGCCATCAAATTCTATGTTTCTAGTGAAAAGGAAAGCACCTTCAGAACTCACGCCTCTCCTGCCTCCTGTCCATACCTCCTGAATTCTTGTCACATTTAACCGAGCATAGTATAGTATAAAAGCACCTTTGGAACTTGCTCCCCTTGCTTGTTACTCTGATTCCCTATAATGTTTTTACAGTTTGCTGCTTGTACTCCCAACTGATGTAGTAGTAGTATTAAAATTTTTATTCAACTGAATTCATGTCAGTGAAAAGGTACAACTCAACTGAGACAAGTTCGTTTCCAGCGAGGCCCTGGATTACATCCAATGTAAAAATAAACACAGAAAAGTTACAAAATATCATAATAATAAATATCAAATACATTGAACATCATTATAAGACATTGCCATTCTAAAGTCCATCCTCCCCCCCCCCCCGCACTTGTTACAGCTTGTAATACAGAGAGCAAGTGAGCGGGATTGTGGGATTAACTAAGTACACTTTGTTAGACTTCCACATTCCTAGCCTCCTGATATCGCTCCTTGACTTTTAAATAAACATAATGAATGTTTTGGGTGATTTACAAGATTCACTGCAGTGAGTCAAAGGAGTGGTCCCCGAACGAGGAAGCCTGAGTTGGTCCGGTGCGCATATAACCCCTTGTGATGTGCTTTGTGCTTGGAACCTGTGGGTACAGTACTGTACTATGTCAGTTGCCTTCTCTTGCATGCATTTGCATCCTCTTCATATTACAGCTGTAGGGTGCTAGTGCGCTAGAAAGAGAGGACGGAACTTCTGGAAGCCAACAGGACATCTGTGGTGAATGTGAGTTTTCTCCCATGCTCTCACTCTCTCTCTGTTACAGCATAGTGGTTAAGGGCACTCAGCTGCAAACCTGGTGATCTGGGTTTGAATCCCATCAGCCCCTACTTTCATACTGTGTGCCCCGAGCAAGTCACTTAACTTCCTTGTGCTCCCAAGTTGTACCTAGAAACAGGCTCTGGCTTAATATGCCTTTCCTGGTTAAATCATTTCCCCTTCCTTTCTATGATTACAGTTGATTAGGCAGCAGGGAGGAATACAGTTTTGTTGATTGTTTTTACTAAGAGCATATGGGAGTGGACAGGCTGACCTCTAGTGTACTGTATCATGCTATGTTTTGTATGTGTGTGAATGTCGTGGTTCCATGTCATAATAGCGATTGCAAAACAGCGATCTCTATTATGGTGAGTGTATATCACTGAAAAGCAAATCATCAATATACACATGCTGGTGAACGCACATCCAGCAAATAAACAAAGTGTTTATGTGGGGGATTTGCCCCATGCCCGCCCTGACTTTGGATTACCAACTCAAGGGGGTGCATGTTGGGAAGGGGGCAACACTTGAGAATGTGGCAAAAAAACAAACAGCTGCAAGCAGTGGCAAAAATGTCTCTCCGGTCCAGCCCCGAACCCAGTGCTTACTGCACCGGAGCCAGCCACCCTCACCACCACACCACACAGTTGGCTCAACTGCAGCAGGCACACTCCCCTGCCAAAACCCTTTTCCCAATCCTTCCCCTTCTCCTCCCTATCCCTCCCCTGTTGGTCGCTGTCCTTCGCTGTTCTGTCGCTATCCTTGCAGTGTAGCCCAACATGATAGCGCTGAAAATGAGTCGCTATTTTTACAATCACTCATTTCTAGTTGCTATCATCACTGGATACCGAATGTCATCAACAGCTGCATTTTGAACAGCATTAGAGTTTGAAGGCTCGCAAACCACTCACTATAACCAAGGATTCAATACAGTGGAGTTCACTGTAGTGAGGGAGGGAGCACATATTTTAGTATATTTTTGTGTCTTTTAAAACTTTTAGATTGCTTTTTAAAAGTTGCCTATGGATCCATTTTATAAGCGCAATAACACACGTTGGGGTATTGCTTTTTCTGGTTTACCACACTTCCAGGGGATGAAGACACTCGACCTGTGGCCTTGTGCCTTACTATGTCCCTGGGTATGTGGCAAAATCAGTACATCCAACACTCTGTCGTGACTTATTACTTACGGTGGGTGTTTTCAGTTATCTAGCTGGCAAAAGCTGAAAGAAAAAAGTAAGTGTTCTCACAGAATGCTCAGCTCAGAAATGGAATGTTCAGCGGAGATGCTTAAACTGAACTGAGCGGACAGTAGCTCTGAAGTGAGAGCAGAAAGTACAGTAAAAAAATACAGTATGCCACTGCTTTAAAATCGCTGGCCCCATCATGAGACAGTACTAGTGCTGGGAAAAATTGTTAAGCTTGTCTAATTGCTGATTTCACATTTGGGCACTTTTTGTACTAGTGCCTCAAAATACAACATAGTTTTGTTTTCTCATTTTTTTTCCCCACATTGTGCATTTTCCCCACAGAACCCATTTTTGCAAATGTGAGCTTTAAAAATGCCCAGTGTCTGCAAACAGCACCACTTTTTCACAAATTTCATATATGTTTTAAAAAGTGGATGATGAAAAATGCATTTTGGTTTTTGTTTTGTTAATACAGTGTTTATCACCTCTGGGTCTGCCTTATGGCACCCAAACCCCGTCGCCAGCCTTTTCACAGACTTACCAGTTATCCACCACTTACACTGAGCCCTTTGGGTGGGTGACCAGCCATGTCAGTCATACGAGAGCCTGTGGAAGGTGTCGGTTACAAGCAGCCTGGTACCATTTTCGTCATGATTTTTCCTTCCCTGGGCTGGAGTGTTGGGATATGTGTTCCACCATGTTATGACCCAGTGCGCCCCCTCGCTAGCATGCACTCCTGCTGCACTACCACCCAGCTTCTGAACTGCTGTCAGGTGCTGGATCTTCCCTCACCTACCGGCCCACTGAATGACCCATGTCTAGTCCTGAGCCTGGGTTGATGTTGTGGGCAACGGAAGCATAACCACTCCTTCACTGGGCCGGCTCGCATATTTTCTTTTTAAAATATACTGTAGCTGTTAGTACAATTTCCTGTACAATTTATGCTGGTGCTATTGCTATAGAGGGAATTTCACTGCTGATGCCTGGGAATGACAGCACTGCACTGCTGCTCATGATGCTGGACCCCCCCCCCATAGATGGGGCACTTGTAATGCTACTGGCCGATCACAAAAACAAAAACAAAATAAATGATGTTTTCCTTTTAATATACAGCTGTTGCCACAATTTCCCAGTACAGTTTACACTGGCACTACTGCTATAGGGTAAATGTTGGTGCTGATGCCTTGGAGTGATGGCACTGCATACGTGCTGCGCTACTGCACACAATGCAGGCCCTCCACTTCAGCTGGGCGCTTCTACTGCTACTGACTGATCACAAAAAAAAACGGTATTCTTTTGATAATATAGCTGCTAGCACAATTTCCCTATATAATTTTGGCTGGTGCTACTGTTATCCAACGAATTCCAGTGCTGATGCTTGGACATTACAGCACTGCATGCATACCATGCAGCTGCGCACAGTACTGCTTGCATACTATACAGCTGTGCACAGCACAGCATGCATACCACACAGCTGTGCACAGCAATGCATGCATACCACCAAACTGTGCACAGCATTGCATGCATACCACCCAACTGCACACAGCACTGCATGCATACCACACAGCTACACACAGCACTGCATGCATACCACACAGCTGTGCACAGCACTGCATGCATACCACACAGCTGCACACAGCGCTGCATGCATACCACACAGCTGCGCACAGAGCTGCATGCATACCACACAGCTGCACACAGTGCTGCAAGCATACCACAAAGCTGCACACAGTGTTGCATGCATACCACACAGCTATGCACAGCACTTCATGCATACCACAAAGCTACACAAAGCACTGGACCCACTTGTCAGTGGAGTACTTGTACTGTACTGTCTGATCACAAAGCAAAGCACCATTTTCTGCTGGCCTGTCAGTGCAGTGGTAGCACTACCACTCATGATGCTGGCAAACTGGGTTCAGGAATGAGCCTGGGTAATGGGGGTCCAGCCGGGGGAGAATATCAAGCATCCTCATGGACCCTCTTCTCCTTCATACAGGGAGGGTCACTGGTCTGGCTGCTCTACTCTCATCTGGGTGAACACATGTGGCAGTGCAACTGAGGATGCTGGGGAGAGGTGATGTAGGCTGGAAGCCAGAGCAACATGCATGCTTAGTGACTGCATGTCCTTTGGCTCCCCTAGTGTTCCTGCATCTCAGGATGGGAGTAACCAAAGAAAGAGACCCCAGCCAAGCAGGATAACTTTCTGCCTCAGCCTGCAGGCCATGGACCGCCAACTGCATCATCACTGCACAGATGTTGGCTTGGTGTTGGGGGGAGTAAACCATGGGGGGTGGAAATGGAGCTGGGTAAGTTCCAGAGAAGATGGATGATGGGGCTGGGGCTGGAGAAGGGACAACAGATGCAACCTGGTGTAAGAGAGTGTGCTAAACAGAGAATTTGTTTAAAAAAAAGCACTGTTTTCCTTTTAAGATACAGCTACTAGGAGGCCAGCCCAGTGGTGTGGAGGGCTAAGGAACTGAGTGCCCCACCACACCAGTGTCCCATATTGAGGAATGAGCATGGTTTTCTGGGGGTCAGTAGAGTGGGAGAGGATCCAGCATCCATGGGGCAGCTCTCCTCTCCTGGGGAGCCTGTGGTCAGGCATCTTGGCCCATGACTGCCACTGGGCAGGCAGAGGTTCAGTGGCAATGCAAGCCTGAGTGACTCGAAGGGAGGAGGATGCAGTTGTGCAGGACATATGCACCTCCACACATACATACTAGTGCCACAGCAGAGTATGGGGGATTGATGCAAAAAATGGAAAATGGGAAGACAGGCTCCATGAAGCCCTACCTGTCACCCTGATACCTGCTTCACCATCTGAACTGGGGACTTCTGGATATGACTGTCTGGAGGGAAGGACAGACCTCCTTCTCTCAGCTGCTCTGCTGGAGGGAGTCTGGGGGGAGATGTGCACCCTGGTATTTGGAGGAGTCTGAAACTAATTACAGGACATGGGAACATGGTTGAAGAGCCACCTGTTTGGCCAAAAGGTAAAAAAAAAGCTTTATTAAAAAATAAATTAATAAAATACTGCTACTAGCACCACTTCCATCTACAGTTCAGGCTGGATGATATATGACACATTTCAGTGTTGAAGTTTGGGAATGACTGCACTGTAAGTGTACCATGCTGCTCTGCCTGGCACAGGATGCCTGCTAAAGCAGGGCTCTTGCACTGCTACTGGATGAGCACACAAAACATCCAATGTATTCCTTTTAATATATAGCTGCTAGTACAATTTCCCTATACAGTTTAGGCTGATGCTGCTATTATGCAATGAACTTCAGTGCTGGCACTTGGTAATTACAGCACCCCATGAGTACCGCGCTGCTGCAGAGGATGCAGGACCCCCTTATGAGCAGATACTTATACTGCTACTGGCTGATTACAAAAAAAAAACACAGTTTTTTGTTTTTAAATACAGCTGTGAGCACAATTTGCCTGTACAATTTTGGCAGGTGTTACTGCTATGCAGCGTATTTCCAGGCGGACACTTGGGCAGTATAGCACTGCACACATACTGCACTGCTTCACATGAAGCAGGACCCCCTGCTTGAGTGGAACACCTGTAGATTTATTAGCTGACCACAGAAAGAAATGTCTTTCCTTTAATATACTGCTGCAAGCATGCTTCCTCCATACAATTTCGGCTCCCGCTACAGTTACATAGTACAATTCAGTGCTGCCACATGGGGATTACAGCAGAGCTCAGCACACAATTACAGGACCATAGTTCTCACGACTAATATGCAAAATGATAATGTTAAAAACACACAAAAAAGCTGTTCCTTCCTTCTTTAACTGCTTTGCTATGGCAAAAATAAAGCTTCCAATATACATACTATAATCCGAATGCACTGCAACAAAAATTAAAAATAAAATAAAAAAAAAATAACATTAAAAAAGGAAAAGATTGCCAAGTTAGCTCTGGCAGATTCCTTTTTTAAGAATTTTTTTTTTTTATTGAGAGCCAAACTGTGCAAATATCTGGCAGATTCCAAAAACCAAAATAGATTTTCAAGTTTATATTTCATTGTGACTATAGTCTCTGGTGAGGTTTAGTTTTGGCATTATAAAGGTCCAGCATATTTGACTACAACAAATTACAATATTTCAAGAACTGATCCAAACTGCAGCTCTGCAGGTCTAGCTGCTCTGACAGCTCTCACTCAAATACATAAGAGATGGCTGACCAACGCTGGAGCGTGGTCACTATGAACCAACCAAGAATCATGGACCCCCCCCCCAAAAAAAATGCCCTACTTGTTAACTTTACACTAGTTTTTCCTATGTGAATGTTGCACACATTTGAAAGTGTACATTTAAAAAAAATCTAAGTCTGTAAAATTGCACAGTCTCGTTCATTTTGCCCAAAAAGTCACATGGTGCTCAAAAATTGTCTTCCATATCACAAGATGACATCTATGACCTCTTTGATGCCATTCGTCTTGCACAAACTAAAAAAAAAGGTGTATATTTTTTATTACCCAAAGACAATGCTATGTGCAAGAACTGAGTTTTTAAATATAATGCGCTTAGTACAAGAAACTGCACAAACATCTGTGGACATGGCACAATTACTCCAAAAGTGCATAAAATGGCTTTTTGTAATTTCACCAACCACTAGACAGCACTTGGGGAGTTTAACTAGCAGCAGAGAAGGCCATGAAGGAGAAACAGCAGCACAAGCCAGAGGTGGAAAGGAACAGAATAATAATCAGATACTGTGCATGCCGGTACAAGACAACCGAAGTAGAATAAAACAGTAATCAAAAGGCAGTATTGAAATAAATTGGAGAAGAAATAGCAACAGGCAAAAGTGAAAAATATAAGGAAATGTAATTAAAAACAAGAAAAATGACAGGATTGACATCTCATACAAAAAATATAACAGGCCCAGACAAAGTAAAGAGACTTTCAGCACAAGTAAATTTCTGAGATTTTAAACAAAATACCAAACTGATAAAATAATTCAATGTCAGAAAATAGAAACCAGCAATTAAGGAGTTGTTAAGAGACTGATGCAGTACATATTTTGTCACCTATATCCTGTCTAAAATTAAAGATTTTCACTACTGCTACTACTGCATTAGCTCCTCGTCATAACAAATGATTTGGGAGCCACTGAATGTGTTTGTTACAGTTGTGTGTTCGTTGTAGCGAAGGATATACTGCATGACCTTTATAAACTGAAACCCCATTGTTCAAATGTTTCTATAGTTTGCAACAATATTGTTAGAGTAAAAAAAAAACGTTCTTTTATGCTCAGAAATCACCATTTTAACAGGTACTGCCTTTAGTATCCAAACATGTTTAGTTATGTTAGGTATTGTACCTTATGTCAGTTTCAGTTACTGTTTGCTACCACAATGCTGTAAAAGCAATCACTGCAGTTTGTCATTTACTTGAAAAAATGATGCTAGTTTAGTTTGTGTTGTTTTTTTGTTTGTTTTACTGTATTAAGAGCTGAGTTTCTGGCTTAGGAAAGAATGTTGCGGAGTTGCAGTACCTTTAGCGGATCAGATTCCTGTGCCTGTCCACTTTAGCCTAGCTTCCAAGCCAGAAATTGCCTATTGATATGTTGGTATGCTGACTTCTTCCTCTTCATCTTCATCATCTGTTGCAGATTGCTCAGTGTCAGTGATCACACTAACACTCTCACTCTCAGTGAGCTGCTTGTGTATTGGACTCGCCTTGCGTGTGCCAAATGCATATCGTGGACTTTGAATAGCCTGTCCCCTGTGTTATCCTGGCTAAACCTTTGCTGCTTTTCAGTCAGTCGAGTATAGCATGTTTGGTCTGCACAGTGTAGCCTGACCTCTTCACCATGGCTGTAGTCTCTGGTGAGGTTTAGTTTTGGCATTATAAAGGTCCAGCATATTTGACTACAACAAATTACAATACTTGTCGGTGCTAATCCTATTACCATGGTTGACACTGATAATCAACGAAGTTACCAAGATTATCAGTGTGATTCTGGGAGCCAACAGTGGCAGTCGTTATAGCCAGGAATTCACTTTAATGGATTTCACCATAGCAAAGGGCTACTGTATTTTACTATTCCACTGCAACAACAAGGGAAGGTGCCTTCCCCATTACAGAAGAATTGTAGCAGACAGCAGAAAAGCCATGTGCTAAGACTACAGGTATTATTACACTTTTTTCACCTGGTAAGGCTACCCCTAGGGCTCTAGGTAAAGGGTATCCATTAAGGAAACCTGGCAGAGCATGGTAAGCCCTGAAGAAAGGTAGTGTCTCAAAGGGCTGGGGAAAGGGCAACTGGCAGGGAAGGTCAGCAGAGTCCAAGAAGCTCTGAAAGGAGGCTGTGTCTCTAAGGGCCAGCAAATAAGGTTGCTACTGAGGAAGTTTGTCAGATCCTGGTGAACTCTGAGAGAAGAAAATAGCTCCCAGGGCAGGAAAGGCAGGACTGTGGGGAAGCCAAACAGTTGCATGAAGCCACTGAGGAGCTAGAAGTAGAAGCCTGCAAACAGGAAAGTTCCAAAGGGAAATGGTTGTAATCTGGTAACTACTGGTCTTCAGGTGCAATGGCAATATCTTCAAAAAAACTATTTTAGAGAGACCACTTCTTTCTTCAAAGACAGAACATACGCAGAAATGTATTCCAGTTTTTAAAAACGTTTTGGAATACATTTCTATGTATGTTTCTCTCTTTAAAGAAATAAGTGGTCTCTCTAAAATAATTTGTTTGAAGATGAAGTAGAAGCCTCTCAGGTTGATTGCTTATAGAAACTTGTCTGACATCTGCAGAGGAACGGGCATACAGTACACTCAAGGAAAACATAAAAACTTTCACTCAGGGAGACTATAGGCACAATTCTCAAACATCTAGACAATGCGGCACACCCTGGGTGCACCAAACATATGGCACACTGGGCTTGTGGCATTCCCTGGCCGGCGACTGGAATTCTCAATCCCATGCACCAGCTGCTGCAAGTTATACCATCTTTTTCTGGTCTACTTTGTGGCAGTCTCAGGTACCCCTTTCGTATGGAGCTTGTGCAAAATATTTGGCGCAAGCTGCCGTAAATTGGGAAAATTGTCATAAATATGCCTGATCTTCTTAAATCAGACATAGTCTGTGGCAATGCATTCGACGCAGCTGCTCCAACCACTGAGTCTGATGCAAGGCTTGATGCAATCTCTGCATCGCCCTCCATGAATCCAGCCCTATGTCTCAAATTTTTAAGTAACTGGGACAACAAAAGAGTTAGCATGATAGCTATTATACTAACTTATCTTTTGTCCGTTACTTAAAAAACTGATACATACTCTCCCTGAGTGCAAGCTTTTTTTGTAGTGCTGTGCAGAATGTGGAATTCTGCTGGCAAAATTAGCGCATAATGACCATTCCACCAGTGGAATTTCTGCTGGAACTTTGCTGGTTCTTCTGTGGAATTCCACCTACTGTGATCCCCGGAATAATATTCTGCAGAACAGCATTTTTACAGCAGCAAATCATTCTGCAACTGTTTTCTGCTGCAGAATTCCACCATTTCATTTCTGGGGAAATTTGGTGGAATTTCAGCAGAACTGTGAAAATTCTGCAGAATGTCATTCCGCTTGAATTTGAAAACTCTGTACAGCACTACTTTTTGGTTTTTTTGTGTAATGTTTGGGATTAGCCTCCCTAGCCTGCTCTAGTCTCTCATCACTGGATTTACTACAATCCTAGGAGATACTGCACGGAACTCAAGGAAGTGTCTATAGGCTGAAATTTGAGAGGGGAGTCCTCACCAGTTTTGCATTAGAAGTAATTATTTTTTTACAATGATATCCACATGAGGGCAAAATTGTGCATGATCAAGTCTACCCCTGCTTGGTTTAATTGCCACAAGCATTCATACACCAAAAACAACACAGTAATAAAATACATGTAATGTTTAAATCATCCTCTTTCAGGAATTTTCTTGTGAAATCCAGGACTGACTTATCCACAGCATCTGACATCTATCACCAAGTGATCCAGCGCCCAAGGTCCAGCGCCAAGTAAGCCAACACCCGAGGTCCAGCACAAAGAGATCCAGTGCCTGATGTCCAACACTAATGATCCTGCACCCACGCTCCAACTGTGTGGGCAAACATCAGCCATCCAGTCCTTCAGAAGAGACCAGTGGACAAATTACACTGCAGTCCAATAATTTGTACAGATGGGGTGGGCCTAGAATTTGGGGACAAATAATAATTTGCTCATCTAGTCTCAAGATAATTATAACTGCAAACTGATAATACACTCGAAGTACATGATTCACAGAACCAGCAGCATTAATAATGACTTCAAGTATTTAAAGTTTGCATTTTGAACCAATCTGACTTAGAGTGAAAAGGCCATTGTTTTTTTCTGCTATTTTTGAATTAAGAGCTGTCTTATTTAAAGAGTTCTCTCCATTGTTGCAATAAATACTATCCTTTTCATTTTAGAGTGTGCCTCCATCTCTCCTTGCAGCAGCACTCTATTGACTGGTGTACAGGCAAATGAAACCTTGCTCTGCACCTACGCACATTGTGGTTAGGTGTACCTTCACCTTCTGAGACATCCCAAGGTTCTGGAAATTATACTAATGTAGGGTCATTAAAAGGCAGACTTAGTCATCACTACCGCTGGACTGCTGCCATCTATAAGCAGCCTGATTATTCATATAGCAAAGCTTTCAATAGGCTTTCAAATTGTGTACTGTAGCAGTGGTAAATACATCAAGTAATAAGCCACTGCAGGGTGTACATTATAGGATTTTATAAAATGAGTAGGGAAAACACTGCGTCCTGATAGGTTAGGACCTGTGCATTGAAAAGCATCATGCACGGGTAAAAAAATGCTGGCAATCAGGTCACAGCACACTAACAATATCAATACTGTTTTAAGTTGGCTGCTTACTTGTCTTTTTCGAACATATATTAGCAGTAGTGAGATTTGGAGGTGCGGTCACTGTGGGTGAATGCAGGGCATGCATCAGTAGGTGCATCCCTCATTCCCCAATAAGGCCACTGCAGGCACTGACACCAGGCATACCTCAAGTGGTGATGAGATCTAAGAAAAGGTCTGCTGCAATCATGCAGCGGCACAATAACACACCCTCCCGACGTAGCCGTCCTGGTGAAACCATTCAATCAACATGGCAGCACTGACTGCTGCTGTACACAGTGCCCTAACCCACTTCATTTGCTGATGGGAAACCCACTCTCCATCAACATAATACCCCCCTTCCATTTAAAGTGTATGCCGAGGGGGTGCCCAACCCCCCTCGGCATCATACACCTCCCAACAGTCTTTCTTTGCTGATGGGGCCCCAATCCTCATTGGTGTCAGTCCCCCCTTCCCTGTTTATTTTGCACTCCCTGTTGGCATAATATCCCCCCTCCTTGTTGTGTGCCGAGGAGGGTGCCCAATCCCTCTGGGCTCGTCCCCCCTTTCGGTATGTGCCGACGTGGGTGCCCAATCCTCCATCAGCTACATCACCCCCCAAAACACTCAGGTGGCACACTGGGAGCCCACCCCAGCATGCCAAATGCCCCTGAAAAACAAAAACTGTCACGCAATGTTTTTTTTTTAACCTGAGAAAGAAGAAAAAGGTCCCTTGCGGTCTCCCTGCTCTCAACCTGCACCCACCCTCTGAGTGCCCTGCCTCCCCACCCCCCCCATACTTACCTCAGGAGCCCGGTGTGATGATCTTCAGTGGACTGAGAACATGTCTGCACTCTTCAAAGCCGACCGTGAACCGAAGAAATGCTGGTAAGCTGTATAATGGCATAAATAGGGTTTTTTCAACTTTGGTGCATATCTCGGCCATTTTTGGGAATTTTGGCAGCACATTTTCAATATGGAGTTATTGGGACCCCTTCTCATGAATTTAGTCACTGTAAGGGCATTATTCGGTCTTGAGAGGTGATTTCGTGGTCACTGCGTGGAATCACCTTTTGGGACTGATTAATGAAACAACAGTGCCACTGTACATGAGGGGGGTTCTCAAAAAGCCTATGTTGCAAATTTGGTGGAGGAAATAAAAAAAAATGATTGTTTTACAAGCGTGCATTGCGCACTTTCCACACACGCTCGTAACTTCATGAATTTGTAATATTTTCACTCCAGATTTTCAAAATTGGCATTTTCCCACACCTCCTTATGAACAGTACAGCTGTCATTTTACATATCCTGGCTGAAATGAGTTTTCGTACATCTGGCGCAGAATAGCACCATCGCTGTGTGAAATCAGTTTTTGGGACAGTTTTCAGAAATGATAGTGACCCTGTTCATGAGCAGAGGTCCTAAAATGCCTATGTTGAAAATTTAGTGACGAATGCCCATAAAATGACTGTGTTACAAGCATGCGTTGCGCAATTTCCACGCACCCTTGAAACTTCGCAAATTTGCAATATTCTCATGCTAGATTTTCAACACTGGCATTTTTTCACACCTCCTTATGAACAGTACAGCTGTCATTTTTCGCATCCTGCCCAAATGTGTTTTCGCACCTGTGGCGCACAATGGTGTGGTGGCTGTGGGAAATCAACTTTTGGGAGAAATTAACAAAATCACGGTGCCACTCTTCATGAGAGAAGGTCCCAAAATGGCTATGTTGAAAATGTGGTTAAAAAAATCCTGAAAATAATTGGGTTACGGACGTGTGTTGCGCAGTTTCTATGCATGCTCATGACTTCACCAATTTGTCATATTTTCACTCCACATTTTCAACATTGCCATTTTTTACACCTTTTCATGAACAATACAGTTATCATTTTTCACATCCTGCCCAAAATGTGTTTTCGTCCCTGTGTCGCCAATGGCATAGGCACTGTGCAAAACCACCTTTCAGCTAACAAACTGATAGTGCTGCTCTTCATGAGGTGGGGTCACAAAAACCCTATGTTAAAAATTTGGAGTCAAAATACCAACAAATGCCTATGGCGTTAGGGTTTCCAACTGTAACACCCCATCCTGTAGAGACTGACAGGCATCAGGGGTGTCATATGGGACCATTGGCTGTAATGCTCACACCATTCCACCCCCACCCCCACCCTGCAGCCTGTGACAGGCATCGAGGTCTGCCTTGGAGTGTTCAGCCCTAAAGTTCACCCCATTCTCCTATACTGCACCCGTCTCAGTGTATTTCCTTATGGAATGGTGTAAAAATGCCCAATGACCCCAAAGCACACCACAACACTTGTTAGTGTCTACAGGGTAGGGTGAAGTAGAATGGCATGAGCATTATACCTGATGACCCAAAGGCACACCCCAACCCCTGTCAGTCTCTGCAGGGTGGTGGTGAGGTTGGCTTCAGTTCAATACTTCACTGCCATTCCTATTATGCGTCTCTAACTCCTGCACTACCAATGCCAATGCCAGCGAGACAACATTTGGCATTGACAAATGCTTGTTTAAATTCCTGATTTCCACTACAAAAATGGCTGCCACCTTTATTCACTAAAATAAAAATCATCTAAGCTCTAAAAATTAAACTCCCTCAAAATAAAAAGAGCAATTAAATTGATTAAACATTCTTTTCCTTTATATTTCCCTCCTTACACACATACACAAATTACAATGAAGTACTACTCAGTTTTCTTTTTTGGAGCTTCTTTTCTGACCATGGACCCTCCCTCTCCTATTCTTACTTGCCTACCAGGGAAATCTTTGCAGTTTGCTCTGTGCCACAACCAGTTGAATCCCTGGCTTTACTGAGGTCTTCTGTTGTGTGTGTTTGTGTGGGGAGAGGCAAAAATTCAGCCAGTAGAACTCTACAGACGTTTGAATTCCTGCATTCCAAGATAAACAAACATTCTATCTGTTGAATGTGTGGATAGACAGATGCTTGAGAGCTGAGAAGAGAATACTTTTTACTAGTTACTTTTAACAAAAGAAAATACCAGTTTTTAATAAAAAAAGTTACCCTTTTTTGTTTCTAGATGTTCTCAGTTTACCCATTTTTTAAGTGCTATAAGACACTGCAAGCTGAGTGCTGTGCTGGCACAACATACTTTCAGGGGCTAAAGGCACTCCACCTGCGACATCATGCCTCACTACACCTTGGGTGTGCATTGTGCCAGCACAATGCACACCCCATTGTGCCTTATTGTTTACTTAATGCTTGCCCCAAGGTTGTAGTGAGGCATGAGGCAGAAGGCCAAGTGTCCTTATGCCTCTGGGAAGTGCATTAAAATCTTTACAAAATGGCTCATTTGTATAAGTACACCGAAAACTATGACTCTAACATGGCCATACCAGGCTATATTCTATTCAGGAAGGGCAGGGTAGGAAGGAAAGGCGAGGGTGTGGTACTTTATGTGAGGGAGGGCATTAAAGCAATGGAGATACAGGAGATGTGGGGGGCAGAGGTACTGTGGGTCACCCTAGAAAAGGGAAAGGGAGCCTCTATTTGCACTGGTGTGATCTATAGACCTCCAGTACAGGGGGAGGAGTTAGCTAATGTACTGATGGAAGCCACTGTCAAGATGGTGGAAGGGGGGGTTGCTGCTGGTGGAGGACTTCAATCTGCCGGATGTAGATTGAAGCCTCCCAGCTGTGGCTTTAGCTAGAAGCAGGGAAATGTTGGACTCCCTGCAGGTGGAATTCCTCTGGCAACTAGTCAGTGAATCCTCTTATGATGGGGCAATAGTGAGCCTGGTACTCACCAACAGGGGCAGTATTGCAGACGTCAAGGTGAGGGGGACCCTGGGGACCAGCAATCACCATACAGTGTGATTCAATAAAAGGACAGCTGTGGAATCAAACCACACAAAGGAGAGGGCCCAGTACTTCAGGAGGGTAGATTTTATAAAGATGGGTGAATGCCTGAAGAATGACCTGGTAGAAGGGGTGAACTGTGTAGAGTGGAGGAATAGTGCAGGAAACTAAAAAGGGGCATAGTGAAGGCAACAAACCTCGGCATCAAGCAGGGGAGCAAAGGAAAGAAAAAAAAGAGACCGCTATGGTTCTTGAAAGAGGTGGCAGGAAAGGTAAAAGCTAAGAGGGTAGCATTCAGAAGGTACAAGGAGACACAGAGGGAGGAGGGTAGGGAGCTGTATCGGGGAAACAGAGAGAAGCAAGGATAGCAGTAAGGAGCACAACAATGCAAACTGAAGAGAGAATAACAAAAGCAACATCAAAAGGGGACAAGACATTTTTTAGCTACAGAAATGAAAAAAAGGAAAATCAGGGGTTGGAATGTAAGGTAAAGAAGGGAAGGGGGTTGTGCAGAGGGGGAACAGGAAAAGGCAGACATTCTGAACAAATACTTTTGTTCAATGTTTACAGAGAAAAGAGACAAGGAGGGGCCACAAAATGTAACAGGTGCATTGGAGGGAGGAGGGAGGAGGAGGAACTAGTCTGTTTTCTGAGGAGAGAGTCCTGAAGGGACATGTAAATATGAAAGTGGACAAAGCAATGGGGCCAGATGGCGTCCAATAAAGGAACTAAGGAGATCAGGGAGGTACTGGCTGCATCTCTGATGGCCAAAACAAGTGTTTCTATGTGTCCCCTCAACAGGCACTGTTGGTACCAAACCAGAATACTTGAAAAATCAGCCACACCAATATTAGGTTTGGGAGGATTCAGAAAGGTCCTGACCCTTATTGTGAAGATCAGGATCCAGGCCAAAGTCCTGACTGGTTCTGATTCTAATCAGAATATTTTGTAGAATGTGAGGAAAATTGAAAATCTGTCAAACAATAGCATACAATGACACAAAGATCGATAACATACACAGAATTGTAAAGAGCATTTCAGGAAATGAAAACAGAGCTTATTGGCACACATGTGCTGATCAGTTCTGAATACATAGATTCACATTTTTTTTTTTAATTAATGCCTGCAAGGCAAGAAACAGGTAGTGCCAGAGACTGAGACTAGGTCCAACCTCTAGCTGTTGTTGTTTTTTTTTCTTTTTGTTAACAGAACTAGTTATTTTAATAAAGTACTAAATTAATGTCTGTCTTGACTTCAGTTGTCTTCCTCCTCCCCTGCTCTTTCTTGGCTTGAAGTCAGTGGCAACTTGCCAGGCACTAAGGGAAAAGCAAGAACGCAAATTAGCTATTTAGGAAATTCCGTAGTTCCTTTGTCCAGACCTCCACACAGTCAAACAAGCACTACTGCACTTGTCTTAATTATTATTTTTTTAACACTGACACTCTAAGATTGTGACACAAATTTTAAGAGCAACAACAGTGTTTTTTTTTGGGGGGGGGATTGAAGGGCTGGCTTAGGCTTTTCCTTGCACTTTCTCTCTCTCTCTCTCTCTCTCTCTCCCCCTCTCTCTCGCTCTCTCTCTCTCTCTAACAGCCTCAGCAGAGTAAGTGCATAGGTTTTAATGTCCAATGCCCAGTGCCAAGTTGCTAACTGCCAATGACAAGTACATGTAATTATTTTTAGAGCTCCCTGTAATCTCTCCACTCCATCTCTGTTCATTCTCCCAACTCTCTGCCAGTCTCTCGCTTTTTTTGTAAATCTCTGCTGCACTCTGCAGGAGCAGCTACAGGCTTTAATTAATGTGCAGTTTCTGTTGTCGTCTATTTGCTGTCTCTCTCTCATGAACCACAGTCTGCCGCCCTCCCTGAGAAGACATATTTTTCTGCCCTTTTTTACCACACATGAGAGGAAACAAGTAAAGTAAGTCAAGTGACTTTTGAACACTTTTTTTAGTCTCTGATTCTCCTGCCTCACTCCAATTCTCACCACCTGCCTCTCTCTCTCTCTCTCTCTCTCTCTCTCTTCTCTCTCTCTCTCTCTCTCTCTCTCTCTCTCTCTCTCTCTCTCTCTCTCTCTCTGTCTCTCTCTCTCGCTCTCTGTCTCTCTCTCTCTCTCTCTCTCGTCTCTCTCTTTCTCTCGCTCTCGGCAGCAGACCAGTGGCCGAGTGCAAGTTGAGCTTAGGCTTTCATAGGACGCTTGATGTTAATGATGCCCTCCACCACTGGCCCAATGGAACTGGTCCATGGGCAGTGGGCAATGGTGGTCAGACAACTTGCTGATCATGCAGGCTGGGGCTGAAAATTGCATCAGTGTGGGAGGGCGGACTAGAGGCCATGGCCCAGGGTGTCCATTCATCAATTAAATGATGCTGGCAGAGAGGGAGGAGGAGACAGTGGGAGACAGGAGGAGGAGGGAACTTGGACTTTTTTTTTAAAAGAAACCTGCAGTGACAGACACCGTATGGAGGGATATGAAGTCCTTATCTGTCTGAGTACACTGGGTAGTGTGGAAACCAGGTGGTGGGGGGTTTCTGATTACTGGCAAACCAATATGCCCTTTATGTCTCTTCAGAATTCTATTTTTCAAAATTTACTTCCAGCTTTGACCACATTCCAGACACCACCTGACATTTCACCCTTTTAAAGGGCTCCATCAGAGGACAGACCTGGCCAACTTTTTCTGTGTGTTCTCTTTTGTGGCTCAGTTCATTATTTGTTTCTTCATATAATTTATGTACCTTAAATGCTCAAGTCTTCTAACTTGCATTATGCTTTCAAGGGCAGTGTTTTCTGTCTGCTCTTGTGCTGCTAATAACAAAGAAAATGTTGGCCAGGTCCATACTCTGATGAAGCCCTTTAAAGGGGTGGCATGTCAGGTGGTGTTTGGAACATGGCTAAAGCTTGAAGTAAATTTGGAAAAGCAAAATTCTGAAATGATATACAGGATGTATTAGTGTGGCTGATTTTTCCAGTATTGTGTTTTAATTAACGCCTCTGATGGTGCAATTTAACAGCTTATTGGAAACAGGAGTGGTTCTGAAGGACTGGAGGAGAGCAGGCTAATTTATTTTATTTATTGCATTTTACCAGGAAAATGGACTGGATCGAAGATCCATTTTCAGCCACACCTGGGGAAAAGGGGATGCAATAGGTCAACAATACAATAACAAATCACAAATATAAAGCAGACCGTCACTAATATCATATGATACAATGTATACATATTTCCATGCATGATGTAACTAAGTAACTGGATTTCATAACAACAAGATCAGGGTACATCAAAACAAATAAAAATCGACAATGTCTTCATAAGTTCTCTCAAGTTTCTCTTAAAAGTATTAAGTTTGGGCCAGCCCAGTGGTGCAGAGGGTTGAGACACTAGACACCACACCTAGCGCCACACCAGTGATCCGGAATCAGGAACGAGCCCAGGTTGTCGGGGGTTGGCGGGGGGAGGCATGGATTGGGATTAAGCAGCCACGAGGTGGCTCTCCTCTCTCGGGAAGGGATGAGGGTTTTCCCCGGCCCTTGGCTGCCACCTGGTGGAGGATGGATAGCAGTTCTGGCAATGGGGAGCCAGCGATCGCCTGGGGTGGGGCATAGGGGGTCAAGCTGGTAACTGGAGTGCGTGTACGCCTCCACGTGCACACACTGCTGTGTCTGCTGGGGTCCCAGGATCTTTGAGAGAAAACCAGGGAAAAATGCAAAAAGTACTAATTTAACATAGAAAAGTACTGAGTTTGGTATGCAAATCTAACCCCTTTTCATTAAAATTGTTTACTATATCGGTCCAAAATTTGAAAAAGAATGCTTGGCTATCTCTAATTTGCACCTGATTTCACTATATCGTTTTGTCTTTCTTAATTTAGTATTTTGCACTTTCACAAATTTTGCATTTAGTTCCCTTGGTGCTCCTGTATTCAAAATTCTGTATTTATAAAAATTAAAAGTGAATTTAAAATTCCATACTTTGGGAAAGAATTTCGAACTCCCCTTATACATTTCAGTGATGTGTCATCCTTCCTTTCTCTGTAGCAAATTGAATAATGTTGTTAAAAGTAACCTCATATTTCCTAAAACTTGCTTCTGGCAAGTTATTCAAAAGTAAAGAATAAGTGTATTCTAATGCAGGAAGGCGGACTTGCTCTGCAAAGGTTTTTTTAGCCTAATTTGTTAAACTGTTCTTATTTCTGTACAAAAACCCAAGCTTATTATTTACCTTCTTTGTGACTTTTTTTATAGGAACACTATAAGACATGGTTTGATCTCACATCACTCCCAAATAATTAAAATATGTTACTTCTTCAAGTTCATAACCATTTAGTCCTTTCACTCTTAAATTATATCCTACCCCCCCAATTTGTGTTGGTTCCCAAAAGCCATTACTTTTGTTTTCTTTTCATTTACTAACAATGTATTGTCAAAGAACCATATTTGTAATGCGTTGTGTAGGGGCTGAAGGCTCTCCTGCAGGTCCACTCCTGTTTTACCTGCACAGTACAGAACTATGTCATCAGCGTTCATTATTACAGATGACTTGTCACAGATCTCTGGTAATTCATTTATAAATATGGAAAACAGGAATGGACCCAGGACCGAGCCCTGAGGTACTCCCCTATCAATGGTTCTTGTCCCTGATTTCTTGGTACTAGTTTTCACCATTTGCGCTGTATTGTTCAGATGTAGTCCCACTTCACAAAAGTGGCAGCAGGGAAGAAGCTGGCAATTATAGGCCAGTCAGCCTGACTTCGGTGGTGGGAAAATTAAGGAAATCACTGCTGAAAGAAAGGATTGTAGAATATCTTGAATCTAATGGGTTACAAGACCTGAGACAGCCTGGATTCACGGAAAGAGGTCATGTCAAATGAATCTGATAAAGTTCTTTGACTGGGTAACCAAGGAACCAGATCAGGGTGGAGCAGTGGTCATAGCCTACATAGATTTCAGTAAGGCGTTCAACACCATGCCACACAGGAGACTAGTAAGCAAGCTGAGTAGCTTAGAAGGTTAGCCTGTGATTATGGTGACTGTAACTGAGTGCTTTCATAAAGGGTAACTTAATCACAGTGCCTATGCACAGGGCTACTGGGCAGGGAGGGTGACCTGATTGGGGGGGGGTCCATGAATACAGAGACAGGATGTCGCTATGTGTATATGCACGTGCCGGGGGGGAGGAACCATGTTGTATGATGTGCAGAAGGGGAGGGAGAGTTTGTGGGGTGTAGTGTGGTGGTGGGCTGCTGAGCTGGCCATGTGGCATGGTGGTCTGGTGGCAGGCTAAGGTTGGGAGGGTGCCAGGTTCGGTTCTGGGCACGCGTTTGTTTTATGTGCAGGTCCAGGAATTTTATTTTTTTGTCTTTTGCACCCCCCTGACATGCACCCCCCTGGAGTTGAGAATCCTTTAGTGGGAGGGTGTGGGGGGCACAGCCCCCTGCAAAAAGGAAAAATCCAAGTCTCCAGCACCCTTTTGCTGTGCACCAAGAGTGTACATCACTGAAACTGATTTTTGGTGATGTACACTCACCCTAACGGTGATCACCTTTCTGCTATCACCGTTACCACATGGAAGCATTAGAAGTGGGTCCAAAGGTGATAAACTGGGTAAGAAAGTGATTAGGGGATAGGAGGCAGAGAGTAGTGATAAATGGAGTTCTCTTAGGGGAAAGGAGGTTGACCAGCATGGTGTCTTAGAGATCAATACTGGGACTGGTCCTCTTTCATGTCTTTATAAGTGACATTGCTGAGGAGCTGGAGGGCAAAGTTTGCCTCATTGTGGATGACACCAAACTCTGCAACTGGGTGGGCACTCTGGGGAGGTGGAAAAGATGAGCAGCAATCTAAGAAAACCTGAGGAGTGGTCAAGGGTGTGGCAGCTGGGTTTCAAAGTGAAAAAAGTGCAAACTAATGCATTTGGGGCACAGAAACCCAGGGACAGAGTACACAATGGGGGGGTGGCAGTGGTACTGATGACCACCAAGCAGGAAAGAGACCTGGGGGTGATCATACTGGATGACCATAAGGTAGCCAGACAGTGTGACAAGGCATTTGGGAGGGCACATGGGATGCACTGGGAGGGGTATCACCAGCAGAAAGAGGGAGGTGGTGTTGCCTCTATAGATCACTGGTAAGACCCCACCTAGAGTACTGTGTCCAGTTCCGGAGATCACATCTTAGAATATAGACAGAGTGAAAGCAATCCAGAGCAGGGCAACTAAAATGGTGCAGAGTCTGCATTGAAAGCCCTTTAATGAGAAATTAAAGGACCTAAATATGTACACCCTGGATGAAAGGAGAGAGGGGATGATATGATAGAGACCTTTAAATACCTCATGGGGGTAAACAAGGTACAAAAGGGGAATATGTTTCAGAAAAAAAAAGTGCTCAAGGAAAAGGGGGCATGATGAAGAAGCTGGAGAGGGGTAGACTCAGAAGAGATGTGAGGAAGCACTTCTTCACATAAAGAGCGGTGGATTCCTGGAGCAGTCTTCTAGCAGAGATTGTGGGCACACCTCTCAATTACTATGAATTTGGCATAGCACTATGAGTTTTACACTTAAATTTTCCCTTGTCTGCAAAGGTTTGCTAATGATCCTTAGAATGTTAGAGCTATTTCTGGACACACAAACCATTAAAACATTGAACTAGCTTGCTAGAAACGTTCCTTAGCACTAAAAATATGAGTCCTACTATTCTTCAACTTATTATTCTTTAAAATGTGAAAGTGCTACACATTCTGTCCATTTGCTCTAAATATTGAAGGCCAGTGCAATGATTATTAATGCTGAGAGGCTGAGAGGTATGGTGTTGGGGGAGAGAACAGAAGTGACATTTTAAGAATGCATGGGATAGGCATAAGGGATTCTGAGGGAAAGGGAAGGGGGATGAATGCTCTGGAGATCAAGTAGGATCTGCGCTGATACTGTACTATAGGCAAGGAAAAATGGGCAGACTAGGTGAGCAAAGTGGTCCTTATTTGTCAGCACATTCTAGGTTTCTGTTTTTTGTTTCTCGGTAAGTTGTCTTTTGGGGAAGGAAAATGAGATTCGGCATCTGACCATGTGTTTATAAAGATTTAATGCAAGTGCAGGTAAAGGCTCTCTCAACCAGTGACGTTTCTTTATTTTTTTCTTGCCATTTTAAAATTAAAGGGATCACATATGCATAATGGTACAATCCCCGAAGAGTAGAAAGAAGCTTCAGTCATTCCTATTCATAAATCTGGAAGTAAAAATGAGGCAAGTAATCATTGCCTCATCAGTCTGACGTCAGTAATATTCAAGGTTACAGAAAGAATTCTTTAAAAAAAAATTGAAAACAGATTCAATCCCAACAATCTGAAGGACCAAAATGGTTTCTTAGCCAGTAGATCCTGCACTACAAGCCTAATTAGCTTTTATGAAAGAGTAATTACTTAGATCAAGGTGTACCAGTAGATATACTACTGTATTTTTAGACTTTAAAAATCCTTTGATAATGTATCACACAAAATTCTGATTGACAAACTTATAAAATTGAGAACTGAATGATCAATCATCAAATGGATTGAGGCATGGCTGTCTAATAGAACCCAGATTGTTGAGATCTCTGACACCCATTCCGACTCTATAGAGGTAACTAGTGGATACCACAGGGCTCTGTTTTGGGTCCGATTCTGTTTGGCACTTACATTTTTGATCTGCACCTTAGGATAACTGGGCAGACCAGCAAATTTGCTGATACTAAGACATGTCATGACATTGATTCCGAGGACAAAATTGACAGTTTTGGGAAAGACACTGTGTTTCTAGAAAACTGGGCCACTAAGAATAAAATGGAATTTAATATAAAAAAATATGGTGTAATGCACCTAGGAGCCAAAAACCCTCAGACACAGTATTATCTTAATGGGAACCCACTAAACCAAGTTAAAATAGAGAAACATTTGGGGGCCATCATTAATAGTTCCCTTTCAGCAAGTGATCACTGCCGTCATATTACACAAATGGCAAATAGGATCTTGGTATCCATTAGAAGAGCTTTTGCATCTAGGCAAGGAACATGTATCCTGCCCTTATACAAGTTCTGTATAAGGCAGCATCTGAATTATCCATCATCCTTTTGGGCTCCATGCTTGATAAAGGATAAAAAACGTATAGATAGTGTTCAGTGTAAGACTGCTAAACTCATTCCAAGAATTAGTAACCTGTCCTATCAGGACAGACTGAGAGAGCTAAATTTATTTGATCCAGAAATAATACGCCAGATGGGTGACCTATTATTATTATTTAATATACTTAATGATGCATATCTAATGGCTGAATGTAATATTACCTTTGCAAATCAACCATTAAACTTAAGATGCCACACTAAACAACTGGCAGTACCTAGGGTCATAACAAATAAAAGGAAATACTACTTCACTATTAGAGCAGTAAAATTGTGGAATAAATTACCCCAATTCATAGTACTCAAATAATGCCCAGCAATTTAAAAACAATTTAGATAAATACATATTAGGACAAGTAACCCTATAGCCCACATGGTGTTGGAAGGTGGACATGATGGGCCAAGTGCCTTCATCTACCTTGCATTACTAAGTTACCAAGTTACATGTGTCATTATTGGGCTCCTGAGTCACCTCAAGTCATGTCAGATAAATACAATAGAGCACTTTTCTGGTGGTCTAAGATATCAGCGAAGTGTTAATGGTAGTGTTGCTCAGATAGTGCTTTCGTGGATCCTACCACTATCTGTCAGATAGTGCTGGTAACCTACCTAAGATCCTACTAGAAATCCTAGCAAAGACAGATATAAGATCCAGAGTCAGATAGCGATGGATCCTAATTAGGATCCAGGCGTCCTAGTTAGGATCCAGGGATCCTAGGTCAGATAGTAAGGATCCAGGGTCAGGTAGTGATGGATCCTAGGTCATATCCAGGAATTCTAGATCAGATAGTTAGGATCCGAGCTGGATCTGTTGTTAGGATCCACAATGTTTGTAGGATCCATGCACTGGATCCTAGAGGGTAGGATCCATGGTCGGATAGCAATACTGTCCTACCACAGCAACTATCTGGCCAAATGGGAGGTATCTGCTGGTATCCTAATTTCTAAGATACTATCTGAGCAACACTAGTTAATGGTCAGTTAATCTCCTTCTAGGAACATACCCCTTGTGTCACATTATGCCCTTACAGGGTGAATAACAGACCATTAACATAACCCCGGTCATGTCTTCTTGCTTATGCAGCTCTTTGTAGAAATTCTCCAACACCTAATGTAACTTCCATAGTAATTTGGGATTAAAGGTGTGGCTGTACTCTGCTGTTATTAACTTGCACTTACTCCCTTGTGACCCAACAGGAAATAAGTCATGCAAGATTAGCTCCTCCTCTCCTGGGTAATATGGAAGTCCACTGGTGGAATTAATGCAAAACGATGATTCCATGCTTTTTGGAAATTCTGTTTTAATTCTGTGGAATTCTGAAAAGCATTTCTATGTAATTACATAATCCATGGCATATTATTCCGCAGTTTGCAGAAAACGAATCCATGATTTACTTAGACTGTGAATACAATATTTAGAATAGTGTATGGGAATCCATAAACAAAAAAGGCTGTATTTGCATCAGGGCGTTGAGATGACATCATAGGGACCTCGAGAGTGGATCGTATTGGTGGGGGATAGGAACTCTTGCCCCATCCTCCTCCACTTCCTTACAATCTCCCTTCTGCTCAACGACCACTCCTTCTACCGCCACCATGTCAGTCACTTTGTAAAAGGTCACAGCTGTGCTACTTAGTCACTTAGACAGGTCACAGTAGAAAAGTTGTTGTAGTATCATTGTGATGTCAGAATGATACTACAACTTTTTGTGACCTTTGAACTGTTCTACAACCAGAAAATTGCATGTAGGGAAATTCATACGCAATAAAGTAAAACCATATACTATTACATGGTTTATGTAACCCCCAAAAAAAATAAAACCCATTCTGCTTTAGGAATGTCAGAATTCCACTTCTGATGGAATTCCATAGAATTTGGCAGAATTTCTGATAGCCTATGGAATTCTGGCAGAGTGACACACAGGATGCACAGCAAGATACTGAATTCTGTGCTGATGTCCATTGTCCAGCTGAGGGTGGTTAATCCTTCATCACTTTTTCTCCCAGCTCTGTGCAGAAGCCCTACATTGGGGCATGAATAGGATGAACAGTGGGGGGGAGGGTGGAGAAGCCCCCCCATTTGAAAGACAATACTACTGGCTATCAGAACTTGGGACAAAGATACAGTAGAAGGAAGATGCAGAGCAGGAGGAAGGATAGGGATTGAATTGAAAGGAAAAACACAAACAGCTATCATGCAAACAAATAAAAAACTAAGACTGTGTTCCTCTGTCACTTTGTGCAGCCCGTCTCAGCACTTTAGTTTAACATCATCAGCTTTTCTCAGCAACATATCTAGAACTCCAAATCAAACTCCAGTGGTACAGAAAAAGAAGGTAGATTGGCCTGCTGACCGTGCTGCTGAAAAGAAGGGTTATGAGCGATAATGCCAGGCCTTCTATCATGTTGCTGGCTCCTAAATTTCAGATACAGGTCACCTGCCCCCACATTCCATCCCAACATGCGGGCCTGGGCAGGCCTTTGAACACAAAAAAGAAAGGAGCACACCCTTTACAATAAGCTTCCTTATCAGGCTTTTCCATGCTGCACTCAAAAGGACTGTATTCTTACTATTGTTAAGGAGATGAGACAAAGTCTGACCCTGGTATCATTCTCAGCAGCGATTTCTTTCATGCTCTTTGTCAGCTGATGATCAGTATGTCTCAGAGACAGACCTACAGGCCAGTTAACCTGCAGACTGTGAATAGCACGTGCCTGTCACAAGGAGCCTCAATTCTCTGCTGTCTGATTGTTCTCTATGAACCAACCTAATGAAAGCAGCATCTGCTCTGTACACAGCTTGGGTAGAGGAAATGTTGGGAGACAAGATACTGATACTGGGGAGAAGTAGAGGCACTGTGGAGAGTAGTGTAGAGGGCAGGCAATTATGAAATAATGGATCCTAGGGGGGAGGGGAGAGTGGGGAGAGATAAGATAGAGACGAAGGACTTGCAATAGACAAAATCATGGGTGAGGGAGCTCTGGGGACAGATATACTTTGAGGGTCTGATCCACAACCGGCTGCTGTCCTTTTGCATGTGGGAAAAGTCATGGAGTGCTCCCTATGAGAACTATTGACACTGGCAGTGCACTCCATAGCATCCACAAAGAAAAGCAAGATGTCTGCCCTCTTGGCACCCAATCTCGATCCACATGTGTAGCTATGAGGGGAAGCAAGGTGGTGGGTGTGGATATGTGTCACATCCCAAATGCAGCCTCTGTGGAGCAGAGGGCCAGTGGAGGGGATGGATGCTGTGCAACCCTAAAGGCAGCTTTCATGGCTGTGTGCCCCCTCCACCAGGCCATAACTGTCCATTCCAGGACCGATCAGCCTACTTTACCAACCCCAACCCTAAGAGCCTCCACAGTGGAGTAGGGGCAGCACCAGCACCGGTTCACATAGTTTATAATCTAATGGCACACCAGTAGGATACTGCCGTCCTTGGAGAACTGCCTTATTCCATCATCCCCTGCACTGTGTGCAGGCAGGAATCCACTGACAGCCTAGCACAGGCCTCCAATTAGATACCCATAGCCAGGCACAGCACTTCCCATCCCTTGCCCCAGAGTGTGTAACTGCACATGTGGAGGACAGCGGGGGCTCTGGATGCTATCTGGTGCAGACCAGCATTGGGGTGCGAAAAGCCACATCAGGGATATGCTCAAATCGAAAGCATCCCAGCCAAATGTGTGGGTTGGGCCCAAGTTTGTCCCCTTTACTTAAGTGCATGCTCTTTCAGCCCTTGCTAAGAATCAAACCTAGGACCCTGAGTCCTGACCACAGCAACTCTAAATATTCTGCTAAGGCAAAAGCCCCAGTCAGCTGGAGGGTTAGAGTGTTCTTTGACTTTCATACTTTCAGTTCCATGGGCCAGCACTAGAGGTCCGTATTTGTTGTTACAAATACTCAGAACTGCTTTTTATCATTAGTCACACACCCAGGTTCAAATCACACCAGAGCCCTTGTGCTAGCTGTGTGGCCCTGAGCAAGTCACTTAACCTTTCAATGTTTCAGTCCACCCAGCTATAATGGTAGATAAAAGCAGGACACAACTGAAAACGAGATGCTGCATCTCCACAGGGCTATCCTAGGCAAATCACTTACAAAAGAGTTGTTTGGTGGAGGACACTGGGGTAAGATTTAATGCACCTGGGAAACAAAAACCCAGGGGAAGAGTACACAATTGGGGGGGGGGGAATAGTAACAACAACAAAAATGGAAAGGGACCTGAGGGTAAACATATCAGCTGACCTTAAGGTTGGCAAGCAATGTAAGAAGGCAGTAGGGAGGGCTGGGGGGATACTGGGATGTATAGGGAGAGGCATCACCAGCAGAAAACAGGAAGTTGTTATCCCTCTGTATAGACAGTTGGTGAGACCCCATCTGGAGTACTGCATTCAGTTCTGGAGACCACATCTCCGCAAGGACATAGACAGGATGGAGGCAGTCCAGAGAAGGGCAACTAAAGAAGAAGAATCAGCATTTATATAGCAGTTTTCATACACAGTATCCCAAAGCGCTTTACAAGCAATGCTAGACTGGTAGTGAAGTGACTGAATGTGTGGTGGCAGCCATATCGCACATCATCACCCACACACAGCCTGGACAATTGCATGAACCAGTCTTTATGGGAAGGGGAATGTTGGCCAGGACACCGGGAATGTTCCCTGCTCTTTGCGAAGAGTGCCCTGGGTTCTTTTACTTCCACCTGGACACCCACCAGGACAACATCAGGTTGGGCAGAAGGGACCTCAGTTAAACATCTCATCCGAAGGACGGCACACCCCAGCAGTACAGCACCCCCCAATACTGCACTCGAATGCCAGTGATTTTTAGGTGCAAGTCCAATCCCGGTGTGGGACAAGAACCCACGACCTTCTGGTCCAGAGGCAGATGTGCTACCAACTGAGCCACGCTGACACCCCTAAAATGGTGCAGGGTCTGCAAGAGAAGCCATATGAGGAGAGACTAAAGGAGCTTAATATGTATACCCTTGAGGAAAGGAGGGAGGGGGGGACATGATAGAAAATTTTAAGTACCTCAGTGGAATCAACAAAGTCCATGAGGGTAGCATCTGCCAGAAAAAGAGATGTGCAAGAACAAGGGGACACAATTTGAAGATAATGGGGGGATAGCTCAGGTGCAATGTGAGGAAGTATTTTTTCACAGAGAGGGTGGTGGACACATGGAACTGCCTTTCTGAGGAGGTTGTGGGGTCTAAAACTGTGGGAGAATTCAAGAATGCATGGGACAGATATAGGGCAATTATTGTGGGGGGGTAGGAAGAAATAGGCTGTGGGTTAACTAGGATCTGCAGCTTATCCAATAGGTAGGGAAATGGGCAGACTAGGTGGGCCAAGCGGTCCTTATCTGTCTTCAAAGTCTATGTTTCTATGTAAGACAGTGAAAGACTGAGAGTTGCATAACAGCAGTAGATTTCCACAAAATCATACGCATGTCTTCATGAATGTTAACTTGCTACCCAAGATGTTAGTCTTTGACATGCTGTTTCTCACAAGTTCTGTCCTTATGACTCTGTAGTGCAGTATGCCCGCCCCCCATTGCTTTAAATTAAATCAGTTGCACTTATATCTCAGTACAGCAGCAGAACTAGCCACAGGATCTCAAGCATGTAAAGCGTGAAAGATAATGTTGTATTATCTTTATCCTAACCATTGTGTTGTATAACCCTACAGTTAGATTTTTTTAATGTATAGCCTCTGTGGGGGCATAGCGTGCCGAGGATGTCACACTGTTCAAAGCCCCAAATGTCACTCATTGAAACATTCTCAGAATAACAGAGTTACACTCCACAGGTCTCCAACACTGCCACAGACTGTGTGAAAGATGAGTCATGAGAAATGAATAAATTAGACCTATTTCAAATTCAATTTGGGTGGTTCAGCACCACCTGCTATTCTGTTCGCTTTGGGGTACATCTTGTAAAATTGAGTTTTAGTAGCAAAGGGGTTAAAACAGGTTTAAAAATACCGTACTACAGAGCAGGCTCAGTGGTACTATGGCAGTGCATCAGGGCTCACATTCATGGCTCAAAAGTTTACAGTGAAGCCGGCTGGCTCCCTGACTTCTTGTATGGAGGTCACATTTGGGCATACCTCGATAACTAAGCAGTGGCATTGGTGTCATCTGCGAAGACAGCCTTACGCTTGGCAGGAGGCTGAGTGCAGCTATAAGGACTGTTTATGCCAAGGTGAAGGACAGCAGGTAAATGGGGACAGTAGAGTAAATAAAGGCAATGCCACAGCCCTAATGAAAATGTCAGTGATATTCTTCCCTGAGTGCAGTTTGACAGTCATGACATCAAGACTGGTAAAGCTACAGGTGATGTCAAAAGGTTAGACTGCAGGAGAGAAAATATCAGTTACAGTTTCATTACAGTTGTGGATATCTGGTTTATGCCACATCGTTTATTATACAACACAAAGAAGAATCCTATATCCTGATTGTTCTGTGGCCACCTTCAACAGTGATGTCATCCCAGCAGCACCTCACTGTATGAAGAAGATGCATTACTCTAATTACTGAACCCCTTGCCACTATGGACCTAGAATGAGAATATTGGATCCCACCCACTGTGTTGCATGACCCTACAGTTAAATTTCTAGACTTTACAGTCTCTGGAAAAGCAGGAAGTAGGGTGGTAGAAATGAAGGGGAATGGAAACAGGGGCATTAAAAACAGTTAGGCAAGGAGGGACGGCAAAATGGAGAGAAGAGGGATAATAATCAGAGTGGTAACAAAACATGGACGGCCATGTGTGCAAATGCTAGAAGTCTAGGAAATAAGATTCAGGACCTACAGGCCATCATGGCAGAGGCTGACCTGGATACTGTGTCAAAAACCGAGTCATGGTGCAATGAAAACCATGACTGGGACATGGCCATACTAGGCTATACTCGGTTCAGGAAGGAAAGGGTGGGAAGAAAAGGAGGATATGTGGTGCTTTATGTGAAGGAAAGCATAAAAGTGACAGAGATAAAGGGAATATGGGGACCAGAGGTATGGTGGGTCACCCTGGAGAAAGGGAACACAGCCACTATTTGCACTGGTGTGATCTACAGACCTGCAGCACAGGGGGGAGGTCATGGATAAGGTACTGGTGGAAGCCACTGGCAAGATGGCAGAAAAGTGGGAGGTGCTGCTGGTGGGGAACTTCAATCTGCTAGACATAGACTGAAGCCCCCTTGCTTCAGCTTCAGACAGAAGCAAGGACATCCTGGACTCCCTGCAGGGGGCATTCCTCAGGGAACTAGTCAATGCACCCACTCATGATGGAGTAATACTGGACCTGGTACTCACTAACAGGGACAATGTTGAAGACATCAAAGTGGGAGGCCACCTGGGGACCAGTGATCACTGTACAGTGTGGTTCAATATAAGTGGGTTTCAATGTAAAAAAGTGCAAAATAATGCACTTGGTACACAGAAACCCAGGGGCAGAGTACAAAATGGGTGGATTGGTAAAGACCATAAAGCAGGAGAGAGACCTGGGGATAATCATCTCTGATGACCTAAAGGTGATCAGGTAGTATGACCTGGTGCCCGGAAGGGCTAGTGGGATGCTGGAGTGCATAGGGAGAGGTATCACCAGCAGAAGGAGAGAGATGGCGATGCCTCTGTATAGACTGCTGGTAAGACCTCACCTAGAATACTATGTACAGTTCTGGAGGTCACATCTCTGTAAGGACGTAGACAGAGTGGACACTGTCCAAAGGAGGTCAAATAAAATAGGGCGGGGTCTGCATCAAAAGTCCTGCTAGGAAAGAGTATAGGAACTCAATATGTACACCCTGGAAGAGAGGGGGTGGATATAATAGAGACCTTTAAATATCTCATGGGGTAAATAAGGTACAGGATGAAAGTATTTTACAGGGGAAAAAAGTGTTCAAGCATAAGGGGAGATGCTATGAAGTGGGAGTGAGGTAGATTCAGGAGAGATGTGAGGAAGTACTTCTTCACAGAAGGAGTGGTGGATTCTTGGAACAGCCTATCAGCCAAGGTGGTGGGGGAGAAAACAGTGGTGGGATTCAAGAATGTGTGGATAGGCATAATGGAATCTTAGTGGAAAGGAATGGGAGGAGGGAGAAAAGCCAGAGATCAAGTCATGTCTGAGGTGATATTCTAGATAGGGAGAAATGGGCAGACTAGGTGGGCCAAGCTGTTCTTATCTGCCATCAAATTCTATGTTTCTGTGTTCTGTTTGTCTGTTGGGGCATAGTGTGTTGAGGATGTCACACTGCTCAAAGTCCCAAATGTCACTCACTGAAACATTCTCCAAAAACAGAGTTACTCTCCATAGATCTCCTGCACTTTCCCACACTGTGTGAAAGACAAGCTATTAGAAATTAATGAATAAGTCCTATTTTAAATTCATTTTTGAGTTAGTGTTGCTCGGATGGTATCCTACAAGGTCGGATACCATTGGATAACATCATTTTGGTCTACTTTCGGATAGCCTCAGATGGCATAGACATCTGACCAAGGATCCGACCTCCTAGGATCCATTGTAAGTATCCGAGCTATCCGTGGATCTGACCTGGATCCAATGAATCTGACCATTGGATCCAATTATCTGAGGTGGGATCTAGAAATACCAACACTATCCAATGGAGGATAGTCAGATCCACAAAAGCACTATCTGAGCAACACTGTTTTGGGTGGTTCAGCACCACCTGCTATTCTGCATGCTTTGGGGTACATTTTGTAAAACTGAGTTTATTTAGTTAGTTTTTATTTACCAGGTAGGTGCACTAGACAATACAGATGCCCACTTTCAGGCAGGACCTGGGAGAATACAAGAGTGGTCAAAAGCAGGGAACAGTTATGACAGTCAATACAGAGTTCAATGCAAAATATACAACAATAAAGTGAAAGGCTGGGAACCATGATTGGGAGTAATACAATGAGATTCAAGGCAAATGGTCATTCAAGACAGAACATTTACAGAGTTTTAGTAGCAAAGGGGTTAAAACAGGCTTAAAAATATCATGCTGTAGGGTAGGCTCAGAGGTACTGTGGCAATGTGTCATGGTTCACATCCGTGGTTCAAAATTCTGCAGTGAAGCTGGCCAGCTCCTTGACTCCTTGTAAGGAGGCCACAGTTGGGCACTCCTTGATGGCTAAGGAGCAGCATTGATCTCATATGTGAAGGTAGAGACTCCCCTCCACCCTTACCCTTGGCAGGAGGCTGAGTGCAGCTATAAGGACTGTTTATGCCAAGGTGAAGAACAGCAGATAAATGGGGATGGTGAAATAAATAAAAGATATACCACGGCCTTAATAAGCATATCACTGATATTCTTCCCCAAGTGCAGTATGAGCGTATGACATCACAAGCAGCAAAGCTACGAGTCATGTCAAAAGTTCAAACTGCCTGAGGGGAAAATCAGTTGTACTGTAGTTTCATTAGAGCCATGGTGTATCTGATTTATACCATGGTCCATATAATCAAAGCGTTGCACCTCATGCAAATCCGTTGCGCTGGAATAGTGCCGAATTTGTGCCGTGCTGCAATATT
Source organism: Neoceratodus forsteri (assembly GCA_016271365.2). Classification (NCBI taxonomy): domain Eukaryota; kingdom Metazoa; phylum Chordata; order Ceratodontiformes; family Ceratodontidae; genus Neoceratodus; species Neoceratodus forsteri. The sequence continues at coordinate 152,341,843 of JADMNL010000028.1, forward strand.
CAAAAGGTCTTTTAGCACCAGTGCTATGTGATACTACCGATGCTAAAAGTTAATGTATTCAGGCGAGGGAGGTAGGGGAGTGGCCATGAATGCCGGTGCAATGGCATATTCAAAATATCAGCACCGCGCTACATGTTTTTGCACCACTTGTAGTGTGGCACTAAATATTACCTGCAAAAAGCATGCGTTAATTCAGTGGTGGAACCTGAAGTAAATGAAAGTTACACTTTGAATTACTTCCATAGTAATTCAAAGTGTAAATTCAAAGTACTGCGAGTTCCATCCCTGATAGTCTAGTGGTTCCCCACCCCACCAGCATGATCCCCAACTCCCGTTAAGTATTAAAACACTTCATCCCTGGTAGTCTAGTGGTTACCCCCACTCCCCCAGCACGATCCCCAACTCCTGTTAAGTGTTAAAACACTTTAAATCCCTGGTAGTCTAGCGGTCCCCAACCCCCAGCATGATCCCCAACTCCTGTTAAGTGTTAAAACACTTCATCCCTGGTAGTCTAGTGGTCCCCCACCCCCAGCATGATCCCCTAACTCCTGTTAAGTGTTAAAACACTTCATCCCTGGTAGTCTAGTGGTCCCCACCCCCCAGCATGATCCCCAACTCCTGTTAAGTGTTAAAACACTTTATATCCCTGGTAGTCTAGTGGTCCCCCCACCCCCAGTACAATCCCCGACCCTAAATCAATTAATTTCCTGGTGGTCTAGTAGCCCCCCAGCAGGGATGACCCCCCGCCCCCAAATCACCCTTCGATGGGAGCTGGCGATCGGTGACCGGCTTAGCCCTCCTCTCACCACCACTGCCAGCCACAGACTGAGTTATGAATGAGCGGTACTGTAATGAATGAATGAATGCGACCTTGCTAGTCTAGGTGGACTAATCTGCAGAACATGAAAAATCTGTTATCTCGCACCATTTCTGAGATACGGGTGTCAAAAGTCACCGTGGGCACCGCAATGTTGGCCTAAGGGAACTTTCTCAACTTCGGAGCACTGTAACTATGGGCCTGTTGAGTGCTTTGGGACCAAGCCACAACAAAGCATATCTGTGGGACCAGGGCTTGCCACCCTGCAAATTTCAGCCCAAAAGCCCCAACCATTTTGACGCTGTGGGGTGGCAAATAATTGTTGTTTTTGGGTGATGTTCTGTCACAAATTGCGAAAGTTTCACAAAATTTTGCGACAGAATGGGCATGACACGTTCGTGATTTGTGAAAGTGTTGCATCCATTCTGTTGCAATTTGTGACACTACAGGGGTACTGATTGCCAAAATGGCATTTCTGGGTCCCCCCCAAAAAACATAGTGCTGTGATCCTCAGGGCCAGACTAGATAAACACAACTCTCAGTGTTTACCTATGGGTCCCAAATTTAAACACCAGGCATATCGGGCTGGCAGTACAGCCTAGAGGTTAGAGGAATGAGGTGTGAATGAACTTGATAAATCCAGCAGACCAGACCTGAGTTTGATTCTCACAACCTCCACTTGCATTCTGTGTGACTCTGAGCAAGTCACTTAACTGCCCAGTGCTCCCAGGTCACCCCTGAAAACAGGCACTTGTGCCTAGGGGGCCTTACCCAGTCACCAAAGACTAAAATAAATAAATATTTCTCTCTTGCTAACTGAAAACAAGATGACCACTGCACAACAGTAAAAGGGCCATTTGTGACAGTAAAATGTAGTGTCGGCAGCTTTCGAGAGACATATATTTTTTTCCCATTGACTAAAATGGGAATCTTGTTTTTTGAATAACTTTTGAATGGTTTAATATTTTTTTCACCACATCTTTGAAAGGCACATCAGTTACCCAGACTGCAGCTTCCTGGAAGATTTCAGATAAAACTAACAAATCCTGTGGGCTATAGCCATGAACAAAAAAACATACAAAACCCCATTTTTGTGCGTTGTTTGGTGCTCTGCAGCTCTGCAATCGCTCATCCGAGTATAACGCAACTCGCCAGATCCAGAGATCTATAGTACCAGACCATGCCCGCAAAAGTTCAGGCAAAATCTGTCATATGGTGGCAAAGTTATTAAAGTGCAAAATGTGGGGTTTAACATAGAGTTGGCCTGGCAACCCTAAGTATACTGGCACTACAGTACCAGTATAATATATATATATATATATATATATATATATATATGTATATTTACTGATTGCAGTGATGCATAGGCGAGTTGAATGCACTGCTTGTGCCTGCCAACACCCATATCCTGCAGCATCCAGCCTGTACTTCCATTCCCACCAACAGGGGTATGCTGTGGGCACACCTTGGCCTGCAGCCTCCAGCCTGTACTTCCATTCTGACCAAAAGGTGGAGCTGTGTGCTCCATGCAGTAGCACTGGGCAAACTACATGGAAAAGTATGCTAAGCAGCACATAATGAGATGTTAATGTGACTGTTTGTCCACGGTTGCCCAAGTAGGCACATTTTCATAGGATCTTTGAATATAGCAAACTTTTGCTCTGGGCTAACCTGTTCTTTGGGTTAGCCTCAGGCAAACCTCTCATCAGCATAGCACAGTTCTGCAGTGTGTGGCCTGCATTGTTGTTTGCAGTTGTGCAACACTCCATTGCTGTCATGCACATTGTCCACCAACTTCAACTCTGCCTTACTTCATTTCTGTATCCACTGGGCTGCTATTGCATTTTGCACTTCCCTGCCGCTATATTCAGAGCTGTCTTCTTTTCCGGGCTATTTTAGCACTGCACCCCACAGCCCTGTTTGCACCACTTCCTTTGCACGCTATATTCAGCAGGTTTAGCCCCAGGGCTATTCCTTTGAATATAGCTTGCTAATGGTTCAGGGCTAATTTAGCACACCAGGCAGTGCTAATTTAGTCCTGGGGCAAAGTTTTGAATATCTGGCCCCATGTCTCTTATTATAAAATGGCAAGAGGAAAATTCTGCATCCTAATTGTTTGGTGGACACCTTCAACAGTGATGTTATACCAGCACAGCCTCACTGTATGAAGAAGGTGCATCTCTCTAATTACTGTACCCCTTGCCACTATGGACCTAGAGTGAGAATACTGAACCTAGAGTGAGAATATCATTATATGTTCACTCTGCTGTAGGTCAGTAGTGGCAAAAAATACCACTGATATTTGCCACTTTGTAACCTCATAGGTACGACATATATGTACATGTATGTATGTATGTATATACTGTATGTAACAGATAATCCACTACAGGCTGCATGATCTTGCTGTGATATATGCATGCCTTGGGTGTGTTGTGAGGCTCAACGCTACAGGCTGAATGCATTCAACAAGCCAAAGTGTGCGTATATCAGAGCATGACCGCATACCCTGTAGTGGACTGTCTCTCTTATAAAATGTCCAGAAGGTTCTGAAGGATAAAAAGAAGTGCATGCATGCAATTGTTGAGGAATAATGCATGGTCATGTGGTGTGTTTCATCCAATCAGGAGACTGGATTTTCACAGATTTTCTTATCTGTTTTTTTATATATCAATAGTATAATGCATGCCACTAGTCCATCACAATCTGGGTTCTGCTGCTCACAGTCTTTTTCTGATTGTACTAATGTTTTCCTTTTTAGTGTGAATGAGTTTATTAATCTTTTTTTGTTGTTGTTGTTATTCGTTATGGTCCCACCCATTCGGACATTTCTCTGGTCTACTCTCCTGTGCACAGCCCCCGCTATCTTTCTCAGCTGACCATCATGCCTGCCCATCAGCCTCACACTGTCGCCCTACTCAGTGCTGCATGCCAGATGGCAGTCCATAAAGCAATGCCTCCCTGCAGCAGGTCCCAAGGCAGTGGAGGATGCCACAGACAGACCAAAGCTCTGGAATCCAGGTAGGAAGAGGTGAGTAGGTGCACAGGCATGGAACTTGGTGGCGGTGCTGGCATTCACCAATTGGGAAGACTTTTTGCCTAATTTATGCTTCATGCTCCACACAACAGTAGGGCCAGTCCTTGTGCTGTACCAGCCTGGGGGGAAGCAGAATAATAAGACATCCCGGGCCAGATATTCAAAGCTTTGCCCCTGGGTTAAGTTAACACTGCCTGGCAGGCAAATTTAGCCCGGAGCACAAAGCAAGCTATATTCAAAAGGAAAATCCCGGGGCAAACAGCTTCTGAATATAGCATGGGAATGAGGCCGTGCAAACAGGGCTGGGAGTGCAGGACAAACATAGCCCTAGAATAAGGCAGCACTGAATATAGCAACCAGGAAGTGCAAACCACAACAACAACACAGTGCACAGCGACGTGAGGGCAGGTAGAGATGAACTATGTGGCCAATGTTCATGCCAGCAGATGTGTGGACCCAGTACAGCAGCAGATGTGAAAGAGCAGTGATCAAAACTGTATAAACTTCCCTGAACCATTAGTGCTGCTTTAACGCGGAGCTAAGCTATTAGCCCAATGCTAACATGTTTTCCCAATGCTAAGATTTGCCATATTCAAAAGTGACATGCAAATGAGCCTACTTAGGTAGTCTCTGGGCAAACAGCCAGATTAGCATCTCATCATTCCCTGATTTGCATGCAGTTTGCCCAGCGTTACTGCATGGTCCCACAGCTCCACCTGTAGTCAGTCTGGAAGTACAGAGGCTGTCCAGGTCTGGGTGCAGCTCCACCTGTAGGTCAGTCTAACAGTGCATGATGGTTGCTGCAGGCTACATGTATGCAGTTCAGCACAGCATTGTGTGCCCCGGGGAGAACACAGTATAGGCACAGGCGGTGGTGGTGCTGTGTGCAACCATCACACTGTAGGCCATGCTACAGTGCACAGCAGACACTACAGTAATAAGGGGGCTGGCAGTGTGAGGGACACAGCAATGCCTATGGTATGTAGGGCAGTGATGACCACTGCACTGTACAGAGTGACAGGCCCAGCATGCAGGTGATTACTGATGGTGGACAGTACTGTTTCACCGTTGTGTGCTCCACAGATGCTGCACCTGTGGCATGGGATGCTCACAGTGATATTTGCATAGATGGCTGTGTGTGCTGTGGCTTCTGTACAGTTGTGCGGTATGTGGCTGGGGGGGCATGTATGCTCCGACAGGCACTCAGGTGGTGGGGTATTCCCACTACTGGCCCATGTGCACTGCATGATGTGCCCCAGCCATGTGGCACTCATGCAGTGCACATGATCAACCACATGGCTGGGGCACATCATGCAGTGATGTGCCCCAGCCATGTGGCCACACCTGGGCTGTGGTGAGGTCTGGCCACCCGTACACCTTCCCCTCAATGGCCGCCATGTCCACAGTGCTGCATGTGTGTGCTGGCATCTGTTGGCCACCACAGACATATGGTCTGCAGGTGTGTGCTGTATAGCTACACTACCTAGTTGTCTCCTGTGGGTCGGATTGCCCCCTTACTGCCTGTGCCTGGCTGGGTCCAGTGGCAGCTGTTGGCATCATGGTGGTGCCAGTAGTGAGCAGCATGTGTCCTCCATATCAGGCATTTTCTAAGTGTCATGCTCTTATGTTAGGGCCACACAAGCCACGCTAATCCCGCACAAACACCGCACTATACACCAATGATGTGCAAAGCTGTTTGCCCAGGGATAAGACCAGCTTTTCCTAGGCGGTAATTTGTTCCACGCTAAGGGTCACGCTAGACACCTTAGCATGGTGCTAGTCACTGAATATCTCATAGTGCCTGTATTTATGTTCACTTTGCCCCTTGCATATGATTATGGTTTGCTCCACGCTAATGCATTTGGCCGGCGCTATGTGGCCTTTTGAAAATGGCAGTCCCGCGCTAATCCCTCACAAAGCTTTGAATATCTGGCCACTATAAAGGAGAGATTCTGACATTTGTTCTCTGCCTGGCTATGAAATGTTTTAGCCATGACAACAATCCCCCATATAAATAAATAAGGTTTCTATATGAAACTAAACTTTTGCTTTTATACTATAATTAAAAAGCAGCACACTCTTTTGATAAGTGAGGATGTGGTTGGTTATTCAATCTGCTATGCAATCATGAATGTTTTTGGAATTGATGTTGTGAGGTTGTATTTATATAACTTCACTGGAATAAGTACTCACTAACAAATCAAAGTTTAAGAAATTGTCTTGCCATTGTATAATTAATAAGTGTAGACCACTGAAGTGGTTTTGCCTAATCAGTGCATGGAGCCACTATACCTGTCATCCTGTGAAAATTGTGTACTCGTGCAGGAATGCTAAGGAACAGCACTCCACTTTAGTGCCAGGGGAGGACAACATAAGAAAATGTAAACAATCATTTGTCTAGTAAGCATTAATGCCTGACAAAGGAGGCTTCTACTGGGGAATTAATGCAAGGTTAGAGAGAGGGGTTGTGGCATAAGGCCTTGGCCGAGTGCCTATAACCACCCGACCATGCATTACTTCCCCAGTAGAAGCCGACTCCGGAGGGCATTAATGCGTTTGTAACATGGGAATACTTGTGTTGTTGTTGTTTCCATTTTTACAGTTCTGTTTGGCTTTGTGAGATCCTGCATATTCGCCACGATGTGTGTTCTGTTTGCTGCTGTGACAGCTACTGGTGCTAGAGCTCGACACGGTGACCCCTTGATTAATAGTTGGAGCGGGCATTACCAGTAATTAATCACCACTCCAACTTTGATCATGTGGTGTGTTTTGTCCAATGACATTGCCTTATTTCAGGCTTCTCTTTTTTGCCGTGTTACAATGCCGAATGTTGTCTTGCTGGTGTTGGCATTGGTAGTGCAGGAGTTAGAGAGATGCATAATAGGAATGGCAGTGAAGTATAGAACCAACGTCAACCCCACCCCACCCTGCAGAGTGTGACAGGCATTGGGGTGTGCCTTTAGGTCGCTGGCCATTACACTCATGCCATTTCATCTCAGCCTACCCTGCAGAGTCTGACAAGTGTCACGTTGTGCCTTGGGGTGGTCAGGCTTTATGCTCACCCCATTTCATAAGGGAGTATGTTCAGATGGGTGCAGCATAGGAGAATAGGTTGAACTCTGGGGCCGAAGAATCCAAGGCACACCTTGATGCCTGTCATTGGCTGCACTGTGGTGGTGGGAGTGCAATGGCATGAGCACTAAGCAGACAATCCAATGGTACACCCCTGATGCCTGTTAGTCTGTACAGGGTGAGATGTTATGATTAGAAATCCTAATACCCTGGGGCGTTTGTTGGTATTTGCACTGCAAATTTTCAGAATGGCTTTTTTGTGACCCCACCTCATGAAAGCATTTGGGACCTCTGCTCATGAACAGTGTCACTGTGATTTTGGTAATCTTGTTGCAGTGAGAAGGGGTACGGCTTTATAGAAAAAGGGGAAGAAGCATGGTCAAATAAGGGACTATACGGCCAGGAGAGGCTACACCTTAACTGGGAAGGGAAAAGAGCACTAAAGGATAAGCTAGGTGAATACACAGCAGAAGAACTGGGTTTAAACTGGTAAGGGGGGACAGAAAAGGGGGGACAAAAAGCCTCCCCCCATGAAGGCAGAAGGGGTGGGGGAATGCGTGAGAAATGCAATAATGGAGGTACAGGGGAGGGAGATGGACAGGGACAACCAAGAGAAGCAAATAAAAGATGGTACATAAGGGAGAAGGTGGGCAGTGCTATCACTGAATGCACATAGCATAGGGGACAAGATAGTGGACTTACATGCCCTCTTCACCGAAGGTAAATGGATATAGTGACCATTACAGAAACCTGGGCCACAGCCCATCATGACTGAGACCTCTTGATCCCAGGGTGCAAGCTCTACAGATGGGATAGAGAGTCAGGAAAGAGGAGCGGGGTTGCAGCATACATCAGGGAAGGGATAGTGTTCACAAGGGAAGAGGAAATGGTAAAGGGGAACAGTAAAGCATATTAGTTGCAGCTCCAGAGCAATTAGGGTAAGGATGGTATATAGACTGCCTAACCAGGGTGAAGAGATGAGCAGGGTGCTGAGTGTGCAATTGAATGACATGGCAGGGAGGGAAGTAGTAGTAACTGGGGACTTTAACCTGTCCAAAATAGACTAGAACAGTCCTGCCACATCCTGTGCCAGAAGTCAGGTGATCCTTGACACAGTTCAGGAGAGCTTCATGACACAATTGGTGATGGATCCAACCAGGGGAAAGCAATCCTGGACTTGGTGCTTACTAATGGGGAGCACGTTCAGAAGGTTGACATTAGAGAACCCCTGGGTGGAAGTGACCACAGCTTAGTGTGGTTCAAGACTGACATGGAAAAAGAAGATATCCCAGCACGGACTAGGGTGCTGAACTTCAAGAAGGTGAAATTTAACAAAATGAGAAAACTGATTAGGGAGCAACTAGGAAACATAGATAAGGGAATGGAAGTGGAAACACTTTGTAAAAGGGGAGACATTCAAAATACCATGGACAGTTGCATAATAGCCGAAAAGGGAACCAGGAGGCCGGGGGAGAAAGCCAGAAAGCTGGCCTGCCCTCGAGGACACACTCTCCAGAGGGGCTCCGAGCCACCAGCGGGCGAGCGGCCACCAAATAGCGAAAAGGAACCAGGAGGCGGGGAGAAAGCCAGAAAGCTGGCCTGCCCTCGAGGACACACTCTCCAGAGGGTCTCGAGCCGCCATGGGTGGCGGCCACTCAACAGCCTAAAAGGGAACCAGGAGGCTGGGAGAAAGCCAGAAAGCTGGCCTGCCCTCGAGGACACACTTCCAGAGGGGCTCCGAGCCGCCAGAAGGGCGGGCGCCACCAAACAGGGCTGTAAAAGGGAACCAGGAGGCCGGGGAGAAAGCCAGAAAGGTATCGGGAAAGTCAAGACAGCCAATCGGAAGGCGATCGTACGACTTTGCCTGCCTCTGATTGGTGCCTTCTCCCATTGACTTTGCTGTATCTTTGCACCACCAAACTGCTCGAGTTTACTTGCCTTTTATCTGAAAAGATTTAACTTATCTAAAAGGGCTGTTTTGCTGTTTTACTGTGTAATTCTGTGTAATGCCTGTTAACTGTCTAGCTAGCAATTACAGTCTTTTGGTTAATTTTGTGTTGGGCTAGATGCATAGGCCAACCCCCCACCCTCCCAGTCTTTGTTGTGCAAATCTCAAAATTTAGCACCTCCAGCAAGCCACTGCCTGCAAGTGCTTCTTCTCACTGCCCTCTCCTCTGTCCCCTCCCTTCTAGCTGGCCTGCCCTCGAGGACACACTCTCCAGAGGGGCTCCGAGCCGCCAGCGGGCGGGCGGCCACCAAATAGCCGAAAAGGGAACCAGGAGGGCCGGGAAGAAAGCCAGAAGGTACGAAAGTCAAGACAGCCAATCGGAAGGCGACCGCCGACATTTGCCTGCCTCTGATTGCGCCTTTCTCCCATTGACTTTGCTGTATCTTTGCACCACCAAAACTGCTCGAAGTTACTTGCCTTTTATCTGAAAAGATTTAACTTATCTAAAAGGGCTGTTTTGCTGTTTTACTGTGTAATTCTGTGTAATGCCTGTTAACTGTCTAGCTAGCAATTACAGTCTTTTGGGTTAATTTTGTGTTGGGCTAGATGCATAGGCGCTAACCCCCCACCCTCCCAGTCTTTGTTGTGCAAATCTCACATTTAGCACCTCCAGCAAGCCACTGCCTGCAAGTGCTTCTTCTCACTGCCCTCTCCTCTGTCCCTCCCTTCTAGCTGGCCTGCCTCGAGGACACACTCTCCAGAGGGGCTCCGAGCCGCCAGCGGGTGGGCGGCCACCAATAGCCGAAAAGGAACCAGGAGACCGGGGAGAAAGCCAGAAAGGTACGGGAAAGCCGCAAAATTTTGCCGCCCCACCCCCTTCAGGGTGTTTCTTTTATACACACCTTCCCGCCAAATCTCATCCCCGCCCATAGCTATTCTCCCAGCCAATTCCCGAGCTCATTTTCTTCACATCATCTTACTTTCTTTAACCCTCTCCTACCCTCCACCATGCTACTGCACCTACTACTGCTGCTTTGCTTCTCACCTTCCTTAGATCCAGATGAGATAACTGTTGGAACCCATACTAAGGTGCTTAGGGTGACCACTCAACACTGCCCCCCTCTACTGTCCCCAGTGGATACCCCTAAACTATACATACTTATAATACCGCTTCTGCACAATAATCCTTGGGGAATCCCAAAAAGGCTCACAACCAGTTTGAACTCCTTTATCCCCTGCTACCATACTGGCACTACAATTACCCCTACGCCTGTCCATTAGCTGGCAATCTATGATAATCTCGATAACCATGCAGCAGGATCATCAGCCACTATATATTGGATCCCAAGAAAGAAGAAAAACTGCCTGACTGCTCACTACTCCTATCACTTGGTGCCCTCATCAAGTTAATCTTCTTTCTGCTGGTCTGTGTTGGCACTGTGGAAATCAACCCTGGACCCACTGAAAGCTCGATCTCTCAACTGACCTAACCTCCATAAATGGATTGAGTTTTCTTCACTTCAATGCCTGCAGCCTCCTAAAAGTTCTCATCAATACAGGCCTGGGTTGTACACACCTACAGGACTGTCTGGTTATATCTGAAACATGGCTCAAATCTGCAACAAAAGATAGTGAAATAAACCTTCCCAACTATCAGCTCTTCAGATCTGACCGCCTATCCAGGGGCGGGGTAGCCATCTATGTCAAAGCAAATATCTCTGCATCCTGCCTCAATTCTACATCTCAACCAAAGGAATTCGAATGCTTGTCTATTAAAATAACCCTTCCCGACACATCTTCCTTTCATCTGGTTGGTTGCTATAGGCCCCCCTCTGCAGGCCTCAAACTCCTATCCCATTTAGGATCCATACTTAATCTGGGTCCTGAAGACACCTTCATCTTAGGAGACATGAACTTAAATTGGCTGACTAATGCATCTGCAACCCTGGTAACCTTCTGTGACACCTATGGTTTCTCTCAATTAATCAAAGAACCAACAAGGATCAACCCAAAGAATATCTCAACAGCACACCCTGGATATTATATTGGTAAATAAAACTCATCATTATCCCTATGCAGGAGTACTTCTCAGTGACATAAGTGACCACTGTCCCATAGCTGCCATTAGATCAACAATCAAGCCACCCAATCCTGCAAAATTCCTCCTACGAAGGTCAAAAAAGAACTTTAATATTACAGGATATCTCCATGATCTGTGTCACACCACACGTTGGCAAGAATTCTATCTCACAGCCTCAATTGAGTCAGCTCTTCAAATCTTAAATGATATAATCATAAGTGCCCTCAATTTACATGCACCCCTCACCAGTGTCAGAACCAAACTCAAATCCTGTCGCTGGTTCTCTGCCGACCTTAAATCCAGACTGCTTGCCAGAGACAAACTCTGGAAAAGGGCAAGAAAGACAAAGGACTCCAAATGACTGGCTCCAATTCAGAAAGCCAGAAACTCCTGCACAAAACAAGTAAGAAAAGCCAAGGCAACCTTCTACACAGCTGAACTAGATGCTCCTATAACAACCCTTCCAGGTTCTGGGGTACCATAAAGGGCATCCTAGGTCAAACCTCTACCCTGTCTTACCATCCAAAATTCAATTAAATAATATTGAAATCACCGAGCAGCAAAATATTTTGAATGCCTTCAATGACCATTTCTCACAGCTGGCCTGGCTTCACCTCTCCTGCAAACCTATTAAGATCATCTCTAAACCTACAATCTACTGAGAACAAAAGGTTGCTTCCACATTCTCATTCAAACCAATATTGTTCAAAGATGTAGAAGACCTCCTACTCCAACTAGATACCACCAAAAGCGCAGGTGAGACTCCTGGATCCCTACTTTCTAAAAGTAGCACTGTATGCCTTAACCCTCCTCACCCATCTCTTCAATCTATCACTTGTCACTGGTACTATCCCTCAATATGGAAAACAGCTCAAGTGTTTCCACTACTTAAGGCAGGTGATCCCATGGACCTCAATAATTATAGGCCCATCTCCATCTTACCAATACTATCCAAGATGCTTGAGAAGCTGGTAAACTCTCAGTTAACTGCCTACCTTGATACCAACAATCTCCTAAATCCAGCTCAATCTGGGTTTAGATCTATGCATAGCACCATCTCTGCTCTAGCAAAGTCACAAATGACTGGCAGACTGCCCTAGACAAAAAGAATAATACCTGTGCTGTGTTTCTGGATCTAAGCAAAGCCTTTGACACTGTGGATCATGATCTCCTAATCACCCTCACTAAACTCCATAGGCCTTGACTCACTCTCCATTAAATGGTTCAGATGCTATCTCTCTGGAAGGCTACAACTGGTAAAGAATGATGGTGATCTATCTACCCCAAGCCACTCCTAAGAGGTGTACCACAAGGCTCCATCCTGGGTCCCATCCTTTTGCCATCTACATCAACAATATTGACTCCAATTCTCTTTCTAATATCCACCTTTTGCAGATGACACTGTACTTTATGTGAGCGATCCTCACCATCAAAAGCCTGTGAGCTCCTACAGTCTCAATTCTCCTCCTCCAGCATAACCTATTAAAAAGAAATTATTACTAAATGCTAAGAAAACCAAAGCTATGTTCTTTGCCCACAAGAACTGTTCTTCCACTATCCCATCATTCACCCTCCCACAACTCTCTACCATCCTTGGTGAAAATCTGGAATATGTTGACAAATTCAAATACCTAGGAGTATGGATAGACAATAAACTAGACTATACTACCCACGTTGAAGAGCTCCTGAAAAGCTAAGACAAAGACTTGGTCTATTCTATAGAATCAAACACTACCTGACCAAAGATTCCAAACAAAGATTAATCCTTGCATCATTCATGTCCTCATTGATTATGCTGACTTCCTCTATGGTCATTGCTCCCTCTCCCATCTAAACAAACTAGACACCCTGTATCATAGAGCTATTAGATTCATTACTGACCTTCCCTCTAGCACCCATCATTGCTCTCTCTACAATGCAGTCGTTGGACATCCCTGCAACACAGAAGAAGAAAAATGCTGCTATCTGGATCTACAAAGCTCTGACAAACAAACCCTCCCTACATCTCAGATTGCTTCAACCAGATCACATCCAGGCCCCTACACCTTGAGGATCAACAAACTGATCCTGCTGAAGATTCCTATCACCTGCACCCGTATGGAAGAGCTGCAATCAGTTATTCCCTGGCACTTATCTGGAATTCTATCCAAAAGACCCTGAAAATGGAAACACTGATCCCCTTACATCCTTCAAAAGCTGTACACCAGCCTAATCCCAGATTCATGCAATTGCTTCCACAAGACCTAGTCCTCCCCATCCACTCCACCCCACACCCTCTCTTCTCACCCTCCCCCCCCTTCTAAATCTCCTCCTATTCTTCTATCATTGCTCTGGTCCTTTCCACATCAAACCTCAAACATATATGCCCACCCATGTACCATTATCCAAGCCTTATCCCCACCAGACTGTTTGTTTCTCACCTTTAATAGGTTTTTGGTTTACTGTCCTTTGCCTTGTATATATGTAAATAATTGTAGATCTATCTCACTCATAAATGTTTGTATTTGTGCTATTTCAATATCATGTTTTTGTATACACTCTGTAACCTTTTTTGTTATGACCACTCAGGTCCATCTTGTAAATGAGCTATGCTCAATGATGTTCGCCTGAATAAATAAAGATTTTGATTGATTGATTGATTGATAAAAATGAGAGAGAAGAGGAAGGGGGTCAAGACAGCCTAGCTAGTTCAGTGGGGAGGTCACTAGGGTGATAAGGGAAAAGAGGGCAGCCTACAGAAAAAGTAGAAGAACTGCTAGGATAGAGAAGGATGAGGAATACCAAAGGCTTGCCAAAATAGCAAAAAAGGGTACAGAAAGCCAAGGATCAGAAAGCGTTTCAGACAGTGGAAGGGATAAAGAGGGGAGAAAAGGCCTTCTTCAACTACATCAAAGAAAAAAGGGACCAGAAGGATGGCATTGTAAGACTTAAAAAAGGGGGCGAGTGGGTGGTGGAGGACAGAACAAAAACAGAAGTATTAAATGAATACTTTTGCTCTGTTTATGAAAGAGAGGGATGGACCAATGCCACAGGTGGAACGGGGCAGATCCAATAGGGGTAATTGGGATAGAAAGAGCGAAGGAGGGATTGAGTGCTCTGAAAGTGGATAAACCCCAGGGCTGGATGAGCCCAGGATACTCAGGGAATTGGCCGAAGAACTGGCAGGCCCAATAACAATTCTATTTAATAGTTCCCTGAATTCAGGAGTAGTGCCAGAAGACTGGAGAATAGCATATGTTGTGTCACTGCAAAAAATTGGTCCCAAGGAGGATCTGGGCAACTACAGGCCAGTCAGCCTGATCTCAATAGTATGCAAACTTATAGAGACCATACTGAAGGAGGGACTGGTGAGGTACATGGAGGAAAATGGTCTGTAAGATAGTAAGCAACATGGGTTTGTGTCTGGCAGATCATGTCAAGAGAATTTAGTAGAGTTCTTTGACTGTGTCACGAAGGCAGTAGACAAGGGTCAGGCAGTATATGTAATTTATCTGGACTTCAGTAAAGCCTTCAATTCAGTGCCACACAAAAGACTGATAACAAAACTGAGGGGGCTAGAGGTGGGAAGAAAATAGTAAGATGGGTTGAAAACTGGTTGTGGGGTAGGACATAAAGGGTGGAGGTAGTGGGCATAACCTCCAGTACAAAAGAGGTCACCAGTGGGGTTTCACAGGGGTCGGTTTTGGGCCTGGTATTATTTAATATATTTATAAGCGACATCAGGGAGGGCATTCAAGGCAAAATGTGCCTATTAGCAGGTGAAACCAAGCTCTGTGGGAGGGTGGACACTCAGGAGGGGATAGAAGAGCTAAGGGAGGACATAACCAAACTGGATAAATGGTCAGGGATTTGGCAGTTGGGGTTTAATGCCAAAAAGTGCAAGATGATTCACTTAGGAGCAAAAACTCCAAGAGCAGAGTACTACATAGGAAAAGTACAAGTAGCCGAGTCACAGGAAGAAAAAGATCTGGGGGTAGCAATTACTAATGATCTGAAGCAGTCTATGCAATGCAAAAATGTGGTGGTGAAGGCCAACAGGACGCTGGGCTGCATTGCAAGGGGTTTCAGTAGCAGGCACAGTGAGGCTATTCTGCCATTATATAGATCATTGGTAAGGTCTCATTTGAAATATGGAGTGAGGTACTGGCACCCATACCTAAAAACAGATAATAAATTGCTAGAGGGGATGCAGAGGAGTATGACTAAAATGATCAGGGGACATCAGGGCAGGTCATATGAGGAGAGGTTGGGGGACTTGAGGATGTACTCATTGGAGGAGAGGAGGCAGAGGGGAGGTATGATAGAGACATACAAGTACCTGAAGGGAGTAAACAAGGTAGATTGTGAGGGTCTCTTCAACAAGAGAGAAAACACCACCAGAAGAGAACACAGCCTAAAGCTGGTGAGAGGAAGATATAGAAGGGATGTGAGGAGACACTTCTTCAGAGAAAAGGTGGTGTTGGTCTGGAATGAGCTGCCAGAAGAGGTTGTGGCAGCCAAGTCAGTGGGATCATTCAAAGAAGCTTGGGACAAACACTAAGTGAAGTCGTGGGACATAGGAAAAGGGAAGGGGGAGGGAGAAGAGGGAGTAGGGGCAATGGTACAGGGGTAAAATACAAAATCCCAACACAACTCAAGCAGACAAGATAGACCATGTGGTCTTCTGCTGACTACTTTTTATGTTGTTATGACCCATTACTGCCTACTGCTATCAGTGTCAGACTAAGCCTTCTGATGTGAGCTCTGTCTGCAGTGCATCATCATCCCTCCATTCCTACAATCACCAGTCCCCTGTATATGTCCCATCCAACTTTAAACCCATGGACAGTCTCAGATCTTACCATTTGTTTGGCAGTCTATTACAGCCATCCACCACTCTCCATGAAGAAGTACATTCTTACATTCCACCTACATTTACCTCCTACCAGTTTGTACTCATGGCCCCTGGTGCTTGACCTATTGCTTTGACTGGACAGTGTTGACCAGTCCACTCTATTGACCCCATGGATATATTTTGAAGTGTCTGTCATTTCCTATCACTCTCTTTTTGTCCCAAATGAGTGCATGTTTAGACTACTCAGCTGCTCCATGAATGACTTTCCTTTCATACCCCCACACCATTTCAGTGGCCTGTTTCTGTGCTGTTTCCAAGCAGTCATGGTCTTTTCTGAGGTGGGGGCTCCTAAGTGGTGCACTGTATTCCAGGTGCCAACTCACCAGACAGGTATACAGGGGCAGAATCAACTCCTTGCTCCTCCTGGTGATGCCTCTACTGATACAGCACCTCATCTGGTTGCCTTTGCAAATGCTCTGCTCCACTGCGCTGATGAAGTGACATTGTCACTTATGATACGTAGAAACATAGACAATGATGGTACAAAAAGACCAATGGTCTGTCCAGTCTGCCTGAGTTCCCTATCCAACCCTGTGACTTACTGTCATCCAGGGTCCTAGCCACCCCCCCATTTTCCCTTTCAATTCTGTCACCTCGAATGACTAGTATACTCTTCATTCTGGCCCAACTGTGCTTGAAACCATCAACTGTTTTACTATGCACCACTTTGGCTGGTAGGCTGTTCCACCACTTCACCACCCTTTCTGTAAAATAATACTTTCTTATGTCCTTCCTGAACCTTTCCTATCAGGTTCTACTCATGCCCTTGTGACCTTGAATTAGCATTCAAGATAAATAGTTCCTCGCTGTTCACTTTGTTTATTCCTTTTTGGAACTTGAAAATCTCTGTCATATATCCTATCTCCCTTCTGGTCTCCAGTGAGTACATGGTCATAGTCTTGAGGCACTCCTCATAAGACCTGCCCTGTGGGCTTTAAGTAACTTTTGTTACCCTGCACTGTACTGTCTCCAGCCTGTCCCTTTTCTTTCTTAGGTGAGGGCTCCAGAATTGGGCGCAGTACTCCAGGTGTGGCCTCACTAAAGAGACATAAAGGGGCAGTACTACCTCCTTCCTTCTGCTATTAATACCCCTCGCTATGCACCCCAGCATCCTATTGGCTTGCCATAGGCTTTGTTGCACTGGCTTGATTGTTTGACGGTGTCACTGATGATAACTCCTAAGTCATGTTCCTCAGCCATAGTGCTAAGTCTCACCCCATCCATCCAGTACTCTGTCCTGAGGTTCTTATTCTGTAGGTGCATTATCTTGCATTTTTTTGCCATGAATGTCAACTGCCACACCTTAAACCATTCCTCTACCTTTTGTAAGTCCCTCTGCATTTCCCTGATTCCTTCATTGCTGTCCACCCTCCCACAGAGCTTAGTGTCATTTGCGAAGAGACACAACCTGCCCTGGATACCTTCCCCAATGTCACTGATGAACATATTGAAGAGGACTGGGCCCAGGGCCAATACTGTGGCACCCCACTTATGACCTCCCTCTTATCTGATTTGACCCCTTTGACTACAACCCTCTGCTGCCAACCCTTTAGCCAGTTTTCTACCCAATTAACTTTGTCCTTTGCTTCACCCAGATCCCCCATCTTCTTCAGCAAGCGTCTGTGGGGCACTGAGTCAAAAACCTTGCTGAAGTCAAATAGAGCAAATCCTCAGCATGGCCCTTACCCAATTCTCTAGTCACCCAATCAAAGAAAACTATCCCTTTCATCTGACAGGAGCTCCCGGTCATGAATCTGTGCTGTTTACTATCCTGGAGACATTGCTGTCCAGGTAGTACATGAGATCTTTGGCCAGTGACTCCATCAGTTTCCCCGCGATGGAGTCAAACTGACAGATATGTCGTTTTTTGCTTTTTCCTCCTGTCCCCGTTTTGGAGCAGAATGATGCCCACCAGCCTCCAGTCCTTCAGAATTACCCTCATCCATAGTGAGTTGTTGAATAGCCCGACCATAGGTTCAGCCAGTTCTGCCACCAGTTCCCTGAGCATCCTTGGATGCAGGCCATCTGGTCTCGGAGTCTTATCTATTTTTAGGGCTGCCAGCCCTTTCTGGACCCTATCCCTTGTTAATATTGTCTGCCTCACCTCCAGGGCCCCCTTATCGGCCACTTTGATGCCACTCTCAGGCAAGGGCCCACCTTCCTCCCCGGTGAAAAATGATTAAAAATAATCATTAAGGAAAACTGCCTTTTGCCCATCCTCTTCCATCACCTCACACCCCCGAAAGCCTAACAATTCCTTCTCCTTTTTCCTTTTTTCCATAATATATCAGAAGAAATGCTTTTCTCTGCCCTCGACCCCTTCTGCAATACATAGCTCTGTGTCTGCTTTTGCCTCCCTAACCACTCTCTTTGACTCCTTATTTCTCAGTAAATATTCCTCCATTTTCCTCCCCTTGCTCTTCTTTGTACCCATGGAAGGCCTTTTTCTTAGCCCCCACTGCTTCACTAACATTTGCAAAGAACCATGATGGTCTTTTGTACTTATTCCTTTTGGTTATCCTTCTCATCATAACTTAGATGCCTTGAGAATGCCTGCCTTTATTACCCCCCCCCCCATCTCTCTTCCACCCCACGTAAAATGTCTATCCTAACCCTGGCTAAGTTCTCCCTGACCAGTTCCCTCAGCTTATTGAAGTCCATCCTCCTAAAATCAAGGACTTCAATTCTCAAGTTGGGCTTTCCAGTCCCAAGGGTCAGTTTGAACTAAATGGAGTTATGGTCACTGTTCCCTAGTAGCTCCCCTACTCTCACTGCTCCTACCACCTCCAAGTTGGTAAGTACCACATTAAGGATAGCAGACTGTGTGCTAGGGTCCTTAACTAGCTGTTCCAGGAGACAGTTCTGGAGTGCATTCAGGAAGGCCTGACTTTTTTTTCCTGGCCACCAGAACATCCCAATCGATGGTGACTTGAAGGTCTTTTTTCCCTGTAGACCACTTTACAGTAACACCCCCTATTTAATACTCTGTTTTGGGATTCTTATTCTGAATGGGTTCAGTGCACTATTGGGTCTGTTATGGACTGTGATGAGTTAAAATGGCTGCATGGAACCACACCGTGGCATGCACAAAAGTGTGGGGTTTGGCTACCTGGGCCTACCCCTTTCCATGTAGGTGAGCATAGAGTGATGCACAAATAGGGAAGGGTGGCCACCTGGTGAATCCCAGAGCCAGGAACACCCCACAACATACCATAAATGGCCATGCATAGCCCATGGCACACACCTGTTGTGCACAGCATGGAGCATACCGTGCATGTAACAGGGTGATATGGATGCTGCACAACTATCTGTAGGTGGGGTTGTCATGCTGATATAGAAGAAAGCATTCTGCAGGTGCGCAAGAGTGTGGCCACAGTCACATTCCGCTGCTACATGGATGCCATGCCCTGATACCACATGCTGGGAGCCATAGCAACCTACTGCATGACTAACAGGATGACTGCCTCTTGGGGGGTGACACAGCCTGTGAGGGTATGTACTGTATGGCCAGTGCACACTCACACCTGGGAGGGTTTGCTCCATGGCTGCCACTAATGCCTGTGTTCTTGCCACTGAAGCCATTCCAGGGATGGCTGTCCAAGATCCTGCTGTGACCGGGACCACAGGAGTCAGCTGAGCCATGGACTATGGCACCAGACCACCCCGGCAAGGGCCATGTGACTGCCTGAGAGGCTTGAATACACTAAGGGGTATTACTGAGACAAGTTCAGGATGGTATAATTCATCCTAGAACCTACTGTGGTGAGCAAAGCCCTCAGCCACAGTAGGGGGCATGAGGATAGGTGGGTGAATTGAGGTAGGGGAGGTGTATTGGGGAAGTCTACCATTTGGCAAGAAGGGCTGGGCTGTCTAGGATGTGGATGCATCCATTTCATACCCGCCTTTTCCCCTGCAGGATACCCTGCCACCACTGACAGTGATACATTTGTGAAGGAGGGACCCAACATTGTCAACACCAATCCTGAACCCACATGACAGCCTCTGGAAGAATGAGAGAAGGCAATATGTGCCATGTATTATGGGGCGACGATCATGCAGACTTGGACAGCATAGTGGCCAGGGGCCACTGAAATTTACCGTGGTGGTGCCTATGGCTAGTAGGTACCTGGCCACCACATATAAGCACTGTGCCATGGGATACGGGCACAGGTATGGCACAGCCATGGACTACCACCATGGATGTGTGGCACAAACTATGGGACTCCGGCATGTGCTGTGTGAACTGACTGTATGCTTTACAGTGCAGTACCATATTACATTCTCTGATAAAGGACATGGCATGTTTTATATGTACCACCTGTGCAGTAAACAGTGTGTCAAACACACATTTTGTGTCCCATGTCATTCTTAGGGGTAATGTGTGTAGTCACCTTTATCACTGCCCCTTGGGCTGCATTGTGCCTGAGGGGTTC
Source organism: Neoceratodus forsteri (assembly GCA_016271365.2). Classification (NCBI taxonomy): domain Eukaryota; kingdom Metazoa; phylum Chordata; order Ceratodontiformes; family Ceratodontidae; genus Neoceratodus; species Neoceratodus forsteri. The sequence continues at coordinate 152,362,121 of JADMNL010000028.1, forward strand.
TGCACCATGCTACATGCCTCCCACCAGCTGTCCACACCTTTGTGCCTACACATAATGTAGCTGACAGCATACTTGGACATGCCCACTTCAGATGTGCACCTCTGACTCCTACATCAGTGCCCACCTATGACATGCACATGTGCAGAGGGTTGGGCATGTAGTATAATGGTTGTGGCAAGCTGCTTCTGTCTTACACATCTTGAAACCCATGCTACGCAGTGTGTAATGCCAACATAGCATGGGAGTATTGGACTCAATACGCATGACTCCGCATTTCTTTGCATTGAATCTGGGTTGCCAGATCTCAAACCATTTCTCCTGTTTTACTAGATTGCTCTTCAATGCCTTTATTTCCTCCTCTGTGACTAGCCTGCTACATAGTGTTGTATTATCTGTGTAAAATGTTATCTTACCCTGTGTTCCCACTGCTAGTCACAGACGAATATATTGACGAGTACTGGTCTGAGCACAGACCCCTGAGGCACCTTGTTCATCACCTTTCTGATCCCAAGGGGGCTCCCATTCACCCTACCATCTGTGTCCTATAACTGAACGAATATGCTTGGCTAAGCTGTTCTCCACCCCCAGGTTTTATAGCTGTTCTCCAGCCTCCTGTGCAGCACACAGTCAAAGGCCTTGCTGAAGTCCAAGTATAGGTCATGGATGAACTTATTTTTATTGATACTTATATTTTAGTAGTATAGGAGCACTGGGTACAAGACCTATTTTCATTATCATCCTGCATAGGTCAAAATTACAGTAGTACAAAGTACAATGTACAATGTGAGATGCATAAAATACATTCGACACGTACAATATACAATGTAATGCATCAGTTCAAGTACAATATACAATGTAACACATCAGTTCAAGTACAATATATGATGTAACACATCAGTTCAAGTACAATATACAATGTAATACATCAGTTCAAGTACAATTCACAATGTAACACATCAGTTTAAGCACAATCACATGCAAAAGAGATTTATTTCCAGAATAGCAAGCTAAAATCTAGCATAAGTAGGTAGCTGAAACATTTGAGTAGAATCTATTTCAGGAGGAGGCTGTGATGTGCAAAAGAGTAGTCTGACCAAAATAGGACTGCATTTTTCATACTTTTAACCCCCTAGTAGTATATTATGTAAGCAGTATTAAGATTCTGATAAAATGAATTGATCTTATAGATATCTTGGACTAGACTGTTTACACGTTTAAATAAAAAGCTATACTAAATTATCTTCTATCAACAATGGAAGACCAACTTAGATCTTATTTATTTATTTTATTTTATTTTTGTTGATCGGGTAAGTGCACTAGACAAATCCTGCCTATTTTCAGGCATGACCCATGGGAGGAGGATACAGATGAATGCCAACTGACCTTGAACCAGATTAAGCTGGTAGTGGTATTTTTAGTGAAGGTATTTTACAGTAAGAAACAGTGAGGAATCTCTCTAGGAAGGCCTGAAGTACTCAGTGGACAGTGACATCAACAACCTGAGCCTTATCCACTGTCTGTGTCATTGTATAGAAAAAGCAAACAAGCATTTGTCAATGCCTAATGTTTGCTTGCTGGCATTGGCATTGGTAGTGTAGGAGTTAGAGAGATGCATAATAGGAATGGCAGTGAAGTATTGAATTGAAGCCAACTCCACCCCACCCTGCAGAGACTGACAGGCATTGGGGTGTGCCTTTGGGTCGTCAGGCATAACGGCCATGCCATTTCACCACAGTCTACCCTGCAGACACCGACAAGTGTCACGGTGTGCCTTGGGGTCTTTGGGCCTGATGCTCACCTCATTCCATAAGGAAATATGGTAAGATGGGTGCAGTATAGGAGAATGGGGTGAACTTTGGGTCCGAAGAGTCCAAGGCAGACCTCAATGCCTGTCACTGGCTGCAGGGTGTGGGTTGGGGTGGAATGGTATGAGCATTACAGGTGACAATCCCAAGTCACACCCCTGATGCCTGTCAGTCTCCACAGGGTGGGGTGTTATGGCTGGAAACCCTAACTCCCCAGGAGTTCATTAATATTTTCACTCCAATTTTTCAACATAGGTTTTTTGTGACCCCCACCTCATGAACAGTGGCAATATCAGTTTGTTAGCCGAAAGCTGATTTTGCACAGTGACCACACCATTTGGCACCACAGGTGTGAAAACACATTTCAAACAGGATGTGAAAATGACAGCTGTAGTGTTCATGAGGAGGTGTAAAAAATGACAATTTTGAAAATCTGGAGTGAAAATATTAAAAAACTGGTGAAGTCACGAGCGTGTGTAGAAACTGCACAACGCACACCTGTAATGTAATTAGTTTGGGAATTGTTTACAGCAGATTGCCAACACAGGCATTTTGAGACCTCCGCTCATGAACGGTGTCACTGTGATATTCGTAATCTGTCCCAAACACTGATTTCATAGCACACTACGTATTTCTGCGTCGGAAGTGTAAAAACACATTTTGGAAAAATGACAGCTGTACTGTTCATAAGGAGGTGTGGAAAAATGCTAGTGTAGAAAATCTGGACTGAAAATACTACAAATTCATGAACTTACGAGGGTGACTGGAAACTGCGCAATGCATGCACGTAACACACAGTCATTTTATGGATTTTTGTCACCAAATTTTCAACATAGCCATTTTAAGACCTCTGCTCATGAACAGTGTCACTGTGAATTTCTTAATCTGTCCCAAACATTGATTTCACACACCAACCACACCATTGTGCGCTACATACTTGAAAACACATTTTGGGTGAGATGTGAAAAATGACAGCTATACTGCCCATAAGAAGGTGTGGTAAAATGGGAATGTTGAAAATCTGGAGTGAAAATATTAAAAATTCACAAAGTTATGAGTGTGCGTAGGAACTGTGCAATGCATGCTCGTAAAACAGTCATTTTGGGGAACTGTTTCACCAAATTTGTAACATAGGGTTTGGGGGGGGGCCTACCTCATGAACTGTCACACTGTCATTTTGTTACTCAGTCCCGAAAGGTGGTTCTGCACAGTGACTGTGAAATCACCTTCCGGGACTAAATAACAAAATGACAGTGACTGAGTTAATGAGGTGGGGCCCCAAGAACCCCATGTTGAAAATTTGGTGAAAAAATTCCTCCAAAATGGCTGAGATATGCACCAAAGTTGAAAAATAAACAATTTATGCCATTATACAGCTTACCGGCATTTCTTTAGTTCGCAGTCGGCTTTGAAGAGTGCTAACGTGTTCCCCGTCCACTGAAGATCGTTGCACTGGGCTCCGGAGGTAAGTATGGGATGGGGTGGGTGGTGTGGGGAGGTGGGTGCACAGAGGGTAGGCGTGGTTTGGGGAAGGGGGCAAGACAGTCAACGAGGGACCTTTGTTTTTACAGGTGTCTTTTTTATTTTAGAAGACGACCCGGGACTTTTGCCACGTTAGTGGGCTCCCAGCGTGGCAGCTGGAAGCTTATTCTTTGAGGGGTAGTGGAGCCATGGGATTGGGCACCCCCACAGCCATACAGATATTTTGCTGTGTTAGTGGGCCCCTGCGTGGCAACTGGAAGTGTTTTTTTGGGGGTACAGTGTGGCCACCTGGGGATTGGGCACCGCCACCATGCAGACTTTGTCATGTTGTGGTGGGCTTCCAGCGTGGCACCTGGAAATCTGTTTGGGGGGCAGTGGAGCCGATGAGGGATTGAGCACCCCCATCGGCCATACGGTGTGCAGGTGGGGGGAGTGCATAAGCACGCTGGGGTGGGCTCCCAGCATGCTATGCAGGTGTTTGGGGCAGGGGGGAAGAACTGTCTATGACAGTTCAGATGGAGTGTGACATGCAGGCAATTTGCATACTGCCGATGGCAGTAAGCAAATTGCCTACACGTTACCACCGCTGATTGAAGCAGCCTTTCACTTTCAGCTGTACACCACTGCATCTGAACTGCTGTCATAGACAGCTCTGACATTTATTTGTGCAGTGAGACAGCACCTGCAAAAGGGAGCAGGGCATTGGAGGCTGAGTGGCACACCTACGAAAATTCGTATGGTGGCACTATGTTTCTTGCACATGCGTGCAAGCAAACATAATGAGGATGGTTTGGCATGACATTTCTGTTTCAGAACCATGGCACCTCCCATCCTGTAAACCCTTCCTTGCAAGGAATTCCACCATCCACTCTTTCATGGTTTGGTTGTCTTTAGTTTCCCTGCTATAGAGGTCAGACTGTCCAACCAGTATTTACCTGGGTCCCCATTATCCCCTCCCATGTGTAGTGGGATGAAATGTGTCTCCCTCCAGTCTTTCAGAACTACTCCTGCTGCCAAGGAGCAATTAAACAGATCTGCTAGAAGACCTGCCAGTGCAACCACTGCCTCCTTGAATACTTAGGGTGGAGTCTATCAGGGTATGGTGCCACATTTGTTTTCAGTCCCAGAAGCCTGCTGAACTCCCATCTTTAGTGGCTGAGTTTATGACCAGCTCCTGTCCCCTTTCCTCTGTCCCTCCTGCTAGTCTGACTGATCACTTGGGGAGAGGTCCCCCATTTTCTACCATGAATACAACAGTGAATAATTCACTAAGGAGATCCACCTTGCTTGTATCATTACACCCTCCCCTGGCCATCTTCAGTCCCTCAATACCTTACTTAGTTTTCCTTTTTTCCCTGATGTACCCGAAGAAGGCATTATCATTCTCTTTGACTCCCTGTCGATTTGGAGCTCTGCCTCAGCTTTGGGTCTCCTCAAGGCTATTTCTGCTTCCCTCAGGCTGCCTTGGTAGACTGACCTGCTTGCCTCTGTCTGTTCCTTCTTATGTGCCCTGAAGGCTTTCATCTATTTAACTATAGCTTCATTAACCTCTCTCTGAACCAGAAAGGTCTCTTGTATTTCCTTGCTAAAACCTATCATTCTCATGTAGCTCTCGGTGACCTCCAGGACTGCTCCTTTTATGGCCTCCCACTTTCTTTCCTCCCTATCCACCCATCATACTCCCTTGGAATTGGCAGTAGCTTAGTAATTTTTCTGAAGTCTACTTTATGAATGTCCAGTACATGATTCTTGGATTTTACTGCATCTTAACAGAAGGTTTATAGAGAACCACACCATGTTATGATCACTGGCAACTAAAGAGACCCTGACACTCACATCATCATCATCTAGAGTCATGAACATTAACTCCAAGATAACTCCGTGTCTGCTGTGATCCCTGACATGTTATGTTAACAAGCAATCCTGGAATGTGTCTACCAATGCCTAAATATGTGTTCTTTGTCACCAGCATGGCCAAGTCCATGCTAGGTATATTTAGGTCACCCGTCAGGATCACTTTCCCTATCCCAGCAACTCTCCTGATCTCTTTCCAGGAAGCTGGTCTCCTGCTTCTGACTGGTTTGAGGGCCTGTAAACAACTGTCTGTGTAATGTTTTCCCCCTTCAACCAACACAATGTCTATCCACAGCATTTTCACACCTCCTTGTTCCCCTGTGGATTGCTCCTCCATTCCTCTTATCTGATCCCTACATAAAACAAGCATTTGTCAGTGCCGAATGTTGTGTTGCTGACATTGGCATTGGTAGTGAAGGAGTTCAAGAGATGCATAATAGGAATGGCAGTGAAGTATGGAAGTAACGTCAACTCCACACCACCCTACAGAGACTGATGGGCACTGAGGTGTGCCTTTGGGCGTCGGCCATAACATTCATGCCATTTCAGCTCACCCTATCCTGCATACTGCGACAAGTATTGCATTGTGCCTTGGGGGCCTTGGGCCTTATGCTTACCCTATTCACCCATAATGCTCATTGCATTTCACCTCACTCTGTCCTGCAGACACTGAACAAGTGCTGAGGTGTGTCTTGGTGTGTTTGGCTTTACAGTCATCCCATTTCATAAGGAGATACGCTGAAATGGGTGCAGCATAGGAGAATGGGGTGAACTCTGGGGCCAAAGAGTCCAAGGCACACGTTGATGCCTGTCAGTGGCTTGCGGGTTGGGGGGTGGTATAGCATGAGCATTACAGCTGGCAATCCAAAGGCACACCCCTAATGCCTGCCAGTCTGTACTGGGTGGCATGTCATGGTTAGAAACTGTAACACCCAGGGTGTTTGTTGGTATTTGCAGTACAAATTTTCAACACTGCCATTTTGTGACCCCCCATCTCATGAAATTGTTTGGGACCTCTGCTCATGAATACTGGCACTGTGATTTTGTTATTCTGTCCCAAGCATTGATTTCTCACAGCAGCCGCACCATTCTGCACCAGATGTGGGAAAACACAGTTCAGGCAGGATATGAAAAATGACAGCTGTACCATTCATAGGTAGGTGTGAAAAGATGGCAGTGTTGGAAATGTTGAGTGAAAATATTAAAATGCTTGAATTTATGAGTGTACATGGAAACTGCTCAATGCAGGGTCATAACACAGTCATTTAGTGGAATTATTTCACCACATTTTCAACATAGGCATTTTTGGGACCTCTGCTCATGAACAGTGTCACTGTGATTTTCGTAATCTGTACCGAACACTGATTTCCCACAGCAACCACGCTATTCTGCACCGGTAGTGCAAAAACACATTTCAGTCAGGATGAGAAAAGTGACAGCTGAACTGTTCATAAAAAGGTGTGAAAAATGCCAATGTTGAAAATCTGGAGTGAAAATATCACAAATTCGTGAAGTTACAAGTGTGCATAAAAACTGTGCAATGCATGCTCATAATACAGTCATTTTTTTCACCAAATTTGCAACATAGGCTTTTTGGGAGGCCACCTCATGAACAGCAACACTGTCATTTTGTTACTCAGTCCTGAAAGGTGATTCTGTGCAGCGACTGCAAAATCACCTTTCAGCACTGAATAACGCCATGACGGTGACTGAATTCATGAGGAGGGGTCCCAAGAACCCCATGTTGAAAATTTGGTGACAAAAGTCAAAAAAATGGCTGAGATATCTACCTAAGTTGAAAAAAAAACTATTTATACCATTATACAGCTTACCAGCATTTCTTCAGTTCATGTTTGGCTTTGAAGAGTGCAGATGTGTTCCCAGTCCACTGAAGATCATCACGCTGGGCTCCGGAGGTAAGTATGGGGTGAGGGGGGTTGGGGGAGGTGCGTACACAGAGGGTGGCTGCGGGTTGGGGAAGGGGGCACCGAACTCAACGAGGGATCATTTTTTGATTTTACAGGTTAAAACAAACAAACAAACAAACAAAAAAAACAACACTGAAAAGTTTTCTATTCTTACAGGTACTTTTGCACACTGGGGTGGGCTCCCAGTGTACCACCTGTGTGTTTGATGGGAGGGGGTCTGTAGCCGACAGGGATTGGGCACCCCCATTGGCACATACAGAGTATGCAGGGGGCGTTGCATAAGCCGAGGGGAATTGGGCACCCCCTCGGCACACAAGAAATGGGGGGTACATTATGCCAACAGGGAATGAGCACCCACATCAGCAAATTAACTTAGGAGGGGGGGCTGCTGACAGGGGGATTGGGCACCCTTGTTGGCTTTCAAAGGGACTGTGAAAGGTGATGGCTGTCCCTCAGCTTCCATGGGGACTGTGAGAAGCTCACAGGGAAGCTGCCACCATGTTGCTTGACAGGGGACACCAGACGAGGTAAGCAGTAATTGGCGGCTAGAATCAGGAACTGCCCCATGGTGCTCCCTAATTGCAGCAGCTAATTTCTTTCAAGTTGGTGGCACACTTCTCAACTGCTGTCATAGACAGTGTGCTATGCCATTGGTGCCACAGAGCCAGGCCACAAAAAGCAGTGGCACCATTGGCTGCAGCAGAACCGCACCTCCAAAACCTGCTTCTCCACTCCAAGCAACCACAATATGTTGTCTGCATTGCGCACACAAGACAACATAAAACGAACCCTCAATCTATTATAAATCACTCAAGCTAAACTCTAGTGCTTTATAATAAGTTATTAGGGCCTACAACGGGTGTCTTTTATGGTGTAAGAGATACCTCTCGTGAGGTTTGGAGCAGACAGAACCACTCACCTTTGCTTTGCAGTCCTCTCTCCCAAACCTATTGCTCGGTGTCTCTTACGCCATAAGAGACACCCTCAGAGGTCCCATTAACTTATAAAACAACTCCCCAACCTGACCTGATGGCCTTGTGAAAAAAAACACATCCACTGTTTATGTGTGGGGCTCAGCTTCATATGCTGAGCCCAGGATTCCCATTGGTCCAGCAAAGCAGTGTTAGAATTATACTTTATAAGATTTGGGAGCTGGGGGTCCATAAGGGTCCTATCTTTAAATGTGAACCCCCTTCCCATTATGAGTCAATGGCAGTGATGTGTGCACTATTGGGGCTCAGTTCAGAGCTACCGGGGCCAAGCCTTGGCAAGCGCCCCTGTAATTCCAACACTACAGGAAAGGCTTAATGCAGTGGGGTCTCTGTGGGATGTGCAATAACTCCAGGGGGAACTGTGTCAACCAATGCTTTGTGACTGCTCCTTAGTGAGTCAGAGACAGGGAAGTCACTTAGGATGGCACCACCCATCTTGGAAGTCAGATGGGGCATTTACTTGGTTGTGGAAGCAATGCATAACCTGGCTCAATGCCTAGGGTCCTGCTGGCCCTGATATTTACTTGTCACCATGACTACCAGCTTTGATATGCTACAACTTTCCCTAGGTTCTTCCAAGTGTCAGGGAAAACCCTGCCATAGTTAGGTTGTGCCCTGGGTGGCAACCAGAGGCAGCAGTTATCATGACTGCAGCAAAGAAGGTATAGCAAAGTTGTTGGACAGAGGATGCCCTGAGGAGGTTGGGTAGCTATGGAGGATAGAACAGAAAAACCCAAGAAAGATAATGAGATATTATTAAAAAAATATTCATCTCCCAGAGCAGGTATGGACATGGATATTTCACCCCATACAGTACTTTGTGACCTGGAACTAAACTTTAAAAAGTTGATTTTTTTTCTAATTAATGTATTAGCATGACAGACCATGGGGCACTGCACTCCATGCCCATAGGATACAGTATGTCACAGGGCTGGGCAAACCTTTGCTGAAGGAGAGACAACTATTGAGCTGTCACACAGCTGCCTTGTAAATGAGGGTAAAACTGAGCCCAATCCATAAAGCAGCACAGAATATGCATGATTCACACATATCCAGGTTGCGTACCTCTGTACCCTGTTGCCTGTCTGCAATGGCTTGCATACACTGTCTCTGCCCACCACTCTCCATGAGTGCAAAGCTTTACACGGCTGCAGGGGGTGGCAAGGGGTGGAGCTGAGCAGGGTAAAAACATGCAATAGAATGCCTGGGTCACCTCTTACATGTCTCCCCCCATTTGGATGGAGCAGTGAATTATAGGATCGGCACTCCTCCAACCTCTGCCATGTCCCTACAAGGCACACTACTCATATTTTGCAATATGGGACCTGTGCCAAAATGCCCCACAGCACTCCAGGTCTGTACAGAGGGCTGGAGACAGGTGGACAGGGGTCAATTGGAACCCCAGGGATGTTCTGGGGCCAGGTAAAGGACAGTGTAAAAGAACTATAGTAGATACTCTGGCCATGTAGTCTGTGATCCTTCTGCTGGCTGTCTGCACTACAGAGAGTTGGTCATGAATTGGGAGCAAGCACACCCCTGTCCCCATGCCCTCCCCCGAGCTAGTCACATGCGTATGTGCACTGGCCAAAGGGGACCTGGTGTTAAGGAGGCACCAATCCAGGGGTGTGAATGCATGGAAGTCTCCACAATGCAAAGAGTTGGACTACAGTGCTCCAACAACACCCCTAAGCACCCCTCTGTATGAGCACAGCACCACTGGAGATCAGGCCCTTAGACCCCTAATTCAGGTGGTATGAATGCAGTGCATCTCAGAGATGGCATTCAGAACTACTGGTCTTGCAAGGAAATGGTACTTTTTTTGGAAAGCCTGATTTCCATAAAAAGTCAGATGGAAATGGCATCAGACCAATATGGTGAATACAAACTGTGAAAACACTGTGGTAAACATACAAAGCTTATAAAATGGGTAGGACAAATCCTGGCCTTTGATTGGTTGAGGCAGGCTGTCACCCAAATTTACTGATTTGCTATTTGTTGACTATTTTGAATACTTCACACTTTTGCTGTTTTCTTTTACTCTATTATTGTAAAATATCATATATAGAGGAGAACCACTGCCCAGTCATGATGCTCAGATGGTAATTATCTGAGTAGAGCTTGCGGAATGCAGAATTCTGCTGACAGAATTCATGTTGAATGGCAATTCCACTTCTGAGATCATTTTTGGGAATTTCTCTTTGAATGTCATAGAATTCTGAAAAGCATTTCTATGTAAACCGTGGAATAACTTTCCGTGGATCACGTAAACTGTGGAATAATATTCTGTGGATTGTGCAAAAGGAATCCATGACTTCTATAAACTGTGGATTACTAATCCACAAAAAACATTCTGCTTTTGAAATTTCAGAATTCCACTACTGATGAAATTCAATGGAATTAGGTGGAATTTTCCAAAATTCTGCCAAATCCCACTCTGTTGGAATTTCACATTTCTTCACATCCCTACTTCTGGGTTCTTTGCCTAATGTCAATTATTTGCAAGTGCAAATCTTGAGAGAAGCATGATGTCATGGCACAGAATGAGAAAGATTGCCACTACCCATTTATCATGAGAAGGTAGCAGTTGTTATATATAATGTACTATATTTTATTAAATTAAGGTCAGGTGGGCAGCTCTGCCTACTCTACTACTACAGAGAGTGCAGAAACACAACTCTTTTTTCTGTTTTACTTTTTACCCCAACGCATGTGGCCCCAGTGATGTGCCCATGAGTGCAGAATCATCACATGATGTGCCATATATGTATCTGTTTGATGAAACAAGTTGCTGGCATAGATTTGTTGCAATCCATTCAGTACATTAAAATGGATCCAGGACAGGAGCTCGACAAAATATTTGTTGAATACCTCGTCAGTGACACCCCGGCAGGTCAATTGCATTCTGCAGTCAGCTGCCAGTTCACACTGTCCGTCTGTGTTTTCTTCGGGGGGCTTTGCCCCCCAAACCCCCCACTCGGGCAGCTGTACCCCCAGCACCCCCTCACTTAAGGATTATCAACTCTGAGTCGGAGCTGAATGGGGGAGTGCAGGACCCCTGACAGACAGCACCAGGTTCCAGCGGGTTTCCCACAGCGGCATGGCACTGTAGTCACTGGGGGGGGACCTCACTGGTGAAATGTCACTGTTGGGGGGTAACAGCCTTAAAATACTATAAATAAAATCTTGAAATCAATCTGCCACCTAACCTGCAGCCAGTACAGAGTGCAGAGCACCAGGGGGTCATATGCTCCCCCTCTTAGTGGAGGCCAGGAAGCATGCAGCCATGTTCTGCACTGCCTGCAGGTGGCTGGTGATTTTCAGGTAGGCTTTAGCAATTCATAATCACATTACAGTTATCCAGGCAGATACCTAGCCACGGCACTCAGACTGCCAGGCACATCAGTTCACCCCACATGAGGTCTATATTGCAATGTCTGCAGCCAGTACACATGGCATTCTTAAAACACCACTTAGAAAAACAAGTAAATGTCCAGACATCTTTTCTTTAGTAGTCATGTGGTGTCTGATTACTTACATCTGTGTAATCAGAATTGTTGCCAAGAAGATTTCCTGCCAGTGACTAAGTAATTACATGTTTTTTCATGACCACCACCTCCCCGTGATGGACATCGCAAGTGGATGTCATCTTCAGCAAGTGCTGTGTCTACTAATGACAAGCAGTCAGACTTCTTTACTAAGTAGCTGACGGCTCTGACATTAGCTTTATTAAAATAAAATTGCAGATCCTGAAGCATGGCATTCTTAATTCCCTGAACACTCAAGCATGCGCTGGAAAGCTGACATGGAAGCCTCAATTAGGCATGAAGCAGTGGTGGTTCTTGGCATGCTATCAGAGCCTTGCCTTACTAAATAAATACTTAATTCTTAGTCTTTTGTGCTCTGTATTTTTTTTTTTTTTTTATCAAGGTGGCTGGTTCACGTTTAGTAGCACACTAGAAGCAATTGGAAGTGGCGGACCAGTGTGTAAGCGCATCAGAGGATTTGATCAGTGGGGAAGAGATTATAGGATTATTCAGACCCATGGCCTACACAGTGAGGAGGTCATAGATCCAATTCCTAGATGAATTCAAATAGGTTTTGTGAAATCAGAGTAACAGCAGAGACAGGGTAGAAAATAAAGCAATTGGCTTATATATTCTATTTTTTTACATAGAAGGTATAATTTATTTTCCTTTTAAATGACATATTTGGTTCCAGTTCAGGTTCTGATACATGATTTACCTGACCTGATGCCACCCATCTGAATCAGAAAAGCCAACCCGCATACCCTTAATCCCTGGTTACCAAATCATACCAAATGATAACACCCTCCTGGCCCTACTAACACCCTCCTGGGGCATTTACTAGGCCATGGAAGCAATGCATGACCTGGCTCAGTGCCTCTTGGCCCTTAATCCCTGGTTACCGAATCATACCAAATGATAACACCCTCCTGGCCCTAGTAAAACACAACACATTTTCTCCATTTTGCAGCTGAGGGGGTAATCGGGGCCTACATACTCTTTTTACATTTTACTTTTCACAGAAACCAAGAAAAATCAGGTAAACAAAAAAATCTGTGAAACCAAAGCAATAGAAACAACAGTTTGGGAGTCTGCTAGAGAGAGGGAAAAGAAGTGGGGAATGGGAGGAGAACCAACTGTGTGTCAGACAAGGACCACCTCATACTGGACTGGCCTGCCTCGACTCAGTTCTGGAAATCAGATTAGTTTGTGACTCAACTCTGATTTGATCATGTTCAGTCCATTGATCAGGAGCACTGTTGCGATTGACCAGGTTCTGACCCAGTCCAGGTAAGTGATTTTAAAGCTTTGTTACTATTACAAATAAGAAATTTGTGGAAAAAAAGCATAAAACTATTTTAAATGATTAAGGAACAGTGTTATGACACGGATCTTTCACTCAAGTGTGAAGGTCCATATGTGCACTTTGTGTGAAAAAACATTTTCATTTACTTACTGTTTACTGTAGTATAGTAGATTGTATTAGAATATTTTTACTTACTTAGGAAGACATTTTCTATTACTACAAATCCCAGAACCCCCTGTACCTGACATCAGAGTAGTAGGCAACAGTGAGAGATTCAATGGCCTGCAGTGCATGTTAGACATAACATAACCTCTGATCTGATGTTTGCTGGTCCCACTGTCCTCCCTGGGCAAAGCATACTCACAGAAGACTGTACTTAACTTTTGGAGAAAGGTAGAACCAGAAAACATCTAATCAGAGATTATAACAACTCTAATATGCACTGCAGGCTAATGAATCTCCCACTGCTGCCTACAACTCTAATGTCATCTGCAGGGGGGAGTCTAGGATTTTTAGTAACAGAAGATGTCTGCCTACAAGTAAGCAAATTTAGTCTGACACAATCTACAATACTACAGAAAATGGAAAGTAAACCAAGATGTTTTTGGACATAAAGTGCACATTGGGACCAGCCCCACACTTGAGTGTGGAGCCCTTTGTAATGACGGTTCCCCTTTAAATGATATATGGAAAAGGCTTATTAAAGGGGAGTGGGGCAACCTGACTTTATCAAATTTGCCCAGTCCCATGTCATGTGCCACTCTAGATCTGCCTTTGACCCAGTTATGGTCCAGTCTGGAAAATGCACCTGTTTTGGCAAACTGAAAAAAAAATCAAAGTAAATCAGAACCTTTTTGTAGAAGATTAGCATTAGAGCCAGAACTGGGTCACAGATGGATGGCCTATCCTTAAAATGAAAGACTGCCATCATTCAACAGCAACCTGGAGATACTGAAGACAGCCATCTGGTAGAGAGACAGTAAGAGATGTCCTACTGGATTTGACACTGTCATAGTTTGTATGCATTAATTACAAGGAAGCCCAGCCTGAATTTTCAAAGTTGATTATTTCCTGCAAGTTCACGAAGCACCAGGTATCTGATGCACAGGACCTACAACAAATTATTGAGGTTTTCAATCCCTGCAACTAAAAGACACCTGCTGGACCACATTTCAGTGGGTTTTGCATGATTCAAGATCTGAACCACTTATATGCAGTTTTCCATAACTTGTGTCTAAACCTAGATGCTAGCCTGAGGAGGTGACAAAACGAGTCCGTTGTTGGAAAAACTAACACATGCTCAGCCCATTGGGATTGACATACTGGGTATGCAATCTCCCTAGCTGCAGCTTAAGACCTTTCAATTGGTTTTAAAAATATATACCCCTGTCCCTTTTGGTTATGTGAGGTGCCCAAATCTTTCATTGCTAATAACACAGGAACCAATTTCTTTTTTTTACTTGAACTGTTTCTTCATTCTGTGCTAGTCAAGTAGATGAAACTTAGTTTTTTTTTCCTTGAACAATGAAGGCTAACATAGCATTTCATTGCACCAGCATTCTGTATTATTAAATTAAATATAAACCCTACTATTTACATGTTTTACTAACTCTAACTGTAAATATTGGCATGTCCGGTGTCTGTTTAGTAACCCCAGTGTATTGTTTTGAAATGGTCCTATTTCTTTTCTTATATAGGGGTCACTGTTCATGCAGTGTTTTCCCTGCCTAATGTTAATTTTAGGGCTGCTTGGGGAAGCTAATAGCGGACTTCTTGATAGCAGTCTGCTGGACATGGCCAAAACTAAAAAAAAGGGGACATTCACTGTTTTGACCACTCCGAGGAAAAAAAAAACACAGCGGGGTGCCAACTGCAGCACAGCTGTAATTTAATGCTATAGATTACATAGGGGTCTATAGCATCATATTAAAGAAAATACTAGTACTGTTTGTTTATTTTTTTTAACTTTCTCAGACAGTTATTACACGCACCCCTTGGCTGCCACACAGAAGGTATCACAATCAAAAGCTCCGGAGAGCTGTAGGTGGGTATGTACACACAAATGAGCAAACACATTTGGGTCTGGCAGTATAGCCTAGATGTTAGAGAAATGAGCTTGGTACATCCAGCAGACCTGGGTTTGAGTCCCACAACCTCCACTTGTATACTGTATGACTCTAAAAGAGTTACTTGTGCTCCCAGGTCACCCCTGTAACCAGGCACTTATGCCTAGTGGGCCTTACCTGGTTACCAAAGAAAAACAACATGTTGTACAAAAAGTATCTAAATTTTAATAAATTCAGATTTCAGCAGTAAAATACTAATCCATTCATATTATGTATTTGCCGTATCAGGTTACTTCAAACATTAAATATTCACCTAAGATATTATAAAAATTCTCTTTGAAGGTTGAACTGGAAGCACACCCCTTCTATTGCACTAAGCTGAATATTCACAGCCACTGCTGTATTCAATCCCTCCTTAATGTAGATAGGTTTCCTTGCATAGTCCAGGACTTAAAACTAATACCAATGTTTTGTTCCTGATCCCCTCAAATAGGGTCCTATTGTTTTCTTAGTTGCTGGTCTGTATGATTGAAATTGAGAACAACATTTTACAAATAGGGAAGATCCCAGATTATCCTCCAATGTATATGAAACTTACGAAACGGAGACTTAACATTCACTCTACAGTTCTCAATTTGTTCATTAAAAGTTTTTTTATTCAAATCCTAGACTTCAATTGTTGTACGTGGGAAGGTGTGATAAGAATAAATCAGAATGCAATTATTTGTCTTCCCAGTAGTCAATTATATGCACTACCTGTAATATTTAGATTATTTCTGGTAAAGTTATTCAAACCCCACTTCATGTAATGCTGTGGACATGTCTATTGGGTAGTTCAGCACCAGTTGTGGTTCGACATGCAAACTGAGTATGGTGACATGGATGCTTTAGTATCTGTATACATAACAACAAAGTTGCTGCTTTACCTAAGAGGATTTCTGAAGTCCTCTCTGTAAGGCTATGTCAGTTAGCATCTTAAATATGCTTATAAGTATACATAGTTCTGGTAATTTTGCAAAAGTGCCTTTTCAGTTGTTTAGGTGAGAGAACCACAAACCCTCACAGAAATACAAGTGTACAGCATGTGTGCAGCATGCATGACACATGCTTATTAAGCATGTGGTATGCATGCTGCACACATGCTGTGCAGTTGTATTTCTGTAAGGGAAGAAAGTACAAAATCACACGTCCCCACACAATGCAAAGCATCATGGGCTGCATATGCAAATCACCACAGAATGTTATGCTGGTCCAACTTTAAGCAGAATTGCATGGTGCTGAAAGGCCTCTCACACAGTTTGCAAAGGGTGCTAACAAATGACATAGACATGTGTTTCGTCCTACCAGGACCCATCAGTATGCCTCGTCTGTTTGACATCCCAGTGGAATGGACCAGCTACCCTAAGACAGTGTGTCTTGGATATGTTGTGGTGAACCCATTAAAATAAAAAAAATATTTAAAAGACAAAGAACCTCTGTGCACAAACTCTGAGGCAAGGGTTACCCCAAAGGGCATTTGGCTGGGAAGCCAAGTTTCAAGAAAATACAAAACCACACATGCCCACACAATGTAAAGCATCATGGGCTGCATATGCAAATCACCACAGAATGTTATGCTGGTCCAACTTTAAGCAGAATTGCATGGTGCCGAAAGGCCTCTCACACAGTTTGCAAAGGGTGCTAACAGATGACATAGACACGTGTTTTGTCCTACCAGGACTCATCAGTATGCCTCGTCTGTTTGACACCCCAGTGGAATGGACCAGCTACCCTAAGACAATGTGTCTTGGATATGTTGTGGTGAACCCATTAAAATAAAAAACTATTTAAAAGACAAAGAACCTCTGTGTGCAAACACTGAGGCAAGGGTTACCCCAAAGGGCATTTGGCTGGGAAGCCAAGTTTCAAGAAAACACAAAATCACACATGCCCACACAATGCAAAGCATCATGAGCTGCATATGCAAATCACCACAGAATGTTATGCTGGTCCAACTTTAAGCAGAATTGCATGGTGCCGAAAGGCCTCTCACACAGTTTGCAAAGGTTGCTAACAGATGACATAGACACATGCTTCATCCTACCAGGACTCATCAGTATGCCTCATCTGTTTGACACCCCAGTGGAATGGACCAGCTACCCTAAGACAGTGTGTCTTGTATGAGCAGTTGTGGTACACAAGGGACTTGAAAAGTCACTCATATATGTTTATATGTGCATTTGCTGTGTCTCTTATGGTTAGAAGAGTGCATTCTCGAGTTCTTTGGGCGACAGAACTGTGAAGCAAAACTGAGCATGTCGGACACACAAAGGACTGGAGAAAAAAACTCTTATAGCCATAAGAGACACAGGAACTGTACACGGAAACATCACACATCACGCCAAACACCTCTGTTAAAAGAAATTGAATTCAAAATTAAAATGTTTCACTTTGCAGAATGTTAGAGTATCCCCTTTGTGGGAAATATACATTGCAGCTGTAGAAGTTCAGAATTTTAGAGCTATGTGTATGAGAGTGTACATACTCTGTGACTGTGGCATTACGGAAGAAACAACATTTGTTTGTCCCATTCAGGTGTCATGGACAGAGCAGTTGATATCAGCTCTTGCAGGGAAGTGACCTTGACCTCGCTCTCTCTCTTGTCCCAGCCGTACTCTCAAGGCAACAAGCTGAAGGAGTAACTAGGACTACTGACAATGTACCTATTCAGACTTTCATTCTGTTCTCTGCTGTTACTGAGCCTTCAACAAAGTAGGCCGGCAGCTTTGATCCCTCAGCATCTGTCTGCCTCCACAGTAAGCTGTACAGCAACAGAAAGCTGTAGAGAGAGTTCAGGAAGCAGCTCACTTGCAGTGGCTGAGGAACCTCATGAAAAGTACTGTGTGGGTATTGTCCCCAAGTGATATCCCCTCTCACTTGTTTTTTTAAGTTATTTTGTAGCTGTAGGCATCATTTAAAGATGTGTGTGTATTTGTTCTAAATCTTCTTTGAAAGCAGAGACTAAAGCGTTCCTTCACCAGTGTGAGAATGCAGACTTTAATAATACAATGGGATAAGTTGTTAGGGCTACAGGCTAGTTAAACGAGTTATCTGATACCTTGCTCAATCTGCCTACGTTTGACCAGTTTAAGAGAGCACAATGGCAACCCTAGCAGTTCAATCCAGCTGTAACTGCTAATCATCCTAACTACAGTCCTTCCCTGTATACACTTTGAACTGTGTCAGACTCTGGCTGTGAGGCCATGTACCATTACTATGCTTGTTTTACACTGTTTCTGTCTATGTGCCTTATTGTAAAATTGTATGCAATTGATCCAGCCTATTTATTTGTACTTGTTCAACTGCATTTGTACATGTTTGACTTCATTCCTCTGGAGCCCACTTATTGTATTTGTTATGTTACCTTGTAATCTCTGTTATTGATGTGGTACCTTTGTTAAGTTAGCACTTGTGAACAAAGGTATTTTCTGAAATCTTCAATAAATAAATAAATAAAACAAGTGATGCAAGAGTTTTCTTTGGGATCATAAGGCAATAACCTTGTGTTTTTAATGGTGTCTTTTTTAGGAGCAAATGGTGGTATTAATCAAAGCCTGAGGCACTAATCACTGCACTTGTGTGTGACTGCAGCTCTGGTCACGACCTACAGCATTGTCTTCCTCGGAGTGCAAGACCGATTACTGCAGCTGGTGAAAGTTGTTCCACATATTCTAAAGTGTTCAGAAGAACATGTCCTAAAGTGAGTAGAATTAACTTTGGTTAAACAGTGAAACCCTGCTTACCAATGTATTATTTGGTTATAAGAGTATCTGGAATCCTTAGAAATAAACAATCCTGACTGGCTAAGAATGATTTCATGATTTGCAATAACCATGAGAAATGCCAAAACTATACGTATACATATAAGCATATTATTTATCGATAACTAGGATTACAAATACCTTTGAACTAGGGGTTCTTTTACAAAGGTTCCACGGTAAATTGACAGAACAAGATAATATAGGTAGTAACATAAAACAAACAGTAAGGTAGGATAGTATAATACAACATTTAGTTAAACAGTAAGTTACATTTTGAACAAGGTGTAAATACAACATAGAGCAACATAGCAGGTGCAGTCAAGAGAATGAACATTGTCATGAGGTACAGGGTGTAAACACAACATAGAACAACATAGCAAATGTAGTTCAAAAATATAGAGATTGTCATACCTAAGAGCTAGTTCAGAGTTAATTTAAGCAACTTGATTTAAAAGGGCCTATGCTAGTTATTCCCTCAACAAGGCCCCCCGGCTGCACTGTCTCCCGCCCTCGCCCACCTCCCCCCGTATCTCCACTCCTGCCCCCACCCAACCACCTCCCATACTCCCCTACCCCTGCACCTTCTTCCCTCCTCGATCTCCTACCTCACTTCCCCGACCACCCGCCCCCTTCCCTTGTCTTGCTCATAGCTCAAGTCTTTGTACTGGTTATTACATGTCTGTAAGTCAATGACTATATGTTTGTAACTAAAAATGATGACTGTTGCACACGCTGAAGTGGAACCTTTGTAAAAGAGCCTTGGCTCAAAGGTATTGTAATCCTAGATTGAAATAAATAAATAAATAAATAAATAAATGGGGGAGAGGTAGGCGAGGGATGAGAAAAGGGGGAACTAAGGGTGAGGAAAATGGAGAAAGGCTAGCCTCAGAGAGAGACATGAGGAAAAAGATCTAAGAATGGAGCTGGACATGAAAGAGAGGAGAGTGGCCAGGGGAGTGGCACTGTAACCTAGTGCACACAGTCACATTTACTGAGCGTGGCAAGGTATTGGTGGAGCTTTGATTTAAAAAGGCCTATGCTAGTTTCATAGAGGACTTAATGTGGGAGGCTATTTAGCAGGGTAGGGGCCCTAAAACAGAAGGTTTCCTGAACTTGTGAGGTCTGACAGAGGGGGACAATGAAAGTCTGTTTGGCTGCACTATGCGTGAAATGTTGGTTAGCCGATGGCAGGAGCAGGGACTGAGTGACTGGCGGAGCTAGGGAGAGGCATATTTTTTTGCTAATAGGCAGATCTGATAGGATATATAGGATACACAACCTACCCCATCCTTGTTACTCCAACAGCACTTGCATACTGCCTCGAGCCTGCTCCTGGTACACTCATGCACTATAAATGGTTCTGTCGCATTATTACTGTTTTTTACGTTTATATGTTCTTTTGTATGACTTTGGACATGAGTTGTAACTTACCCAAGTTCCACTACTGTTTATTATACAATACATTGTGTTCCAACTGTTGCATAATCTTACAATGTTATTGTTTGTACTACACACATACTATTGTAACTGATCATCCTTCACAACCCAATGTCACCCCTTCCCCCCAGGTCGCTCCATGAGATGAGCAACTGGTTGTTCAGTGTGCCCTCCTGGTGAAACATTTTAATAAATAAATAAATAAAATAGAATATCCTGCCCTTAAAGTGGAGCCATTCAGATTGCATATACAGGTCACAGGTGTGGGTCCATTTGCCAGCCCTGTTACCAACCCGCAAACCTCATTAAGTGTGACCATCAGGCATTTGAGGGCAGTTTCAGTGCTGCACTGCAAATGACCAAGCCATAGTCGATAATGGACAGGATCAAGCTAGTGACTGCTAATCTTTGGGCTGCAGGTGTAAGACAGCGCCTGTGTCGATAGAGGACACCAAGCCTGCAGTTTACCCTCTTGGTGATTTGTTGGACATGCAGAGTGTATGACAGTGAGCTATCTACCGTAATACCAAGAAATTTAAATTCATGAACCATCTCAAGAGGCTGGTTTAGGTCATTCTGGATGGTTAGGCATGTCAATTTATATTTATTATAGTGGCTGGCAAAGAGCATCGTTTTAGTTATTTGTAATTCATTAGAAGTTTGTGGCAAGCAAATCAGGTTTCTATCTTCGAGAAGTTAATTTGGAGTTCTTTTGAGGGGGAGGGTCCATATGGCTAGAGAAAAGGCTGGCATCAACAGCGTAAAGAACCATGTTGCTGGTGGGAGGTTGTTAAGGAATAGGCTGAAAAGTAAGGGTCCTAGGATGGAGCCTTGCGGGACTCCAGAATGAATGGGAAGACTGCAAGAGAGGGAATCATTTATCTTAACCTGCTGAGTCCTGTTTTCAAGGTAGCTTCCGAACCAACTAGTTACAGCAGGTGAGAGGCCAAGGGCAGGAGGGAGCGCAGCAGTTGGAAGTGGTTAACAGTATTGAAAGCCTTAATAAGGTCAATGTAGATTGACCCTACTATATGTCCATGATCAAGGGCATTGTGAATATAATCTGTGTATTCCAGCAGGGCTGTAGTGGTACTATGTCTCTTTCTGAAGTCATGCTGCTGAGGACATTGAATACTGTATTTGTCTAGGAACTCAGTCAGCTGATCGGCAACTATATGCTCTAGGACTTTGGATAATGGTGGAAGAATCGGAATAGGGTGATAGTTTGAGTGCAATATTCTGTCACCATTTTTGTGCAGAGGCATGACAACTGCTGCCTTCCACTGTTGAGGGAACTGCCTTAGGGACAGGGACAGGTTTAGAATGGTGGTCAGGGGTTTTAGCATTACATCTAGTGACAGGCAGAGAAGTTTCATGTCAAGGGTGTCACTGCTATACCGAGTTTTGCCTAACACCTTGAGAAAATATTTTTTGGCCTCAGCTAATATGATTCTCTTAAAGTAGAACAAGGGGAGCAAAGGGGGGGTCACAGTATCACCATGTGTCAGACTCCTGGAAGAAATCTGGTGGAAGTACTTGACTGATATCTGTGAAGGTTACATTTAAAGCATCAGCAATTGATTCTGGGTCCTGTATGGATACGTCATTTACCACTGATGTAGTGGGAGATATCTTACTTGGCTTGCCTGTGAGGTCTTTGATCTTTTGTCAGAACTTCTAGCTATTTCCCCTGGAGCTTGTGAGCTCACTTTGAAAGTGGGCAGTTTTGGCCCTGCGGATTTCCCTGGTGCATGCATTTCAGGCAGCTCTGTAACACTGTTTATCATCCTGCTTCCCAGTGGCTTGTGCAAGATACCAAAGATTGTCCCTGGCTTTCATCTTGCATAATAGTTCTGCAGTGATCCAGGGGTTAGTTACACCCCTATACTTTGATTTACAAATCGGGCATAAATATCACGTGCTTTGCTGAAGTGCTTGATAAGATGGTTAAGCACATGGTCAACACTTCTAAAGGTGTTAAGGAGTGACCATTCACATTGGCTCGAAATTGAGACAGTTGCCCTTTTTTCAGTGTGTGCTGATATGTAACTTTAGCTGGGGGTTTTGGGGCCTTGTTTGTCCAGTAGCTAATGACGGGGGAGTGGTCACTCAGCGAATCAACTGTGGCATTTATAAGTCTTTGGGGTGTGTGTGTGTGTGTGTGTGTGTGTGGCTAGAATCAGATCTAGGAGGGTGCTGTTTCTTGTCCTCTGGTTTATTCTTGTGGGTGTGGTCACTAACTGAGAAATGTTATGCGCTTCAATAGCATCTTTGGAAGGGTCAGCTTCAGGGGCCAACCAGTTGATAGGAGGCAGTATAATGCAGTGGTCTAAGGCTCTGAGCTGCAAATCTGGTGACATCCAGCAGACCAGACCTGGGTTTGAATCCCACAGCTTCCACTTGCATACTGTGTGACCCTGAGCAAGTCACTTAACCTCCTTGTGCTCCCAGGTCGCTCCTGTAAAAAAGCTTTCAGCTTAGTGTGCTGTACCTGGTTAAAAAATAATAATAATAAAATGATAATAAAGTTGATGTTAAAATCACCCAACACAACTGCCTGGGAGTGATGCAATAGACTTTCAAGGTAATCAAGGACCATGTTGAAGCCCGAGATCTGGTCCCATGGGAGGATGTAAACAGAGAATATGTTAAGGGATTTTCCATGCTGATCAAGGAGAATTTTAACTCCTAGCTTATGTGAGTGGTTTACCAGGGCTACTTCGGGAATAGCTTGCCCCTTGAGAGTGTCCTTTAAATAGATGGCACAACCCCTTCCCGTTTTGTCAACCCTGTCTAGCTTAAACAGAAAATACCCATTAATTGTTACGGCAGAACCAGGTATCTTGGCGGAGAGCCAGGATTCATTCAGTGTAATCACATCAGAATTATGCTGTAATACCCAAACCTGTAGGTCATCTAGTTTTGGCAGAAGGCTTCGGATATTGATGGTAGCAAGCTTTCGGTAACCATCCGTTCTACTACATCTTTGTGAATTGTGCATGGGACCTGGGTTGGGATGTACATTGCCAGAGATGACAGGTAGGAGCAAAGCGATCCTGTACAAGTAGGGTTTAAGGTAATTTAGCCCTGACCTCTTTATACGGTATGCAGAATTTTTTTGGATTAACATAAAATAAGGGTGAAGTGAGGAACTGGGGAAAAGGGAATGTGAGTACCCAGTGGTGGTTAGCGTGGCTACAACAGGGTATAGTGGGTCTAACACCGCTAGCAAGAGTGGAAGTTAGGGATATAGTTCCCTCTGAGGGAGTATGAAAAGTGTATTGGGTAGGGCTTATGTGAGCTGGGGAGACGCTGAGGTGAGTGTGTATAAGAAAAAGCAGTAGTAGGGTGAGTGAGGAGATGGACTGGAGGGGGCAACATGTTAGAATAAGAAAGGTGGGGGACAGAAGGTTGACCAGTGCAAGGAGTTAGAAGGGAGGAAAGGCAAAGACTTAGTGGTGAAAAAAGAGATATTACGGGCTAAGCCGGTTGGGTGCAGTGACGCAGGGGTGTGAACTGTACCCTTAGTGGAAAAAGGGTTGAAAATATGCAAGATGCTGAAAAAGATAAGGGATACAAGTACGTGTCATAAACTGATGCAGCTGCAATAGCATAGCGGTTAAGTTAGTAACCTCCAGTGCTATAGGTTATAGGTTCGAATCTGACTAAAGGAGAGAACAACAGAACATTTATTTATTGAAATGTTTCACCAGGAAGGCACACTGAGCAATAAGTGCGACCTGGGGGGAGGGGTTACATAGAGGATAAACAGTAATTTACAGTAGACAGATAATTACAATAAACAGTGATTTACAGTAGACAGATAATTACAATAAACGGTAGATACAAACAGGGTACATGAGACAATAGTTGCATACAGTGAATAAAAACAGCGGGTAAATTAACAAATGGCAATATAGTGCACATGGAGAGACTCATGATGGTATCTATAACAGAGAGAAATAACTAAAAGGAGCAAGCTAGATATAGACAGTGTCGAGAAGTTAGACAATGGTAAGTGCTTTCACCTTTGTCAGTACCTCAGGTGTAAGGGGGGTACCTCAAGTGCAGGGGGGAGGGGGGATTGGAGCAAGTAGGCTGTAAGTGCTGTATCGAGAGGGTGAAGAGGGCAGGGAGGGGAAGTCGAACCCTTGGGTCCCTCCAGGATGTTGAAAACCCTGCAAGGGATTAGGGACTGCTTGAGGAAGAGGGGGTAGCTAAGGGGAGAGGAAGAAAAAGGGGGGAAGGAAGTAAGTGAGAGGGGTCCCTCCAGGATGCTTAGAACCCTGAAAAGGGCAAGGGGTTCCCTCCAGGGTTCTGAAAACCCTGCAAGGGGGGGGGGTCCCTTCAGGATGCTGGGTATCCTGCGAAGTGGCTGGAGGAGAAGAGACAAAAGGGGGGGGTGGCAGGAAATAAAATGAAGCAGAGTGTGAAAAAAGAATGGGAAAGACTGGGACTGAGAAGGGGTGCGGAGGGCTATAGTGGAGCACAACAGTGACTCCTAGTGGCCACACAAGGTATAGAATGCTAATGGGAAAATAGGGTGTTTGATTCTGGCTGCAGGAGAGTCATGTGATATAGTCATGTGACACAGGTGATCTATAAGTTGAGGAATGGACTAGAGGGGGGGTGGGTGAGGCAATTGTCGTGCTCACACAACGATGGGCTAACACAGTTCCCCAAGATGCAGGGAGCTCCAGTGTTGCCGTCCCAACTTCACTACCTTGATTTTTGTCTGGCAGGCTCTTCCGTTAGTGCTCCGCTTCTATGGAGCAGGGGCTGGTAAAGAACCTGTTGAGAGGGGAACAGAGAGATATTAGAGGGGGTAGGTTTTGCAGGAACAAAAGGGAAAGGGTCTCAAGGTGGGAAAAGGAAGGCTTAGACACAGGCTGTAGGGGGATGGGAGGACAAGACTGTGCATGTGCAGCATTCAGAATGGCACAGAGGAGAGTTTGAGAAAACAAAGAGAAACAAGTTCCATAAAACTATCAACAGTTGCTAGCCCAGTGGCATGGAGGGCTGAGGCAGCGATGCCTTACCTCCTGCCATGCTGTTGACCCGTGTTCACGGTGCGAGCGGGTCAACAGGGGCCAGATGGGGTGGGAGAGGATTGAGCATCTGGTGGACTGCTCTCCTCTTCCTGGGAGGGTGGGGATCAGTGGCCGGCATTTGCCTGACACCTAGCAGAGGCTAGGTGTTGGCATGCCAGGCCAATACAGTGGGGCATGGAGGTGGAGCAGCTGGCGGGTGCACTATGCGTGTGTAACCCCCTGCAAATGGGGGTTCCTAAAAGCCTTCCAGGAGCTTGCCTGAGTGCTTCCTGCCTAGCTGACACTCGGTGAAATGCCGTTTAGTTGTGTGTGCTGCCCGTACTCCAAAGCCTATGAGTACCGTCTCTTTAAGGTCTGCCTGCTCGCCGACATAATTAATTTGCCTGGGGGGACTGTGTGTTCTTTGCTCAAGTCCCACCTGAGCTTCTGAGCAATTGCTCTGATTCTGCCATCAATAGTGGCACAGAGGGAGCTCTTTTCAAAGATGTAACTGTTTGCCAGAAACCATTTAGAAAAGTAATGACAATGTAGTTTGCTTATCCTGCTTTTCTTGCAGCACAAACTGTTCTGTGAAGCCCCATCATTTTGGTTCTGAACTGCCAAAATGGACCAATTGGGTTGGGGGAGCCTGAAAATGGAGACTGCTTGGGCCAGTCAGGAAAGGGACTCCCAGCTGGAGCTTGTTACAAGGGGGCTAAGTGGAAGGAGCCCCTGGGAAGTGTAGTTCTGGTCCAATGGTGTCTTTTTTGCACCTATAGAGGGAGCCCTGCTGTGACTGACAGTTTCATCAGTCAACCGGACTCTAGTGGATCTAAGGGAAATGCACTGAACTGTTGCTGGCAAGCCAGATCTGAGGTGACAGTGAAGAGAGAAGGAGCCCTGTTGTTTGAGCGGTGAGTAGTTCGTGCATAAAGTGCTTGTGTAGGCCCCAAAGTCGGTCTGTGGCCATTGGTAATCGTAGTTCACACTGAATCCGAGTTTTTGAGGAGGAAGAAGAAGTAGAAGTGTGGGAACCAGGCTTAACCTGAAGAAGACCGAAAGTTTGCTGAACGCGATCGGCCTGTCAGGGACTGCTGATGCTGTGTGTGCTCCTGGGTATTTTGCGGTAATTGCGATCAGGATCGTGGAGCAGTCTGCTTGGTACAGTACTTTCCTTTACATATAAATGTGCCTTTAACTAGAGAGAGAGATTGCGATCTTAATTTCCCTCACTCTGCAGTGTGTGCTGAATGCTGAAAACCCAGAAACAACACCATCCATCTTGTAATCTGTATTGGGTATCGTGAGTACAATTCAGGGCAACCCCCTGCAACAATTTATGAATCAAAAGTGTGCCATCTGATTTACTTGTGCTTTCTTCTTCTGGAACTGAGCCTCTGCTCCGGATTACAATTTTGCTGTGCATGCCTTTCTTTCTTTTAGGGCCACAACCAGCTGCACCAGCCGGCCAACCCCAGGCAACAGACCTGGCCAGCCCCAACCATCCTGAGTACCCAGCGAGTGTGACATTCAGACCCTAAGTTTCATGCACAGTACTGTGGTTTATATGTCTTAATGCAAAATCAACCTGACCCCCCTTCCTTGTTACTTCCCCTGAATAAATCAGATTTATGTTTGTTGAACTATATCCTACTTGTGGTGTCAGTACATATAGCAGAGAATATTGCATAGTTGCTGTGGCATTGTCTAACCTTATTTTACAGGGGGTCCTCAGGGACGTGTTGCAGAATCAGTCCTAAGGGTAAGTGGGTACCGTAGGTGTAATGAGTGTGCATATGTGGAGTATTGGGACGGTAACTCCTGTGTACTGTGTGGGCCACTACTGGGAATAAAGGGGGGTTCACAGTGTCCCAGAGGGCTGTGCCCAAGCTAGTTTAACCACTACCAACCCTGACCTCTGGGTGGAGGCACCCATCACTGGACCTAGGCCCCTTAACCTGTCACTAGCCATACAGGCAGGGGTAGTAGCCCATGGGATAGTGCCACCTAGGGGTTACATATGGATGCATGCATGGCACTCCCATTGTTGGCATTGCATGCTCCACCACTGACAAAAGTGGAAATATGGCGGCCATGGTCATGCGGCTTGATGGCCGTCCGCCTGATGCCCCATCTCCAAGGGCGCCACCCGTACTGGTTCCTGGTCCTGGTGGGAGTTGGGTGCTCCCCGTCACACTGCCACAGGGGGCTAGCCATGGGGGGTAGCAGGGTGGTGGCCCGACTGGGAGATGGGCATGGATGGACAGCGGCCAGAGGATGAAGGGGATGCCTGGACAGAACAGGTGCCAACTGGGAGCCATGGGGAGAAAAAAGCAAGGTAAAAAAAACCTATCAACAGCACTACTCTGGATTAAAGGCCCTGTTGTAAATGTGCCCCAAGGTAAGCAGTAAATCAGGGAAAAACCATCTACAGTTGTCTGACAATAAGAAATAATTCAGGCAGTACAAGCATATTATAAATCATGATAAAGACTTCTGTTTTATAAAAATGGAACTTGAATTTAAAATGTAAGTGTTTACTTTGTAGAGAATAAGAGAAAACACAGTGTTGGAGATGGGCTATGCCAAGTGAACTTAGAACTTCAGAATTTTAGAACTGTTTGCATGAGAGAGCCTCTTAGGCCCTGTACACACTAGGTACTGATTTTGAAATGTTTTAAAAAATGTTTTTTAAACAGGTCCTTAGCACTTTTGTCGAAGCATCTGCACTATGACAACTGCGGTTGCTCGAGCAAGTTCCCAGGCATGATTGTGGCTCCAGTGCAAAGCATTGTGAATGCTGCAATGCATTGAGGGATACTCATGATCAGGCACCCTAACAGAATGCAGGGAAAATTACAAAGGCAGAATCGGGAGCACATTAGGAGCACAATCATGTAGGTTATACAGTATATTCTGTTACTGTACTGCAGGCAGAAATCAAGTTTTGTTTAAATATGATTGCCTTAAGCTGTGTTATGGCTTAGACCATATCCATACTGCAGTTAACATGGATTGAGGCAGCCATGTGTGTCTAAACTATGCCGAAGAGTACCTCTCTAGCAGGGTTTTACCATAGGTCTGGAACATGGCTGTAGCACAGTTTTAACTGTGCTACAGTGTAGATGCAAACCATACTTGAAGGTCTTAGAATCGATTAAGGCACTTATATTCCCTAGTGTCTACAGCGCCTTATGGTTATAAGCAAGGCCCCTGGAATTCTGCGGTTCTGCAGTTGCAGAATTTGCATCATGTTGCAGAATATATATAGTGCTGCAGAATTCATTGTTTTTGGTGAATTTTCATATAAATATACTGTTTTTCCATAGTGTCAGGCTTTCTTTCCCACCTCGTTTATCCTGAAGCCCCTCCTCTATGCTCAGCATATGATGTCATCAATGACATCACATCATATTTAGCCAATGGTAGGACTGCATTCGGCCAGAGAAATGAATAAATCATGCCTCAGAAATCAGAAAATGTTGCCACAGAAGTCAAGGAGCCCTGCCGCAGAAATCAGAAAATTCTGCCGCAGAACACCAGGGGCCCTGGTTATAAGTGTGTCTGAAATGTTCAGAATTACATCGAGGTGAAACCCTAGCAGCCAATCATATTGCTTCTGTACAGGACATCATGTCGTGACAATTCCCTATTATATGGTACAAAATAACTAAGGCTTTAGAAATATTCAAATTAGTCAACAAACACCTTGAGAATATGCAGATTGTTCAATAAATGCCTCAGGAATGTGGCAAATTGGCCAATAAATGTCTTTGGAATATTCAAATGAGCAGTGCATCATTCCAGTTCTATAGCTTCTCCATTCAGGATTTTTGATGGAATCCGTTGTCTGGTAAGTAAAATAAACGCGTATCAAATAACTATGATCTTGTCTCATTTTTATTAAAGTACCTTGATGTAATAGCTGTAACAGGAGGGTATCAGCAGGTCAGTACTCAGGAATAATGGCACTAGGCTCCATAGAACATGATCTCAACCTCCGGCCTCAGTCTTGTTCTACGATGCTCAATGCCATTATTAACTCATACCCCTTGCGAATTCCCCCAATTATCACTATAGTAAACCATTCTGACTGGCTAACAATGATGTCATGATTCATACAATGAAAAGGAATTATTTTCCAGTTTGACAGTAATTAAAGAAAGAAATTAATGTCTGTACATTCTTGTGAATGTATGCAAATAAACTGCTCAGATTATTAATTTCAAAAAGTTTACCAGAGAAGACATTCTGAACTGATAACAACGCATTTCTAGATGCACACTGGGGGTCGGGGAAGTGGAGTACAGTAAGACTTGGCTACAATATAGAACAAATATGTAATATATAAATACTATAAAATTACAAGACACAGTTAACAGATAAACATAAATAAGAATAAACATACATTAGCTATAACCAAATTGACAGAAGCATGGAATAAATTTGGCACAGACTGTGGGCAAAAACTAGATGCTTAAAAGGGAGATTGTAGTGAGTGAGGATGCCAAGTCACAGAGCAATCAAGGGCAGTTACAGGGGTGAGAAGAGAAGTCACAGAGGAGGGAATTGAGGGAGAAGAGGGAGGAAGCAAATTGAATAACACGAGGAAGAGAAGACCAGAACCTAGGCAGCCAGAAGGAGGAAGCTTGGCCGGCAGAAGATTTCACGTAAGGCAGGGTACAGGATCTAATGTCAAAGTTATGGATGGGGTAAGTGGGGGCAGAGAAGGAGACAAAAGGAGAAAGGTAAAGGTGGGGGGAGGGACAGCCAAGCCAGAATTTGGAAATGAAGGAAGCACAATGAAAGAGATACCTGACCTCAAGATTAATTTGTTCCTTCCCAAGCAGGATAAATAGAAAGCCTGCAGAGAAGCTTTACATCAGTATCACTATTACCCCATGCTGTACCTTGCTACACTTCCAAATATACCCAGATGTCATGATCATGAGCTGGTGTACTTAATCTTGATATTATGGACTCTGCACCGGGATGAACAGGATTTTTTATTCCAGTTTGGATACTACTGTCTTGCTCGTCCATAAAATGTGCCCTGGATAATCTGGGATAGTCCTGAATAATTAGAAATAGTTTAAGATATTGATCAGGATACCTTGCTATTCTATCTGGACCAAGAAGTACTGTATGTGCTTAAAACTGCAGTTATCCAAGGTATTCAACTATCATATGACACATACTGACCGAAGATAAAAAAAACTAATTAATTCCTGATTTGGTCAAAATATCAGGAAATTCTGACCTGGAGTGGCTCCATACCAAATAAAGATAATCACTATATAGGAACCACAGAATTGCTGACCTCATACAACTTCAGTCACGGAACTCACTTCACTCTGGAACTTTAAACTAAACTTAATGTCCAGGCTTAATCTACTTCAAGACTATAAAAAAGTTTATTTCACAATGCTCAGGGAGGAAAATTAAAGGACTAACGTTTCACCTCGTCATGAGGCTTTGTCACTTTGACATAAAAGTGAATGGGCTAGCTGACCACATCAAGAGATACCACACAATACAAGCCCTTACAAAACTATACCCAGATGTTCTCCTGCTACAGGAGACACATCTTTCATTGCCTGAACACCAAAAGTTACTTAAATTAGTTTTTTCCCATCTGGTAGAATCCTCTTATCATCGAGGCAGAAGGAGGGTGACATCGGTCCTGCACCCGAAGCACTCTAGTGTGCAAATTATTAACCAGTACTCCGGCAGATTAGCCCTCATGGTCGTTAAGCTGCATAATCAGGTCCTAACAATTTGTAGTACCTATATCCCTCCGGGTTCGGATGCCTCCTCTATACAGCATCTGATAGATGCCATCCTGACTAGGCAACAGGGCATCCTGATTGAAGGCGGGGACTCAAACCGTCAATTAAACCCTTCGTTGGACTCATCCTCAGCATGTCCCTCCTCGCAATCTTCAAGCTAAAAACATCTTAGGTGATTATTTAGAGACATTGGTTTGGTGGATACATGGAGGCAGCTCCATCCTTCCCAGAGGAAATTCACATACTACTTGAATGCCTTTAAACATTATTCCAGACTTGTCTATATCTGCATAGGGAGAGAACATGCAGATTTAGATAGTAGGCAGATATATTAAATATTTGTCTTTTGGATCATGCCCCCACCACTCTACTTTACAGGGAGACATGAAAAAGACACAGTGGAGATTCAATTTGTCCTTGCTGCGGGATAAAGACTTTAAAGAACTTCTGGAGCGATGAGTTCCAGAGATCATTAAAGATAATCAGTCCCTGCAGGTGACCCCCCAGGTAGTACTCTGCAGACATATAATTTCATATGCCTCTCACAAAAAGATACAGCTCGACTCCCGCCTCAGTGACCTACAGGCACAGCTTCGCTTTCTCCAAGAAGCACATATGCAGGGAGATGCGGAGGTGGCACCTCAGATGTCTCAGACCCAAGCAGAGATCCAGAGACTTCTGACTGCCAAGACAGAACAAGCTGTTGCATGGCTGAGACAATGCTATTATGAGGAAGGGGCCTCAAAGCTTCTGGCATACCATCTTAGGCATTAGATTCAACAATCTAACATTTTGAAGATAAAAGACCCGGTCTCCGAACAGATGCACTTCTCAATGCAGCATATTCTGGAGGCGTTCAAATGATACTATCAGTCATTGTATTTGATCCAGCCAGAGCCAGGCCCTCTTAGACTCTCTGCCTTTTTCTCACAGATTAACCTCCCCACCCTCTCTGCTTCTGAGCAGTCTAAATTAATGGCATCAGTTTCTGAATTAGAATTACATACGGCTATCAAAATTCTTAAGAACGGGAAAAGCAACTGGTCCCGATGGCTACAGTCCGGAGTTTTACAAGGGTACCTGGGGCTTAATTCATACTCCTTTACTGCAGGCAATACAAAATGGCCATAAAACCTCCATCCTCCATCCTCTTGGAAGCAGGACACTATCTCGGTGATTCTTAAACCTCAAAAACCTCCACAACTGTGTGACTTATATCGCCCCATCTCTGTGCTCAGTTCAGGATTACAAACTTTATATCAGTATTATAGCGCACCGACTAGACAACATTCTTCCCTCGCTCATCCACCCAGACCAATCTGGCTTCATCAAAGGTCGGCAGACCACTGACAACATCAAACGCACTCTCTACCTTATAGACCACACCCAATCTACAAAATCTCCTTACTTCTTCTCAGTCTAGATGCACAGAAAGCGTTTGACATGGTATCATGGACTTTTCTTCAGCCAGCTTTAACTAAATTCAATTTTCTGGACCCCTTTAAAGATGTAATTAAAGGTATATATATATATATATATATATATATATATATGGACCTGGAGGAGACAGTAAAATTAATTGGCTCCCACTTTAGATTCAAATTGCACTGGGGCACATAGATACATAGACAGTGTCGGCAGATAAGGGCCTATGGCCCACCTAGTCTGCCCATTTGAGTTTGTAACTTCAGTTTATGTTTTCCTAGAACTCTGTCGCCCCTTACCCCTGACCTCCAGAATTCCTTTATGTCTATCCCATGCATTCATAAATCCCTTGATTGTTTCAGCCCCCACCACTTCCTCAGGTAGGGTGTTCCACTTGTCCACCACCGTTCTGTGAAGACATTTTTCCTCACATTTCCTCTGAATCGTCCTCCCTCCAACTTCATCCCATGTCCTCTAGTCCTGGAACATCTTTTTCACTTAAAAATAGTGTATTCTTGATCACTGTTCCTCCCTGTAAGATACTTGTATGTCTCTATCATGTCCCCTCACTCCCTCCTCTCCTCCAGGGAGTACATATTCAATTCCTTCAACCAGTCTTCATAGGACTTGTGATGCAATCCATGTACCATCTTTGTTGCTCTCCTCTGAACCTTGTCTACCAGCACAAGACAGGGCTGTCCCCTATTCCTGTACTTATTGTTATTTTTGTGGAGCCTATAGCACAGCTCCTTTGGCAAGATACCCGCATACACAGCTATCAAATTCAAGACTCCCACCATAAGGTGACTTATTATGCGGATGACCTCCTGTTGTATATTACATACCTAGAGGAATCCCTACCAACCTTAACCTCCCTTTTGGCAGAGATAGAATCTCTGTCCGGATACACTATTAATCAGAATAAATCAGAAGCGTTGGTTATTCACCCTCCACTTCCTCCTGATTTAGAGACCAGTTTCACCCTTAAATGGAACAAACCATACATAACATACTTAGGTATTAAAATACCCCAAAAGATTGACAACTTATACTCAATGCACATCACAACAGCTCTTTCACAAATCAGGGCAGACCTGGTAAGATGGACTCCCCTTCCCCTCTCTTTAATCTCCGAAGCACATTCTGTTCAAATGAACTCTCTCCCAAAAATGCTCTATTTAATGCAAAATATACTGATCCCCCTTATGTCAAAGGATGTGCAGTTATAGGAAAGTTCCATCAGGAAGTTTTTATGGGTGAGTAACAGACCATGGATAGCACTGTGGAGACTTCAACTCCTGAAGGAGATGGGTGAACTGGCTCTACCAAATATTTCCTGGTATTGGATAACAGTGTTGCTTACACATTTATCCATATGGTTTCAAAAACAGTCCCAAACACTGCTCTAGCTCCCTCTGGAGAGGGCCATGGTGGATACCCCCTTAGATGCCTATCTAGTTTTCCAACCAGATAACCACTCCCAGTCTAGCAGAGGCTCCAGGTCCACCAAAGCTTTGCTGAAGAGCTGGGCGTCCTTCCTCTCTCTCCCAGAAAACAAATGCCTCTCAGCCTGGATGGGAGTGCCAGCTAGAAACAGAGCCTGGAACCCCACCCAGTTGGATGGCACATTCATGAAATGGGTGAGGATGGGCTTAGGGCAGACTCACCAATTTTAGGGCTACTGCATTTGTTGCTGGCTGATTGTTTCTGCTCTTACCTCCTTGTTTCCTTCATTCGTGGTTCTTCTTTTTTGGCAGGGGAAGGGCCCAGCCACCCACCCCCATCCCCAACCACCCCACACTACACTCCTTTTGTAGGGTAGCACAGTCGTGACATTTCCTGTAGCAAAGCAGGAAGGGGCGGATCAGAGGGGTATCCACACAGTGACCTCATTTACAGGGGCACTAGTACTCTAACTTGTATAACAAGTTATACAAAAAAAAATAAAACACAAAATCAAACTTTTGCTTTCATTTTCTTCCTTTTAATTACTCTGACCAGGTTATAAACCCAGCAATTTATGTGGAATGGATATCATTAACTGCAGGTACTGCGGAACAGTTTTCAGAAGGGCAGTTTTACAGGATTTAGGACACTGTCCTACATGCTGGGCCATTGGAGATCTAAGGACTCAGGTCCAGGCAACTTGGGCAGAGATTGTGCACCTCAAATTGCATATTCAAGAGGAAATATATTATAAGAACCACCCGCCATTTCCCCAACATCCAATAGAAGCACCTCGACCGCAGAGGGTAGTTGGTCCAGGAGGTTAGCAGGTGGTTAGGAGGGGCAAATCGGGTGCCCCATCACTTGGTGCTCTCCAACATATCACCTCCACAAACCATATAAAACTACAAACAGGTATCTGCCTCTATCTCCAAAATCAAACAAAGGGGCAGAGGACACTGCAGAGCAAGACACTGCAGCACAGGAGCTAGCACAACAAAACTCACCCAAATCAGGAACCAAAACAAAAAAAGCAAAAAGGAAATCCAAAAAACTTCTGATCATAGGAGACTCCATGATTCGGGGAGTTGATACATATCTCCAGCCAGGGGTAATGGTCAGATGTCTCCCAGGTACATCAGCATCGAGAGACACTGACCGCATTGCTAAAATTGTTCAGGAAGCAGGAGAAAACGTTGCTGTCCTGGTACACATAGGGACTAACGCTCTCACCAGCTGGTCAGTTGTGGAGACCAAGGAACACCTGACCAGGCTAGGTGACAAACTATCATCCATTTCGTCTGGCATCTCCTTCTCTGCGATATTGCCAGTCTAGGAGAGGGGGACAGATGGACAGAAGGTCAGAGAAGGGAAGATGGGGGGGCTAAACATGTGGCTCAAGGGCTGGTGCCAGGTAAAAGGGCACAAATTTGTAAGGAACTGGCAACAGTTTTGGGAGTGAAAGTTTTTTAAATTTGATGGATTGCATCTGACTGAGGAGGGAGTCAGTGCATTGGGGCAGAAGTTTGACGTCTTTGCAGAATATTTAAACTAGCAAATGGGGAGGGGGTGCAGCATCCCATACATCGAATGGGAAGAACACCCTTCCCCCCTCAGCTAGAGGTCAAACAGGAGTTCAGCATGTTTGTTGTTCATTTGCAACACCAGGTAAAGAAAATGGTCTGGATCCCCATATGACGCACAGGGGAAACGCCGGACTTCGCCCAACAACTAACACACCGAAATCTGGCCAATGGAAAATCATGTACACAAATGGCTGGCAGTCTGGGAAACAAGATCCCAGACCTGCAGACAATAATGACAGAGGCTAAACTAGACATAGTAGCCATTAGCGAGACATGGTTTACTAGTAACCACACTTGGGAGACTGCAGTACCTGGCTATGTACTGTTCAGAAGAGACCGAGATACCGGGGTGAAGTGGCCCTTTATGTCAATGAAAATATCAAAGCTACAGAAATTCAGAATACACATAAGAAGCCAGAAGAACTGTGGGTCACCCTGGAAACAGGAAATGGGACAGCCATACGAACTGGGGATGTGTACAGACCTCCAGACCAGGGGGAGGACGTAGACATGTTACTGTTAGAAGATATATAAAACATGACAGCTTAAGGTGAGTTTCTAATAATGGGAGACTTCAACATGCCAGATATAGATTGGTCAATACCAGCAGGGACTTCTGCCAGAACTAGACACATGGTGGATTCCCTGCAGGGGAAGGGCCTCAAACAACTAGTACAACAGCCCACAAGAGACAGGGCTATCCTAGATCTAGTACTGACTAACAGGGAAAGGATCACAGATCTCCAGGTAGAAGGTCACCTGTTGCCAGTGACCATCACATGGTATGGTTCAATTTGGCCACTAGAACTAAATCATCCTATTCCAAGGCAAAAATATGAGATGTCAGAGGAGCTGACTTTGAAAAGATAGCCAACAGAGTTAAGCTAGCCCTGGCAAAAAGAAATACAGGTGAGGGGGTACAGGCAAAGTGGGCAAGCATTAAAGATGCAATACTTGAAGCAACATCCCATTGTGTTAGTGGGAAAAGAAAATGCAAAAGAAGAAGGAAACCACTTTGGTTCTCAAACACAGTAGCAGAAAAGGTCAGAGCCAAAAGGCTGGCCTTCAGGAAATACAAGGGAACGCAGCAGGATGAAGATAGGGAGACATGCCAAACTTCCCTAAGAGAAGCAGGGAAGGCAGTAAGGCAGGCAAAGGCCCAAACCAAGGAAACACTAGCATGAACAGTAAAGAAGGTGACAAGACTTTCTATAGATAAATTAGTGAAAGGAGAAAGTCCAGAGGAGGTATTACAGATTAAAGGGGATAGGGGTCGTGGAGGAGAGGACCATGTAAAAGCATCTATCCTAAATAGGTACTTCTGCTCAATATTTACTGAAGAGAAAGTAGGGCAGGGCCCACATCTCAGCACCATGGACACAGGAGGGAGGGAGGGAGGTGTGCACTAGTTCCTTCACAAAAGAAAGGGTCCTAGAAGAGCTCGATAAGCTCAGGGTGGACAAGGCAATGGGACCTGATGGCATACATCCCAGGGTACTAAAGGAGATAAGGGTGGAACTAGCAGAGCCATTATCAGAATTGTTTAGTGAGTCTCTGAGCACAGGAGAGGTCCCAGAAGACTGGAGAAGGGCTCATGTGATCCCGCTCCACAAGAGTGGTAACACGGAGGAGGCAGGGAACTACAGACCAGTCAGTCTTACCTCAGTAGTGGGCAAGATTATGGAGACACTCCTTAAGGAAAGGATAGTGCAACACCTGGAATTCATATAGGAGCACAGGCTCTAAGACAGCATGGGTTTACAAAAGGAAGGTCCTGTCAAACTAATCTCATAGATTTCTTTGACTGGGTAAGCAGAGTGGTGGACCAAGGGGGGAGCAGTTGATGTTGCCTACCTTGACTTCAGCAAAGCTTTCGATACTGTTCCACATAGAAGATTGATTAATAAGCTGGGTAGGCTCGGGGTGGGTCAGACATTGGTCAACTGGGTGGCAAACTGGTTGACGGGCAGAAAACAGAGAGTGGTGGTAAATGGTATACAGTCAGAAGAGATGCAAATCACAAGTGGGGTACCTCAGGGATCAGTCCTGGGGCCAGTCCTCTTCAATATCTTCATCAGTGACATTGCAGATGGACTGGAGGGTAAGGTTTGTCTGTTTGCAGATGACAACAAGATCTGCAACAGAGTAGATGATGCAAATGGGGTGGGCAGAATGAGAAGAGATCTGGATAAACTAGCAAAATGGTTGAAAGAGTGACAACTGGGTTTAATGCAAAGAAGTGCAAGATCATGCACATAGGGAAGAGAAACCCTGAAGCCACCTTAGGCTGGGAGGGGAGTTGCTGGCAGTCACAAAGGAAGAAAGAGACTTGGGCGTCATCATCTCCAATGACCTGAAATCATCCAAGCAGACCACTAATGCAGTAGGTAAGACTAGAGAGATGTTGGGGTGTATTAGTAGGGGTATCACAAGTTGGAAGAGGGAGGTAATAATCCCTCTTTACAGGACACTGGTTAGGCCCCAACGGGAGTACTGCGTGCAGTACTGGAGGCCACACCTTCACAAGGACATTAACCAAATTGAGACAGTCCAGACAAGGGCAACCAAAATGGTGCAGGAACTGCATCAGAAAACATATGAGGACAGATTAACTGAGCTCAATATTTATACCCTAGAGCAAAGGAGGGAGTGAGGTGGTATGATTGAAACATTCAAACACCTTAAGGGCATTAACAAGGTAAAAGAGTCTAACATGTTTCAATATAAGAAAAATAGCAGGACAAGAGGACACAGCATGAGATTAGATGGAGGCCGATTAAGGGGTAATATGAGGAAGTTCTTTTTCACAGAAAGGGTGGTGGATGCATGGAATGGCCTACTTCAGGAAGTGGTGGATATGACTACAGTGCAGGGCTTCAAACAGGCATGGGATAGGCATAAGAGAGACTACAGATGAGTATGAATAGATAGGCCATTGACAGAGCAAAGGCCAATGACACATTCATAAGGTAGAAAAAGAAATGGGCAGACTGGATGAGCCTTGCAGTCCTTATCTGCCATCAACTTCTATGTTTCTATGATAATGAGATATTTAAATCATTCGCACAACTAAGGCAGGAGTTCCCCTGAGTCAAAGAGACTTTTTCTGTTATCTTCAAATCCACCATTTCATAAACTCTAGCATAGGTTTAGATGTTATTGCACAGATAACCCCCCCCCCATTCACTCCCTTATCACCCAGGTGGTGGGTGGTGGAGATCGCCATCACCTAGTCTCTAGATTTTATAAAGCCTTGCAATATACCCCCAGTCAGATCATGGAACTGGTACAGTTCCACTGGGAGGCTGAGCTCCAGGTTGAGTTGTCTCAGAGTGACTGGCTCCTCATCTGGAGAAGACAACACAAAGTAACAAGCTCTTATACGTGGAGAGAGTTTTCTTGGAAGGTGGCATCCCAC
The DNA here is from genome assembly GCA_016271365.2 of Neoceratodus forsteri. Lineage (NCBI taxonomy): Eukaryota > Metazoa > Chordata > Ceratodontiformes > Ceratodontidae > Neoceratodus > Neoceratodus forsteri. The sequence goes on from JADMNL010000028.1 coordinate 152,401,009, forward strand.
TACTTCAGTACCCCTCAGGTTGTCTCCAAGTTCTCCAATGCTGGGAACTCTGCCTGTTGGAGGCGTTGCGGCTGTGAGGTTGCTGCTCATTCACATATTTTCTGGTTATGCTCAATATTAACTTCATACTGGACTGGGATAGGCATAAGGTGTTAGATATTTTCCCTGATCTGGGATCTCTCTCCCCCCAGAAACAGGTTTGTTATTACATTACCCCAGACAATTTAAAAACGCACATCAGATACATCTCCTTAGCATCCTATTAGGCACAGCAAAAAAATGCATTATCAGGCTTTGGCTACATTCAGAACCCCCTTGTATTTCCTCTTGGGAAGACACCACCTATGATATTTATAAATTAGAACACATGAAGGCCTGGCTACAAAATAAACTCCCAGAATTGATAAATAGGTGGACTATATGGTTCCTTAGTATTGCAAAGTGTAGGCCAGATTTAATTCCTTGAGGAGACTATACAAAACCTTCTTTGATCTTGTGCTGGGCCTCTGGGAGTCCCAGCCAGCCCCAGCTGCTCCACTTTAGGGATCTTTGACCCTTAGTGGAGTGGACTGGAACAGTATTGCTCCTATTGGTTGTTAGACAGCATGTTTTCCTGGGCTTTGCCCCCCCCCCCATAGTTGTCTAACTGTAATCTTAAGTTATGCCCTTTCTGAGATATAAGTTGTAAGTGCTCTGATTCTTATTCAATTGTGTAATGATGAGGGCGTATACCCTCACATTCAAAGTATATTTCTTTTTTGTTTCCCTAGAATCAGTCAAGTAGACACTGATCTATGTACAAAACATTGTGCTTTACAATAATGTATGCTGCTGCTGCTGCTGCTATTACCTGTAATATTATGCTCTGTGTCCTCCACCCTTTCCCCTTTCCTTAAAACAAAAATGAAATAAATAAAGAGTTTAAAAAAAAAAAAAAGAATTAGCGTGGAATGACCATTCCACTGGTGGAATTTCCACCAGAATTTTCCTGGCTGTTCTGCGGAATTCTACCTGCTGTGAACCACAGAATTATATTCCACAGAACATTTTCCTGTGGAAAACCATTCCTCAACCATCTGTGTGGAATATATTGAGATTTGCAGAATAGAATTCTGTGGAAATATAGCTGAAATCCCATTCCACATTTGTCTGCTGCAGAATTCCACTGTTATGTTTCTGATGAAATTTGACTGAGTTTCAGCAGAATGTTGGAAATTCCACTAAATTGTATTCCACTGGAATCTGAAAAGTCCGCACACCACTACTACGTAGGTTTGGAGAGAATGACTGAGGAGCATATAGACACAGACTTTGCCAGACAAAAAAGGTCACTTGGTGCATCGTATCTACTGAGTCCTTTGGAATGTAAGAGCCTTAGTGGCTCATCTTGCCTCCTCTCTCTCTCTCCCCTCCTCTTTAGACCCCATAATTATCATCCCATGTACCTGCCCCACTCATGCTTAAATCCCCCCCACACTGTTTTTGTACAGACCACCTCTTTTGGTAGCCTATTCTACTCTTCCACCCCCCTTTCAGTGAAAAATTGCTTTCTGGTATCCTCCTTAAATGTGGCCCCACTGGCTTCATGGAGTTACCCCGGGTGTTTGTGTGCCCACTCAGTCTGAACAATTCCCTGCAATCCACCTTGCTTACCCCATGGTGGGATCTGTGTATCTCAGTTATGTCACCCCCTTTTTTTATAATATAAAGTATATGTGCCTTCTCCTTGGCTCTTTGGAAAGACTTACTAAAATCTTTAACAATCAAGCAATTTTGCCAAGAAAAGGCTTAAAATAAGAAACATTTTGCAATAAAAATGCAGCTCCTCAGAAGTACACAAGTCTGCATTTAGCTGGAGTACAGTATTTTACCAGATTTTTCCTTTCAACCTGTAAAAACACACAGGTGGAAGCATGTTGCTATGCATTAGACATTAAGATTTACCCTGATGAAGTAACACTGGGGTTACATAACACTGACTGACTGTTTTTTCACGTGCCCTTCTATGAAATGATATAGAAAACAGTTTTGAGAAAAAGAAAAAAAATAATCTGGTGAGTGGGTCTCTTTCTCCAGTCTGTACAGATGATAAACCTGATTATTTGAACGGACTCCTTATGACCGCATTTATATTTTATAAAGTAGGCTACACTGAGGACTTCTAGGGATACTCAACACTGAATAGGCATGGGTGGGTCAGCTGTGATCCAGTTCTGATTCTGACTCTGATCTGTTTCTAAAACCTTTCTATTTACTCTGATTTACTCTGGTTTGTCAGAACTAGTACATTTTCCAGATCTGGCCAAAGGCCGATCCAACTAGGCCAAATAACTGAATCAGGTTACCCCTTCATAAACCCTTTCTTTATATCATTTAATATTTAAAATATTTTCTTTCCAACTGATTTCTCATTGTTAAGGGCAATGAAGCTTCAAAATTACTTACATTATCAGGACTGTGACAGAACCAGTTCACTTGAAAATTCAAACCTGGTCACTAGGCTGAACTGGGTCAAATCAGGGTTGAGTCTCAAATGACTCTGATTTACAGAGGTGGGTCAAGGGAGACTATTCGGAAGAGGGTTCTGATCTGATATACAGCCAGTCCACCAAGCCCTAATAATGAATACCTGTGCATCTGGTAGCTCTAAGTACGAACACTCACTGAATGCTCGGAAGAAGGTACTCACCTACGCTTACTCACTGCCTGTGGTAGAATTGGACCATGTTAGCTGCTGTTTTGCAGTTTGTTACTCTAACCTTTAACGTACAACAGGCCTCTGTTGAGGTGAAAGGTGAAAAAATATTTAAATATCCTGCCCTTTGTCTGTGATCACGTAAAAATAAAGTCAAGGAGGAGTTAGCTGGGCTCCATCCCTTCTAAATCCATCCATCTTGAATCACATGATTGCTAAGTACTTGTCTAATATGACCCTCTCAATAGGGTGAGTGTTCCTTTCTCTACTTAACCTGCCCCTAGTACAGCCAGCCTGCTCCTCAGAAAAGTCATGTTCCTGTTAGTATCAGAATATTAACAAATCATCATGGGTCAAAGAGTCACTGGTTGCCATAGAAATGCAGGCATGAGACAGTGAAAGTTTTCATTAACTTTTTTTTTAGCATTTTTTGTTTCCTGCCTTAATGAAGGAATATGAACTGGGATCATGGACAGTAGATTGATGGTAATAAGAGGCTATGTTACTGTTGCTAAATGACAGCAGTGAATCCAGGTTCACAGTTGCAGGCACCGCTCGCCCATTCATAATCAGAAACCTAGAGGCATATCACAATTTGCTGCCTTTGTGTTTAATGAACTTATTAATTGTTTATTTATTTGAACGTTTAACCACAATGTACATACTGAGATGAAAACAGTTCTTTTCAAGGGGAGTATGAGATAGCTAACAATAAAAAAATAACAAGGTAAAATACAATAATATAGTTTTACAAGCAGAATCATAAATGTTTATTTATTTTATTTATTAGCTTTTGGTAACCGGGTAAGTGCGTTAGGCAACAATCCTGCCTATTTTCAAGCATGACCCGGGAGAGTACAAGACAAAGGAGCCACAAATTACAGTGGTAACATAACGACATCTGACAATACAGAAAAAAGATTGAGATTAAAGCAGAACTATAACATTTTCAGGTACAATCAAGTCGAGCACAAGACAAAAGTGCCACAAGTTAAAGTGATACATCATGACGTAATGACATTAAGGTGAACAATAGGCTCAGGCAAAATATAGCCAGTATACATAGAGGCATGACAACAATTTAGTACTCCAGGATACTCATATCAAAGCTTTAATGTTGCAACAATTGAAGGGGGGCTGGGCCGTGGGCTGGTGGTCAGTGGCTATGTTATGAGCAACGGCAGTGACCAAGTGTGATGAGGTGAGAGAACAACGAGTTTTTGAAAACCCGGTGGGAAGAGGCAGTTTTGACCTGAAGTCGGAGAGAGTTCCAGAACCAAGGCGCGAAGTACGAGAAAGCCTGTTCGCCCATTTTTGTGGTACAAGATCTACATGTTAGCAGGGGTGAGGAGGAGGATCTAAGTGAGCGAATTTGAGATGCGGGGGTAAGCAGGAGGGCCAGGGAGTCCGGTCTAGGGGGTCTAGTTTGGGAGTCTATAAAGCAACCCGAGAGAAGGCCCGGAGCTCCGTGGCAGCCAGTTTAACCCGGAGTAAAGGTGGCAGTGATGAGTGAGGCGGAAGTGATAAGGCGAATCTGCAGATATTATTATAAGTAGTGTCCCATCTCCTGAGAATGCTGGGGTTAGCTGAGTAAAGAAGAGGAAGACAATATTGGAGCTGCGGGAGAAGCACCCCCCTTGCTACGGATAGTCGAGCGGAAGGGGTGAGGGAGTGTCGCACCCGATAGGCCCCACCAATTTTCATATTAGCAGCAAGGCAGACTGTGTTGATATGTGTAGCAAAGTTGAGGGAGGGATCAAGAGTGACCCCCAGGTATTTGAAGGAGGACGTATTGGTGACCGAAGAGCCATCTGGGCACCGAATCAGAAGCTTTGGGGCCATGGGGGGAATTTTTTTTGCAGAGCCGAACAGCATGGCACGCATTTTATCCAGGTTCAGATGTTGGTGGTTGTTCTGAAGCCATTGCTGAAGGACCTGAAGGTCGTTTGAGAGTGAGAGGTTGATGTTTGCGATCGAGTAGGAGCCCGAGTAGAGAACCAGATCATCAGCATACATGAGAATGCGGTTTTATAGGACAGAATAGCAAATGAAGGCATCTAGAAAATAACACACACTCTAATATATACAGAAAAGGAAAATAGCAGAACAGTAAGAAGAGGGCAAGATTAAGTAATCTGATTAGCTGTTGCTTTTGAGCAGAGTGGAAGGTCACACAAGTCCATGAAGGCACCAGAATACTCCTTCACACATGTGCCAAAAAACCCTCAGAGAGGGTGGTCCATCCAAATGTTAGGGGATGGTATATTGTGTACCATAGTTACTGCAAGATAATCCCACTTTCATGCTCCAAATTGCAGTGCAGGCAAGTGTCATTCACTGAGGAAGGCAGGACTGACCACACCTATGGAAGGACTGTAATAAGGTGGAGGCTGTACAGAGTAGTGCAACCAAGGTGATCCAGGGGCTGGGGGAGAAGGCATACAAGGAAAGACTGAGGGATCTTTACTGATTGATTGTGGTAACCAGGTAGGCTCGCTGAGACAAGGAGTGCTTTTTCAGGAGCAGCCCAGAATTAATTACAGTCAGTGGTCATGAATGAAGGGGTGAATGGATGAATGGATAAAGCAAAGTATTTAAATAGGATATAAAAACAAAGTACATAAATGTATAAAACATAGTATTAAATACAAATTGGTCAAACAATACAGAAGCAATAAAGTGCAAGCTACATCATTGATTGATAACAGGAACATTGAACACAGACAAGAGAATGCTTCAACATCAAGGTAGCACAATCCATTTATTAGCAAGAAGATTGTTCCACAGGCATGGGACAATGATTACAAAGGATCTTCGACCAGATACAGATGAGGTCCATGGCAGTTAGTAGCAGTTGCTAAGGGGCAAAGGTGAAATTGTTTAACCAGGAAAGGCACACTAAGTTGCAGTTTGTTTCCAGGTACAAGTGCAACCTGGGAGCACAAGGGAGTTAAGTGACTTGCTCAGGGTCACACAGTATGCAACTGGGGGCTGTAGGATTCAAGCCCAGGTCTCCAGGTTTGCAGTTCAGTGCCCTTAAACACTACACTATACTGCCTCCTAAAGAAGGCAAAGAAATACAGAGGGGCCTTCACAAGGGATCTTTACATGTGCACTCCAGAAACAAGGAGAGGGAGAGAGAGAGATAGAGAGTGAAAAAAGAGGGGCATGATTGAAATGAACAAATAGCTCCATGGGAGTAATGGTGAAATGCAATGAATTGTTCACCCATAGTACAAACAAGGGGAAATCCACTAAAGCTGGCTGGAGGAAAGGTTCAGGATGGATGGATGTCTGCAAGTATTTTTTCACACAAAGAGTAGTGGACAAGTGGCACAGACTGCCAGAGGAGGTGGTCTGTGCCTCAACAGTGAGTAGATTCAGAGATGGATGGGACAGGCTCAAGGGCCTGATAAGGACAGGGGAAGGTATAAGAGAAGAGGGGAAAGGAACAGGGTGGTCTTTCAGGTCATTACAAGAGTAACAGGTAGGGTTGGGCAGACTAGATGGGTCAGTGCACCTTCTTCTGCTGTTATTTTCTATTTCTATGCCAGCTGTTATAAAATGGGTTGAAATGTCCTGCTTCTGATTGGCTACATCAGTTCTGAGCCCCATATGTTAATCCACAGAAATACATTCATTGGGACAAGAACAGGCAGTGAGATTTGGAATTTGTGCACATCACATACAGAATTCATGACCCACTTCACTCATCAGTGGTTGCTGTCACAAACATGGCTGGCACCAGTATTCACTGAAAATCTTCAAAAAGGTCATACAAAGTAAAACTCCCTTAAATTAAAAATAAACAAACATTTAAACATCATTTCCTTGTATGAGCCCCTCCTTTCATACATTAACAAATCAAAAGAAATATTAATCACAGTTGTTATCCCTGGTGTTTCTTTGGTGACCATAAAAAACTCCTCCTCTTATTCTTGCCATCTTGCCAGGGCAGTCTTTGCTTCTTACCCTGTTATAGATAAAACTAAGACCTTGTCTCCATAGAAGGCCCTTTGTTGTGTGTGATGAGGTGAACATTATGCCTGAAGAATTCTGCAGAAGTTTGAATTCCTGTATCCCATGACAAACAAACATTCAAACTTCTGAATGTGTGAAAACACAGATGATTAACATACAGTATGGGAAGGAACTACTTTTTGCTAGTTACTTTTAAAAACAAAAATACCTCAGCAATATATGAGTGTCAGTGACTCAGGTAGCATGCTCATTTTCAAGGCTGGAAGACTGGAAGGTCATGAGTTCTAACCTCTCACCAGGTACTTGAGAGAATACCCATAACTGACTCTGTAGTGCAGTATGAGGGGAGTGCTGCACTGCTAAGGTGCCGTCCTTTGGATAAGACATTAAACTGAGGTCCCTTCTGCCCATCTCTGGTCACTGACTGGGTGTGAATTAAAGATCCCATGGCACTTATCAAAGAAAAATATGGGAATTTTAATTAAAAGGCAATCACTGGCAAAGAATAAACAACAATAAGTACATCATAGAATCTTGTCAGCAGAAAAAGACCCTCAGGCCCATCTAGTCTGCCCTTTCCACCCCTTTATTTATTCTGCCCCTTTCCTGTGGTCCCTTTCCCATTCCCACACAACCCCTTATGTCTGTCCCATGCAATCTTAAACTCTGTCAGTGTTCTGGCCCCCACCATGGCATCCAGAAGCCTGTTCCATGCCTCCAACACCCTCTCTGTGAAGAACCGTTCTCTCATGTTGCTCCTGAATCTCCCCCCGCAGTCTTAAACTATGCCCCCTAGTTACTGAACTGTCCTTCCTATGAAATAGACTCCCTGCCTTTACCTTGTTGATCCCCTTGACATATTTGAACATTTCAATCACGTCTCCTCTTTCTCTTCTAGTTTCCAAGGAGTACAGCCCCAGTTCCCTGCATATCTGCTTGTCCGGTTTACTCTGCATACCCTACACTACCTTAGTCGCCCTTCTCTGATCCCCCTCGAACCTGTCTATGTCAAAACCAAATTTCAACAGTATAACTGTACACACCATATTACCATTATACAAGGGCATGTTAATTTTACAGAAAGAAAAGAAAAAGGAAACATTACCCTATGAAAGTAATAAGAAGTAAAAATCACCAAAAATAAACAAAAACATGGAAAGTGATCAACCACTATGTCCCCACCCTACTCTGTACCTTTATGCAAAATAAAACTCTATATTTTGTGTTTTCAAAAATCCTGGACTGTACCGGCTGAGTAGCATTTCACGTGTTTTATATGAGAAACGTAATGAACCTTTAATAGTGATTGAGAGCTGTTGATATTTTTTTTTCATAGGAACAGAGCACATCTGGCTTGCCACATGTAATAATTCAGGATGGTGAAATTCCTACCAAAGTTAAGTTATCACAATTTCCCCACAATGGGAGGAAAAGACCCATCACTGCTGTTTCATATGTTACTTGTCTAAAAAGGGGTTAACACCCAGTGAACTGTTAGATAATGCCAAATGCCTTGTGCAAATGGGCATTCTAGAAATAGGTGTGACTGGGTCTCCAAGATGAATGCACATCCTTGTCTTGGGCAATAGCTTTCTTCTATTCATTTATGCTTTAATGAGTCTCAAACTCATAATCTAATGTGGCTTGCCACCCATACCAGGTCCCATATCCTCTCTAGCATTCAGGGGTTACTAGTTGCTCCAGTGCCTGTCTTACTTAAACTAGGAAGGAAGTTTTAAAGAGATAGTTCTGTTGAAAATGCAGAGGCTTGTCCTGTTTCATATAATTGTTTACTGGAGGACTGTCAATAGTAGCTGAACTTACACACCACTGTTTTACTTTTGCTCCAGCATCTCGAAGTTATGCTGGGAGATAAGCCACCTAAATATTTTGACAAATGGAGAGACCCACTTTCCCAAGCTGGGGGAAATGGGATTAGCCAGTACTATATCAAGGTATCCAATATTTATTTTTGTGATTTAATGCTAATTTAAGATTAGAGTAGAAAAAAAATACAATAAAAAAAAATACCAGTGGGTTTATCATGCCACTCTACCATCCTTGATGGTTCAATAAGTAATCACTCTTTTAACAGGATTCAATCTACAGTACTTCCACATAAAAACATAAAAAAAATACTGAACAATGTAACTTCAAAACCTTTCAGAACAGGATGTACACAGCCCAAAAACAAAAATAATGGTACCAAAAGTGTTTTAATCAAAACTACTAATATCTTTTTGGATAGTTTCCAATTCTTCCAAACCAAAATCTTTGATGCTGCTAACTGTAATTTCAATTTCCGATTAAATTTAACCATATATACCAAAGTGGATTCCTAAAATCTTCATTTGGGTCCCATTGAATCTTATGCCTGTCATTTTGTGGGTACAGGTTTGTTCCTGCCCAATTCCAGTACCCATACTTTTGTCATAATTTACAGAGGCTCTGGATGCCGCTTCATAATGTTCAGATATTTGCCTGAACTCCTGTCCTTGATCCGTATTATGTAAAAAGAAACAAATGTCTGTGTATGCCATTATTTTTATGGCTTGGAGGTGGGGTACAGGTGATAGACCTTGAATACCTTGCCTTTTATGGCACATGTGCAGTAAAGATCCAAACATAAACCATACAATGGTGGACTTGGTGGATCTCCCTCATAGATTCCACATTTCACTGAGATAAGAGACTCCAGACAACCATTTTAAATATGGGACTGATAGTAGCCTTGAAGAATAACACTTTTAACCAGGAAATGCACATTTTAGGTAAACCAAAATGTTTCAATACAGAAAATGTAAACATATGTGATGTTCTGTTGAAAGCTTTTTGTTGCTCAGTAGAAAAGAGATAACCCACCCCCATACCACTCTTTGGATATTTTCCAACTATTTTCCTAATGATAGAGAGCCTTGTAAGTTTTGAGTGGGTACTGAGCAGGATTCACAAGGAGAAATGATGCTCGTAGCACTGCTCATCAACCTAGTGGCTAAAATTTCGAACATTTTTTTATCTACATTCAATAAACTTATGGACCTTCAATTACGAAGGTTTAACTTATCTCCTGTTTAGAAAGATAGTGTAGTATAGCACTGTGGAATGCGGTGAGTCTCCAGTTTCTAGAATATATACATATATAGTTGTTGAAAAATGGGGCTTAGACTTTCTGAGAATGTTTTATAGAATTCAGATGGCAAGTTATCTGATCCTGGCTGTGTTTTTCAATGCGCTAATTGCATGGGAAACCTTGCCGGTCGAAAACTGGTGAGGTCAAAATTTGCATCTCTGTCCGACCTTCAGTTTTTTTCTGGTAGAAAACTATCAACAGTATATCTGAGTCTTGAGGAATGAGGAGCGGAAAAGAGGGAAATTATATGGTTTTCCATATAATAGTCAACATGTATTTCCCTCATATGTCCTTTCTTGTGGCGATCATAGAGCTACAATAAAACTAAAGGAGTACCTTTTCTGGCAGTTTTTAAAAATATCAGACGTATGTTTTAACTTCTGAGTCCCAAACTGCATTTCCTTCTGGAGACGTGCAGCCCTGTCATATCAATTTTAGGCTGCTCAGTTTGGTCAGAAAAGTTGCCCAAGCCACATTGTGCTGTGTCAATCAAGTTACATAATAGTCTTCCAACAAGAAAAAAAGAAACTATCCTTGTCAATCGGGTTCCTCTCATATATGTGTAACCTCCTTGTTGATGAAGTGTTCTATAAGTAAGCAATAACTCATGACAGGGTATGGAATTATTGGGGATTAATCAACACCCCGGGTGCGTTGTGAGACATGAGGCCACAGGCACTCACAGCAGCCAGAGTGTTGATTAATCCACAATAACCCCAAACACTGGAGTGGGTTATTGCTCTTATAATATGGAGCATCCTTTTCAGGTGAACAATAGAGAGAAATAGTGTTTTTAACCCTGAAAATTACATTGTTTTACAATGGACAAAGCTGAACGTTTCTGTCTGCCCAACCGGTGTGAGAAACACTTGTTAAACAGCAAGAAGCAACAGTTAGCTTACCCATAATCATATTATATGGCAATGGATCACCATAAAAAGATTATGGGTTTACTTGAAACTTCTTTTTGGTGGATATTTCTACCTTTTTTATGGCTGCATGTTTGGAACCCTGCAGACATTTTGCTAGGAGAGTAAAAAGGGGCTCCGGAGGCACATGACCAGATACCTCAGCTCTGTGCTTCTATAGTACTGCAGTCCTGTGTCCACAGTGCTGCCGTCAGTGCTGGTGGGTTAGTTCTCTGCTGCCCCTTTCCTCCATGGGCCACACAACCCCTCCTCCATTGGTGCACTATTTCATTTCCACCAGTCACTTCCACAGTTGCTGGTGAAACAAAAGAGCCCACCATGCCCAAGATGGCTACCATGAGCTCATTGCACATGCGTGAGTATCACTCATGCGCATTTCTGTCACATCAGTCATCTTGGGCACAGCAGGTTCTCACATGCGTGGTGATTATTGGTTACTGCGGATGAGTAAGTACCACGCAAGTAGGGCTTCAGCCGCAGCAGAAGCTGTGAGTACTTTTCATTCGGACTCGCCACTGTGAAGCAGCTGTGTTGGCTCTGACCAGAGTTTGTTGTTTTTGTGCTCCCCCTCTGTGTTGCAGTAGTTTGGTTGATGTTGAGCATGTCAGATGAGCGGTGTGAGGAGATAGCTGTATGTTCAGTAAGATATACAACTGTTCTCAATGCTGATTGACTGCATTAGATGCACTGCTATATAATAATGTAAACAGAAATGGACTAAACCAATCTTTTTTAGTTTGAGATCTCATGGGTCTCTTTACTCTTTTTTGAGGTGGATACCTCAGAGCAGGACTCTTCCAGCTCTGATGAGGGGTCTCTCTGAGAAAATGTGATTCAGGAATCCTCTGAATCACCATCTTCTGCTTCCATATCAACTCTTAGTTTTCCCTCTTTCCAGAATTCTGTGTACCTGTTCCCAAGGGTAATGATTCCAGAGCTCCCCCTTTTATTGGGAGGGGGTGGCTTCTGCCTCTTTTTTGTTTTTTTGCTTCTCATTCCAAACATTCCACTTCAAGAGGTGGTGGGAGAGGAATAACATGTTTGGCTGGGGAGGATTGCGGGCAGAATCTCCAGCCAATTCTTCCTCTGCTTGTATTGGAGTACTAACAGGTTCCTGATCAGCTGCCAGCTGTGTGTTTTCTGGGGGGTGGAGTGGGAAGGTATGGGAGATGGTGAATGTTGAAAAGGGATGGAGGTTGTTCCACTTCCTAAGTCCAGGCAGAAGGAGACTCTGACTCCATATTTGCATTTTCTGAGGTGTCAGATGTGATATGGGTGTTTAGGTTGGGTGTAGCTAGCCCAGGTCTTGTACTAGGTGTAGCAGGTTTCCTTGCTGAGCTGGCATGCTGATCTGTAGTTATCAGGGCTTACTGATCTGCACTATCCACTCTATTATGAGACACCCATGGACAGTTTCAGAAGGTGTCCCCTTTTCTCACGTAGATTGCAACAGAATGGACTGGGACACTGCAAACTGCTGTGTTCATATTCCAAGCACAATCCACAGCTTTGTTGATCCCATGCATTGGTTAAATGAGAATAGGAGCCACATTTGTGCCATGTCATTTGCTGGCCATGATAAAAACAGATCTCTCTGCCTCTGCCTAAGAAGAACCTTCCCAGGAGGTGACTAATACCTGCATTCAAAGCTCATAATTTCACCTTTAACCGTCCTCCAGTCCCCACCTGTACAGAATCTAAGATGGAGGAGGAGGAGAGTCCAGGATTTTAGATTTCTGCATCAGCCAGTATGCGGTGTCTGAAACATTCACTCTCTCATTTTGGAACAAAATAGTGACAATCTTTACTACAGGTTTTGATATGGGATTATAGTAAAAAAGGGCTCCATAAGGGAGGCTTCTTTACACATTATACTATGATCAGAATCTTTCCAAAGATTTCACTGTTTTAAAAGAAATATCAAATGGACCATCTCCTGGAATATGAATAAGAGCATGGAGTTCAAATGAAAAAAATTTCATGGATTCTTTTAACAATGTCCTGATGACATGCACCCTGCCTGGGGCAGTCTCGAGTCCACCTTTATACCTAAGGCGGGCTGCATTCAGTGTTGGGTTGTTGTTTTTTTAGTTTATAAAAAAGTCCAAGTATCTGGTACCTCCAGTACTTGCTCCATTTGCTTGGAAAAAGTAGTGTCTATATTGGGAGATAGAAGGACCTGTAGGATGAGCATTATTGGGTCCCGTTCTACGCCTGGCCTAACAGTAGAAGGACCATGTGTGGAAAAGTTTGCTCCTGTCTCGTCAGATCTACAGTAGCATTTGGATGTTTTGTGTCTGAGAAGGGTTGCGATCCATCAGGTTGTGTTCTGGAGTTCTGTGTAGAGCTTGAATGTTCATTATTTTTTGGACTAGCTGAGTGAGCAGCCTGGTCCCCAGCAGCGTTAGACTGTCCTGGCCGATTTGCAGAAGCTGTGTGTGGGGGGGGGGTTAGCAAGGGGATGAAATCCATGAGTCAGCAAACTGCAGTGCCTGGAAAGAACTGCCAGGTTTTACTGATTCCTGAGGTGCAAACTCAGGTTCAGACAAAGGCTGACATGCCAGTGTTGACTTTGACTGGTGTATCAGTAATTCCCTTCCCCCGCTTGCAGCAGCATACCTGTGTCCTGCTGGGCAGAGGATGTGTTACTGTCCTCTGATGGGACCATTGGAGTTACCTCTGTTCTTTGTTGCTGTACTTGATGAAACTCTTTAGGTTCTTGACATGCATCTGTTTGAGTGATAGCAGTAGGTACGGTGGCTCCATGTGATAATGGTGATTTCTAAACGGCGAACATCAAAATGGTGACTACAAAAGAGCTAATGCAATAGCAATGAGTATTTTATGGTGATTTTGCAGCAGTTTATACCTGCAATTTAACATTATATGCCACTCCACGGAGCTAATCATAACTCTCCCTCACACCATATTTCTACACCACTTGAAGCAATCTCTCACTGAGATCCTGGTACCTGCGGTGCCCTTAAGCAGTTGTGGCACCCAACACAAGTTGCTCAGATCTCACCTTAATAAGCCTCTGTTCTTCTCTGAGACATTCAGCAGCTATTTGTGTGAGTGGGGGGCTCCGCCCTCACACACTCCCATGGGGGACTGTGCGCCCGGATCCCCCCGCTATTTCAAATATTCTAACTCCAAGGTGTACCTGGACAGTGGGGTAGGGACGTACTTTGGAGTTGCCATATGTGACATGTCGCCTTTTAGTGCCAGTCGTTGTTATTGCTTGTGCTATTAAGGATTTGCTGTTATGGAGTCACCCTTATTGATTCTCCTTATTGATGTGCTACCGGTGCAGCTTGTTTCTGTGAAAAGTGGGAGCTGCAATGTGCACAGCCTTTTCAGGAAAGGCCTTCCACTCTCTGGTAGAATGCTTGTGCCATTCCACTCATGTCAGTGCTGTGTCAACTGACCAGTCAGGGTCGGTGTCTGTCTCATCTGATGTATCAAGAAGCTGTAAACTGGACCTGCCACCATGACAAAATCCCAGGATCTTCATGGAACTTGTGACATATTGACTGTTACAGGTAATGTATCAGGCTGAACTCAGGCAGGTGGGGTTGAACAGTCTTTGTGAGCAAACAAAGAGCTGGGGTTGTGAATTTTTGACTACTCATTTGTTACAAGTACAGTGGGTGTTTCTCTGGCTGGGGGGAAATAACAGAGATGTCAGGTTTTGTTTTAACTACTTTCTCATTTCATAGCATTCATTTTTGATGCTTTGGGGGTGTCAGTCAGCATCATTGATGCCACCCTATCAGTGGGTTCAGCTGGGCCCCTGCATTTCAATGAACAAGTCTGAATCTCCTGTGGCATTACTGCACTTCTGACCATTTGTTCAGCTACCAGTTTATCTCTCTGGTGTAAGAAGCAAGCTTCTTCTTCAGTTATTAATGCCATCAGATCTTGTTTGCATTCAGACATTGCCTCCTGTAATCTTCATTCTTCTGTCGGTAGTCCCATACCAGACAGAGCTGACAAATCACTGGTAACAGCTTTTGGAGTAGGTAAAATAGCCAGTTCCATAATGGCTACCTCCTGGCTATTGGCTGCAGTGAGGGAGGTGAGCTCACCTGTTAGCTATGTAGCTTCTCCACCACCAATGCCAAGGTCCACCATCTTGGTTTGATGGACAGCACCTTCTCTTCCAGGAAAAGTAGGGTAATTTTTATTTATTAAGACAACTGCACAGAACAAGGATATCATGCATGCAACGAGATTCTGGACAAAACACTCATACAGTTCAGTAATTTGCAATACAACAATATTTAGAGAATTACCATAGGAGAAGAAAACTATCTATACATTCAAAATTGACTTGTCTATGTACAAAGTTTTTTTATGAAATCACTCTGTTTTAAAAAAGGAAAGACAATTCATCCATAATGACCTTAACCGATCCCTAGATAAGGTTTTTTCCACCTCTAAATTAATTTTTTGTAGTTTGATACTCACATTTCTTTGAGCTTCCATATAAGAAACACATTTTTGTTGCAGTACCCAAGAGCATCTGCCTTGCCACATGAATATTTAAGTATAGCTCCTATCACTTGTAATGTGTTAATATTATACTTATTTTATCTGTTTGAGAATAATCCTAAAACCAGTTCCTCATATGTTAGAGAAGTTAGGAAAGGTTCTCCCCATTGTTAAGCTATGCACAGTACGTCCAAAATTGTTTAACAGAAGAGCAGCCGAAGAATAAATGCTCTTGGGTTTCCAATACTGGTCCACATTCAGTTCTGGGACAGTATCTGGCACTTATATGTTTATGTTTGCATGAATTTCTGACGCCAAGTTTCCCATAGCTATTCAACTATTGTGCATCCTAACCATAAGCAGGGAGTCTTTTGTTATTAAGATATTATATAACATTTTCTATCTTGTGCAATTGACAAAATGAAATTTCTAAAATGGTTTGGTAATGTTCTGCCATTATATATTGGTACAGGTGTAACCTAGTAGTTACAATTAATTTTCCAATGGTAATTTTCCATTTTTTATTTTTGAGAAAGCATCTACTATGCATTCAGGAGTAAATCCAGTTTTTTTTTTAATTATTTTTTATTTATTATTCTGCCATTCCTACAAGTACAGTATGATTGTGTCATTCTAGGAACTCAGGAATCCAAAGCTTACTAGTTGGTCTGAAAGCAGTCCCCAAATGAATAATTAAAAAAATACTATCGTCAAAAACAATGGAATTAATCATTATCCACACCTCCATTTTGTATGAATCTGTATGTAATCTGTCTTGACCGGGTCTGAACAACTTCCCTATAATGCTTGAAGGAATGTACTGAGTAAATATGTTTTAAATGTTTGAGGGAGTGGAAAGACATAGCTAACATATTAGAAAACTGGTATTAATAAAGGTTTTACCAACAAAATTATTTTCAATTTAGAAATTCTTTTATACTTCCATAGATTTATTTTATATTCAGCAGTCTGGAAACATAAATCCCAGTTCATTTCTGCCACACTGTCTTTCCCATATGTGATGCCTAATAATGTTATACTGTATCCTCTGTAGTAATCGAGATTCCTGCAATATTTGAAGCATAAGCAGTTTCTAGTTCACCTAATGGGTAAACAACACTTTTATTGAAATTTATCCGAAAGCTGGAAGCCAAGGTGAATTTGTTCAAGATTTGCAATATTACATCACCATAGGTATAAATTGTTTACTCTTATAACTATATCATTTGCATAAGCCATAACCTTTATCTGAGGTGAGTCTACAGAAAGTGATATTCCTTCTAAACTATTACTACCCTGAATTTTATGTAAGAGAGGGTCTAGGCTAAAAAGCTTAGTGGACAGCCTTGTCTGGCACCTCTTTTAAAGTGTATATTCTTCCTTAGCCATACATTTATATATGTAGTTATGCTGGTGTTGTTATATAAAAACTGGAAGGATCCAGTTTATAAACTGTTCAGGTACATGAAATGTTTTAATACTTAGAATATGTATGTATGAGAAAGCCTATCAAAAGGTTTTTCCTGGTCAATACTCAGAATATACCCTTATACTAGACCTTGATTTCCTCTGGTAAAAAGTTCTCTTAACAATAATAAATTATCCTGAATATTTTTGGATTTTATTGAACACATCTGCTGTAGACTAACCAATTTCTCTGCTACATTAGCTAAACATTCTGCAATTATTTTTGCTAGGATTTTATAATCTGTATTTAATAGACTTAAGGGATGCCAGTTTCGAAGATCTACTTTGTCTCCATTTTTATGTATGTGTATTAACAAGGCCTGTAAATGGGAATGTATCAAGTTTCCTGCATTTAAACAATAATTATAACGTTCAGAAAGACAGGTGCTAGTTGAGTTCTAAATTTCCTGTAAAATTCTTAACTCCAACCATCATTTCCTGGTGCTGTGTTATTTCACAGTTTTTTAGTATTATGTAATATTTCTTCTGTTGTTATAGGTGATATTATTAATTCTCTATTCTATTCCATTAATTCTGGTATGTTTCAATTATGCTATGTATCATTATTAAATTCAATGTCTGGAATAGTACCAAAATTATCTTTTGCATAGTTACATACCATCTCTAAGATTTCTTTTTTTGTGTTAGCTTTGCTTCCATCTGCTTTATAAAACTGCTGCATGGATATTTTCTCTGTTCTTTTGCAGCAACCTTTATAGGGGTCAAAGGTTTGTTTCTTACATTGTGTCCCATATCTCATTTTTATGTTGTCTTGCGCATGCACAAGCAAACTTTTGTGGCAGTAAGAGAAATGCAGAGGTGTGTCAGTTTTGGTGAATGCAGGGCACACTTTAGAATGTGCATCCCTCATTCCCCAATTAGTGAGCATGCTAGCGGTGACACAAGTTTTATGAAAAGTGCCACCAACTTGAAACGAATTTGCCACTGCAATCAGAGACAAGCTCGTCATGCAGCAGCACAGATGACACGCCTCTGTGACGTGCCTTTCTTGGTGAAACATTTCAGTCAATATAGCGGTGGTGGAAAGAGAGCAAACCTTGTAACCTCTTTGCCTCCCCACCCCACTGATCCTTGCCTGAATGGTGGGAGGAGACACTTTCCTTGCCTGCCTTCTCCACATTCCGCTGTCTCTGATTGGAAAGTTTCTCCCAGCTGTGCAGAGCAGGCCATAGCCTAAGCTCCACATGGGCTGGGAGTATTGAGTGCCTGAAGGCACTTGTACTGTAAGAGCAATCCCGAGCGCGTCAGTGGACCCCCCACCTGGCGACATTGGGGTGCTTTATCCTCCTCAAACATCCTTTAATGTGGTACACTGGAAGCCCACCCCAGTGTGCCAAACCCTGCTGTGGTGTTTCTGACACCGGGATGCTCACTCCTAGTGTCAGATACACCCCCCACATATCTTCCGACAGCGGGGTGCCCAATCTCTGGGTCGGCATTGATCCCCCCAGTAGTGTAGCACACCCCAGTGTGCTGACATCCAGGTTTTCCTGTAAAAAAAAAAAAACAGACCCACGATGTCTTTTTAGTTTTTTAACCTGAAAAACAAGAAAATGGTCCCTCGTCATTGCCGCTGGACCCCCTTACCCAACCTGCACCCTCCCTCTGTGCACCCCACCTCCCCGCACACCCCTCACCCATACTTACCTGCAGAAGTTAGGAACAGCAATCTTTAGTGGACCGGGAACATGTCTGCACTCTTCATACGCTGACTGCAAACTGAATAAATGACGGTAAGTCCTATAATGACACTGAATGGGGGGGGTCAATTTAGGTGGATATCTCAGCCATTTTGGGGAATTTTGGTCCCAAATTTTCAACATGGGGTTCTTGGGACCCCACCTAATGAACACAGTCACTGTCATTTTGTTATCCATTCCTGAAAGGTCATTGCGCAGTCACTGTGTGGAATCACCTTTTGGGACTGATTAATGAAACAACAGTGCCAATGTTCCTGAGGTGGACTCCCAAAAAGCCTATGTTGCAAATTTGGTGAAAAAATTCCAAAAAATGACTGTGTAACAAGTGTGCATTGTGCAGTTTCCACGCATGCTTGTAACTTTGCCAATTTTTAATATTTTCATTCCAGATTTTCAACTTTGACATTTTTTCACATCTCCTTATGAACAGTATGGCTGTCATTTTTCACATCTTGCATGAAATGGGTTTTTGCACATGTGGCGCACAATGGCATGGTCGCTGTACGAAATCAATGTTCAGGACAGATTAACAAAATCACAGTGATAATGTTCATGAGCAGAGGTCCCAAAATGCCTATGTTGCAAATCTGGTTAAAAAATCCCAAAAATAATTCTGTTATGGGCGTGCGTTGCACAGTTCCTATGCATGCTAGTGACTTCACCAATTTTTCATATTTTTACTCCAGATTTTTTAACATTGCCATTTTTTTACACCTCCTCATGAACAGTTCAGTTGTCATTTTTCACATCCTGGCCAAAATGTGTTTTCGCACCTGTGGTGCCAAATGGTAAAGTCACTTTGCAAAATCACCTTTTGACTAATGAACTGATGGTGCCACTGTTCATGAGGTGGGGTCACAAAAAGCCCATGTTGAAAATTTGTAGTGCAAATACCAACAAACACCTAGGGTGTTAGAGTTTCCAAAAGTAATGCCCCACCCTGTAGAGACTGACAGCTGTCAGAGGTGTGACTTGGGATTGTCGACTGTAATGCTCACGCCATTCTACCCCCACCCCCACCCTGCAGCCAGTGATGGGCATTGAGGTGTGTCTAGGCTCTTTTTCCCCAAAGTTCACCCCATTCTCCTATACTGCACCCATTTCAAGGTATTTCCTTGTGGAATGGGGTGCACATAAAGCCCGAAGACCCCAAGGTGCACCGCAACACTTGCCAGTTTCTGCAGGGTAGGGTGAGGTGAAATGGCATGTGCATTATGGCCAATGACACAAAGGCACAACTCAATGCCTGTCACTCTCTGCAGGGTGGGGTGGGATTGGCATCAGTTCCATACTTCACTGCCATTCCTATTATGCATCTCTCTAACTCCTGCATTACCAATGCCAATGCCTGCAAGACAACATTTGGCATTGACAAATGCTTGTTTGATAGAGCGTCTGAGCGCCACCATATTATAATTTTCAGTATCACGTAATGTGGTCGAGTCAAACTGAGCGACTGAATTTGAGTGACTCAGTTTGACCACTGGTAGGAATAGCGAGTGTTAAACTATAGAGAGAATTAGTGTATAGTGCATGTAGCAGTGAGCTACACCAGCTGCAGCAAGCTATGGGGCTATGTTCGGCCAAGCAGTTCTCAGTGGCCATTTGGTGTAGTGGCTTCAGTCACTGCCTCTGTAGCTAGTGGACCTGGGTTTGGGTCTGGCTGTGGTGTATTTTTATTTTTTTGGGGGGGTATTATATATTTTTTAAGTCACTGTTGTTCCCCCACCCTCTCGGCCTTGCTCCCTCCCACCTGCAGTATGCCCCCCCCAGTAGTAGCCCCTTCCCCAGTTTTCTCCTTTCCCCTGTGTCTGCCCCCCATCTCGGAGTTGATTATAATCATTTTGGGGGATGTGGGGGCATAGCCCCCTTGCAAAAACATTTAATTTATATTGCCCCCACAGAGCAAGTAAGTGACCGTCGCTGTTTGTGGCAGTCACTGTAATTCAGATCACCATTTTCACTGTTGGTGATGCTGGGTTCACTGTTGTTGTCAGCACTCTTTTTGAGTCCCGGTTTTCACATAAAACCATAATTTTCTCATTTGTTTTTGTATTGTTTCTATTTGAGAGCTGTAATTAGTGGGGGGGGGGTCTGTTTCAGTCCTAGAAATTAAAGACTGCAGTTGTGCTCTTAAGCCCAAATATTGTAAATGGTCAATCTACATTTTCCTTACAGCATATTTTTTAAATAGTGTACATATTTCTTTTTTACTCTCTTCCCATCGCTGACCTATATTATCATAGTAACACATAACTAATATTCTGGCTTTCCTTAACTGATTCCATTTGTGTTCTAACTCAGGATCATTTAGTCTATTATTATGAAGTCTCCATAATCCTTTCAAGTGCATTGGGGCAGCCCCCCATTGTAAAGTACAATATATTTTTTGTGGTCCGAAAATTCATGGCTCTGGGTGATTGCATCAGTAACGTACCATTTCAGAGACAAAATAATAATCTGTACTTGTTGACGGTGTTCATCTAAAATAAGTATTTCCCCCATTGGATGTTTGGTTCTATAAGCATCTTTAAGGTTACCTGTTTTTAGTATAGAGTTTAAACTGTTAGAATCGTTAAACATCACAGATGTCTTTAAACCTCTGTCTGTCTTTACAACTCCAAAATTAAAGTTTCCACCCCATATGACCAGTCTGGATGTGTATAAAAAGAAGCTGAATATCAGTGAAAAGGCTCATCCCTGATTCTGTCATCTGTGGGGCATGGATTGCTATAATTCTCATTCTTACTGTCTCAAAAGAGCTATCCAAAGGTAACACTCTACCTAGCTGTATTTCTATTAATTTTGTTAGTTTAAGTCTGCTATCATTAAATTATATTTCCAAACCATCGTATTTGTCAACATTTATAGACCAAAATGAAAGACATTTAGTCCATAACCTAGCTGCTTGATTTATTTCATATTTCATTTTTGATCTGGTATCTTGCAGTAGTATTACCTGGCTGTCAGAGTTCTGTAAGGCAGTTAAAGTAGACAGACATTTTTTATAACCTTTTATACTATTAACATTAAGTGTGACAAGTTCTAGAGAACCCATAAGAAAGAGAAAACAAGCATTTGTCAATGCCGAATGTTGTCGCGTTGGCATTGGCTTTGGTAGTGCAGTGCGGGAAAAATTTTGTGCAAGATGTGAAAAATGACAGCTGCACAGTTCATAAGGAGGTGTAAAAAATGCCAGTGTTGAAAATGTGGCATGTAAATATAGCAAATTTGCGATGTTACAAGGGTGCAGGAAAAATGTGTAACGCACGCTTTTAACACAGTCATTTTATGGTTGTTCAGCACCAAATTTTCAACATAGGCATTTTAGCACCTCTGCTCATGTACAGTGTCACTGTTATTTCCTCAAACTGTCCCAAAAAGTGATTTTGCACAGCGACCGCACTATTCTGCGCTGGAAGTGCGAAAACACATTTTGGGCAGGATATGTGAAATGACAGCTGTACTATTCATCAAGAGGTGTGGAAAAATGCCAATGGTGAAAATCCAGAATGAAAATATTACAAATGCATGACGTTATGAGCGCTGCAGTAATCTGCCAATGCACGTCAGTAATACAGTCATTTATGGAGTATCTCACCAAATTTTCAATATAGGCATTTTAGGACCTCTGCTCATGAACTGTGTCACTGTCATTTTCATAATCTGGCCCAAACACTGATTTCCCACAGAGACCGCGCTACTGTGCGCCGGAAGCGCGGAAACACATTTCGGGCAGGAAGTGGAAAATGACAGCTGTACTGTTCACAAGGAGGTGTACAAAAATGACAGTGTTGAAACTCTGGTGTGCAAATATTGCGAATTCGCAAAGTTATGAGCCTGCATAGCAACTGTGCAATGCACACTCGTAAAACAGTCATTTGTTGGAGTTTTTCCACCAAATTTGCAACATAGGCTTTTTGAGAGGCCACCTCATGAACACTAGCACTGTCGTTTTGTTAATCAGTCCCAAAAGGTGATTCCACACAGTGACTGCAAAATCACCTTTTGAGGCTAATTAATGCCATGACAGTGATAGAATTCATGAGGAGGGGTCCCAAAAACCCCATGTTGAAAATTTGGTGCCAAAATTCCAAAAAATGCCTGAGATATGCATTAAAGTTGGAAAAACCCTATTCATTCCATTATACAGCTTACCGGCATTTCCTCAGTTCGCAGTCGGCTTTGAAGAGTGCAGATGTGTTCCCAGTCCACCGAAGATTGTCGCGCCGGACTCCAGAGGTAAGTATGGGGTGAGGGGGTGTGTGGGGAGGCAGGGTGCTTAGAGGGTGGTGCGGGTTGTGGGAGGGGGGCCAGGGAGACCGCCGAGGGACCTTTTCCTTCTTTACAGTGAAAAAAAAAAGTAAAAGACATCGGGGGACCGTTTTCATTTTTAATAGGTGCTTTGGCACGCTGGGGTGGGCTCCCAGCATGCCACCTGATTGTGTGTGTGGGTGGATGGGTGCTTTAGCTGATGGGGGATTGGGCACCCTCTTCAGCAAACAAGGAAAGGGGGAGGGGACCTGCAGGAGCCGAAGGGGATTGGGCACCCCCTCGGCAATCAAAAAACAGAAGGGGGACCACATTATGCTGATGGGGAGTGGGCTTCCCTTTGGCAAAATTCAAGAGGAGGAGGGATACATGTCGACGGGTTTGGGTACTCATCGGGCAAAGAGAAACTGTTGGGGCGATGATGCCGAGGGGACTGGGCATCCCTCGGCAATCAAAAGGGAGGTTATATGATGCCGACGGGGATTGGGCACCCCCGTCAGCACACAATAAAAGAAGGGGGGTTGACAGGCAACAGTGGCAGTCACTGCCGCCATTGTTGCCTGCACGTAGGGGTAGGCATGCTGTGGTCATGCTGCATGAGAGCTTCGCTCTCATTGCAGTGGACCTTTTCTCAGATGACATCACCTCATTAGCCAGGCAGGGTGTCGGCCCCTGTTGCTAGCTGATTGGGGAATGTGGGACACACCTACTGGTGCATGCCCTGCATTCGCCCAACAGCGACCGCGCCTCCAAATCTCCACTGCCACAAGATGTTGGCTGCGCAAGCGCACCAACATAAAAAGTGTATGAAATTAATTTACTGGGCTTATGCAGAGATATCTGGTTTTCCATTTATTGTTTGAGGCAGACATCTCAGTCTAAAGGACCTCCCAGTTGGAGAAAGAATATTTTTGCAGTGAAAGAGAGAGGAGGCCTCAGAACCTTCCTCCTCTGTGTCTGACACCCCCACATTCTGTTTTACTTCCTAAAACACTATACCTATTTTTTATAAGGCATAGTGATAGGATTTTTCATTTTTCTTTTGTCTTTCTGCTTAGTATTCCTACCATTTCTGTGGGTTTTCTTCTTCCCTTTTGAAAGGTCTTGTCTAGATTCTTCTGGGGGGCAGGCATCTGCTCAGTGGAGTGAGAGTTCTCCATTTGTGTCTTATTCACACCGTTAGAGTTCTGAATGGTGGATTATGTTTTACTTGTGGACGCTTCCTGCAAGGTTTGAGAGATTTCTGTGTTGTGGTCTGGATCAGATTTTTCTCTGTTTTCTTCTTCAGGATGTCCTAAGGATTTATTCAAATGTTCCTGTGGGTCTTGTATTGCTTCAGAGCTTTTATCTTGCTCTGGTTTGTCAGCATGAATGGATTCAAACCTCTTTTCAGAGGCTTGCACTGCCCTTGTTTGCTGAGCTTGGGAAACTGTAGCTTTGTTGTCTTTTCAGCGCTGAACTATTTTCTGTGTAAATAATGTGGTTTATTGTTAGTTTAAGTTTATTGATCAACAAGTTATGTCTTTTCAATGACATTATTATCAATCACATAAAACCAAAAAAAAGCTCTACAACACTGGTTCAACAACTTCATTGTTGACCGACATTACACACTGGTGACCCAAGGTTGGGAACAGATTTGGGTTGCTTAGAGGCTGGTGGGGATAGGAAGAATTGAGCATCCCAAGACAACTCTCCTTCCTCGGGGGGGGGGTAGTGTGGCACACTGCCTGCCTGCCACCCAGCAACAGCTGGATGACAGCATATGTGATGCCACCTCATGAGGTAAGGGGACTCCATATCTAGGTCACTGGGGATGTCTCCACGGAAGTGGAGCTTGCATGTCCATGGGCCCCAGGGTGAACAATTAGGCAGAAAACAATCCCAGGAAGCAGGATAAGCCCAACCCTCCACAGGCCCTGCACCAGTGACCGGGCATCACCACAGTCCTGTGGCACAGAATGATGGTACAAGGTAAGCCCCAGAGAAGCCAGGTGATGGGGCTGGGGAGCTCAGTCAGAAGGGGGCAGCCTGGGCGTTAAGAAGATAAACAGATTATGGGGGGGGAATGATCGGGATGGGATTATCCAGCTCTTCATAACACTTTCCCAACCAATACAAAATATCTGAAATATTAACCCCCTAATTTTTAAATAGAACAGTGATTGTTCTTAGGGTCGGCTTCGTTAAAGGAACAGCAAGAAATGGAGTTCATAAGGGGATATTTTTCAGTGCATTATACCTAGCCCAAACTCTATCTAAACCTGCAGAACTTATATCAAAATTAGCATCTCCTCCAGTATGTATTAATGCATATATTTCTGAGGCAAAGAATTGCACTGAGTCTTTTATAAGAGTTCTAGTTATGTATACCCTGTCTGGAGGGATATCTAGGCCTCCTTTGTAAAGGATCTGGACAGCATTTTTTTCTGGGAGCTGGCTCCCCTCTTGGAGAAAATAATTCAGCAAATGTTCTTGGGGTGTCTTTATGTTCACGTGAGGAAGTAGATGGCTCAAGCTCTATATGGGGTGTCTCATGATCACAATCTCCTGCATCAGTTAAACTGTTGAGCAATACCTGATCGCTGACTTTCATCAAACTTCAGTGCATATTTAGTCACAATATAACTGACCATGAACACACAGCAGTGTGTTTGCTCAGCCCGCAGTGGACTTTAATTTTAAAAAAAAGTTTTATTTGGAATGTCATCCACTGCAAACTGCTCTGATCCTCTGCCATGGCAGTTTTCCTCATGCAGGTGTATTCTCTGCCCTATCCCTTCTTCTAGCCCTCTTATCATCCCCCACTGGTAGTCTCCTTGCCCATCTAGCCTAGTATTTCCCCTGTCCGCTTCTCTCCCCTCCTGCCCTAAATTGCACCAGATCTTCACCTATCACTAGAGAACTCTAGACATTTCTTTTTTTCTGCCAGTACCTTGCACCTCCTTCTACATAGATTGCAGTCTAGTTTGTACGAAGTCCCTTTATAATCCTCATGCAAGATGGCCTTAAACAACCCAATCCTATTTATCTTACTGACTTCCTATCGCCTTACATCAGCTGTCCCAGCCCCTTCCTCTAAATGCATCCTCCCAGCCTCCCTTTATCCTGCTGTCTCCCCAAAAAGCACCACAAATACTCAACTAGGTCCGCAGCACGTAGCATAATTGATGCCCTCCCCCGTTGTCTGTTCCAGTATCATTTCTCCTCAGATGCTCAACTTCGCAGCCCAGATCAGGGCCACCAGACCATACCCCAAAGCCATCCTATAGGTAGTACATGAGGTGGGCACCTGAAGTAAGGCACCATCCGAAATGGTGATGCGATGTCAGCGAAAGCCCAAATGCGACCAGATGTGGTGGGTGGGTGACTGCAGTGATAGGATGTAGCTATCGTACACACGCTTACAGAGCAAACATGAGAGTGTGGGCTGGGAGGGGCAGAGGGATGTGAGGGGGTGGCACTGCAGTCAGCCTGCCGAGCTGCGCTGTCATATAGGGGTTGGCATCCGCCGCTGTGCAGAAAGTACTGGGTCTCAGCTCGTCCGGGCGCTAGTGCACCTTTTTGTTGCACCCGCCCGAAACTTGCTGTCTTTCCTGCTTTTGCCCCTCAGACATGCACCCCTGGAGTTGAGAACTTTAGTGGGGGGAGGTGGGGGTGAAGCCCCCATAGAAAGCAATAAATCTAAGTCCCCGGCGCTGTTCTTCCATGCGCCGAGAATGTCAGGGTGGCAAAAATGTTTTCACTACTCTGACTTCGCGATAACGTGGCTTGCCGTTTGGCAGTCGCCGTTATCACATAGAACCCCTCCTATACACCAGGAGATATAAGCTGCCAGCTGCTTACTCTTTTCTCCTCCTCATCCTGCTCTTGTCAGGTGATACAGAGTTGAATTCAGGATCCCAGGCCGGTCCCCTCCCTCTTAGCTCCCGCAAAGGTCTTTCTTTTGCCCATGTCAACATTAGAAGCCTCCTGCCTAAGCTTGACCAACTAACTTTCTGGGTGACAGAACACTACCCATACGTCCTGTGTCTGTCTGAAACCTGGCTCTCTGCAAAGATACCTGACTCCTCACTTATTCTCCCAAATTACACTTTATTCAGACAGGATTGTGGCAAGAGAGGTGGGAGCATAGCCATTTACACTAAACACCCCCTCTTGTGCTCATTCACTTTAAGGGAAACTTGCCCTGGCTCCCACAAAATTCTACTGGCCCAACTCGCCCTACCTGCCTCACTCCCATTATCCATGGGGTGCTGCAGCTCCCCACCCAGCTAGCAACTCCCTCATCTCTACCATAGCTACCCTACCTGACTTAGCCGCAAAAGGGAGCTGATTCTTTTAGGTGATTTTAATTTGGACTGGTTAGTCCCCTCATCCAAAGCACACATCACCAGAACTGAATCCTTAGGAAGCACCAAGTTTTCCTGTTGGCGAAATCGGACCTCCCCCACAGCAACAGCCTGTGCCGATGCAGGTATTGTGCTGCCTCTCAACTCATTGTTTTTCTGTGGGGGCTGTGCCCCAACACCCACATGGGGTTCTGCCCCCACACCCCCCATACTCTAAGATTCCAACTCCAGGTCGGAGTTGGTCCGGGAAGGGGATGGAACACTGGGGGAAGGTGAAACAAGGAAAATGGACCATTACCGTGAATGTCACCATAATGGTCCTTTTCCTTGTTTCGCCATCGGGGTGTCAACGAAAAGGGGTGATACGGAATCCTTCAATCTTATCCGGCTGCTAAATGAACCCATGCACTACAACTCACATTCCCATAACCATTCTCTGATAGACTAGATTCACACTTCCCACCCTCATACAGTAACCCCTTCTAGCACTCTAGTAAATGCACTAAGCGATCATTGCTTTACATATTGCATCAGGAAAACTCATATACTCAAATTTGCCCCCAAATACCTAAATACACACCCAGTTAGTGCTCTTGACACTGAATCACTTCTTTCCAGCCTTAGACATGCCGACTGGCAACAGGTGTACACAGCCTCTAATGTTGACGCTGCCCTCACCAGTTTCCTGCACATTTTCACTAAAATCTGGGATTTCCATGCCATGCTCCCCTGAAAACGTCCAAGGTCAGGAAACGCAATCACCAATGGATCTCTGCTCCCATCCTAGCCAAATGCAAGGTCAGGGATAAAGCCTGGTCTGTCTTCAAGTCCCATCCAACCCCTCAAAACAGGCAAGCCTACAATACTCCCCACAATGCCTGCACCAAGGCCATCAGGCAAGCTAAAGCAGACTACTTCAGATTACAACTCTCTCACACCCAACCCCCCAAGTTCTGGAAAACTGTACATTCACTGCTCGGCCCTTCAGCCCAGCCCTGTTCCCATGCCTTCATGGAAAATGGCCATCCTATTACTGACCCTATCTACATGGCAAACACTCTCAACAAATTCTTCACTTCCTGTACCATGCCTTCTGGACCCCCTCCTCCAGTCTCTGTCCCCCCCACCACCACCACAACAACTTCCAGTACCCCCCACCACCGAGCAGGAAGTCCTCAAAACCCTCCACTCCCTGAACACCGCCAAATCCATCCCAGATTTCATCCACCCCAGGCTCCTTCAGATCTCAGCTCCTGCTATTGCCAAACCTCTCACCCATATCCTAAATCTTTCATTCGCCATGGGTTCAGTCCCTCAGGTCTGGAAAACAGCCTGCGTAATTCTTCTCCACAAAGGTGGCAACCCCTCTCTGCCTGGCAATTACAGACCAATCTCCCTCTTCCCAGGCCAAGCTTCAGGAATCCCTGGCCCACTCAAGACTGTCAGACTGCCTCCCTACTAATAACCTCCTCTCCCCCCATCAAACAGGCTTCAGAAAACAGCATTCCACTATCTCCTCCCTCCTGCGAGTCACAAATCACATACTCACAGCTGATGACCAAGGCCTCCTAACTGCCGCAGTGTTTATCAACCTGGCCAAGGCCTTTGACTCCGTCTCCCATCCCCTCCTCCTACTTAAACTCGAGGCTGCCGGACTAGCCCCATCACCATACAGTGGTTTAAATCCTATCTTTCCAATAGGCTCCAATCTGTCAAAATCACGAACATTGCTTCCCCCCAAAACCTCTGCAGGTGTTCCACAAGTTTCTGTCCTTGGTTCCATCCTCTTTTTCCTCTTCATAAATGACCTCTCCTCCTGCACCAATTCCAGGATACACATGTATGTGAATGACACTGTCCTCTTCACCTCTGGCCCTTCAATGCTCAAAGTTCAAGTCACCTTCCAAAACGATTTCAACCACATTCAGCTCTGGTTCAGTCAAAACCAACTGAAAGTAAACACCTCCAAAACTGTTTCCATGACTTTTGGCTCCGCTCAGAAACTGTGCAGATGTTCCCTCCCTCCGTCCCCATCACCTCGCTGGACAGTTCCCCACTAGACTAGGTCACAAAATACAAATACCTGGTGTTTGGCTGGACCCTCACCTATCCTTCTCAGTGCATTTTTATTTATTTTTATTTATTTAGTTTTTGTTGACCAGGTAAGTGCACTAGACAAATCCTGCCTATTTTCAGGCACGACCCGGAAGAGGGGGGATACAGATGAATGCCGACTGACCTTGAACCAGATTAAGCTGTTGGTGGTATTTTTAGTGAATGAGGGAAATTTGGCCAGGACACCGGGGAAATTCCCCTACTCTTTTCGATAAGTGCCTTGGGATCTTTAACATCCACCTGAACTACCACCAATCCAGGCAGATGGGACCTCTTTTTAACGTCTCATCCGAAAGACGGCACCTCAGAAGTGCAGCACCCCTCTCATGCTGCACTACAGTGTCAGTACCGGGATATTAACCCAAGTGCCAGATGTGGGAACTGAACCCACAGCCCTCTGATCTCCCGGCCTCAGAGGCGAGTGTGCTACCTACTGAGCCACTGACACTGTATGTCGATGCTATTGCCTTTAAAGTACGCCCACAAACTTGGCATGCTGTACCGACACAGATACTCTCTCCCACTTCCTGCCCGACATGAAATTTTATCTAAAATAATCCTCCCCATCTTTGATTATGCAGACGTGGTCTACTGCTCTGCCCCTGCAACCACCTTGTCCAGCCTTGACACCCTCCTTAACTCTTTCTGCCATTTCGCACCTAACTCTGCCCTCCGTACTCACCACTGCGATCTTTATTCCCTTCTCGGGCTCACCCCACTGTCCCACAGACACTTTATACACTCCCTCAATCTCATATTTAAATTCTGGTTTAATATGCTTCCCTCATACCTAATGGAAACTCTTTCCCCAGACTCTCAGTCTCCTTATGAACTGAGGCAATGAAATGGAAGATATTTCACCTTGCCCGGCCCTTCCTCGGCTGATAAAGCCACCTTCTCCTACTGGCTACCCAGTCTGTGGAACAGTCTCTCCCCCTCATCAGGAACTCCTCTTCCCATCTTGCCTGCAAGCATCAACTGCGCCTCCTTCCTCCCCCCTCCTGTCTCTGTCATAACTGGTATCCTGTGATATGGGGCATGAGCAAGTGGGCACCTACCAAAACGGTGACCCATTTTTAGGCTAGTGCCCCAGCGGCGAGTGTGGGGTCATCGAATAGATGGGGGTTGGCAAAAGGCAACAGGGTGTCGGCGTGTATATACACCGTGGGGGATAAGCCCGCGAAGGAGGCAGGAGAGTATGGAGGGTGGTCACGGGGTTCCGTGTTACGCCATGGTGTGGCAGGGATACAGGTTCGGGATCGGGTACTGTAGTTTTGTTGCACCCAGCCCAAGGCAGTAAAATCTATTTTTTGTCCACCTCCTGACATGCACACACCCCACCCCAGAGTTGAGAATCTTAATTTAGGGGTGAAGGGGTGGGCTAAGCCTCCAGATAAAACAAAACAAAAAGCTTTTGTCACGCTATTCGGCCGGATCCCACATCGCCAAAATTGAATTTCAAGCAAAAGGGGTTGCACAAGGGTATTCTGCATTTAAAGTCACCCTTATCGCATAAGACTGTCATAACTGAACCAAATCCAGCTCCCCCTCCCCTTTTTTTGGCTTTCCTGACTTCTGCCCCTAAAGCACTTAAAAAGCTGCTCTTTGGCACCAAACTGTTGCTCTGACAATCCTCATCATGTATGCTTTGAAATGTATCTTGACCTCAAGTTTTTGATTGTCTTATGTCAGTTCTTGCCCTGTTATCACTAGTACCTACCTACCTGCTGTATTACAAAACCTTGTTGATTGTAGCTTATTGTAGGTTGATGTGTAGCTTATTGTATGTAAATATATGTTGATATCCCCAGACCTCTTTCCCTGGTTTCACCTGGAATCAAGCCTAGGCTCAGTGTGCCTTTCCCGGTTACCAAATGTTTAAATAAAAATAAATAAATAAAATAATTCCAGCTCCTCACTGCATCCGTGCTTGATAGTTGACAGAACTTGGCACCAGTTCACGGAAACAGAAATCCAGGACTGTTAGGTGCAGGGCAGAGGGCAGAGGGCAGAGGGATGCAGCGCACCACATATTATGGAATCTGGAGAGAGCGTACCCAAGCAATACCCAACCCACGACTTTCATCAACAGCTGGTGGTCGGAGTAAGCAACAGAAAACACATCAACAGCTGTTTTAAACAAGAACTATCTCCACTGCCTCAACTGCCACAGAAGCAGGGGATTTCAGTGATTTCATTGATCTGCGATCAAGCACCTCATTATCACCTCATAGCTTAACAACGGCGATAGAGTTTTGGTAGAAGCAGTAAAAATGAACTTTTTTTCAGGGATTTTTTTTTTAATTTAGGAATAGAGGCAGGGGCCACAGGTTCACCCCTGGAGGGCTGCAGGTTGCCCACCACTGCAACAGCGGATTATGACTTGAAGTAGAGCGTAAGCTATAGAGGCAGATGAACTCAAAATGAACTGTAAGGGACAACAATCATACATTCGCACACGTTTCTTTAGTAATAAAATACAGAAAGGAAAAATATATAAAATATAAATGGAATGCAAGAAGAATTGTACCTAATTATTATGTTTAATGTGAATACACTATTTGAGGCATGTCTTTAATGTGCATAAACTCTCTGGGGCATGTCTGAAATGTGAATCAACTATTGCGGGCATGTCTAAAGTGTGGATAGTCCACTAAGAAAGAGGTTGTCACAATGTGTAGGGTATTAAATGACAGTTTTTTCTCTGTTCTGATTGGCTTACCATAGATACCTGACATATGTGATAACAGCACTTCCAGACCATGACTGCCTCATGCCTCGCAATGCCTCTGGCTATCTATTCATTCCGTAACAATTTACACCCTGTTGTGTCTTATTGCTTATTATTAGAAATATGCATGCAACTGACGGCAAGATGGACCCATGAGGTGCAGTCCCTCAGTTGCACTGGGGCACCTTGGTACAGCTGAGCACAAAATTGCTAAATTTATTCCATAGACATGGGTCCCCACTGCAACCATGAAGAATGGCTACTGAACATTTAATGTCAAACAACATTGCCCCTTCATTTTCTGGACTGTGCTGCTTAGCCCTATTTAGATCAGGGGATCTGTTTAGTTATTATGGATCGAGGGAGTGCTCCCGACCAATCAGAGCACTCCTTTACCCTCCGCATGAGGGACTCTTATTCTGTGAAGAGCGTCTCACACGCAAATGCCCTGGAAATAGTCATGTTCCAGGACAGTTTTTTTTTTTAATTACATGGAGCCTCCTTCGATCTATAATATTTTAATACGTCCCTCGTCTCCACTCATTGCAAGATAAGAGTGGTTTCACTTGTGTTCTGTTCGAGCCTAAACAGCTCAGCTTTGCTTCGCTGTTCTCTCTTGATCAGAACATGCGTGAAACCACTCTTATCCCGCAACAAGTGGCTCTGGGGGACACATTAATAAAAATACATATCTTAATTTTAGCATATGTTTTTCAACTCATTCTTATGCAGATCATGGAGTAGTTATTTATAACCCATTTTACTTTGCTTTGTGGCCATCTCGCTCAAACAGAACTCACCAAATTCATTGACACTCAGGTCTTGGGCTGTAGGCAGTGCAACCTTGCCTCACTCTTCCCATAGCTCCTAAATAAAATAAGCATGTGTCAATGCTGAATGTTGCTTGCTTATATGTGCTGTTTAGGTATTTGGAAGTGATAGTACCATGCCTAAGAACTGTCATGTGTCCCCCCCCAAGATATCCACTGTTTCTTTCTGTTCAGTATTCACAGAAGAAGGGAAGGGGCAAGGGCCACAGCAGTACAGCAGTCGCCAAGTGGGTGAAGAGGTGGAAAATAGTCCATTCACAGGCAGAAGAGTCCTGCAGGAGCTGACTAAATTGAAGGTGGACATAGCGATGGGACCAGATGTCATACACCCAAGGATATTAAGAGAACTGTGAAGGCAGCTAACAGTACCTCTGGCAGCCATGTTCACTGAGTCATTCAACACAAGGGTGGTACCATAGAATTGGAGGAGGGCACATGTGGTCCCTCTACACTAATCTGGCAGCAGGGATGAGGTGGGGAACTAAAGGCCGGTAAGCCTCACATCAGTAGTGAGGAAGATCATGGAAACACTGCTTAAAGAAAGGATAGTGGGCATCTAGAAGCCATTGAAGCTCAGGACCATAGGCAACATGGATTCACAGTGAGGAGGTCATGTCAGACAAATCTGGTTGATTTCTTTGACTGGGTGACAAAGGAAGTAAATCAGGGTGGGGTAGTGGACAATGCTTACCTTGATTTCAGCAAAGCCTTTGACACCGTCCCACATAGGAGGCTGATAAACTAGCTGGGTAAGCTGGACATGGGGGAAAGGGTGGTAAACTGGGTTAGAAAGTGGCTAACAGACAGGAGGCAGAGAGTGGTGGTAAATGGGGTGCAGTCTGGGGAGAGGGAGTGACCAGTGCGGTGCCACAGGGATCAGTCCTGGGGCCAGTCCTGTTCAATGTCTTGATTAGTGACATTGCATAAGGGCTGAAGGGAAAGGTCTGCCTGTTTGAAGATGACACCAAGACCTGTAACACAGTAGATACCCCAGAGTGAGTGGAGAAAATGAGGAGGGACCTGGGGAAGCTTGAAAAATGGTCTGAGGACTGGCAACTAAAGTTTAATTCAAAAAAGTGCAAAATTATGCACCTGGGACACAGAAACCCTGGGGAAAGCTACAGGATGGGGGAGGAAGGGAGGGGAGTTGCTGACAGTCACAAAGAAGGAAAGGGACCTGGGGGTTCTTACTCAGATGACCTGAAAATGTCAAAGTGCTAAGGCAGCTGGGAGGGCCAGTGACATGCTGGGGTGCATAGGCAGGGGTATTACCAGCATAAGGAGGGAGGTAATGATGCCATTATATAAAACCATGATCAGGCCTCACATGGAGTACTGTGTGCAGTTCTGTACGTCGCATCTTTGTAAGTGTAACCCCTTGGTGGTGCTATCCCAAGGGCTACTACCCCTGCCTGCGTGGCTAGTAGCAGGTTAAGGGGCCTGAGTTCTGAAACGGTGCCTCCACCCAGAGGTTAGGGTTGGTAGTGTCAAACTAACCTGGGCACAGCCCTCCGGGACACTGTAACCCCTTCTTTCCCTTCTAGTGGCCTGAGCAATATACGATACTCACTTTCGCAGTACCCCTTGTACACCATACCAGTACCCACACTGTTTGCACTTACCACCAGGGCTGGTTCCTCTGTCTCGACCCTGGGGACTCCCTGTAAAATAAGGTTGTGCACAGTAAATAGCAACAGTACAGTACTCTTGGCACAAACTGGAATCACAGTCAGGTTAAATGCAGCAAAAAAGTCAGATCTGATTTATTCAGGGGACTTGAACAAGGAAGAGGTGTAATCAGGTTGATTGACTTTAAGGCCATATTAATCAAACAGTTATGCATGCACTATAAGTCCCCACGCAGTCACACTTCTGGGGACCCAGGTAGGGAGACGATGGGCTAGCCAGGACTGTTGCAGCTGGTTTGGGCCCTGTGATGGAAGAAAGCAAAGTGCACAACACACACTATTTGTAATCCGGAGACGGAGGGCTCAGCTTGTGAAAGAAAAAAACAACCAGACAATCAGAAGACAACACTTTAAATTTAGCTGCTGTTTCAGGGAGCTACCCTGATGTTTACTCATGATACTCAATACTGGACACAGGCAGGATGAAATCGAGACTGCAGGTTGTTGAGCTGGAGTGCACAGAGAAGTGGGGCCCACACGAATCACCGAGGCATCATTCCTGTTCAAGTGTTGAGCAGGAGGCTGATCCCCAGGCAGGTCTCTCGTCGATGGCTTTCTCTGTGCAGTGGGTAGTCAGGCTGGGCCAATGTGGCAAGGCCCAGGCCCAAATGAGATGATTTAGGATTCAGTCTGTGGGGGCTGGATGCAGCTTCTAGCAAGCAGAATACAGTTCAAACCACAGTGGGGAACCAAATCGCAACCCACTAGCAGCACACAGCACATTTACACATAATGAAATTCTAATTCAGCTTCCAGCAAGCAGAACACAATTCAAACCACAGTGGGGAACCAAATCACGACCCACTATAAGCACACAACACATTCACATAAGGAAATTCCACTGTACCAGGCAAAAGGCTCTCGGGTCGCAATTACAGAGTCTCTGCACAATCCGGGAGTTCAGAGGTGGCTGGAAGTCCAGACAGACCAATTGCATTCAGCAAATCTTCGGTCTTCTTCAGGTAGGAGCCTGGTCTCACAATTCAGTGGCTTACTTCACTCTTCAAGTTCAGATTCAGTCTGAAAAAGGCACAAGTTCCCTCTCAGGGACAACAGGCAGGCATGCAGGCCAAAACTCAGGCCTTTCCACAGTTCTTCCATGTGAATCTACGCTGGGGCTGCTTCTTGAATCATTCAAGCTGTTATCTCTTCACTTCCTGACTCAGAATTGAAACTAGCTGCAAGCAGCTTGGGAATTTCCACAAGATCCAAAAGGTTTGGTTGGCTGATCTGTCTTTCAGTCACAACAAGGGCTCCCCCTCCAGGTTATTTTAGGCACCAAAATGCAAAAACTAAAATTCCCTACAAGTTTTGACCCCAACAAGCCCCTGTAGGCAGGCTCCATTTTAGAGTCCCAATAGTACTGATTGGCCCATTCTGACAGTCCCAGACCAAGTTGATGGAGATAAACAGAACAGTCCTTGCTGCAAAGAAGGCAGGTTAGAACAAACTGCAATATTATTACAACTCTAACAAATGATCAGCAAACAAACACATCTTCTAACAGAGCTCACTTTTAGATTAATTAAGACTGCAATCAAGGCAGCTCTTAAAGAGACAGTACACAGAGGCTATACAGACACTCTCTGGCAATACATTTAATCTACTAAAACGCAGTACACCAGCCTGGCAGTAAGCATTTAGGCAAGCTCAAGGAAGACTTTTTGTAGGGGGGTTACACCCTTCCCTGTCTGGAGAAAACTTGGCATCCGTGTCAAGTCTGTACCATTACAATATCAAAAATGCGATATAAATGAGACATATATATCATTAGCCTGTTACATTACTATACATTTCAATATACTGCACATTACTACATCCATATTGACAATATTTATGCAGGTTTCAAACAAGTAATACTAATTCATTTAATAACTTCTTGTACATTAAACAATGTAAGAGGGGACCCTTCCCTATCAGTTAACTTGGGGCTGGATGGGGCATGGGCACCATGGTGGGAGGGAAGAACAAGTAACCTGGAGTTGGCCGTCAAGCTCAATTTGGGCAGTGAGCTTGGTGAAACATAAAACCCTTTGTGAACCACATTGAGAGGCAAATCCACTGGCCTCCCAGGGAAATCATAACTAAAGCATAGCACTGGCTTGACAGCTCGGCCAGTCTTTTGGGGGAGCAGCCACAATCTCTGTACTTTCAGCATTAATTTTGGAGCTTTTGTCACTTGTGAGGGGTGCCTCTGCATGGATGGGAATGTTCAAACTTGGAGCACTGTCAGCTCCTTGCTCTGCGGGCTCTGTTTCCACAACACTTTGCTCATTATCTTCTGATGGAGGCCCAGGTTGCTCATTTTGAGGAGGCACTGGCACAATTAGGCTTTGTGGCACTGAAGGGGGGCTGTCAACACTCTCACATTGTTCTTCAAGTTCTGGTGCATCACCAGAGAGACTCAGATCATCAGCCCCTTCTTCGGGCAATTCACACAGTTCCACAAAATACAGAGAGTCCACAACCTCAGACGTACTACTTTGCACTTCACTTTCAGGGAGCACTGGCTCCAAGGATGAAGCTCGGGGGTTAGGCAGTCCAGAAGGCCCAGCTTCATCCCCACAATTAGTCATAGGGTTACCTTGAAACAGCTGACTCAATTCAGGAGGGGTAATAGGCATTGTCACACTCACTTTCGCCAGAGATGGACTGACAGTCACTATCATTCTGGGCCTGCTGCAGGGGAAACCTTAAATCTGTAACTACTGGGGTAGGTTGACTCTGTCTCTTTTGCAGCAGCACAAGTCACTGGCCCAGGGGCATCAATCTCTGATGGTTCAGCCTCAATTATGACTTGGCCGATAGGTAGCAAGTGGTTACGGTGCATGGTCTTGACAGCTTTGGAGTTATTCTCTGGGCGCACCTTGTACACTGGTAAATCATTCAACTTTCCAACTACTACACGGGGAAGATGGTGCCACCTATCAGCAATTTTGTGTTTGCAATTCAGTCCCAAATTATGTAACAACACACGGTCTCCAGGCTGAAGCTCTTGAGCCTTTACTTTTTTAACATGCCTCTCTTTGTTGGCAAGATTTCTTTTGGCAGCCATTGTCTGGGCCAGTTGATAGGCATGGTTCAATTAAGCTTTTAGTTTCTGTACATACTGTAGGTAATTTTTGACTTGGACCCCATCTGGAGAGACCCCAAAGTAGGCATCAATGGGAAGTCGGGCCTCCCTCCCGAACATGAGGCGGTAGGGAGAGAACCCAGTAGCATTATCTTTTGTGCAATTGTATGCGTTAACCAAGGTGCTAATCTGCTGGCTCCACTTAGGCTTGTCTTTGGGATGGAAGGTGCCCAGCATGTCTAGAAGGGTGCAGTCTTCTTCAGGTAGGAGCCTGGTCACAATTCAGTGGCTTACTTCGCTCTCCAAGTTCGAATTCAGTCCAAAAAAGGCACAAGTTCCCTCTCAGGGACAGCAGGCAGGCATGCAGGCCAAAACTCAGGCCTTTCCACAGTTCTCCCACGTGAATCTACACTGAAGCTGCTGCTTGAATCATTCAAGCTGTTATCTCTTCACTTCCCAACTCAGAACTGAAACTAGCTGCAAGCAGCTTGGGAATTTCCACAAGATCCAAAAGGTTTGGTTGGCTGATCTGTCTGTCAGTCACAACAAGGGCTCCCCCTCCAGGTTATTTTAGGTGCCAAAATGCAAAAACTAAAATTCCTACAAGTTTTGACCCCACCAAGCCCCTGTAGGCAGGCTCCATTTTAGAGTCCCAACAGTACTGATTGGCCCATTCTGACAGTCCCGGGCCAAGTTGGTGGAGATAAACAGAACAGTCTTTGCTGCAAAGAAGGCAGGTTAGAACAAACTGCAATATTATTACTACTTTAACAAATGATCAGCAAACAAACACATCTTCTAACAGAGCTCCCTTTTAGATTAATTAAGACTGCAATCCAGGCTGCTCTTAAAGAGACAGTACACAGAGGCTATACAGGCACTCTCTAGCAATATATTTAATCTACTAAAACGCAGTACACCAGCCTGGCAGTGAGCATTAAGGCAAGCTCAAGGCAGACTTTGTGGGAACCCCCATTTGTAGGGGGGGTTACATAAGGATATTAACAGGCTGGAGATGGTCCAGAGAAGGGTGAATAAGATGGTACAGAGCTTGCAACACAAGACTTATGAGGAGAAATTAAGGGACCTCAATATGTACTCACTGGAAGAGAAGAGGGAAAGAGGGGATATGATAGAAACATTCAAGTACCTCAAGGGTATAAACAAGGTGCAGGGGGAGACATTTTCCAATACCGGAGGAGCACAAGAACGAGGGGGCATGACATGAAATTGGAAGGTGGGAGGTTAAGAGGGAATGTGAGGAAGTTCTTCTTCACAGAGAGGGTGGTGAATGTGTGGAATGGTCTGCCTCAGGAGGTGATGGGAGCAAGCACTATGGATGGATTCAAGCATTCTTGGGATAGGCATAGGGGAACCATAGAGGTACAGCAGCGAGTGGATCAGAAGCAGTAATCCAGTACAAGGGCTTACAGGCAGCCTAGATGGGCCAGGCAGTTCTCATCTGCTGACAATTTCTATGCTTCTATGTCTGTGTGTCTCTCTCTCTTATGAATTACAGACAGACAGAGATAGACACACAAGCATATGCCGCTTGCATGTGCTGTTCCACACTATGTCCACCATAACACATTACTATCCACAGACACACAGAGAGAGGACACAGCACACATTGTCTGTTCAGTGCTGCTCCCCCAGTGTCTCCGTCTCTCTCTTTCTCTCACTGTTACTCTCCCTGTCTTCCTTTCTCTATGTCACTCTTTCTCTAAGCACAGAGCTCCATTCTTGAACATCAGGGGGAAAAAACTCAGTTGCGCTCTCTCACTCTGTCTCACTGGGATGGGGGGGTTTGGCAGAATGAGACATAGAGAACTTGTTGTATGGGAGGTGGGGAAGCATCACAGAGGTTCCCAAAGAAATAAACACTGAGAGGGAGAGGGAGAGCGACAGAGACAGAGACAGAGACAGACACAGCAAATACACAGGTCTCTCCTGTACACAAACTGTAGCACTGTTCTGTACTGGGGAGCAAGGGAAGGCCACAGACAACAACATCCCAATGTTTTCTGTCTTGCTGTCTCACAGGACATTTCAGCCATGGTGCAGGTGCAGAAGAGAGATGATGCTGTCTCTCACTCTCTCTATCGTCTGTGCACTGAGGGTGGGGAACGGGCAATGGGGCAGCCACAAATGGGGGAGCAGAAAAGGAAACTCTGGGCGGCCACTGTCATGCTCACTCTCTTTATACATCCCAGCATCCCATTATCCCTACCCACTTTGTCTCACGGCCCTGGCACTTAACAATTCTGTGTGTTTTGGGGGGGATGATAGTGAACTGGCAGAGGAGACAGAAAGCAAAGAGGCTGGCAGGCAATCAGTCGTACTGAGGTTGGGATAAAAAAAAAAACACTTACTTGCAGATAACTTTGACCGCCAGAGAATAACAACAATTATATAATGGGGTACGAGAATCGGAGTACCTGATTGGCTGACTGGCATCTTTCTGCAGTGGCTGCCCCTTCAGTAGCTGCCCACATGTAGTGGCATAATGGACACGATCCGCCTTGTCAAACACCTGTGTTTGGATTGTCTTGGTGTGCCCAAACTGCACTATCACCTGGACACCTCCAAGTAAGCATTACACCCTCCCCCAAGGGAGGACAGCCATCCATCAGGGCGCTCGATCCTCCCTCCCTCCCTTCCTCCCTCCTCCGGCCAGCCCCTGAATGACGCGAATCCATTCCCGAACTCGGA
Organism: Neoceratodus forsteri; assembly: GCA_016271365.2. Lineage (NCBI taxonomy): Eukaryota > Metazoa > Chordata > Ceratodontiformes > Ceratodontidae > Neoceratodus > Neoceratodus forsteri. Next base: position 152,441,199 of record JADMNL010000028.1, read on the forward strand.
TCACCGGTGTGTCAGGAAGTAAGGCGCTAGACACCTCAGCCCTTCATGACAGTGGGCTCTGCAGCTAGCTCACTAAGGACAAAGCATGATCCCATCCCTTTCCTTCCTTGGGGGCTGTTTAAAAAATTACACTGGTGTCACAGAGAAACTCCTATTCAGTAATGAGAATCCTCTTTGTCATTGTACAGTTTACAACAGACCTTCTGGAGTATTCAGTACTGCCCCATCTGCATGCAACTCACTGGACTGAGGGAGGAGGTTGACAGCTTGGATTAAGAGGCTCTACTCCCAAACACAGGCACCACCTAGTACACTTCCGCTGTCTCAGAGGGTGCAAGGAAGGAGGATCAGTTTGACAAGATGGGCCCTGGGAGTTACAGAGTTGTGCAGCGAAAGCCTGTTCCACATCCCATACCACTATGTAACTTGTATGCTGCAGTGGCTGGGCAGAATTATCCCACAGGGGCACCCAATGCAGAAACTGAGATAGATGTGGAGGTCCTCCATGAGGAAAACCCAAAGGGGATTAGTAGAGGTCCCCAGAGTAGGAGGAGGAAGTGAATCCTGATGTGGCACTCAATAGTGAGTTGGATTCAATTGGAGACAGGTAGGGATGAGGTGAGTGAGGTAAGGTGCCTTCCGGTGGCACAGCTCGAAGGGATGGGAGGGAGACCCTAGGGATTGCTCGGGATTGGCTTGATTATTCCCATAGCCTGCATATGGTGAGGAGTCGAAGGCTAGGCCAGCAGTGACAAAATAGGAGCTAAGTTCTTCAAGGATTTGATAATTACTTTCAACAACCCTACCAGTGGTGAGTATGTTAGTTGGAATGGAGGGTGCAGAAGGCCGTCCTTCAATAGATTTGACTGTCTTCCCCACCTCCTCCTTTTCCACTACACCTCCTTACAACACTTCTTAGCTACTTCCCTCCCTACTACTTCAGTTGCACTTGTTTACTGATTTTGAGCCTAGCACTTGGAACATTATTGCACCATGTACTGTCACATTATTGTACCGTCTGTAATATGGTATCTTAGATCTGTGGACCTCTGTTTGTTGCATTAATTTTACAAGTTGTAATTGTCTGTACTGTGCCATAATTGTTGTATAATATTGTCTACCTGCTTCCTACATAATTTGTAACTGTCCTTACCATCTATTATCTGTATAATCTATTTTTTTATTCTCATTGTACCCAACCCCCCGGCCACACCGTGAGACAAGCAACTTGTTCAGTGCCCCTTCCTGGTGAAACATTTCAATAGATAAATAAATAAAATAAATTGAACCACACCAACCCCAGCACCGAACCCTGCGGGACCCCAATGGTTACCTCTCTGGTGCCAGATAAGATAACTCTCCCCCCAAAACCACCCTCTGGGTCCTGTCCCTCAGTCAGTTTTCCACCCATCTGGCCATCTTTTCCCCAACCCCAAGATCCACCAACTTCCTGATCTACCTTTTGTGGGGCACAGAGTCAAAGGCCTTGTTGAAATCAAGATAGAGGACGTCTACCACTTGGCTCCTGTCTACTGTCTTAGTGACACAGTCAAAGAAGTCAATCAGGTTCGTTTGACAAAATCTCCCTCCCCATGAACCCATGCTGCCTTGCATCCTGGAGACCATGCTTCTCTAGATATTCCACCAAACTTTCCTTTAGTATGGTCTCCATAAGCTTGCCCACAATGGAGGTCAGACTGACTGATCTGCAATTCCCTGGGTCATCCTTGGGACTGCTTTTGTGGAGGGGCACTACATGTGTTGTTATCCAGTCCTGCAGTACCATGCCTGACTAGTGAACTATTAAATAGGTCTGCCAGTGGCCTTGCCAGCTCCTCAGCCAGTTCCATTAGTACCCTTGAATGTACTCTGTCTGAGCCTGGTGATTTGTCCACCTTCAATGCCAGCAGTCCCTCCCTCACTCACTCTATTCTCCTCTATCACTATATCTGTGTTCCCCTCCCTTACAGCTCCTCTTTTCCCTTCTGAAAGCACTGGTCCATCCTTCTCCCTGGGGAAGACAGAAGTATTCATTTAGTATCTGCTCCCCCCCCCATTATCCTCCACCCACTGCACATGGGGTTGGGGGGCCCAGTCCCCTGTAAATGGGGTGGAAACCTGTACATAGTACGTGGAGAGGGGTCCAGTAGCCTGAGAGTAGGATTGGGACCAGTACACACTACTTGAAGGATGATGTTCTGGCCTCTGAACTTAGGTCGGGGGGGGTGGGGGACCAATCACTGCCATTGGTTGGGGGCCAGTACCTTGCATCTTGAAGGATCATTTCCCCATGCACCCAGGGAGGGGTGACTGGATCACTACACCTGAGGGGGCCGAGTACCCATCACATTCAGGGGACTGGTACCAGTACCGGGAGACGGAGAGCAATATGCTGATCGTGGGGTTGGACAACTACCATCCACATGTGTCGGAACCAGTGTCCAGCACTTGGGAGATGACCAGAACCATGCATTGGGGGTGAGAGGGGGACCAATAGCAACCCCATATGGGAAGGTGGGATGGGTGGGACAGTACCCTGAACATAGGGGGTTGGGAACGGGCCAAGTACCATGCACCTGGTGGACCAGAATTATGCACATAGAGGGAAGGGGGGGTAACCAGTACATTATTAGTGGGGGTGGTGGTACCAGTAACATCACACTGGGGAGGGAATACACTAATTGGAGGATGATGGGAAACTTGGGGGGACCAAACACTGTCCCTAATGGGAGGCCAGTACCATGGTAACCTGTGACATCGGCGCCTGAATTAAGGTGCCATCCAAAGCGGTGACATGATGGTGAAAGCCGAATGGCAATGAGAGGTCGACGGATGTGGTGGTGGGTGACTGCAGTGACAGGCTGTCACTATATGTACACTCGCTGCGAGGGGGTAAGCACAGCAAGCATGCCTGAGAGGGGAGGAGGGGATGTAAGGGGTGGTGCTGCGGTTGGCTGCCGAGCTGTGCTGTGGCATCGGGGGTTGGCCTCCACTTGCGGTGCATGGGGTACCAGGTTCGAGTCTGGGTCTGGGCGCTACTGTATTTTTGTTGCGCCCGGCCCAAAACGTGTTTTTTTTTTGCTTTTGCCCCCACCAACGTGCACCCCCCTGGGGTTGAGAATCCTTTAGTAGGGGGGTGCAGGGGGCGAAGACCACCACATGGGTGTGGGGCATGGGGGGCACAGCCCCCCTACAGAAAGCAAAAGAACCAAGTCCCCAGTGCCATTCCTCCATGCGCCAAGGATGTCAGGGTGGCAAAATTGTTTTCGTCGCCCTGACATTGCGATAATGAGGGTCACTGTTCAGCGCTCGCCATTATCACATAGAACCAGTACCATGCATCTTGGCTGACCATTTCCCCGTGCACCGGGGGGGTTGACCAGACATTTACACCCAGTGGATGGGGCGAAGTACCCATCACCTTGAAGTGACATCACTACATGGGGAGGAGGCAAACATATTGCTAGTTGGACGGAACCAGAATCCTGCATCTGAGGGAGGAACCAATAGCAAACCTGTGGGGAGGTGGGGTGGGACAGTACCATTAACATGGGGTGGGGTGGGGAAGTGCCAAGTACCATGCACCTGAGGGACCAGAACTGTGCACGTGGGGAATGTGAGGAGGGTAACCAGTACACTGCAAGTGGGGGTGGAGAGGGTGCCAATAACCTGACACTGGGATGGGAACCAGTACACATTACTTGGGGAAGATGGGAAACTGGGGGTGGGGGACCAATCACTTTCCCTAATGGGGGGCCAGTACCCTGCATCATGAGGGACCATTTCCAAGTGCACCAGGGGGTTGAGTCACCAGGCACACACACACCTGTGGGGGTTACCTGTCACCTTGGGGGTGGGGGACTGTTACCAGTACATGGGGAAGGGGAAGCAATACCCTGCTTATTGAGCTAATCCAGAAGCCTTCATCTGGGGGGTGGCAGATACTAGCACCTTTGGGGATGTGAGGTGGGACAGTACCCTGAACATGGGGGAGTGGGGGAAGGGCCCAGTACCATGCGCTGGGGGGGCAGAACCATGCACATGGGGAGAGGGAAGGGGGCACCAGTGTGCTACACATGAGGGTGGGAGGGACCAGTTCACTGGTACTGAGCTGGGAACCAGTACACAGTACATGATGAGGTGGCCAGTAGCCTGACAATGGAGTTGGGACCAGTACACACTACTTGAGGGATGATTGGCCGGTCTCTAAACCTGGGGGGGGGGACCAATCACTGCCCCTGATTGGAGACCAGTGCCCTGCATCTTGTGGGACCATTTCCCCATGCACCTGGGGGTGACCAGACCCCTACACCTAGGGGGGCCTAGTACCCATCACATTGAGGGGACCGGTACCAGTACCGGGGGTGGGGGAACCAATATGCTGATTGTGGGGGTGGACAACTACCATGCACATGTGAAGTAACCAGTGCCCAGCACCTGGTAGGTGACCAGAACCATGCACTGGGGTGTGAGGGGGACCAATAGCAGTTTCATATGGTGAGGTGGGGAGGATGGGACAGTACTCTAAACATGTGGGGATAGGGGAAGGGCCTGGTACTATGCACCTGGTGGACCAGAACTGTGCACATGGAGAGGGGTAACCAGTACACTGTTAGTGGGAGTGCCAGTAACATGACTTCCTCCAGCTAGTGAGTTCACTGGGCCTTACACAGGTTGTTACCTCTTCAACTCATATCGGTGGTCACTCATTGGACTTGCTGTTTCTCCTGGGGATGGAGATATCCAATGTGGTGTTTGAGCCAGTCAGGTGGTCTGACCATCACACCATTGGGTTCAGTTTCATGGCTCCCCCAGTAGGCCTGCCCCTATTGAAATGGTCCAGTACCGCCCTTTGAGGGGTGTTACCCCAGATAGCCTAATAGCGGTGCTGGATCTATTGGGTATACAAGGTGAGTGCATGTATCCAGGGGATCTACAACTTGTCTATAATAAGGCGGTGGGGGCAGCCCTGGATTCCATAACTCCTGTTCGTGTTCATCCCCTCACTCTTCATTCAAGGTCTCCTTGGTTTGATGAGACCTTGAAGGAGTTGAAGAGAGTGGGCCGAAGGCTAGAGAGGAGCTGGCAGAAGTCGGGTCTGGAGTGCAACAGGCTTAGATTGATAAACCATTATGTGGCCTATCAATCGGCAATCACCCGTAAGAAGGCAGAATTCCTGTCCAGGGAGATTGCTACTGTGCAGAATCGACCAGCTCAGCTCTTCCAGACAGTGAACAGATTGTGCAATCCAATCTGTCTCCAGCCTGCGGGAGCTTTTTCACAAGAACAGTGTGATGAGTTTGCTCAGTTCTTCGCAGATAAGGTTACCACAATCAGATCTGGCATCTGTCTGGCCCCCTCTAATAGGAGATGCAGTGGTTGGCAGGAGATGTCAGGCCCTCAGTTTACTTGATCTGACTTTTGCCAACCTGCAATCACTGACATTGTGATGGTCATCTAGACGTCGCGACCAGCCTGCTGTAGTTTGGATCCTGGCCCCACTTGCCTCCTAGTAGGATGTGTAGAGAAATCTAGCCCAGTCCTTGCCGAAACAGTCTGTAGGTCATTGGAGAGGAGGATCTTTCCAGATCACCAGAAGGAAGCGGTTGTTCGGCCCCTCCTTAAAAAAAACTCCCCAGACCCGGACTGTTTGGCGAACTACAGACCTGTCTCTAACCTGCCTTTTGTGGGTAAGGTTATTGAGAAGGTGGTTGCATCGCAGTTGGATGACCATTTGACCAGCCACAATGTCTATGATTCTCTCCAGTCAGGATTTAAAAAGAGACATAGCACTGAGACGGCCCTTGCTCAGGTACTAATTGACCTCCTGATAGCAAGAGATTGAAGGACCCATTCCATCTTGGCCCTTTTCAATCTCTCTGCAGCATTTGACACTGTTGACCATGGGATACTGTTGAAATGCCTGTGGTTCATATGTGAACTGTCTGGTACAGTCCTCAGATGGTTTCGATCTTTCCTCGAGGACTCAGAGAGTGGAGTCTGGAGTTTATTCCTCAGCCTCTATCCCCCTGCACTGTGGGGTACCACAGCGTTCTGTTCTGTCTCCCATGTTGTTTACAGTGTATATGCTGCCATTGGAAGAGATCATTAGGCAGTATGGTTTGAGTTTTCACTGCTATACAAATGATACTCAGCTGTACATGTCCTTTTTTCCCGATCAGGATGTGTTCCTTTCAATGTTTAACAATGGTCTAGCTGAGATCCAAGACTGGATGAGTGCAAGTTGGCTTAGGTTGAACGCAGCTAAAACTGAAGTGCTGGTTGTGGACCCAGATCGTCGAGAGGTGGGTATGTCGGTAGGATTACCCTCTGGGTTGTGGCTTGGGGGTGTACAGCTGACTGCCTCAGACTGGGTGCGGAACCTGGGCGTTATTTTTGACGATGGCCTAACCCTGAAATCTCAGGTGGCGGCAGTAGTCAAAACCTCTTTTTACCATCTGAGGAATATCGCCAGGGTGAAACATTTGGTTCCTCCTGATGATCTTCCAACTTTGGTCCACGCCTTTGTTACCCCTTGTCCTGCATTGAAAATCACCATTTCCTGGGAGACAGGAAAACCGAGCAATGGGGAAAATGGGCAGCCATTTCAAGGGGGAAGGGGGGATACCAAATGGGGAGAGGAAGGGGATTTCAAGGAAGAGGGGGGTTTGGGAATGGAGGTATGGGGAACCAATGAGAGGGTAGGAGAGGTTGGGGGGAGGTTTAGGCTGGCCAGAATGCCGGTCAGGGTGGGTGCTAAAAGAATGGATGAAGGGATACCCAGAGGAGAGGGCAGGGCAGATGTTAGTGGAAGGCTTCGAAAAGGGATTTAGTTTAGAATATCAAGGGGGGAGGGAAGGCACGAGAGCCCAAAACTTGTCTGCCATTAAGGGGAGGGAGGACATAGCTTTCAAAAAAATAAGAAAAGAAATAGAAGCAAGGAGAATGGAGGGACCATTCCCGACATCCCCATTACCCAACCTGCGGGTTTCCCCATTGGGCCTAGTGCCCAAGAAGCAACAAGGTAAATTTAGGCTAATTCATCACCCGTCTTACCCAGAAGGGACCTCGGTGAATGACCTTATACCAGATGAGTGTAGCACAGTTTCGTATGCAACCCTGGATCAAGCAGTGGAGTTGATCAGAGCAAAGGGACGGGCCTGGCTAGCAAAGACTGATATAGAGTCAGCTTTCTGGCTACCACCAGTCTGGAAGGAGGATTGGGACCTGTTGGGATTCTGCTTCCAAGGGTCCTTCTACTTTGACAAAGCAATGCCCATGGGTTGTTCCACAACCTGTGCCAAGTTCGAGGCATTCAGCTCCTGGATACAATGGGCGTTTGGGAACAGATATGGACACAAGGCAATGGTGCACTATTTGGATGATTTCCTCATGATAGGGGGGTGTGAGAGAGAGGTAAGAACAATGTTTTTGGACTTTGAGGAGATGTGCGAGCAGTTAGGGGTGCCTTTGGTGGGAGATAAAACAGAAGGTCCAGGCAGGAAGCTGGAATTCCTGGGGATTGAGATTGATGTAGACGAGCAAGTCTTCAGATTACCACAACAGAAAGTGGCCAGGCTCAGGGCTTTGCTACAAGAGGTAAAATGTAGGAGGAGAGTTCCCCTGAGGCAGGTTCAGCAGCTGTTGGGGCATTTGAACTTTGCGTGCTGGGTGTTCACACCAGGGAGGGTGTTCACCAAGAGGTTAGCCAGGGCAACAGAGGGCAAAAAGCATCGGCACCATTGGGTAGACATATTACGAGGGATTAGACAAGATTTGGAAGTGTGGGAACAATTCTTAAAGGAATACAATGGGGTTACATTCTGGCAGAAAGAGTGGCTAGGAAATAATGATCTGGATCTATATACGGATGCATCCGGGGCTATTGGGTTGGGGGCTTATTTCCGAGGGAGATGGATAGCGGAGCCATGGCCGGATTCTTGGAAAGAGAAGGGGCTGCTAAAGGATATAACGCTACTGGATATTTTCCCAGTATGGGTGGCGATGTTGACATGGGGAGAACTGCTAAGGAATAGGAAAATAATGTTTTGATGTGATAACAGAGCCATAGTAGAGGTTATCAACAGGCAGGGAGGGCACTCAGAGATGGCGAACAGGGTCCTGAGACAGTTAGTGTTGAGGGAATTACAACTAAACATGTCGTTTTAAGCCAAGCACATACAGGGTGTTAAAAATGACATAGCAGACAGCCTTTCCCATTTACAGCTGGAAAGACTTAGGTCTTTGGCACCACAAGCGGCCGCAAAGAGAACACCGGTGGCAGAAAAAGTATGGAAAATTGGTTGGAAGGAGCCTGACTGTTATACAGGAACTCCTGGTCCACCAACACGCTGAAGGCTTACGAAGGGGCATGGGGGGCCTTCCAGGAGTTCCAAAAACAGGAAGGGTTCAAGGTAAGTGAGCCAGTTTCACAGGATCAGGTAACAAAGTACATTTTGAAGAAGTGGAAGACAGGAATGGCTAGTGGCACAATGAGAGTGCAGCTGGCGGGGATAGGATGGGCATGCAGCATAAAAGGTTGGGCGGGGCCGAATAAGTTTAAGGTGGTGCAGCGCATGTTGATGGGGTGTCAACGGCTAAAAGGGGGGAAGGTAGGCATAAGAAAATCTATTGCTGGGGACAAACTTGAAGGGCTGGTGGAAACCTTGGTAGAGATTTGTACCACACCCTTCGAAGCCATTTTATTCAGGGCCATTTTCACAGTGATGGCAGGAGGTGCATTCAGAGTCAGCGAGGTAGTAGCGGCCAACAAAGTGGATGCAGTACAGGGATTGTGGGAGGAAGAAATACACTGGGAACAAGAGAAGATCACAATTTGGCTGAGACGTTCAAAAACAGACCAGATAGGAAGGGGGCAGAGATTGTATTAGAGAAGCATGAGAGTGATAGAACATGCCCAGTAGCTGTGCTATGGAAGTACAAGGTGAAGAGACAGGGAAAAAGCAGGCAGTTCTTTAAACATATAGACGGAAAACCGGTGACATGTTTCCAGGTAACAGGGGTGTTGAAGTAGGGGATGGCGCACCTAGGGGAGAACACGCTAAATTATTCTTCTCATTCATTTAGAATAGGAGCCGCATCCGCACTAGCAGAAAAAGGTGGGTCTGAAGAAGAAATCAAAAAAACAGGCAGGTGGAGGTCAAACTGCTACAAGACATATGTGAGAAAAATAGTCTAATATCCACACTTGCTTTTCACAGGTCGGGGAAGATGCAAACAGGTCTGGATACTAGGGCACTCTTATATTTACTGGGCAGAGAGGTGGGTTGCTAATCGTCAAGGAGGGAGACAGCTGGGACAGGATCCTGACAGAGTGATGGTCCACTGGAAAGGGGTACGGGGAATGAGGTGGGCACAGATTATGCCAACCTTAGAAGATCTGAAACAGAAATGGCCGAAACCGGACCTGTTAATATTGCACTTGGGAGGTAATGATTTGGAGGAATGTCCATGGGGTTTGCTGTGCAAGGAGATGATAAGGGATATGGGGACAATACAACAGTGGTGGCCACAGGCAAGGATAGCCTGGTCAGAGATGGTGCCTGGAATGGTTTGGCAGCAGGCCAGAGATATAAAAGGGGTGGAATGGGCCGGGAAGAGAATTAACAGGAAGGTGGCAGCTTGGCTAAAGGGGAGGGGGGGAGTGTACATAGAACATAAAGGAATATCCTATTCCAACCCAGGAATGTACAGACAGGATGGGGTGTACCTTTCAATGGTAGGGATGGCAACATAATGATTGACAATTGGAGGATAGCATAGAGAAGTGGGAAGAAGAGGGTAAGGGGGGGAAGCCCATCATTCCGTCGCATAAGCTGGAGATGGGCTAGTGGAGGAAATTTTCAGAAAAGTAAAAATTAAAATGGGGTTGGGGGGCCAAGTAGGAATCATGGGCCAGGCTCAAACACCCGGACATGGAGGCAAGCAAAAAGGACGAGGTAGGAAGGGGTTAATATGAGGCACAGTTGCCATCATGCAGCCGGAAAAGGAAGGGCAGCAAGGGGAATAGGAGAAGGGGTATTGGGCTTCCAAATGTCCAGACCCCAAGAAGATTATGGACAACAAAAAGACGAGGACCACAAGAGGAAGAAGACCAAGGGGTATCGGGCTTTAAAGCATCTGGACCCCAAGAAGACAACGGAAAAAGGGACATTTTGAAACACGTGATTTGAAATATGTAAATCTTTGAAAGATGGAATGTGAAATGGATAGCTTTGGTAATGAAGGACTGTTGAAAATGTAAGAAAAGTAAAATGCAATCATTGTAAGACATGTTTAATAAATCAAATTGCCAGTTGAGCAGCCACAAATGTTGTTGTGCCTCTTTTTTCTGGGGCTCTCCATCTGACAAATGTGGTTGCCCCTAAGGGAATACCTAAATTGTCAGGGGGATCCCAAAGAGAAAAAGGAACATGGGGGTTGGGGAGGGGAAGGCTAGGCAAGTCAAAGATAGGTCAGATCAGGGGGCGGGAGAGGGTAGTAGGAGGGAGGGCTCAGGTAAGGAGTGGAGGGGGGCGTGATGTTATACCTTGATATGACCAATATGACTAGGTAGGTAGGCCAGGTGAGGATTGGCTAGAAGGAAAAGGGGAGGGGGTCTTGTGCGTATTTAGGAAACAGCAGAGGAAGGGGTCTCCCTCTTTTGCTGGGTTTTCAAGATTAACACCCACCCACCCTGAAATTAGCAGAAAAAGGGGGGGGACAGGAGGACTGAGGTGAAAGGGGAGCAGAACAATGGGTCACCGACTATAGGGTGACAGAGACGGGGAGTGAGCCCCACAAAGAAAATGTGGTCTATGGGTTGGCAAAAGGAAGCCAACAGGGAGAGAGTCAAGGCAGGAAGAAGGCAACAATTGGGTTACCAGAAGAGGTGACAAGGGAAGGGGAGAGAGCCCTGATGGAAGCAGGTTGGCAAAAGGGGCCAACAGGCTTAGATGCCCGGGCAAGCAGGGCTTGCGGGGGACAGGAGTGCCTAAAAGGAGGCAATGGATGGGCATGGGTTGCCAGGAGAGGGCAACAAAAAGATGGGAAAGAAAAAAGGGACAATACATAGAGAACAACTGACTGAAGGGGCAGAAAGAAAAGAAAAGAAAAGCTGCCAGAGGAGGGCAAGGGAAAAGGAATAAAAAGGACAGAGAGTCTGAAGAGGGGACAATCAGGACATTTTCAGAAAAGTAAAAATTAAAATGGGGGGAGGGAGGGGGGAGCCAAGTAGAAACCATGGGCCGGGCTCAGACGCCCGGACATGGAGGCAAGCAAAAAGGACGAGGTAGGGAGGGGTTAATATGAGGCGCTGTTGCCATTGGCAGCCAGAAAAGGGAGGGCAGCAAGGGGAAATAGGAGAAGGGGTATTGGGCTTCCAAATGTCCAGACCCCAAGAAGATTATGGACAGCAAAAAGACGAGGACCACAAGAGGAAGAGGGCCAAGGGGTATTGGAGCTTTAAAGCGTCTGGACCCCGAGAAGACAACGGAAAAAGAGACATTTTGAAACATGTGACTTGAAAAATGTAAATCTTTGAAAGATGGAATGTGAAATGGATAGCTTTGGTAATAAAGGACTGTTGAAAATGTAAGAAAAGTAAAATGCAATCATTGTAAGACATGTTTAATAAATCAAATTGCCAGTCGAGCACCCACAAAAAGTTGTTGTGCCTCTTTTTTTTTCACATTTCTGCGCCTTTGGGTAGCTTCATAGGTTCATAGGTTATTACAAGTTATGAGGCCATTTGGCCTTTGAAACTCGCCACCTTAAATCCTCTGTGGATTTATTCAGATCTAATTATGAAATTGTAGTTTTCTATTTCTCATGTATTGATCAAGCCTATTTTTAAACATTACCTTATTTTTACTATCGACTACATTTTTCGGTAGATTGTTCCTTGGTGATATAATTCTTTGGGAGTACCAGTCATTTCTTTTTAGGCTCTGTTGACTTCACCTTTTAGTTTTTGGTTGTGAGTTCTAGTATTTGTAGTGGCATCTTGCCTAGCCAACCCTATTGTCTCCATTAATGAGGCATTCTGTAAGTCATTATATGTGAGACATGGGTCACCTCTTAATTGCCTATACTGCCTAGAATATAAGCCGAGCTGTTCTAACCTTTGCCCATAGTCCAGATTTTGCATATTCCTCACTCTTTTGGTAATTCTTCTTTGTACTCCTTCAACTAATCTTTTTCCACCTACTGATGTAGGTGCACAGAAAGGGGAGCAGTAGTCAAGATGCGGTCTGACTAAGCTTGAGTATAGTGGAACTGTTACTTCATGACCCATATGGGATGGGTATTGAATGGAATGGAGTGGGGAGAGAAATTGGAACAAAACTTTTTTTTGGGGGGTGGGTTCAGAACTTCAGCCAGGAAAAAAAATGACTAGTATTTGGGTGGGGTTAAGCCCAAATCTGATGCACTGCTCCAGGGTATAGACAGATGAATCTTATACATTTGAATTTTTCCTGATTTGCATATCACTTTCCAGTCACAAGAAATAAGTTTTACCTTTTATACACATTCCAGACATTCTAGAGCTTGCCACCTAGGGGCTAACTAGCACCTGGCCTCCACTGGTTGTTGGCTCCCACCTGCTGAAATCTGAAATGGTGCCCCTGCCATAAAGTCTAAATTTACCGGACATCCTCTGTGTGAGCAGCATGTTTTCCATGAGTGATAGATGAGGAGCAGATTAGTTTTCAGGGGTAAAATGAGGGCTGTCCCTTGCATTCAGGGACAGTTGAGTGGTATGGTATGCATAGACTATTGGAGCCCCACTACAGTCAGGCTTATGCCCCCCCCCCGTGAAGCTGACCTCCACACCCCCACACTCAGGCATATTATGACATAGGGCAAGGTAGATTGCAGGGATGGGCACCATTGAAATGAATGGGGGTATTTTTTTATTACTATTTTATACATTATTGATGGAGAGTTGGAGATTAATGAAGACCACCACTCGACTAACAAGGGCCTTGTTAGTAGAACAGTGACCTTCATTATTTTCCAACTCACTATCATAATGTATGAAATAGTAATACAAAACAACTCCATTCATTTCAAGGAAGTGCACCCCAGCACTCTGACCCTTGGACATATTCTCTTAAAGACTCCTGCATCTGGCTCCCTAGTACTCAGGTAAGAGACTCTTGACTTATATCTATACTTGGTGGGTTGTCTGTAGCAGCATGGGTACACCCACTACAGCGTGTGAGTGTGCATGGGGGCTGGCCATGTGTGTGGGTGTCGAGTTATTGCTACTTTTGTGTTTACCCCTTAAAGTCTGATTGTGTGGAAGCATTCAAAACTATGGAGAGAGAATAGTACGAGTACAGGCCAGACAGAAGTAATTAAGTAGTTTTTTTGGTAAGTGTGTGTATTGGGGGTGGGAAGAATGATATGCATTTCCATTGGTATGTGTACTACAGTTCAGCTGTGCAGCTGAGATGAGGGGGACAAGAAAACTACAAAGTATAACAATGGCTGTAAGCATGCTGCATGTGTGCAGATGTATGCAGATTTGTACTGAAGTACAAGCAAGCCATATGTATGCAGGTAATATAGCTTAGTGGTTAAAGGCACTAAAGTGCAAACCAAGAGACTTGAATATGACCTGAAGACCTGGGTTTGAATCTCATCAACCATCACTTGCATATGGTGTGATCCTGAGCAAGTCACTTGGCTAAGTGTGCTACTCCTGGTTAAACAATGTTCTCCCCTTTTATGTGTGCAATTATCAGTGACCACTTGCTTTTTGCACACATGCCACATATATACCGTCTGTTCCAGTTGAATATAAAAAGCATGCTTTCTACACTTGCTGCATGCATGCCACGTGCATGCAATCGGTTCCAATTTAACATTTAAATCATGCTTGCAGCATGTATATCACATGGGTAATTTTATGTGTGCAGCATGAAAACATTTCATATAACTATTTCTGTAAGGGAGTGAAAAATTATCAAGAGAGAATCCTGCCCTTGCTCACATGAATTGTTACTCTCCCAACTCAACATCCCTTCTTCTCTTCCTGTCTACATTGGGGTGGTCTACGCTTCCTCCGCCTAGCCCAGGACACCCTTATCTCCTGTGTGTCCTCCCTTCCTCAGCTGGCAGCATCTGATGAACTGCTCCTTCTAGGGATTACAACCTGGAATGGCTTTCCCCCTCCGCAAAAGCAACCACATCCAAAACTGAGTCTCTCAACCTTACACAATTAATTACAGAGCCCAATCTCTACAACCAATGCTCATCTAATCATTCTCTATTAGACTGGATCCTTGCCTCCCAACCACATAGAATATTCACTGCTGGTGTAATGGATGCTGCCCTAAGCAATCACTGCATTACCCACTGTACCAGAAAAGTTCAGCTCCTGAAATCTGCCCCAAAATATATTAATACCAGCCTACTAAACTCACTGAACACCAGCTCCCTCTTTCATGACCTACAATTTGCAGACTGGGACCCTGTCTACACTGCTCCCAATACTGATTCAGCCCTGTCCAGTTTCCTGCAGAAGTTTAAACAGGTCTAGGACTCCCATGCTCCCCTGGTTAAAGCCAGGGTCAAAAAGCGCCACCACCCATGGATCTCCAGCACCCTAATTGCCCTCTGCAAAGCCTGTGATAAGGCCTGGACACTCTAGAAATCCACACTGGCACCCCAAACCAGACAGGCTTACAACATGGCAAGAAATGTCTGCACCAAAACAATAAGATGAGCCAAGGCAGATTACTTCAAGTCCTGCATAAATACCGCCCTACCTTTCTCCTTCTGGAAAGTGGTCCACTCCCTTATAGACCCCCCTCTCAGACCTCCACCCCTATTCTCAAGCTAACTGACCAAAGCATCTCTGACAACATCAAAGTAGCAGAAACCCTAAACAACTTTTTCACCACATGTGCCCTTCCTGACCAGTCCTCTCCCCTACCTCCAGGTCACTGCTTGCTCCCCCGACATCCTGCTTACACCTTTCATCCTTACTTATCCACATCACCTGAAGAAGTACTAAATGCCCTCTACTCTTTAAACATCACCAAATCCAGCCCAAACAGCATCCACCCCAAGTTTCTACACATTTCAGCACCAGCTATAGCAGTTCCTCTCACATACCTACTAAATTTGTCCTTCTAGTCTGGTAAGGTCCTTCAAGTATGGAAATCAGCCTGTGTCATCCCTCTGCACAAGGGTGGTGACCCCTCAGTCCCCAGAAACTACTGTCCTATCTCCCTCCTCCCCTCTCTCACCAATCTGCAAGAGTCTCTTGTCCAGACCAGACTAACTGACTTTCTCAGGCCCACAGATTACCTCTCCCCATGCCAATCTGGGTTCAGGAAGCACCCCTCCACAATATGTTCCCTCCTCCACATCACTGGATATATAAAATCTGCCTCAGACCAAGGCCAACTAACTGCTGCTATTATTGTTGATTTGGCTAAGGCCTTCCACTCTGTCACACCCCCCGCTTCTTGACAAACTCATGGGAGCCAGACTTGTTCCCCCCACCCCCTGCAGTACAGTGGTTCGAATCCTACCTCAAAAACAGGCAACATTCAGTCAGGATCGTGAACTCCACATCCCCCCCTCTCCCCATCCTCACTGGTATTCCCCAAGGGTCGATTCTAGGCCCAATTTTATTCTCTCTTTTCATCAATGATCTCTCCGCAGTCTGCACAATGTCCCATATACATATATATACAGACAACACTATACTTTACACATGCGGCCCTGTTGTAAGTGACATCCGCTCTCTACTACAACGTGATCACAACAACATGCAGTCTTGGTTTATTGCAAACAGTCTCCATGACCTTTGAATCTGCCCAAAAACTGGCAAGAACACCCATCCCCCCAGTAATCACCACCCTGGATGGAAACACACTAAACACTGTCTCTTCCTATAAATACCTAGGAGTATGGCTAGACCCTCTGCTAAACAACTCAACCCACATAGATGCAATCACTTCAAAGCCCTGCTTGATGCTTGGTCTTCTTTACAGAAACCGTGACTCCCTCCCACTACCTGTTAGACACACACTGCTAACAAAAATGATTACTCCCATCTTTGATTACACAGACACTGTGTAAAAAACCACCCCTCCACCTCACTATCCAGGCTGGCCTCCTTAATCCGTGCTTTTTGCCATTTTGCAAGAAATTCCCCTTTTGGAACACACCACTGCATGCTCCTTTCCTCCCTTGGGTTAGCACCCCTCTCCTATCGTTGTTTTTGCCACTCCGTTTCTTTTATTTCCACATTTTGGGTCAACCTTCTGCCTCCCTACCTGGCCGAGAAACTAACTCTTGCAGCCTTTTCTCCTTTCTCATCGCTCTAGGGACTCCCACTCCATCTCCCTCCCCAAACCATCCTCAAAAATCTGCCTTCTCCTACTGTCTCCCCTACCTACCATATGGAACCAGTTTCCCCAGCCCCTCAGAAACTCACCCTCACACAACTCCATTAAATCTCAACTTCGTCAACTCCCCTTCCCCGCCTGTAACTGCAACTAGTCTGCCTTTAGCCAAATGAACACAGTTTAAACTTCAACACCTCTGTACTGTATATTATTGTATTCGTATAACTGAATGTATATATGTAAATGAATGTAAATAACTCCTTATGTACAAAATTATGTGACTGTATGTAATTTTCTCATGTATCTATTCTATGTATGTATACTGTTTGTAACTCCCTCCCCTTCACCCCCGGGTCACACCTGGAAACGAGCCTCAGCTCAGGGTGCCTCTTCCCAGTTATCAAATGTTTAAATTAAAAAAAGGCCTCATACAATTTATAGTAAACAACCTGCACATATTCTGACTGTACTCACCCCACGGCTGGGGATGCGATGGTTTAAAGTAAACAGAGATAGTGGTGTAGAGGAGTCTTCTGGCAAGCAGTCCATCTTACCCCCAAACAGGGAGGGGCTCCCTGGGCCATGCCCCCCCCCAGTTAGTGCCAAGAGAGGGTTATCATGGATGCCAATGGCCAAAAAGGAGAAGGCAAAGGGAGTTACATCATCACCTTTAACTTGGCTACAGTTCCCGTTTATAATCACAAATCATTCAATATATAAAGTCTTTTAATTGTTTGGGGTGTTAGCCCTTCACAATTAACAAAGTGTTAATGCATGTGTCTTCCCAAAAATCTTGTCGTCAATTTGTAATCTTTTTTAAAGAATATTCACATCAAGAAAAGCAGCTTCTGAAATATTCTTTTTCATTACTGATTACAAATGCACCACATAAACATGGCTCTAGAGATTTGATATGAAAGATCAATAAGCATGTAATTAGCATATTCCTAATATACAAGTACACAGCATACAGATACAAGGATTAAGAAAGCATTTGAATTAAAATTTTGAACCTTTTCGAGTTCTAACTAGAATCCATGGTTCGCCCATCTCTACTCGCATTGCGAATAATGATGGATGAACTGCGATTATCTACAAATGCCGTGAGGTGAAAATGATAATTTGAGAGCACAGCTGACAAGGTTCTGAAGAGCCAGACCCCCCCTCCCTCCACACACTCTTAGATAAACAAGAAGTGGAATGGTCTGAAAGAATTCAATGTGTTCTGTACATAACGTATACATGTTTACGACAGGAAATTAAAAAAAACTCTCCATTAAAATACAATCTCACAGGGAAAAAACTAATTCACATTCACAGAGATGGGAGCTGGCATTGTCCTTGCTTTGTGTAGGATCCAGCTATCTGACAGGAAATGAAAACCCAATTTTTGCAGAAAGGACTGCACATGCAGTAGAACTACTTTTGCAACAAAAAAGAAGACAAAAAGTGTATTGGTATGAAACCTTTTTTTTATTCCATCAAAAGACAGATAATGAATAAAAAGGCTGTTAATTGCTTCATCGGAGACCTGTGGTTATGTATCAGTGTTGTAGGAACTAAGGGCATTAAACAGTGGCATGCTCTGTGTTAGAGTACAACGTAATGTACTTATTTCTGGGCCAGGCAGAAGGGTTCTGAAAAAAAAAAAGAACCTCCTAAAGCCTGACTCATTCACAAGTGCTGCTGACACCACGGGGAAAACTTTGGTGAACATATATTCATACACAATTTAATTTGCGGCTGGCAGTATAGCCTAGAGGTTAGAGTAATAATCTGAGAATGAGCTTAGCACATCCAGCAGACAGACCTGGGTTTGAATCCCACAACCTCCACTTGCATACTGTGTGATTCTGAGCAAGTCACTTGACCGTCCCAGTGCTCGCAGGTTGCCAATAAAAACAGGCACCTGTGCCTAGTGGGCCTTACCTTGTTACCAAAGGAATAAATATATCTTCTCTAGCTCCCCCCTCTGATTTACTATAGAGGCAATATTTACAAAAACAGGATCTTTACCCTGAGAGTGTCTCAGCCTTATGCAGCATATTGCCCATTTGAAGTCATAATCCTCTGTTCAGTGGGCATATGCAACCAAAATGAGGAGTTATGCTTATGCGGCACTGTTGATAGTCAGGAGGCTAGTTTTATGACTGAGTTGTTTGACTGTTATATATGGATGCCTTGGCCATTTACATTCTCTGTCCTCTATTGGACTGATACCCTCTCTGGGCACCATAATGGCAATTATGAAATGGGTAGAAAGAATGTCGGTTCTTGATTGGCCAAGGTGTACTTTCAGCCGAGCTATTATCCCAGCCACAACAGCCTGGCCAAAGGTAACTCAACAAAAGCATGTTTAAAAAATACAACCAATTCACTAAATAGGACCCATTTCATAATTACAATAAGGCACTCCAGGGGGTACATTATGGGGGTGCTGGAAGCCCTCGGCTTCACCTCATGTTTTAACCCACCAGAGGCAGGCCGTTATCCCACCAAAAAGTACCTCTGTCTTACCTTATTGCTTAAATGAACCCTCTTTAGAAGGGTTTTACCCCTAGAGGTGCCACAAGAACATAAGTCCTTTTGGCTCCAGGTACTTTAGGACGAAGTGTCCCGGAGTGGACACGAAGTGCTGGGGTAGTGAGCTGCGGTTGTCGTTTGCTACACTGCCATGATTCTTGCATGCTTTATTTTTGGTTGGCTGTATGGAATGCTTCATGTCTTGCGTGTTTTTGCATTCTGCTTTTTGATTGGAGCACCCGCTTGTTCCATGTATGCCCAAAGGTCCCTATGCATTTGACTTTAGGAAGAAGCCCTAAGGAGAGAAATGAACCACTGGAGGAGGAGGAGGGGAGTATAGTGGGAGCAAAGAAACAGAGCTTCCAAATGAGGCCGCAAGAGGATGGTTTAAATAGCCAAGAAAGGGGGAGTGACTGGTTGCTTCACGCATCAAACTGCAGGTGCTGCCTTTCAAACTGTGATGTTATAGTCTGTTGCCATAGAAACACGTGTGATGTTACAAACATGGTATTATGATATCAGGTGGAGAATAGGAGCTGATGAACTCTCAAGGAACAAGGATCTTGTTTTAATGCAAATGACCTCAGAAATAAAAAACGTGGAGTAGAACTATAGAGCTATTGTGAACTTGTAAGCAGAATTGTGCCCAAAGCCTATGTTTTTCAAAGTTTTCCTAGAGGTGTCAGCTGAATCGATGGAAATATAAAATGTACTTTTTGTTAGTTTTATTTGCTGTGGTGTATTGGTAACAAAATACTCTTTATTTAAAAAAAATAATGTCTGAGACTTAATTTAATGATAATACATGACAGGGTGTGATATATTTATGTTTTAATACTGATCCAGTAGATTACCCTGATACACCAACGCCCTTTTATTCCCTGCTCCACACTCCAACATCACAGATCCTTCATAACTCCCAAATAGAAACATAGATTTTGATGGCAGATAAAAACTGCTTGGCCCACCTAGTCTGCCCATTTTCCTTGCCTATTTTATATACCTCAGATCTTAATTGATCTGTGGCTTACCCTCTCTTTCCTATCACTAGGGTTCCCTTATGCCTATCCCATGCATTCTTGAATTTTTCTACCATTTTGGCCCCCACAACCTCAACGGGGAGGCCATTCCATGCATCCACCACCCTCTCAGTAAAAAATACTTCCTCGCGTTACCCCTGAATCTACCCCCTCTACTCTCATATCATGGCCCCTTGTTCTTGAAAATCTTCTTTTCTGAAAGATGCTACCCTCTTCTACTCTATTTATGCCCTTGAGGTATTTGAAAGTCACTATCATATCTCCCTTCTCCATCTTCTCCTCTAGGGAATACATACTGAGATCCTTCAATCTGTCCTCATATGACTTTTGGTGCAGTCCCTGCACCATTTGTGTTGCCCTTCTCTGAACTGTTTCTACTCTGTCTGTGTCCTTCCAGAGATGCGGCCTCCAGAACTGGACACAGTACTCAAGATGAGATTCCACCATTGTTCTGTACAGTGGCATCACCACCTCCTTCCTTCTGCTGTTGATTCCTCTCCCTATGCATCCTAGCATCCCACTGGCTCTTTCCACAGCCTTCTCACACTGTTTGGTAACCTTTAGGATATCAGATAGAACATAAAATTTGACAGCAGATAAGGACCACTTGGCCCACCCATTCTGCCCATTTCCCTACCTATTGGATAAGCTGCAGATCCTAGTTAACCAGCAGCCTACTTTTTCCTACCCCCACCCCCTAGAATTGCCTTATGACTGTCCCATGCATGCTTGAATTCCACCACTGTTTTTGACTCCACAACCTCCTCCGGAAGGCCGTTTCATGCATCCACAACCCTCTCTGTGAAACAATACTTCCTTACATTACCTCTGATCCGCCTTCTTCAAATTGTGCCCTTGTTCGTTGCGCCTCTTTTCTGAAAGATGCTATCCTCTTGGACTTTGTTGATTCCCTTGAGGTACCTGAAAGTTTCTATCATGTCCCCCTCTCCCTCCTTTCCTCGAGGCTATACATATTAAGCTCCTTAAGTCTCTCTTCATATGTCTTCCAGTGCAGACCCTGCACCATTTTAGTGCCCTCCTCTGGACAGCTCCATCCTGTCTATGTCTTTGCGGAGACTGGGTCTCCAGAACTGCACACAGTACTCAGATGGGATCTCACCAGCTGTCTGTACAGAGGATAACAACTTCCTGTTTTCTACTGGTGATGCCTCTCCCTATGCATCCCAGTATCCCCCCAGTCTTCCTTACTGCCCTCTTACATTGCTTGACCACCTTTAGGTCATCTGATATGACTACCCCAGGTCCCTTTCCATTTTTATTGTTGTTAGTATCTCACCCCCCATTGTGTACTTTTCCCTTGGGTTTTTGTTTCCCAGATGCACTACCTTGCACTTCTTAGCATTGAATCTAAGCTGCCATACATTTGACCATTCCTCTAACCTTGCCAAGTCCCTTGTCATCCTTTCCACCCCACCTTGTGCATCAACTCTGTTGCAGATCTTTGTGTCATCTGCAAAGAGACATATTTTCCTTCTAGTCCCTCTGCAATGTCGCTTAGAAGACATTGAGAGGACCAGTCTAATACTGAACCTCTGTGTACCCCACTAGTAACCCCCCCTTTCTTCAGAGTGGACTCCATTTACTATTACCCTCTGTGTCCTCTTCTCCAGCCAATTCTTTACCCAGGCTATCATCTTGGGACCCACTCCGAGGCTGGCTAACTTGTATATTAATCTTTTGTGTGAGACTGTGTCAAATGCCTTGCTAAAGTCTAGGTAGGCCATGTCCACAGCCCCTCCCTGATATACTACTTTGGTCTTCCAGTCAAAGAAATCTATTAGATTCATCTGACATGACCTTCCCGCTGTGAATCCATGCTGCCTTGGGTTCTGTGCCCCTCTGGTCTCTAGGTACTCGACAATTCTTTCCTTCAGAAGTGATTCTATCATTTTCCCTATCACTGAGGTTAAACTAACAGGTCTGTAGTTTCCCGCTTCTGCCCTGCTCCCACCTTTGTGAAGTGGAATCACATCTGCCCTCCTCCAGTCCTTAGGTACTACCCCATCCTCCCATGATTTGGTAAAGAGGGTGGTCAGTGGTGTTACTAGTTCTACCCTTAGTTCTTTTAGAATTCTGGGATGAATCCCATCAGGCCCCACTGCTTTGCCCACCTTCAGTTTTAAGAGTTCTTTCAGAACCCTTTCTTCTGTAAATGGGCTGGTATCAACTTCTGTATCCAGAGTGTTTCTATTGTTTAGTTTAGGTACCTCCCCCTCTTCATTTGTAAATACTGAACAAAAATATTTGTTTAGTATCTCTGCCTTTTCACGTCACCCTCTGCCCACCTCCCTCCCCTTTATTAAGCCTCACTATCCCTCCCTTGGTCTTCCTACGCTCCCTGATGTACCTATAAAAGGTTTTATCCTCCTTCTTAACTGAGTTGGCTATCTTTTCCTCAGTTTGGGCCTTTGCTGTTCTGACTGCCTTCCCAGGTTCCTTTTGCTTTAACTGATACAATTCTCTGTCCTGCTCCTTCTGTGATTCCTTGTACTTCCTGAATGCTTTCTTTTTCTCTTGAACCTTCACTGCCACCTGCTTTGGAGAACCATAGTGGTTTCTTACATCGTTTTGTTTTGTTTATTTGCTTCACACAAAGGCTTGTTACCTCTGTGATGGCAGTTTTATTATTCCCCATTGTTCTTCCACCCTCCTTCCTGCCCATTTGCTAGTGCATTCCTTAGGCACTCACCCATTTAGCAAAGTCAGCCCTCCTAAAGTCCAGTACTTTTGCCTCTGTATGGCTTGACTCTATTGCTGTGTTTATTGTGAACCATACTGTTCGATGGTCGCTAGTTCCCAGATGGCTACCCACTTCTACATCTGTGATCCTCTCTCCATCTCCATTTGAGAGAACCAGGTCTAAGATTGCTCCCTCTTGAGTGGGTTCCAATACTAGTTGTCTAAGGCATGCCCCCTGTAGGGCATCTAGAATAACCCCAGATATGATTACTCCCAGGCTCTTTCCTGTTTGGTGGCTATCAGTACCTTCCCCCCCATCATGTACCTCTCCCCTGCATTTCTGTGCTCCAAATGCATGATCTTGCACTTTTTTGCATTGAATCTTAGCTGCCACACCCTTGACCACACCTCAGGTGCTTTGGGCTGGTAGTATAGCCTAGAGGTTAGAGTAACGAGCTGTGAAAGAGCTTGGTACAGCCAGGAGACCTGAGTTTGATTTCCACAACTTCCACTTGCATACTGTGTGACGCTGAGTAAGTCAGTTAACCATCCCAGTGATTCTGGAACACCTCTGAAAATAGGCACTTGTACCTAACCTTACCTGGTTACTGAAGAATAACAACAGCGAAAAAAGACCTCTGGCCAGGCAGACATATACCCACTGCTGCACCCTCAGCCACCTCACAACATGACTTGTGTGCAGACTGTGATAGTAAAACAAAGCCATTGACCCATCCAGTCTGCCACCTAACTACTTTTCACTGGCCCTAGTGGCTATCCTCCTGTTTGTTTCTGCCTCCCTCTTCTAACTAACCCTACACGCTTGTTCCATCCCTGCTTGATGCTGCTCACTGATTTGGCCTGTACCACTGCCTCTGGCAGCTTGTTCCACTTGTCTGCTACTCTTTTTTTTGTTTGTTTATCTGTTTATCCCTGATCCTGGTTGGCCTCACTCTCACTGACCCCCCCAGCCCCATCATCCGACTTCTCCCTGGACTTACTCAGCCCAAGTCCCCTATGGCTTGCTCCTCATGGGCTGGAGTAAGAGAGGAGTCCTCCTCAACCTGCCAGATATGGATCTACTCTCAGGCAGTGCCTGGGTCACTGGTCCAAGGCCTGCAAAGGGTTGGTGGTCATCCTGCTAGCCAAGGATGTTTTCTTTTTGCTGGTCTTCCCTCCCAGAGTAGCATGTATGCAGCGACATCAAGGGTAAGGCTGTGCATGCCTCCACACGTAGTGCACCGAATGTGGGCCACTCCTCCACCCACACATTACAGCTGCAGTGTTCTGCCCTTCAGCCACCCCTAGGGGCCAGGCATGTGCCAGACAATGTGTCACCCCCTCCCTGGAGGAGAGCAGTTTCACAGATGCTCAGTCCTCCTCTCCCCAAACCAGCCCTGCAACACTCCGAGTTTGCTCCTGAACCTGGGTCGTCTTTGTTACAAGTGGTAGTGCTACCACAGCACCTGCAGGCCAGCATCCACCACTCTTTCTAAAAAAAAGTGCTTGTGGACATCCCTCTTGAATCTCCTCCCTGTGAGTTTAAGTGAGTACCCCTTGTCCCTGTATTTGAGCTCAAGGGGAGAAAAAAACTTAATGTCTATCCCATAATGATCAGGGTTTTGAAAGGTGGGTTCTACCTGACTGGCATAGACCTTTAGGGCTGGGGGTAGCTGGGAAAGTATTAAAAGACACTATCAGGAGACAGGAAGGGACTAAAAGTAGATCTGCAGTGGTTTTCTAACTAATATATACAGCGCTCTCTGTTTTATTTTGCCAACCTCCATACATCCTGATCTGTGGTGAATAAGAGAAGGTGGGGGTTAAAGGGAGAGATAATGTTGCTGAAAATGGGACAGGAGCTCACTCTGGTGGTACGTGAGGGTGGTGGATAAGGGGGTGTATAAAAGAGGGAGCACTGTAATTGTATTAGAGAGGGTGAGGAGTGCAAGGGAACTTTGGGGGTGCTCATCGGACTAGCACTGGCCACCTGTGGAAAACTAGAGAGTTTCTTTTTTTCAGAGATACTTTTTGCACCCTTCACTGGCAACATTGATGGAAGTACCATCTTTCAGGACCATCATCGCTGGCAGATGCCATAAAACTGCAATGTTGGGGGATTTACCCCTTAATTTCCCCCTTGCCCTGAGGACACCAGCACAAGGATGTAAGTCCAGGCTGGCGGAGTGCTAATGCTTTCCTCAACCATTCACCTAATGGCATCCTCCCCTCCCTTACACCGCTGAGCAAGCACTTCCTCCTGTACACTCTAAGATGGCAGTGTTGGAGTGGTGTAGTGTCCCTCCCTGCCCTGGAGGAAGACAGTTTCCCCTGGGATGCTTGACCTTCTTCCCTTCCCCGGCTGGCCCCTGATGACTCAGACTTGTTCCCAAACTCAGATTGCTGGAGTCATGAATGGTAGCACTACCACTACACTGAGGGGCCAGCTAACTAAAGGGTTTCTTTTATGTTTTTTAAACTTTTGTTTGTTATTTTTGAATACAGATACCCTGAATAGTGAACACCATTTGCTATTCAGTTCAAATAACAGGTAGCCTATTATTTGTGGCATTTATTGGGACTCAATATATGTCACTCACTAGGGCAGTGCAGAATTATGACTGGAATTTCATAGAATTTATGAAAAGTCCTCCAAATTCCACAGAATTCTGTCAGTAACAGAATTCTGAGATTTTAAAATTATGGAATGTTTTTCATGGATTAGTAATGCGTGGTTTACGTTTTTTGAAGAAAATAATAATATTATTGACAAAAAAAAATGTAAACTGAGGATTCTTCATCTACAATCCATGGAAAATTCTTTTGCCTGTGACATACTCCACGGAACGTTATTCAGCAGTTTACATACAAATGCTTTTCATAATCCCGCAAAATACAAAAAAGAAATTCCAAAAATCATTTCAGAAGTGGAATTGCTATTCAGCACAAATTACACCAGTGGAATTCTGTATTTTGCAAAGCTGAATTTGCTCAAACCTTCCTTGAAAATATTCCTACACATTTTATTTAATTTAGCTATGATTTGTGCATTCCAGGATAGCTTCATTTTGGCGAGAGGTTCTGGGAAGGTGCAGGGGACTACATCAGCAGAGCTGAACCATTACATCATGTGCAGATTTAAAATACCCAGATGGTACTGCAGGTTCCTTTTACAAACAGCACAGTTATAATGAATACCATATATACAAGACTGAGTACGAAATACTAGAAGCAACTGTACTCCAATTTTGCTATTTAAGTTTATCAGGTGAAAAGCAAATGTACCCCTTGCTTTCATTATTTCTGAATAAGAAAAGGTAGGTACTCACTCAATACTCTGACTCCATGACGGAGCGCCTGTACTCGGCTGGGCTCCACGGACATGCTCAGCACGGTCTGCTGCCCCCCGATGGTGCAGACCTGGGTGTCCTGACTGGCCTGTCGGAACATGATAACCAGCTGGTTGGCAATGATAGTGTTCAGGATGGAGATCAGGACCATGGGCAGCACAAAGGAGATAAAAGTGTTAACCTAAGCAAGAAAGAGAGGGAGAAAATATTTTATGGACATCCAATCTGCCAGTGATGGAAACAAACAGTTCTAAAAACCTTGTGGAACCTGGAGAGTTCTAAAAATGTTGTGTTAAGTTGAACTTTGCCTTTTTAATCAGCCCTACTGGTTTGACACGCAAATTAATCGTTTGCATGCAGTTAACATACAAATGTCAAGTAAGTACCATATTTCATTGAATAGAAGCTGAGCCTTTCATTAGAATTTGTTATTTTGAACTGCAGCTTGTATTTGAGGGTGACTTGTATTCTAAAATTCTATTTTAAGTGTTAAAAAGAAAACGCTACACATCCTGAAATATCATCACGCATATTGTTACTAGTCTACTTCATTGGAAAATATATAACAAACATGAACTAAGGTAAAAAAAAAGGAAAGAAATATCATAGCAATCATATTTACAGAGATAAAACTCATAGAGACCCACCTACAATGTTCCTATCTGACATGACTTCATCCCTGATTAGAAACCACGGCTTCTGCTTGAGGGCAGCTTTTATTAAAAGCATATTTTATGACCTGTAGCTTGTATCTGAGGGCGGCTTATAAAAGAGATCTGAAAACAAAAACTTTTAAGAACCTTTTCAAGATCGGTCCTCAATAAATCCAGAACAGGCTGCCCCATATCTAGAACTAACTGTCTGTCTCTCTCATCTCAAATTCAAAAAACGTTATTGGCATGGTAAAGTATCTAATTATTTCCAGCTTAAAGCAGTGGTATTAGCAAAAAGATTTAATCAGGTAGTTTTTTGCAAAACTATATTTCTGAATCAAGAGACTCAGCCTCAGTGGGATTTTTTAAAAATGTTCTCACATATTTTTAAAACAACTTTTATAGCTAATTTTTGTAATTAATTACTCAAGTAATTAAAGTTGGTTACAATTTGCAGTTTTTTTAAGAAAACAATCTCTCCCGTTGAGGCTACTTGTTGAACGCACAAACTAGATTTCCCCCTGTAAATGTACAAGGATAGTGCTTCCACATGTTTCTGGTGGTAAACAGCACAGCACTGTAGCAAATGGGAAACTTTATAGGACAGTTAAAAGGTGAGGTTGGTTTACTCAGAGGGTGTTCCAGACCTGGAATGGGTTACTGGAATTGATGGTGACTAGTGGAAATCTAAATATATTTAAGTGCAGGTTGGAAAAAACATCTTATGGAAGGAGGGTTTCACAGTTTTCACTGTTGAAACAATGAGGGATAGGCCAGATTGGCACTTGCTCCCTCCTGTCCATAATGTCTATGTTCCTATGTAAGATATTTCATTTGTTCATGACAGGCATGATTTTTGCATGGAACAGCGGCAGGAACTTTAAAAAAAGATCTTCAAAATTCTGTATTATAGTTCAGGAATGAAATAAAATGAAATTAAAAATAGGTATATTTATGTTTTTGCAAAAAAAAACACATTATTGCTGAAAAAACTAAGTTATGACTAATACTGCTGCTTTAAGCTGTGGAATACAAATCATTCTCTAATTGTTATTCTTTATAATTTACCTACGTTCTATATGGAAACATATATAAAGATACAGTATATGGGATACATAGGATTGTGCAATATCCTATTCCTGATGTCATTAGATGAGTTTGTCTAGACCAATTCACTCACAAGTAACTGCATTTTATGCAAGATGGGTGGGTGTGTTAGATTTGCTTTATAACAGACTCACATCTCCATTTGGTGGAGTTCATTGCATATAAATTTATAAAAGATATTATAGATTGGAGAGTAGTTCTGACCAACTGGAACATTTCTTTTCTCTGCGCGTGAGACACTCTTATTCTATGAAGACTGTCTCTTGCATGGTTCC
This sequence comes from Neoceratodus forsteri, assembly GCA_016271365.2. Taxonomy (NCBI): domain Eukaryota; kingdom Metazoa; phylum Chordata; order Ceratodontiformes; family Ceratodontidae; genus Neoceratodus; species Neoceratodus forsteri. Next base: position 152,469,217 of record JADMNL010000028.1, read on the forward strand.
ATGTCATAACAGGGATCGCTAAATAGTGATCGCCGTTACAGTGAGTGTACATTGCCGAAAAGCCAAATGGTTTAGATTCTCAACTCCAGGCAGGTGCATGTCGGGAGGGAGAGAAACTCGAAAAAAAAGTTAAATTCCTACACACACTAAAAAAAAAAAAAAAACTGTACCCGTACACAGCCCCAGACTTTTCTCACTGCAGCCAGCCACCCTCACCTCCACACCACACGGCCAGCTCAGCAGCACCTTGCCACACAACCTCTCACATACCTCCTCCATTATCCCTCCTCTTCCATTGCCCTCCTGCATACTCACCATTCTTCCCCTTGATCTATGCTATAACTGTGCTTCACAACCCTTTCGGGGTAGCTCACACAACGGGTATGCAAACTGAGTCGTTCAAAACTGAGTCGCTCAATTTGAGTCACCCATATGATGGATTACCCTCTTGCATAGCTGTCCTGGAAACAGGCATCTTGGGGAAAGATTCTTAATATATTATTTCTCAATCTCTATCAATATTATAGAATTATCACTGCCCAGACCACTCCTATCATTGTAAGAGTAGGCTCACTTACATCCTTAGGGTACCAGAATTGCTCAGCTATGGTGCTCCATTCTCATACCCTAAGAATGTGTGTGAAACCTCTCTTACAACCATAATCAATCAATCAATCAATCGATTTCTTTATTTTACCAGGCGAAACATCATTGAGGAAAATTCATTTGCAAGGTCGACCTGGGAGGTCATAAAAAGAATTTACATCAAAAAAAATATAAAAGACAGTGATAATATATGCTCAGAAAAAAAATAATAACTTGCCAAATGTAATTCCAGGTTGCACCTGAAAAAGGGACCTCCAGGGCCCAGTGGGCTTACCCGATCACCAAAATTTAATAAATAAATAAATAAATAATATATGTACAGAAGTGTATATAGGATAACATTGCAACTATGATACAGTAGGCTACCATATTCTGTGCTAATGATACAACAACTCTCAGAAACCAATCAACAGTTTGTCCTAGTACAATTAGTTTTCAATGTTTCATAAAAGAGGTAGGACTTACCCTATCCAAGGATAGCCTCACCTCTAGGTGAGTGAAACGCTAGAGGTCATGCAGTACTCAGGGGGAGAGATCATGCAAGACTGAAAGGGGAGGTAGAAAAGGGTGGAGGTATACAGAGCTGTAGAGAAGTAGGGGTATAAGAGTGGTCTCGGTGGTGGGATTAATATGCATAAATTGCATTATAATAAAGCTACCATTTACTATGAGAGTTCTTTTCAAGAAGGTACAGACTGTACATTTAGGAGTTTTCTATGAATTATATTTAGCAATCATTTCAGCAATATGCCTGTCAGTCTGAGAGAGAGATTTCAACACATAGCATCCCCACAGGTTTAATTTTGAAACTGTCCAGAGGAGCTACCTTACTACTTTAATCCTGCTGTAGCAGAGGTGGGAGTCTACACAGAGCTCCTGTGTTTTCATAATATCACCCATAGCTTTGGCCCTGTGTCTGTTGGAAAGGGTTAGCATTGTGATTCTGCTGTAGAAGAGATTGGAATGTAATCTAAGGCTTTGTGTTCTCCCATATGGATAAACTCTCTACTGCAGACCTTGTTGCGCTCCATTACTCATTACATGACTGGGTCCCCAGGGTGGACTAGTGTAATGTTTTTTTAAAGCTACTGTGTGACAAAACTGGGTAATAGATTTGACCATACCTATTTTAGCTATAAAAGATTCCAGGCATCTTCCCTTTTTATTTGGTGGTTACATTTTCTAGTTCCAGCAAATCTTGAATATTTTATAAATGTTTTAATTTAGTTTTTCCCAAGAAAACAATATGCCCCCTACGTTTTGCATAGAAACAGCATTGTAGCCTAGCAAGGGTTAAGACTTAAGAAAATAAAAATTATGCATGGTGCGCAGCATAGGAGGCACCTAGACAAGTACATTTTACAGGTATGGTGATATTTTTCTTAATTCCAGCTGAAATTAGATTTTTTGGAAACCCATTTTCATTGCACTGCTACTTTAATAACTTTGGCAAACACACTTATTCATTTGGCACCATGCCTTTCTGCTTAAAGGGGACAGGAACCTGTTGCTAATTGGCAGTCATTTGTAGTGTTCCTATTACTAGAAAAGAAATTCATACCTCCAGATTATCGATATTTAACTGTGCCTGAACAAATACAGATGTAAACAAGCATTTGCCAATGCCGAAAGTTTGCTTGCTGACATTAGCACTGGAAGTGCAGGAGTTAGACAGATGCAGTATAGAAATGGCAGTGATATATTGAACTGACACCAACTCCACCCCCACCCTGCAGAGATGGACAGGCATTGGGGTGTGCCTTTGGGTTGTCACCCATAACGGTCATGACATTTCACCTCATCCTACCCTGTAGACACTGACAAGTGTCGAGATGCGCCTTGGGGTGTTTGGGCTTTACACTCACCTCCTTCCATAAGGAAATACACTGAAATGGGTGCAGTATAGGAGAATGGTGTGAACTCTGGGGCCAAAGAGTCCAAGGTGCACCTTGATGCCTGTCACTGGCTGTGGGGGGTGGGGTGGCGGTGGGGGTGGAATGGCGTGAGCATTACTGTCGACAATCTCAAGTTACACCCCTGATGTCTGTCAGTCCCTACAGGGTAGGCAGGACACCTGTCAGATCCTATAGGGTAGGGCGTTACTGTCAGAAACTCTAAGGCCCTGGGCATGTCTTGGTATTTTTACTCTAAGTTTTCAACATGGGCTTTTTGTGACCCCACCGCATGAACAGTGACACTATCAGTTTGTTAGCCAAAAAGTGATTTTGCACAGTGACTGTGCCATTAATGCCAGAGGTGTGAAAACACATTTCGAACATGATGTGAAAAATGATAGCTGTACTGTTCATGAGGAGGTGTAAAAAAATGGTAATGTTGAAAATCTGGAGTGAAAATATAAAAAAACTGGTGAAATCACAAACATGCATAGAAACTGCACAACGCACACCTGTAATGCAATTATTTGGGAGATTTTTTCACCAGATTTTCAATATAGGCATTTTGGGACCTTCACTCATGAACAGTGTTACTGTGATTTTCTTAATCTGTCCTGAACACTGATTTCCCACAGCAATTGCACTATTCTGCACTGGAAGTGCGAAAACACACTTATACCAGGATGTGAAAAATGACAGCTGTACTGTTCATAAGAATGTGTGGAAAAATGCCAATGTTGAAATCTGGAGTGAAAATATAAAAAATTTGTGAAGTTATGAGGGTGCATAGAAACTGCTAATGCAATCTTGTAACACAGTCATTTTATGGACTTTTGTGACCAGATTTTCAACATAGGCATTTTAGGACCTCTGCTCATGAACAGTGTCACTGTGATTTTCTTAATCTGTCCCGAACACTGATTTCCCACAGTGGCCGTGCTATTCTGCTCCGGAAGTATGAAAACACATATTGGCCAAGATGTGAAAAATGACAGCTGTATTGTTCATAAAGAGGTGTGAAAAAATGCTAATGTTGAAAATCTGGAGTGAAAACATTATAAATTCACGAATTTGCGAGTGTGCGTGGAAACTGCCTAACTCACGCTCGTAACACAGTCATTTTGGGGAATTTTTTCACCAAATTTGCAACATAGGCTTTTTGAGAGCCCACCTCATGAACAGTGACACTGTCATTTCGTTAATCTGTCCTGAAAGGTGATTCCATGCAGTGACTGCGAAATCACCTTTCAGGACTGAATAACCAAATGACAGTCACTGAATTCATGAGATGGGGTCCCAAGAACCCCATGTTGAAAATTTGGTGCACAAATTTGAAAAAATGACTGAGATATGCACCAAAGTTAGAAAACCCCCTATTTATGCCATTATACAGCTTACCGGCATTTCTTCAGTTCGTGGTCGGCTTTGAAGAGTGCAGACGTGTTCCTGCTCCACCGAAGATCATCACGCAGGGCTCCAGAGGTAAGTATGTGGTGAGGGTGTGTGGGGGGAGGTGGGGTATACAGAGGGTGGGTGCGGGTTACGGGAGTGGGGCAAGACAGTCAACGAGGGACCATTTTCTTTTGTTACAGGTTTTTTTTTAATTTTACATGGACGACGTGGGACTTTTGCCATGCTGGAGTGGGTTCCCAGCATGGCACCTGGAAGTTCTGGGGGGCAATGGTGCCAACGGGGGATTGTGCACCCCATTGACCAAACAGTGTGGGGGGACACATGAGGACGCTGGACTTCTACCATGCTGGGGTGGGCTCCCAGCATGGAACATGGAAGTGTGTTTTTTGGGGGAGGGGTCACTGGAGCTGATGGGGATTGGGCACCCCCGGACAAACAGTGTGCAGGGGGGGAGTGTGCATGAGCCGAGGGAGTCTGGGCACCCCCTTGGCACAAAACAAAGGGGGGGCATGCATACAACCACTGCTACAATCAGCGGTGGTGATGTGGAGGCAATTTGCATACTACTGACGGCAGGGCAGTATGCAAATTGCCTACACGTTAGCAAAGCTGATTGTAGTGGCTGTTTGCTTTCAACTGTACCCACTGCAATCTGAACTGCTGTCATAGACAGCTGGGACATTCATTGGTGCGGTGCGGCCATGCCTGCAAAAATGCTGAGGGCATTGGAAGCGGGGGTGCCACACCTACGAAAACTCGTATGGTGGTACTATGTTTCTTGCACATGCATGCAAGCAAACATAAAAAACAATCTAAATTTTCATGGTGATCTACATACATATCCCATGATGCTTTGCATTATTGGGGATTATGAGATTTTGTATTTCTTCTGTACTTATTAATACTTTATGCAGGGGTGTCTTATCATGCCACGGTGATCAGGATGGACTTCATGGCTGTATAACCCACAGACATTTGAGAAGATTGAGCAAACACTACATGTTTTGAGGTTGCTTGTTTTATTGGTACAGAATGGCATATTGCACCTAGGGAGTAAGACAGGGATGACAACTTTTGTACTCGAAGATAGGTTTGGTTTTATTGAGATGTTTATTTTTTTTCTGCATGTCTGCAGTTTACCCCATCAGATGACCACCCTGTCCTAACACCACTCACCATTCTTGCAATGTTCTCCAATGCTTACAACTAAGGCTGTGTGAATATGAAATTCCATTAATGGAATGGCTGCAGAATGGCAATTCTGCTTCAAAAATGCTTTTCAGAATTTCTTTTTAAATTCCACAGAATTCAGCAAAGCATTTCTGCAAAAAACGTGGAATAGTTTTCCATGGATCACGTAAGTTGCTGTACACTTTTCTTCGGATTGTGGAAAAAGAATCCTTGTGTTTTTTTCATTTCTTTTGGAATTATTTTGTTGTTATTATTCTTTTGGAAACACAGTAAGGCCTACTAGGTGCAAGGCCTGTTTTCAGAGGCAACCCAGGAGCACTGGGAAGGTTAAGTGACCTTGACAAAGCACCTGCAGCGTAAGGTATGAAACAGGAGCTCTACTGGGTCCTCTCATGTTGTGTTGTGGTCTAACACAGGACTGAGTTCAGCACTTTGTCCAATTGTTCTATTATAATAAATGTAATACAAGTGGTTTCTCACAGCCAGCTGTACTGTAAGGTTTTTACCAAGCCTGAGTACCAGATCCTTGCTTCTGTTTCCAGGTTGCTCCGGGTCACAAACTATGCAAGTGGAGGTTGTGGAAATGAAAGCCCGGTCTGCTGGATGTACCAAACTAATTCACAGCTCATTACTCTAACCTCTAGACTCTACTGTCTGTAAACTGCAGATTATTAATCCACAAAAAACATTCTGCATTTGGAATGTCAGAATTCTGCAACCAATGGATATCAGTGGAATTTTCTGAAAATTCCGCGAAATTCTGTTCCGTTGGAAATTCAACATTCAAGACAAACCCTCTTATAACCCCATGGCTGGGCATTCAGGGTAGGGCATCCTCTACCTGTCCAGAGTCCTAATCATGTGCCGGGAGGGGGGCACAGCATGATGGGATCCAAGTGTGCTGGCTATCACTCAGGCGATAGTTGGGGGGGGGTTATCCCAAATGCCCCTGGAATTCTGGGATTCTACAGCCATGGAATTTTCTACAGAATTTGCATCATGCCACAGAACATATGTGGCAGTATAGAATGTATTGTTTTTGGTAATTTTTAAAGTAGCAATACAAACCTTTTTTTATTATAAAAAAATTCCTGGCATCTTACAGCTTTATTTGGTGTGGCATTTTTTTAGCTTTACCAAAATATGAGGATTTTATAAATGATTTAATTTCATTTTTTTCCTCAAGAAAAAAGATGGTTGTCTCTATTGGCTTAGATTTAGCACAGTAGACCTGGCAAAGGTTAGTACTGAGAAAAAAAAACTCATGGTGCACAGCATAGGAGACACATAGAAAAGTAGATTTAACAGGTATTCTAATATTTTTATTAGTTATAGCCGACTCTAGCTTTTTGGAAAAACATATTTTGTTGCATTGCTGTTTTAATTCAAATGCATTTGCCTGGCTGCCTATGACTCATTGTTTATCCTGATGCGCCTTCTCTATGGTCAACATGTGATGTCATCAATGACATCACATCATATTTTAGCCAATGGCAGGATTGCATTCTGCCACAGAAATGAATAATTCATGATGCTGCAGGAATGAGCAAACAATGCTGCAGAAGCCTGGGAGCCCTGTCGTAGAAATCAGGACTGACTTGCCACGAAGAACTCAGGGCCCTAGTTATCCCTGTCAGATACATGTTGATGCTCACCTGTATGTGACCATTTGTATCTGTACCTCTGATTGGCGCTCCACCCTGTCTGCTCTACAAGCCTCATGCACATGCAGTGATGGTACAACGTCTGCCCCTCAGGAGAGAGCTAGTCCATGGGGTTCATTCTGAGGGTCTGCTGACATAATAGGAGGGTTGGGGCACACTGTCATAGGTAGCATTCTTTCCAGCTCTGGCCAAGTGTCTGTGAGTGCCCAAGTCTGCACCCAAATTCAGGTTGTCCGCATTGGAAATAAATGTTCTTTTTCTTTTCTAATACCCTCTATACTAATCTGCTTCTGTTATCTTCCCTTCTACATTTTCTTTTCTTTTTCCAACTCCATTTATCCTCCAGGTCTTATCGGTCAGGACCTTCTTCCACCTCACTCCAGTGCCCTTATCCTAGCCATCCACGACACCTTCACCTGAAACCCTGGCCCCCGGTCTACCTGTGTCTCACCTGGAATCTTGGCCCCCTTTGGATTTCCCCTCAAGGCTGGGTACTGTTCAGTGCCTCCAGTGACTCCCTCATTCAGTCCAGTAAGCCAAAGGCAGAGGTGAAGGCCTGGATCCCGAGGGTGCAGATGAGCCAAGTCTGGAGTTCGGCATGGTGGGCAAGGAGGGGCTTCATCTACCCAGTCAACAGCACTCTCAGTTTTTGTTATTGGTTGCCCCTGGAGGGAGCAGATGTGCAATGACATCATGGGGTTCTATGCATACTCCCATGCGTGACATGCCAACGTCCACTGTGTCCCACCAAACCCTGTTTACGCTGAACTCCATGCTCATTGCCCCCCCAGCTGCCACCAGGCAGGACTCTGCTGTCAGAGTGCCTCACCCTCCCACCCCAGAGGAGGTGAGCTGTCTGCTGGGTGCTCGAACCTCCTCCCCCTGGCCAGCCCTTCGATGCTCTGGGCTCATTCCTGAACCTGGGTCATCATCTCAAGCAGTAGCACTATCACTGCACTGACAGCTCAGCTCTTCCCTTCTGATTAAACTGTTCCTGTATGTATAGTTAAATGTAGGAGTTGCCCTGGGCTCTTTCACTCCAAGAGTGCTTGTGTCCTTGGTGTTATATGCACTGGGTTATAAATTCACTAGCAAGGGTCATTCCCCTGGAGTGGTCCCTTGAAACACCCAGCTGGCTCACAGAATGTTTAGGAGGAGGGCAGGAAAAAGAGTTCTGAAAAGCACCTTCTTCACATTGCACTCAGCAGTCTCCAGTAGACCCACTGAAGGTTTCTTTTCCAGAAGCCAGAGCTGCCATCTTGTTAACTGGGGTCACAAGCCCAAGGAACAAGGGCTTCCTCTCCAAAACAGGCATCACCATCCTCCCTGAGATTACAGCAGAAGCTGCTGAATACTTTTAATACTGAGTACTTTGCAGGTCAGAAACCAATCGTTGTGCAGAGCACTTGGGAGAGAGGTGGGACAAAGGGCTCTGAAAAGTCCTCTCTTCACACTGCACTAACCAGTCTACAACAGATCAATTGGGGTTTGTTCTCCCATGGCCATAGCCACCATCTTGCTAACAGGGGTCACAAAATAAACTATACTGAAGCACTTGGGGTGGGGATGGAACAAGGTCCTATTTAAACAACATCCTCTCTAGTGGTCCCAGCAAGAATGGTCCAATGTGCGTAGTTCAGGTCCTCGAGAGGAGTCACTGAGTGAGGCCCCAGGATGCCAGGAGACTCTACCCAACTCGTTCTTCACCTCTAAGTATACACACCATTGTTTGCAGTCTCCACACAGGTGAACACTGAGATACTACTTATGTGAACATGTGTTTGCACCTCGCTAGTTCATACAGTCACTGGCTTTGCAAAGTGGATTGGAAGCTCATTAACCACTTGTGCATCTGTAGTCAGTTCCAATTTTATTGTCAAACTAAGACCAATGAGCTAAAGACTCATTTACAATGGTGTCCATTCCCAAACTTTGCTACAAGATTGTAATTTTATTGTAATTAGAGCTATGTAGAGTGTGGAGTTTGAAAAAGAAAAGAAGACAGTGCACACACTGACTGGCAATAAAACTATAGTTTTACGTGAAGTGCTGGACCACCATCCAGGTAGTGGCATAGCACCCCTATGTAACGTCTCCTACTAAGGCTCCTGATGAAGCCTCAGTAGGAGGAACAACATAGGGGTGTTAAACCATTATCTAGATGGTGGTCCTGCACTTTACATAAAACTCTAGTTTTGCTTTGTGCGCTGCCTTCTTTCCTTTTTCAGTTTCACAAGGTCAGGCGGCAGCACCTTTAGGGGTAGGGGCGTGCACTATATCAGTTTGTTTGTATGTAGAATGTGGAATTCTGCTGATGGAATTCATGCGAAGTGGCAATTCCACTCCTGAAATGCTTTTCTGAATTTTTTCAACTCCACGGAACTTCAAAAAGCATTTCTGTATAAACCATGGAATAAAATTCTGTGGATTGCATAATCCCTGGAATATTATTCTGCAGATTATGCAAAATGAGCATCATTGTGCTGTGTATGTAAACTGCAGACTATTCAGGAGCAGAGACTGGCAGAGAGAGAATGAAAGAGCGTCCTTTGGATGATCTCCTATCAAAGGGAATGAACTCGCAGCACTGCTCTGTAGCAGCTCCTGGTGGTGGCTGGTGGAGGCGCCAATCACAGCATGGGTGACCACACACCATCAGGCACGCTCCCTGGCCTGCCATGTGTGTATGTGAACAACTGGGGTTGAGGGTGGGTGGGACATGAAAATGTGAAAATGCCACACTGGCACACCAGATGACAGCACTCTACCTCTCCCCATTCTAGGACCCTCCTCAATGATGCACCTGACTGACATGCCCCCTCTAGATGCTACATGTATAATCCTCCACTAGGCTGTGGTGCAGCCTCCAGAAGGGACAAGTTTGCCAATGGAGAGGGAAGTAAAGGAACTCTCATACGCAGTCCTCATGACGACAGACAGAAGATGCCCCCGGCAGGGACAAGCCAGCCTTAAAAGGCATCCGGAAGTCTGAACTGGAGTGGTCGACGTGGGTGGAGTGGGGTGCTTAGAAGCATGGTGGGAGCAATAAAAAATATAGATTACTGATTTGCAGTTTTAAACAAAAATATTCCTGCTTTTGGAATTTTGGAATTCCATAGAAATAAGCAGAAATTCCAAAATTCTGAGGAATTTTAGCAGAAGCAGAAATTGAAAATTCCACGCAGGTCTAAGTGTAATCCTTTTATCATGGGCGGCATCTACTTGCTCATTATTGTGGTTGTTTTCTCTACAGATTATTATGGGCTGTTAATATAGTACCTGCGTGGGTGAGCCACACCTTTTAGCACATCTGTATACATTTCAAGCATGTTGCCACTTTTTTTGTACTGTTTGCTACAAAGAGGCTTTTTTTTATTTTATCAGGAAACCTTCCCCTTGATCATTGGGCATTTACTTACAGCAGGTGATGAGTGTGGTGCCTTTTTGTTTTCTGATTGTACAATATTTGCTTTGTTCTCTGCCATCATTTTTTTGTGAGCCTTATAGTTTTCAGTGATTGCAGTTATTTTAATGTTATTACTGAATCCTATCAACATGCTACTGTACATCATAATCTGATCATAGACAGGAATCATTTCCTTTCCCTAGACAAAAATCCATCCTGGGACTTCCGGTGAGGTCACCGTGCCATGCGGCTGCTCTAACAACCTGCTCTAGTTCCTCCAAGAATAAAAATAATATTTTTTCATATTTCTAAAGCATGTCCTCAATCGGGTTGATGTCTGTTCCTTTCTATGATAAATGGTGACCAGAAACAAAGCAAGACCGAGCACAGGGAGCAGACTAAAACAACAGAAACTAAACTTGCACCCAAAGGGACAAAGCAAGGAGGCTCAACCTACCAGGCCACTGGAGACCACGGAGCCAGAGTATGACAGTGGGTCTGAAGAGGACAAGGAAGACATTACCATCACTTCCAGGCAGCTATGCCGTGAACTTAGACGCATGTCTCATACCTTGGATGCGATCAGAGGGGAGGTGGCTGCTAATAAATCTAAACTGGATCAGCAAGAAAAACGTCTACAATCCGCCGAAGAGCACTTAACTCTACACTCTAATACATCTGATCTCCACAATGGTGCAATTCTACCGCTGCATGAAAAGTTGCAATTCCTTGTTAATAAGATTGAAGACCTTGAAAACAGATCCCGCCGGATAAATATTAGGCTACACGGACTCCCGGAGCAAACAGAAACTGGGAACACAACTGAATTTATAGACAGCCTGCTGAAAGAGGTGTTTAACCTTGATAAAGATTTAACGCTGAATATTATGAGTGTACCAGGCCTTAATAGCACCCCCAAAAGACCCTAAAGCCAGACCTCGCTCCCTCATTGTGGCCTTTCTAGACTTTCGCACTAAAGAGATGATCCTTCGAAAAGCCTGGTCCATGAAGCAGATAATCTTTGGGGATGTAAAGCTCTTTATTGAACCTGAATATGCCCCCTCCACGATGGCCAAAAGGAAGATCTAGTTTCCAATGGTAAAAGCTCTCTGTGGCAAGGGTTTGAGGGCACGTGTGGACTTTCCTGCAAAACTTTGCATCCAGTCAGACAGAGGGGTGCAGTTATTTAAGACAGTCCCTGAAGCTAAGAAATTTCTTGCTGCCTTGGGCATTCAAGTAGATGAGTTGTTTAACCCCACACTTTTGAAAGACTTGGAAAAACAATGCTGGTACTAGATGGGGAGCGGGCTGGGTCGCAGAGGAAAAACCACAGGCCGAAGTACAGGCCCAGATCAAAGCCCCTGGTCAGAAATGCAAAAGTTAGCACATTTAAGCAGGAACAGTCCAAAGGGCTCATTTAATGCATTACAAACCCGTTCGGACCAAGAATGGGCCCACAATCCTGGAGAGGAAGGTGAGCAGTCTGACCATGATTCCCTCACCTGATTGTAATTCCATGACTGTTGGAGGAGTTTGTTGGACAGCAATTGCATTTACTTGTGGACAGGAGTTGGGAGGGAGACTCCTCGATGTTCGCTTGAGCTTTAAAAGCTGGTGCTAAGCTGTGCGATTTCTACACTGTTTATAGTTTGAACTCTGGGACTTTTCATGACTGGCATAATTATTTTTACAGGGAGACGGTTCACATGCCCTCCTGGGGGGAGGGGCACTACATGGCACGAGTGACACCACAGGGGCGGCCATTTGACCTACATGAATCTAACTGGTACCAGGGTGAGGGAGTATAACCTTTTACCACCCATCATTACCTGTACCGAGAGTATGATGGGATTACTGTGGCACCCTTGAAGCGTTGTTTAGGGGTGGAGGCCTCCTTACATAATATCCTCCAATTCTTTTTTTGTTCAAGGTTGAAAGTTGGTTAATTAGTTATTTGTTGGTAGAGGAGAGTCTCTCCTATTATTGGCTGCAGGTGTTCCCTCTCGTTTTATATTCCCAGGCCCTTTTAACTGAAGATACTGGTCCCTGAGTGTTCTTAGGGCCACACAGAAGCAAGTTGGTCTGTCATGCGACAATGGGTGAGTTAATTATAGCATCTTATAATGCTCAGGGTATTAATAACCCACTCAAAAGATCCTGGCTTCTGCAGGATTTGGGGCGGATGTGTGTTTACATCACCCTACTGTAGGAGACCCACCTCTCGGAGGGTGAGCATAAAAAATTAGCCCGTAGGTGGGTGGGGGAGGTATATGCCTCCTCTTATCAGGCTCAACCCCCACCGTAGAGGAACAGCAATCTTAATTCATAAAGCCAGTCCTATAAACGTAGACTCAGTCCAAACAGATCTGGAGGGAAGATATATAATAATTCATCTGACACACCAGGGTTCCCCATGTACCATAGCCAATTAATATGCTCTTAATGAGGGCAGGGAAGCTGCCCTCTTCTTTCAGAAATTTTTGACAGACATTGTGGAAGTGACAGACCAACTCTGCATAATTGGGGGAGACTTCAACACCATTCTGTCTCCTTCTCTTGATAGAAGAGGAGAGAGACAGTTCACTAAACTAGGCAGGGCAGGATGGACTTTACTCCGCGCATGTCAGACATTGGGGCTCTCTGATGCCTACAGGGATACCCACAGATAGCAGAGAGATTATTCCCACTTTTCTGATCATCATAGATGTTACACACGAATAGATTTTTTTTTCTCCCTAGAGAATGGTTGCATACAGTAACTGACTGTCAAATTCACCCTCTCAGATCATGCCCCATTAAGACTAAAATTAGAATTCTCCCCTTCCAACTGTAACTCCCATTGGAGACTTAATGTGGGCTTACTAAATAGTCAAAATTTCAAGGACCGGATTGCTTCTACTATCCAGGATTACTTGCAGGATAACCCAGAGGGACAGACCACCAATGCGGTCCGTTGGGACTCTCTTAAGTCTGTCCTTAGGGGAACTATAATAAAGTATGCAGCGGGGGAGAAAAGATGCACAGAACAGAGGAGGTTAGAGCTACAGGCAGAAACAGCAGACCATGAATTCCAACATAAAACATCCCTTAACCCTTCAATGAAGACAGAACTCGATAATAGAAGAGCAGCCCTTGAAGCTCTCCTCACCTTCCAGATAGAGGCAATGCACAGGTGGGTTAGACAGAACTATTATGAAAATGACAACAGGGCTGGGAAACTATTAGCTGCTAACATGAGAAAACAACAAATTAACAGGACAGTTCTGCAATTTAGAGACCCCTCAGATAGGGATCTCATAGTGAACCATCCGGAGTCTGTTACCAAACTGTTTGCAGGGTATCACAAAATGTTATAGTCTGCAGACACTACTCCTGCATTTGACACCGAAGTCTCCACCTTTTTTCCAGATTTGAATGTACGACAACTCTCACAACTGGAGGCAGACCAATTAGATATGGGAATATCGTTACAAGAGTTAAAAACCCAAATACCTTTCTTGAAAAATGGGAAATCCCGGACCCGGATGGCTTTCCCTTGGAATTTTTCAAAACATTTGCAGACCTCCTGGCTCCTCTCCTGCTGAAGATGTTTCAGGAATTGGAGGAGGGAGGATATCCTGGATTCATGGCAACTGGCACACATCTCAGCCTTACACAAAGAAGGGAAGGACCCCTTGGAGTGTGGGTCTTACCGGCCAAAATCCTTACCCAATGTGGATCTGAAGCTGTTTACTGGAATATCAGCAACCAGAGTACAGAAATGTATTACCTCAGTGGTCCATGAGGACCAAGCAGGTTTTATTTCAGGTAGATTCCTGCCAGACAACATAAGGAGACTGCTTAACATCATTTCATCTCAGGAGAGCAAGGAACAGCTTCAATTGGTCATTCCCATGGATGCAGGAAAAAGCATTTGATAGGGTTAATTTGGCAGTTTCTAAAAGCATTCTTGGAAAAAATGAAATTCTGCCCTAAATTTAGGCAAATTATATCACAACTTTATAAGAATTCCAAAGCTCTATTAAGAGTAAATGGCATTAGCTCTGGGTTTTTCCCCACTGTCCTGAGGAACCAGGCAGGGCTGCCCCCTCTCCCTTCTCCTATTTGCCTGGTCTTTGGAGCCGCTTAGCATCCAAGATGAGACAGAGTCCAGGGATCAAGCGGATACACTGGGGAACCAAGCAAACTGTCATTGGCAGATTACTCCATTTTCTTTTCATCCTGTCCAGAAATGTCTGTGCCGGAGCTGTGTAACCTGTTGCACTCCTTTGGGGAGATTTCAGGATACAAAATGAACTTTTCTAAATCTGAGGCCCTGATCTTGAGTGGGATTGTATCACAGAGATTTAGAGAGGAGTTTCCCTTTCAGTGGGTACCAAGAAATCAACTCAGATATCTGGGGATACAAACATCTATAGACTTATCCACGTTATTTTATGGTAATTATGGGAGACTGTGGAAGAACGTTGAGAAAGATCTAGTCAGATGACGGCTTCTCCCGTTGTCTTTGACAGGTAAGACTGCGGTTGTAAAAATGAATGTATTACCTCACCTCCTCTTTTTATTTCAATGCCTACCGCTCAGACTCCCACCCTCATTTTGAAACAAACTTTCCACAACAATTTAGAAGTTTATTTGGCAAAACAAAAGACCAACAGAAGCCAAACACCTTTTACGCTTGCCAAGAGAGAGAATGGGGGACTTGCCCTACCTAACTGTTAGCTATACTATCTTGCAGAGCAAATGAACCCGGTGTTATCATGGGCTAAACAAAGAATCTCATCTGGGTGGTATGAGATGGAGGATGAATTGGCTGGGGGAGCTCCGTTGTTCACCCTTGCTCTCACGTCTGTGGAGGCAGGTTACGTCAGGCAGATCAAAAATAGATGGGTGACACATGGACTATACATCCTATCGAGGGTGAAAAAGATGACTGGCACCCCTGAGGGGGTGGGTCCCTTTTTCTAAATCAGGTATGATTTGCAGGTTTTCCCCCCAACCCTGGACCAGGGATATGCCAGATGGGTGACCCGGGGAATCACCAGGTTCAGTCAGTTTATTGAAAATAGAAGATGTATATCTTTCCAGAGAGCCAAAGACAAGTTTAACTGGGAGAATCTTGAATTTCTTAGATATATGAAGGTTTGCCACTTTGTTCATTCATCAGACCATTTGTTCCACTTCACGAGGCCTTATTCTGGTTGGGAAAATTTTCTATTTGGCATGGTGAGGATAGCTGCAAAGACCAGCCCTATAACTGCCATGTACGGGGTGCTATTAGAAACCAGACAGGGCTCACTAGATAAACAGAAATCTGCCTGTGAAAGGGAGGTGAATATACAGATTAGTGCTTCTGACTGGGACCATAGATTAAAATTCGGATGTAAAGTTACCTCAGCCCGGTATGGAGAGAATTCTTCTGGAAAACTTTGGTAAGGTACTTCCATGTTCCCACAGTTTCCAGGCATTATGATGGTACAGGCTCCTCTGCTTGTTAGAGGATATGTGGGGGGAGGCAGGACTACTGGCACATTTTTTGGGCCTGCCCCTTGCTGTCCACTTTCTGGAGAGGGCTGCAATCAGCCTTGCAGGGTATAATGGGACTCCAGATACCACTTCAATTTGAAGAATGGATTTTGGGAATCCCCACGATGGTCCACCTAAGGGGAGATACTCACAAGATAGGACTGATTTTTGTTGGCCGTGGGCTTGAAGTGCACTACAGCATGCTGGCTTAAGCCAGAGCCACCTTCAGTACAGGACTGGGTCAGGAGGGTGAAGGAGGGGGTGCTTATGGAGGCCCTTATAGCCAGGCTGAGACTTGGTCAGGATCAGCATGTGGTGAGGTGGGAGTCTTGGCTGTTGGGGCAGGGGCGCTAGATATTTATTTGTTGCTACACCTCACCACTTGCTCCTCCTACTCTCTTTTGGTTGTGTTGCTCAAGGTCCCAGTGCAGGCTGGCAAAACAGAAAATACACCAATTTCACATGGAGCCACAATGAACTTACTTAATCCTGAGGTCTTGGGAAAGGAGTGGAGCACCACACGCAGCCAAAAGTTGGAGCCCTGTTTTGCTCCTTGCTCCTTGGTTTCTTGTTAGTGTTTGTTTCTTTTTTTTCTCCTAGACCTCTTTCTTAGGGTCTTATTCATTGACCTGATAGCTAGTAAAATGTATTCTACAACAGAGACTATAAAGTTTTTTTTTTTTTTAGTTATTACTTTTTTCCTTGGCAACAAGCCTGCCTTACTTCTCATCAAGGCATCCTCTCTCGGTCTCTGGCCACCATCCCAAGGGCTCCTCTGCTCCCAATCGGGCCCCGAAGCTATCCCCGTGGCTTGCCCCCCCATGGTGGAGAGGTGGAGAGCACCCCCCTCGTTCTCCTCCAGAACTGGATCCAGTAATGCTGCACACCCTTGGAACCGAGCGAGTGCCCCTCAGAGACGGCCATCATGCCACCATGACTGGTGCCCTGTTTTTCCTGTTCTCCCATTGCTTGACGTGCGAGGTGTGCAATGACGTCAAGGGACAGGCGCGCGCTCACTACCACACGCACTTCTTACCGGTGTCGGCCCCAGCACGTCCCCCTTCAAAGACTGCCTATACACTGCAATGCCTCCAGCCATCACTAGAGGCTGCCAGCACACTGATGGCAACACACACACCCTCCTCGGAGAAGGACAGCAGTCCTACAGATGCTCAGTCCTTCTCCTCCCCTGCCAACCCACAATGGCCCAAGCTCATTCCTGAACCCGGGCCACCAGTGTGGTGTGAGGTTTGGCGTCCAGCACCTCAATCCTCAGCACCACTGGGCCAGAGACTATAATATTTTAGTTTGATTCAGCTGCCCCAATGAGGGCCTTTTCAGTTGTTCTTCAGACTTGCAGTTCCAGCTTACTCAGGTGTGGTCTACCATGGTTTTGTAGATGTTTATGGAAGTTAATGCTGTGTATTAGCCATTGACATCATAGAGCCTTTGGAACTTATCATTCACTCTATGACATGATAATGTAAGATGTTATTAACTGTGGTAACAGAATGCTGAATAAAGCTGAGTTTAAAAAAAAATCCATCCTGGGTCGGACATGCTGGTACTTTGTTAAGTGTATCTATATTGGGTTAACTTCACTAATATTCCTGGCGCAGAAAATACTTGTCTCTGGTAATGCTGAGTCTAACCCAGGTCCTCCCAGGCCTGCATATACCTCTGAATACCACCGTATTTCAACCTGGCTTAGAGTTAACCTTGGCATAGAACTAACCCATACTGATTATATAGATCTTGTTATAGGTAACAAAGCAGAACTGACATAGCTTCATATTCTTTTAAACAAACCTGCTATATTTTTGGGAATCAGTGAAACCTGTCTAGATGCTAAAATTACAGACTCAGCCTGTACAATATCAGGTTACATTTGTTGCACAGAGACAGATGTTCGTCAAAATGGGGAGGGGGGGGGGTTACTAATATTCCACAAAGATAGTTTAACCTTAGTTCCAAAAGGAGTGAAATGTGAGTGGATTCTCACAACATTTGAACTTGCTAATGACAAAAAAAATAAGCATTTGTCAATGCCGAATGTTGCTTGCTTCTATGTGCTGTTTAGGTATTTGGAAGTCATTGGAGTGCAAATATTGAAAATTTGCGAACTTACGAGCGTGCGTAGGAACTGCGCAATGCACGCTCGTAAAACAGTCATTTTTAGGAATTTTTTCACCAAATTTTCAACATAGCCATTTTAAGACCTCTGCTCATGAACAGTGTCACTGTGATTTTGTTAATGTGTCCCATACATTGAGTTTGCACACCGACTGCGCCATTGTGCGCTACATGGGCGGAAACATGTTTTGGGCAGGATGTGAAAAATGACAGCTGTACTGCTCATAAGGAGGTGTGGTAAAATGGCAATGTTGAAAATCTGGAGTGAAAATATTGAAAATTGCAAACCCACGAAAGGCAAGGTAGGAACCGTGCAAATCATTATCCGTGAAACAGTCATTTTTAGAATTTTAATACCAAATTTTCAACACAGGAATTTTAAGACCTCTGCTCATGATCAGTATCACTGTGATTTTCTTAATGTGTCCCATACATTGATTTTGCACACCGACTGCGCCATTGTGCGCTACATGGGCGGAAACACATTTTGGGTGAGATGTGAAAAATGACAGCTGCACTACTCATAAGAAGGTGTGGTAAAATGGCAATGTTGAAAATCTGGAGTGAAAATATTGAAATTTCGCGAACTTCCGAGCTCATGTGAGAACTCGCATAACACATGCTCAGTAAAACAGTCATTTTTGGATTTGGCACAAATTTTCAATATGGGATTTGGACCCTTCTTCATGAATGATGTCACTGTCATGGTGGTATTCAGGCCCAAAGGGTGATTTTGCAGTCACTGCGCGGAAATCACCCTTCGGGCCCGAATAACGCCATGACAGTGGTATCATTCATGAGAAGGGTACCAAAACCCCATGTTGAAAAATTTGCAAAATTTCAAAATGCCTGAGATATGCAACAGTTGAAACCCCCTATCTAGCCCATTATACAGCTTACCGGCATTTCCTCCGTCATGGTCGGCTTGAAGAGTGCAGACGTGTTCCCGTCCACCAAGATCGTCCGGAGTCTGGAGGTAAGTATGGGGTGAGGGGGTGTGGGGAGGCTGGGTGTGCAGTGGGTGGGTGCGGGTTGTGGGGGGGCTGGGAGGCGCGCGCGGACCGTTTCGTTTTACAGGTTTAAAAAAAAAGATGTTGTGGGCGTTTGCCACACTGGGGTGGGCTCTCAGCGTGGCACAAGGACGCTAAGGTTTGTATCGACGGGGATTAGTCACCCCGTCATTAGCAGGGACTGCTTGCCATGCTAGGGTGGGCTTCCAGCGTGGCACCTACTACTGAGGGGGGGGATGCAGCTCAGCCGACGGGGATTGGGCACCCCTTCGGCTATACAGTGCATGCGGGGGTGCGGAAACCTGTGGGTGGGGGGGAGCTGCGCGTGAGTAGCCTCTTATCGGTGTTCACTGAAGCATAGCTCCCCCTTTCAACTGTATGCCACTGCATTTTGGAGCTTGTCATAGACAGCTCCAAAATGCATTGGCTTACAGGGGCCGTGCCTGCCAGCACACTGACTGAATTGGAGGAGGAGGTGACACACCTCCGAAATCTCCGATGATGGCACTATGTTTCTTGCACATGCGTGCAAGCAACATAAAAATCACTGTTGCGTACATAATCTCCCTGAAAGTGGAATCACAGGACTAACTATATTGATAGACTTCTTACCAACATATTTCAGTAGTAGGGAAGTAATTATAATGGGTGATCTTAATCTTAATTGGTGTGGGAAAAAGCATAATATTTTAAGCCAGTTCTCAGCAAATTCAATCTAACCCAATAAATCTCTATTTCCCACAAGACACAAAAGTAAAAGCAAAATGCAGCCCCCTCCTCAACTGGGGTTTATCAGCAGGCAGGATGCCGGGAGATCAGAGGGTTGTGGGTTCAGTTCCCACATCTGGCACTTGGGTTAATATCCCAGTACTGACACTGTAGTGCAGCATGAGAGGGGTGCTGCACTTCTGAGGTGCTGTCTTTTGGATGAGACGTTAAACCAAGGTCCCATCTGCCTGGATTGGTGGTAGTTCAGGTGGATGTTAAAGATCCCATGGCACTTATCGAAAAGAGTAGGGGAATTTCCCCCGGTGTCCTGGCCAAATTTCCCTCATTCACTAAAAATACCACGAACAGCTTAATCTGGTTCAAGGTCAGCTGGCATTCATCTGTATCCCCCTCCCCCGGGTCATGCCTGAAAATAGGAGGATTTGTCTAGTGCACTTACCCAGTCAACAAAAAAAAAAAAAAAACTAAATATTTTCTAACTCTATCAGTAATTACATGTCCTATTTATTACATTCGGAGAATCTGATCAGCCAGAGCTTCCCAAAGAGTCATAAACCCAAGGGACTTCACCAAATTAAATCCTACACACCTTTATGTGTGACAGTGTCAGTGGATCAGCAAGTTGCACACTTACTTCTGAGGCTGGAAGATCATAAGGCTGTGGGTTCAAGCCCAACACCATGAGCTTGGGGTAAAATCCCAATACTGACACCGTAGTGCAGCAGGGTGGGTGGTTGGTGCTGCACTCCTGAGGTGCAGTCTTTTGGATGAGATGTTAAACCAAGGTCCTGCCTGCCTGATCTGGTGGTTGTTCAGGTGGGTGTTAAAGATCCCATGGCACTTCTCAATAAGAGTCTGGGAAGTTCCCTTCCCCCATTCACGAAACAAAATACCATCAACAGCTTAATCTGGTTCAATTTTAGTTGGTTACCATCTGTATCTCCCCTCCCTGGGATGAGACTGAAAATAGGCAAAATGACCTAGCCCTATCCTTTCCCAGTCAACATAAGCCAAATACTCTAAATAAAATACATTTATAGTGAACTTAAAGAAAGCGATTGGCCGTGTCTTGATCTTTTTGCAGACATGAACTAAGCTTTCTTTTGTTCCGGTATCCCTTTCTCCCCAACCATGATCATTTATTTATTTATTTCAAAAGTTTTACCAGGAAAGACACAATGAGCTGGCAACAGCTCGTTTCCAGATGCATCCTGGGATGGTCGTGCCGTATAACGATGCTCTTGCACTTTATTTGCTGTGAGCCGGCTTTGTTAGCTTGCTTTAATGACTGGATGCACATACCTTTACAGTTTGTTTTTTGCCTTGCATATTTTAGCCTGTATATAACTACCTGCGGGACTACGTTAACCTGTTGACTGCTACTGTACTCCCTGGGACCCCCATAAAAACAAGATACTGCATCTCATGGGATTATCCCGTTGGAGTCATTCCAAATAACTAACACATGGGGTGCACACTGTGTTGAGATAACCACATGCCCAGGGGCATAGTAATGTATGAAGTCATAGGTAGAGTGCCTTCAGTCCCTGGATGTGTCTTTATCTCAACACAATGCACACCCCCCCAAAGTGTCTTATTGTGCTTATAAAATGGGTTTCTTAAATTTGAATGTGCTGGGGAATTAAAAACAAATTGTAATAAAATATGTAATAATAAAATACTGTACTTGTATGCTTGAGTAAATGGTTCTTCCGACTGCTGGAGCTAGATGACATATTGACTTTGCCTGAGAAAGCTTGTCCCAATGCGGCATCCATAAGACTACTTTTTCAAGTTGTTTAGTTGTGAACACAAAAACAAAAAATATGATTTGGCAAGATGTTTTACATTTCTATTATATGTGTTGTTTAACAGCCAGCCCGGTGGCGCTGAGGGCTGAGGTGCTGGACACCTTACCTCATGGCACGCCAGTGACCTGGGTTCAAGAACGAGCCCGAGCCGCTGGAGGTCGGGGGTGTGTGTGGGGGTGGAGCTGGATGGAACTGCCAACAGGCAAGCTCTCCTCTCCGGGGAGGTGTAAGGGCTTCCTCTGGCTGATGGCTGCCACCTGGTGGAGGCTGGGGACAACACGGGCCAGGAGGAGCCAGGCACTAGGCCTGGAGTGGGAGGAAAGGGGTCATTACTGGGGCCATGGGACTAATGCATGCCTCCACATGCATGTGTACCCACTCCTGGGGCATCTGGGTGTAAACGGAGGAAGAAAATTGCCGATGCCAGGATGGCGACTGACTCCCCGCAGGCATAAGGTAAACCCCGGTAATTCTGGGTGATGAGGCTGGGGGGCGGGGTCAGATGGGGGCTGTCCAGGAGGCGAAAAAGTGTTAAATGATAAAATAAAAAATAAGTGCAGTTTAACAATATTTATTGGGCTACTTAGAGGTTTGTGAGTTTTGTGCTGTGTTTGGTTCAGGAGCTGTGCTGTGCAATGCTGTTTCTCTAGAGTCTACCACTCCCCTCCCAGCTGTACACCCATTTCTTCATGATGCTCATTTCTCCTGCCTGACCGCTCACCCATCTGCTGGCCCGCTCGCGTGCACACTCACTCATTTAAGAAATGCAGAGTGAGTGTGAAGACATGAGTTTTTATTTAATCAAGTCTTGTTTTTTTCTAAGCAGTTCAGTACATGTCAGAAATTACTGGGATTGCTTCTATGAGTGCCTGCTGACCAGGCTGCCGACATAGATGGGGTGAGTGTCACAGATAGAATTGGGTAGCACGTTTTGAACAGTGAGTACTGTACAATTATGTAATACTGTTGGCACGTCTGACATTTTTATTTACTTGTATTTCACTTGTGCTTTGAAATCAGACACCAGAGTGGGTTGGGGGGTAAGTACTGCTGAACAAAGCAGTTGGTCTGAACTGAGAGATGGGCCACAGTTCATTCTGGTCATTTAATAAAGAAATAATGTAGAAATTATGAAAAATAACAATGTGTAGATGTGTTGTGTGTGGGGCCATGCTAGTGTTACAAAGCATGGAGAGAGCATACACGAGTTGTGATTTTTTTGCAGTAGTCTGCTTTTCAGTTCAGTGCGTTTGGTGAACTGAAATAAAAAATGTCTGCCAAGCCCCTCTATTTTTTGCTTTAATTCTAAGCTTGTGTAGTGATTTGTGATCAGGTTGAATGCCAGGATACAAAGTCAAGAAGTGTAGTGGCACTCAGTAACAAGCATGAAGAAATACCTGGGTTTCAAAATGTATTTATTCAATCGAGTACAATGCAGTCCAAACGTTCGTCACACAGCATGACCTGCAGTTCCAGCTCATACCGGTTTGAACCTTGAGCCTGAATTATCAGAGAGCTGGTGGGGGGGTGGGGTGGAAGGATTGGGAATCTCAGAGGATGCTTTGCTTCTCCGGGGAGGGTAGAAGCCAGTCTCCACCCCAGCACTCACTATCACCTGGGTGACCACAGGTGTAAGTGAATTTGTGGGGGTAGACACCTGATGGCTCTGTGTGGTGATGACATGTAGCTGCATGAACATGCATGCATAGGAGTCCTAATGTGCAGACATCTATTGCAGAGGAGCAAAAGGAAATAAAATTCCCAAGCCTGCAGCATGACGCTCGGTACACTCAGGGCAGCACAGCCCCCTGTACCCCTCACTATCCCTAGGTGCTCCAGTAATAGAGGGATCTGCCCCAATCCAGTTGTGCCTAGGTGGGTAAGCCAGAGGACTGAAGAGTGAGCGCTGTAGTTGGGGATGACAGGGCTTGGTGGTCACCTGGGGCAAATGCGGACCAGGACTATGCTTGAAAAATTAATGCAATATAACGTAATTTTTAATATAGGGAAAAGAGGAAATTGTTTAACCAGGAAAGGTACACTAAGTTGAAGCTTATTTTCAGGTGTGACCTGGGAGCACAAGGAAGTTAAGTGACTTGCTCAGCATCACACAGTATGCAAGTGGGGGCCGTGGGATTCAAACCCAGGACTCCAGGTTTGCAGCTCAGTGCCCTAATCCAGAGAGCTATACTGTCTTCAGGTCTCCTATTTTACATCGTGCCTCTCCCAGGGACTCGGGTGCTTTACATAAAAATACAGTGACTAACGGTGGTATACATTCATCAGTAAACAACATTAAATAATCAACTGTAAAATGATAAAACATCATTAAAAAACACTGAAAACTAGAGTAAATAGGAATAATTTCAAAGCCTTCTTAAAACCCTCTGACGAGGAGCTGCTGAGAATGTAAGGTGGTAATAAGCACGAAAAAAAAAAAAAGAGAGTAACTGTTGTAGACAACAGATCCTGGTCCTGTCCTCTTCAATATATTCATCGGTGATGTTGAAGAGGGCATCCATGGCAAGTTGTGTCTCTTTGCAGATGACACGAAGATTTTCAGTAGGGTAGGTAGCGATGAAGGGATCGGGGAGATGCAGAGGGATCCATCAAGGCTACAGAAAGGGTCCGAGGTTTGGCAGTTGAAATTCAATGCCCAACCATGCCATGCAAGGTTATGCACATATTGGAAAAAAAAAAGGACAGAGTACAGAATGGGAGGTATTAAGCTGAGCACTATGGCAGAAGAAGGGACCTGGAATTCATCATTAGTGACTCCCTCAAACAATCGAGCCAGTGTATCCACTTTTGTTTTATTTGCTTCAGGTCAGCTGCTAGAAATGTTGGTATCTGACCTGTTTTTCATAGTTGACAGTTCACTAGAAAAACAAGCATTTGTCAATGCCGAATGTTTGCTTGCTGGCACTGGCAGTGGTAGTGTAGAAGTTACAGAGCTGCGTAATAGGAATGGCAGTGAAGTATTGAACTGAAGCCAACCCCACCACCACCCTGCAGAGAGTGACAGGCATTGGGGTGTGCCTTTGGGTTGTCAGGCATAACGGCCACGCCATTTCGCCACACCCCACCCTGCAGACACTGACAAGTGTCACGGTGTTCCTTGGGGTCTTTGGCCCTTATGCACCCCATTCCATTAGGAAATACAGTGAGATGGGTGTGATATAGGAGAATGGGATGAACTTTGGGGCCAAAGAGTCCAAGGCATACCTCGATGCCTCTCACTGGCTGCAGGGTGTGGAATGGTATAAGCATTACAGGCAAGAATCCCAAGTCACACCCCTGATGCCTGTCATTCTCTACAGGGTTGGGCATTATGGTTGGAAACCCTAATACCTCAGGCATTCGTTGGTATTTTCACTCCAAATTTTCAACATGTTTTTTTGTGACCCCACCTCATGAACAGGGGGAATATCAGTTTGTTAGCCGAAAGCTGCTTATGCACAGTGACTATGGCATTTAGCACCACAGGTGCAAAAACATTCCGAACAGGATGTAAAAAATGACAGCTGTACTGTTCATGGGGAGGTGTAAAAAATGGCAATGTTGCAAATCTGCAGTAAAAATATAAAAAAAATGGTGAAGTGACGAGCGTACATAGAAACTGTGCAACGCACACCCGTAATATAATTAGGTTGGGGATTTTTTACAGCAGATTGTCAACTCAGGCATTTTGGTGCCTCTGATCATGAACAGTGTCACTGTGATTTTCTTTACCTGTCCCGAACAATGATTTCCCACAGCGACCACGCATCTCTGCGCTGAAAGTGTGAAAACACATTTTGGCCATGTTGTGAAAAATGACAGCTGTACTGTTCATAAGGAAGTGTGGAAAAATGCCACTGGTGAAAATCTGGACTGAAAATATTACAGTCATGAACTTACCAGGGTGTGTGGAAACTGCGCAATGCTCACTCGTAACACAGACATTTTATGGACTTTTGTCACCAGATTTTCAACATAGCCATTTTAAGACCTCTGCTCATGAACAGTGTAACTGTGATTTTCTTAATCTGTCCCAAACATTGCTTTCGCACACCAACAGCACCATTGTGCGCTACATGTGCGAAAACACATTTTGGGCGACATATGAAAAATGGCAGCTGTACTGTTCATAAGGAAGTGTAATAAAATGGCAATGTTGAAAATCTGGAGGAAAATATTAAATTCAAAACTTACGAGCATGCATAGAACTGCGCAACGTACGTCAGAAACAGTCATTTTTAGGATTTTTCACTGAATTTTCAACATTGCCATTTTAAGACCTCTGCTCATGAACAGTGTCACTGTGATTTTCTTAATGTGTCCCATACATTGATTTCAGATATCGACCATGCCATTGTGCGCTACATGGGCGGAAACACATTTTGGGTGAGATGTGAAAATGACAGCTGTACTGCTCATAAGAAGGTGTGGTAAGATGGCAATGTTAAAATCTGGAGTGAAAATGAAAATTCGTGAAACTTCTGACGTGCGTGGAACTCGCAACACTGCTAAGTAAAACAGTCATTTTAGGAATTTTTCCACCAAATTTTCAAAATAGTCTTTTAAGAGCCCACCTTATGAACACTGGCAGTGTCATTTCGTTAATCATTCCGGAAAGGTGATTTTGCATAGTGGCTGCGAAATCACCCTTCGGGCCCAAGTAACGCCATGACAGTGCAAGAATTCATGAGGAGGGGTCCCAAAAACCCTATGTTGAAAATTTGGCGCAAAAATTCCCAAAAATGCCTGAGATATGCAATAAAGTTGAAAAACCCCCTATCTATCCCATTATACAGCTTACCGGCATTTCCTCAGTTCGCAGTCGGCTTTGAAGAGTGCAGACATGTTCCCGTCCACGAAGATCGTCGCCAAGCTCTGGAGGTAGTATGGGGTGAGGAGGGTGTGTAGGAGCAGGGTGCGCAGTGGGTGGGTGCGGGTTGTGGGGGGCAGGGAGACTGCGTGGGACCTTTTTTGCTTTTCAGGTTTTTTTTTAAAAGATGACGCGACATTTGCCATGCTGGGTGGGCTCCCAACGTGGCACAAGGACGGTTGGGCATGAAGCCAACGGGATTGGGCACCCTGTTGGCTATAGCATCAGTTGCCACGCTGGGGTGGGCTCCCAGTGTGGCACCCAGTACTTTCGGGAGGACAGTGGAGCCGACGGGGGATTGGGCACCCCCATCGGCTATACGATAACTTGCCACACTGGGGTGGGCACCCAGAATGGCATTTGAAGGCTTTGGGGGGACAGAGCACAGCTGATGGGGATTGGGGACTCTGTCACAGGAGTGTGTGTGGGGGGCAGCACGTAGTATGCATGCGTGTGTGTGTGTGTGTGTGTGTGTGTGTGTGTGTAGGAAGTTGCGATGAGCAGGCGATATCTTATCGCTGCTCACTGAAGCGTAGCTCCCCCTTTCAATTGTACGCCACTGCATTTTGGAGCTTGTCATAGACAGCTCCAGCATGCATTGGCGGACAGGGGCCGCGCCTGCCAACACACTGACTGAATTGGAAGAGGGGGTGACACACCTCTGAAAACTCGAATGATAGCACTATGTTTCTTGAACATGCGTGCAAGCAAACA
This sequence comes from Neoceratodus forsteri, assembly GCA_016271365.2. Lineage (NCBI taxonomy): Eukaryota > Metazoa > Chordata > Ceratodontiformes > Ceratodontidae > Neoceratodus > Neoceratodus forsteri. The sequence goes on from JADMNL010000028.1 coordinate 152,496,185, forward strand.
TAAAACGAGTATAAATATAAAATAGTAATTATTTTGAACAACTTATTGCTGGATGTCTAGAACAAATAAATGTATACATAGGAGATTTAATTGGAAAATATATTGAAATCTATGTTTTTGTGATGTTTGTTTGGGGAAAGAATTATTCCAATTTGTGCTTTAAGTCTACGTAAAACCTGTGCAGAGTACCAACTCAATTATGACAGTCTGCAAAGAATGTATTGTTTGATCTTACTAGGGACAGAGAAGTGCAGGTGGTCATTTCTTTTTCTACTAAGAATATGTTGTTATTTTTTTTCTATTTGTTTTTAGCATTTGGATCTCCCCAATCCATACTTTAGGTCTTAGCTGCACTGTAATAGTATCTGCCTTTTAATTCACACAGTAGGTAATTATTTTCTGTCTGATATACAATGTGTATTAGTTATGTATTTAAACTATTATGCCCATGCTGAAAGTATTCTTTGAATACGTGTCTTTTGGTGAATTACAGAGCACATTACATGTAACCTAAATGCGTAATACTGTATGAAAATCATAAATAAAAATGATACAAGAAAAAAAAAACACAGCACTAGTCCATAGTCCTCCCACCACCCGCCTTCCCATGTTGTGGGATGGCACAGACTACCGGTGGCCTGGCATATAAACAGCTTCCATTGGAGTGAGAATGCTCCCTAGCTTGCCCCAGAGATTACTGCAGCAGTAGAACACAGTGCTACCCCTTCCTGCATAAAGAGACGCTGTTGTTGGGGGCATCTTCCGAGCTTGGCTACCTATGTGGGGCACCCTGCATCCACTGCTAATCCTCGGTCACTGGCTTGGCTCATTGCCTCACCATACTTTTAGCAAACGGGGTGCACATAGGCAGAGGGACAAGATCATCCAGGAAGGAGAAGATGGTTTTAATACTTTTCATTTTTACCCCTTGTTGTTTAAAATCTAATATAAAATATTATGCATGTTTCAAAGCTGTTAGGTCGGACTGAATTGAACATGAACAGAAAATCAAACTCCATGTTTTGTTAAATTGGCCTCCTAATGAGATTTCGACTTATTTTACAATTCAAAGGAACACAGCAAATTAGTATAACATAAAAAGCTTGTTAGTGAATAATTTCCCTCAGTATTGGTTATTATTGATTCACTCAGTGCATTAGTACAAAAAAAGCTTAACATAAATCCAGGTTTTATTTACTTAGAGTAAATATTTATTGCACATTCTGAGCACTGCTCATTAGAAGTAATGGCATGGATGAGTTATAAAGGCATTTTCTGTTTGCTATACTATGGTAGAGGTGTTTGTCACATTACACTGGTGCACTGAACACCATGACTGGGACTTGGCCATACCAGGCTATGGTCTGTTCAGGAAGGACAGGGTGGGAAGAAAGGGTGGATGCTTTATGTGAAAGAAAGCATAAAAGCAACAGAGATACAGGGAATACAGAGGGGCAGAGGTACTGTAGGTTAACCTGGAAAAGGAGACTGAAGCCACTATGCGCACTTGTGTGATCTACAGACCTCCAGCACAGGGGGAGGAGTTAGATAGGTTCCATGTCATAACAGCAATTGCAAAATAGCGATCACCATTATGGCAACTGTATATCACTGAAAAGCAAATTGGCGGTATACACTTGCTGGCAATCCGACATCCAGCAAAATAAAAAGTGTTTTTGTGGGGGGGGCTATATCCCCCCCACCCCCTCATAGGGGGCTTTTCCTCCCGCAAGCCCCTGAATAAAGATTGCTAACTCCAGGGAGGGTGTATGTCAGGGAAAGGGCACAGACTGCATTTGTGGGAAAAATTAAGTGTCACTCCCGTAGGCAGCGGCAAAACTGTAACCCTCCAGGTCCCCAGCATCAAACTCCGTACCTGCTCAGCCAAAGCTAGCCACCCTCACCACCATGCCACAGAGATAGCTCAGCTGGAACAGGCACAGCAGTCCCCTATGGACCCTTCCCTTATCCCTACCCTTCCCTTCGCTATCCCCCCTTCCGGTCACTCTCCCTACAGTCGCTTTCTCTGTAGGGTCACTACCCTTGTAGGGCAGCCCTTGATGATATAGCTGAAAATAAGTAATTTTTTAATTTATTTATTTAACAAATCAGAAAGACCTTTGAGCCAAGGGCTCTTTTACAGAGGTTCCACGTCAAGTCACAAGAATAGCAAATTACAATGGTTTCAGTAAGTAGTACAACATGAGGAAAGTAATTGCATAAACAAAAGAACAATATGGCAAGATAAATATTGTGTGAAGTGCAGCCAATGGCCTTGTCTGAAGAGGGGTGAAAGGGCTTACAAGGAAAAAAATACAGGGGTGAGTTGGGGGGTGGAAGGAGTAAAAAGAGCAAGGAGGGAGATTCCACGATGAAGCTTGAGCAGGAAAGACCCACGGGGCGGGGGGTAGCGGGAGAGAACAAGGCGAGGTAACAGAGCAGAGAGGGGGGAGGTGGAAGTGGAGGGGTAAAGGAAGAGGGGATGAGGTAGGATGAAAAGAGGGCAGGAATGGGAAAGGGATAAGGGAGGAAGCACTGCGAGTGGAATAGCAGTCACTCATTTTCAGTCGCTATCATCACAGGATACCATTAGATAGGATACTGATGCAAGCCATTGGCAGGATGGCAGAACAGGGAGAGGTGTTGCTGGTGAGGGACTTCAATATGCCAGATGTAGTTTGGAGCCTCCCAACTGCAGTTTTAACTAGAAGCAGAGATATCCTGGACTCCCTGCAGGGAACATTCCTCAGGCAGTTAGCAAACCCACTCATGATGGTAAAATACTGGACCTGGTTCTCTCTAACAGGGACAGTGTTGCAGACATCAAGGTGGGAGTCCACATGGGGACCAGTAATCACCGTACAGTGTGGTTTCATATAAGGATGGGTATGGAATCAAACCACACAAGGGTGAGGGTCCTGGACTTCAGGAGGGCAGATTTTATAAAGATGGGTGAATGCCTCAGGGAGGCCTTGCAGGTGGGATGATCTGGGTGGGGTGCAGGAACAGTGGGCAAAGATAAAAGAGGGCATAGTGAAGGCAACAAACCTCTGCATCAAGCAAGTGAACAAAAGTAAGAGGAAAAAGAGACCACTGTGGTTCTCAAAAGAGGTGTCTGAAAAAGTAAACGCTACTTGGGTAGCATTTAGAAGAAATGAGGAGACCCAAAGTATCAGGAGAAACAGAGAAGTAGGGAAAGCACTAAGGAGTGTGAAAGCACAAACTGAGGAGAGAATAGCCCAAGCAGTAATGAATGGGGACCAGACATTTTTTAGGTATGTAAGTGGAAAGAGGAAGACCAGGAGAGGGACTGTAATGTTAAAAAAGGGATGGGGGGAAACTGTGCGGAGGGGAGACCAGGAAAAGGCCAACATCCTGAACAAATACTTTTGTTCAGTGTTCACAGTGAAAGGAGACAGGGAGGAGCCACAGTAACAGGAGTTCTGAAGGAAGGGAGGTGGTCACTTGTCTTTTTTAGAGGAGAAAGCCCTGAAGGGACTCACTAATCTGAAAGTGGACAAAGCAATGAGCAGATGGGGTACATCCTAGAATATTGAGGGAGCTCAGGGAGGTACTGGCTGCACCTCTGACAGTCCTATTTAACTGTTCACTGGAAACAGGGATGGTTCCAGAGGACTGGAGGAGGGCAGATGAAGTCCCATTCCACAAAAATGGTAGTAGAGAGGAGGCTGGAAATTATAGGCCCGTCAGTCTGTCATTGGTGGTGGGAAAGTTAATAGAATCAATGCTGAAGGAGAGTATAATGGAATAGCTTGAATCTAATGAGTTGCAAGACCCGAGACAGTATGGATTTATGAGGGGAAGGTCATGTTAAATTAATCTGATAGATTTTGTTGAATGGGTGATGAAGGAATTAGATCAGGGTGGAGCAGTAGATGTGGCATACCTAGATTTCAGTAAGGCATTAGACACCATTCCACACAGGAGACTATTAAACAAGCTGGATATCTTAGGAGTGGGTCCAAAGGTAGTAAACTGGGTAGCAAAGTTGTCAGGGGATAGGTGACAGAGGGTGGTGGTAAATGGAGTTCACTCTGAGGGTGACAAGCAGGGTGCCTCAGGAATCAGTGCTGGGACCAGTCCTGTTGAATGTCTTTATAGGTGACATTGCAGATAAACTGGAAAGGAAGGTCTGTGTTTTTGTGGATGACACCAAAATCTGCAATAGGGTAAACACATTGGGGTGGAGGGCGGAAAGGATGAGTAGAGACCTGAAAAATCTTGAGGAGTGGTCAAGGGTCTGGCAGCTGGGTTTCAATATGAAAAGTGCAAAATAACGTATTTGGATCACAGAAACCAAGGGACAGAGTACAAATTGGGGGGAGAGTTAATGACGACCACCAAGCAGGACAGAGACCTGGAGGTAATCATCTCTGATGACTTAAAGGTGGCCAAACAGTGTGACAAGGCAGTTGGGAGAGATATTTGGATGCTGGGGTGCATAGGGAGAGGTATCACCAGGAGAAGGAGAGAGGTGATGCTACCGCTATAGAGATCATTAGTGAGACCTCACCTAGAATACTATGTACAGTTCTGGAGGACACATTTCTGGAAGGACATAGACGGAGTGGAGACAGTTCAGATGAGTGCAACTAAAATGGTGCAGGTTCTGCATTGAAAGCCCTATGAGGAGAAACTATAGGAGTTAAAAATATACACTGTAGAAGAAACGAGTGAGAGGGTGATATAATATACCTTATGACGTAAATAAGATACAGGAAGAAAGTATTTTTCAGAAAAAAATGTGTTCAATAACTAGAGGGCATGCTATGAAGTTGGGGGCTAATTCGGAGAGAGATGTGGAGGAAGCATTTTCACAGAAGCAGTGGATTCCTAGAATGGCCTACCAGTGGAGGTGGTGGGGAGAAAACAGTGGTGAGGTTCAAGAATGTATGGGATAAACATAAGAGAATCTTTATGGAAAGGAACCGGGGGGGGGGCCTGAGATCAAGTAGGATTGCAGTGGTACTATAAATAGGTAAAAATGGGCAGACTGAGTGGGCCAGGTGGTCCTTATCTGCTGACAAATTAATTCTCTGTTTCTATTTTACCCTGGATGAAATGGTCTTTGATCTCCTACAATGCCATGCCCCATGATTAGGTCTCAGGGATCAAGTACCGTCTAGAGCTCCTGGCTCTTTCTTAGACTAGGTACTGTCTCAATTATCACAGAGTTCTGTTAGATCAGATACTGTCTCAGGACTCCTGTATCTGTTAAATCAGGTGCTGCATCAGGGTTTCTAGATCACTTTTAGAGCAGGTACTGTCTCAGAACTTCTGTATCTTGACTAGATCACATATGTATCAGGTACTGCCTCAGAGCTCCAGGCTTCCTGCTGCACCAGGTATTGCCTCAGAGCTCCAGGCTCCCTGACCCAATATTTACCTACGGCCTGCAACCTTATCCCATCACTCACATCTATTAGGGACCTTTCTCTCATTGTCATGACCTGTCCCTTGCATATCTACCCCTCCACCTTGCATACCCTAAATGGCAGTGTTCCAGGGGACACATCCAGAGTCAAAAGGCGCTGGCCATGGCTAGATGTCACCTCATGAAGCTCATTCTGATAATCCTTATAATGCCCAGGGAACTTGGAAGTAAACTCCAGCCAGCCCAGCCTTCTCACCTCCCCCCTAGACTTCGCCTCTGCCCCGGCCTTAAACTAATGCTGATAAATGCTTGTAGCCTGATCAATAAAACTGATCAATTGTAAGCTTGGGCAGCCCATACCAAACCAGACCTCATTGTTATAACTGAATCCTGGCTTAAGTACACCACCTCAGACCAAGCAATAGCCATACCTGCTTACAACCTACACTAGGCAGACAGGCCCACAGGAGGGGGTGGTGTCATTCATTACAAAGACAAATTTAAAGTATCCAATATTCAGACCTCCTCTGTCTCTGAAGAATATGAACTCGTGTCCCTAAAACTCCATTTCCCATCCTCCAAAATCCTCTATATCGTTGGATGCTACAGGCCCTCCTCTGGAGGCAATGCTGTCATCAGTACCCTCAAATCTCTTGTAACACATAGCAGCAGTAAGACCATCATACTTGGTGCCCTAAACCTCAATTAACATGTAAATCCAATTCACTAAAAGAACTCTGCGACAAACTTGGCTTTTCCCAACTTGTCTCTGAAACTACCATAGAAAATCCCAAGAACTTCAGCAACAGTTCCATCCTCGATGTCATCCTTACTAACCACCCCCACAAAATTCAGCACACTGCAGTGTTCCATAACGATCTGAGTGATCATGGCATTGTGGTCTGTACCAGGGTCCTCATGAAATGCCCCTCATCCACCAAATACATAACCAAAAGTAGATTCCACAAATTCAATGCTTGTCGCTACCTTAATGACATCAAGATGATCAACTGGGAAAGCCTTTACCTCGCCAAATCTGCTGATGAGGCCGTATCGATCCTCAACTCACACCTCCTACATCTTGCCGATAAGCATGCCCCCCTCATCAGAATCAGAGCTTGTGAAAACTATCACCCTCTGGTTCACTCCAGCGCTAAGATCTGCACTTGCTTCACGGGACAAACTGTGGGCACAAGCAAGGCACAATAAATCCCAGTCTGACTGGCAGTTTTTCAGAACTGCCAGAAATGCCTGTGTCAAACTAATCCAGTTGGCAAAATCAAATTACTACCTTGTCACTCTTGAACAGGCCGAAGAGAACTCAGTCAAAACCTGGAGTACCATAAAAACCGTAGAAGGGCGTAATGCAGCCACCTCGGTATCCCCCCCAAAATCAAAGTTAATGGGGTTGTCATTGAAGATTGCAATCTCATTCTTGAGATTATAAACTCTCATTTTGTCACCACCGGGCTTGCCTTCAACTCCTCCCCATATGTAGGACTGTCCTGCCCCACGCCACCCTCTGCCATTACACCCAAACCACCCACACCGCATCCCCTCCAACTACTACCCATAACATATAAGGAAATTGAAGATTACCTTCATAGTCTAGACACCAAAAAGGGCTGTAGCTCTGATGGGATTGACCCCTTCTTTCTTAACTTGGCTACTATTATCTCACTGCCCCATCCTTCACATCTTTAACCTATCTATCTCTTCTGCCACTGTCCCTTCCTGCTGGAAATCAGCCCACATGCTGCCTCTATTTAAATCCGGGGACCCCCTCTGATCCTAATAACTACAGGCCCATGTCCATCCTCCCTGTGTGTGTCAAAATTCTTGAAAAACTCATATATCACCAGCTGAAGGAGCACATTAAGGCACACTCTCTCCTTAATCCTGCTCAGTCGGGATTTAGACATAACCACGGCACTATAGCTGCCCTGAGTAAAGTCACCAATGAATGGTTCTCCACCTGGGATTCTAAGCAAATTACTGGGGTGGTATTCCTCAACTTGAGCAAGGTGTTTGATACTGTTGACCACACCTTATCCCTGCACAGCCTCTCAGACCTTGGTGCCATCCCCTCCACCCTCCATTGGTTCTCCAGCTACCTCTCAGGGTGCGTTCAGCAGGTAAAAGCGGATGGTCTTCTATCAAACTCCCTTCCCATGACTAGAGGCATCACCCAAGGGTCCGTTCTAGGCCCAATCCTCTTCTCTATCTATATCAGCAACCTTAATTCTAATATCAACAACTCGAAACTTCATTTCTGTGCAGATGACACAGTACTCTATTCATCCAAGCCCACCCTCACTGAAGTCTGTAAGAAGCTCCAAAAAGACTTCCTTCAACTTGAACACAACCTCATCAACGCCAAACTCCTGCTCAATGTGAAAAAAACAAAGACAATGTTCTTCTGCCACAACAACAACAACAACAACCCCATCCCCCCATCGGTACCAAGGCTGACATTGCAAAGGTCACTACGTCCCTCGGTGAGTCACTTGAAGTCTTTGACAAATTCAGATATCCTGCAGTTTGGATTGACAGCAGACTGTAATTAACACCCACATTAACTGCTTCTCTGCCAAGCTTAAAGCCAGGTTAGGCTTTTTTTTCAGACACAGAGCGCTCTTCCCAGCTGAAATCAGACTCCACATCATCCAGGCAACTTTCCTTCCACTCATTGACCATGGTGACATCATGTATAGCTGTACATCAGTGTCCAATCTGCACAGGCTAAATGTTCTCTTCCATTGTGCCCTTCGATTCATTACAAATCCGCCACTCAGGATGCACCACTGCAACTTATACTCTCTGGCGGGATTGACATCCCTTGCCGCCAGAAGACAGCTCCACCTTGGCACCTGGACTCTCAAAGCACTACATAACAAACTCCCGGCCTATATCTCCTCCCTATTAAGCAACTCGCATTGCACTTACTCCCTAAAGAAATCTGCCTAACATCTTCTGGACATCCCTAGATCTCGAACCTCCCTTGGCGAAGAAGCCATTTCGCATTCCCTCCCCATGGCCTGGAACCACTTGCAATTGGTTCTCAAACTCACTGATCTGGTCAAGCTTGATGTCTTCAAGTCACTTGCTGAAAGGCACCCCACAGATGTGTGCAATTGTCAGAGGGCCTAGCCTCCCTCCAACTCCTTTCCTACCCTTCCTGCCCCGTCTTAATAGTTGACCTTCTTACTACCCCACTCCCCATGCCTTCCTGTTGCTCTCCCTCCTTTCCAGCTCCCTTTCTCATGTCTTTTATGCACTAATACACTGCTGTTTGCTGCTCCACTTCTTTTATGCACCCTGCCATATAATGCCACATCCAGCCTCATGTCTATGCCAGTACTTGATTATTGACTGACTGACGTGTTGTATGTATTTTAGGCAATGTTTGTACACTACTTCTTCATGCCTGTTTCTTGTTTTTTTATTGTTTATCTTCTGCTGTTTTTTAACTACATCATGTAAAACTTTTGATATTGTGTCACCTTTTGTGTACCAGGATCTCCTTGTGAATGAGCTTGCTCAGTGGAGCTTTCCTACAATAAAATTTGAACATCAGGTAGTGTCTCAAAGCCCCAGGCCCCCTGATACATTAGGTACTGCCTCAAAGCTCCAGGCTCCCTGGTACATCAGGTACTGTCTCAGAGCTCCAGGCTCTCTGATGCACCATATAAACATAGAATGTGTCAGCAGAGAAGGGCCAGTAGGCTCATCTAGTTTGTCCTATTTTCCCTGCCTAACACTACACCCTGGACTCTATTTAGTCACAGGTGTCCCTCTCTTACTGCTATTTATTATACCCATGTGGCTATCCCATACATTTTGAAGCACCCCACTGTGTTTGTCCCTACTGCCACTTCTGGCTGGCTATTCCAGGCATCCACCACCTTTTCTGTGAAGAAGTACTTCCTGACATTCCTCTTAAACTCCCCCCCAGCTTCATAGCATACCTCCATGTTCTAATGCTCCTCCTTCTGTGAAGGAGATCCCCTCCTCCCTGCACCTTGCTCACCCCGTGAGGTACTTATACTGCAGGTCTCAAGCATGTCTCCTCTTGCTTTCTTCTCCTTCAGGGAGTATATTTTGAGCTCCCACAGTCACTCCTTATATGGTTTCTTGTGCAACCCCTGCACCATTTTAGTAGCCCTCCTCTGGACCACTTATACCCTGCAGCTGTCCATGCAGAGGTGCAGCTTCCAGAACCAGACACTGTGCTCAAGGTGGGGTCTCACAAGTGAGCGATATAGAGGCAACACCGCCTCCCTTCTCCGGCTAGAGATCTTCCTCCTTATACACCCCAGCATCTGTCTCACCTTGCCTATTGCCCTGTCACACTGCCCTGCCACCTTGAAGTAATCAAATATGATCACCCCAAGGTTCCTCTCTTGCTTGGTAACTGTAAGTGCCTCCACCCCATCTTATACACAACCCCCGGGTATCCCCAACCTAGATTCATGACTTTGCAATTTTTGGCATTGGAACACAGCTGCCACTCCCTAGATCACTCCTCTAGTTTCCCCAGATCCCTTTGAATTCTGTACACCACCTCTTGGGTGTTCACACTGTTGCAGATGTTTGTGTCATCCACAGTGAGGCACATCTTTCCTTCCAGGTACTGGCTCAGAGCTCCAAGCTCCCTGCTACAGCAGGTACTGTCTCAGAGCTCCAGGCTCCCGGCTGCATCAGGGACTGTCTCAGAGCTCCAGGCTCCCTGCTGCATCAAGTACTGTCTAAGAGCTCCAGGCTCCCTGCTGCACCAGGTACTTTCTCAGAGTTCCAGCTCCCTCTTGCACCGGGTACCACCTCAGAGCTCCAGGCTCTGTGCTGCATCAGGTACTGTCTCAGAGTTCCAGGCTCCCTGCTGCACCAGGCACTGTCACAAAGCTCTAGGCTCCCTGCTACACAAGGTACTGTCTCAGAGTTCCAGGATCCCTGATACACCAGATACTGTTTCAGAGTTCCAGGCTCCCTGCTGTACCAGGTACTGTCTCAGAATTCCAGGCTCCCTGTTGCACAAGATATTGTCTCAAACTTCTACACTCCTTGTTGCACCAGATACAGTCTCAGAGCTCCAGGCTCCCTGATACATCAGTTACTGTCTCAGAGTTCCAGATTCCCTAATGCATCAAATACTGTCTCAGAGCTCCAGGCTCCCTGATACATCAGTTACTGTCTCAGAGTTCCAGATTCCCTAATGCGTCAAGTACTGTCTCAGAGATCCAGGCTTCCTGTTGCACCAGGTTCTGTCTCAGAGCTCCAGGCTCCCTGCTGCATCAGGTACTGTCTCAGAGTTCTAGGCTCCTTGATGCACACTGTTTAAGAGTTCCAGGAGGCTCCCTGTTGCACCTGGTATTGTCTCAGAGTTGCCTGCTGCACCAGGTACTGTGACAGAGCTCCAGGATCCCTGCTGCACAGGTACTGCCTCAGAGCTCCAGGCTCACTGTTGTACCAGGTGCTGTCTCAGAGTTCTAGGCTCCCTGATGCACACTGTTTAAGAGTTCCAGGAGGCTCCCTGTTGCACCTGGTACTGTCTCAGAGTTGTCTGCTGCACCAGGTACTGTGACAGAGTTCCAGGCTCCTTACTGCACAGGTACTGCCTCAGAGCTCCAGGCTCACTGTTGTACCAGGTGCTGTCTCAGGGTTCTGTGCTTCCTGCTACATCCAGTACTGTCTCTGGGTTCAATTCTAGATCAAGTATTATTCCAGGACTTTAATCTTCCTTCTAGACCGGCTGGTTCTGGTAGGGCTCAAGGTTCCTTGCTGGATCAGGTTCTGGCTCAGATTTCCATGCTCCCTGCTAGATCAGGAAGAGTCTTTGGACTGTGAACTCTCTGCTGGGTTAGGTGCTGTTCGAGGGTTATGGACTATCTGCAGAGCCAGGCACTGCCTCAGAATTCAGGGACACCAACAACATGAGATACCAGTCTTCTTACGTGGTGTTATTTCACTTTTGCAAGCAGGGAGATGTAATGCACTTGCACTGAGCAGCTGAGTAGGAAGAAGAAGAGCAGGAGACGCCACTTTTAGCAGCGGCAAATGATGTGCTACTACAGTAGCAGCCCAAGTCACTGTCAGATGCCTAAAGACAGGGGCTCAGGAGCAACAGGCATCATTGATATTAGTGCTTCCAAGGAAGCAGTATAGCGCAGCAGGTTAAGGCTCTGAGCTGCAGATCTGCAGACCTGGGTTGGAATCCCACAGCCACCTAGGTGCATACTGTGTGATCCCGAGCAAGTTACTTAACTTCCTTGTGCTCCCAGTTCACATCTGGAAACAAGCTTTGGCTTAGTGTGCTAGTCCTGGTTAAACAATGTTCCCTTTCCCTTAGTGCTCAGATTGGAGCATGGGGGTATAGCAGAGTTACTGCTTGTAATTTTTTTTCATACAGGTTTTTATCCTCAGTCTCCCCTGCTATCCCATTCCGATTGACCCCCCCCGCCCTGTCAAACAGCTCCTCCAGTGATTACCTTCCACTGGCATCCTCTCCAGCAGAACTGTGGCATTTGCCCAACCACAGGTGCAGGGCCAGCGGGGGGGTCAGTCATCATGCTGTCACCTGGGGGGTTTGCTCCAATTTTCTCTCTGTTACTCCCCGAGGCCTTGGCAATGCATGGCCACACATGTGTGTGTGGAGGCGCGCATGTGTGCTGGAACTGACAATGGTCCCACTCCACCCACCCAGCCTAGCACCAGCCCCCCATTTTGAGCGACGTTACCATTGAGCCTCCACTTGGTGGCAGTCAAGAACCGGGAAGGCATTCTATCCCAGTCTGGGAGAGGAGCGCTGCCTGATAGTCACTCTATCCACTCCCAACCTGCACCCCCCCTCGGCAGACTTCCGGCAATCCGTGCTCGTTCATGAACACAGGTCACCAGCATGATGGAAGGTAAGGCATCCAGTGCCTCAGCCCTCTACACCACTTGGACAGCTTTACTCCTTGTAATTTAAAGACCTCCCATGTCTATATGCTTCAGAACACCTACTCCGCTTTGCTGTGGAGAATCTTTTGTAGGGTCCTCATACCTTCGTAAGTCATCTGTGGACAGGGCGTTTGTGGTGGCTGCCCCCTGGCTGCAGAACAGCCTTCTTTGCTCAGCTGGATGTGTCTCCATGGTGAAGGCCTTCAAGAAGACATTGAAAGTTTACTTTTTTCCCCTGTGACTTTCTTTGACCCAGGCTGCTTTGTTGTTAGTTAATTTAGATTTTCTGTGATTTATATCATAATTGAATTATAGTTTGTTTCTTATTGCCACTTCACACTGTTCCTGCTGTTATTTTTGCATGCCGTGTCTTGAACCTTTGGGATAAGGTACAATATATAGAAAGTTAATTGGTTGATTGACTGACTGACTGCCTAACTGATTGCTGGGAGGAGCAGAAGTGGGACAGTCACATACCAGGAGTCAGAGGATGTAACTCCCCCCCTTCCCCCGTGCCCAGATTGGAACATGTTAGTGTGGCGGAGCTGTCTGTGCTAACTCACAGCAAGGGAAGAGGTTGACACAGAACATAGCAATCCAAAAGTCTTTCTGAATATCAGCCAAAACAGGATGCAGTCACAAGGTAGAAAGCCACAAACCCTTAGAGAGTTCATAAAAAGGCAGCTAGCTGTGCGTAACTAATGGTAGTTTACTCACCTGGTAAAGGTGATTGTGGGGGAATGAATCTCTGAGGCACTCCACAAATCCTGACATCATGGGTTGTATACACCTGATAGGTTGTCTTGATGCACATGTGACCTAAAGTAAATCCGACCCCCTTGTGCGGGTCGCTGCTGCTTTCTAGTCAGTTCAAGGTCTTCCAAAGCTGTGTCTGAAAATGAAATGTGTTAGTGGAACCCCCCCCTTAATTTATGCCCGTAAATAAGCACTGTACTGATTAGTGTGTTGTAGTCTTAAGTAGTATTTAATTGTTCTATTATGTACAATCTACATAGAGTGAGGTGCATATCAATTTTATAGAGGATACCCTGCTCATTGTGAGAGTCTTTAGACAGTCTAGTCGGAAACACGTCTAAGAAGGAAGGGCATGGAGTGCCTCAGAGATTCATTCCCCCACAATCACCTTTACCAGGTGAGTAAACTACCATTGTGGGGGATGATCTCTGAGGCACTCCACAAATCCTGACATCATGGGTTGTTCAAAAGCAGTGATTAAACACAGGGTGGGTTAGATGTGTCAGAGTAGCTATGGTCTGTGTGGGCAGCTAGAAGCACCGCTCTTGAGAAGTTAGTTTTGTTTTCTTCGGACACGTCCATTCTATAATGTCTGGCGAAGGTATGAACAGTACACCATGTCGCTGCGGCACAGATTTCTTCTGCGGTGGCCATGTTCCTTTCTGCCCATGATGTTGCGATAGCCCTAGTCGAATGAGCTTTAAGGTTGGATGGTATACAGTAGGAGTATTTTCGGCTTTGTAGGCCTCTGATATGGAGGACCTTAGGTAAGCTGCAATGGATGATTTTGAGGTGGGTAATCCTTTTCTACTGCCTTGCACTATGATAATAGCCTGTCCATTTTCCAAATGTCTAGTGTTCTTGCGATGTAGGTAGAGAGAAGCCTTCTCATCCCTAGCATTTTTAGATGGGGATCCGCCTGTATGTTTGCTTGAGGCAGTTCTGCGGGGATCTCGATGGTTTGGGATGTGTGGAACTGCAAAGCTATTTTGGGTCTGAAGGATACGACTGGGTGCATGGAGATTCTGTCCGAGAAGAACTGTAAAAATGGTTCTTTGTGTGAAAGAGCTTGTAGTTCTCCTACTCATCTGGCGGATGCGATGGCTGTTAGGAAAACAGTTTTTAGTTGTAACCACTTAATGTGAATGAATTCGATGGGCTTGAATGGTGGCTTAGTCATGGCCGTCAGGACGATAGTTAGATCCCATGGGGATAGTATTGGTTTGTTGACAGGGCATATATTGGTTGCAGCCTTCAGGGTGCGTATTACGTCTTGGTGCGTTCCCGGGGTGATGCCCTGTATCGGGCCCCTGGCTGCCCCTATGGCCACGACTTGTACTTTTAGAGATGCAGGTGAGAGGCCCAGTTGCAGGCCCTCCTGAAGGAATAGTAGTATGTGGAGAATGGTACATGTAAGTGTGTCTATGTCATGGTGTTTGCACCACTTGTTGAAAATGTCCCAATGTCGTTGGTAGGTGTTAATTGTGGATTCTTTTCATGATGAGGCCATGGTTCGAATGACAGAAGGGTGGTATCCAGCCTTCAGCGTCTCTCCCTTTCAGGAGCCATGCCATCAGTTGTAGACGTTGTGGGTCTGGATGCAGAATGGGGCCTTGTGAGAGTAGATCCTGACGAGGTGCTAGTTTCCATGGGTCTGATAGAGCCATTGATACTATGGTTGCAAACCAAGTTCTTCTTGGCCAGTGTGGTGCCACCAGGATCACTCGTGCTCTTGTTGTGTGTATCTTCCTGAGAACTTGGGATATCAGAGGAATGGGTGGGAAGATGTAAGCCACCTCAAATGTCCACATGGCCTAGAGAGAGAGAGTCCAATCCCATTGCTTTGTGGTCCCGGAACCGTGACCAATAGTTGTTGCATTGGTAGTTCTTCTGTGATGCCCTTAGGTCTATTTGGATTGGGCCCCACCTGCGGCTGAGTTGGAGGAAGACTTGTGGATATAGCTTCCATTCCCCCGGGTGGATCATTTGGCAACTCAGCCAGTCTGCCGTAGTGTTGAGTTTGCCGGCTAGGTGAATGGCTGTTATTGATTTCAGGTGGTGTTGTGCCCAAGTCATGATCTTTGCTGTTTGTTTCATCATTGCTTTGCTCTTTGTTCCTCCTTGCTTGTTTAAGTAGGCTACTGTTACTTGATTGTCTGATCTTATTTGTACATGCTTTTGGTTTAAGAGGTGAGTAAAGTGTAGCAGGGCCCTGAAGACTGCCTTCATCTCCAGAACGTTTATCGATAATTTTGTTTCTGGTATTGTCCATTTTCCTTGTGCAGTGTGTTTTCCTGTTACTGCTCCCCAGCCGGATAGGCTGCATCCGTCTCTATTGTGATGTCTGGTGAGGTATCTAGGGTCATGCCCTGTGAGAGGTTGTGCCTTTTTGTCCACCATGCTAGGCTTCATTTTACCTTGGTTGGTAGACTGTGTTCAATAAGTTGAGATCGTATGTGGGTCCCTGGGTTAAAAGAAAGTCCATAAGCATCCTGGAGTGCCATCTTGCCCAGGGTATGGTGTCTGTGACGGAGGACATAAGACCTAGCACTTGAGATATAAGTAGAAGAGTCGGTCACTGAGATTTCTGTAGTTTGCAGGCTGTCGATATGATGGACAGGATTCTGGACTCCGACGGGAATACTAGGCCCTTGTGTGTGTTGATGAATGTGCCTAGGTGCTCGATGGAGTGACTGGGGATTAGACAGCTCTTTGTGTGATTGATCACCCAGCTGTGTTGTTGTAAGCAGTCTATCACTATTTCTGTTTCCCGTACGGACTGCTGTTGTGATCTTGTTCTGATGAGCCAGTCGTCTAGGTACTAGATGACATGTATTCCCTTCTCGCGGAGTTTGGCTGCCAGTACTATGGTAACCTTCGTAAATACTCTTGGCGCTGAAGCTAGTCCGAAAGGTAGTACTTGGTATTGGAAATGCTGGTTCAGAATGCAGAATCTTAACAACTGGTAGTGGTTTGGTCTTATTGGGATGTGGAGGTAGGCGTCCTTCAGATCTATTGATGTGAGGAAGTCTCCCTGTTGTAGTGCACGCAATGTGGACCTGATGATCTCCATTTTGAATGGAGTGTATCTCACGGATTTGTTGATGAATTTGAGATCCAACATGGGGCGTACGCCTCCTGTCTTTTTTGGCACCATAAAGAATATTGAGTATATTCCTTGTCCTTTTTTGTGATGTGGCACCGGAGCTATTGTATTGTTTGTGCATAGATCGTTTAGAGTGGCTTGTACTTGATTTGGCGAGGCTTTCTGGCTGGATATTGGGGATTGTATCATTCTGTGGAGTATAGGTATGTGCATGAATTCTATTGCGTAGCCTAGTTGTTTGATCTCTAATACCCACTTGTCCATTGTGGAATGTTGCCACTGTGGAAAGAATTGTGTGAGTCTGGCGCCCACTGGTACTGTATGATTTGGAAGAGGGTATGCATAGTCAGGGGCGGGAGTTGTGTCTACGATTATAGTTTCCCCTGCCTCTGTGTGTGGTTCCTCTGCCTCTGTATCTGTTGTATTGATAAGGGGTGGTATAATTTTGCTTGTAAGTATTGCCCCAGAACATGGGAATCCCTCTTTTCTTATCTCAAAAGGAGTGAGATCTGCTCCTTGGTCTGGTGGGTAGATAGGTTGATCTGGCTTGGTCTCTGTGTAGTGCTTTACCCTCTTCCTTGCCCTTGAGATATTTGTCTAGGCCATTGCCAAATATCAAGTTGCCTTTGAACGGCAACCTTTGAAGGGTTGCTTTCAACTCTTTGTCTGCATCCCATAATTTCATCCATAGTGATCTGCAGGCTCTGTTGGTGATCGCTGCAGATCTGGCATTTAATTTAAGCGAGTCAACCGCCATATCTGCTAAGTATTTAGTGGATAATATGGCGTTATCTAGGAGGGTAAATTCTGGCAACTTGGCAGGAAGGGTCTTTTGAAGTTCCTGTAGCCAGGTTAGCTGTGCTCTCGTCGCGTAGATAGCTGTTGTAGCAGCTCTACTTGCCAGTCCTGCTAATTCCGCATTCATTTTGAGGTTATCTTCCAGTTTCCTGTCTATGGGGTCTCTTAATCCAGAGGCTGAATCTGTGGGTAGCACGGTCCTTCTGTTTAAGGCGGCTATTTGGGGGTCCACTAGTGGAGAAGTGCACTATAAAGCTAACTTGTCTGCGTGAAGTGGGTACATTTTATCCCATGATTTGCGTTCAGGAATCCTGGCTGGTTCAGAAGAGGACCATTCTTTCTGTACCAGTTCCTCGATGGCCTCACAGACGGGAAAGACGTCTGCTTGCATGGCCTGCGGTTGTAAGGATGGCAGGAGTTTTGAGGTGGGAGTGGGAGACGCAGTGTTGAAGCCCACCGTTTCCATGATATGGCGTACTAATGCTGGGATCTGGTCCGGGAAACACCATTTTGCCGTGAGTGTTTGTGGCTCATTGTCTAGTTCTACGTCTTCTTCGTCAGAGGTGTCTCCTGGCTCGGGACGCAGCGGTGATGCATCGGTGGTGGGTAATGGTAGTGATAGGTTAGTGGTGGCCCTTTTCTTTGCTGGAGGGGGTTTGATTGACTGTTGTCTGGACAGTTCAGTCAGTTGCTGGAGCATTGCTGTGAGTACTTCCTGCTGGGCCTGCATTAGTTGATTGTTTTGTAACAGGGCTTTAGTAGTGTCTGATTGAGGCTCTGTGTGTGGAGGTTGAGGGGAAGTGGATGGGTCTTGCACTTCGATGTGGTTGGCGGAGTCTTCGGCGCAAGATGCGCAAAGGTGTCCTAGCTGTTGGTGTGGGATGGGACATTGCATTCTCTGCAGCTTTTTGTTTTAGGCATTATTATCTGTAGGGCAAAAAGAGGATAGTCTGAGACATTGCTTAGTGATTTCTGCTGTAATTAGGACTGTATAGCTGAATAACAATCAAGATAGACATGTGGGAGGGGTGCCAGAGCTGTAAAGAAGCCTGGTAGATCAGGATTGAAAAGTAGGGTCAGAATGCAGCAATAATGAGGGAGGTAGGCAGAATCCAAAATAATATGCTATATATATATATATATATATATATATATATATATATATATGTATATATGGCACAGTTAGAGTGGACGGCTGTGTCTCTTTAAAAGAGGGATGGCTTAGGCACCTCAGAACAGGGCTGTGTCTCTTTAAGAGAGGGATGGCTTAGACTCCTCAGAACAGCTGCACAGTAAAAGAAAGGCAATGTCACCATGGCAGTGGTAACCGTAAAGGGGGTGAATATCTGTGTGAGCACTGTGTTTTTTGTGCTTGTGTACTAGGATGGGTGTACTGAAGCATTTAAAACTTCCAAAATGAGTGAGGTAGTGAGATCGTCGTGATCGCCCGATGGGGCTGATGTCAGGATGTAGAGTAGGAGCTGACGTAGTCTCGCAAGAGCGATCAGCCAATGGGTGCACTGGAATTGCGGCTGCACAAGATTTCCAGCAGGAATGGAGGAAGGGGAATGCAGGGGAAGACGCTACCAGGCGATAGCCATAAAAAAAATTATGTCGGCTCCATTTTGGGTCTGCAGAGGTCCTGTAGCGCCGACGTGAAGTAGCGCGGTTAGATTTAACCCTTCTTGAGGGAATGTTCATGCTGCCTGCTTTAGAGAGGCATCTGGGACTGCTGGGCCAGGGGTTTCCAGAGCGCTATTTGTTTGAGCCAGATATCCAGGAGGTTTCCGAATTGTTGAAGAGTCTGGGATTGCTTGGAGAGGTGACCAGAGCACTCCCTGATCCTGGTAAGGGTGGCAGCATGTAATAGGCTATGTCAGCATTTCCCTTCACATTTGCTCCTATATTGGGAGAAATGGTCACATCGAGCATAGGTAGGATCATTTTGGATCGCTGCTAGGGATTCCAAAAGTGAAATGCTGATGTAGGTGTGCTTGGCAACAAGTAAGGTATGGCTACTTAAAGTAGTGCCTTAGTTTTGTAGGCAGAACCTTTATATCAATCCAGAGTTCTTGTTTTCAAATTTGTAACGTTAATTCTTTTTCATTAGGCTTAGAACGATATGCATTACTAGTATAGTGCTAATTTCTTAATCTGCTCTTATGGGGTCATTGTTATAAAGTTCCCGACGTTGTATTAGATGCAGTGCTCTCTTATATCCAAATTGTTCTAATACTCTGAGCATATAGTAATATTCCTGTCATATGCTATGAAATCTAACTTAGGGATAGTAAATGTTTCTTACCTTATGTGTGAATGTTTGGAACTCTGGAGGTGTGCGACAACCTTGATCAGATGCACTATTGTAACTGACTAGAAAGCAGCAGAGACCCACACAAGGGGGTCGGATTTACTTTAGGTCACATGTGCATCAAGACAACCTATCAGGTGTATACAACCCATGATGTCAGGATTTGTGGAGTGCCTCAGAGATCATCCCCCACAATGTCTGAATGACAGATTTGTTGGTGTAGTTATGTTCTCAGATCAGGTAATCCAGTGGCTGGATTTTCATCCTGTCCTGGGACTAAATCCTGCTCCGCAACAGCCCCTGTGGACTGAAATCTCTGCACCTGCAGAGTTCTACATTTTCAGATGGAGCAACTATAGGGGATGTTACACTAGATCTCACCAAGCATACCTTTTCCCCCACAGCTGTGCCGAAAAATCAACTGCATGCTGCTGTAAATCAGGAGCTGGTTGTAAACTGGCTCCCCCTTTGAAAATACCATGGTTATGGGAAAACTATGGCTCTGCAAGTGAAGACCCACTCGTGCTAGTTTTTTCCCACAGCCACGGGACTGACAGGGGCTTTGAATATCTCACCCTAAGTCCCTGTGCACAACTCCCTGGAGCAGAGAAAAATCGCTGTACTGCAAAAATGTTATTTTCCAGCATTTTATGCGCATTGACGGCATTTTCTTTTTTTTTTCCCTCACAGCTGCAAACAAAATGCTATGCCTGGTAATTCCAAGCATAGCACCTCCCCCAGCTGCATGAAAAAATAATGCATAACCTGCCGTAAACTGAGGAAAAGGTTGCAAAAAGGGAGCATGTTTTTTAGACTGAGCACATGCTGAAAAAATTGTAGTTGCCCAAGGAAATTCTCCTTTGCATACTTTTTTCCCTGCAGGTGCATGATTGTTCTACTTTTGAAAATCTGGCCTCTGGTCACCTCTTTAAATTTAGTGATTGACTGATTGATTGATTTGATATCCGTGTAAGTACACTAGCTGTTGTTCTAGTACAACACAGGCCACAAAGCAATTATACTGTAGCAAACTTTTACAGACAAGTTGGAAGAAACATAGAAATGAAAAAAAACATTTTAGCAGGCAAAGGCTCATTGGCCCACCTAGTCTGCCCAAGCCTGTCTAGTCATGGGACTATGCCCCTGTCAGTCCTCATATCCTCCCCAACTGTCCTCACATGCAGTTTTCCTACAGTATGTGCCTGTCCCACGCCCATTAGGACCCCCTTACTCTCTCAGCGTAGACAACCTGTTCTGGACATTTGTTCCAGTCAACCATCACTCTTTCTGTAAAAAAAAAATATTTCCCCAACATCTTTTTTGACCCCTCCCCTGCCAATTTTTATGAAGTTTCCTTGTGTTCCTATGGTACCACTCACTGTGAATGACTCACTGCTGTCCACCTTTTGTATCCTACGGAGGTACTTCAATGTCTCAGTTGTGTCTCCCCCTCTTCCTCCTGTCCTGCAGCATGTACTTATTGGGATCCCCCAACTGCTCATCACAAGACCTCCCTTGTTGCTGCTATGTCATTTTGGTATCCCTGCACTGCCTCCAGACTATCCCTGTCCTTCCTCTAATGTGCGCACCAGAACTGCACACAGAACTCTAGGCGAGGTTGAACGAGGGATGTATACAGGGGCAGTATTATCCACCTCTTTCTAATAGTTATCCTCCTCCCGATGCATCCCACCATCCATTTCACCATTACCACAGAAGAACCAATACAAATGATGCCATTCAGAGAGAGTTAAAAAATACTTGCTGTAATAAAACAAGCAGGTTAAACATTGACAGACTTTTCCATCAGATTTCTTTTGGAAGTTTTTTCTGTGGCTCATGGAGAAACTTTCCCTTTTCCTTTGAGGCATTGGCTCAGAAGAGTAGTGTAAGAAAACATGCTATAAAGAATTAGGCTCTGTTTCAGAGGTTTGCCTTAGGGGTCTATGTTCATTTTTGCATGTATTCCCTCACCTGTCAAAGTCTGAAGAGCAAGGAAGGTTGCAGCTCTGCTATGCAGCTGGCAAAGAAACATCTCTATTAACAAGTCAGAAAATCAATGGTTTGTTTGTTTACTGGGTAAAAACCCAGGGACTTGCATGGTCATTTTCACTGACCTGGGACAGTACATAAAAACAGTACAACAAGGCATAAAAAATACAGACAACAGATGCATCATAAAGCAAGCTGATAGTGGACTTCCATCACCAACACATGCTCATAGTGAATTTCAGGTACAGTTACAAGAGAATTTGGCCATCAAATATGATTTCAATTACTTTTAAATGAACCCAAGCTACCACTGTTGAAACTTGTTAATGGACAAGAATTCCAAAATGCTACAGTTTGCGGAAGTGCAATCCATCTTGGCATCATTCCTTAACCCTAACTAGAAGTACTGGATGCAAGACATCCAGGCGTCAGCAGCACATGGCTTTGGGGAAAGGCAGGGACACATGGACTGCACCACAAGCCTTATGAGGAAAGACTCAAGGAACTAAACATCTATTCACTGGAAGAGAGACGGGAGAGAGAGGATATGACAGAGATTTTCAAATACCTTAGAGGAATAAAGAGGGTACAGGAGGGCAGCATATTTCAGAGACGAAAGTGCACAAGGACAAGGGGACATAACATGAGGCTGGAGGAAGGGAGGCTTAGGGGGAATGCTAGGAAGTATTTTTTTCACAGAGAGGTGGTGGATCCATGGAACAGCCTACCAGCGAAGGTGATGGAAGCGAAAACAGTACAGGGATTCAAAAGCGCATGGGATAATCATAAAGGCACCCTGCTGTACAGCAGAGCAGGGGAAAGGCAGTCCAGATAAGAGTAGGGATTGCCAAACCAAATAGGTAAATGGGCAGACTAGGTGGGCTGTATGGTCCTTATCTGCCAACAGATTCTATGTTTCTGTTTCAGAGTGGCAATGCTACAGGGGACATCAGAGAACTGGAGGACATAGAGGAGGAGGTGGTGAGAGAATAATCAACACCTTCAGAAGCATCTGAAGCATCAATAGATGGGATGCCTTCTCCACAGAATGGAAATTTATTCTATGGTATATCACCTGGAGTAGAAGACACATATATTCAGCCTGAACCCCTTTTATTTCCACCAAAATGTAATCTGGAATAGTAGTGGCTCCTCAGACCAACTCCGCCATCCTATAAGAGAACCTTGCAGACAGAGGGGTCTTTTTAAGGCAACAAGACTATCCTATTATCAGCCAGGAATGCCGTGACCCAGTCTCAAAGATTGGCTATATTATGCATACTATAGGAACCAAGGGTCTTGTACTTGACCCCTATTGCCCAAGGGAGGAGGTCCAATGTAACCATTTGTTGGATTCCTGGGGCCTCTCTCTATCTATATCTGGGATTCTGGGGACTTCCTTCAGATAGGCTGGCATCCTACCAGTAGGGACCACTTGGATCCCTTGTTAGAGTGCGATGAAGGCACATGCAAAAGACACCCTCACTCGATGTTCACTCTCTCTTCCTCCTCACCCACCAGAGGGAGTGAGCAGATGATTATGAGCAACAGAGTGATTAGCTTGCAAGTGACCACAGGACAGCGAGCAGCAGAGTGACCATACAACAGTGCATGGGTGAAAAACAAGGAGCAGAGTGCCATACAGAGAGCAAGATGGTGGTAGCCAAGGGCAGGAAGTGAAGTAGAGGCAGATCACACTCCATCCGTGCTGGACACCAGGTACCACACCTCATTTGATGCCCTGAGGGGTCATTTCTATAAATTATGTTACACTGTTGCAGCTCTTTCATTAAAGTTCCTCAAACTATGTCTAGTTAAGATTGTTAGGGTAGGGGTTGCTGTGTGGGACTCTGGACTTAGTGCAACCCCGCCTGAGGAGTTGAACAGTCTTTTGTAAGGGACAATATAAATCATTCAATCTGTGCCATTTTGCACCACTATTGGTTTGCTCTGAGGGTGGATTTCACTGTAAAAGTGACTGAGAAAGTGGAGTGCTATTGCGTCACATGACTAAATTTGCTTTTTTCTCCCAATTGTATTTATTAAAAAAGTGTGTACCTTCGTCCTGCTAACTGTTTAACATTGTGTTTAATTTCCTACCTGTAGTGGGCAGAGGGGGGATCTAAGGCCACAACTACCAGGTGCAGTTGGGAGGTCCCCTGTGCCTGTCTACATTTGGCATAGTTGGCAGGATCGATACTCAGTCAACATAGGTATCTGTAAGCACTTGGGATTCAATAACAGACACCAGACAGACAAATATAGTGCATAAAAAATGCAGGAACTGCATTTATCAGTTTATTTCTCAAAACTTAGAAAATAAAAAAAAATAGATATTTACAGAAAAGAAAACTAAAGTGTTAAACTTTCACACCAAAATAAATACTTCAGACAAGTCATTTCCCTAGATTCCCTTCTCTTCTCTGTACATCAATATCACTTTGTGTGTAAGCTTTCACACGTTCTTCATCCTCTCTGGTCAGAGGATACTGACCTCCCTATCTGAATCCCAGCCCCCTGGTGGAGAGTTTATATAGTGTACAGGGATGGCATCACAGGCATGTGACCTTATAATTAATAAACAGAGTCTCATTACTAAGCTTCTGCTATGCTCACCATGGCTATGTTTACCCTTATGGATGTCACCTTATTGCTATATGTCTGTACTACAATAGGATATAGAAAATATGCCCTTTAAAACCAAATATAACCTTAATTAGGGATTTGGGCATCATCAGGGCAGTTTGGCTCCTCCTATTTTTGGTGATATCAACACACATCTTACTACTAGACCATCCATTTCCTGGGCTGCCAGCCCTATAGGAAGACCTTCCCAAATACCAGGGCTGCATATTCAGGTAAAAAAAAATATTTCTCTGCATTTTATTTTTAGGAATCTCTAGCCTTGACAGGGAAAAATAGATGAGGGGTACGCTCCCTATCTATTTTATCCTGCAAGGCTAGGAAACAACTTATGATTCTCCTTAGAATACTTAATACCTTTGCCATTTCTTTATACCATAAGAACAACAATTCAAGATATATATATATATATATATATATGAGATCAAAAAAGAACAGCCTAGAACCTTTATTCATGTACTGCTATGACTGTTTCTTGATTACAAATAAATTCTCTCCTGATATCTTGTACCCAACGGCTCTACATTTCAGCCGTTGGCTAAACATTTCATTTTGGCCTGGAGCCAAGTGCTCTAGCGCCTCGCTATTTTGGTCTTATAGTTTCTAAAAAGAAAACACACCTTTGGTTATTTACACTACAGGACATATTTGTACCCTGCCTGTAGTGTTCTTATAGTTTATTTCACTATGCAGTGCTTCCTACATCGATCCATGGCATGGACATTAATCACAGTATCAAGCGCTGAAGGAGCACTACAGCTCCATGGTAACCAAACACATAGAGCTCCTCCCCGCTTTCCTTTTCGATGCACATCTGCATCTTTTCCAAACTGCCAGCAAGTGGTTTCATTTCCCGGAGCTCAGCAGCTCCCTCAGGGCAGGGTTCCTGCATGAAGGTGCGCAGGAGCCTGCACGAATATGAGCACCCATTCCTCTACAATCGTGCCCACATATTGCAATATATTTCAGTTGAGGACTAAAGAGATCGACAACACAGCATGAAGCGCTGGTTTAGTGAGTTCCTTTCTTTTTTTTATTACTATTACCTGGCATCATTAGCCAAAGCACCACAACAGGGAACTTTATACAATGAAAGGGGATTTTCTTATATTACAGTAAGTTTTTAAAGTGGCAGCCCATTTTATTTAAGGAACTACAGTGATAGTACAGATTAGAAAGAGATGTCAGGTTGGCCACCCTGAAGAAAAGCCAGTGCTGCAACCACTCTAGCAATAATGCCACACACTGAAATGTATATCCAATTTTCATTCATTTATTATTCATCATAACGTATCTCCCAATGTTTCACCAAACAATGGCTTCTTCTGGGGAACTGTAAGTCAGATAAACATGTTTTAAAAATGTTTTTAATAAACCTTCATTTTAACCCAACTATTATATAGTTCAACTCATTTTATAAATCTTACAGACTCAGTGCAAATGAGTTTAACTATATAATAGTTGGGTTAAAATGAAGGTTTATTAAAACAACAATTTTAAAACATGTTTATCTGACTTACAGTTCCCCAGAAGAAGCCATTGTTTGGTGAAACATTGGAAGATACTTTATGAAGAATAATAAATAAATTAAAATTGTATATACATTTCAGTGTGTGGTATTATTGCTAGAGCGATTGCAGCATCGGCGTTTTTTCAGAGTTTCACACCATTTGGAAACCAAGCTCCACGTCATTATTATTCGAAAATTTGAGATTCCCCTTGGACATTTGCTTTTTTCAGGTTGGCCACCCTAACATGAAAAGAGAAAGGATAGTTAGAAAAAAGACTAGAGAAGACAGAAAAGAGTGAGAGAAAAGAAAATAAATATGTTTTGTTTTAGGATTTTTAACATCCTGCCACAGTATCACCATGGGAAGCATTAACCTGTGGGTGTTTGGTCGGTGAGGGGGTACCATAGGTGTAAGTCACAGGGACAATGAGAGGAGCAGCCATGGGGGATCTGCAAGCTCAACTTGTGGAGCTGCAGTGGAAGCTCCTGGACCAGAAGCTCCAATTCTAGTGCTCTCAGGAAGAGCAGACCCTGGCCCATCGCCAGATACCCACCTTGTATACACTCCAGGACAAGCGATCCTAGATTTTGTGGGTCAGCTGCAGAAGCCAGGAAATGTCTTGGGAGAAGAATAGATGTGACAGACCAAGTCTGCTTTAAGGGTCCTTTGTGCAGCTGTTGAGTAGGTGGAATTGGTAAGGGATCATTTCTATGGCCAGACCAGGGAGACAGTGAGATACCTGGTGTCTGAAGAGTCCACAACAGTAGCTAGCATTCTCAAGCAGAAAATTATGGAAACAATGTATCCTGAAAGAGTTTATGACAACTGTCAAAGGAAAGGGGAGACTATGTGGACTTTTGCCTACAGTAAATTAAACCAATTGAAAAAGGTATGCAGAAGGGAACTAAGATGGGTTAATGACCTAGAGGAGGTGTTTAAATAGCAGGTAGCGTTGGGCTTGTGTGACCCACTCCTACGAAGGGAGATGAGGAAGAGGCATTTGGACCAACCCATTCTGAGCTTTGTGGAGCTGATGCAGGCTGCCATTATTGCACTGGAAAGGAGTAAAGTGGGTTGAACATTGAACCCAGGAGTGGATCACCCACGGGGCAGTCTGTGCCACTGCTGCAAAAAAGGATTGTTATGACCATATCCTGAAGAAGTTGACTGACTCCATGAAAGGGCTGGCATTTTGCTATTAAGAGCTATACCACATGGCAAAGAGCCCAGAACTGCTCCAAAGGTATGAGGTAGCATCTCGGCACTGAAGAGGTCTTGGGGGTTGCTGCCCAGAACTGATGCCCACAAGGGTGGTACATCTGCTACAGTGGCAATGAGCCAGGTCATGTAGGAGAGACTGCCTATACATACTGCAGGGGGGACACCTCAGGTCCAAGTTGCAAAGAAAAGATGATGACCTGGCTCCCACAATGAATATGATTGTCAGAAGAACTGAAGATCCATGATAGCGGTGCCTGTCCAGAGCTAATATCTGCACTGTATGAGTGCATACACACTGCTTGATAGATGCTGGGTGTGAGGTGATCATCATGGCAGAATCCTGTTTCTACAGGAACTTTAAGGGATCATGAGGGAATTCTAAAGGATGCCAGGTGTGTGTGACTAACTGCAACAAATGGTCTTGCCTTCCCAGTCATGGGATATATGATGGTAGATGTGGAGTGCTTGGTCTAGACAGTACACTAAAAATGTGTTTTCATTCCAAGATGACAACACAGTGAGAGGACAAGATGACAACACAGTGAGAGGACAGTCAGGGTTATAAGGCACGCTAGGAATAAATGAAATGAGGGAATTCACTGTGCTACTGAAATAGGTACTATGGGCATTAGATCAATCTGGCTGTTGAGAGGGCCAGGTGACCAAAGTTCAGGCATGGCAAGTGGTTCAGTGACAAGACACGAGGAAAGCCCCAAAGAAAACAGATTCTGCAGGTGTGAAAGTGTATGCAGCTATGAGTCCTGGGACAAAACGCTGTGGGATTGTCACCATGTCTTCCAGAAGAGAGAAGGTACAGTGCACCACATGGATCTATCTGGTAAGTAAGTGCATGGGGCACACCAGACACTTGGAAACTGCCTGCAAACATACGAAAGACTCCACTGCACCGAGGGAGTTAGGTCTACCCAAGAGAGATGGTACAAGTGATGAGCCAGGGATGTCCTGACCTGGCAGGGCTAGAGTGTCCCTATAAAAAGCAAAGGATCCTGGGGACACAGCCAGATTCAAGATACGTGGCAGCCCCAGCAATCTCTGATGTGACAGAAGCACAACCCAGGCCTGCCCATCACAACCTATAATTTATAGATTATGACCCTATAATGCAAAAGCACCCCAACAGTCACAAAACAGGAAAGGCCACACTCTTAGGCTGCTAGTATCACTGCAGGAAACCCTCTCATTAATGAAGCTGTAAAGAGCGAAGTGCCAAGGCACCTAGTGTAGTGCCTTGTAGAGTCTTGTGCGCTGGAGTTTTGAGTGAATTGTATTGCACTGCACTACATTTCGTTAGGTTAATTAAACACTTTTGAACACATTGGATGCATCAGGACTATTTTTCTGCAGTGATACCAACAACCCAAGAGTGGCCATTCCTGTCTCATCATTGTTTACCTTGGGAATTAGCAACCCCCTGGTCTGCACCTGGGCCCTGTAGTGGCACACATATACCTACCTGTCTATTGGTCCCACCCCACAAGTCAGACAGGCTCAACAGACCAAGGAGCCTTTGTCTGCCAGCATGTTCTATGTTTCTATAACAGTAGAGGCAGAGGGGGAAAGAAAGGCAAGGTTGCTACATGGTAAGCTTCAAAATTTAGCCCATTTTCCCCAAAGGCAGAATGCAGTGGGGCCTGTCACTCCATGTGACTAATCTTGCCTTTTCATCCCCAATTGCATTTATTAATAAATGTGTATTTTTGCACTGCCAGCTGTTTAAAATTGTGTTTATTATTCTGCTCCGTAATGGGTGTAGGGGGAATCTTGGGGCCACCACTACCAGGTACAGTTAGGAGGTCCACCGTGCCTGCTTACATTATGGTATGCTGTATGGTTCAGAATGCACAAGGATAAAAATACAAAGGAACACTCAATGTCCCTGAAAGGAGAAAAATTTAAAGAGAAAGTCCACTAAGCCTATTTTCTGTATACCTATGTAATTTGTAGGCATGAACAATGATTCCCTCACTTGCACCCCCAATGCCATCCTAGTTTAAATATAAATGAGGTTGCTTCTCTCTGTTTTGCCCTGGTGTGAAAACCTGTTTGTCTCCATTCCAAAGGTCATGACCCCAATCATGTAAGGCATCTTGGGAGTTGATGATGAGTACACGCACAAGCCAGCAGAAGTTATACTCTCATTCAGTTCTGTTACATGTCTTGTGACGTCCCTGTACTCTCTAAAAGCATTATTGTCGAACTCAGATAACAGAAAACAGCAGGGCACTTACTATGCCTTGAAAAATTTCATGGTCAGCATAAGACAAGGACATAGGGACTGCAGAGGACAGCAACATCACTGACTAATATAGTGTAACTACTGTAGGCTTTGGCACCAAAACATCATAAAATGTCAGGATGTCCTATGTGAGTCAGATTTAGTATTTGCCGTATTGGTCCTTGTAAGAACAGGTCCAGAAGCAAATGATTTAATACCTTTTAATGGACCAACGTAGATGTAACGACAAGAACAAAGTGCTCTAGCTTTCAGACCAACCAGTCCTTCTTCAGAAGCGTAATGGCAGTTCGATGTGCTTACCAACCGTTTGAGATATGAGATGATGCTTGTTCAACTTCATTTACTTCGTGGCTTTTCACCTCTCTATCCATGGGATATACCACCCTGTAGGGGTACAACTCAAGGAATCCTAGAGGAGGGTTCCCTCTCTACAGGTACAAGGGAATGATTAAGGGCCGGGTTAAAGGTAGGTTAGGAAGAAGCCTATGGTAAGAGAGACGAGCTGCTGGAGGAGGAGGGGTGGATGGTGGGCAACGAAAAGAATCCTTACAGAGTCCAGGATGAGTGACCTTTAAGCCTGATGGGAGTGGCGTTGTTGCTCCACCCATCAAACCTCAGGCTTAAAGCCCTCCCATTCGATGTGCTTACGCAACTGGATGAGATATGAGATGATGTTTGTGTAACTTGATTTACTGTGTGGCTTTCTGCCTCTCTATGCGTGGGATATACCACCCTGTAGGGGTACAATGCAAGGAACCCTAGAGGAGGGTTACCCTCCTACAGATGCCATGCCACGGGAATGATTGCGTCAGCTAAAGGTAGGATGGGAAGAAGCACCAAAAAGAATACCTAAAGATGTCGAGCATCTAAGAGGCGAGGATGATGAATGAATGAATTTTGAGAAGATGATAAGGGCTGACTTCCTAATGAGAGAGGGGAAAGCTGGAGCCACCATCGGCCTCCATCCAACAGTGGAACTTAACTAATTCACCTAAGAAAGTACTAACTCTAACTAATATTATGACCATTGGCATGGAGGAGAGGAAAAAACCCCTTTGAAGAGGAAACCTCTGGGGATCCAAGGCCTAGGTCACCTTCCCTCCTGGCTGACAACATTTGATTTGAGGACGTATGTCATTAAAGAGAAGGCTACATTAAGGAGAGGGATATGAGTAGGGAAGATGATGACAGGATGGGGAAAAGACTCCAAGAAAAAAGCATGGATCGAAGAAGGAACATGAGACAGCAGGGACCCGACAGGGATATGCTCAAGTAGATGATGTGAAGGAGTAGATCCATATAGAAGTCAGAGGAGCAAAGGTTATCCAGATGTGCTCATGAGGAGACTGAGGATGAGGACAGCGAGGATAATGCAGACTAGCTTGACTGAGCGATGCAAGTGAACAGACGCTAAGGTTGATGATTATGCGATATGAACGATTAGACCCTTAACGATTAGACCCTGAGATTGTAGTCGATGAGGTAGCATAGGATTCAATGATAGGAATGCTTGATTAAGTGATGTAAATAGATAAATCTTGAGGTAAGGCTGAGTGAATGATGACTAGAGTTATGAACCCAATACATGAGGCAGGATGGCCATGGATTGAGAAGGTAGCATAGAAGTCATGATAGGTACGCCCAAAAAGAAATATCAATGGCATGCCTTGAGTGGAGTAAATCCTGGAAGGCTGGTATAGAAGTGGAAGAGGAGGAGACAGGAATGAACTTGGAAATGAACTGGCATGAAGGTGAAAATGAACTTGTATGAAGGTAGTAAATGAAATATTGATTGCAGGCTTCGATTTTAGGGAATCCTGGATGGCCGAAATGGAATGCGAATAAGAGGAGATGGTAATGAACTTGAAAATGAACTTGTACAAAGGTAGCATGCCAGAGAGAGCGATGCGAGTAATGAGGCTCCTCGAAAGGAGGTAGACTACGAGGCCAAGAAGGCATGTCTGGAACCAGAGGGTATGTGAACCAGAGGGTACGCTCAGGATGAGCAATTGAGAGGAGCCAAATCAGACAAGGAACGATGAGGAGGGAAGCCATGAATGGAGAGAATCCATGACGGCTCGGACGAGAATAGGCGCTAGGCTGAGGAAGGTAACATAGGAACCGATAAGCCACCAGGAAAACAAAGAGGAAGGAGGAAAATGAGACAGGAAAAATCAGAGCAAGAGAAGTCAGAATCCAGTGCAGTCCAGGGAACTGCAATGTGGAAATAAAAGAGATAAGAAGCCCCCACTGACGTGGGATAATGCCCCAAAAGAACTGGGGAAAGGGCTACCACCACCAAGCAGAGCCGGGGAATGACAAGCACGAGTCGGACCATAATGAGTCCTCGCTGTCAGGCTCAAAATTGATAGCCAGGAAGGCCATACCAGCAAGCTGGATGGAGCAGATAGCAAGAAGGGCAAATCCAATATCAGGTAGAAATAGCAACAAACGGCAGATCAGCACTGATGGATGTGGTGGAATGATGGCAGGAATAGGTACACTAAACCATGATCCAGGCATTAAGAGGTAAAGGGTAGCAATAGATGGGAGGGGAGGGGAAGAACGGCCACAAGGACTGACACAACAAATGTCCCAAATGAATGGAAATACACCACTAGTAGAATGGAAAGAGAGCAAAAATATGTATGGAAGTGCTACAGCAAACACAGCGGGGGGGGGGGGGGCGCAGGACTGCACAAATCGGTCTGAGGCCCCAAAATTCCAGGGACCGGGGGAGAGACATGGCAGCAGCAGGAGAACTGAGGAGAAAATTGAGAGAAGGTTGAGTGGCTGAGCCACTCGAAGCTGCAGGAAAGAAGAGGCCTATTTTTTCTTATTCAAATAGGTTATTTGGAGAAGTGGTTGAATTGCAGGGAACAGAGTTAACAAGAATCCACAGCACTAATGAGGCAACAAAGATGTCATGCAGAATACCCGACATAGACTGAAATGTGGCCTGCACAAACTACCAAACTGCATGTACAGTGAGAATCACTTAGACTAAATTCACAACACACAGCCGAGAGACCAACTCCCCCAGCAAAAGCAGACACAGACCACCTGGTGGAGAACGGTAAATCCAACTCACTGAGGAGCACTGAGTCCATAAAGTGACAGGCTACAAACCAAATAAGCAGGGGAATATTAGAGCAGAAAAATCATAAGCTTACCTGCTAGAGAGCTAGACTGCTGAGGTCTGCACAGATATGGAGCGAGGAGGTGAAACCTAAAAGAACAGCCAGAAGAAGCTCGTGGGCCAACAGCAAGCAAGCAAGGGAGAGGGAGAGCCGTGCCAAAGCATGAGGGGGATGAGACAGATACTAGGTGAGAAGAGCAGCCAAGGAACAACCACGATGCCCAGCAGAGGGAGCGGGGAGGAGGAACGAAGTGGCAGACCAGGTAGACAGCTCACCCAAGTACCCCATGCTCCCAGGACGGGCAGACAAATGAAAGCAGTGCAGGTGGAGGGTAAAAGAATCACACTAGAGGAGCGAACCAGAGAGAGAACGGGAATGAGAAGGGCGACTATGAAGGAGGGAGCACAGAGGAGCAGAGCTGTTCGGGTGACACACGCCCAGAGCACCAGGGCAGGAAAGAATGGAGATGCATCAGGAGGCATGAAAGACAGGCCAGAGAAATATGGGACGAGGAGTGAATGAATGAGGTGGGGGGCGAGAGACCAAAAGACAGAGCAGGGAGAATGAAGGAAGGATGAGAAAGGGGGGAGAACAAGAGAGGGAAGAGGCTGACAGGAATGAAGCTGCAGGACAGAGTGGAAGCAGGAGGAAATGGCAGGAACGAACGAGTGGCCAGAGGCAGCTGCAGAATGAGGGGAAAGCAGCATAAATCCAGAAAGAGGTATAGGAGAGCAGCGCCTCTGGCCTCAACGAAAAAGAATCCTTACAGAGTCCAGGATGAGTGACCTTTTAAGCCCGATAGGGGAGTGACGTTGTTGCTCCGCCCATCACACCTTGGGCTTAAAGCCTTCCCATTATTTAGAAAAAACAATATTTTTAACAACTAGATCATGCAGAAAAAAACAGAACAAAATCCCCATTGGTTTAAAATACTCATTTAAAAAGAAACAGAAGATGATGTCAGAGAAGTTTAACAGTACCATGTTACCTTAAGCTGGGTGGGTCCCAGGGTCAAAGGAGCTTGGTGTAAAACACATACAAAGAATCCTACTGCATATAAATTTAATTGACATAGGATAACACTACTCGAGCAGATGACGCTTAAATCAAGCTATGAGTGTCACAATGTGTATAAGGATACAATTACTGAAAAACAACCCCCACCCAGATTAAAGACATACTAAGATTGTCTTAGGACTTCAAGAAGTTTCAATGTATGTATTACAGACAAGAAATTACCAGTAAAGCTGTCTTAAAAACATCAGTGCACACTGTATGATGTGTAAAACCTAGTTGGACCCATTACCCAGCTATACGCTCCAGCTAGATATCATGCCACATAAACTTCAAAAACCTCTAGTGTAGTGACAGGACTTTATAAATGTTAATATTACTATAAATTGACAGTATTAGTGTCAAACAACAAACTCTTGTCAAGGACCACCAATGAATAAGACCATGCAGCCTGATATGTACTGATGTCAATAAATTATCAGTGTATAACAACTTGATGTACCGAAAGTGTTTAAGGAATCTGAATAAGAGATGATAATGTCATTTCTCTCCTCCTCTTCACACACACAATACACCCTCCCACCCCACATCCCCATAATAGGGGGATAACTAGTTTTAAGGAGAGATACACACACACACACACACACAGGTATATATAGTCCTATGCTCTCCAAATTCAAGTATAATGGTAAATGTTCTTACAAGGACCAATACGGCAAATACTAAATCTAGATTTCAACATGGAAGATACTGGAATTTGCCGTAGAATATGGCAGTTACATAACATCAAGAAGAAATTGTCACAGCTAGACAGTGACATCTATGTTTTAACCCACTGCAAGAGGAGAAACATAATCCCTAAAGGTCTTACTATTTGGAATCCATTAAAAAATACAGACAATTCTATATGTGCAGAACAACTCTGTCATAGGACCTCTGAGAAATTGAGAAATCACAGGATTCACATGTCATATGCCAAAAAGTGGTTCTGAACAAAGAGTTTGCTGAAATTGTTACCACGCTGGAGAGGATGTCTGGGGAACCTATTCAGGACATCTTGCGAGAGATACACATTAACTGCCAAGGGACCTTAAGAAAAGCCATGCTTATGAAAAATAGGAAATTGGACGCCTTCAACATACCATACGTCCTAACAACTATGAAGAACATAATGGAGTCACTGAACAACAACACAATACAGATGGGCACCTTTCAGTTGTTAATTTGTCCAACCACACACTGACTTCTGGAGAACTAAATGTACTTTCAAAGGGCCTCACTTTCTGCCCAACAAAACCACTGGACAAAATACAGTTTTGTAGTGAACTGGAGGAATACTTCTGTAGATTGAGACTTAAAGGATTCTTTCATGGCAAGGAAGAAATCACTGGTAGCGAAGACATCACAATCAATAATAATTTAATGGATAAGAAAAAGAAATCTGAATGTATCCCCTGAATTGGGTGTAACAAAAAACTAGACAATTACATTTATTGTTTCTGCCAACAAGTCAGTGGTCAGATCCTTACTAGGCAAAAACAGGCCCATTATAACCTTTCTCCACTGGAAAGAAGAGCTATACGGACACTGAAATCAAACCACAACATTGTCATCAAAAAAGCTGATAAAGGCTCTGCAGTGGTGATTTTAAACAGAGAAGATTATATTAATGAAGCTAACAGACAGCTAACTGATCTTACCTACTACAGAGAACTGGAGAGTGACCCCACTACAAGATATAACAAGCATTTGTCAATGCCGAATGTTTGCTTGCTGGCATTGGCATTGGTAGTGTAGAAGTTACAGAGCTGCATAATAGGAATGGCAGTGAAGTATTGAACTGAAGCCAACCCCACCACCACCCTGCAGAGAGTGACAGGCATTGGGGTGTGCCTTTGGGTCGTCAGGCATAACGGCCATGCCATTTCACCACACCCTACCCTGCAGACACTAACAAGTGTCACGGTGTGCCTTGGGGTCTTTGGCCCTTGTGCGCACCTCATTCCATCCAAGGCATACCTCGATGCCTCTCACTGGCTGCAGGGTGTGGAATGTATGAGCATTACAGGCAAGAATCCCAAGTCACACCCCTGATGCCTGTCATTCTCTACAGGGTGGGGCGTTATGGTTGGAAACCCTAACACCTCAGGCATTCATTGATATTTTCACTCCAAATTTTCAACATGGTTTTTTTGTGACCCCCACCTCATGAACAGTGGCAATATCAGTTTGTTAGCCGAAAGCTGCTTATGCACAGCGACTATGGCATTTAGCACCACAGGTGCAAAAACACATTCCGAACAGGATGTTAAAAATGACAGCCGTACTGTTCATGGGGAGGTGGAAAAAATGGCAATGTTGCAAATCTGCAGTAAAAGTATTTAAAAGACTGGTGAAGTCACGAGCGTGCATAGAGACTGTGCAACGCACACCCGTAATGTAATTAGTTTGGGAATTTTTTACAGCAGATTGTCAACACAGGCATTATGGGACCTCCGATCATGAACAGTGTCACTGTGATTTTCTTTATCTGTCCCGAACAATCATTTCCCACAGCGACCACGCATCTCTGCGCTGAAAGTGTGAAAACACATTTCGACCATGTTGTGAAAAAATGACAGCTGTACTGTTCATAAGGAAGTGTGGAAAAATGCCACTGGTGAAAATCTAGACTGAAAATATTACAAAGTCATGAGCTTATGAGGGTGCGTGGAAACTGCACAATGCTCACTCATAACAGAGTCATTTTATGGACTTTTGTCACCAAATTTTCAACATAGCCATTTTAAGACCTCTGCTCATGAACAGTGTAACTGTGATTTTCTTAATCTGTCCCAAACATTGCTGTCGCACACCAACTGCTTCATTGTGTGCTACATGTGCGGAAACACATTTTGGGTGACACGTGAAAAATGGCAGCTGTACTGTTCATAAGGAAGTGTAATAAAATGGCAATGTTGAAAATCTGGAGTGAAAATATTGACAACTCACACTACACTTTAGCGTGAGGAACTGCACAGCGACGTCAAAAACAGTCATTTTTAGGAATTTTTCACCAAATTTTCAACATAGTCATTTAAGACATGTCTCATTAACAGTGTCACTGTGATTTTCTTAATATGTCCCATACATTAATTTACGCACACCGACTGTGCCACAATAAGCTGCATGAGGCGTAAGCACGTTTTGGGCAAGATGTGAAAATGACTGAGCTGTACTGCTTATAAGGAGGTGTGGTAAAATGGCAATGTTGAAACTCTGGAGTGAAAATATTGAAAATTCGCGAACTTACAAGCGTGCGTAGGAACTGCACAATGCACGCTCATAAAACAGTCATTTTTAGGAATTTTTCCACCAAATTTTCTACATAGGCTTTTTGAGAGCCCACCTTATGAACAGTGGCAGTGTCTTTTCATTACTCGGTCCCAAAAGGTGATTTCACGCAGTGACTGCGTAATCACCCTTTGGGCTCAATTAACGCCATGACAGTGAAAGCATTCATGAGAAGGGGTCCCAAAAACCCCATGTTGAAAATTTGGTGTAAAAATTCCAAAAAATTCCTGAGATATGCAGCAAAGTTGAAAAAAACTCCATCTATCCCATTATACAGCTCACCGGCATTTCCTCAGTTCGCGGTAGGCTTTGAAGAGTGCAGACGTGTTCCCGGTCCACCAAAGCTCGTCAAGCTGGAGTCCAGAGGTAAGTATGGGGTGAGGGGGTGTGTGGGGAGGCAGGGTGCGCAGTGGGTGGGCGCAGGTGGGGGCAGAGACAGCAGGGGACCATTTTTCTGTTTCAGGGTTTGTTTGTTTTTTAACAAAAGGATGACGACGCGGGACATTTGCCACGCTGGGGTGGGCTCCCAGCGTGGCACAAGGACGGCTGTTTGGGGGGGCATGGAGCCAATGGGGGATTGTGCACCCCCCTCGGTGATAGCATCTGTTGCCTCACTGGGGTGGGCTCCCAGCGTGGCACCCTGTACTCTCTGGGGGGGGACAGTGGAGCCGGTGGGGGATTAGGCACCCCTATCGGCTATACGATGTGTAGCCACGCTGGGGTTGGCACCCAGCGTGGCATGTGGAACTCTGTTTGGGGTGGAGCACAGCACAGCCGATGGGGGATTGGGCACTCCCATTGGCTATACGATGTGTAGCCACGCTGGGGTGGGCACCAGCGATAGCATGTGGAACTCTGTTTGGGAGAGCAGCACAGCCGATGGGGATTGGGCATCCCCGTCGACTATACAGTGTCGTGGACGGCGAGCACGCAGCGCGGTGTGTGTGTGTGTGTGTGTGTAGGGGGAGCGTGCATGAGCAGGCGATATCTTATCGCTGCTCACTGAAGCGTAGCTCCCCCTTTCAACTGTATTCCACTGCATTTTCGACTGCTGTCATAGACAGCTCCAGCAGCCATTGGAGAACTGCGGCCGTGCCTGCAAACACACTAACTGAATTGGAAGAGGGCTGCCACACCTCCAAAAACTCAGATGATGGCACTATGTTTCTTGCACATGCGTGCAAGCAAACATAAAAATGAACTACATGACTTAATTGGAATTTTTCCAGACCATGTCCAAAAAAACTAACTGACCTCATCCCTGCTGAACCCAGGCCAGGGACATTCTACATGCTGCCTAAAATACATAAACTTGGCAATCTGGGAAGACCCATATTCTCTGGTAATGGTACCCTGACTGAGGGGATCTCAGGGTTTGTAGAAACCATTTTGAAACCACTGGTTATGGAAAGAGACAGTTATATCCAGCACACTACACACTTTTTGCATGTACTTTCTGGTTATAAGGATTTAGCACCTGATACCATTTTAGTGACGATAGATGTAACATCCCTCTACACTAATATTCCACACATGGATGGCATTACAGCATGCCTTAAATACATACAGGAGAAAGGACTGGAACAAAACATCAACCCTGAAGTGATGGGGGAACTTATGGAATTAATTTTGACACATAACAACGTCAACTTCAATGGTAAACATTATGTTCAAACTATGGGAACAGCAATGGGCACCAAAATGGCTCCACAGTATGCTAACCTCTTTATGGCTGACTTGGAGGAGGATTTTTTAAGGCAGTGTCCCCATAAACCACTATCTTATTTCCGTTACATTGATGATTTGCTTATTATTTGGACGGAGGGCACAGATGCACTTAAAGATTTTCATCGAGAACTTAATAACCTTCACCCTACCATAAAGCTTACCCTGGAGTATTCTACCACCAATGTTAATTTTCTGGACACCACAGTCACCATTAAGGATGGAACCTTACATACATATATTTACAGGAAGCCAACAGATAGACAGAGATACCTACACAAGAAAAGTAATCACCCAAACCACACCAAAAAATCTGTCATGAACAGTCAAACACTCGGATGTCACTGTATTTGTTCAAATGAGGATGACAGAGATACACATTTGGCTATGTTGAAAAACACCTTTATTGAGCAGGGACACTCTTTCAGAGAAATTGACAGGATAACAGAACGTGCAGTACCAAGACAACAACTACTTTAATATAAAGAAAAGACAGCTACAGACAGAATACCCTTAGTAGTCACATATCATCCAGACCTTGAACGTCTGTGTAAGATTATTAAAGACCTCCACCTCAATATTTAGTGAGGATGAGACCCTTAATTGTATTTTTAAGGAACTACCACTACTATCTTTTAAACAACCACCAAATTTAGCCAGCCTGATTATTAGGAGCAAACTTTCACCAGAACAGAATACCGTGACACAAAGTGGCACATGACCCTGCAATCAACGCACCTGTAAGACTTGTGAACTCATTTCAGCCTCGAACTGTGTGGTTACATCACAGACAGACAATTCAAGGTACATGGGAGTTATACATGGACATCACGACATGTTGTTTATTTCATTCAGTGAAAGAGATGTCCACAAACAGGTTATGTTGGAGAGACAAGTCAACAGCTCCGCACTAGGATGAAGTCATACAGACATACTATTAAAACAAAGAAGACTGAAAAACCAGTGGGGCACCACTTCTTCCAGCCTGACCACTCAATTTCGGATATGTCAGTAATGGTCTTAAAAGGAAATCTCAAAAACACACAACAGAGATGACCTTTTAGCGTGCAGTACTGAAGGCCACACCTTCACAAGGACATTAACCAAATGGAGGCAGTCCAGAGAAGGGCAACTAAAATGGTGCAGGGACTGCATCAGAAGACATATGAGGACAGATTAATGGAGCTCAGTATGTATACCCTAGAGCAAAGGAGGGAGAGAGGTGATATGATCAAAACATTCAAACACCTTAAGGGCATTAACAAGGTGAAAAGAGTCTAACATGTTTCAATATAAGGAAAATAGCAGGACAAGAGGACACAGCATGAGATTAGAGGGAGGCCGATTAAGGGCAATGTGAGGAAGTTCTTTTCACAGAAAGGGTGGTGGATGCATGGAACGGCCTACCCCAGGAAGTGGTGGATATGACTACAGTGCAGGGCTTCAAACAGGCATGGGATAGGCATAAGGAGCAATACAGATGAGTATGAATAGATAGGCCATTGACAGAGCAAAGGCCGATGGCACATTCATAAGGCAGAAAAAGAAATGGGCAGACTGGATGGGCCTTGTGGTCCTTATCTGCTGTCAACTTCTATGTTTCTATGTTTCTATTTTTTGAGATTAAACTTATTTTACATCTCAATATGGTAGCAGATGGGACATTACAGAAATTAATATCCACAGACCTCTTCTTCTTCAGTCTGGCATATTATAGGATTTCAGCATGTGTGGGGTGCGCGCGTGTGTGTGTGTGTATGGGTGTATGTATGTGTGTTTGTGTTGTGAGGTATATGAATATAGCAGGTGTGGGGCTTGCTGTCACACTGAGGTAGGCTTCTATTTAGACACATGGAGTTACAGTGTGTTATTACTCTTACTTCACATACATAATGAATATTAATTCCTCCTTACCTTTTACCTTCACCCGGGAGTGGGGTTGAGTCCATTGCACCATATTCAGATTACCTAGTCTGTTACTGTATATACAGGAGTGTTATCATAGACTGCCACATATTTTTTTTAACTCTGAAAGTATTGGGGTGCGAGATCTCATTTGCATGGGGATCCTGGACAGATATTTTTACATTAGGCTAATATTGTAGTGATTTGTGGACATGTAGGTATGTTAGACCTCTTGCCTTGCACACGTACTTTATATTTACTTCTAGTTACCTTACCCTGGGGAGAGTGGCAGTTTTATTTTATTGTGGTTCTATCCAGAATCCTTGGAGATGTTACTACACAGATAGGAGTAAGGTTAAATAGTGTCACATTTTTGCTACGTAGGTATTAGGATACATGATCCCTTTTACTTGGGATTTCATGACAAGTTGAATTCCTTTGGAGAACAATTGCAGTGATTGATGTGAATGAAGGTGCATTAGGGTGTGTGTGTGTGTGTCTCCTTAAAATTAGTTATCCCCCCCCCACCGCATTATGGGGATGTGGGGTGGGGTAGTGTGTATTGTGTGTGTGAAGAGGAAGAGAGAAATTAAATTTTTATCTCTTATTCAGATTCCTTAGACACTTTCGGTACATCAAGTTGTTATACACTGAGAATGTATTGACATCAGTACATATCAGGCTGCACGGTCTTATTCATTGGTGGTCCTTGACAAGAGTTTGTTGTTTGACACTAATACTGTTAATTTATAGTTATATTATCATTTATAAAGTCCTGTCACTATACTAGAGGTTTTTGAAGTTTATGGGGCATGATACCTAGCTGGAGAGTATAGCTGGGTAATGGGTCCAACTAGGTTTTACACATCATACAGTGTGCACTGATGTTTTTAAGACAGCTTTACTGGTAATTTCTTGTCTGTAATACATACATTGAAACTTCTTGGAGTCCTAAGACAATCTTAGTATGTCTTTAATCTGGGTGGGGGTTGTTTTTCAGTAATCGCATCCTTATACACATTGTGACACTCATAGCTTGATTTAAGCGTCATCTGCTCGAGTAGTGTTATCCTATGTCAATTAAATTTATATGCAGTAGGATTCTTTGTATGTGTTTTGCACCCAAGCACCTTTGGCCCTGGGACCCTCCCAGCTTAAGGTAATATGGTACTGTTAAACTTCTCTGACATCATCTTCTGTTTCTTATTAAATGAGTATTTTAAACCAATGGGGATTTTTTTCTGTTTTTTCTGCATGATCTAGTTGTTAAAAGTATTGTTTTTTTCTAAATAACTGTGTAACCCCCCCCCCTACAAATGGGGGTAACTAAAAAGCCTTCCTTGGGTGAGCCTAAGTGCTCTCCACCCGGCTGGTGTCCTATATTTCAGCCAAATTTAAAATAATTTAGTGAGAGTGCCTAATGCCTCCATGTACTGTCACTTTAAGAGCTGCCAATCTGCAGTATAATTAATTTGAACTGGGGGGACTGTGTGTTTCCCTGCTTGAGTCCCACCTGGGCCACTGAGCAGATCGCTCCATTCTGCAGTTGCTATATGTGCAGGGGGAGCCCTTTCAAAAGATGTAATTATCTGCTAGTAATTTGTTAGAGTGATAATGACAGTACAGTTTGCCTAACCTGCCTTTCTTGCAGCTGGGACTCTGTGTGTTCTGCCCCTCCATTTCGAATCTGAACTGCTGAATGGGTCCAATTAATGGGGAGGGGCTCCTTAAAATGGCGCCTGCTGGCAAATCAGCACTTGGACTCTCAAATGGAGCCAGCCACAAGGGGCTTGTATGGAGAGAGCCTCTGGGAAATGTAGTTTGGACTGTGGCGCCTTTTTACGTCAATAGAGGGAGCCTGTTGTGACTGACAAGGAGAATTAGCCAACTGCAACCTTTTGGATTTGAGGGGAATGCCTGGACTGTCTGCTGGGAGAGTCAGTCTGAGCATGGAGCTGGAAGAGTAAGCAGCTCGAGGGGCTGCTGCCGACGGGGCAATGCAGGAACCGCGTGGGAGGCCTGAAAAAGGCCTTTCTTTCATCAGCTCTGCTGAAGGGAGAGAAAAGGACTGTGTTTTCTCGGGTCAAGTATCTGAACATGTGTGAAAAAGGAAAGCAGTTGTTGTGTAAGCAATAATACCCAACAGGGTGGGCGGTATTGGGCAATACCGGACCTCCCAGGGGCGTAATGAGGCCCGACGCTGCAGGCGGAGGGCCTTATAGCCCCTGGAAGGTCCGCATTGCCCAATACCGCCCACCCTGGAGGGTATTATTGCTTAGAAATGGGCTATAGGTGACATTTTTAAAAACTGTATAAAAAATATATATATATGAAAAATAAATTAAAAAAACAATGAAAATTTACTTCTGAGGTAAAGTAGTCCCTACAAAAAATGACCAGTGGAGGGTGCTTTGTCTGTCTCCCCCCCACCACACACACACACACACACACACACACACACACACACACACACACACACATTTACATTCATAAATCTTAATTCCTAAAATCCGAAGTTTTCTCTGTAAGTCTGTCTTTTTTCTTTTGAGATAAGTAAGGAACCAGAATCATTCTGAGGAGCTCCAGTACTGCTTGTGATCAGGTGAGTTGCGATCAGAGCAGCCACTGGGAACAGAGAGATACACTTTTACATGAATATTTTAGTAGCTCCAATGATCCCAGGATAGTATTAAAATATTTGAAAACATTCTAAGAATGACTAGCGGGCGGGGGCAGGGGGTCGCGGTTCTAACATGTGAGCGATGCTGACTGTGTGGCAATTTTTAGAAGATATTTAGTTGTTTTGAATATGTGGTACCATTTTCCGGTACAAACAAAGTACAGGCAGGAAGTGGGGAGGCAACTGAACACATAAGTGGGAGAAATGGTCACACAGAAGAATAACCGTGTATTGGCGACCGGAAGCTCAGTTGCGATCATCAGGAAACCATAGTACTTAGTGATCAAATGGCTTCCAGGTTCTAGCAGGATAGGAAGTGAGCTGGTAGCTGCACTATGGATTGATGGAAGGATCGGAGCTAAACAGGGATGGAGGTTGAGTGACCACGCAGCTAAAAGAAAAGCATCTGTGTCACAAGAGGTAGATTGCTGTGTTTTGGATTGCTTTTGCTGTGCAGTTTCTAAGCGGGTAAGCAGTAATACAGCTGGGGTTGAATTTTAAAGTAGAAGGGATTGGAAAAATCGGCCGAAGAGTGGTGGCAGCAGTTTTGAGTGTGCTGACAGGAAAAAAGAAATTAAGCCTGTCAAAACAGGTATTCTGCTGTATGTGATTCTGGTTTTGATTGGTAGTTTTGAGCAGGGGGGTCCTTAGCAGGGCTACTATTAAATACTTAAGCGATCGGGAGTATCAGGCTGAGTAGTGGTGCCGGCACTTTATTTTCAGCTCACCGGATACGGGTATGCATTGCCAGCTGGCGTCAGCTACTACAGCGGCCGGCTTTTGAGGGAGCAGGAGCCA
This sequence comes from Neoceratodus forsteri, assembly GCA_016271365.2. Taxonomy (NCBI): domain Eukaryota; kingdom Metazoa; phylum Chordata; order Ceratodontiformes; family Ceratodontidae; genus Neoceratodus; species Neoceratodus forsteri. The sequence goes on from JADMNL010000028.1 coordinate 152,539,709, forward strand.
CAACTAGTGCTGCCAAATTGTAACACTCTGCTTTGGTTGAAAATCACTTATTTTATTTTAATAACATGTTTTTGTTTGCTAAGTGATGGTTTGAGTATATGGTTTGTGTGTGTGGGTGGACTACTGGTTGAGAGTTGGTTGGCAGTCTCAGTTACTGGGTTAAAAAAAATGGAGGATCTATAGTTTCAAAATAGCCAGTGCCCACTGATTGTGGTGATGAGGTCAGTTGGGACTGGCACTTTTATTACCCGGGCTCTGTTGCCTGATAGATGCCCATCTTGCCCGGGCTATCAGCCAATCAGAGCCCAGGATTTACTTAGCCCATTTTCTAAGGCCTAGATAATGGGCAACCAAGTGTGGAGAAGAGATTCTGAGGAGGAACCTTGATTTTCAGACAGAGATTCTGAAGAGGAGCCTTGATTTTCAGACAGAGATTCTTAACAGGAACCTTGATGCTGAAGTGCCCTGAGGTTTGGGGCAGAAGAGAACCATGTTTGAAGTTGGAAGCTGAGGGGGAACCGCCCCGAGTGTTCATGCAGCCGTTGTGCACAGTAGATTCATGCGGGAAGCACGTGTGAGGCCATAAAGTTGGCCTGCATCCATTAGTAAGTGTAATTCGGACAGCGACTCCGAGCTTTCAGAGTGAGAGAAGAAGCAGAAGGCATTTTGGAACCAGACGTAACCTGAAGAAGACCGAAAGTGTGCAGAATTGCGATCGGCCTGTCAGGACTCTGTGGTCTGGTACAGTAAGTGACCTTTACATATAAATGTGTGTAATGCTTGTGGGGATTGAGCTCTGAGTAATTTCCCATGTTGTGAGCTGTGTGCTGTGCTGGGAGTGTGATTCCCTAGCAGGGTTCGAACTGAATCCACGTTTGAGTCAGAGAAGAATGCCTTGGTAGCCAGGCTTAATCTCCTGAAGTGACCAGCTGCTTGCCTGGTAGTGTTCTGTGTACATATAAAATGTGCAGTGAGCTGGAAGTCATAGCCAGCATCACTTGGACTGCATCTGCCTGCGTTGAGCGCAAGTGAGCCCTGCCACAAGGGCTGGAGCCAGCTATTCTGTGTCTCCTGGCAATCCGGGACAATCTGCATTCCATTCAGTTTCAGCATTGAATCTGTGAGTACAAATCAGGGTAGCTCCCTGCCATCTTCTAATTGCAAGTGTTCCATCTGATTAATTTTCCTTTCTTTCCTCATGAACTAAGCCAACCGGCTCCAGATTACAAATTGGGTATTGTGCAAGTATTTTCCATCCTCAGGGCCCCAACCAGCTGCACCGATCCTGGCTAGCCCCCTCCCCATCTTGGGTACCCAGTTAGAGTGACATTTGGGACAATTGGGACTCTGAATATGCGCACAGTACTGTGATTATTAATGTGACTGAATCAATTAACCTGATTTCCCCCTGTCCTTGTTACTATCCCCTAAATAAATCAGATTCGGTTGTTTAGCAAAGATACACTGCTTGAACTGTGTGTTTGTGCTGAAATACTGTACAGTAGCTATTGTGTTACTGCATCTTACTTTACAGGGGGTCCCCAGAGTCAAGCTGATCGAACCAGTCCTGGGGGAAGTGTATACTGTGAAGGTACTGCTGCCATATTGTGTGGGCCACTAGTGGGAAGAAAGGGGGGTTGCAGTGTCCCAGAGGGCTGTGACCAAGTCATACCAGACTGTCTTAATCCTGACCTCTGGGTGGAGGCACCCGCCATTGGACCTAGGCCCCCTCAACCTGTTAGTAGTTAAGCAGGCAGGAGTAGTAGCCCTTGGGATAGCACCACCTGGGGGTTACATCTTGGAGGCACCACTGGGATTAGCACCTTCTAGTGGCCAGGAGGACTAATGTTTAATGTTGCCAATGACTTTGGCGCCAAATGGGTTTCACGCCCTTATAGTGGGTCATAGGGATGGGCCCTCATTTGTATGTAGACTGTGGGAAGCAATGATGTAGCTGAGTGTAATAATTTCAAGTGTATGAAAAAATACATAACTGTTGTTGTTACAGAAAAATAGCTAGAGTATCCTGAATGACGATAGTAATGGTTAAATGTGCTGACTAATGTATAAAATGTGATGGCATAAACATATACTGATTTGCCTTAGAGTTATTGTAAGGGTATCTGCTTGATGCGGACGTCAAGATTTCCCAGGCCAGGAAGGGTGTAACCCCCCCTACAAATGGGGGTCACTAAAAAGCCTTCCTTGGGTGAGCCTAAGTGCTCTCCGCCCGGCTGGTGTTCTATATTTCAGCCGAATTTAAAATAATTTAGTGAGAGTGCCTAATGCCTCCATGTACTGTCGCTTTAAGAGCTGCCAATCTGCAGTATAATTAATTTGAACTGGGGGGGACTGTGTGTTTCCCTGCTCGAGTCCCACCTGGGCCACTGAGCAGATTGCTCCATTCTGCAGTCACTATATGCGCAGGGGGAGCCCTTTCAAAATATGTAATTATCTGCTGGTAATTTGTTAGAGTGATAATGACAGTACAGTTTGCCTAACCTGCCTTTCTTGCAACTGGGACTCTGTGTGTTCTGCTCCTTCATTTCGGATCTGAACTGCTGAATAGGTCCAATTAATGGGGAGGGGCTCTTTAAAATGGAGCCTACTGGCAAATCAGCACTTGGACTCTCAAATGGAGCCAGCCACAAGGGGTTTGTATGGAGAGAGCCTCTGGGAAATGTAGTTTGGACTGTGGCGCCTTTTTTCGCCAATAGAGGGAGCCTGTTGTGACTGACAAGGAGAATTAGCCAACTGCAGCCTTTTGGATTTGGGGGGAATGCCTGGACTGTCTGCTGGGAGAGTCAATCTGAGCATGGAGCTGGAAGAGTGAGCAGCTCGTGGGGCTGCTGCCGACGGGGCAATACAGGAACCGCGCGGGAGGCCTGAAAAAGGCCTGTCTTTAGTCAGCTCTCCTGAAGGGAGAGAAAAGGACTGTGTTTTCTCAGATCAAGTATCTGAACATGTGTGAATAAGGAAAGCAGTTGTTATGGCCTAGATAATGGGCAACCAAGTGTGGAGAAGAGATTCTGAGGAGGAACCTTGATTTTCAGACAGAGATTCTGAAGAGGAACCTTAATGCTAAAGTGGCCTGAGGTTTGGAGCAGAAGAGAACCGTGTTTGAAGTTGGAAGCTGAGGGGGAAACCGCCCCGAGTGTTCGTGCAGCCGTTGTGCACAATAGATTCACGCAGGAAGCGCGTGTGAGGCCATAAAGTTGGCCTGCATCCATTAGTAAGTGTAATTCGGACAGTGACTCCGAGCTTTCAGAGTGAGAGAAGAAGCAGAAGGCATTTTGGGACCAGACATAACCTGAAGAAGACCGAAAGTGTGCAGAATTGCGATCGGCCTGTCAGGACTCTGTGGTCTGGTACAGTAAGTGACCTTTACTTATAAATGTGTGTAATGCTTGTGGGGATTGAGCTCTGAGTAATTCCCCATGTTGTGAACTGTGTGCTGTGCTGGGAGTGTGATTCCCTAGCAGGGTTCGAACTGAATCCACGTTTGAGTCAGAGAAGAATGCCTCGGTAGCCAGGCTTAATCTCCTGAAGTGACCAGCTGCTTACCTGGTAGTGTTCTGTGTACATATAAAATGTGCAGTGAGCTGGAAGTCATAGCCAGCATCACTTGGACTGCATCTGCCTGCGTTGAGCGCAAGTGAGCCCTGCCACAAGGGCTGGGGCCAGCTATTCTGTTTCTCCTGGCAATCCAGGACAATCTGCATTCCATTCAGTTTCAGCACTGAATCTGTGAGTACAAATCAGGGTAGCTCCCTGCCATCTTCTAATTGCAAGTGTTCCATCTGATTAATTTTCCTTTCTTTCCTCATGAACTAAGCCAACCGGCTCCGGATTACAAACTGGGTATTGTGCAAGTATTTTCCATCCTCAGGGCCCCAACCAGCTGCACCGATCCTGGCTAGCCCCCATCTTGGGTACCCAGTAAGAGTGACATTTGGGACAATTGGGACTCTGAATATGTGCACAGTACTGTGATTATTAATGTGACTGAATCAATTAACCTGATTTCCCCCTGTCCTTGTTACTATCCCCTAAATAAATCAGATTTGGTTGTTTAGCAAAGTTACACTGCTTGAACTGTGTGTTTGTGCTGAAAAACTGTACAGTGGCTATTGTATTACTGCATCTTACTTTACAGGGGGTCCCCAGAGTCAAGCTGATCGAACCAGTCCTGGGGTAAGTGTATACTGTGAAGGTACTGCTGCCATATTGTGTGGGCCACTAGTGGGAAGAAAGGGGGATTGCAGTGTCCCAGAGGGCTGTGACCAAGTCATACCAGACTGTCTTAACCCCGACCTCTGGGTGGAGGCACCCACCATTGGACCTAGGCCCCTCAACCTGTTAGTAGTTAAGCAGGCAGGGGTAGTAGCCCTTGGAATAGCGCCACCTGGGGGACACAACTGCCATTACACTTCTGAAGAAGGACTGGTTGGTCCGAAAGCTAGAGCACTTTGTTCTTGTTGTTACATCTATATTGGTCCATTAAAATGTATCATATCATTTGCTTCTGGATCTTATGTGAGTCAGGACATGAGCTTTGCAATGGAGCCAAGCAGCTTTTCACAGCAGACTTAAGTATCTTCATTTACATTTGAATCCTGATGAAATTAGCAGGGTACGGTAGAGGCAATCATTGTGCATATTTACAAACTACATAGGGATTTCTTTGACTGGGTGACCAAAGTAATAGACCAGGGAGGGGCTGTGGATATGGCCTACCTAGACTTTAGCAAGGCATTTGACACAGTCCCGCACAAAAGATTAATAATCAAGTTAGGCAGCCTGGGAGTGGGTCCCAGGGTGGTAGCCTGGGTAGCAAACTCGCTGCACAACAGGACACAGAAGGTAATAGTGAATGGAACACATTCCGGAAGAAAGCGGGGTTACTAGTGGAGTACCTCAGGGCTCAGTACTGGGTCCAGTCCTCTTTAACATCTTTATAGGTGACATTGCAGAGGTTCTGGAGGGAAAGGTATGCCTCTTTGCAGATGACACAAAGATCTGTAACAGAATTGATACACAAGAGGGGGTAGAAAAGATGAGAAGGGACTTGGCAAGGTTGGAGGAATGGTCAGACATATGGCAACTTAGATTCAATGCAAAGAAGTGCAAAGTAATGCACCTGGGAAACAAAAACCCAGGAGAAGAGTACATAATAGCAGGGGAGGTACTAACAACAACAAAAATGGAAAGGGACCTGGGGGTAGTCATATCAGATGACCTAAAGGTGGGTAAGCAATGTGAAAAGTTGGTAAGGAGAGCCAGGGGGATACTGGGATGCATAGGAAGGGGGCATCACAAGTAGAAAAAGGGAAGTGGTTATCCCTCTATACAGACAGTTGGTGAGACCCCATCTGGAGTACTGTGTGCAGTTTTGGAGACCTCATCTATGCAAGGACATTGACAGGATGGAAGCAGTCCAGAGGACGGCAACTAAAATGGTGCAGGGTCTGCAGCAGAAACCATATGAAGAGAGACTGAGAGCTTAATATGTATACTCCTGATGAAAGGAGGGATGGGGGGACATGATAGAAATGGTCAAGTACCTCAAGGGAATCAACAAAGTCCAGGAGGGTAGCATCTTTCAGAAAAAGAGATGTGTAAGAACAAGGGGGCACAATTTAAAGATAGAGGGGGGACGGCTCAGGGGTAATGTGAGGAATTTTTTTTTCACAGAAAGAGTGGTGGATACGTGGAACAGCCTTCCTGAGGAGGTCGTTGGGTCTAAAACAGTGGGGGATTTCAAACATGCATGGGACAGACACAAGGCAATTATAGTGGGGGGTTGCAGGAAGTAGGCTGTTGGTTAACTAGAATCTGCAGCTTATCCAGTAGGTAGGGAAATGGGCAGACTGGGTGGGCCAAGTGGTCCTTATCTGCCGTCAAAGTCTATGTTTCTATGTTTCTAAATAGAATAAAAGACTGAGGGGACCTTCCCTTTAAGGGGCAGATCAGAAATAACTGCACCACATAATAAGTAGTTGACACTTTGGATTAGACTTCCAGAGTATGTAGCATCAGCTGATATTGTAACAACTTCTATGCTCTGACTCAGCAAGTACTTTGCAAAAGAAAGGGTAATAGGGTATTCCCACTGAGCTGGTGAGTGGGTGGAGTTCAATGGACCAATGGTGGTCTTTTCTCCTTTACATACGTATGTCTGCTCAGCAGCCTCCAAGTGAGGGAGTGTCCCAAGGTTATTCTCAAACCCTAGTCCTTCATGCCACAGTTCAACACGCTGCCACCCGGCTGCTGGGCCAACTAAATATTATATGTTTAAAGTAACTGCCTGCAAAGTGTCAATTGCCTGTCATAAACAACTTAATTACTGTTGCAATTACGTCCTCTGGGATTTTCTATTACTTGTGTTGGGTACTTATGTAAATGCTTAACAATTTCAATGAGGCTTGGGTCTTTCTCTCAAAGAAGTTGAAATCTGATCATCGCTAGTACATGGCTAAAGGTTAAGTTAAGCAATGCCCCCCCACCCGGGAATTGTTCGCTACACTAAAATGTTAATAGTTTTGCCATTTTCATCATTTTAATCAAGCCTAATTTGCATTGTTGTGGGTTTTAATAAAAGCTTTTACTGAATAATGCTGCCTGGCATTTACGTTAGTCGTGTTTTGCAAGTTGAATGGTGTTATACATATTCATAATAGGTTATAATTATGCTGTGCTTTCTCTCCTGGCCATGCTCTGTATTTCTCCCAGATTAAAAAGTAACTGAAACACTGGTCTATTTTCTTTGAAAGAACAGGTTCTTACTTATGCAGTTTACCCCCCACCAAAACATGTAACAAAACTTACCTGGCCCGGAGTGGATTGCAATATAAAGTTTAATTTAGTTGTGCCATTATACACGAAGGGAAGGGATCGTATTTCTCTCTATGGAGCCCACAGGCAAAATGCTTGTACTTCCATAATGTGAGACATGCCTCCACGCTGGCACATTTTGTGATGTCAGTAAATGAAGAGCATGGAGTGCTCCATAGAGTACCAAAGAGGCATTTTTCAGTGCCTGTTTATTATACTTCAGAGTTCTGACAATGAGAAGTGAAGGCCATCGCTCAACGGACAAGGGGGCCTATGCTCTAATGGGCAGGAATTACATGCCCGAGGTGCATATCCCACCAATGGAGCTCCGCACCTGCGGACAGGTATGCACCAGCCACATGCACGACTGCCAGCCACCTGTCCGTGGCCCTGCCCCCCCGGCATGCAGGCATATGCAGGATTGTGCAGGGTGGCCATGGGTAGAGCTGCACACCTGGGCGGGCATCCAATGGGATGCTTGTCCCGGATCCCTCAGCAGATCTCTTATGCGGTGGGGGGGCACATTTGCTGCACTCCCTCATGGATGTCCGCACAGCTAGTGACCATGGAGGTGAGAGGTGGGATGTGCCCCCAGCCGTGCCATGCCCCTGAACTGATGGGAAGGTACGGGGTTGGGGACACTGCCATGAGGGTGCATGTGTGTGGAGTACTACATCCCACCGCATCCTGCCCAGAAGGGCAGGGATCCCAAGTGAGGGGAGCCACAGAGGCAGTGCTGTATGGGGGAAGGGGTCTGTAGTCCGGGGGCCAGTGCCCCCATGTGTGTGTGTGTGTGTGTGTGTGTTTTGGGGGCATTGACTGGGTGTTGGGGTGGGTGGCCCTGGGCGGCCTGTGCCTATGGATGCCAGTGTTGTGGGACGGTGGCGTGGGACTCACAGGAGACTTATGGCAAGGTTTCTCTGGTGTACAGCCACCCCCCCATGTGCTCTGTTGCACAGCTCTACATGGCTATGTGCATGCCACGTAGTGCTGGCACGCCCCCCCCGCCCGCCTCCTGTGCATTGTGATCCACGTGGGTGGGGGCTCGAGTGCGTAGGGGCTGCACACCCGATTTTGTGAATTCCACTTGGGGGCGCAGTGGGTGTGGAGTGTCTCTGTGCCTCACATACGCGGCGCAGAGGCGCTCAGCATCTTCGAACATAGGGGCCAAGGTCCTTGTTAGTTGACCAGTGTCCTTTGTTTGTCATTGTCAGAACTCTATAAATTATAATAAAAAAGCCATTGAAAAAGTCACCATTGAACTCTATGGAGCATGCCCCGTACTCTTCATTTACTGACATCACAAAATGTGCCAGTGTGGGGGCGTGTCTCACAGTATGGAAGTACAAGCATTTTGCCTGTGGGCTCCATGGAGGGAAATAGGATACCTCCCCTCCATGTATAATGGCACAACTAAATTAAACTTTATATTGCAATTCACTCCAGGCCTGGTAAGCTTCATTATATGTTTGGGGGGGTGGGTCAAAGTATGAAGCAGCTCTTTAACGCATGCCATGAGCTAAAGTGCCAGTAAAGCGGCTGACTGTAGACCCATCAGCAGGTTTGGGTCACACCTAACTAGGGGTTCTGGTCTCCCTCATATGCCTTACACTCTTAATCAAGCATATCACACTGCAATACAGACTCTGTCTCACTCATACATTTTTCGGTGCCTACAGCATTACCCATGTCAGACAAACCCAACAGAGGACTCCTCTCTCCCTCACACCCTCAATCAGTGTTAGTAGAATGCCCTGACTAGGAAATGGCCTGTTGTCACTCTCCTGTTAATGAGAGCCAAAATGATTATAGCCAGTATGGGAGAACTAAGATGCATTTCCTGTTCCTGTCACCCTTGTTTTGATCCCATACTCAGAAGATTCATTTACTCATTTACGAGCAGTCTTGTTAGACCAAATGGCCTTATTCTGCTGCCTTCTTAATATGTTCCTATGTTCTATAAGATCAGGTAGCTGTAAAAAGAGGGTGACATTTTTTTCTAGTTTCACTGTATCATAATCCTGTAGAGCTTGTCCCTGAGTCATTCCATGCAGTTCTGGGACTGAATGTGTTGCTTAGTAGTAAATGCATTTAGTACTAAATTAATGGGAGCCACTGACATATCAAATCCATTTACAACCTTAGGTATTGTATAACATACGGGGATGTATTTTTGCAGCTATCTGAATTATGGAAGTCCAAAGTGTGTCAAATATATGATTCACAGACTTGCGACTTGCTGACTTGCAGCAAAGATTCACGTCAAAGTGAGGTATTGAAGACCACATCTCTGTGGTCTACCGCACATTAGTGTTGAGGCCGCTTGTGTGTCTATTGTAGCAGTCTGCCTCATATCCTCACCACAAGCTGCTGCAAAGGACAGCCAAGTGCAAATGCAACTGGGATTGGAAAATAGGATGCAGCTGTGACCCTTGGAATCGGCACACCAGCAGTGCCAATGTGCATGGCCGCAACATTAGAAGTGGGCAGTGAATCTGTCTTGGAAGATCCAGCCTAGCATGCCTATTGTGATTGGTCCAGTGCCAGCCAATTGTTTCCTTTCTCCTCCCTCCATTAAAGAAGGGATACAGCTTTCCGCAGTAAACCCCTACTAGTATCAACTGAACTCAGTTGTATTACATTCCAAGAAAATCAGAATTTTTTACCATTCCGTTCTCCATTACTAGGGGTGAAAGCCTTTGACTCTGTCTCTCACCCCCTCCTCTTAAAGAAATGTTATGCTGTTGGTCTTTCTGCCCCTGTGGTTAAATGGTTTAATTCTTACCTCGCTGGAAGGCACCAGTCAGTGCAGATTTGCAATGTCCTATCATCCCCCATCCCTATCCTCTCTGGCATTCCCCCCATGTGATTTTCTTGTGGTATTAAACTGGTTTCAAGATCACTGCCTCAAAATGAACACTAAAAAATTGTTGTTATTGTAACCCCCCCTGTCACCCGGAGTTACTAGAATCCCACTTAGATCTACTGGCAGGCAGGGAAGGCAGCTTGTGAAACACCAGTTAAATGGGTTCCACACTGTCTCACTCTGTCCTCAGTCTCAGCTGAGCTGGAGGGATGACATCATATAGAATTCTCACAGCAGCATAAACCACATTGGATGGGAGTTAGGTTAGAACACTGGGGTTTTCAAAGTCAGTCGGTAGGAGAGTGTTGTGCAGTCTGTAGTGGAGGGAGGAGGTGCACTGCAGTTGGTAGTCCCTCAGAGCCCTCAGCTCTGTTACAGAGCAACCTCCGTGGTGGGTGGGTGTGCTCGCCCTAGAGAAGAACACAGAAGAAACCTGTTTGAAGTGGTTGAGACCATCCCCCAGTTGTTCCAGTGCCTCATCCCTGAGAGAGATGGGGGGGGGGACAAGACCAGCTCTTCAGGGGTAATTCCCCTGGCCCTGCTGGAGGAAGATAAGCTGCCTAGAGAAGATTTGTGCTGAGGCACCAAGAAGTACGTGCTGTTTTTCCTGAGAGAAGCCTGTGGGCACCTGCAAACCAGGGTGAGTCTGCTCTGCCAGACAGCCTATGTTTCACCAAGACTGTTGTGTTAAGTATCTGCTACTGTGAGCCAGGAAAGGTTGCCGAGTACAGTACTTAAGTTCGTGTGTGGCTTGAAATGTTTCTAAAAAGTGGGGGTCTACAGGGATGGATTAGCCACTTAAAGAACGTTACAAGTCAGGACACCAGTTTCCAGAGACTGTAGATTGTTAAAGGTGACATACATTTCTAGATAGCATTCTACAACCAGAGAGGTTCACAAGGAAAGGTGTTGAGACCAAATGAATGGCCGGGTATGAATTTGGGGACAAAAGGTGGGAGACCCCCATCTGGAGAATCCATATTTACCTCTATGGGTTCACTTTGGGCACCTATAGCTTTCTTCCGGACACTTGGCCAGTGTTTGCATGAAGTACCCAGACATGGGATTGAGGATGATGATGATTTCCCTTATGGAGCTAGGAAGTGCTCATGGGTGGTAGAGGGAGCCACCAGATAAATATCCATGCCATATGGAAAAATGTCCAAGTGCAGGTTGACGGCCACACCAGGGAATCCAGAATAGACAGAGAGAGAGAGTACCAGTTCGGGCTGAGAGCCCAGTGTGTTCCGAACCTGAAGTAAAGAGTTGTTGTGATGATGAAGAAGATGTGTTCTGGCCTCTATAGTTCTGTACATCCAGTGAGTGTAGCCCCGAAGGGGTCCATTCTGCTTTGTATTCCTGTGTGTAAGTGAATAAAAGCCCCACTTTAGAATCCCACTCCTGGTTTGGATATTCACAGTTCTTGCTTCCTGGGTCTGGAGTTACTTGGGTGCCCCTGTCCAGAAGTACAAACCTAGCTCTGATGTTGAGTGAATGTTTTCTCCCCGAACCCAGGCTCCCCAGGTAATGGGTTATAAAATGGAGGCACCAGGCGCTAAAATTACATCAGCCTAGGACCTGGTTACACTGTGACATTTGGCTCAAAGCAAAAACTAGCTAGGTTGTCAGCCCCCCACTAATTTCCACTATGGTTTGCACCCCTCTTGATGTGGTCCCTACTTACAAATACCTTGGAGTTTGGCTTGAGCCATCTCTTGACTTCTCAGCCCACCTTGATGCCTTGCACACAAAATATCCCCCCAAAGTGGGAATGCTATACAGGCATAAGGACAGTCTCTCCCTCCCAGTCCGTCAAGACAAAGTCACCAAATGGATCTTCCCAGTGATCGACTATGTCTACACCTGTCTCCTCCTTTACCAGACTTGACGTACTTTTTAATGCTTTCTGTCACTTTGCCTCAAGTTCCCCTCTCCTGACTCAATGATCTTTACTCCATCCTCTCCTTCCCCTACTTGCAGCAGGGATGCCTGGCCCACTGCCTCACCTTCATCTCTAAATACTGGTTTTATTCCTTCTGTCTTATCTCTCCTCTCATCTCGCTCCAGCTACCCCTTCCCCCTACCAAACGCACTGTAGACTCTCCCATACCTTTGCCCTCCCTCGAGCCCACACCTCATCTGGCTGACATGCTTTCTCCTTCCGTCTCCCTTCCCTATGGAACAACCCCCCCCCCCCATTATTCTCACCTCACCTCATCATTCCCAGCATTAAAGCGATTTCTTGGACTATCTCCAGTAACCTCCTGCATTTGCCTCTAAGAAGCATACAGGCCATGTGTAGTTCCTTGGCCCCTTCCTTCCTGCCAGCTTACTTTAGATCTTCTGAGTCTACTAGTTTATTCTGTTTGTAATCCACTTTTTAGCTGCATCCTGCACCTAAGTTATGTAAAATAGTGTTTACTAGTCTTAATGCCTTGTGCTCATATTATTTAACTATCTGTATCTTGTGTTTCATGTTTACTTGTAATTCCTTTGTTATTGTTTCACTCCCCTTTTTCCCCATGTTGCACCTGGAAATGAGCCTTGGCCCAGTGTGCCTTTCTCAGTTACCAATCTTTAAATAAATAAATAGATTTACAGGAAAACAGGATCTTTATCCCTCATAGTTCATCTGCAGCCAAGGCTTGTTATGGAACCAGCATCATAAGGCTCTACCTGTGACATCACAGTAATTTTCACAGCAACAAAGTGTGATGGCACAGGCACGGTATTATGACCTCAGCTCCAGCATAAGGCCCAGCTATTAGCGAAGTGTAATGGACAAAAGTCCAGTTTTCCTGTAAAGGTAATGACAATTATAATATGGGCACAAGACACCAAGACCTCTGATTGGTCAGATGCGATCAAGTGACCATGCGTTATTCCAGCACAAAAGCGCAGGTCAGGAATAAGTAACTTTCTGAATATTATTACTCAGTTTTGCAAATAAAAATCAGAGGTACTATTTTAGAATCACAATAAGACACTCCAGGGTGTGCGTAATTGTGGGATAGCTGCACTTTTTAGGTGTATAAGGCACTCGTCATTGCCTTATATTTCACTTCCCAAGATGTGCCGTTGTCCCACTATAATGCACACCCTGTCATGCTGTATTGCTTAAGCAGAGTGGCTTGAAACTCACAATTATTGTAAATGTGTAAGTGAGTTCTGCCGATGCCAGCTCTGAGTTTTGTAGCTTCTGACAGGACCCGCTCTTTAAAGAGCTGCTGACTTCTCTGGGGAAACTTTGGAAAACATAATACTTAGAAGCAGTTCAGCTTATAGTTCATATATCTTCAATAGATTTTTCATATCATTAATTAATTAATTTAAAAAGTTTCACCAGGAAAGGCATATTGAGCTTGTAACTGCTCATTTCCAGACATGTCCTGGGGGGATCGGAGAAGGGGAGTAAACAGTACAAGATGAACAGTAAAAATGCATTGTGTAAGGTGCAGTGTAGTCATAAAATAAATACAGTAAAAATGAATAAACAATGTTAATATATATCAGTGCACACACAGTTATTCGATATAATGCACTTTAAGAAACAAGTGCTAACTAGTGCAGGGAGCAATGCGGATGGTAGTAGGAAAATAACCCCCAGACTACAGGGTACAGCTAAGTAGGCAGGGCCAGAGGTATACTCAGGAACACAAATACCAAAATAGTTATTGAGGCACAGTTAGCGAGGGGGGGGCGGGAGTTGCTCTCAGCTTGGGGGCAGAGAACAAGGGGAAAGTCAACAACGCAGGAGGAGGTGGAACATCTGGTTGTCAATGGACTACAGGACCCAAGACAGCATGGTTTCACCAGGGGGAGGTCATGTCAGACCAACCTCGTTGAATTTTTTGACTGGGTGACTAGGGAGGTGGATCAGGGGAGGGCAGTGGACATGGCCTATCTGGACTTCAGCAAGGCCTTTGACACTGTGCCACATAGAAGACTATTACACAAACTGGGGAATATGGGTGTGGGCAGGACAGTAGTGTGATGGGTAGGTAACTGGCTGGGTGGCAGGACACAGAGGGTGGTGGTAAATGGCTGTCACTCCACAGAGGGAAGAGTGACCAGTGGGGTACCACAGGGATCAGTGCTGGGACTGGTCCTATTCAACATCTTCATCAGTGACAATGCGCAGGACCTAGAAGGCAGAATTTCACTGTTCGCTGATGACACAAAGCTCTGTAACAGAGTAAACACACCAGAGGGTGTAGACAGAATGAGAAGCGACCTGCAGAAACTTGAATAATGGCCTGGGGTTTGGCAGTTGAAATTCAATGCAAAGAAGTGCAAGATAATGCATATGGGGCACAAAACCCTGGCACAATATATCAGTTGGGGGTGAGGATATAGCATGCACCAAGCAGGAAAGGGATCTTGGGGTTGTCATCTCTGATGACCTCAAGGTATGAGGAAACAGTGTGACAAGGCAGCACGTAAAGCAAATAGGATGCTGGGATGTATAGGCAGGGGCATCACCAGCAGGAAAAGGGAGGTCATAATTCCACTATACAAGACACTAGTGAGGCCCCACCTGGAGTACAGTGTACAGTTCTGGAGACCATACCTACGTAAGGACATAGACAGGGTAGAGAAGGTTCAGAGGAGGGCAATAAAGATGGTGCATGGATTGCATCACAAGTCCTATGAAGACAGGTTGAAGGAACTGAACATGTACTCCCTGGAGAGAGAGGAGGAGAGGGATATGATAGAGACATACAAGTATCTTACAGGGAGGAACAGGGTGCAGGAAAACACTATTTTAAGCAAAAAGATGTTCCAGGACAAGAGGGCATGGGATGAAGTTGGAGGGAGGACGATTCAGAGGAAACATGAGAAAGAATTTCTTCACAGAACGGGTGGTGGACAAGTGGAACACCCTGCCAGAGGAAGTGGTGGGGGCTGAAACAATCACGGGATTTAAGAATGCATGGGATAGACATAAAGGAATTTTAGAGGTCAGGGGTAAGGGGCAACAGACTTCTAGGAAAACAAACTGAACTTACAAGCTCAAATGGGCAGACTGGGTGGGCCATAGGCCCTTATCTGCCGACACTGTCTATGTATCTATAACAGGATTAGTAATAACTTAGCTGCAGCATAGTAAAGAACATTGGCATGTGCAAAAGAGGGACTACAAGGAGGATGTCAGCAATACATGAGAAGGGAATACAAAGATACCATTAAGTTACCATTGCACTTATTAATTGTTCTCACAAATTACACATGTATGCAGCACTGTTAACAACTGCCTTAATTAATTGTATGCTATGTTGATCTTTGTAACTTGAATGTAAAATATCTCATCCCTATTGTACCCTTTCCCCCCAGGTAGCACAGGGAGACGAGCAACCTGTTGCTCAGTGTGCCTTCCTAGTGAAACATTTTAATAAACAAATACATAAAAAAGATCAAGGGCCATTACTGCTAATGAGGGTTGCATGAAAACAGGATCTATATCCCCTAGAGTTCATCTGTCCCTACAACTTATTCCCCGTTTGAAGTGAAAATCCTCTGTTGTGATAATACAGTGTGTAGCTGTGGGAATAACTGTGATGGCACAAGCAGAGTATTATGACTTTAGGCTGTGAATAAGGAAGAAAGGCAGATGAACTCTCAAGGAACAAAGATCCTGTTTTCATGCACATAACCTCAGTAATAAATAATGGGGAGTGGGAGTACAAAGCTAACGTGCGATATAAGTGAAACTGAGTCCCAATACTATGTTTTTCAAAGTTGTCTTGGAGATGCCCATTACTCTTTAAGCATTTCACAAATGAAAATGACAGAAAGTAAACTTTTAAAACAGCAAAACAATTTACAAAATAAAAAGTTACCAGACAGCCCCCAAACAGACAGTGTATTGCTTGTGAAAAATGAAGAGTTATTGCCCATGGTCGTAAATCAGTGGGTGGGCTGATGTGATGTAACTATCCGATTGGTGTGATGACTGGACAGCATTGCATATTCTCCTTGGATTGATTGCTGGTTCGTATTAACTGGAGATAATGTCTGCCAGTTATAAAAGGCCACCCAAAAGAAGGCTCATCACAGCATGTCAAGATAAGTCATCCTCTTTAGCGGATGCCATTATTAAATCAGGGGACTACACGTTTAATACAAGTAAGAGCTCTGAAAAGGAAAACATTTCCTGCTCTTTTGTCTGTCAGAGTGAAGAGGTGACTGATAAGATCTATACCAGGAAGGTGACACAATGGAAAAATGTACACCACTGTCTACACATGTGAAAGACACAAAACCACCAGGGTGTGCATTCAGTTGTGCTGTATCTCTCTCAAGCATTCAACTGCAGACTAATCTTATTGGGAAGAGTTATGGGGGTGGGATCGTGTTCCTGCCCCACAGGATTAAGGAAAGAAGAAATCTATGTAGCTCAGAGAGGCTTCAATATATGAAACTGTGTCCCAGAATCCCAGTGGTGATGTCTTGGATAGAAGAGACTAATAGATCATCAGTTGGGAAAGTAGTTTCTGTAATGGAACTTTTTCTTGTGTGAGGGGCTGTGCATCATTTACCAGTGTTAGCTCTCTACTACTGCCTTCTCTGTCAGGGTTCACACACTGCTAAATACATAAATGAGTTGCCCCCCCCACCATCACCACCGCCACCACCACCATCCAGGTTGGTTTGCTTTGCATTAGATGTTGCACTCACTTTCATGAATAATGTCTTCTTTATTTATTTATTTTTTTTTTGTCACAGGAAACAGAGTAAGGAAAGAACATAGAGGAGTACAGAGACAAGCAATTGATACAATGTACTGCACATGTCATTTGGTACTACTATCTTAATAAAAATTCCACCTGTTACAGATTGTCTAGTGTTCTGTTGTTGTTTTTTTTGTTTTGTTTGTGTTATCTCATTTTTCATAATGCCAGGTTATATCTATGTGCCAGCACCACCTGCATGGCTGGAAGGCTGAGATGTAGCCCCTCCTGTTAGGCAATGCACAGTTTATTTTTATGGCGCCCAATTCAAGAAGTTCTGGGTGCCGCACAATAAAATTAAACAATTTCAAAGCAATACAAATAATGTCAGGGACATCCAAAGACTGCCATGAATATCTGAGTTGTCCATTATGAGTTAATGGTTATACCTGTAAGGTATGGACTGAGAGGTCCTGGGTATGCCGACTGCATGTTGACATCGCCACCTCGAAGACCATCACAGTGACAGAATTCGCCGAAAAGCATTGGGTCGCTGTGCTGGTCCCCACAGACACCAGCGGTACATCTACCGGTGTTTCGCCCCCTCCCCAAGACAACTCCAATTCAGAGTTGTATAATTAGAGACTGGTGGGTGTGGGAGCAGAGCCGCCCACGTGGAGAGTTCAGGGGTCACAGACCCACGAAGAAAACACACTGACATTCCTGACAGTACAATGCCAACACTCAGCATTGTGTCTGTCACTGTTGGGGATGTTGGTCCAATAGATGTCACAGCGCTATAGATAAACCGAGGTCCTGGTGCCCGTGGGGGGCTGCACATATATTCCATAGTGTTGAATTTCCTTAGGTGCAATATTTAAGTTATTGAAATAGGTAACCAGTAATAGTACAAAGAGAGAGAGGTAGCCAGAAAGAGCCAGAATGAAGACATTGAAGAGGAGTGGTCTCAGTACTGATCCCTTTGGCACCCCGCTAGTCACTCTGCTGTCCCCTGAGGGTCTATTTACCACCACCCTCTGTCTTCTATCCTTTAATGAGTTAGGTATCCAGTTTACCACTTTCTGCCTCACTCCCAGGCTGCTTAGTTTCTTAACTAGCCTCCTGTGCAATACAATGTCAAAAGCCTTACTAAAGTCCAGATAAGCCACAGCCACTGTTCTCCCTAGTAACCCAAAGAGATATATGAGATTTGTTTGACATAACCCCCCCCCACCGTGAAACTGTGCTGCCGGTATTCCTACAGCCCATTAGCCTCTAGGTACTCCATGAGCCTCTCCTTCAGCAGGGTCTCCATTAATTTCTCCACCTCTGATGTGAGACTGACTAGTTTGTAGTTGCTGTGAGACTGACAGGCCTGTAGTTGCTAGCCTCCTCCCTGCTGTCACTTTTGTGCAGAGGTGACAATATCGGCACCCCTCCAATCCTATGGAACTACCCCCCTCTCTAATGAGGTACTGAATAGCACTGCCAAAGGGATGGCTGATGTCATGCTCAGTTTTTTTGGGACCCTTGAGTGAATCCATCTGGCCCCATTGCCTTATTCTCCTTTAGAAAATGGCCTGAGAAATTCCAGGCTCTGATTAGCCCTGGCAATGTGGACATCTATCAAACAACAGAGCCTGGGTATTAAAAGTGCCAGTCCCAACTAACCTGATTACTGAAATCAAGGTGCCACTTATAATTTTGAAAATCGACCTGCTGACAATTTTTTCTCTCACTTACTAGACAAGTGGTCGGACGGCCAAGCACCCCCACCCCTCCCCCCAAGTATCTTCAAGATCAACAAAATCAATACAAATAACATAAAAATGGTCTACTGATTTGGTAGCAGCTGTGTAATTTGGAACTCCCACTGCTGAGAGACATCACCCCTATGCAAGACACAGAAGCGCTGACCAAGGTACCAGCTTAGCGAGATATAACCCCCCTCCTTCAGTCATTATAAGAAAAAAAAGTTCCCCTGCCATGCAGTGTCTCCCCCACCAACACCATCGCCACCACCATGGCCACAGTAGCAACAATAATCATTTTTTTAATGAATGATTAACAGCTTCTCTTAGTAAAACAGTACCTTCATTTAATAACGGATGGTGCCATTGCCTAGTGGCTCGAATGTTGGCAGTAGCGCTACTGGCGTTGTTTTAAATTTGTCGAGTATGTGAAAGAAAAAAAATTGCTCAGCAAAAGAAACTGACTTGGCATAATTTGTGCCAGTTGTATGTGGAGACTGCAAATGTTGTGAGAGTGAAGTGAGTTGGGGGGGGGGGACAGCAGTCGCAATGTATTTGACACCAGACTGTACCCTATGGGAAGACTTGACATGGTGGGGAGGCAAAGCAAAAAGCAGTATTAGCTTTGAGATTTATGTTTGCTTGAGTTCTGGCAAAGAAATAACACCCTGGCAATGCTTTTCTTTTAAGTAATCAATTTCTGAATGTTGCCTCATGTTTTTCCTTTTTCTTCAGCTGTAAATATGACAGTTCTGGTGCAGTACTGTAGTTCAGCCATTTGTCGAATTGTCTATGGCTTGCTGCTGTAATTTTTTAAATTTACTGGGGAATTAAAGACTGGCTACCTTAAATTAAACTGATGCAGAAATGCTAGTACCTGTTGTTGGTTTGGTACTTCTGCACTGGTGATGATGCGGTCTCCCGGTGGTTTGAAAGAGCCATCTGCAGTTTGGCTCATAGATGGCAGTGTCTTGCTTTTATGAGAGGCACAGGGAGCTGCCGAACAAGTGGCTGCTCTGATAGTTTCTTCCTGTCTCAATGGGATCTCAATGGTGTGGCATGCTTCGGCTGAATGGTTGGTTGCTCTGAGAGGTGCTCCATTTGATTGGTGGTTTCTTTCTGCAGTATCAATGTCCCTAGAGATTTTGGCAGTACTATGGACTAAATATAAATGTATGCATGGAGTGCCTACTTTATCTTCATTTTATTTTATTCATTTTAAACTGATTTATTATTATTATTAATGCTTAATTTAAATGTACAGATATACCCATTTTCTAAGCTCAATAACACCCACCAGGGTGGGCAGCATTGGGCTATACCGGACCTTCCAGGGGCTATAAAGCCCTCCACCTGCAGCCTCAGGCCTCACTACACTCCTGGCAGGTCCAGTATAGCCCAATACCACCCACCCTTTTGGGTATTAGTGCTTGCTTAGGCCTTCCAATCCCCTCCAGACTCTTTCTACCATGAATGGACTTGTTTCCACTCCCCCTGGTGCTTGCTGCTATTTGCTGGCCTAGCCCCCCTCTACTGTGAAGACCGAGCAGAAGAAATCATTTAAAATGTCAGCTTCCTCTTGCTCTTCTGCACAGTCCCCCTGGCCCTCTGGATTCTCACTATCCATCCTCTTGTTTTCCTCTTTTCACTCACGTACCTGAAGAAGGTCTTGTCCCCTTTTTATGTTGTCTTGCACACAAGCGCAAGCAACATATTGTGGTAGCTTGGAATAGCAGGTTTTGGAGGTGCGGTTGTGTTGTGGCCAATGGCACCACTGCTTTTTGGGGCTGGGCTCTGTGGCATCAATGAAATAGCATGCTGTCTATGACAGCAGTGCAAAAGTGTGCCACCAACTTGAAACAATTTCGCCGCTGCAATGAGAAAGTGACCAGTCATTGCAGGGCATGCCTTGCCTGGTGTAACATTTCAATAAACATGGATGCTATTGCTGCCTGCCTCTCACAGTCCCACCTAAAAGCCGACGTTGAGGTGCCCAATCCCCCTGTCAGCATGCCCCCTCCCCAGTTCATTTGCTGATGGGGGAGCCCAATCCCCGTTGGCATAATGTCCTCTGTATGGGCCTATTGGGCACTAACCCTCAAGGGACTTACTAGCCCTCTAAGTAGCTTGTGGTCACCCTTCTGAGCCACTAAGGGGTATCAGAGCCATGAGCTGGTCTCTATTTATTTCATTTGTGTGCTGAGGGAGTGTCCAATCCCCCTTGGCATCATGCACCCCCCCAAACTCAGACACATTTTGTGTGCTGACAGGGGGCCCAATCCCCGTTGGCTTCAGTCCCCCTCGCAAAACAACTCCCAGGTGGCACACTGGTAGCCACCTCAGTGTGCCAGAACACACCTGTAAAAATAAAAACATCCTGTGATGTCTTTTTTTTTTTACCTGTAAAAAGAGAAAATGGTCCCTCGTTGTCTCCAGTGCTCCCTTCCCAACCCGCACCCACCCCTCTACATACCCACCTCTCACTTTCCCCTCACTCCATACTTACTTCCAGAGCCTGGGCGTGATGATCTTCGGTGAACGGGAACACGCCTGGTATTCTCCAAAGCCGACCACGAACTGAAGAAATGCCGCAAGCTTGTATAATGGCATAAATGTGGGTGGGGTTCAATTCAATTAGTGGATATCTTGGCTATTTTTGCCATTTGACTCAAATTTTCAACATGGTTCCCTGGGACCTCACCTCATGAACTCAGTCATCTGTCCATGTTGTTATTCTGTCCCGAAAGGTGATTTTGTGATCACTCCGTGGAATCACCTTTTGGGACTGATTAAAGAAACAACAGTGTCACTGTTCATGAGGTGGGCTCCCAAAAAGCCTATGTTGCAAATTTTGTGAAAAAATTCAAAAAAATGATTGTGTTATGAGCATGCATTGTGCAGTTCCCACACATGCTCATAAGTTTGAGAATTTTTTTTTTAAATGAGTATACTTTATTAAATTTCAATTTAGGAGTAATACAACATCTCCAAAAAGAGAAAAGAGAAAGGAAAAAGAACTGACCATACGTAGAGGCAATCAATGATGACATACAACAATTCCGCATTTAGAACTATATAAGGAGGCATTATAAGCCATACCCCTGTAAGTAAACTATCTTGACTACATACGGAGGCCTCATGAAATTAACGCAGTGCAACATGGTAAATAAGAGGATGGTCTTTGCAACCAACTGAAACTTATCTAAATAATCTAGTCTACCTACTATCTATCCCTCCTCCCAACCCCCCATCCCCTGAAGCTAGAAAGTGAAAAGAAGGGCTAGAGAGAGCAAAGTTACATAGGAGAGGGAATCTAATATAGGAAGACTGTAGCATACATGTAGGCCCTCTGTATGGGCCTATTGGGCACTAACCCTCGAGGGACCTACTAGCCCTCTAAGTAGCTTGTGGGCACCCTGCTGAGCCACTAAGTGGTATCAGAGCCATGAGCTGGTGCCATCGATTAGTGAAGGCCTGGATCCTATCTTGTCTATGGGCTATGTGTTTTTCTAATCCCGGCACCTGGAATATTTCTGCATGCCACTCCTGGAAGGGTGGATACTCTCGATCGATCCAGTGCCGGGCGATGATTAGTTTAGCCACTGCCGATATAAGGGCCATGTGTGCTCTGCGGACACTTATCATATCGGCAGGCAATAGGCCCACTAGACAAATCTGTGGAGTGAAATAGAGTTCTAACCCTAAAATTGGGTCAAGTGAGCCCCTAATTCTTTGCCAAAGAGGTGCCACTTTATCGCAGTCCCAAAAGAGGTGTTTAATCATGCCATCTGCCTTCTGACAAGCAGTGCAGAGGGGGGAGTTAATTCTCCCCATTCGGTATAGTCGGGTGTTGTGCAAGATATGGAACTGCTGAAACCAGAGTCAGTCCTGCTTAATGTATTTATACAAATGTTGCCATAGCTTTTTCCACTTATCCTTGGAAGAAGAGAGGCGGAGTTCCTGTTGCCAATAGTAACACACTCCTTGGGGAAAGTGGGGTGCCTGGGTTTGTAGGTCCTTTTATAAAAAGAAGAGATTACATGAGGTGGTGATGCCAAGTCCACTAAAGCTTGTTTCAGGGAGTTCGCAGGCGAAGCCAGTGGGTTGGGCCCAGAAAGTCCACAAGCACCTTCCGTATCTGCAAATGTTTGAAGGGATGTAGCACTGGGATCGAGAATTCAGATTGCATTTCTTGCACTGATCGAAGGTGGCCTGAGCGTAGTAGAGAGGAGAGGAGAGCGGTATCCCTCACAGATTACGGCAAAAAATTCTCAGTCTTGTACGGTCTTCAATCTTTTTTTTTATTCTATTTTCTCTTTTCCCCCCTGAGCTGCTAGCCACCCGGTGCTTACAACCCAGTCATGGAGCCACGATCTTCCACCCCTCATATCGTCCACAATCTCTCTGAAGCCCCGTGACTTCCCCCCACGGCGGGACTGCGGCGCTCTCCCTACCCACTGCAGACTTCAGGATAGGTCAGAGGGCTTGGCCTGAGGGGCTAATCGAAGCCATAATGGGCTTCATGGAGGGAGACCAGCAGCTGTCCTGTTTCCCATTTTCTGGGGAGGTGGGGCCATGCAATTACATCCGACGTCCACCCCACCTCCTGTACATATTTTAGCGCCGGTAGCTGTGTGACTCCTGGCCGCCGCCAAGGATCTCTCATGCGCCAGGCACTTCCCCACCCTCCCCCCGCAGAAGGAGAGCAGTCCATGGGACACTCTATCCTTGTGCCCCGGCCGGCCCTCCAGCGACCCTGGCCCGTTTCCGAACCCGGGTCACCGGCGTCGCAAGCAGAAATCCAACCGCTGCCCTGACAAGCCGTCCATTTGGTCTTCAATCCTAAAGTGCAGATTGCCCAGGAGTGGTTGATCCAAGTCTTTCATCAAATCCCAAGATAGAAGAGAACTAATTTGGCACAGGGCTTTGATGGACCACCACAAAGGAGATGTCCTTAGTACCTTCGGGAAAGCCGACGGTTTAAGGTAAAGAAGAGATTTTAGATCAATTCCACTAGTCTGGCATAGCTGTTATTCAAGTGATAGCCACTGGGGAAAATATTCTGTGGTGTCGTTCCCTATCTGGTCCGTAGCCCAGCGGAAAATTTTGCTACAATGGATTGCGTAGTAGTATAGAAAGAAGTTCGGAAGGCCGAGACCACCTACCAGTTTTGGATGGGCCAATTTTACGTATGCCCTTCGTACAGCTTTCCCTTGCAGAGAAAGTCAGATAACAAAGATTGCAGTTTACCGAACCATTTTTTCGGAAGATATAGGCAGATCATACTAAGAGAGTACAGAAGGCGTGGGAGGACATTCATTTTTGTGATATTAATATGCCCCACAGAAAAAAGAGGGAGATGATGCCATCTGGTTAAGTCTGCTTTTATCTCCTGAAGAGTCAGAGAAAGGTTACTTTTAGTGAGTGATGTAAGATTGCGTGGAAGCTTTATACCCAGGTAGGTAAAAGCCTCTGGCTCCCATGTCAGGCCAAAGTTCGTAATCCAGTGCTTCTGAACTAGATGGTTGAGGGACATGACACATGTTATTTCTAAGTTTAGTTTATAACCTGAGACCAACGAGAAGTGGTTAATAATGCTAAGTGCTGAAGGGATGGATTGCTGAAGGTTTTCTAAGTGCAGTAGTAGGTCATCTGTGTACACCGACAGAGGGAATATGGTCTGGCCTACAGAGAGACCTTGGAATTCGGGATTGGAGTGTAGCAGGTGAATCAGGGGCTCTAGATAAAGGTTAAACAGGAATGAGGAAAGAGGGCAACCCTGCCTGGTGCCACGAGAGAGGGGAAACAGAGAAGAGAGGTCTCCATTGCAATGGACTTGGGCTGTAGGACAGGAATACAGTGCTCGGAGCCAGTCACAAAATGCAGGAGGAAAGCCAAATGTATCAAGAACTGCTAAAAGAAATGGCCATAAGACCGGTCGAATGCCTTTTCGGCATCAAGCGAGACCAGAACTGAGGGAAGAGTTATGCGCCGCAGACAATGAAGCAACGCAGAGCTTGTCTTCCACTTTTGCCCACACTGAAAGCACAGGGTATTAAATTTAATACGCCTTACCCTGCAAAGTTGGTTGTTCATCTTTCTTCTGGTAAACGAAAATACTCCTCTGTACTGGAGGCCCATGAGGTTCTAACACAGCAGGGCATGGTCTTCCCGGAGCACGCTCAGGCTCCTCCTTAGCATCCGCCACAACCCCCGCCATGGCAAGCAGTCCCAGCAGCAGACCGAGGGAAGGAGAAGGGAAACAGTAATGAAGGCAAGGCTCCGGAACCAAAGCAACGCTTGGCAGAGTTTCACAGAATGGACAATAACCTTGCAAATTCCTGAAGGCTAGAACTGCTCCCCTTGTTGCTCTTCTATCAACAACCTCAGTATGTTCTACTGAGGGCCAGGTATGGGAGTGTGGGTTAGGATTGGGGCGATATGGTAGGAGATTTTCCTGCCAGGGCTCCTGAGGTGGGCCTAACTTTAGATAAGCTGTAAAACAATCAATTTTTCCCCTAAACCTATGGGAAAACACGTACCTGAATACCTGAGAACCTGAAAACATGAATACCAGCAGGAACATCTGCCAGAACTAGACTCATAGTGGATTCCCTGCAGGGGGAGGGCCTCAAACAACTGGTACAGCAACCCACAAGAGACAGGGCTATCCTAGATCTAGTACTGACTAACAAAGAAGGGATCACAGATCTCCAGGTAGAAGGTCACCTGGGGGCCAGTGACCATCACATGGTATGGTTCAATTTGGCTACTACATCTAAATCATCCCATTCCAAGGCAAAATATGGGACTTCAGAGGAGCTGACTTTGATAAGATGGCCAACAGAGTTAAGCTAGCCCTGGCAAAAGAAACACAGGTGAGGAGGTACAGGCAAAGTGGGCAAGCATTAAGGATACAATACTTGAAGCAACATCCCATTGTGTTAGACAGAAAGGAAGTGCAAAAGAAGAGGAAACCACTTTGGTTCTCAAATATAGTAGCAGAAAGGTCAGAGCCAAAGGCTGGCCTTCAGAAAATATAAGGAACACAGCAGGGATGAAGATAGGAGGCATACCAAACTGCCCTAAGGGAAGCAGGTAAGGCAGTAAGGCAGGCAAAGTCCCAAACTGAGGAAACACTAGCACGAACAGTAAAGAAGGTGACAAGACTTTCTATAGATACATTAGTGAAGGAGAAAGTCCAGAGGGTATTGCTAAGCTTAATGGAGAAAAGGGAGCATGTGAGGAGGAGGACCCTGTAAAGGCATCTATCCTAAATAGATACTTTTGCTCAGTATTACTGAAGAAAGGTAGGGCAGGGCCCAGAGCTCAGCATCATGGACACAGGGGAGGAGGTGAGCACTACTCCCTTCACAAAAGAAAGGGTCCACAAGAGCATGCTAAGCTCAGGGTGGATAAGGCAATGGGACCTGATGGCATACATCCCAGGGTACTTAGGAGCTAAAGGAGGAACTAGCAGAGCCATTAGCAGAATTGTTTAGTGAGTCTCTGAGCACTGGAGAGGTCCCAGAAGACTGGAGAAAGGCTCATGTGATCCACTCCACAAGAGTGGTAGCAGGAGGAGGCGAGAACTACAGACCAGTCAGTCTTACCTCAGTGGTGGGCAAGATTATGGAGGCACTCCTTAAGGAAAGGATAGTGCAACACCTGGAATCCATAGGGGCACAGGATCCAAGACAGCATGGGTTTACAAAGGAAGGTCCTGTCAAACTAATCTCATAGATTTCTTTGACTGGGTAACCAGAGTGGTGGACCAAGGGAGCAGTTGATGTCGCCTACCTTGACTTCAGCAAAGCTTTGACACTGTTCCACATAGAAGATTGATAAATAAGCTAGGTAGGCTGGGGTGGGTCAGAAGTTGGTCAACTGGTGGCAAACTGGTTGACTGGCAGAAAACAGAGAGTGGTGGTAAATGGTATACAGTCAGAAGAGATGCAAGCACAAGTGGGCACCTCAGGGATCAGTCCTGGCAGTCCTATTCAACATCTTCATTAGTGACCCGCAGATGGACTAGAGGGAAGGCTTGTCTGTTTGCAGATGACACCAAGATCTGCAACAGAGTAGATGATCCAGATGGGGTGGGCAGAATGAGAAGAATCTGGATAAACTAGCAGAATGGTCAGAAGAGTGGCAACTGGGGTTTAATGCAAAGAAGTGCAAAATCATAGGGAAGAGAGAAACCCTGAAGCCACTTGCTAGGCTGGGAGGAGTTGCTAGAGATCACAAAGGAAGAAAGAGACTTGGCATCATCATCACTGATGACCTAAATCATCAAGCAGACCTCTAAAGCAGTAGGTAAGGCTAGGGGGTGTTAGGGTGTATTAGTAGGGTATCAAGTCGTAAGAGGAGGTAATAACCTCTGTACAAGACATTGGTTAGCCCCATCTGGAGACTCGCAGTATTGGAGGCCACACCTTCACAAGGACATTAACCAAATTGAGGCAGTCAGAGAAGGGCAACAAAATGGTGCAGGGACTGCATCAGAAGACATATAAGGACAGATTAACGAGCTCAATATGTATACCCTTGAGCAAAGGAGGGAGAGAGGTGATATGATCGAGACATTTAAACACCTTAAGGGCATAAACAAGGTGAAAAGAGTCTAACATGTTTAAATATAAGAAAAATAGCAGGACAAGAGGACACAGCATGAGATTAGGAGAGGCCGATTAAGGGGAATGTGAAATTCTTTTTCACAGAAAGAGTGGTAGATGCATGGAATGGCTTACCACAAGAAGTGGTGGCTATGAATACAGTGCAGGGCTTCAAACAGGCATGGGATAGGCATAAGGGAGCAATACAAATGACTATGAATAGATAGGTCACTGACAGAGCAAAGGCCGATGGTACATTTATAAGGTAGAAAAAGAAATGGGCAGACTGGATGGGCCTTGCGGTCCTTATCTGCCGTCAACTTCTATGTTCTATGTTTCTATGTTGGTCACTTGTTGGGACACACACTGAGAGCCTAATTTCCTCCTTAGACCCCTCTTCCCCCCAGGTATCCTGTATTGCATGCTCTGTTTGCACCTGAATGTTTGGAGTTTCTACTTAGAATGCTTACAATTTCTTTTTGCCCTATAGGGCATGGAACTCCGGGACACTGGTAGAACTACAGTACTTATGGAGAAGACAGAGAAAAACTCTCAGTTCTCATTTACGTATATTTTTTTTTCCTTTTTTGCTTCCAACAAGGGACACTAGTCAAAACTGTTCAATCAGTTAACTGGTGCTGTACCTTGCATGTGGGAAACAAGAACATTGCAGTCCTTATTTAACTATGCGGCCTTGGTTATTCTGAGGCCTATCAAACAAAGTTTACTTACATCAGTCCAAAATGGACTCACACTATGGGCTTGAGCACTCTGGCTGGATGTTTATGTTAAGGGGGGAGGGCATCGAGAGAGTTATTCATCTGAGTCTCCTAATCATTGATCTCACTCAGGTGATTATGCACCCCCTTACACTCTTTTATTTTTATGTCCTCATGTACATTTTCATTTGGGATTTTTCTGGTCCCCAGGGGGCCTGGAGCAAGAGATGCTTCAGATTAACTCCCGAGTCTGACAGGGAGCCATATTGTGTTGGTGCTTCTCTGAAAGACATAGGGAGCGACTTTAAGACCTCCCCCACCTTGGAAGCCAATGGTGATTCACCATATTTTGAATATTTTTCTAGATATTTAAATTATGATACCAGCTTACTGCATAAGTTAAATGTGGAAATGTTTTATTTGCTGTTTGAAGGTTATTGTTGTGCCCAGTTGACCGTGTTCTTATTTTATACTAAACAATATGCAATACAGTTTAGGTCCGATTCTAGTCAAAAGAGGGCCCTTATGGGCCCAACCTCCCTGGCTGGGGAGTCCATTAGTCTACTAAATGGTTATATAGCTGATAGTTTATACAGGGGTTACAGAGAGAGATGGGATGACCTCACAGAGTACTTATTGAAACTTTTTCGGGGGGGAAGAAGGGCAGCGACCCCACCACACCTTACAGCTGACTATTGTAATTCCAAAAATGATTAGTCCCTCCCTCATACTATCATTTAATGTAAATGGTATACACAACCCCATTAAGCGTAGGCGATTGCTCCAGTTTCTTAAGAAAGATAAACCTGACATTGTTCCCCTTAAGGAGACACATCTACCCCAACTAGAACATAATAAATCGAAATCATGGGGATTCCACATGGTGGTTGCTTCCTCACATCCATCTGGTCGTAGGAGAGGAACAGCGATTACAGTCCCTTGGGGTACCATTCCAGGTACAGAACCAAATCAGTGATAGTGAGGGCAGGTATGTCACTGCCGTGATCTTGTTGCATTCTACATAAGTGACCCATGCATCAGTGCACCTTCCCCCAGGCAGCCCAGTGGCACGGAGATTTTTTGATGATTTTATTTCCATAGCCCGGGGCTTATATGTGATAGGAGGGGGCTTTAATGTAACTTTAAACCCCAAAGTACATACCTCATTACCCTCCAGGCACAGAGCCACCCCACTTCAAAAGTATTTGAGGACGACCCTCCCTGCGCTTGGCTTGGTTGATATATGGCGGCATTTCTTTCCTTCAGTACGGATGTATACTCATTATTCCCCCAGGACTAATTCCTCGGCGAGGTTAAACTATGTTTCTTTTATCAGTGGAACATTTAGAATTAGTACAGAACATCTCAGTGGGGGCCTCCATCCTCTCTGACCACACAACTCTTTATCTTAAGCTGGCCCTGGAAAAAACACAAAAACATTCTTTTTGGTGATTCAACCTAACCTGTATTCAGGACCTTGAGTTTGGCCACATGATAAAAAAGAATATGCCCTTAATTCTGGCTGACAATGACTCGACAGAGACCTCCCATGCTATACAATGAGACACGCTTAAAATTGTACTTCAGGGGGAGATTGTAAGGTGCTCTGCAAAAAGGAAAAAAGCTAGGGAAGCCTTACAAGCACAGCTACAAAATACTTTGGCCTACTTACAAGCTCAATTGAACCAGTGAGACCTTACTGTAAAGCCACAACTTCAGCTTACTAAACAAAAATTACAAAAGTTAATAGACCAAAAAATAGAACAACAGCTGCTCTATTTAAAACTTAAATACCAGGAAGGTGGACCCAGAAGTGCAAGGCATTTAGCCAGGTGTTTGCGGGGGATGAGACAACAGGTGATGGTTACAAAGTTGTATGACCCTAAAACCAGAAAATTCCTGGTGCATCCTACAGCCATCAGGCAGACCATGGCTGACTACTACAAAAGCCTTTATTCAGAGGATACTATACCTCCCTTAACACGACTAGCAAAATACTTGCAGAATACCTCCCTTCCACAACTTTCTCTGTCTCAGGCGGAGGGGTTAATACGCTCCATTACTGTGGAGGAAATCAAGACCTCTCTTAAACTAACTAAAACTCAAAAAACACTGGGACCCGATGAGTACCCGGTGGAGTTTTACAAATAATGGAGCAAACTGCTTAATCCACCGTTACTTAGAACTTTTTGGAAAACACAAGAAGGGGGTCTTTCCCCACCTTCATGGAGGTATGCTGAGATAGCAGCCCTCCCCAAACCGGCAAAGGATGTCACCCTGATCAGATCATATCGACCAATTTTCTGTATACAGGTTAGGTTGAATCGCCAAAAAGAATGTTTTTGTGGTTTTTCCAGAGCCAGTTTAAGATAAAGAGGGGTGTGGTCAGATAGGATGGAGGCCCCCACTGAGATGTCCTGTACTAATTCCAAATGTTCCACTTTTTAACTCCTTCTGTCGGTTTGCTCTGGATGCACCTCCCCTTACCCACCACTGTCACCTGTACCGAGCTTTAGCCTTCCCTTCCCTAACAAATAGATGACTGCACCACTGCTCGAAATTCATCTCTAAGTCCTGGCTTGGTACACTCCCTAATCTCCCCCCAACCCACTCCCTCTCGACTCCTAAGATCCCACGACCACAGAACTCTGACTGTCCCCTGGAGATCCACCTCTAGTGGGCAGGCCTCCTTCTCCTATTGTCTCCCTAAACTGTGGAATGCACTTCCTACACAAATCCAATCCTCTTCCTCTCCTGGCTCCTTAAACCAAGCTCTACATAATTTCCTCTCTGTAAATTGCACTTGCCCCTAGCCCCCCCCCCACTTGTCTCTCCCCCTGTCTGTTGCCCCATCTGCCTAGCTTCATCCCAATTCGATGCACTTAAAGTCTCGGAGCCCATCCTGGCCCCAGTTGTACATAGCTTCTTATCCTCTGTCTCTTTTCCCCCCCCCTTGCTCTCTCTCCCTCTCTTTATTGTTGCCATTCTTAATTCTGTAGTGTGTAAGGCTTTAGGCCCCCTTTGCCGCTACTCTACCTGTCATGCTATCTCACCTCTAGGTGTTAGCCTCAGGATTTTAAATTTACTCTACCTGCAACTATTTGCCTTCTTACCAATATATTGTTCACTTTCAACCTATGCTTTTTATGATATTGTATAATTGTGTGTGTGTACTCATTGATACAATGTAACTCCCATCACCCTTTCCCCCAGGTTGTACCAGGAGACGAGCAACTTGTTGTTCAGTGTACATTACCTAGTGAAACATTTCAATAAATAAATAAAAATTTCAAAGCTAAACACCGATTACAAGTTGTTTATGTCCATCTTGGCCCATAGAGTACATACGCTGCTCCCACAACTTGTAGACAGGGACCAGGCTGGTTTTATTATGAAGCGTCAAGCACATGATGCAATTAGGCAGGTTCTGTTATTAACGGAACATGCCTCACGCAGACAAATCCCACTAGTCCTCGGCTTAGATGCCAAGAAGGCATTCAACAGGGTCTCTTGGCCCTATCTTTGGGCTACATCCAAACATTTTGCCTTCCCAGATAAATTTATTTCCCAAATAGAGCATGTGCCAATCCTTGGTGGCATATCTCAAGCTGGATGGCTCACTGTCCCCCCTTCCCTCTGGCCAGAGTTACCCGACAAGTTTGCCCTATGTCCCCACTGCTATTTGCCTTGTATCTGGAAGCACTGGCAGCTAATATTCGGCACCAGGTTAATATTGAAGGGATACCCATGGGGGGTAGGTTGTATAAGCTCACACTATTTGCAGATGACATTTTGATGACACTCAATTCACCTGAATCCTCTGTCCCGGCGGTGTGGGAACAGCTTAATCTTTTTGGGAATCTATCAGGTTATAAAATAAATAGCTCCAAAATGGAAGTACTAAATTACTCATTCAATCCTACCAGAGATCTGAAGAGGGCTTTCCCATTCCGCTGTAACCGGGTCGAAATGAGATATCTCGAAGTCAAGATTCCCTCACAGCTAATACACTTGGAGCTGGTTCATTTTGAACTGATCACTCAGCAAATAACTGCAGACCTATCCAAATGGACAAACCTCCCTACTGGGTTGGTAAGCAGAGCAGAAACCATCCAGCAAAATATTCTGCCTCAAATCCTTTTTTTCCTGCATACCCTGCCCGTCATGCCCTCTAATACTTACTTTTCAGCCTGGGATAAGTTAATTTCTAGGTTTCTTTTGGGGTGGGTAAGCCACCCCGATTGAAACTTCACATATTGCAACTACCCAGAACTCAAGGGGCCTTAATGTACCAAATTTAAAGAAATATGCACAAGCAGCACAAGTGTGCACTGTCCTCTTACATATCTCTGGTTCTAATACAGCACACTGGAAGGATATTGAAGCAACTCTCAATGGGCTAGACTACTTTCCCCCATATATCCTGGGGAATCCCCCGAGATGTTTCCCCCTGAATAGGTTTATGCAGTTCACTGGGGAACTCTCTAGAGTTTGGATGCAAATCAGCTGTTCTGCTCTATCCTCGCCTGAAAGGCACTACCTCTCCACCTTGGCATATGACACAGATATAGGCCCACCGGGGTTTGCCTCTTTACTGAAGGGCTGGGAATCCTACCACCTGTGTTTTGTGTTCCAAGTTATAGGCCCATCAGGTCTGCTTTCCTTTACATACCTACAATCTATTTATAAACTGCCCTCAAATCAATACCAAATGTATGCAAAGCTTAGAAACTATCTTCTTCCTCATGAGGAGTCCCTGTCAGCAATGGCAGAGACCCCATCTCCTTTGGTGGGAATGGTCAGGCACCACTTGAAAGGTGGAATGCAAGAGCATATTATTATTCAATTGTATCAAGCGCTAAGAGATGACTGCACTGGATCCCTGGAGCCTGTCAGACAGCGATGGGTAAAAGATATAGGGGTAGAGATTGATAAAGATCTTTGGCAAAAGGCAACCTTTCCCTATTCTAAGGTCTCATCTATGACATACTGTAGGGAATTTGTCTGGAAATCCAGACTATGTTACTTTAGAACCCCAGATGTCACTGCTAAGTACAGGAAGGGGATCCGGCAGAATGTTGGAGGGGATGCGGTTGCCGACAAGCCGGAGGGGCGCATATTTTATGGTCCTGCCCTTTCCTTCATAAATATTGGTTTGATGCTATTTCAGAATTGAATTAAATATTTCAAGCACCTGAATTAATCACACTGGCCTTCATCCTGACTGCAACTCCCCCCACTGGACTTCAGATAAATCGGGCACAATATAGGCTTAATGCACTCATGGTCCTGAACTCCTGATAACAAAAAAAGTGATTACCAAGCTTTGGTTTACTAAGCGTAAACCGGTTAAAGAAGCATGGCGAAAGCTAACCTATGCAGTATATAGCTTGGAACAGACCTCAGCCAAACTGAACAACAAAATGATTGATTTCACTAACCGATGGAGTCAATGGACCCACTACCAGTTAGGGCACTACCTAGATTTTTTACCATGATGAGTGGAATAATATTGGCTTACTCTCTGAGACCCTTATTGGCTGAGGGTATAGAAATGAGAGATACTGGTTTGGAGTCACTTAGGGATGGAGATATGGGTGAGCTGGGTAGTCTGAACAGAATCAGTCTCAATGCATATGGTCTATTTTTACATCTTTTGTATGGACTGGGGCCAGTATTTAAGGTGTCTCTTACATTTATTAGTTCCAACCTGAAACCTGTATCAGTTATTATTTAAACCAAATGTGCTTACTGATATAAGGAATGTAGACCTGTGCTTTTGATATACTTATGCCTTTATAACTGTATTGCACTATATATTAGACAAAACATATCTGATGAAAATAAAAATTTAAATTATTAAAAAAAAAGAACTGAGCGAAGAGCGCTGTCCCAGGCCAAAGCCATTAGGTGAAGTATCTTATGCGTGTGATCTGACGAGTGTCGCCCCACTACAAAACCTGCCTGGGAGGTACTGATTAAACCCTGCCAGACCTGATGAAGACGATTCACCAGGATTTTGTCTAGTATCTTTATGTCAGAGTTCAGCAGTGATATAGGGCGATAGTTGTCCAGCACCAGAAGGGATTTGCCCGGTTTTCGGAATAACTGATATTCAGGCTGGGGTGAGTGAGAGGTCCGAAATACCAGAGGATTGTAAGAAGTTAAAAAGCTGAAAAGAGTAAAGGGGCCAGCTCCTCTGCAAAAGCCATGTAGAATGAGTTATTAAACCCATCGGGGTCTGGAGCCTTGTCCTTAGGCATTTGCTTAATTACCTGTTTAACTTCTTCAGTCAAGATGGGGGAACTCAGGGCCGTTCGCTGGGCTTGGGAGGGTAGGGTTATGGATTTCAAAAATAAGTCTCTTAAAGCAGTATTTGGCAAATTATCACTAGGCGCTGAGTAAAGAGTCTCGTAGAATTGCCTGAAAGTTTCCACGATCTCCCTAGGCTTAGTAAGTATTGGACCACCTCCTAGGGGTTGAATGCTCTGTACTACACTCTGTACCTTAATTTGCCTAAGCCTCATGGCTACTAGTCTACCTGCTTTTTCCCCCGATTCTAGGTACCAGAATTTGGTCCTTTGAAGTGCTAACTCTGCTTTCATAGTTAGCAGCCCGAAGTATTGATCTGAAGGGCATTAAGTTTAGCCCAGACTCTCTCCTCTGATGAGGAAGTGAGCTCCCATTCTAGCACCGTGATCTGGTTGAGCATCTCATTAATGGAGACCTCTTTTGCTTTATTGTGTTTGGAAGCAAGGCGGATACACCCCCCGATCCGCATTTCATGGCACCAAGTACATCAGTGAGTACCGATCATTTGTCCTTGAGAAAGTTTGTAATGAACAAGGAGAGAGTTTGGGTAATTTGGCAATCCCGCAAGAGCCCTGAATTAAACCTCCAGACTCCGACTCTGTCAGCCAGGCTCCCTAGGGAATGCTCCATGAGAATCGGGGCATGGTCTGAAAGTACCGTGGGTAAGATGTTACATGCCACTAGTCCGGCAAGATCTGTCATAGAGGTTAAAAAATAATCTGTTCTGGAGAAGGAGTTATGTGGAAGGGAGTGGAATGTATATTGATTATCTGTAGGATGCAGGATCTGCCAGGAGTCACTAAGGCCAAGCATGTCCATAAGTTCCCTGAGGCCCCTCTGGGCTGGTCAAAGCCCTTTTTTGTGTCCCCCAGATTTGTCAATGTAATTTTGATAAACTAAATTCAGGTCCCCTCCTAAAATAATAAAAAGGTTAGAGGATGTAGAGAGATGAGTCATAAGGCTAGAAAAGAAACCGGGTGAGTCAGAATTTGGACTGTATATACCTCCCAGCAAAACCTCCGTAAGGCCTATCCGGCCTCATATCAAGATAAATCGGCCCTCTGGGTCCCCTTGCTCATCCAATAGCTGGAAGGGGGTCTTTCTATCAATCAGAATACACACCCCTCCTTTTTTACGGCTGTATCCTGCCCCAAACAATTGGCCTTCCCACTCCCTACGAAAGAGCAAAATATCTTCCTTCTTTATGTGGGTTTCCTGTAAGAACACCACCTGGGGATGATATCTGGCCAGGTGATTAAGAATCATGTGACATTTGCATCTATTGTTGGCCCCTTTGATATTCCAGGATACAAAGTTATATATCAAGCCCATGTTGATTCAAAAGGAGTACTGATGCCCCAGCTTTCCTATGTTGGTACAATACTTGTTTGCACGCTCCAAGAGTCAAATCTTCCCCCCATCTAATTCCTCATTCCCTGCTGTCTAAGCCCCTTTCAATTCGAGAAACATTAAGACAACCCACCAGCCACCCCTTCCCTGCCCCTCCCCCACCTTGAACTATGTACACAAAACTTGCCCCAGGCCCTGAAGGCTGTTCCTCAAATATATCCTAGTCCATGAAGCTCTCTTACCTTGCAACAGGCTCCCCCCCCCCAGCCTATGCTGTAACCAAATCAAAAATAAAGCATTGCGTCCAAAATCACCCTTGACCGAGTACCAGTGATGAGACCCTGAAGTAGACTGTATTGTATTATGATGTACTAATTCCGGGAAGGCCAAATCATTGTAAGCAGTTCCTACATGATCCTAATGGCAGCAATCGAGCAGTCTGAGCTCTGTCTCCAGAACTGATGGCACAACCAATAGGGCGCCCCCTCGAGAAATAGAGCATTGGTGCCCCCCCACATCAGGGAGAGGGTTCTCTCCAGGGACAGTGGGAGGGGCCAGGCCTATCCAGAGCAACCTGCTCCCCCACACACCAATAGGCAAACTTCGCTGTCTAAATGCCCTTGCTGAAGCTGTATCTAGCCTCAGGCCATCTGTAATATTTGGACCACTTACACACACGACTTCCCTAGATTTTTCCTTCATACACTCAGGGCTGCCTAGGCCAATTACAGGATCAAGCCTTCACTCTCAGGCAAACTGCCCCTCATGGTGCGTTGGAGGTATCCATTTTCTCAGAGCCCAATGGACTGCAGGAGGTGGGGTTGGGGGATACCCACCCTCTCTACCTCCCACCCCTTGCCATGACTCTGTGTCACCAAGTTCATAATCTAAGGAGGCCACATGGTAGCGCTCACTGGAGAGAGCTGGGTCTATCCCTTCACTCCCAGTTGTGCTTCTTAAGCAGCCATAGGCCTGACAATAGGCTTAGCTTATGAGAAGGCTCAGACAGACAGGCATCTGTCCAATCATTAGACTGGCCGAGAAACAGCTAGCACGAGAATGCCAATGCTGGTGCATGTAGAGAGTGTCCCGGCTCCCCCAGGCCCTCGCCCCTCCAACAAACCCAAAGGGCTTACCTCCTGTCCGATGTGGTGGCTTTGAAGCTGCCCCTCTTCTGAGCCTACCTCAGGTGGGATTCAGAGAAGGTTGCAGCCATCCGTTCTGGGAAATACAGATCCCTCACCTGAGATTGCCATCTCTTGACTTTAGCATCAAAGACGTTCTGGTTTTAGAAGGGGTATGAAGGTGATGGAGGCACAGAGTCTCATATAGGTGTAAAAACCCGATACAAAGAGGATAATCCCCAGATTACTTGAGGCCAATTATCCCAAGGCAAGAAGGAAAACCGCAACAGTCTAAATAGTCCTCTAGGGCAACATCTCAAGCATATAACATCAACCAAATTCTTTGCTTCAGTCAAATCAGGCGTATTGAATGCTCCTTTTCATGGTGAAGTCGCTCACTTCGGGGCTGGAACAGGCCGGGGAACAACTTAAGCAATTCCAGGGTAGCTTGGGCTTCAGAATCAAATGATCTTGGGGAGCCTTGGAATAAAATCTGCAGTTTGGCTGGATAAAGCATTTTAAACCTCAGGCCAGCTGCCATCAGTTTAGCCACTATGTGATTATACTCTGCCCTTTTCAGCCTTACTGACTTTGGGAGGTCTTGTGAGATGCTCAGTTTGGCCCCTTCCCATAAAATTTCTTTTGTGTCCCTCAGCTTTGCCAAGATATGCATCTTATCAAGGTAATTCAAGGTTTTATTTAACTCCAAAAATTGATTAGCGTTTTGCTCATAAAAGTGTTAAAACACTGTGAAAATGCATAGCACTTGCCTCATTGTGTTTAATAAACATAACACTTCTAGAAAACCTATATAAATACTTTCTGTACAGTTAGCATTGTCCCAAGAAAAAAACTGCTAATCAATTATTTAAAACCCTGTAATTTAAAAGTTTAAATATCAGAGGGCGAGGTGGGGAGTTGGGAGCAGACATAGGTCGCAGCGCCCTGTGAGCCCTCTCGATGACATAGCTGGGTCCATTAGGCGAAGGCCCAGCTATTTTCTTGTAAAGTTTCTGGGTAAACAAGATGGAGTTTGGCCCCCTTCCCCTTCCGGGAGGCCAATGATGAGGAGATTGTTCCTCTGGCTGCACCCCTCTAGGTCTTCAATTTTTTCCTCGTGTTTTGCAAATTTGTGGTGTACATAGGTAGTGTCAGATTCCTGTCTGGAATGCCAGTCATCAAGAGAGCTCACCTGCATTTCCACATCCCCCATCCGGCGAGTGAGAGTCTCTGAGAGTTGCTGCAAACCGGTAAGTTGCTTGGTAATGCCCAGCAAGGCATCCTTCAAGGGGGTAAGCTCAGCAAGGAATTTTTCCTCCGTGAGAGATACTGGAGGCAGCGCTGATTTACAGCCAGCAGTCGGCTGGGATTTTGATTTTTTTAGCCGCTTTGAGCTTTTCCGGCATGGTGGGTGGAGTGTGGGAGGGCCTCGCAGGCTGCAATTCAGCCTCCATAATGATCGAGCAGTAGTCCGTGCAATGATTTTGCGGCAGAACGATTGTTGAGTTATCGCTGCTGTTTATCGTTGAAGGCGCTCTCTGCCAAACGAGCGATCCCAGCAATGAGTTAAATCCATGATTTAAGGTATGAAAATGGGAGCTGGGGAACGGAGCTGAAGTATCTGCTTCCTACCCGCTCCAATGCTTCATGAGACTCCAAGTTCGAGAATTTTTAATATTTTCACTCCAGATTTTCAGCATTGCCATTTTTTTACACCTCCTTATGAACAGTACAGCTGTCATTTTTCACATCCTGCCCCAAATGTGTTTTCGCACATCTGGCACACAATGGCGCAGTTGCTGTGTGACATCAAAGTTCGGGACAGATTAAGAAAATCACAGTGCCACTGCTCATGAGCAGAGGTCCCAAATGCTTTCATGAGGTGGGGTCACAAAAAGCCCATGCTGAAAATTTGGTGTGCAAATACCAACTAACGCCCGGGGTGGTAGCCTGCGTAAAACATTGGCTGGACAACAGGACACAGAAGGTAATAGTAAATGGAGCACTCTGAAGAAAGGGGGGTTACTAGTGGTGTATCACAGGGTTCAGTACTGGGTCCAGTCCTTTTTAATGTCTTTATAAGTGACATTGCAGAGGGACTAGAAGGAAAAGTATGCCTCTTTGCAGATGACACAAAGATCTGCAATAGGGTTGATACACAAGGAGGCGTGGAAAGGGTGAGAAGGAACTTGGCAAGGTTGGAGGAATAGTCAGAAGTATGGCAGCTTGGATTCAATGCAAAGAAGTGCAAAATAATGCACCTGGGAAACAAAAACCCGGGGAGGGGAGGAGTACACAATGAGGGGGGGAGGTAGTAACAAAAACAAAAATGTAAAGGGACCTGGGGGTAATCATATCAGATTACCTTAAGGTTGGTAAACAATGTGAGAAGGCAGTAGGGAGGGCTGGGGGGATACTGGGATGTATAGGGAGAGGCATCACCAGCAGAAATTAGGAAGTTGTTATCCCTCTGTACAGACAGTTGCTGAGACCCCATCTGAAGTACTGCGTCCAGTTCTGGAGACCTCATCTCCGCAAGAACATAGACAGGATGAAGGCAGTCCAGAGGAGGGCAACTAAAATGGTGCAGGGTCTGCAAGAGAAGCCATATGAGGAGACACTAAAGGAGCTTAAAATGTATACCCATGAGGAAAGGAGGGAGAGGGGGGACATGATATAAACTTTTAAGTACCTCAGTATAATCAACAAAGTCCAAGAGGGTAGCATATTTCAGAAAAGAAGATATGCATGAACAAGGGGACACAATTTGAAGATAGAGGCGGGACGGCTCAGGGGAAAAATGAGGAAGTATTTTTTCACAGAGAGGGTGGTGGACACATGGAACAGCCTTCCTGAGGAGGTTTTGGGGCCTAAAACTGTGGGAGAATTGAAGAATGCATGGGACAGACATAAAGCAGTTCGTGTGGGGGTAGGAAGAAATAGGCTGTTGGTGAACTAGGATCTGCAGCTTATCCTGTAGGTAGGGAAATGGGCAGACTAGGTGGGCCAAGCAGTCCTTATCCGCCGTCAAAGTCTATGTTTCTATGTCTGCAGTGCTGTCCCTGTTTGTAAATACCAGGTTCAGCATTGCCGTATCTCTAG
Source organism: Neoceratodus forsteri (assembly GCA_016271365.2). Classification (NCBI taxonomy): domain Eukaryota; kingdom Metazoa; phylum Chordata; order Ceratodontiformes; family Ceratodontidae; genus Neoceratodus; species Neoceratodus forsteri. Next base: position 152,579,053 of record JADMNL010000028.1, read on the forward strand.
TGGGTTCCACAACCAGCTGCCTGAGAAATGCTCCTTGTAGAGAGTCAAGGATAGTCCTGCTTCTTGTTGTAGCTGTTGTAGCTGTGGCCAGAATGCCCCAGTCTCCATCCAGCAGATTAAAGTCTCCAAAATTATTACTTCCCCCATGCTTGCCTTTTGCTAATGGCTTTCCCCAAATCTCTGACTAATTCCTCCCCCATCTCGGTGGTCTGTGCACCCCCCAAATAAATAAAGGTCCCTGACCCTGTTTCTGGGCTGAACCATAGTATCTGCAGCCCTTCATTATCCCAGGTGCCCTCTTATTTTATTTATTTATTTATTTCAAAGTTCGAAAATACACCTTTGAGCAGAAATGCTATTGAGAAAGGTGAGAAGATCTACTTCAGACACATTAGTGAGAGGAAAAAGACTGGAAATGGGATCATTAGGCTGAAGAAGGAAGGAGGAGAAAGAGTGGGAGATGACCTAGAAAAGGCTGAGATACTGAACAAGTACTTTTGCTCAGTATTCACCAGGGAAGGGGATGGTGAGGGACTGGAACTGATTAGGAGAGGTATTCAGGGGAGGAAGGTAGACACCAGCCTATTCACGGTGGAAAGAGTCCTAGAAGAACTCTGGAAAATAAAAGCAGATAAGGCAATGGAGCCAGATGGGATCCACACCAGAGTACTAAAGGAAATCAGGGAAGTGCTGGCAGAACCACTGGTTTCCCTTTTCAACACATCACTAGAGACAGAAGAGGTACATGAGGATTGGAGGAAGGCAGATGTGGTCCCTCTCCACAAGACTGGAAGCAGAGAGTAGGCAGGCAATTACAGGCTTGTAAGCCTGACCTCAGTAGTGGGGAAACTAATGGAGTCCTTACTTAAGGAGAGGATTGTGAAGCTTCTGGAGGATAGCGGGGCACAGAATCCAAGGCAGCATGGATTCTCAGCGGGAAGGTCCTGCCAGATGAATCTTATAGATTTCTTTGACTGGGTAACCAGGGTGGTAGATCAGGGAGGGGCAGTGGATGTAGCCTACCTGGATTTCAGCAAGGCCTTCAACACCATCTTGTACAGGAGATTGCTAAATAAATTGGGGAGCCTGGGAGTGGGTCCTACGGTAGTAAAGTGAGTTGGGAACTGGCTAAGGGACAGTATTCAGAGGGTGGTAGTAAATGGCATGAAGTCTGAGGAGAGGGAGGTGACCAGCGGGGTGCCACAGGGGTTGGTGTTGGGGCCAGTCCTATTCAGTGTCTTCATTTGCGACACTGCAGAGCATCTGAAGGGAAAGGTGTCCCTCTTTACAGATGATACCAAGATCTGCAACAGAGTGGACACACCAGAGGGGTGGTAAAAATGAGAAAGGACCTAAACCTATTAGAGGAGTGGTCGAGTGTCTGGCAGTTGAGGTTCAATGCTAAAAAGTGCAAGATCATGCACCCGAGTCACAGGAGTCCAAGTGAGGAGGAGTACAGGATGGGTGGGGAAATTCTGGCCACCACAAGCCAGGATAGAGACCTGGGGGTTATTGTATCTGATGACCTGAAGGTGACCAAACAGTATGAAAAAGTGGTGGGGGGAGCAAACAGAATGTTGGGGTGCATAGGGAGGGGCATAACAAGCAGGAGGAAAGAGGTGGTGATGCCACTGTACAGATCACTGGTGAGGCCTCAGCTGGAGTACTGTGTCCAGTTCTGGAGACCACATCTCCGGAAGGACATTGACAAAACAGAGACAGTCCAGAGAAAGGCAATGAAGATGGTACATGGACTGCACCAGAAGCCCTATGAGGAAAGACTTATGGACCTTAATATCTATTCACTCGAGGAAAGAAGGGAGAGGGGAGATATGATAGAGACTTTCAAGTACCTTAGGGGAATAAACAGGGTACAGGTGGGAAGCATATTTCAGAGAAAACTCTGCACAAAAACAAGGGGGCATGATATGAAGCTGAAGGGTGAAAGACTCAGGGGTAATGTTAGGAAGTACTTTTTCACTGAGAGGGTGGTGGAGCCATGGAACAGCCTTCCAGTAGAAGTGGTAGGTGTGAAAACAATACGGTGGGTTCAAGAGTGCATGGAATAGACATATGGGTACCCTGGAGATGTGCAGAGCAGGAGAGCCACAGATCAAATAGGATTTGGGGCTGCAGCAGTGAGTAGGGAAATTGGCAGACTAGGTGGGCCGTATGGTCCTTATCTGCTGAGAGATTCTATGTTTCTATGTTTCTATTTACAAATGTTCCTCGTCAGAATAACAATTTGCGTACATGATGTAAAAGACAGTATTAAAAACTGATTACCAAAGCTGGACAACAGTGATTCAATGACAACAAAACAGAATGAGTAACAAGTACCATTTCTGCAATACAGAGTGAACAAAAGTTAACATTCAACAAGTCAAATAATAGAAAGCATAATATAGGCACTAGGAGCTATAAAAAGGTAGCAGGTCATCTGGGCATTGTCAGAGGTTAAGTCTGTGCACTTTTACGGCACATTGGAACGGAGGAGAGGCACATGTGTGAGGAGAGACCATGTGGTGGGTAAGGTACTGGCATTATTTGCATGTGTAAGAGGGGACCTTAGGGGCAGAAGCACCATGATCAGATGGTGCAAGGGTTGGGGTGCAGTTGGCAAGTGACAGTGAATGAGATGGGGTTTCATTAGGAGAAGCAGCTACATTTGGAGCCAGGTAGGAGTAAATTTAGAAGCTCCTTTTTGAAAGGACCCAGCTTAGTTGGTGTCTTTTGTATTACTGAAGTTCATTAAGCCAGCTTGGTGCCCTGGTTGCAAAGGAGCATTTGGCTTGAGCTGTTTGGCTGAATGGAACAGCCAATGTACTGAGCTCTGGTTGGGTAAGGATTTGGGGCAGGTTGTAGGATACCTTGCAGCCCTGGGGGGTTCAGGCCCATGAGGGCTTTCTTGCCTAGCAGGCAGGTTTGTTATTTTATTCTGTCCTGCTGGGGAAGCCAGTTTGTGAGGGAGTAAAGAGTGCAGGTGTGCATGAGTTTGTTAGCCCCAGTTACAATGCAGCAGGCTTTGTTCAGGACTAACCAGTCCCTGTTTAACACAGAGTCTTTGGCACTCCCATAGTCTGTTAGGCCATAATCAACTATGGGGAGGATGGAACTAGTAACTGCCACTTTTTGGATTCCGGGGTAAGGTTGTGCCTATGCTATGTCTATATAGTGCTCCTAGTCTCGTGTTAATGTTGCAGAAGGCTTGGTCGACATGTGGTGCAAATGTTAGAGTCTGGTCAATGGTGACCCCAAGGTATTTGAGAGCTTCTACCTGTTCTAGAGGGTCACCCTTACTGTTGAGTATGTTGAGTGCTTGTACCTTAGTTCTCTTCTGTGCATTGTTTTGGTCTTCTTGTAGTTGAGCACAAGCTTGTTCTGCTGGAACCAATTCTTGAGGGATGCAAAGTTGCATTGGAGGTCTCGAGTAAGTAAGTCCTCACAGGGGTTATTTGCACAGATGACTGCATCATCTGCGTAAAGTGAGATAGTGGAACTAGGGCAGGCTTTGGGAAGGTTATTAATGAAGAGGCTGAACAAAAGGAGCCCCAGGATGGAGCCTTAAGGCCCACCAATGTGACAGGCCTGGCATCAGAGAGCTCCCCATTTATCTTAACCTGTTGCGATCTTCCTGAAAGGTAGCTTTTAAACCAGAGCAGTGTCCAAAGAGAGAGAGAGAGAGAGATCTAATGTGGGTAGCTTTGTTAGTAGTAGTGCGTGGTTTACTAAATCAAAGACCTTGGTGAGGTCTATGTAGATAGAGCCCAGCAGGTATCCTTTGTCAACAGCCTTGTGTAGTATGCTTGTGTATTCGATCAGTGCAGTGGAGGTGCTGTGCATTTTACAGAAACTGTGTTGTTGTTCACACTAGACATTATACTGGCTGAGGTATAAGACGAGTTGGTCAGATATAATTCTCTTGAGTGCTTTGGACAGTGGGGAGAGAATGGATAGAAGGGATATTGGCCTGTAGTTTGCAAGTAATGTGCGGTCTTCACTTTTATGGACAGGGGTGACCAGGGCACTTTTCTATTCCTTGGGGAACTGTGGGAATCCGAGGGAGAGATTAAAACATTTAGTCAGGGGGGATGCGAGTTCATCCAGGACCAGGGCAACTAGTTTCATGTCAAGTGAGTCACTTCCCAGCCTTGTTTTCCCCAGTACTCGCTTAACATAGCAGATCATGTCCTTTACCAGGACAGATTTGAAGTGGAATTGTGGCCTACATTGGTCTTTTTGGGTGTTGTCATGGGATACAGTGGTGGCAGAGGGGTTTGTCTTCAGAGGGGATAACGGCGCTAAGGTCGGTGAAGGCTTTATTGAACAAATTGTTTATCTCAATAGGGTTGAGTGTGATGCTTCCATTTGAGTTGAGCATTGTTGGTGACGTTTTATCACCCCTACCCAGGAGGGAGCAGGGTTTTGGCTGCACTGGGGACTGGGGTCTAACCTGGGGGGATGGAAGCCTGTACAAATAGGATGGCCTCGGTGGCCTTTTACCTTCCCTCACATGTTACATATCCCCCCCCCGCTGCCTTTCCTCCTTGACCTGTCGTTCTGAAACATGGTGTAGCATGGGATGGCCACTTCCCAGTAGTGGTTATCAGTGCACCATGACTCCATTATGGACACCAGATCCAGGTCTGCCTCCGCAATGATTGCCTCATGGTCAGAACTGTTGTTTCCTAGGTTCCTTGCATTGGCACACATGTCTCTCCATCCCCTTTGTCCATCTCTCCCCAACCTCTCCCCCCTCCCTGCTTCCATCCCTGGCCCCCCATTTCTCTGATCCTGTGCTCCCCTTTTTTGCTATCTCTCTGCCTACACTTCTTACCCTGTCTCCCAACTTTATTTCCTCTTTCTGACTTGCCCACCCTGCTCTCCTCTTTCTCCTTGCTCCCCTCTATCCCTGGGGAATTTCTTCCCCCTGGGCTTCCCTTCCCTGTTTCTCTAGTCTTGGAGGGACAATCTCTGCCTCGTCAATCTTTCTGCCTCCCTCCTTGGCTAGTTTAAATGTCAATGAAAGTAGCATCTAAACCTTCCACCTAGGATTACTTTTTCCCTCTAGGATGGATGGAGGCCATTCTATTTGTACAGGCTTCCATCCGGCCCCCCAAGTCAGACCCCAGTCCCCAGTGTAGCCAAAACCCTCCTCCTAGCATCATCCAATTAACTACTCACTGAAGGACCTGGTGTAGAGTTCCCTGGCCTTCCCCTGGCCATACACAATTAGCATGTCAGTGAAGGCCACATCCTCAGTAGTGAATCGTTTTTCCCCCTCTGCAGAAGCTTGTTGTAACAGCCACAGGAAACTTCATGCATGACAGTCACAGAACTGGCCACAGGACATGGTTCTTGCAAAAGAACTCACACTGCCAATGAATTTCCTCTTTTTGGTGATTTTTCTTTTAAGCACGCTAGTTTTCCATCATTTGTGATATCCTTTCTCAGCTGCTCACTGTTTAATGTCATGATGAATGATACTGCATGGCATAGTGACTAATGGCTTGCCAGAAAACTGTCTCAGATGTGAACAAATTATATTTCAGAACCATAGGGTCCCTGCAGCAGTGTCACTGCCAACTAAAGGCCAGGTGCTGTAATGTCTGCCTGTGCTGCTGGATAGACTCCCCAAAAGCCTTGCTGAGACTAAAAGGAATTTTTACTTTTCCAGCACATACTACTGCTACTGCTTTACTGACCTGATGAATTCATTTTCCTTGGGTTTTCAAACTTGACGCAACCAGTGCTGTACTCACCTGTTAGGGAGTAAATTTCTCTGTTTTTGGCACAGCTACTCAGTGCAGCCAACAGTACTATAGTGACCTGTTTGGGAATAAATCTCCCTGTGTTTTACTACTTAAAGTACTTGACTGGACCCAGCCAAGCCCAGCAGTGCTGTACTGACCTGTTAGGGAATTAATCTCCCTGTGTTTTATTACTTAAAGTACTTGACTGGATGCAGCCAGCAGTGCTGTACTGACCTGTTAGGGAATGAATCTCCCTGTGTTTTATTACTTAAAGTACTTGACTCAATGCAATCAGCAGTGCTGTATTGACCTGTTAGGGAGTAAATTTCTCTGTATTATACTACTTAAAGTACTTGACTGGACGCAGCCAGCAGTGCTGTACTGACCTGTTAGGGAATGAATCTCCCTGTGTTTAATTACTTTTTATTTATGCATTTTATTTATATCTTGGAATTACAGCCTATGAGCTAAAGCTCATTTTCATAGGTTCCACATCTGGCAGTATAGCCTAGAGGTTGGCTGGCAGTATAACCTAGAGATTAGAGGAATGAGGTGTGAACGATCTTGATATATCCAGCAGACCAGACATGAGTTTGATTCTCACAACCTCCACTTGCATACTGTGTGACTCTGAGCAAGTCACTTAACCACCCAGTGCTCCCAGGTCGCCCCTGAAAACAGGCACTTGTGCCTCGTCGGCCTTACCCAATTACCAAAGACTATAATAATAAAAAAATAAAAAAAATAAGAAGGGCAAACAATGAGAAAACAAGGACAATACACAATTTACATGAAACAGTCAGTGATGGTTTTACACTGTGTTACAAATAAAAGTACAGAAATTGCATATACGCTAACATGAGGGCAGATTAAGTTTGGGGTTTGGGTCGAATACAAGAGCAAGGTAAGGTAGAGAAACAGATGAGATAGTGCAGGAAACCTGTGAAGGCTTCTATTGTCAGCCTAAAGATAAGGGAGTGGAGTCAAGAGACTAATGCACAGTAGGGAGAAGGGAACAGGTGTGACAGAGCTGGAAATGGGAACAGGGGAAATAGGAACTTAAAGTACTTGACGGGACACAGCCAGCAGTACTGTACTGACCTGTTAGGGAGTAAATTTCCCTGTTTTTGGCACAGCTACTCTACACAGCCAGCAGTGCTGTACTGACCTGTTAGGGAATAAGCAGCATCTTAGCCACCAAAACTTTGCAAAACATACCATTCTTAGTGCTACATCCCAATCATGCAAACAAAAAATATGTACTTCTGTGAATTTCTAACGGGTAGAACTTACTTATACATTGTAGAATCTGGTTATACCCAATAGAAAATGTGGTTTTACTTGGTAGAACCTGGTTATATTTGGTAGCGCTTGTTATAGCTCATAGAACCCAATTCTGCCTGATTCTACTTGATAGAGCCAGTAGAACCTGGTAGAACTTTTTTGGGTTCTACTCAGAAAGTTTGCGAGGTAGAACTTTTAGAGGTTCACACAGCCCTAATTCTTACTGCCAAAGACTTCACTGCCACTCAGACTCGTCGGTAAGTTCTTTAAAGTAAATCACTGGGTTAACATAACTGGGATCCTTTTAAAACATTAAAATAAATAAATAAATAAATAAAGGTTAACATCTCTCATAGCAGGCACTTCAGACCAAGGACTGCGCTGAAACCCGACAGATTGTGGTTGCCCAGAGATGTTTTTTTATTTTATATAACTGATGTGGTGAAAAAAATGACACCAAGCAATTATATAAAATAAAACATGGAGTTGTGTGTAAAACTTACATTTTACACACACCTATGTTGGATGCTTGAATAAACCTCGCGAGTTTCACTCTTGGGGTTTATGTAGCATCCAACACCTCGTGTGTGTGTGTCTGTGTGTAAAATTCTTGTTATACACACCACCCCATGGTTTATTCTACACATATTAAATGGTCAAGTCATAGTTCTCATTGAGTTTCAGTGGCTGAAAAATGTAATTACTCGCTATTAGCAGCAAATAACAGACTTCGAATAATGGACTGTGAATAAGGGGCTATGAATAGCAGGCTGTAACTATCAGACTGTGACTAACATTCTTAAACATAAACAAGACTTCATTACCCATTGCTAGCAAAAGATACCACCTACTTGGCAAAAGTATCAAATTATTACATGCTCTTGCCACAAGGGAACACACCACTCACACTCAGTTAACTCTAGCCCTGTCCACACTGGAGTTCTTGTAACATTACCATCAGTCAATAATGTTACAAGAACAGCAAACACGGTTCGCATCCACACTGTAGCATGGTAAAACCATGCTACAAACTATTCAAAAACCGTGCTCGAAACCTGATTGGAGCAGGTTTCGAGCACAGTTTCAGACCAAAACAGTTGCCTTAAACTGTGTTAACAGTAGTGCGGATGCAAACCATGCTGTAACATGGTTTAAGGCAACCTCTGGTGACTACAGTGGCTTTTATTTTGCTGCCCAAAAGAAAAAGGGATAATGTACTTACATCCCTGACCTCACAATGAGCATCTAAGGATGTAATTTGTATCCCAATCCATTTCCATGCCCATTTGCGAGTATCCCGGCGTGCATTGTGGTGCCCAGTATTGCCACAAGCATGCCTGGAAACTCAGAATGGCAAGCAGAGTCAGATCATAGTGTGGACGCACCAACAGCTGTGCTCCAGCACAGAACACAAAACATTTTGAAAAACGTTTTAAAAAAAGAGCAGCAGTGTGGACAGGGCCTCTCTCAACACACATTCTGACACACAAGTGCTAAGTAAACACAAGCCCAATTATTTACCATGTAATCTAACAAATTACATTTAAGTGCCCCTGAAGAACTCAGTAGCAATTTCATCAGCTTGGGCAGCAGAAGTCACTTGACCTTCGGCCTCATGGATCATCCTGTCCCCAGCTTTACTCAATGAAATTATCACCATGTTCTTCACAGGCACTTATGCATAATTCTATATATTGTTCTGCCCAATTATTTTGATAACCTGGGACTATCTGGGGAAATGATCAGTGACGCAGATCTATCAAACCAAATGCAGATGCCTGAATCATCTATGGGTAGTGATCCAGAGCTGTCAATGCAGTATCCAATCATTCTTTTTCTGGAAAACTGCACTACTTCAGGAAGGTTTTCCATCCCTAGTTCTATGTGCCAAGCAAGCATGCAGCATTGCCACTGACTCTGCGTGTGTGGGCGTGTGTATGGTGTGTGTGTGTGTGGTGTATGTGTGTGTGTGTGTGTGTGTGTGTGTGTGTGTGTGTGTGTGTGTGTGTGTGTGTGTGTGTGTGTGTGTGTGTGTGTGTGTGTGTGTGTTGTGTATGTGTGTGTGTATGTGGTGTGGTGTGTGTGTGATGTGTGTCTGTGTGGTGTGGTGTGGGGTGTGTGTGTGGTGTCTGTGTTGTGTGTGTGTGGTGTGGTGTGTGTGTGTGCGGTGTGTGTGGTGTGGTGTGCTGTGTGTAGTGTGGGTGCAGGTGTGTGTGGTGATTGTGATGTGATTGGTGATTGGTGATGAGTGTGAGAGTATTGATTGTGGTGTTAATATTATGGACATATTATATGATTGATTGTGTGTTATTGTGTTGTGGTTATTATTATTGATTGTTAGCGTAGTTATTGAGATGCGTGTGTGTGGTGTCTGTGTGTATGTGTGTGTGGTATGATGTGTGTGGTGTGGTGTGGTGTGGCGTGGCATGGTGGTGTGTGTGTGTGTGGTGTGGTACGTGCGTGGTGTGGTGTGTGTGTGTGTGTGTGTGTGTGTGTGTAAAACAAAGATTACTGCAGTGGTCCATCAGAGGGTATGGATATCACATTCTCTTTTAAAATATCCCACTGGTGCCTTGAACCATCAGGGCAGGGGTAACGCTACTGCTTGGGCACTGGCAACCCAGGTTTGAGAAGGAGCCTGGGTTATTGGGGGGGGGCATCTGCAAGGGGGGATAGGACTGAGTGTCCCAGGGAATGCTCTGCTCCTCTGGGGAATGAGATTTGCTACATGTGTTGCTCTACGGCCACCAGAGTGACCACAGGTGGCAGTGCAGCAGAGGTACTGTTGGTATGGGTGAAGATTGGGCAGGTACTGCACAGCACATGTCACATGTGCAGGCTTGGCATTGAGTGCCTGCTGACTTCCCAGGGGAGCAGGCAGAAACAAGGAAAACCCCTGCTGCCTGTAGAATAATCCTGGCATGTTCAGGCCCTGCCTCTCACAACTAGCCGTCCATCCACCAGAAGCATCTCCTGCCCCCACACCAGGGGGAGAGCAAGAGATATTGTCTGACTGTGGCCAGGCCCCACCATGGGGGGGGTAAACCATGGGGTTCGAGGGAAGTAATCAGCAGAGATGTGCAGGGACAGGGCTGGTCGCGCCTGGGTAACGAGGTAGAAGCAGCGAGAGAGGGGCCTAAACAAAGAATTAAGATAAAAAAAAATCCACTGGGGAAACATCTTGATGATTCAAAATCCTTTTTTGCATTCTTATTTCCTTTAAACCTGACAATAAAAACACTAGGGTTCACGCACTCCAGATAAACGGAAACAGGTTCAAGCATATTCAAAGAACATATTTTTTTGCTACCAGGATTGCCAACCCCTGGAATTTCCTACCTGAAAACATTATAGTGAGTAAAACAAAAACTTAATTGAAATCTAGACTGGATAGTTACATTACATCGGGAGTTCGAGCCACCTTACTCTATTTTAGGGATTGGCATCCCTCGGAGCATATATGGGCTACGCCTACTTGCTTCGTACAGACCTCAGTATATATCTCTGGACACAGAGAATGGGTAGAAGTCATGAAGTAGCATTTATTCAAAGGTTGGTCAGAAACATGGATTTCTATATAGAAATGTTAAATCTTTAAAGGGAAACAAATATTTCTATTAAATTTCCACCCCCAAACAACCCCCCCAATTAGGCATTTATACCAATACAATTATTTTTTTCAGCACCTGTGTGTTGTAATATTTCATCTGCTCTATTGCCCGGATTGTACAAAACTGAAGCTGTGCGGCACCATCTCACCGTCTCAGCATGGCTTTGCACTGCTCCACTGTATAAATGAGCACAGGCAGATGCAGAAGGAAGTGTTCGTCTGCCCTGCTGCCTCTCCTCTCATTAGCAATACCTTGCATAGCTATCGCTGTGCAGCAGTTAAAATGTGGTGATTTATTTTGCTAGTCCCACGAGAAATGCAACAGATTTTCTCTTTGTAGTGAATGGATTTTACATCATTCTTTTTCCTTGTTCACATTGATTGTTGTTACAAAAATAATTTTTTTTTAGTAGTGATTAAATGAAATCATCGATTAGAAGCAAGGTAAGTAAATACAGGTTACTCACCTGTAACAGGAGTTCTAGGAATGGTATATGTTGTTCATCCACACTTATTGGCAGGTTCCTTGCCGCTTTAAATCTTGCCGGAAGGTCTTCAAGCTAGCTCCTCCCACCCACCCGGGTGGTAAAACTCTCGGCTCCGCCCCATGACGCCAGATCTGGCCTGCTGGAAGCTCAGGTTGTGCGTCGAAGCCGGGAGGTCGGGTGGGTCGTGTGGATGAACAACATATACCATTCCTAGAACTCCTGTTACAGGTGAGTAACCTGTATTTCTAGGGACATGGATATGTTGTTCATCCACACTTATTGGCAGACTCCTAGCAGTTCTCCGGGAGGAGGGAGGCAAGGCGCACCCTAATACTTACTTGGGGAACAAAGATTGAGAACCGAGGCCCCAAAACCAGCATCCCGGCGTGACTCAAGGTCGATGTGGTAGTGGGAAATAAAGGTGTGTGCTGACTTCCAGGTAGCAGCCCTGCAGATCTCCTGGATAGGGACATCCCTGGAAGCAGCCACCGATGCAGCAGTATGGCGGGTAGAATGAGCTCTTATCCCTCTGGGAGGCTCCATGCCCGCTAACTCATAGCAGAGATTTATGCAGGAGGTGTCCCATCTGCCTATCGTCCGCTTGGCTGCAGGTCTGCCATGTGCGGCTTCAGCATAGGTGACAAACAGCTGGCGAACCTCTCCCCCGAATTTCAGCCGTGCGCTCCTTATAATAAGCGAGCGCCCTTCTAGGGTCCAGAGTATGGAGCCTATATTCGGCCTCCGAGGTGTGATTGGGGTAGAACACCGGCAGAGTCAATACCTGATTAAGGTGAAACTCCGACACCACCTTCGGAAGGAATTTCGGGTGGGGGCGTAGGACAACCTTGTCCCTGTGGAAGACCAGGTAAGGAGACTCGATGCTCAGTGCCTGGAGTTCTCCCATCCTTCTGGCTGACGTGATAGCCACCAAGAAGGCGGTTTTCCACGACAGGTGGGGGAGACCACACCTGTGCATTGGTTTGAATGGCTTGCCCATGAGCTTTGCCAGTACCAGCAGTAAATCCCACGGAGGTGGGGGTTCCCGCACTGGAGGGGGAAATGTGATCAAGGCCTTTGAAAAAGCGCCCGATCACTTTTTCCTGCGCCATTGACTGCTGACCGGCCCGCGCCCGGTAAGCAGAAATGGCTGCCAGGTGCACCTTAAGGGTCGTCAGACTAAGCCCTTGACTCAGATAGGGACCATAGATAGTCCAAAATGCTCGCCACAGGACACGAGAAAGGGTCCAACCCTTTTCCGACACCAAATGGAGAACCTCTTCCATTTGAAGGCATAGCATTTTCTGGTCGACTCTACGGGACGCCTCAACGACGTTGAGGACCTCGTCGGAAAGACCCAAGGCCTGGAACTCTAGCCGCTCAGGAACCAGGCCGTCAGGTGCAGGGATTGAAGGTCCGGATGGAACACCTTCCCCTGATTGACTGAGAGCAGGTCCGGGCGAGCTGGAAGCTGCCGCGGAGTCCTGGAGCTGAGACTGAGGAGATCTGGGTACCAGAACTGGCGAGGCCAATCTGGGGCTATCAGAATCACCTGCGCCTTGTCCCTCCTCGCTTTCAGCAGGACCCTGTGAATCAGGGGAGGGGGAAAGGCGTAAAAGAGGCCCGGGGTCCACGGCCTCGAAAAGGCATCCCCCTGCAGCGAGCCCTGCTGAGGGGGGCGGGCATGAAACAGCCTCAGCTGCGTTCTCCCTGGAGGCAAACAGATCCACCAGAGGTGTGCCCCAGCGGAGAACAGGTCTTGTACTATCTCCGGCAGGAGAGACCACTCGTGCGATGCAGCCCCTATCCGGCTCAGGGCATCGGCCAGGGTGTTGGAGGCTCCTGCCACATGAATGGCCAGGAGATCTGCCTCCAGGCTGCACACTAGTGACCAGATGCGGAGAGCTTCCTTGCATAGAGGCAAGAAGTGCGTCCCGCCCTGGCGGTTTAGATAGTACATGGTCATGGTATTGTCCGTCTGGACTCGGACCACTTGACCCCGGAGAAACGGAGCAAAGGCGGTGAGAGCTAGGCGGACCGCACGGAGCTCCAGCAGGTTGATATGGCATCGGGACTCCCGCGGGGACCAGAGGCCGTGCGCTCGGTGTTCCCCCAGATGGGCACCCCAACCCATCAAAGAGGCGTCGGTCGATAGAGAGACCATCGGCTCGGGGCGGACAAACGGGATACCCTCCTGCAGATGGGACGGAACGGTCCACCACTGGAGAGCGTTCCACATCTCCTGGGTCGTCCACACGCGCTGGTCCAGAGGGTCGCAACGCTGTGACCACTGGCCGGCCAGACCCCACTGGAGGGGGCGCATGTGCCAGCGTGCCCAACGGACTACGCTGGTACAGGCCGCCATAAGACCCAGGAGTCACAGGAAGTCCCGGGCAGGGCGCGATTGCCCAACCAGAAATGATTGGGCAAAGGAGGTAAGAACCTCGGCCCTGTCCGCCGGGAGCCGTGCTCTGGCTCGAAGAAGTCGAGCTCTGCCCCAATGAAGGATATCACCTGCTTGCTCGAGTCCGACTTGGCCTCGTTGACCAGGAGGCCCAGTTGAGAGCAAACCCGAAGGGCCAGATTTCTGGACCGCTCCACCTCCAACCTGGAGGGGGCTGCTATCAGCCAATCGTCCAGGTAAGGGTACACCCGGACCCCTCGGCGCTGCAGGAAAGCTGTCACCGCTGCAATGCATTTGGTGAAGACCCTGGGAGCTGAAGAAAGGCCGAAGGGCATGGCCTGGAACTCGAAGAGGGATCCCTCCGCTCTGAAGCGGAGGAATCTCTGATGAGACGGACGGATAGGGACGTGAAAGAACGCGTCCTGGAAGTCCAGAGAACAGAACCACATGCCGTGTTCCAGAGATGGTATTATCTGAGCCAGAGTGACCATTCTGAAGGTTCGAGACCTTAGGAACTTGTTCAGGTCGTGTAGGTCTAAGATGGGGCGCCAGCCCCCCGTCCGTTTCGGGACCAGGAAGTACCTGGACACAAACCCTGGTTCTGGTGAAGGGTCCTCTATCTCTTTATCACCCTTTTCTGAAGGAGGAGGGCGATGTCAGCTCAACGAGCCTGTGGGAATTCTGGGGACCCAAAGCCCCAGCAGGCGGACGGCTCTGGGAGCCTGCTCGAATTCCAGAGGCAGGCTCTCTTCCCACCACCTTCAAAACCCACCTGTCCGTGGTAACAGCGGAGCAGGCGGAAAGGAAGTGTCGGAGCCGTCCCCCCACGGGGGGAACCAGGGACGAGGTGACGGGATGGGGTGACACCCCTCAGCCCGTCACTTAGCAGGCTTGGAGGAAGGACCGGCCTGGGGACCACCAGGGCCTTTTCCTCCTTGCTTCCTATTAGAGGAAGCCGATGGCTTGGGCTTGGAATACCAAGGTCTAGCCTGCTGGCCCTGACGCTGTTGTTGGGCCGGGCGTGTGGCGGGAGTAGAGGGACGAAAGGGCTTAGGCTGGGGCTTATGACCCTTGTCCCTCTGTGCGGACGAGACCGAATCCAAGGTGGCATTGGATTTTTCGATCCTCTGGAGGTGGCCTTCCACTCCAGGGCCGAACAGGTCTGTTCCCAGGAAAGGCGACCCACCAGCTTGTGCTGGGTATCATGATAAGGTGGATATTCGTAGCCACGCCCAGCGCATGGCCACAGCGGCCGCCACTGACCGGGCACATGAGTCTCTATATCCAGAGCAGTCTGGAGCTGTTGTTTGGCTACTGCCCTGCCCTGATCCCGCACCTGCTTGACCGTGGTCTGCAGGTCAGCGGGAAGATGAGGGACCGCCTCATCCAGGGAACCCAACAGGGAATGGGAGAAATGTGCCATGAGGATGGCCGAACTGGCCTGACGAAGGCCGAGAAAAAGGCAGCATACACTTTCCACCCCGAGTAGTCCAATTTCTTGGACTCTTTGTCGGACGGTTTGTCCCCGTCCCTGGCATTACCGCACGCCGGAAAACACTGTCCGTGACCAGCCCTTCAGCCGAGGGTGTTCAGAAACCCAGACAGAGAGCCAGTAGGGACCGTGATATTTCCTGGCCATCCTGGCGGACAAGGCCAGGACAGGAAGCCGGACGCTGCCAAAGTTCCAGGGCCGGCCCGACAATGGCTTCGGCTACTGGAAAGGCCTCCGTGGGAGAATCCCCTCGGTCCAGAATCTCGGTGAGAGGATATCTGGCCCGTTTGGATACGGGTTCAAGCTTCATCCCAGTGGATTCTGAGATGAGCCTAAGAAGTCCTAGGAAGGACGAAGGGCTATCGTCCACTGACTGCCCCCCAGAGGACTCCAAGTCAAAGCACTTGGAGAACAGGGAGGAGTCATCCGACTCCGACGAGTTGTCGAATAGCTGCCTGGAGCCCGAGCCACCCTCCACTTGCCGAGGCTTGTCAGGCGTGAGAGTGACCGACAGCCTACGGGGAAGGCCTTGGGCCAACCGCGAATCTTTCGTCGGAGCCCCAGCTGTCGGCTGAGGTGGAGGCGGTTCCACCACAATTGGTGGGGCAGCCGGAATAGGTCGGACAACTGGCCTGGAAACAGGCTCCTCGACCACTACCTGGTCCGGTGGCAACCACTTAATGGCCGGAGAAGAGGCCTGAGCCTGCTTATTGGCCAGAAAAAATTGTTGCCACATGAGGTCCTGACGCGAGCTTACGCCGAAGCCTTCCCTCCCGCCAAGGAGGAAGAAGAGGAAGAGCCGCGACGCTCCGTCAGCGGTGCCGAGACCGAGACCGCCTGTGTCGACGGGAATGGCTGGACCGCCGAAGATGTCCGAGACCGAGACGAGAAACTCGCTAGGCCGAGGTCGGTGAGGCGGGAGCCGAGGATCGGCGATCCCGGTTCGATCGGCAAAACCGACGGCTCCTGATTCACCGTACGGAGAGCCGACGATATCCTCAGCCCTCACCGGGGAACCGGGAGAGGGAATCTCGGCTTCCAGCCGATAACCCGCCTAATGGGTCGAGAAATATCTCGACCCTCGGCCGAAGGGAGTCTCAGTCACCTGCCTGACGGCACCGTGAAGCCAGTGGTCAAGCCAGAATTCACCGGTCAATTGTCGACGAGGGAGGGGATCTTCCGCTTCCCAAGAGCGCCGACGATGAGACTTGTTTCCAGACTTCTTCGACCGATGAAAAGGACTCGAAGAAGTAGGACCTCGCCTTTAGTTGAGAGGGTCAAGCAAAGCTCCTTAAAGGAAGCTGAATGGCATGAGGTCCCGAGCGATAGAGGGACAAAGGCCGCAGAAGAGGAAGTCAGCGCCTGAGCCGCCTGCTCTTCGGCGAACAACCTCTAGGTTGTTCGGTGATCTCGAGGCCGCGAAACCGCCAGTCGGGCCTCTTGGATTTGACCGGAGGAAATCTTCTTCCGGGACGCCCCAGAAGTAAACGGGCAGCGCGGTCCTCGAGGACGTAGACCGAGAAGGAGGAACACAGGTCGCAAGCCTGTGGGTCGTGCTCCTGGCCCAGGCAATAAACGCACGTGGAGTGCGGGTCCGTCCGAGACATCTTCTGCCCACAGGGACATCTCCGAAATCCGGGAGTCGATTTGTCCATCGCAGCCGCGAAGGAGAAGACCGAGAAAGATATAAAAGTTTTTTGTTTTTTTTTAAACCGAAGGATTTTAGGCCCAAAACTTAATCGCAGAGCGTTAAGGAGGGAACCTGAGCTTCCAAGCGGTAAGGAAGATCTGGCGTCATGGGGCGGAGCCGAGAGTTTTACCACCCGGGTGGGTGGGAGGAGCTAGCTTGAAGACCTTCCGGCAAGATTTAAAGCGGCAAGGAACCTGCCAATAAGTGTGGATGAACAACATATCCATGTCCCTAGAACTTTCCCTTCTAACAACATCAATGTTTTCATCTACTTACCTTTTTGTGGATACTGTAGCCTGCACATACACACATCATCCCAGAATTTAAATCCAGATTAAAACCTAAATAAATCGCTGTGTCTCAACCCCTAACCTCACCCCCACCCCCAACCCCACACACACACACTACCTGCCAGATCTTCATAGCGGCAAGAAAGAGCTACATGACCTGAATGTTGCTCCACTAATCTATGGTATTGTTAGCGTTTTAAAACTTTCTAAGTATTCTCCTTCAGTAAAATTTTAACTTAGTTTCACTGTGTAAAAGTTTCATTTTTTTATAATTTTTCCTTGGTTCATCAGGACAGCAATTTAAAAATGTATTGTCCTTTCCTCATTTCCCGTCAGGGTGCCATAACTATAAAATATATTAGGGATTTGATTTCACTTGCTTTTTGTCATGATTAAATTGTAATTTATGACTAAATTATTGCTTTTTTTAAAACTTTTATTAAAAAAGTATTTGTTTTGTTCAAAAGAGAGCCATACATGTGTGAAACAAATGGAGAACAGACATGCCGGGTTTTAAACAGTGAGGCCCATAAAAAAGTTCTGTATGAATGCCTTAACTTCTGCCATGGCAGCGACCCATGTTCAGAAACGAGCACAGGTTGCCTGGGGTCAGGGGATGGGAGAGGATTAAGCATCCCGGGGACTGCTCTCTTCTGGGGAGGGGTGGCCAGTTATCTCGGCCTCTGGTAGAGACTAAGTGGTAGTGCAGGTAGTGAGTAGCTCAACAGGCAGGGCCATGGATCTGCAGGATGTGCACAGCTCCATGTACGTGTATTGATGTGATGCCATGGTAGGGGACTGAGAGGAAAATGGAAAAAGGGAACTGAGGACTACATAATTCCCTGCGCATCTCCCTCGACACGCACCATCACCCAGACACTTTTGAGCATCTGGATTATACTCTGGGGGCTAGGGCAGCCCTTCCAACTCCAGCCCTGCCATGGGGCGGGGGGCACAAGCCATAGGGGATTAGCTCCAAGTAAGTCCTGGGGAAGTAGGGCACGTTTTGAGGAGTAATGGGGACAGGAGCAGACAAGCCACCCACGAGATAAAAAGCTTGATGGAAAAAAAAGTTTGGCATTATTTGAAATATTAGGTAGAGCAATAGCAGAAGAATGAAAAAACAAAACAAAACTGGAAAACATTAAAAAATTATCAATATAAGAGTGCAAAGCCATTTATTTGAGTAATTACCTGTTCTTTAAAGCCAACTCAAGAGCTGTTCCCATTGGTGGTATCTAATACTGGCAACAAAGGGTTAGTGATGCAGTTATTCCCATTGGTAGAAGCTAGTACTGGCGACAAAGGGTTAAATAATGCAGTTTTTCCCATTGTGGAAGTTAATACAGGCACAACGGGTTAACTGATCCAGTACCTTTACAATGCTCATGGATTTCCATGTCATGTATGAACTAGGCAGATAGTACTGGGTATCCCAAAAGGAGCTGGAGCCTCCCACTGTTCTGTGACCTAAGAGTAAAAGATCAGGCAGGTATCTGTTCCCATTAGGGTCAGTGAACACTATGGTTATTCCTATCAGGATCTGTGAAAACTACAGTTATAGGTCTACCTGGACTTCAGTAAGGCCTTCGACACTGTCACCCACAGAAGGCTGGTGAGCAAGCTAGAAAGTCTAGGGTTGGGTGGGAAAATAACAAGGTGGTTGGAGGCCTAGTTAGTGGGAAGAACCCAGAGGATGGTGCTAAACAGGGTGTACTCAGGGATGGGGGGGTGAAGAGTGGAGTGCCCCAGGGGTCAGTTTTGGGACCTCTTCTTTTTAACATTTACATCAGTGACATAGCAGAGGGTCTGAGAGGGAGGGTGTGCCTTTTTGCTGATGATACAAAGATCTGCAATAGGGTGGACACCCCGGAGGGGGGTGGAGGACATGAGGCAGGACCTGAAGAAGCTTGAGGAGTGGTCAAAGATGTGGCAGCTGAAATGTAATGCCAAAAAGTGTGCTGTGATGCATGTGGGAAGTAGGAACACATGAGCAGTTTACACCCTAGGAGGGGAGGCAATCAATGTTACAGAACAAGAGAGGGATCTGGGGATTATAGTCTCATCCAACCTTAAGGTAGGAAACCAATGTAGCAGGGTGGTAGGAAAGGCAAATGAAACGTTGGCTTGCATCAGCAGGGGCATTACTAGTAGAAGGAGGGAGGTAGTAATGCCCCTTTACAAAGCCATGGCGAGGCCACATCTGGAATATGGGGTTCAGTTCTGGAGACCACACCTCCGCAAGGACGAGACACTTAGGAGAGGGGAACTTTATAGTCTTACTGGGGGGGGGAGGCTGGCATGAAAGTGGGCACAAGACTTTAAATGAAAAAGAGAATATCAGTAACACAGAGTTTTGAACCCAGGTATGGGCGCAGCAACCAAACATAAAGCCAAGTGACTCTAACCTCTAGGCTACAGAGCCAGCACAGTTTTCCACCAGACACCGGTGACTACATTATTCAATATGTTTACTCCCTACAGTGCTGAACGTCATTACCCATCGTTCAAATAACCAGGCACTATTAACACCACGTCACCAAAATGACAGTCACTATTTTCGACTCACTCTTATTCCTTGCTGTTTTGCGTTCACTCTTTTGACAGGATGCCGTCCCACACACCATAAATGTCTGGGGGTTAATACCCCTTCCTCAGAGTGGACTTGGGTACCATAGCTCTGAGTGTTCCTGCTTTGAAACAGGCAGGCCTGCATTTGTTCTCTGTATTTGTGTTTCAGTGTTAGTAATTTTCTCCCTTGCCTTCTGGCTGTATGCAAAGGTGCTTTGGCTTGACTCCCCTCTTTCCTCTTGAGTGGGAGTAAGCTGGTGGGTCAAGGCCACTATACAACGAGGCTTGGAGTTCAAATCCAAGCATCCCAGTGTGCTGGCTTATTACCGCCAGTACACAATGAAACTACAGGTTCAAATCCAAGTGTCCCAGTATGCTGCTTTGTCACCTGCATCATCCATTAAGGCTGGGAGTTTAAACCCAAGTGTCTCAGTGTGCTGGTGTGTCTATCCCACTATACAGTGAGGTAAAGATTTCAAATCCAAGTGTCCTAGTGTGCCGGTGTGTCACTCACACCATACAACGATGAGGCTTTGAGTTAAAATCCAAATGTCCTATTGTACTGGTGTGTCATGCACCACACATTAAGGATGGGAGTTTAAATCCAAGTGTCCTAGAGTGCTGGTGTAAGAATCTCATTATTCAATAAGTCATGGAATTTAAATCAAAGTGTCATAGTGTGCTAATGACAGGGCTTACTTTGCTATTATGACAGGGTCCCCTCATCATAATTAACTGGTTTTGGAAATGGCACACAGTTTGATCCTGCCCCTGATATGTCCCAAAATCAGTCACCCATGTAGCTTCTCAGTAGGAGAGGGACTGAGTCCGGGGGTGAACCTATACAACTGATGAAGGCTTGCACACCATGTAAACTGGCATGCATAACACTGCGAACTGAGTGTTGTATATGAGAAACAGCAGTGTTTGAAAATCAGCGCCATCTAGATGTGAGTAGCTGCAGTGCTGAGTAATTATAACAGTAAAGAGATCCCCTTAGTGGTGTTCCATGAGATTACAATCTGTAAAGTCAAAAGAACACTCAACCCCCAGCTAGTGGAAATTTCTAGAGCTTTGTGGAATGTGGAATTCCACCAGTGGAATTAGTCTGGAATAGCAGTTGTGCTTCTGAAATGCTTTTCAGAATTTCTTTTTTTAATTCTATAGGATTCTTAAAAGCATTTCTATGTAAACCACATAATAATATTCCACAGACGGTGGTCCACAGTACAGCAAAACCAAAATCCCAAAAGACGAAAAAAGACCATTACAGCGAAAGTTGCTGTAATGGTCTGTGGTTCCCCGATGCAGCTTCTCCTGGTGGTGTCCCTCCCTGAAACAATTCCGACCTGGAGTTGATTATATTTAAACATGGGGGGTGCAGGGGGCACAGCCCCCTCAGAAACCGCATTAGTTATCAATGGCACAATACTGAGTGTTGGCATTGTGCCATCGCTGTACTGGATGTCGGCAGATATACTGTTGACGAAACATGGTGCTTCCTTCCACGGAATATTGTTCTGTGGTTTGCAGAAAATAAATCCACAATTCATGTAAGCCATGGAATACTATTCTGTGGTTTATGTGAAAAAAGATTCTGCTTTCAGAATTTTGAAATTCCACTTCTAACAGAATTCCATACAAGGGTTGAAGGTGTGTGTCTACCCGAGTAGAGGAGGCAGGTGACAGTCTGCAGTCCTCCACCACCACTAGCAGTATGTGGTGCATTACTTATGCATCAGTTTGCAGAGAAAAAAAACATGCTGATCACAGTATTAGCTACGCTGATACACTTGTCCAGTGGACATTTTTCCTACAGATTACCTCTTACTCCAAATAACATGTCTTTGTGAACATTATGAAAAGTCATCTGAAGTGTAGGAACACTGCCATACACATTCTAAACCCCTCAGACATCCTTTAACTCTTCAGTTCTTTGAGTAAGTTTCCCATTTGGGGCTGCTGCTTCTGAAATGCAACCTCTGGACAGTGAGGTCCTCAGATCCAAGTCATCTGCTAATGTCCTAGTTTTCTACTTCTACTGGTCTCTATAAGCTTTTTCCCACTCAGTTCCCAAACATTGATCAGTCTACCATGTATTCCTAAGCACAGCTCCAAGCCATCTCTTTTTTCAAAAATAAGTTTAAGAGCAGAAGGGGAGGGGGGAGGGGCACTGTGGAGTGCGAATGAGAGAGAATGTATTTTGCTGCAGCTCAGAGCAATCTCTTGGGTATAAGTTTCAAAAATACCCTTCTTTTATTTTTATTTTATTTTAACCAGGAGAGACACACTAAGCTGTTTCTTGTTTACAGGTGCGACCTGGGAGCACAAGGAAGTTAAGTGATTTGTTCAGGGTCACACAATATGCAAGCGGGGGCTATGGGATTCAAACCCAGGTTTCCAGGTTTACAGCTCAGAGCCTTAAAATAGCAACTGACACATCTCAGTAGAGACATGACAGTAGTGCCCTATGCTGCCTACAGTACCTTGTGTTACAGACAGTACCATAAACAGAGGTGCTGTAAAGCAATATGTTACTGTAAAGATGCAGCGGAGCACAATGCGTGCCCCCGCCACAGCACCAGGTCCCCTTCCTGATCCAAACCTGAGGATGATGTCAGGTCAGGATGAAGACTTGGCGAAATTCCATTTCACTGGCAAAAAGTGCTGCAGAATTGACATTTCGCTGGTGAAAGTGGCATTTTGCCATAGAAATGTCAATTCAGTGGCACTTTCACCAGAAAAATAGAATTTTGCCATATTCCCATGCCAACCTGACATCAGCCTCAGGTTTGGATCAGGAAGGGGACCTGATGCTGTGGAGGGGGCACACATTGTGCTCCACTGCAGCTTTACAGTAAAATATTGCCTTACAGTACCTCTGTTTGTGGTACTCTCTGTACCGGGAGGTATGGTAGGCAGGATAGGGCACTACTGTCACGTCTCTACCAAGATGTGTCAGTTGCTCTTTAAACCACTGGCTGTTGAATTCCCATAAAAGTTTCATACATTGATGTTTGCAGGGTGCCAATCTGTTCATCTGAATTTAGTGGAAATTATTAATGAAATGGGGCTGAAACAAGACAAAATCACTTAGGCGCTCTATCGGCCACTGGATCCCTTTGTAAAAGCAGGCCTGAGTGACCCACCGACAGGACTTGATTCATCTAATGTGCAACTGATGTCTTTGCTGCAACAAACTGATGGGAAGACTGACCAAATTAATGCAAAGTTAACTGCAGTGGAGACACAAGTAAGTGCCTTAGAAAAGAAAGTTACAAGACTGATAAAGGACTGCTTGAATGCAAGGGTGGACTGTTTCATGCATTGGTCACTAAAACTATGTTTCTCCTCTATATGAAGGTTGAAAGCTTAGAGAATCAAACCCACATGAATAATATCAGGGTCATGGGCTTTCCCTCCCAGTTTACACAGGTGGAATTAAAAACCGAGCTAGAAACTTTCTTTAATGCTGCACCATCTGCTGAACATGGTGAAGTCAAAATAGTGGTTTTGAGGGATTTCTATTTGCCACATGCCACACCAAAGTCAATGGAAGCAGTTCTAAAGATTAACAGAGTGGTAACAGTCCTACATAATCCTGAGGCTAGACTTAAACTCCTTTGGGCTGCAAAAATCAAGGGCACTTTACTTTTTGAGGGTGGCAGAATGGAACTCTACCAGATCTGTCTCCACAAACTTAGGGAAAATAAATAAACAAATTTCTGCACATAACAGGCGACAAAGTCTTGGCTCTGTCTAGAGTCCAGGGCCACCCAGCATCTGTAAAATCAGAAACACACAGTAAGGAGTCTGTTCCAGAAGAAAAGTCATCAGTATTGCAACCAGCTCCTGGAGACGAAAATACTCACTTACCAGGAAATCTATCTTATTTTTTAAATTTTTACCCATGAAGTAACAGTACTGTATTTAAACCAGCCAACGTTTTGAGGAAAGACCCTCTTCAGGGCTTTACAGTTACTATAAATATAAAATTAAAAAGATAAAAACATAAATCTCCATTTCTGTATTATGCATTTTGTTCTTTTTAAAGGGGTACTGTCAACCTTTTTTCCATCATATTATTTCTAGGTAAAACCCCACATTTTATGATTGCTTACATTCTGTAAAATTAATTGACGTTGCTGGGTGTTTTATCTGCCTCCTTGAATATTACAACTGAAATGCATGGGAATGTATAGTTATACCCAGCCTTGCTTTGCTCCAAATCATTGAACAAAGCTTACTGAATACTTTCTGGACATTATAAACACCCTCAAACAATGCAGGCACTCATGATACCATAGTCTCCTCTACTCCCACTGCATAATAAGTAGCTAGATAGTGTTTATTTATTTATTTAAGAATTTCACCAGGAAGGTATACTGAGCAGAGTACCGCTCGATTCCAGATATGTCCTTGGGGAAGGGGGGAGAGGACAAGTACAGCATTGAGACACATGAATTACAGTGCAGATAATTTACAGTGCAGAACATAACAGGATTTGGGGTGTTCCTGAGTCCAGGGAAGATGCAATGGTAGTTGGTCAATAAATGCAAACAAGCATGTTTTGGTGTGGTAACACCAGTATGGTAGGCACTCAGTTTTTCACTTTTTGAAAGGAAAAACTAGTCTGAATCAAACAACCAGCTACATCAGTAGTCTCTATAGAAAGTGAACAATCATAAAATGTGTTTTTCAAACCAGGGACACTCTGAGGCCTAAGGGGGTTGACAGTGTCCCTTGTTGTCAAATATCATGTACACTCAATATAGAGCAACAAGCCTTACCATTGGGCACTAAGTTAAACACAACTGTATCTATACCTTTAACCTAATACTTTTTCTTTGTGAAATCTTCTGTTTTTCTTATATGTTTATATATTTTGTGCATTTCATATATATATTTTCTTATATATGCCGCATTAATATATAATACTTTGTTCAAAATGCCTGCCTGTACCCATGGTCTTTGTTAGGCTCTTGCTCATATATTAATCTCCTTTCTTTTATTTCCTCTGCAAATAAAAAATATGTGCTGACCTCTGCCGAAATAATTTTTATTTATTTAGAAATGTTTCACCAGGAAAGACAGCATAAGCTGTGAACTGTTAGTTTTCAGTGGTGTCCTGTGGGGTGGGGGAGTACACTTGGGGGAAGAGCAATGAACAAAAAAAGCTAAAAAACATAGTGCATATGTGAAAAACAATACAGTACAGCCCATGCCAAACATACATACATACTCTTACATAGGAGTGATTTTGAGGAGACAATAGAACAATGTACAGTACAATGTGTAGAGAACTATCCTATGAACACTGATAGGGCGTATAATAAAGATTATGGAGTGTCTTAAAATGCATTAACTTTAGAT
Organism: Neoceratodus forsteri; assembly: GCA_016271365.2. Classification (NCBI taxonomy): domain Eukaryota; kingdom Metazoa; phylum Chordata; order Ceratodontiformes; family Ceratodontidae; genus Neoceratodus; species Neoceratodus forsteri. The sequence continues at coordinate 152,604,005 of JADMNL010000028.1, forward strand.
TGACTGTGTTAAAGAATTTGATGGGAGATGACCAGATTTTTTCCCAGTCCCATCCCACTGTACCTACTTAGAGTGCCTGTAACCACCAGCATGCTGATTCTACAGAAGAGCCTCCGATTAAATCAGCATATAACCTGTATACGGAGGAAATGGGCCCAGATAATCGCAAGCATCCCAACCAAGATTTAGAATTGTCGTTGAGAGGAATGGCTAGATCCATTTTATTTTTTGAAGATGTTCTGCAGAACCAAATAAAACTCCAGTTCAGTATGGGGAATATCATGACCCTGCATTAACTCATTAAAAGTTATAACAGTTCTGTTTCTTATTAAGGTTTTAAGTATACAAACCCCCTGAATCTGCCATATTGGTTTATGTAAATTAATTCCATTATGGGTACAAGTCTGCCACAGGAACATTATTACACATGTTTTGGAATTGTCCTCCTATTTAAACTTTCTGGAATGAAATAAAAGACATGTTCATTAATCATCCCATGATTTATAATCACATAACAATAAACTCATGCATTATAGGTCACTTCGAACCAACTTACACATGGCCATATGAGCAAAAACATACACTTGTGCTGACTGGAGTGGCAAATAGACAACTTATTTTAAAATACTGGCTGGAGGAGAAAATACCTGTGATGCAAGAATGGAGAAATGCTATTGTCGATAGACTCAAAACAGAGCATCTAGATCTAACATTGAACGAATTGCCCAAGAAGTTTGACAAAAAATGGGACACCATACTGGGCGAGTCATGCAGGCAAATGCCTGAGATGGCCCTTATCCGAGTCCTCCTCTGCTCCACACGTATTTACTCCCACATGGCTCAAAATAGAACGTTCCCTAATAAAGGCTACAGGGCTATCTCCTAGAGCGCTTTTACATAATAGGTTAAAATCCCTGCCTTCTTCACTCAAAAATAGCCCTATAGCGGTGTCCTTAAGAGTCCATGCACAGTTATGTTCTTTCCTGAAATATGAGCACACAATGGATCTCTCCCAACCTTGGTGGGGTAACCTCAACCTCATTATCGAGGGTAAACCTCTTCAAATGAGGTGGATCCCCCAATTGGGAGACCACCCACTCAGTTTTTTCACTCGGGATAACGCCTCATGGTTAACCTCTTCCGAGATTATCCAAAAAGCCTGTATCCCAAATTCAGCCATTTTCAAAGTATTCCAATTACGTCACCTGGTGGTGAAATCACTTGGCCCTGTTCCCCCATCTCCTCCAAGAACATCCTGCTGGACTGAACTGCTTTCTGTGGCAGGCCTACCTCACGCTGTATCTAAGATGTATGGGATACTACTTAAATGGAAATGGCCGGATTGTTTTGGCCCGATTCAATTCTGGGCCCCCCTCTTCTCACAGCAGGAGATTAACTGGCCCTCTTTATGGGTGAATAACCACAAGTATATTAGACATGATAAGCTCTGTTTAGTGCAGTACAAAATCCTGCATAATTCCTATTTTTCACCCCAGAAACTGGCTAGGCTGGGACTTATCTCTTCTGCTACCTGTACCCATTGTCAACAGGGAGAGGGGAACCTACTGCACATATTTTGGAAATGTCCCAAAATAGCCCCCCTCTAGCAGGTGATTCGACAGAGGGTCGACCCGTTACTAGGGCTAGTTGATCTTTTCACCCCCGAAATTTGCATTCTGGGAGACCTTTCCTCCATCACAATTAGTAACAGGAAATTTCACATAACTCTAGTTGCCATGTCGGTCAAAATCCTGGTGCTCCACCACTGGAAGGATACGACCGACATTCCCTATAGCGAGTGGTTACAAGAGCTGTTGGCAAACCTCCATCTGGAAAACATGATTGCTAATTTACACGATCAATCCCAGAAATTCGAGAAGATCTGGGGCCCCTTGCTGACATTATACTCCCTCCAATTTTCATAGTGGCTTCTTTTTCCCTCTGCTTCTCATGATGACCTTTCTCTTGTGTGAAGAAGTGGGGAATAAGGGAAGGGGAAGGAGGGAGGTAGGGAGAGTTGATCTAGCATGTGTCTATTTTCTTTGTTCCTGTATCATGTATGCGTATGATAACTGGATCCTTTCTCTGTACATGAAAAATAAATAAAGTTTGAATGGCAAAAAAAAAAATGGGACACCATATACCAGATTTTGACTAGAACATAAATAATTCCCGTAACTTAGGCAGGGTCTGTCACAGCTATTGAATGGATCCCTTCGACCCCTGATGCTTTGTATTCACATGACTGAAGATATTAATAATATACTCATAGTTTTATTTGGTGTATGAAAATTCATGAGATGAGGCCTACCCCACCTACTCCTCCTCATCACCTTTGACCCCTTATGTAGTGATAGCATAATTAACTTCATGATATAATGCCAGTATTCCTCTGTATATTTTCTCAGTACATTCATACTAATGGCTGTTAAAACAAACATATATATTTTAAAAGGTTATCTTCAATTAATTGCTAAGTTAAATTCTTATTTATGATTTATTTTTTTTTCTGTATAATGTATTTCATGTCAAGGATCAACTGATGTCTATATCTATATGTATGTGTTCATTTTTGTTGTTGGAAAAAACTCAATAAAAACTTATTGACCAAAGAAAACAAAAAATATCCTATTAACACAAGAAGGTAAACAGGCAGCTTGGTACAGTATCAGCCTGGTAGATGGCATACGCAGTAGTAGAGCTAAGAGAGAGCAAAGGCTGAGTACCAGGATATTAAGTGTTATATTGTAATACATTGAAGGAAAACCAGCAAGAGTGGGTGGATTGGAGGGAGGGTGGAGGGTTGGAAGGAGGAGAGCCAGCATACCTATTCCCCTTCAGAATGCTGAGAACCTTGCAAGGGGCCTGGCAGCTGACAAGGTGGTGGTGAGGGATGAGTGGGAGAGTTGGAAGGGAGGGAGAGCCAGCATGCCTATTCCCCTTCAGGATGCTGAGAACCATGCAAGGGGCCTGGCAGCTGGCAAGGTGGTGGAGAGGGAGAAAGATGAGGGAGGAGTGGGGGGGTGGTGAGGATGAGGAGGGGAGGATCTGACTAAAGGGGCAGAAAGCCAAGGAGGGCTGGGCAGGAGTGGAGGCTTTAGTGGGAATGGGAGGGAGGTAGGAGAGACAGGAATTAGTTGGTGTTGGAGGCAATTGGGGGGTAGAGACTGGGGGAGAGAGAGGGAGGAAGGGGGAATGAGGGCAAGAAAGGAGGGAGAGATTAAGTGCAGTTGCAGCAGTGAACAGAGTTCTTACAGAGGAGGAGAGAAAGGGAATGGCGGGATTGGGCAAAATTAATTTCTAGTGGAAGGGAGTTCCAGATGTAGAGGAATTTGTATGCGAAGGTGGCGGGACCAGATGATGTACGCCATGGAGGGAGTGAAAGCATTCTATGTGTGCCTGAACAAAGGACATAGCAGGAGGAAGGAGGGGTCAAGAGGTGGGAGGACAAGAAGGGAGGTAGAGAACCGAGCCAGTACTTCCCAACTAGGTTAGCGCTGTGGGACAGGCATCTGGCAGAGAGGAAGGGAAAGGATAGTAAGGTATAAAGATCAGAGTGGTGGGTGAATGGGGGTCAGCCAAGCACATAGCAGCAGAAGGAATTGAAGAAGGTGTCCAGTCTGGTGAGGGTGGTCTTGGGGGCAGAGTTGTAGACAATATCCCCGAAGTCAAAGACTGGGAGAATCATCTTTTGGACGATTTTGCGCCTTGCTTCCAAAGGCAGGCAGCTGTGGAGTTTGTACAGAGCACTGAGTTTAGGGAGTAGTTTTTTGTGGAGGGCATCTATGTGTACCCCAAAGTCTAGATTCTTGTCTACCCATAGCCTGAGGTACTTAAATGTGGGGACATCGTCCAGTTTAGTACCAGAGAGGGTATAGAAAGTGGGTGTGGAATCTAGTCTGACCAGTTTTTGTCTGGTATCAAAGGTCATAAAGACTGTTTTTTTGACATTCCTTGAGAGTTGGTTAGTGGAAAACCAGCTCTGAACAGGCACGGGGTCATAATCTCAAAAGACATAACCATGCAGCAATGTGCCATGCTGTAAATTCAGTGGATACAATGATGCCACACAGACAAAGTACCGAAACACATTTCGTCAAAAGGAACATGTGGGTTCATTGTTGTCTGCACGGGGTGCGGCCCCCTGCACCTCAACCCCCCCATTAAAATAATCAACTCCCAGGAGGTCAGCACGGGGATGGGGAGAAACACCACGGGGGAGACAGAAAAAGAAACCACACAATGTGGTTTCCAAAAAGTCTGGGACCGGGAATCAAGCCCTGGTCCACAGATGCACAGCAACCTCCTGTACTGCAATGGCTCATTCCACTGAGCCACAGTGGCAGCTTGGCAGACCACCTTCCAAACGGAGGTCTTGACCTATGCATCACTCCTCCTCCCCACCCATGCGTGACAGGGTACAAAACTGCGTGCAACATATGTGTCTTGCAGGGGTTTGTACCCTGTCATGCTAGTGCACTGCATGATGTATTCCTCGAGGTATTCCATGCACAGTTGTGTCTGCGAGAAATTGACCCAATAGGCACTGGACATTGTTAAAGTCCAGCTGTAGGCTAGTAACTACTTCGGAGGGGGAACTCCTGGAGGAGAACAACACAGTGTCATCTGCATATATGTGGATATTGGCAGATGTGCAGGCATCAGGTAGATCATTCAGGAAAATGGAGAATAGTATTGGTCCAAGCCTTGGGGGACCAAGCCTTGGGGGACACTTGTGTTGATTGTGAGGGTGGGAGGTGGAGTTGCCGACTCTGACTGATTGTGTCTGGTCTGTGAGGTAGGAATGGAACCAGCTGGTGGCAGATTCAGAGAGGTAAGCCACAGACAGCTTACAGAGGAGAAGGGAGTGGGTGACAGTATCAAATGCTTTGCCCAGATCAACAAAGATGGCAGAGGTGATGCATCCCTGATCCACACCTGAGAGTATGGAGTCAGTGAGCCTAAGGAGGGAAGTGGTGGTGGAGTGGGCTTTTCAGAACCCAGACTGGAAAGGGGTGAAAAAGGAGGAAAAGTCAAGAAATGAGGAGAGCTGCTTCAGAGTTAGGTGCTTTTGAAGTTTAGCCAGAGTGGGGAGCAGAGATATGGGGCGGAAATTGTCAGGGGTGGAGAGGTCACCACCTTTGGGGAGAAGGACCATGGTGGCAGACTTCCAGGCCTCAGGTACTGTCATGTGTAAGAAGCAGAAATTCAGAAGATTCGTCAGAGGATGAGCAATAGCATAAGCTGTGAGGTGAAGTAGTTTAGGGTAAAGACTATCAAGGCTTTTGCCCTTGGTGGTATTAAGGGCAAGTAGAACACGGAGGGTGTCATCAGGGAGTACAGGCTTGAAAATGAAGCATGAAGCAGTAGGGGATTGGGAGGGGGGCGGTAGGGGGGAGAAGGAGGAGCATTTTGGGGAAGTGAGGCAAGGAGCGTGGAGCCACAGGTAGTGAAAAAGTTGTTGAACTCTTATGCCATGGAAGGAGGGTCATCCATTGTAAGAGTGCCTATTTTTAGGACTGGAGAAGGGGACTGAGTAGGAGGAGAGAATAGGGCATAAATAACCTTCCAGAATTTTGATGGGTTTGTAATGTTTTCATGGAAAGATGCATTGAAATATTCTGCCTTGGCAAGAAGGATGGCTCAGGTACAGGCATTCCAGAATGTGTGATAGTGCTGAAGATTGTGGAGGGCACCAGATGATTTGAATGTAACCCATGCTTGGTCACATGTATGCTGACATGCAATGAGTTCAGCGGAGACCCAGGGAGGTGGTTTTTCCGTGGACCATAGTATTTCTAAGCTGTGCATGACTATCCCATACAGACAAGAATTGTGAGCTGAAAAAGCTCAGGGCTGAGTCTACTGAGGTGGCAGAGGAGATAGGCGACCAATCAATATCAATTAGATCTCTATGGAGGGAGGACAGGTCAAGGGAATGGAAGGACCAAATACTGAAAATGACCGAAGGGGACCTTTCACAGTGGATTTTGCACACACAGTAGACCATATGTTGATCTCTGAGTGCGTCTGAGAGTATACCAGATTTTATGACGTGGTGGGGATGAAAGGTCAGAACCCAGTCAATTAGGGTATGTTTACCTGTTTTGTGATTGAGTTGCGTCAGGTCAGAGATCAATTGTTTTATGTTTAGTGATGAGACATGATTGCAGACTCTGGACTGCTTCCTGGACAGCCAGTTTATGTTGAAGACCTTAGGAGGTATAGCTCACCAGTGGTAACAAGGGATGAAATAGATGAAAGTAAATTAGTAATAGCAGAAATAGAAGAGACAGGGAGGCTGTGGCAGCAATAGACGCCGCCGAGAAAGATAGGGAGGGAGCAGGGAAGGGATATTTTTACTAGTAGCAGTTCATAGGCAGAAGGAGAGGAAGTGGATAGGCAGAGTATTTGATTGATGTTGATATATACATGATGACTCCCCCGCCTCTAGTCTTTCAGTCCCGGTGGGTGGTGGAGTATCCTGGGCTAGAGATGGCAATGTCAGGGATTTTTGAGCTAAGCCATGACTCAGCGATAATGAGGACTGAAGATTTTAGTTATGACATGAGTGGCTGCAGGAGATCAATTTTGGGCAGTAGGCTTCTAAATATTAAGGTGGAAAATACTCAGTCCTTTTGGTAATTCAGTAGTTGAAAAATTGGGAGGGAGGGGGAACCGGGATTAGGTTTGATATCGCCTGCAGTAAGTAGTAGTAGTGTTATAAGTAATTTTGAGATGGTAGCAGCCATTTTTTTGCCAGGTGGTGTGGGTGGCTGGAGGCTTGAGTGGGCTTGAAAATTGGCCATTTGTAGTGTGTAGTAATGGTTCACAAGGTTGCAAGGTAAGATCCCATACCATGGAGGATGCTGGCAGCAGGGCGCCAAGGGAAGTGTAAGAAGAAGGGCTGACAGGAGGAGGGGAGGGTGGGGGAGAGGAAAGGGCAGAGGGGAGAGAGGAGTGAAGTGGGTGATTGGGAGGAGAGGCGAAGGGATGTAAGGGTGAGGAGGAGGGGGATGCAGGTGAGGAATAAGATAAACATAGTAGGAGGCCTGAGAGAAAAATGGATTAACAGAAGGAAAGAGGGCAAGGAGATAGCAGAATAGCAGAAGAAAGGAAGGAGCTAAAAAATGTGGAGAGTGGAAAGTGTGCAAGAGAGGGTCAGGAAAAGAAAAATAGAAAAGGGAAGGATGCAAGATGGGACGGGGCAGAGATATTGGACAGGAAGGAAAAAATAGGATATCAATAGAAGGGTGAAAGAAGTAAGTATTAAATACTAAGCAGATATACAGCATGTGAGTATTATGATTATTTACAAATGTAATCTATATGGCAGACCTGTGGGAGAGACCATTTTGCAGCAGAGAGGCATTTATTTATTAGAGAATTAATGTGTCTGGCCTGTGGGAGTGGCAGCCAGAAGAGAAGGTGGAGCAAAGGGGGAGATGCCTGGAAAGAAAATGTATGTAAAGAGTGTTGGGGCGGAGGTGGGTGGGACAAAAAAGATCTAGTAAATAAAAAAAAGGAAATATGAGCTGAGAAGGAGCAGTGGAAAGGGAACTGCTAGCCTGCAGTTGCAGATTGAAATTCACTAACAAGCTGTAAATTCACATGCAAGCTGTAAGTATACATTAAAAATGGTGTCAAAATAGTACAAAATAGTACACTGATTTTGGCTAGTGGATATAAACAGGACAATAAGCAATTAATTACATAGTTTGCAAAGTTGCGGCTGTAAAGAAAGAGAGATAGTGAGGAGCCAGTAGGTGGAGGGGCTCAGAAAAAAGCGCCAAAATTCAAATTCCCCTTTGTTCAGCTGGGGATCTGAGCTGAGCCCATACCTTGCAATGTTTGTTTTGGAAGGTGGCCAAAGGGCTGGTCGGAGCCACCTAAGAAGCGGCTCCAGCAGGGGTCCAGAGGCATGGTGCCCTTTCAGGGAAAGAGAGCCTTGTGGCATTTATCTTGAAGGGTGGCCAAAGGGCTGATATGAGCCACCTGAGGAATGGCTCCAGCAGGGGTCCAGAGGTGTGGTGCCCGTTCAGGTAGCATGTAATTTTGCCATACATAATTACATGTTTAAATTATGAATGTATCTTCCTTTCATGCAACAACAACAACAACAACAACAACACAGTGCTGCACCTCCACAACCCACTTCTCTCCTAAGCTGCCGCATGATGTTTTTTGCGCATGCGTGCAAGTAAACATAACAAGCATTTGTCAATGCCGAATGTTTGCTTGCTGGCATTGGCATTGGTAGTGTAGAAGTTACAGAGCTGTGTAATAGGAATGGCAGTGAAGTATTGAACTGAAGCCAACCCCACCACCACCCTGCAGAGACTGATAGGCATTGGGTGTGCCTTTGGAGTCGTCAGGCATAGCGGCCATGCCATTTCCAGTACACCCCACCCTGCAGACACTGGCAAGTGTCACGGTGTTCCTGGGGTCTTGGTTCTTATGCGCACCCCATTCCATTAGGAAACACGGTGAGATGGGTGCGATATAGGAGAATGGGGTGAACTTTGGGGCCGAAGAGTCCAAGGCATACCTCGATGCCTCTCACTGACTGCAGGGTGTGGAATGGTATGAGCATTACAGGCAAGAATCCCAAGTCACACCCCTGATGCCTGTCATTCTCTACAGGATTGGGCGTTATGGTTGGAAACCCTAATACCTCAGGCATTCGTTGGTATTTTCACTCCAAATGTTCAACATGGTTTTTTTGTGACCCCACCTCATGAACAGGGAGAATATCAGTTTGTTAGCCTAAAGCTGCTTATGCACAGCGACTATGGCATTTAGCACCACAGGTGCAAAAACGTTCCGAACAGGATGTAAAAAATGACAGCTGTACTGTTCATGGGGAGGTGTAAAAAATGGCAATGTTGCAAATCTGCAGTAAAAATATTTAAAAAAATGGTGAAGTCACGGCGTACATAGAAACTGTGCAGCATACCGTAATATAATTAGGTTGGGGATTTTTACAGCAGATTGTCAACTCAGGCATTTTGGTGCCTCCGATCATGAACAGTGTCACTGTGATTTTCTTTATCTGTCCCGAACAATGATTTCCCACATCGACCACATCTCTGCACTAAAAGTGTGAAAACACACTTGACCATGTTGTGAAAAATGACAGCTGTACTGTAAATAAGGAAGTGTGGAAAAATGCCACTGGTGAAAATCTGGACTTAAAATATTACAAAGTCATGAACTTACGAGGGTGCGTGGAAACTGCTCAATGCTCACTCAGTAACACAGTCATTTGTGGACTTTTGTCACCAAATTTTCAACATAGCCATTTTAAGACCTCTGCTCATGAACAGTGTAACTATGATTTTCTTAATCTGTCCCAAACATTGCTTTTGCACACCAACAGCACCATTGTGCATACATGGGCGGAAACACATTTTGGGCAAGATGAAAAATGTCAGCTGTACTGCTCATAAGGAGGTGTGGTAAAATGGCAATGTTGAAAATCTGGAGTGAAAATATTGAAAATCCGCGAACTTACGAGCGTGCATAGGAACTGTGCAACACACGCTCGTAAAACAGTCATTTTTAGGAATTCTTTCACCAAATTTTCAACATAGCCATTTTAAGACCTCTGCTCATGAACAGTGTCACTGTGATTTTCTTAATTTGTCCCGTACATTGATTTCGCACACCGACTGCGCCATTGTGTACATGGGTGGAAACACGTTTTGGGTGAGATGTGAAAAATGACAGCTGTACTACTCATAAGAAGGTGTGGTAAAATGGCAATGTTGAAAATATGGAGTGAAAATATTGAAAATTCGCGAACTTACGAGCGTGCGTAGGAACTGCGCAATGCACGCTCGTAAAACAGTCATTTTTTTGGAATTTTTCCACCAAATTTTCAAAATAGGCTTCTTGAGAGCCCACCTTATGAACACTGGCAGTGTTGTTTCGTTAATCAGTCCCGAAAGGTGATTTTACGCAGTGACTGCGAAATCACCCTCCAGGCCCAAATAATGGCATGACAGTGACAGCATTCATGAGAAGGGGTCCCAAAAACCCCATGTTGAAAATTTGGCGCAAAAATTCCAAAAAATGCCTGAGATATGCAACAAAGTTGAAAAACCCTATCTATCCCATTATACAGCTTACCGGCATTTCCTCAGTTCGCGGTCGACTTTGAAGAGTGCAGACGTGTTCCCGTCCACGAAGATCATCGCACCGAGGTCTGGAGTAAGTATGGGGTGGGGGTGTGGGAGGCAGGGTGCGCAGTGGGTGGGTGCCGTTGTGGGAAGGGGGCGGAGACTCGTGGGACCGCTTTAATTTACAGTTTTTTTTAAATTGGCGACGGGGACGTTTGCGCTGGTGTGGGCTCCCAGCGTGGCACAAGGATGGCTGGGGGGCCGTGGAGCCGCGAGGGGATTGGGCACCCCATCGGCCAAAACATCTATTGCCACGCTAGGTGGGCTCCGGCTGGCACCCAGTACTGGGGTGAGGACAGTGGATCCCTCGTCGGGTTATTCTATGAGTTGCCACGCTTGGGTGGGCACCCAGCGTGGCATGTGGAAGGCTTTGGGGGGAAGCACAGCACAGCCGATGGGGGATTGGGCACCCCCATCGGCTATAGGTGTGTGCCTGGTGGGGGGCAGCACGCAGTATGCGTGCATGCTGTGTGTGTGTGTGTGTGTGTGTGTGTGTGTGTGTGTAGGGGGAGCTACGCATGAGCTGGCGATATCTTATTGCTGCTCACTGAAGCGTAGCTTCCCCTTTCAACTGTATGCCTCTGCATTTTGAGCTGTCATAGACGGCTCCAGCATGCATTGTCGGACTGGGGCCGCACCTGCCAACACACTGACTGAATTGGAACAGGGGGTGACACACCTCCGAAAACTCGGATGATGGCACTATGTGTCTTGCACATGCGTGCAAGCAAACATAAAAACTGGTGAAGTCACGAGCGTGCATAGAAACTGCACAACGCACACCCGTAATGTAATTAGTTTGGGGATTTTTTTCAGCAGATTGTCAATACAGCCATTTTGGGACCTCCGATCATGAACAGTGTCACTGTGATTTTCTTAATCTGTCCCGAACAGTGATTTCCCACAGTGACCACGCATTTCTGTGCTGGAAGTGCGAAAACACATTTTGGCCATGGTGTGAAAAATGACAGCTGTACTGTTCATAAGGAAGTGTGGAAAAATGCCAGTGGTGAAAATCTAGACTGAAAATATTACAAATTCATGAACTTATGAGGGTGCGTGGAAACTGCGCAATGCTCGCCTATAACACAGTCATTTTATGGACTTTTGTCACCAAATTTTTAACATAGCCATTTTAAGATCTCTGCTCATGAACAGTGTCACTGAGATTTTCTTAATCTGTCCTGAACGTTGATTTTGCACACCGACTGCGCCATTGTGCGCTACATGCGCAGAAACACATTTTGGGTGAGATGTGAAAAACGACAGCTGCACTGCTCATAAGGAGGTGTGGTAAAATGGCAATGTTGAAAATCTGGAGTGAAAGTATTAAAAATTTGCGAACCTACAAGCGTGCATAGGAACTGCACAACGCACACTTGTAAAACAGTCAGTTTTGGGAATTTTTTCACCAAATTTTCAACATAGGGTTTTTGGGGGCCTACCTCATGAACTGTGACACTGTCATTTCAAAAATCAGTCCCAAAAGGTGGTTCCGCGCATTGACTGCGAAATCACCTTTTGGGACTGAATAACAAAATGACAGTGCCAGAATTCATGAGGTGGGGTCCCAAGAACCCCATGTTGAAAATTTGGTGAAAAAGTTCCCAAAAATGCCTGAGATATGCATCAAAGTTGAAAACACCCTATTTATTCCATTATACAGCTTACCAGCATTTCCTCAGGTCGCGGTCGGCTGTGAAGAGTGCAGATGTGTTCCCGGTCCACCGAAGATCATCGCGCCAGCCTCCGGAGGTAAGTATGGGGTGAGGTGGGGGTGTGAGGAGGCAGGATGCACAGAGGGTGAGCGTGGGTGGGGGGGGTCAAGATTGTCAGCTAGGGACCATTTTTTCTTACAGGGCACGTTTTCTTTAAAGACGATGTGGGACTTTTGCCACGCTGGGGTGGGCTCCCAGCATGGCAGCTGGAAGGCTGTTTGGGGGAGCAGTGGAGCCAATGGGGGATTGGGCACCCCCGTCGTCCATACGGACTGTTGCCACAATGGGGTGGGCTCCCAGCGTGGCACCTGGAAGTCTGTTAGGAGGGAGGGAGAAGCGGCGAACCGGCAGAGCTTGGGCACCCCGTCCGGCCATACAGTGTGTGTGTCGGGGAGCACATGAGCATGTGCTGGGTGGGCTCCCAGTGTGCTACTAGCTACAGGGGATGGAGCTGTCTATGACAGCTGATTCAGTGCAGTGCCAATGCGGTGGCACTTTGCATACTGCTGACGCGGCAGTATGCAAATTGCCTACACGTTACCAACACTGATTGCAGAGGTTTTTTTGCCTTCAACTGTATGCCACTTCATCTAAAGGGCTGTCATAGACAGATCCAACATTCTTTGGTGGAGTGCGGCCGCGCCTGCAAAAGGCAGCAGGGCATTTGAAGTGGGGGAGGCACACCTACGAATTCTCGTATGGTGGCACTATGTTTCTTGCACATGCATGCAAGCAAACATAAAAAGGGCAATTCATTTAGCTGCCTTTGATGCATTTATTCTTTGAACAGAATATAAAACACAGTGACATTTATTATTCCTTATTCGACTTATCTACAATTGGCTTATACCCTATAGTTTCATACAAATGCTGTTAAACGTATATTTTCATTTAACCCCAAGCCTTCCCTCGATCTCAGAACAAAAATCCAAAAACTTTCCCTTTGTTCTATAAGCTTTTTCAAATTCCCTCCTCTGGTCCCCACACTTACTTTCTTAAGTCCAGTAAACTGTAACTGATGTTTAATATTTTTATCTTTGCAGTTTTCCACATGTCTGACTATAGCATAGGTCGTATCTTTATGTTCCAGTGTTCTAAGGTGTTCACTTATCCTTACTTTAAACTCTCTAGTTGTACAACCAATGTAATAGAATCCACATGAACATGGTAATAAATATACTGCTGCTGTGGTGTTACAGGAAATCAAATCTTTGAATGTTTATTTTGTGATATGATTTTCAAATACATCAGTAGTTTTCGCATGGGGCAGAATTTACATTTGCCGCATTTCTTAGTCCCTTTTGGTGGATTAACAGACCACACAGTCGTACCAGATTTTTCTTGGGGTAAATATGATTTCACTACCTTGTCCTTTATAGCAGGTGCTCGTTTAAAGACCATCTTGGGTCTCTCCCCCACACATTTCTGTAACTTCTCTTCTGTTAGTAAAATACCCCAGTTATTAGTAAGACTCCCTCAACTCTGTACTTCTTGTACTATACTTTGTAACAAAGCCAATAGCCTGAAACATGGCTTTAATACCAAAGTATCTGTCCTAGACATGTTAATGACTGCATCCACAGCTTCCCCTATTACAATGTCACTTTAACCCCTTTCTCTGAAACATTGTACCTGTAAGTCTCTCTGGATTTCAAAATCAGCTCTGTCAGTGCAGTTTCTCAAAGCTCTAATTAGCTGGCCCTTTGGAATATTCTTAGGGACATGCCTTGGGTGGAAATTACTAGATAAAAGCATCGTGTTCCTGTCTGTTGATTTAGTATACAGTGAGGTATCAATGTTACCCGCCCACCCCCACTTTTGAAAATACGTAAATCCAAGAAATTGACTTCCATCTCATCCAAATGTGCTTTGAAACTAAAATTTTCATTTGGTGTATGTAGCCAGTCAACGAATTATAAAAAATAATTCTCTTGTTCCTTTCCATATTATTATTTCTTGGGGTAAATATGATTTTTCTACTTCATCCTTTATAGTATGTAGACATGTGGAACACTGCAGAGATAAAAATATTAAACTTTGGTTACAGTTTATTGGACTTGAGAAAGTAAGTGTGGGGCCCAGAGGTGGGAATTTGAAAAAGCTTATAGGACAAAGGGAAAGTTTTTGGATTTTTATTCTGTGATCGAGGGAAGGCTTGGGGTTAAATGAAAATATAGATTTAGCAGCATTTATATGAAACTATGGGGTATAAGCCAATTGTAGATAAGTTGAATAAGGAATAATAGATGCCAGAGTGTTTTATATTCTTTTCAAAGAATAAATGTATCAAAGGCAGTTAAATAAATTGGCCTGTTACTGACACTTGTATATTAAGAGTGATGGTGACATTTGAAAACAGCAATAATTGCTGGGTCTTTTACTGTGTTTGGTTGGAGACAAGGCTAATCCACTTTGATATTTGATGGGTTTGGGTTGTCTCCTGGTTGGACAATTAATAATACCTACATAGGGTCAATTCTGTTAATTTAACTGCGGTAGAAAGCCCATTGATTTGGTTTGAGAATTCACGAGTACCTATATAAGGTTACCATGGTCACAGTAAATAGAGCCAATTCTGTCATTTAAACTGTGGAAGAAAGCCCATTGACTAGGTCTGGGAATTCATTAGCACCTATATAAGGTTTCTATAGTTACAGTCAATAGAATGATTTAACCCTTATGTTGCCAACAGAATTAGAATGTACTGGAGTTCTGGACAGATATATCAGTCCGTGGCCCGGCAAGGGTTAAGAGAGTCTCAGCAACCCATTACTATAATATATTCTGAATGGATTTGGTTTTAAACACATTCATTGGATAGCACTTTTTTTGACTATTTGCATGAGATTGAAGGTGTATATAAATGTGATGTCTATGATGATTGTGTTATCTCTGATGAAGCTTAGTGATGGCTGGGTGAAACATAAGAGTTTTATGCTCCTTGTATAACAGACGTTTTTTATTGCACAATGCACCGGCACTTTAGTTTGTTAAAATAAAAAATATTTAAATGTCCTGACTGGGTGCTGACTTTTTTTCTTTTTGTTTTACATTTCCTCATTTGAAGTTGGCACACACAGTATCAGCCCCCCCACACAGACACACACATACAGTTAACAAATCCTAAAAACTCTACCCTGTTCCTTCCTTTTCTTATTAGTTTAGATTAGTTAGTTTTGTTGACTGGAGGAGGACTCACAAGTTAATTTGTGTGTGTGGGCGGGGGGATACAGATAGAAGCCAACTAAATTTAACCAGATTATTCTACTACTGGTATTTTTTTTTTGTAACTTTTTATTTGTTAAAAAGCATTTTCAGATAAAATGCAAACAAGTACAACTGACAACAAAAAGAATGGGCTGCTGTTATCAATGTGAATTAGTTTAATTGATTTACACAAAACAGTACATATTAGTTCCATACTCAGTTGTCAGAATGCAATACACAGGTTTGATAAAAATGAAGAATAAAATCATCCGGTCATTTCCAGAACAAAAAAAAATTAAGCAGCTTTCTTTAACATACCTTATGGCCTTAAATTGAATGCAGAATCCAAGATAAGGTAAACCGCTCCAGCTCCCTCACTGGCCACTATCCACAACCTAAATTGACTGGTCTTATTTGGGGGCACTCTTTAGAGAGCTTGGAAAGCTGTGTGCTGGGTTGGCCCAGACCCTCTCTGCTTACCACATGGGGGGAGGGGGAATCAAACTGACAACTGGCTATGTGATTCGCCAGCACTTACAACCACCAGTATCTGGGGGTTGGGTGGTTGCCAGCAGCAGAGAGGGCCAGTATGGAAACACTGTTCTTTGGAGGCAGTGTAGCACTGTGGTTTAGGGCACTAAGCTGCAAACCTCGAGACCTGGGTTTGAATCCCACAGCCCTCACTTGCATACTGTGTGACACTGAGCAAGTCACTTATCTTTCTTGTGCTCCTAGGTCGCACCTGGAAACAAGCTTCAGCTTAGTGTGCCTTTGCTGGTTAAACAATTTCCCCTTTTCTTTCCCCTTATTTAAAATAAATAAAAGTACTGAAAATGAGAAAGAAAATGGTCAGTGCCCCTTATCAGATTAGAAACAGTCACAGTCCACCATAAGGTCATCTTCCAAGTCAATTTAAATTCTTGTATGTGTCACACTACAGACACTTTGGGAGTACATAGTACAGTTTTATTAGCAAGGGTTAGGCATTTTCTTTTCATATCTATCCTGTAACATGTCCTTGACTGAAACCAAGGGGGTGAGACAAAATTTGCCATGTCTAAACACTGATTTCTCTTACTTTCAATTTATTTTAAGCAACTCTGTCTCAGATGGATTTAAAATCATTTACAGTATACTTCAGCATTAATGCAAATTTGTTTTCATACGTGGCAGCAACACTAAAGTGCATTTCCTTTTCCGAGGCATCTTTTCTGCAGTGCTCCCCTTTTCAACCCAAAGTAACAGACAATCAGTCAATGGAGTACCTTTTCATGGCTGCGTGGGCAGAACTCCACAGATGTTATGGCATCATAGTAGGTTTAGAAGAGCACTGTGGAAGCTCGTGACCGGATCGCTGTCCAGTATGCTTCCACAGTGCTCTGGCAAATTTTCACTGGTGCTGTTTATGTGGCTCTTCCCTTCCACAGGCCGCATGAACCCACTCCTTCACGGCACTCTACTTTCTCTTCAGCAGCTATGGAAGTGATGGCCACCATGCCCAAGATGGTGGCTCTGACTCACACTGCGCATGTGCAGTTTCTGTTGGCGCCAGCATCTTAAAAATGGCAGACTCTGGTGTGGCTAGAGCTCCAAGTATTCTTTTACTCACTCTCACCACACTCCTGTTGGTCTGAGCAACCATAGTGGATCTGACCAAAGTTTTTGGG
The DNA here is from genome assembly GCA_016271365.2 of Neoceratodus forsteri. Lineage (NCBI taxonomy): Eukaryota > Metazoa > Chordata > Ceratodontiformes > Ceratodontidae > Neoceratodus > Neoceratodus forsteri. The sequence continues at coordinate 152,620,778 of JADMNL010000028.1, forward strand.
GGTTTTTTTAGCATTAACCCTCTCAAAATGCTGGAAGCATACTTCTCAACCTCTCAGTATTGAAATGCACAGCACTAGACTTCAAAATTCAGAGCAAATGGCCAGAATGTGTGGCACTTTCTTATTTTAAGGAATAATATGTCTAAGAATAGTGAGCCCCATATGTTTAGTGTTAGGAAATGTTTCTATCAAGTTAGTTCAATGTTTTAATGGTTTGTGTGTCCAGAAATAGCTTTAAAATTATGAGGAATATCAGTAAACCTTCATGGAGCAAGGGTAAATCTGAATGTCAAAATTATAACTTTATGCAAAATTCATAGCAGTTGAGAGGTATGGAAGTTTCTTGAGGGTATGGATGCAGTAGGGTATTGATACTACCAACTTTGTCTGAGGGTATGTGTCACCGGGTGTGGGTTTAGGATAACACAATTTCAAGCAGACCTCAAGTCAGGTGCATAAAAAATGCACAAGTGAGTTTGTCATTTTATTTTTATCAAGTAAAATATACAGAGAGCAAAACTGTAAGTCAGACAACTGCTTTGCTTCAACAGTTTCTAAGACTTTTCTTCAGCCTAGCATGACTCAGACAGTGTGAAAGCACACACTACCAGGAGGTCTTCTACCTTCTTCAGTCAGTATCCAGCTGACCTCCCTATCTGTCCTATCTCAGCACTGAGATAGGGCTTTTTATAAGCTCACTAGAAGTTGAAAAAAATTGCCATTGCCTTTTGATTGACAGCAGACATATCATAACACTAGCCTCTAGGAGCCACTGTTGCCCCATAGAGAACAGTTCAGTTGGTACCTGAAGCACAGCACAGAACATGCAGTTCTTGTTTTCTTTTGTTTACAACATTGAAAAAGGTCAGGGCCAAGGTCAGAACATTCTGTGCTCTCCTAAACTTTCCTGCAGGGTCCTATTACCTCATGCTGTCTGCTGTAAAATGTATCTTAGAGGGGGGCTACTAAAATCTCAAAAAATCAGACACAAACTATTGTTTTTTATGTTCACTTGCGAGCATGCGAAAGGAACGTCTTGGGAGAATAGGACAGTTTGGAGGTGTGACTGTCCTGTGCGATGCACTGCTCCGTTGAGCAGGCATGGCGGTCCTGCACCAATGGATGTGGGTGCTGTGTATGACAGCGGTGGTCTTCACTTCAAATAAAACCACTGCTGTGTGCTGGAAGTGCCTCACTCCCCCCCCCAAAGCTTTGGTGCCACGCTGGGAGCCCACCCCAGCATGGCAAATCTTGTTTTGGCCGACGGGGGTGCCCAATCCCCCGTCGGATCCACGTCCCCCTAAACAGCTTTCCCTGCTGCCACACTGGGAGCCCACCCCAGCATGGCAAATGTCCTGCATCGCACCGCTGTGTGCTGGCAGCACCTCACGCCCCCCCAAAGCTTTGGTGCCATGCTGGGAGCCCACCCCAGCGTGGCAAACCTTATTTTAGCCGACAGAGTGCCCAATCCCATTGGCTCCACACCCCCAGCCATCCCTTCTGCCACGCTGAGCCCACCCCAGTGTGGCAAATATCCAACGTCGTCTTTTTTTAAAACCTGTAAATTAAAAGCGTCCCATCGCTCCCTGGCCCCCTCCCACAACCTGCACCTCCACCACTGTGCCTGCCTCCCCACACCCCCTCACCCCACTTACCTCCGAGTCCGGTGTGATGATCTTCAGTGGACAGGGAACACGTCTGCACTCTTCAAAGCCGACCGCGAACTGAGGAAATACCGGTAAGCTGTATAATGGGCTACATGGGGTTTTTTCAACTTTGTTGCATATCTCAGGCACTTTTTGGAATTTTTGCATGAAATTTTCAACGTGGGGTTTTTGGGACCCCTTCTCATGAATGATGTCACTGTCATGGCGTTATTTGGGCCTGAAGGGTGATTTTGCAGTCACTGCGTCAAATCACCTTTTGGGCCTGATTAATGAAATGACACTGCCAGCGTTCATAAGGTGGGCTCTCAAAAAGTCTATTTTGAAAATTTGGTGGAAAAATTCTCCTAAAAATGACCGTTTTACGAGCGTGCGTTGCACAGTTCCTACACAGGCTCATAAGTTCACGAATTTTCAATATTTTCACTCCAGATTTTCAACATTGCCATTTTACCACACCTCCTTATGAGCAGTGCAGCTGTCATTTTTCACATCTTGCCCAAAACGTGTTTCCACCCATGCAGCGCACAATGGCACAGTTGGTGTGTGAACTCAATGTATGGGACACATTAAGAAAATCACAGTGTCACTGTTCATGAGCAGAGATCTTAAAATGGCTATGTTGAAAATTTGGTGAAAAAATTCCTAAAAATAACTGTTTTACGAGTGTGCGTTGCGCAGTTCCTACATGCGCTCGTAAGTTTGTGAATTTTCAATATTTCCACTCCAGATTTTCAGCATTGCCATTTTACCACACCTCCTTATGAGCAGTACAGCTGTCATTTTTCACATCCTGCCCAAAACGTGTTTCCGCCCATGTAGCGCACAATGGCACAGTCGGTGTTCGAACTCAATGTATGGGACACATTAAGAAAATCACAGTGACACTGTTCATGAGCAGAGGTCTCCAAAAGCCTATGTTGCAAATTTGGTGAAAAAATGTCAAAAAATGACTGTGTTATGAGCATGCGTTGCTCAGTTTCCACGCACACTCATAACTTCGAGAATTTGAAATATTTTCACTCCAGATTTTCAACACTGGCATTTTTTCACACCTCCTTATGAACAGTACAGCTGACATTTTTCACTTCCTAGCTGAAATGTGTTTTTGCACATCCAGCGCACAATGGTGTGGTCACAGTTAGAAATCAATGCTCAGGACAGATTATGAAAAATCACAGTGACACTGTTCATGAGCAGAGGTCCTAAAATGCCTATGTTGAAAATTTGGTGACAAAAGTCCACAAAATGACTGTGTCATGAGCGTTCATCGCGCAGTTTCCATGTACGCTCGTAAGTTCGAGAAATTGTTGTATTTTCACTCCAGATGTTCAACATTGCCATCCTTCACACCTCCCTATGAATGCTACAGCTGTCATTTCACATCCTGCTCGAACTGTGCTTTTGCACATGTGGAGCAGAATGGTGTGGTCGCTGTGGGAAATCAACGTTCAGGACAGATTAACAAAATAACAGTGGTACTGTTCATAAGCAGAGGTCTCAAATGCTTTTATGAGGTGGGGGTAACAAAAAGGTCATGCTGAAAATCTGTAGTGCAAATACCAGCAATCGCACAGGGCATTAGGGTAAAGCACCATACGTGCCAAACACCACTGCAAATACCTGCAAGTGAATGTGCGGCATTGACAAATGCTTGTCTTATATTAAAACTGCCTTCTCATTTTGTAACTGTACTCTTAGTTTTGTTTAAGGTTAATAGTCACAGAAAGCTTTATAAGCACTTCAGCACTTAATTTATAACCAGACAATCAGCATGGTGGACATTTTACAAAACATATAAACTACTTGGGGAAGGGGTTTCAATTTATTCCAGGGGTGTCCACTATGACAGGGGTCACTCTGTCACACATCCCTCCACATAAGAGGGCAACCATCCTATGGTTTTCCAAATCTCAATTAATACCCTGGAAGGAAGTGGAGCTTCAGCCCACCCTCATCGGAAGCGACATCTCAGGGTCCCTTTCATAATTATCTTTTAACTTGCTAAGGTCCTATCAAACCAAAGCTTATTTCCTCGATACTTTATCTGTTTATGGTACCAGGGTCAAGCATGCAGAACTCAGGCTGCTCTAAACATTACGGTATATTTTCCATCATTATACAAATATCCTGAGACATCTTAAATTATTCAGAAATTAGTCTCTCCATTAGTAGACTACAATATCATCACATACATTTAGGATAAAGAACCACTAACAGCAGTTTTATGCCATCTACTGACTTTCCCTGACCAGATATACTCGAACATTTGAAAGTCTGGACCATCCAGCACCCAGCAGAACTGCCTTTGGGGGAAAACTACCTTGCTCCATCCCCACTTTACATTTAAAGGTTGTCTAGTAACATACCATACTGCATGCCTAACAGCCTATCCCTAACCTCTGGGTTTATGTATCATATCTTATATGCTACTAGTGGTGCTGGCTACCACCTAGTCTCTTCTGTTCTATGTAGGAGTCTCCCCCTCCTCCAATGGTGCCATCTCTTGTTTCTCACCCTCTGGGTTACTCCTCCCAAATCATTATCAGGGGTCGCTATCTGTCTGCCCCTCTAACAGGTCTTATAGTTTGCTGTCACCTTCCTGTACATGCCTGGCCACTAGAAATACACGGTTAGTGTAGCCAATACCTTCCCATAGCTCAGATGCCCCAAGTGACTGGAGTGGACATCCTCCATCACCTTTTTCCTATATGCCACGGGAACCACTACCTGGGCATCCACTTGCTTCTTCCAGGGGTTGGGCCGCATATGATATAGAACTTCCTTCCTAAGTTCATATCACTATAACCTGTTCCCCACACCACCATTGACCTGTCTCCTATCCATGATTTTTACATATTCTCTTAACTGGGTAACTTCAGGATCCCCAACCTGAAACTTTCCCCAGTCAGCACCAGGAGAACAATCATTTTTTCATAGGAGGAGTTTTAAAACATGCAAAAGTCCCTTCAGCCAAAATGACTCCTTCCATGTTGCTTGAAGTCTTCTGCCCCAGTAATACATTGCCAGTCAAAGTCTTATCTGGGGTCTCCTCCCCTTGTTTGCCGTCCTCCACTGAACAGCAGCCCGTAAAAATGGGCAACAATGGGTTATCCACAAATGTTGGTTGCAAACACTTTGTCAGGGGGTCCTTCTCCTCCAGAGCCCATGGATTCTGCTCCTCTGATTCTTCCTCGACATCCTTCAAGTGGGACCACTCAAGTAGCTCTTGGCATCTACACTCCACCTCTCTTCAGTGTCGATCAGCCTCTAGCCATCTCCCACTCATCCAGTGAAGAAGCCATATCAGGGTCTCCATTTGGCCATTGGGTCTATCTTGTCCCATCCATGGTGCCTCATCTCTGTCACCATCTCCAGTAGGTGCTGTCCTCATCTCACCTAGTGCCATGCACCTCTGCTGTGTATCCTCTGCACCAAGTCTGGCACCAACTGACTGGACTCCCCCTGTTTCGTTGAATATTCAGACAGATCCCACTCTAACACCATATGTCACCAAGTGTGGGTTTAGGAGAACACAATTTCAGGCAGATCACAAGTCAGGTGCATAAAAAACGCATAAGTGCATTTGTCATTTTATTTTTATCAAGAAAAAAATATACAGAAAGCAAAATGGTAAGTCAGACAACTGCTTTGCTTCAGCAGTTTCTAGGATTTTCTTCAGCCTAACATGAATCAAACAGCGTGAACGCACACACTACCTGGAGGTCTTCCACCTTCCTCAGTCAGTATCCAACTGACCTCCCTATCTATCCTATCTCAACACTGAGGCAGGGCCTCATATAAGCTCACTAGAAGTTAGAAACATTTCCAATGCCTTTTAATTGACAGCAGACATAACATAAAACTAGCCTCTAAGGGCTACTGTTGCTCCATAGAAAACTGTTCAGTTGGTACCTGGAACACAACACAGAACATGCAGTTCTCTTTTCTTTTGTTTACAACATTGGAAATGGTCAGTGCCAAAGTCAGAACATTCCGTGCTCTCCTAAACTATCCTGCTGGGTCATATTACATCATGCTGCCTGCTGTAAAATATATCTTGGAAGGGGGCTGCTAACATCTAGAAAAAGCAGACACAAACTTTTGTGATTCTTATATTAAAACTGCCCTCTCATTTTGTGACTGTACTCTTAGTTTTGTTTTAGGTTAATATGCACAGAGAGCTTTATAAGCACTTCAGCTCTTAATTTATAACCAGCCAACCAGCATGGTGGACATTATACAAAACATATAAACTGCTTGGGAAAGGAGTTTCAATTTATCCCAGGGGTGTCCACTATGACAGGGGTCACCCTATCACAGTACGGATGCAGCAGGGTGTTGGTACTACCAATTTTGTCTGAAAGGGTTATGAATGAATTATAGACTGTGGCTTGTCCCCATCCCCTGCCCTCCTGTGAAAGCACTGTGTTTTGTCAAGAGTAAATCTGCCAACATCCAGTACAGCAATGATACAATGCCGACACTCGGTATTATGCCGTCAATAACCAATGTGCACAGCCCCCTGCATTTAAATATAATCAACTCCAGGTTAGAGTTGTTTCCGGGAGGGGGCACAGCACTGGGAGAAGCTGCGTCAGCAAACCGCAGACCAATACAGCAACTTTCACTGTAATGGCCTTTTTTTCATCTTTCACAATTTTGGTTTCACTCTACTGTGGGCCACCAGCCCCCTGCTTGCCTGACAAAGATAATCATCACTAATTCCCAAAGGAAGGTAATGGCGGGAGACTGATAACAGTTTAAGGCACTTTAACAAGTGATTGTCACTTGCATCCTCCTCTCCACTGTGAAATTGGTACACAAAGGGGACCGCAGACAGTTTATTACTGGAAGGGATGCCCCACTCACATCTTTTTCTTGCTTTCCCTGAGTGATTGTAGGCATGAATCACAACCTTTTTTTGTTTGTTTTGTTTTGGTGTGTGGACTTAAAGAGCAAAGGCAACTTCAAAGTATATGCAAGCCCTGACATTAAAACCACTTGCAACTGTGTATAATGCATTTGCCTGCTGATACCAGTGTTGAATAAACATTTTTGGAGTATATTATGTGGCAAAAGTTCTGGCTTTTTAGGGCTGTAAATGCTGCACATAGTGCATACTGCCCCTGGCAGAGCTTTTCACCATCTCTCTGAGGACAGGGTGGGTGCCCCAAGACTGGAAGGTGGCGCATATAGTGCCTATCCACAAGGGGGGATCAAGGGAGGTGGCAGGGAACTACAGGCCTGTCAGCCTGACATCGGTGGTGGGCAAGGTGATGTAGGGCATTGTCAAGGAGAGGCTGGGGGGGGCCTGGATAAGTCAGGGTTCCTGGACAATAGACAGCATGGATTCATCCCGGGGAAATCGTGTCAGACAAACCTAGTGGAGTTCTATGACTGGGTGACAAGTGCCTTGGACCTGGGTAGACCAGTGGATGTCCTCTTTCTAGACTTCAGCAAGGCATTTGACTCTGTTCCTCACTGGGCCTGTTGGATAAGCTGGGAGAAATGGGGTGGGGAACCAGATGATCAGATGGATAGGCAATTGGCTCCAGGACCGGACCCAGAGGGTCGTAGTTGGTGGATAGTCTCATCCCCAAGGAGGGTCATTAGTGGGGTCCCACAGGGATCAGTCCTGGGCCCCTTCTGTTCAATGCCCACGATCTGACATAAAGGACAGGAATCAGAATAAGATGAGTCTCTTTGCAGATGACTTGAAACTGGGGGCGGTGGTGGATGGGGAGGAGGGGAGGGTGGCCCTACAGGGGGACCTGGAGGCTCTGAAAAGATGGTCTAGAAAGTGGAAGCTGAGGTTCAATGCAGGGAAATGCAAGGTACTCCACCTGGGGGCCAGAAACCCAGGCCAAGTGTACACCCTGGGGAAATGCTACAAGTCTCAATGGCTGAGAGGGACCTGGGGGTGGTGGTGGATGTCAAGATGAACAACTCTGAGACTTGTAGGAGGGCAGCAGCCAAGGCTAACAGGATGCTGGGATGCATCGCTAGGGGGATCACCTCCAGAAGGAGGGAAGTGATACTCCCTCTGTATAACTGCTTGGTGAGGCTGCACCTTGAGTACTGCGTGCAGTTTTGGAGGCCACACTTAAAGAGGGACATTAACCTCCTGGAGAGGGTCCAGAGGAGGGCAACCAAAATGATTTGGGGCTTGGGGGACAGGACCTATGAGGAGAGGCTCGAGGAGCTAAATATGTACACATTGGAAGAGAGAAGGGACCGGGGGGACATGATAGAGGTCTTCAGGTACATGAAGAGGGTAAATAGGGGAGGAACAGTCAGGGTGCTTAGAAGGAAGGAGGAAGGGGCCACTAGAGGGCATGGGTGGAAGCTGGAGGGGGGAAGATTCAGGGGAGAAAGGAGGAGGAGCTACTTCACTGAGAGGGTGGTGGAGCCATGGAATGCACTGCCTAGGGGGCTGGTGGAGGCAGAGACAGTGGAGGGGTTCAAGAGGGGGTGGGACAGGTACAGGGGAAGGGTTCTGGAAGCAAAATCCAATGCAGCAAGAATATCCGGAACTGGGAAGGGAGAAGCCAGAGAAGGCGAGGGGGACAGCAAGGTCAGCACCCAGGGTGGGGGCTGACCAAACGAGCAGACACGAAAGACCATTAGGCCTATTCTGCTGGCATTTTAGTATGTTAGTATGTTAGTATACAGAGCCACAGAGAGGTGGGTGCACTATTATTGTTTGTATGTTTGTACTGTAACAGCAAACTGTTGCAGATCTCATTGACATATCTTGGGAGAAACTCCTCTAGTGGCTGTGGAGCCTTTATCTGTAAATGCAGTAATATAAATTACATTTTGACTTTGCCCCATTACAAGAAGGGTTGTAAGTGCCTAAATCTTTCAGTGCCTTTCAAACGGTACTTATCCTGTCTTAGCAGGGCTTCCACAGGGTCTCTGTCTGCCAACTAGCAAGGAATGTGGCAGTTTCTCATAGTCTCTATTTATACTCCCCCAGGCTGTTGGAGTTGGTTCACAGAAAGGAATATGTATTTTCACTGATCTGGACACTGCAGTTGCTTTTATCGATAAGTTGCTGTCCCAGTTGGAAGGAAACTGTGGTTCGGAGAGGGCAGTAAGTGAAGGATGAATTTCTACTACACAGTTTGACATGAATAAGAACTTGATTTAACAGTGCTGGTACACTTTTATGTTCCAAGAGATTGTTTGTTCTAGAAACTAGCTGGAATTGGATTGTAAAAAGACAATGGGCTAGATTTTCAAAGCCCCTGTCAGACCTGAGGCTGCGGGAAAAAAAATGGTGCAAGTAGGTTTTTACTTGTGTAGCTGCAGTTTTTCCCACAGCCATGGTATTTTCAATTTAAATTTATTTCCAATTTATGACAGCTTGTGGCTGATTTTTCGGTGCAGCTGTAGAGAAATGTTATGCCTAGTGTGACCTGGTATAATGTACCCTAAGCTACATTGGGTGAAAATATGGAACTCCACAGGTGCAGAGATTTCGGTCCACAGTGGCCATCATGGAGCAGGATTTAGCGCCTAGACAGTCAGAAAATCCAGCCCAATGTCTGTTCGTGTTCCTTCTTGGGAACTGTTGTCTGTTTTTGCTTTTGCTATTATTACTTTATCTTGATCCTTTTTGTAAAACTTGTTTAGTTTATTGAGAATATAAGTAACTTACACAGGTTCATTCTTTTTTACAATATTATACAGATGTTGGTAAAACAATGCAATGGATTGAAGCCCTAATTTAATTTAATGATAATGATTATCCTCTTTTTTTTAAGGGTTGAGAGTTCATTTCCAATGTCTTCTCTCTATGGTACCAACAAGAAGAGAAGGAATGCAGTCCATTCTTCAGTTCCATGAGATTCACCTATTCCAAGTTAATCAGTCCTGTGTTAATTAAACATTCAAATACTTTCTAAGTATTCTCTTTTTACAAAATAATTAAATTAAATAACTAAACAATAAGGTCTGTCTGAATTATTAAATTATCATGGTTCTTGATTCTCTGACCAGTGAACCTTACAAAAAGATGTTAAATTTATTAATCTTTCAGTTGTTGATTGAAGACTGAAACACCCTCCACCTCTTCTATATAAGTAAAAATGTGTGCCAGTGAGAATTACACCTTTCTGTCTGTAGTCTTAACTTGGCTGTGATAGCTTCCATCCCTCTAATATGTTGAAGATTACTTATCTGTTGTGTTAATGTTAATTGTTTCTGTGACAGCCAGTTTTGTGTTATCACTTTACAGGCTGCCACAGTAAGGACCAAAAACAGGTATTCTAGTCCTTTGGCTTTGATTTCTCCAGGTGTACAACCCAAAACCAGGTGTTCAAAGTCGAGATCATGTGTTAGCTCCAATATCCTCTTGACCTCTGTCTCAACCTGAGACCAAAATGGTCTAGATTCAGGGCATTCCCAAAAAATATGGTAGTATGAGCTTGTCATGCCACAGCCCCTCCAGCATTTGTCTGAGGGAATCCTGGCATAATGTTGTGAGATTGTGGGGTTGATAAAGAAATGGACAGTGACCTTCCACCTGAATTCTCTCCAAATCATAGAGTTTGTAGTTTTATGTATGTTGGACCAGATCATCGACTAGTTCTCATCTGGAATAATTTGGTCAGGTTCTCTCTGCCAACTGTCCTGAATGTTTTGAATAGCTGTATCTTATATACCCTCATCTGTCGTTTTGTAAAAGTGGGATATTAAATGTTTTGTATTGGGAGAATTTGCACTATTCTTTACTAATGTTAGACCTTCTTCTAGCTGGTTTGCTAGGGCTGGGCTTCCCACTGTCATGTGTACATAATGCCTTATTTGGAGGTATTAATAGAAATCTGTGTGTGGGATATTAAATTCTTGTTGCATCATTTTGAACTCTTTAATCAAGTTTCCTTCTAGAAAATGGTTAAGTGAGTTCAACCCCTGTCTGGTCCATCTATCTATGGCCTTGTCTCCCTTCAGCACCAGTAAATCTGGAAGAAACCATAGGGGGATATAGGGCCAAACATAGTCAGGTTTTTCCCATATTTCCCTACTTCTCAGCCATATGATTAATGTATACTTCGTCCATCTGTTTCTGATAGTCCGCAACATACCAGGGAGAGTAATCCAGGGCAATACCCAAATAGGAATGTGTGAGTGTGCATTCTCTTCTAGTACACACCATTGTCTTGGTTGTGTCTTATTCAGCATTTTTATTACCGAGGGAATTTGGGCTATCATATAGTATCTATGGAGATCCGGTAGTCCCCATCCACCTATCCTTTTAGCTGCCTGCAACATTATCCATCTAATTCTGGGTTTCCAGTGTGCCCATATAAAGTGTGTTATTTTTCATTCTATCTTTTTTTAGATGAGATCTAGGGATCCCCACTGGAAGGATAGAGAAAAATAATAATCATGGCAAGATGTTCATTTTGATGGTTTCAGCCCTATTAGAGAGGGATAATGGTAGTTGGTGCCACCGCCCTATGTCAGTCAAAATGTGTTTAATTAATGGCTGATAACTGTAATTGTATAATCTAGATAGATCTTTAGGAATCCAGATACCAAGATATTTAACTTTGTCCATTACACACCTGAAGGGTATCTTGGATTTATTTTCTGGTGATGTGGTTCCTTTTATTACCAAAATGTCTGATTTGTCAGTATTTATTTTAAAGCCTGAGATAGCCCCATATCTTTTAAGCAGTTTTAGGAGGTTTGGCATTGTAGTAATTGGTTTATTGATAAATAAGAGTGTGTCGTCGGCATACATGGATACCTTACAGCATTGATTTCTCACTTGTATTCCCTGTATGTCTTTAGATTCATGGATTGCCAATGCCAGCGGCTCCTGGCTTAGTGAAAATAAAAGTGGGGAAAGGGGGCAGCCCTGCCTAGTTCCTCCTTCCAGTTTAATTTCTGTTGATAGAGTGCCATTTACTCTAACTTTGGCTGTTGGATTACTATAGCAAAGAAAACCCCATTGTATGACATTATTCCCAAGGCCCATTTTCTCCATTACCACCCATAGGTATTCTCAATTAAGGCGGTCAAATGCCTTTTCAGCATCCAAAAAAAGGGCAAGTTGGGCCGAAGTTGTAGGGGAGCTATATGTCATAACGTTTAGTAATTTATGAATGTTATCTGCCAGATGTCTATTTGGTATAAAACCAGTTTGATCCGGGTGAACCAGATATTCCATATATTTTTGCAACCTATTAGATAATACTTTGGATAAGATTTTTAAGTCTTGGTTTAACAAGGATATAGGTCTGTAAGCCTCACAACTATCCAATGGTTTTCCTGATTTAGGAATTACACTAATAATTGCCGCCCTCCAGGAATCTGGAATTCGTTTGTCTTTTAGACATTCATTCGAAACTGTGACCAGGATAGAAGCAATGGTATCTTTAAGTTGCTTATAATAATCTGAACTAAAACTGTCCGGACCAGAGGCTTTGCCTGAAGGGAGGGATTTTATTGTACTCTTAATTTCTTGCAGTGCAATTGCTGCATTCAGTTTCTCTCTGGCAGTATCAGATAGAATGGGTATGGGAAGCTCCTGAAGGAATTGTTCAGCCTTTGTTTCAGAATGCTCACTTCTATCCTCCTCTTTTTACAAACTTTGATAGAATTGTCTGGATTGGTCTGCTGTCTCCTGGGGTTTAGTCCAGGGTTTTGCAGGGTCTGATTTATTTACTGTTTTGGGCATTACCCTATCTGCTTGGGCTTTTCGCAGTCTCATGGCTAACAATTGTGATGCTCTACTACCAGTGTTGTGATATTTTTGGCCTAGGAATTTAAGATTCTATTGCATGTTAACTGGACGAGCTTCCTTTTAGCTGAGCTGAACTATTCAGCTCCTCCCAAACCATGGCTTTTAAAGCTTCCCATGTCGATATTGGTGAGTATTTTTGATTTATATTGATGTCATAAATCTCCTTTATTAATTTTGAAAGCTTTTTCATAAGGGCCTTGTCATTCAGTAAAGAAACATTTCAGAGCCAAGCAATTTGCTTGTTTATTACTGGCATTTTCCATGAATTGAGACAGGGGCATGGTCTGAAACGGTTATGTTGTGTATTTTGGATGCAGCAACATTATGAGCCTGGGTTTTCGGTATAAGAAAAAGTTCTATTCTCCAGTATGACTGGTTAGCAGGCGAATAAAAAGTAAAGTCTCTTTCAGTTAGACATTGCTGCTTCCATATATCCAGCAGTCCCACTTCCCCTATCATTGCTGACATGGTTTTAGTAGCCAACCTACCATATATCACTGATTGAGTGGATCTATCGAGCCTGGGTGCTGGCACAGTGTTAAAGTCCCCCCCAATAATTAACTGGCCCATTGGCAATATTGCAATTTTGCGAAATGCTTCCTGTAGAAAAGAGTGTTTGGTTGTTAGGTGTATAAAGGTTAACTAAATTAATTATTTCTCCCTGTAATGTACCAGTTATTTATAAAATGTGTCCTTCCCACCCCTCCTCTACATTGTGAATTTGAAAGGGGAACCCTTTTCTAAATAGTATGGCAACTCCCGCCTTTCTGCCATTCAGGGATGAAGCTGCCTCCACTCTATCTACCCATGTCCTTCTCAGCTTCAAGTGTTCAGTTGGACTTAAGTGGGTCTATTGTAAGAAGGCAATTGTGCAACCTAGTCTATTTAGTTCTCCCAGCAACCTGGTTCACTTTACTGGAGAGTGGATACCTTTAACGTTGTAGGACACCACTGTAAATTCACTCATTTCTATTTTATTTCTAACGTTGTTTTTAATCCCACAACCCTGTCTATAAGCATTTTGTTTGCTGGTCGTACATGGTCAGTGTAAGTTACTTCTAGGAACCAGATTTCCTTATTGAATTTTTGCGACAGACTATGAAATAGAAAAAAAAACCTCCAGCCAACATTGCTAAAGGCAGTTAATAACAAATGTTGAGTAATGAACAAACTTGTGAATTGTTTAAACAACAGTTCATAGTTTTTCATAAAACGTGTGCTGCTGTTCTGCTGCGCAACACAGTATTTGAAGTCTAATTTCCAAAATACAACTTCCTAGGTGAAATTCATTGGTTATCTGTAACCCCACCGGATCATGTGTGGAGGGATAGTAATTACCCTTTAGGTGTTGCATATGATGCCAGCCCTGCTGCGGCAGTGCCAGCATCAATATGCCAATCAGTACAATCGCTGAAGTCACGATGTTATTTCAGCTTGGTAGCTTATTGATAGTGCTCCCCCCCACCCCCAGCCTTTAGCTGCAGCCAGAGTTGTCTCCCTCAACCCTTCAATGTCATATTGTTCCATTTCCCTCTAAGAATTAACTAAGCCCTTGAGCTTGTAGGACATATTTCTCCTCCTTTTACTCTACGTTCTGTAGTGTAGAGTGTAAATATTCCCGATCTCTTGTCCTGTTTTTTTAATAATAAAATAAACTCTCTTGAGACCACAATTCACCTGGTTTATGGTGCTATCAGCTGTGTAAGACACCAAGGGCTTCCCCTTCTAAATTAAGATGATCAGCAGAGTGAGACAAGTGGCATTTAGGTTAAGTTCCCCATCCCAGTTAGACCCATATTTCCCTCCCTAACCCTCTCAAAATAGCAATCCTTCCATATTTTTATTTTCTTTTTATTGTCTGATGGCGGAGGGGCAAGAGAACTCCTCCCCCTCCATAATCCATATGTCCCCACTGTGTTGATTTAGATATGTTCTGCAGGAGCACAGAAAAGAAGATATGAACTCCCCCCCCGTTCGGTAGATCAATGCAGTCCATGGATCCCTATGACCATTAGCAAGACAAAGTTACTGCTGATATGCCTGACTGAGAGCAAAGTCACCTCGGGTTTTGTGTATTCTCTCTTGCAGCAGGCGATGAAGCACTTCCTTGGTTTGCTCTTTTCATTAGTTAAGCCACATCGGGAGCCGTTTTGTGTGAGAGGAACTAGGGTGGAGATCTCTTGCATCTGCCTGTTTGTATTCCCCAGGAACCAGCTAACAATTGGTGCTCCAGAATTTTGAGTTCCTGATTTGGTATGGAGATATTTTGTTCCACCAGAGAACCAAAAACTCTAGCTCCATTCTCAAGGTAAACCTTCAGCTTTGCAGGGAAGTTTAGTTGGGCTTTAATGCTTTTCCATCCTTGGAGTGCTTTGATAATCTGTCTGACTTGGATTCTCTTAGCCTGTAATTCAGCAGAGAAATCATGGTTGAAGTAGGTGTTATGTCCCGAATACGTTAGATCTTTGTGTCTCCAGGCCTCCAATAAACTATTTTTTTTAGTTTGGTAATGTAGCAGACAGACAACCCATGATTGGAGGGTGGGCTTTGGGATCTGATGGGCGCGGGCCAAGAGAACAATGTGCCCGTTCAATGTCCAGAGACAAATCAGAAGGAACTGAGAGTGTTGATTTTAGTAGGTGTATGATGAAATCTGCCAAAGTGGGGTAACCCTCCTCAGCCCCTTCCTGCACTCCATGTATACGAAAATTGTTGCGCCTTGCCCTGTTCTCTGCATCTTCTAATCGTGCATGAGTTTGATGATTCCTTTGCAGCAGATACAACATGATTCTGTCATTACAGTCCTGCTTCTCTGCCACCTCAGATATTGTCTTTTCATTTGCCTGGATTTAGGTGTTGATGGTTTTAATATACATTTTCAAGTCAGTGATAAACATTTCAATCTTGTTAACCGATCTGAGAATTTTACTTAGGGCTCTGTGTGTTCTGCTAAGGGGTTCCTCGTCCTCCATTTCTGGATCCCAGGATGATTCTGATAGGGACCGGGCCCTGGCCGAGGCCGCAAAGCCCTCCTTATTCGTGTCTATTGGAAGCTGCTTTAATACGTTTTTTTAGCCATTTTCCTGCCCCCTTTTGAGTGTGGTGGTTTTCCAGACATATATATATATATATAGATATATATAGATATGGAGTGCATCCTAGTATTCAAAGTTCTCTGCTGTTTTAAATGGAGGAGGATTTTGGTAGATTGCTGGTTCGGTTTGGGAGCCGTCTAAATCAAGCAGCCACCATTACAGCGACATCACCAGAAGTCAATGTTGATCCTTTTGTAGAAAGAAATTAATGACCTGTAAGTTTCTTTCTAAGTGGGAGGTAAGAGGGTGAAAACATAATCAAAAATAATTGCTAGCCTTTGGTGGGTAGATAATGTCCCCTACTATATACTGTACCCCATTGACCTCATGTGGGGAGGTTGGGAGCTGGGAGGTATGATTATTGTTGAAGGGGCCAGGGTACGTCTTCTGCTCTTCCCCATGGATTTGAACATTTTCCCCCCCCACCCTACATATCTCCTACAAGTAGTGGGTATTAATGTTTAGCACCTATTATATTAATAGCTGGTAAGAGTGTAGGATCCTTCATTATTACCTACTGGCTTGGTGTATTCTATGTATATCCCATACAAAATGTACTAGAATATCATTTAGACAATATGTTTTGCTTAAAATGTTGCAGGTACTTTTTATAATGCACATCATATCTTTTCTGTATATGAAAACAATAAAAATTAAGTTAAAAAAAGTTTCCAAATGGAAAAGCCCAAGTGCCAGTGTTTATGTATGTACATTTAGTATTCCTTTGTTTGATACAATTTTTGCAACTTGTGACAAGAGCAATATATGGCAAGGGCAGCATGAGCTTCCGCTACGAGCAGACTTGAGAGACCATTTGGGCCTTCTGCTGCTGGCATTTTGTATGTTTGTATAACTAGTAATTAACTTATAATTATTAATTCATCCGTGATGTAATTGTTACAGCTTGTAATTATCTTGTGTTCATTCATTCATTCGCTTTGTAATTGTTATACCTTGTAATTCTCTTGCAATTATGCCATGCCTGATGTTTACTGTATTTATAGCACTACAGTACTTAATATTCTTTTGCAGTTATGAGCAGTTCTACAACCCTCACCTATGCAGTACAACATATCAGCCAAGGAGTTCAATGTACATAAGGTAAGAAATGTGGATATAGATGCTAGATACAATTACACTTGTCAACACAGTACTGTTTTAGGAGGGAATGGAAGTGAGAGGGGCAGGTCAACATGGCTAATTTGGCATGTTACTGAAAGAGGTTCCAGGCAGACGCTGCGGTCCAGCTGAAGGCCATTTTACCATACTTGGAAAAGTGCTGAGGGGTCTCCAGTGAGATATATTTATGCAATCTAAGAGCATAGGGGCCTTGCGCCCTGCAGAGTAATGAAGAGATTTAACTAGGCAGGGAACCTTTCAGTGCATTAAAAGTCCAGGTGTTCAGGTGTCTTAACCTTCTTACGTGTAGTGAGGTCCAACCTACAAGTTTGAACTGCTGACAATGGAGGGTAAAGGGCAAGGCATTACTAATAAATCAGAATGCTCTATTGTGTAGGATGTCAAGACTACTTAGCAGAGTGGCTATGGCGCTGCCATATACAATATCCCCATAGTCCAAGAGAGGAAGAATGGTGAATTGTACTAGTTGATTCGTCTCTTCAGGGTTTAGGCAACATCAGTTCCAGAACAGAAAGCCTCATTTTTGCTTCAGTTTAATGCAGAGAGCTTTATCATGAACTTGGAATGTTAGTTTATCATCTAATAACAGACCTAAGTATTTAAAAGTGTGCACAACCTCTATAGCTTCTTTGTTAAGTGTACATTGGGAGGCCACATATCTGTTGTGACAAGAGTTGTGCGAGAATATCATACACTTTGTCTCTGAAGCATTTAGTAAAAGTTTAGCTTGGACGTAGTTGTGTTGGAGGAGGCTGAATTCTTCCTGGAGGACTAACATGGCTGCAACATAATCTGGGTTAGACACATAGAGCACCGTGTCATCTGCATAAACATGCTGTTTGGCTTTGGCAACATTGTGGCCTAAGTGACTGATATTTGTAAGGAAAAGCATCTCATCTGAAAAACAATGGATAGCAAGGAGCTTTTTACTGCAAGTGAGAACACCGGTGTCATGGAAAACTCAATAACGCTCATGGGGGGAGATTTGGAAAGGATGTCAAAAAATCTTTCTTTGCTGAGAGAATAGTGGATAACTGAAATAAACTGTTAAGTGGAGTCATATGTGTTAATTCAGCTGCAACCTTTATGCATGGGTGGGATAAACATGTGGGGTTAGTAAGAACATTAGGAAAGAGGAGATGGGAAAAGAGGTGCAACTGACAGCTGTGACCATCATATCCAAGTATAGAGATGGGTGAGCAGACTTGATGGGTCAAAAGGCCTTTTCCTGCTGTCATCTTCTATATTTCTGTTTCCATGTTCACTGTTGTATTTCTGTCTGGCTGCCTAGGTTTTTGAGGTCCAGTAAATTCACCCAAAGATCGAATAAATAAAATGATAGTTCGCAGGTGAGTCATGTGGCAGTTGCGACCAATCACAGCACTTCCTTCAGCGTGAGGTACTCTTATTTCTGTAAGAGTTTCTCATGTGCTGAGACACTGTAATGGGCTTCTCACTGACCACTTGCACCGTCAACATTGACAAGAAAAATGCATAATTGTTTTTAAAAGTTACCTGATCTATAATATTTTTATGGGTCTGGTTGATGTGCCTCTTATAGATCTAAGAGTGTTGCCACTTTCATACTTATCATGACAGAACTGCTTACCTTCAGTTTGCAGTCCTCTTCTCCTAGGAACATACAAGGCAACACTCATATCGATAAGAAGCCATCCAACTGGACCTGTAAACATATGCTATAAATCATGACATTATGTTTAGCCAGTCAGAATTGTTTATTTTTAGACATTCAAGGTACTTTTACGTATGTTAATACCACCACCGAGACCACTTTTACAATCGTAAGAGGGATCTCACACAAATTCTTATGATATGAGAACGACAAACCAAAAGTGAGCAGTTCTAATAACCTAAGAATGTAATAGAGAGCTCTCTTACAATTGTAGAAGTGGTCTCAGTGGCAGGATTACCATATTATTGATCAAGCTTGATCAATAACATATTAATTAAAAAACAGCTTATTCAAACATGCCCATTTCCAGGGCAGCTGAGTGTGAGACACTCTTGACAGAATAAGAGTGTTTCACGTGCACAGGAAAGGAATGCTCTGATTGGTTGGGATTGTTCCCTTGAACTATAACCATAAGAAGTTCTCTCATGCTAACAGTTATACAATTCAGAATTTCTATGTTTAGTTGGTATAGTCTGTTTCTTTCACAGGGTTTTATTTTCTAATTTTCTACAAAGTAATTTTTTTTTATTTTTAATTCAAGTTTGATTTTTCAATATCAGAAGTCTTTAACATGATTTATAAGATACTTATATGTACAGCCCCTGCATCAAGTATGGTTATGGGTTTCTTCTCAAGTCTTTGGTATGTCAGCACTACTCAGCTTCACTTTGCAGTTCTCTCACCCAAAGAACTCACGAAGGCAGTCATACGTGCTGGCCCAGTGTCGCAGAGAGTAGAGGCACTGGGTGTCTCATCTACCACCACACCAGTGACCTGGGTTTGGGATCAACCAGGGTCACTTAGGAGCCATCTGGGGGAAGAAGAATTAAGCATCCAATGAGAGCTCTCCTTCGGTGGGTGGGGGACCAGCTTGAACTGCTGCCTGGCTGTCACCAAGAGGAGGCTGGGCAGGCGATAGCCAGTTCGACATGTGGATGCAGGTGCTGAAGCGCACAGCATCTTCATGCTGCGCATGTGCACCATAGCACATGCACAAGTCCTGATAATAAGAAAACTGGAGGAAAACTCCCACCGGCAGCAGGATGACACTGGGAAACCAACAAGCTTGGCTCCACCTACTGGGACCCACTCACCCACTGAGACCAGTAACAGTGGGGTAGCCCCAGGGACAATGGGTGATGGTGCTAGGTGTCACTGGCTGAAGGGGGATTCCAGAGGCAGACAAAGAGAGAAAAATCTATGTGAAAAAAGGCACTCTTACAACCATAAGAGATGTCAGAACTATATATATCTATATATACATAGACGTTGGCGGCAGATAAGGTCTTCTTGAGCCACCCAGTCTGCCCTATTTATCCCTACCTAGTATAAGGTCTGATGCACAAACTGAACTTCAGAGCACCCCCCTTACCTCCAGGTTATCCTTGCATCTGTCCCACTTATTCTTGGATCCTGTGACCATTTTAGCCCCTACAATCTCCTCTGGTAGGCCATTCCAAGTGTCCACCACCCTTTCTGTGAAAAAATATTTTGTCATGTTACCCCGAGCCGTCCCCCCTGGAACATCATACTGTGTCCCTTTGTACTGGAACATCTTTTACTTTGAAGATTCTCCCCTCCTGTACGCTATACCAGTGAGGTATTTGCATGTCTCTATCATGTCCCCCCTCTCCCTCCTTGCCTCCAGGGAATGCATGTTCACATAAGAGATATCTATATAGGGGAATCAAAATATACAGTTTATGTATCTTCAAGTGTTAGAGGGCAGGACTATAAATTAGAAGGGGCAAAACCACAAGTCAGTTAAGACAGTCCTGCTCCCTCACAAGTGACGATAAGGTTTGTATTTCAAATCAGACTATTTGTGTTCAATTTATGATATTACTGAAAAAAGTCTCGCACTGGGACGGTAGTGCTCTGGCAAACAGTCAATCATTTAAAGTAAAAAAGCTGAGCACACACCACCTCACATTCACTCGGACACCTGGGGCCAATAAAAACTAATTTTATTGTTAACAAAAGCATGCGGACTAGTTGCCTGATGCATTTCGGATCATGGTAGATCCTTTATCAAATTATTCAATTCAATTTATATAGCTCAAATATATTAAGAGTGGGAATTGTAGAGGTGAGGAAGGGAAGGGATGCTACTGTAGATCAAGTGAGGTTTGCAGCCAAAAAATAAATAAATAATTAAATATATAAAGGGCAAGCTGGGTGGGCCCAGTACCCCTAATCTGTCATTGCGTTCTCTGTTTCTGTGTAGTTATAACTTTTGAATCTATTATTTGCATGAAGGCTTAACTGTTTCTCTTTGATTTCAAGAGTGCTGCATGTGGCTATCGTGATGTCATCAACACTGTGAAAGTTGTTCTCTGCTTGGTCCAGTATGCATTGCAATGTACCTTACAGAGCAAGATAACACATGTGACGTACTCAACTCACAAGATAACATGATATCGTAGATACATGGATACATAGAATTTGTTGGCAGGAAAGGACTGCTTGGCCCACCCAGTCTGCCCAGGTTTCTTTCTTGCCTGTTTTGTCCCAGCAGACCCTACATGTTCTCCAGCAACCCTTCTCCCCCTATTTTATTTACTAGTGTTCTCTTATGTCTATTCCATGCATGGTTGAAAGCTCCCACAGTTTTTGCCCCTATTACCTCTTGTGGCAGACTGTTCTAAGCATCCACCACTCTTTCAGACAAGTGGGATTTCCTCACATCCCTCATACGTTTCCCACTTTCTAGCTTCATTGCACGCCCTCTTGTTCTGTTGCATCTTTTCATTTGAAACAGGCTCCCACCTGTACCCTGTTCACGTCTGTGAGGTACAGTAATTGTAGGTCTCTATCATGTCCCCGCTTTCCCTCCTCTCTTTCAGGGTTGAAATGTTGAAATCTGTCGGTCTCTCCCCATATGGCTTCTCATGCAGCCCATGTACCATTTTAGTTGTCCTTTTCTGGACGGCCTCTACCCTGTCAATGTCTTTTCTGGAATTTGACCTCCAGAACTGTACAAAATATCACAGGTCTGGTTTCACCAAAGATCTATATGGTGGTAATATCACCTCAATACTTCTGCTTGTGAAACCTCTCCTTATGCACCCAAGCAGTTCTGGTGCATGGTAACAGTGCTTTGTGTTGTCATGGTGCTGGCCCTGTGGCACAGAGATGTGCATTGTGCTGTCATGGTGTTAGACCTGTGGCATGGTAACAGTGCATTGTGCAGTCAAGGTGTTGGCCCTGTGGCATAGAGCAGTCTATTGTGCTGTCACAGAGTTGGCCCTGTGGCATGATAACAGTGTGTTGGGCTATCACATTTTTAGCCCTGTGGCACTGTAGCAGTGCATTGTGCTGTCATGGTGTTAGCCCTGTGGCATGGTAAAAGTGCATTGTGCTGTCATGGTGTTGGCCCTGTGTCACAGTAGCAGTGCATTGTGCTGGCATGGCATTGGTCCTGTGGCATGGTAGCAGTGCATTCTGCTATCAAAGTGTTGGCCCTGTGGCACTGTAACAGTCCATTGTGCTGTTACAGTGTTGGCTGTGTAGCATGGTAACACTGCATTCTGCTGTCAAGATTTTGGCCCTGTGGCATGATAACAGTGCATTGTGCTGTCACAGTGTTGGCCCTGTAGCATGGTAACAGTTCATTGTGATATCACAGTGTTGGCCCTCTGGCATGGTAACAGTTCATTGTGATGTCACAGTGTTGGCCCTCTGGCATGGTAACAGTGCATTATGCTGTTGCAGTGTTGGCCCTGTTGCATGGTAACAGTGCATTATGCTGTCATGATGTTGGCCCTGTGGCATTGTAGCAGTGCATTGTGCTGTCATGATGATGACCCTGTTGTATGGTAGCACTGCATTATGCTGTCATGGTGCTGGCCCTGTGGCACAGTAGCAGTGCATTGTGCTGGTATGGCATTGGTCCTGTGGCACAGTAGCAGTGCATTGTTCTGTCATGGTGTTAGACCTGTGACATGCAAACAGTGCATTGTGCTGTCACGATGTTGGCCATGTGGCACGGTAGCAGTGCATTGTGCTGTAATGATGTTGGCCCTGTGCCATGTAGCAATGCATAGTGCTGTCACAGTAACAGTGCATTGGGCTGTCACGATGTTGGCCCTGTGCCATGGCAACAGTGTATTGTGCTGTCACAATGTTGGCCCTATGGCATGGTAACAGTGCATTGTGCTGTCATGGTGTTGGTCCTTTGGCATGGTAGCAGTGCATTATGCTGTCATGGTGTTAGCCATGTGACATGGAGCAGTGCATTGTGCTGTCCTGGTGTTGGCCCTGTGGCACAGTAGTAGTGCATTGGGCTGGCACAGTGTTGGTCCTGAGGCACAGTAGAAGTGCATTGTGTTGTCATGGTGTTAGCCCTGTGGCATGGTAAAAGTGCATTGTGCTGTCACAATGTTGGCCCTATGGCATGGTAACAGTGCATTGTGCTGTCACAGTGTTGGCCCTGTGGCATGGTAACAGTGCATTATGATGTCATAGTGTTGTCCCTGTGGCATGGTAGCAGTGCATTGTTCTGTCTCAGTGTTGGCCTTGTGGTATGGTAACAGTGCATTGTGATGT
This sequence comes from Neoceratodus forsteri, assembly GCA_016271365.2. Taxonomy (NCBI): domain Eukaryota; kingdom Metazoa; phylum Chordata; order Ceratodontiformes; family Ceratodontidae; genus Neoceratodus; species Neoceratodus forsteri. Next base: position 152,643,680 of record JADMNL010000028.1, read on the forward strand.
CACAGTGTTGGCCTGTGGCATGGTAGCAGTGCATTGTGCTGTCAGGGTGTTAGCCCTGGACACAGAGCAGTGCTTTGTGCTGTCACAATGTTGGCCCTCTGGCATGGCAGCAGTGCATTGTGCTGTCATGGTGTTACATTTGTGGCCTGGTAGCAGTGCATTGTGCTGTCACGATGTTGACCATGTGGCATGTTAACAGTGTGTTGGACTGTCACAGTGTTGGCCCTGTGGCACGGTAGCAGTGCAGTGTGCTGTCATGGTGTTGGCCCTGTGGCATGGTAACAGTGCACTGGGCTGTCACAGTGTTGGCCCTTTGCCATGGTAGCAGTGTATTGAGCTGTCACAATGTTGACCCTGTGCCATGGTAGCAGTGCATTGTGCTGTCACAGTGTTGGCCTTGTGGCATAGTAGCAGTGCATTGTGTTGTCACAGTGTTGGCCCTGTGGCATGGTAGCAGTGCACTGTGCTGTCACAGTATTGGCCCTGTCGTATGGTAACAGTGCATTGGGCTGTCACAGTGTTGGCCCTGTGGCATGGTAACAGTGAAGTGTGCTGTAATGATGTTGGCCCTTTGTCATGGTAGCAGTGAAGTGTGCTGTACTGATGTTGGCCCTTTGTCATGGTAGCAGTGCATTGTGCCATCACAATGTTGAAGCTGTTGCCTGGTAAGAGTACATTGTGCTGTCACAGTGTTGACCCTGTGGCATGGTAGCAGTGTATTATGCTGTACCAGTGTTGGCCCTGTGGCACGGCAGCAGTGCATTGTACTGTCATGGTGTTGGCCCTGAGGCATGGTAGTAGTGCATTATGTGGTCATGGTTTTGGCCCTGTTGCATGGTACCAGTGCATTGTGCTGTCACAGTGCTGGTCCTGTGCCACAGTAGCAGTGCTTTGTGTTGTCATGGTGTTGGCCCTGTGGCATGATAGCAGTGCATTGTGTTGTCATGATGTTGGCCCTGTGGCATGGTAGCAGTGCATTGTGCTGTCAGTGTTGGCCCTGTGGCATGGTAGCAGTGCACTGTGCTGTCACGATGTTGACCCTGTGGCATGGTAACAGTGTGTTGGGATGTCACAGTGTTGTCCCTATGGCACAGTAGCAGTTCATTGTGCTGTCTTGGTGTTCGCCCAGTGCCATGATAGCAGTACATTGTGCTGTCACAGTGTTGGCCCTGTGGCATGGTAGCAGTGCATTATGCTGTCAATGTTGGCCCTGTGGCATGGTAGCAGTGCATTGTGCTGTCATTGCTGGCCCTGTGGCATGGTAGCAGTGCATTGTGCTGTCAGTGTAGGCCCTGCGGCGTGGTAGCAGTGCATTGTGTTGTCACAATGTTGGCCCTGTGGCATGGTAGCAGTGCATTATGCTGCCCCAGTGTTAGCCCTGTGGCATGGAAACAATGTATTGTGATGTCACAGTGCTGGCCCTGGGCATGGTAGCAGTACATTGTGCTGTCACAGTGTTGGCCCCGTGGCATGGTAGCAGTGCATTATGCTGTTCCAGTGTTGGCTCTGTTGCATGGTAGCAGTGAATTGTGCTGTCATGGTGTTGGCCCAGTGGCACCATAGCAGTGCATTGTGCTGTCATGGTGTTGTCCCTGTGGCATGATAGCAGTGCATTGTTCTGTCTCATTGTTGGCCTTGTGATATGGTAACAGTGCATTGTGATGTCACAGTGTTGGCTCTGTGGCATGGTAGCAGTGCATTGTGCTGTCAGGGTGTTAGCCCTGGACACAGAGCAGTGCGTTGTGCTGTCACAATGTTGACCCTCTGGCATGGCAGCAGTGCATTGTGCTGTCATGGTGTTACATTTGTGGCATGGTAGCAGTGCATTTTGCTGTCACGATGTTGACCGTGTGGCATGTTAACAGTGTGTTGGACTTTCACAGTGTTGGCCCTGTGGCACGGTAGCAGTGCAGTGTGCTGTCACTGTTTTGGCCCTCTGGCATGGTTGCAGTGCATTATGTTGTCATGGTGTTAGCCCTGTGGCATGGTAGCAGTGCATTGTGCTGCCACATTCTTGGCTCTGTGGCATGGTAGTGGTGCATTGTGCTGTCTTGATGTTGGCTCTGTGGCACAGTAGTAGTGCATTATGCTGTTACAGTCTTGTCCCTATGGCATGGTAGCAGCCCATTGTGCTCTCGGGGATTTGGCCATGTGGCACAGTAGCAGTGCACTGAGCTTTCACAATGTTGGCCCTGTGGCATTGTGGCAGTGAGTTGTGCTGTCACTGTTTTATCTGATCACAGAAATACCACACAAGGGCCAGCAAAGATGGAGCTTTCTGTGCCAGGGAAGGCTGGAAATAACTGTTAGGCATTCACTCTCCCAGCCCCGCTCACCCCGGTGATTGACCTGAGACCGGTATTGATATCTGCAGCAAAGGCAGTCACTTGCCCCCTTCTCAAACAGGGTGTACAGTGATGGCCTTGATAGCAGGGTTGGGGGCAAGAGGAACAAAAAAACCCCAATAAATTTACAAAAAAGGCTAAAAGAATTACACATCTCCATGTCATGCAGTATTTCACAGCCAATACCAGAGCAATAAACCATATATAGCTCCTGCACAGGGTGAGGAGATAGATATGGCACTGGGAGAAGCCATTACCAGAATGGCAGGTAAAAGGGAGGTGCTGATAGTTGGCAACTTCAGTTTGCCATATGTTGAGTGGAGCCTGCCATCTACAGCTTCAGCAAGGAGCAGGGGCTTTTGTAAGGCAGTTAGGCAATAAACCCATGAGAGATGATGCAGTACTAGACCTGGTGCTTTCAAACGGACAACACGGAAGACGTCTGAGTGGTACCAGTAGTCACCGTACAGTGTGGTTCATTATAGACAGGAGTATAGGCAAACCACATGTAGATGAGGGTCCTGGACTTTAGGAGGTTGGGTGAATTTTACAGAATTTGGAGATGGCCTCAGAAATTGCCTAAAAGAGGGGGGAATAGCCAAGAAGGGGTAAAAGCATAGTGGGAGAAAATAAGGGATGTCATTAACTAAAGTAACCAACCTATGTGTGTAGACAGTAAACAGGAGCAGAAGGAAAAGGAGACAGTTCTGGTTCTCCAAGGAAGTGGCAAGGGTGGTAAAAGGAAAAAGGGTTGCATTCAGGAGGTACTGTATAAGGAAATGCTGAGGCAGGAGGAGAGGGAGGTACACTTCGTAATGCAAAAGGAGCAGGTATGGCAGTGAGCGGAGCAAATTTGCAAACAGATGAAAGGATTGCCAAAGGGCTCCTTAAAGGTGATTAGTCTGAGAGAGTCTCTTGTATCCAATGGGCTGCAAGACCACAGACAGCATGGATTCTCTGGGGCGGGGGAGGAGGGTTATGCCAAACTAATCTAAAAGATTTCTTTGATTGGGTTACCAGGGGACTAGATCAGGGGAGGGCAGTGGATGTGGGATGGCTGGACTTCAGCAAGGCCTTTGACATTGCGCTGCACAGGAGGCTGATTAGAAAGTTGACCAGCCTAGGAGTGAAATCCTAAGCGGTGAACTGGGATAAAAAGTGGTTGACAGATATTTATTTAGGATTCAGATTAACACCTTTGAGCCAAGGCTCTTTTGCAAAGGTTTCAAGTCAAAGAATAAAAAATAGGTTTAACAAGGTTACATAACATAGACATAATAGTTAAGTTTGATACAATGAGATACTGTGAGTAACTTTAAAAGGTGTGGAGTTCACAGCCACAAATTCATAGAGAATAATAATGCAGCTAAAAGCCTTGTCATTGGGGTAGAGTAGTTTCTGGAGTAGCAAGGTAGTGGATACAAACAGGTATTGGTTAACAGAGAGGGGGTACCTAAGAGGTAGAGAAGGGTGAAGGGGTGTGTGTGGGGGGGTAGAAGAGGAGGGGTAGCCATGGAATCAGCAAGCAAGCGGATGGATAGGGCATAGAGGGAAAGGAGAGATGGAGGGGGTATAGGGAATTAAGGGAGGTGAAAAGAGATATAGGAATTAGAGAAGACAGGAGAGATGAGAGAGAGAGAGATACATAGGAAATAGGGAAGATGGCATATGAAGAGGGACAGAAGTGTCGGCACCGGGGCAATTAAATCCAGCAGTCACATGAGGCCCGAGCTATGAGGGTAAGAAGAAGACTGCGTTTGAATCGGCCAAGGGTGCCTAGGTTGGTGACTTCATGGCCCAGCGAGTAGAATAGCTTAGGGGCTCTGCTGGCAAATGACCGCTGGCCCTGAGAGGTACAACACCGTTGGACAAGTAGAGTGGAGTTGTCAGAGCCTGTGGTATGGTGAGTGTTGTCGGTTGGTCTGAAGAGATTCTGTGCCCCAGGGGGCATAAGCCCAAGGGAGGCTTTTTTTACTACCAGACAAGTTTGGTAGGTGATTCTTCCCTGTAGTTGAAGCCAGTTAGCTTGCTTATAAAGTTTGCAGGTGTGTGCGCGGGGGCAGCACCAGTTAGTAATCTACAGGCCTTGTTCAGAGCAGTGGCAACACGCCATAAGGCAGACACCGAGGCAGCTCCATAGATAACAAGTCCATAGTCTATAACCGAGATAATTGCACTTTGAATTGCAAGCTTAAGTGCTTCTGAGGTAAGGCAGTGCCTGTGTCTATACAGAAGGCCAATGCGAGAATTCACGGATTTGGCAACCATGTCAATATGACTGGAGAAAGACAGAGTACTGTCCAAGGTCACTCCAAGGTACTTGAAAAAATACGTCTGGTCTAAGGCAAAACCGGCACTGTTTCTGTCAGTTGTTTGTTCTTATGTTTATTATGTGTGTCATGGAAGAGCATGATCTTAGTTTTTTTGTAGTTGAACATTAGTTTCTGTGCGACAAACCAGGCCTCTACATCTGTAAAGCTTTCCTGAAGGTGCTGTTCCAGCAGAGAGGGATCTGAGTGCTTTGAGAAGATTACTGTATTGTCTGCATACAGGAGGATGTGTTCATGATAGGACCTTGGGGGACACCTGACCAAACAGGAAGTTCAGAGTAGTGGGCATTACCAATCTTGACCTGCTGGGTGCGGTCAGTGGGATAGCTTGTAAACCACCTTAGTGTGTCAGGAGAGAGCCCTAAATCAGCAAGCTGCTCAAATAGTATTGGGTGGTTGACCGTATCAAAAGCCTTTGACAGGTCAATGAAGGTGGCACCAACAAGTCATCCTTGATCAAGCCATGATGAATGTAGCTCATAAACTCAATGACTGTAGTGATGGTTCTGTTGGCATTGCTAGGAGGCAGAGAATGAGGTTAATTAAGCAATAATGCACAACAGTGTGTGGGTTGTGCTAGGATAACCTTGCACCTAGGGTGGTTGGGCACAAGACCTAGTACATCCAACACCCCAGAAATGCAATTATCTCAGTACACCCCACATTCTGGAGTGCATTATTGCTATTCAATTGTCTTTTATCACCGTACTGTGTTATGCAATACCAGGCAATTGTGTATTTGCATACTCAGGATGCAGTGCATTCATATGTGGTGTGTTTCCTCATAAAAATATAACTGTAAAACTGATACTATAAAAGAAAGGAGATGTTCTTCTGACACTTGTTCTCTGCCTAACTATGAAATGTTTTAGCCATGACAAAAAAATGTGGCCCCCACAATATAAGTACATATGTTTTTTTATATGAAACTAAGCTTTTGCTTTTATGCAACAATTGCAAAGCTTCAGATGTTTGGGAAGAGAAGCTGTGGGTTGTTGTTTAGTATGTAGTCATCTAAATGTTTGGATTTGACACTGTGAGGCTGCACTCAGTGATCTCGCTGTAATAAATACACACTGATCAATCAGACTCCAGAAAAGTTTTTTGCCATTGTGTAATGTTACTCATTATGAAGAGGGCAGAAGGACCAGTGGGGTACCATAGAGCTTACTCCTTGGACTAGTCATCTGCATAAAGGACATTGCAGAAGAAATGGAAGAGAAAATATGTCTGTTTGTAGATGATATCAAAATCTGCAACAGGGTGGACAATCAGAAGGGGCTTGAAAGAATGCTCAGAAATCTTGGGGAGCTTGAGGAGTGGTTAAAAGGGCTCCTTGTAATAACAGCGAAGTTTAAATAGTGACCACCAATACAGTGAATCCTAAAAGGCAACTCCAAATATGGCGCATATAATAAAGGGTGACCATCTGAAAAGGCAACTTTTTACCTATACCCAGCACCACAGCCACAAGCTGATCGTTCAGGTCCTGATATCGCCGATGTCCTGTAGCACAAGAAGCACTGGAGACCAGCTGCTCGATCTTCATCTCGGACAACCTCTGCTCCTTTATACAGGTGGGAGGCTCTGCCCCTGCGCCTCCCCCCCATCCATTATCTCTAAGATTCTTTATCCAAGGTGCTCCATGTCACTGGGGCAGGTTAGCACCTCAGAGTCACGGTTAAGAACCTGTCATTTATTTGCAGTCTCTGTTGTTGATTTCGTGCATATTGCTTTGTCGTTTTTGACTCACCCATATTGAGTCACCCTATTGACATGCTACTGGTTAAAAGCATGGCATTTGGGGCTGCAATATCATGCACCTGGGGCATAAGAACCCCAGTGCTGAATATGGGATGGGGGCAAAGGTACTGACAGTCACTAGGGAGGAAAGGAACCATGGGTTTATCATATCTGAGGATCTCAAGGTAGCAGGGCAGTGTGACGATGCAGTGAGTAGGGCTACTGGGATGTTGAGGTGCATAGGGAGGGATATTTCCAGCAGGAGGAGGGAGGTAGTGATGCTATTATATAGCTCACTGGTGTGACCACATCTGGAGTACTGTGTTCTCATTTGGAAACCACATCTCAGAGAGGACATAGATGGGATGGCGGTGATCCAGAGGAGGGCAGCTAAAATGACACAGGGTTAGTAAGGGAAGCCTTATGAGCACAGTATGAGGGATCTCAACACATACACCCTTGAAGAGAGGAGAGAAAGAGGTAACATGATGGAGACCTACAAGTATTTAAAATGGGTGAACAGGGTTCAGGAGGGGAGTCTCTTTCAAATGAGAACAAGCACCAGGACCGGGGGTACAATGAAACTGGAGGACAAAAAAATTAAGAGTGATGTGAGGAAATATTTCTTCATTGAAAGGGTGGTAGATGCTTAGAATTGACTGCCAGCAGAAGTGGTAGTGGCAGAAAGCTGTGGATGGCTTCCAGCATGCATGGGATAGACTTAAAGGGATATAGTAAGACTCTCCAAATACCTTTTTCCCATAGTATGCCATTGCCAGCCATGCTTCAGATGTTGAAGCTGCAATTCGTTTCGTAAAAAAAATCTGTCATAGTCAGTTTTTTAATGTTTTATCAATACTTTTTTTATGCCTGCCCCCCAATTTTTTGTGTGTGACCACACATCCCAGAATGATGTCATGCAAGGGCTGTTTTACATACAGCAACAAGGAATTCTGGGTAAATTATAAAGGTGACTTAAATGTTCATTACTCAGATGTGCAGCCCCTTACTTTGGTAGCGGCCACTGCAGTACAGCACCTAATATGTAGATGTATTTATGTATTTTTTTAAAGCTTTCACCTGGAAAGACATACTGAGAAGACAAGCTAGTTTCCAAATGCATCCTGCGGGAGAGGGGAAAGGAGCACACATGTGGTACATATCTAGCAAGGCATTGTGGATACAGTACATAGCCGATTTTTCAGTCTCCCTACTCCTATTTTGCTAAAATACCAAGACTGACCAACGAAGGTCTATGTTCCAAACCAGCAGGTGTTTACTTCTAATAAAGAGACTACAATTGTATTTATTGGGTGGGAATTTCAAAGCCCCAGCACAACAATGGCAGCTTGCACCGAGTGTGGTGCGCCCGGGACCCTGCGTCCAAATTTCTATTGAACAGGGTCCCGGCTCCTAAGTCCAGTGGCTTATGCAATGGGGTGTGTGCCTGACGATGGCGGCCCACCGAATGTTACAACAGCTGCGAACATCCGCAGCACCCAAGGACAGGGGCTGGCACTGGTACTGCCTCCAACACCACCATGCCAACACTCCCAGTACCCCAGGGCTAGTGCTCCTTCTATCATTCAGCACTCCCACCCCTCCTGTACCCAGATCCGGTGACGGCACGGCCTTCCATACACCACCCTGGCCGGCCGCCAAATGGGCAGTCCGTGTGCATACTGTATACAGTACATGCACAGACTGCTCATTCGGCGGCTGGCCGTGGTGGTGTGTGGAGGGCTGTGCTGGTTGCCGGATTGGGTATGGGGGGTGGGAGTGCTGAGATGGGTATGGGGGGTTGTCAGGACGCATGGACGTGGGTGTCAGGGGACTGTGATGGGGGTGAGGGGGGACCACTGGACCACCAGAGATCACCCACCAGGGATGGATGGGGCAGGCCACACTATGGCACCTACAGGATGACCCCCCCAGGGGCCATCTAAGTCCCCTTAGTCCTGTCCCTCGCTGGTCTAAGGGTACTTGACACTTGGTTCCTGGGGGGTTCTTGGGTTGGGGGATGGGATGGGGGAAAGGTACTGACAGTCACTAGGGAGGAAAGGAACCATGGATTTATCATATCTGAGGATCTCAAGGTAGCAGGGCAGTGTGACGATGCAGTGAGTAGGGCTACTGGTGTCAGCATGGCTCAGTTGGTAGCACATCCGCCTCTGGACCAGAAGGTCATGGGTTCTCGTCCCACACTGGGATTGGACTTGCACCTAAAAATTGCTGGCATCCGAGTGCAGTATTGGGGGGTGCTGTACTGCTGGGGTGTGCCGTCCTTCGGATGAGACATTAAACCGAGGTCCCTTCTGCCCATCCTGGTGTTGTCCTGGTGGGTGTCCAGGTGGAAGTAAAAGAACCCAGGGCACTCTTCGCAAAAGAGCAGGGAGCATTCCTGGTGTCCTGGCCAACATTTCCCTTCCCATAAACCAGTTCATGCAATTATCCAGGCTGTGTGTGGGTGATGATGTGCGTTATGGCCGCCACCACACATTCTGTCATTTCATTACCAGTCTAGCATTGCTTGTAAAGTGCTTTGGGATACTGTGTATGAAAAGCACTATATAAATGCTGATTCTTCTTCTTCTTCTTCTTCTTTCAAATTCAAGATCCAAGGGCTGCGGCCAGCCTGGGTCTGCCACAAGCCCCCAGCGCCATGCCGCAGCCACTTTTGTGGTGCAAGGATGGTGCTAGCACACTTGGGTGCAGGCAGCCTGCTGGGTGATGCAGGATGCCTTTCAAATTCCCACTTGGCGCAGCCCTTGGCGCAAAGTGCCCTTGCGTCAGACCTGTTTGACGCAGGCACCTTGCATCAATCTAAGGCCTTTGAAATTCTGGCCCATTGTATTTTGATGTGTTAGTAATTACTTTTTGCTTTCATGATAAAATATCTGTTAGTGCAGTAACACAAGTGGATTTTCATCTTTGTTTTTCACACTTCTAGTAAAAAAAGAATTCAGCAGACTTCTGGTATTGTCATGTCAGAAACTGCCAGCTACTTAATTTGATTCTTTTCTCACTAGCAATTGGTGACATACAAATAAGATTTTGGAAAAGTAAGTAAAGAAACAAATAAAGGAAAACTGAATGACTGCAGAGGCATCTAAAAGCACCAAACCTTCATTCTCCCTTACTAAGCATTAGCGCTTTAGAAGCTTTGTTTATCTGGCATGATGTCACAATTGGGGGCTGTGGCACAGAGGAAAAAAAGGGGCTTGTTATGCAAATGAAGCAAAGCACAGAAATAAAAGCATTTTTTTCATGGAAAACCGCACTGTTTGGCAGTTTGAATGTTAGTAGAGTACATCACAACTCTTACAGGTTACTATTGCCATTTGTTATGGTACATGTTGATAGATCCCTCTAAGCGTTTTTATTTATTGATTACTTATTCATTTATTAATTTATTTGAATGTTGGTAACCAGGTAAGCCCACTGAGACTGTGTCCCCTTTTTCAGGGGCAATCTGGGGAAGGGTACATGGGGAGGTACAGAGATACAATAAATAACAGCAACAGATGAATATACTAAGGCATTTTTACAATGGCACATACATAAAAGTAAAATAGAGCAAGCAGATTGAATTACCTATCACTTAACACAATAGCAAAAAGGCACAAACAGCAAGGAACAGGGTATATACATGATGCTTGAGCAGAGTTTATAGGGTATAGCAAATAGGAGGCAGGGAGATGGGTGGGTGGCTGGAGATGAGAGAGAGAGAGAGAGAGAGAGAGAGAGAGAGAGAGAGACAGAAGAATGAATGAGGATAGGCAGGAAAAAGCTAGGCAGACTGGATTTGCCAAGCAGTACTTTCTGCTATCAAATTCTGGGCTTCTATGTTTCTGTAGAATAGTGTATGGGCAACCCTATTTCCATCTCGGGGTTGAGATGACAACATATGCACCTTGCAAGTAAAGCTGGAGGGGTCCATGCTGTCCTCTCAACCCTGAGATGAAAAAACATGCTGAATTGTGTTTTGTTGCCCATGTCATATTTTATATAGTGAATGGTTACGAAAACACCACCGCAGCAGCTGCTGACCAAACGTGTTGACAGCAACTGAGGAAATGGCAGCTTTGTGGCTTGAATGTGCAACATGTCCACTGATTTAGCCATGTTTTTCATTGTGCCACATTTGCGACATCAGAACTATGATGCAATGAAGGTTTTGGCCGTATGGATTTCCATACACAACAATCAACAACCGTACACTACGCAAAGGTTGCATACAATTTGGATTCATGATCTTTATATGGGACAACTTATAAGGACATATGCCTGTGCAGTGCACTCTCTCATTTATTCAGATGGCAGCCAGGTGATGCAGTGTGAGGAGGGGTTTTGTGCTCATCACCACTCAAAAATAAAAAAAGAACTACTGACTACGGATATGAAAGTTGAACTGATCTTTCTTTATGGCAATGGGAGTGTTTTATGCACTGCTATGTACCAGCACCCATGGGGGGGGATGGGGTGCTATGAAGGGGTCAGACAAGCAGATGAATGGATATTATGCCTTGGAGAGTAGGCTGTGGGATTGGGATGCTGTGAGGATGGGGGAAGGGGGCAATGGGCGTATATTGCACTTTAGGGGGAGCAGGGTGGGTGACTCAGTTGCTATGAGGGTGGAAAGAAGGGAGGATGAATGTTACATCCCATAGGAGGAGGAGGAAGGTGAGTGATTAGGATTCTACAAGGGTCAGGAGAAGGGGGGGAATGAATGTATATTGTGCCCTGCAGGGGGAGGATGCTGGGTGATTGGTGTGCTACATGAGTGGGAGAACAGTGACTGTATTGTACATCAGTGGGTCAATATGATATGCATCTAACTTATCTAGTTAATGCATGTCATGTTAACCCAGTGATGCACATTGTGCTGAATGCCGTTATCCTTTGTTTGACAGCCGTGGTTCAACCCATTCTTTTCCTTCCTTGGGGCTACCCTGTCATGTTGCTATAATTTATTGCCCCAGGACATGCTGCTTACCATGTATTTGTTTTTGGAATGTGTAATGTATGTACGAACATTGTAAGATTCCTCACTGTCTGATCCCCCAACCCCCTCCCCTCCAGGTCACAACTGGAAACGAGCCCTGTGCTCTGTGTGCTTACCTGGTAAAACAAATATAAAATAAATATTTTAGCACCAGACAACATTTGGAACTGGAATTCAGAGTGCAGTTCAGGTACTTTTCAAAATGAGGATCGTCACCCAAAATTCTGAAAATCCTGCTTCCAGAATAATAGATCTGAATCTGATGATTCGGTAGCTACAATTCTAAGTATTGCTGGTTGGAATCCTCGTGGGTTGGTGAGTTTATATTATTTGTGCTGCATAATGAGGCCAAGCGTGTGAATTCCAGTGCACTTGCCCTTGTGTGCTGATGTGTTTATCCTATTTGTACTGAACAAAGAGGCAGTGAGTCTGAATCCCAGTCTCTCAGAGTACCGGTGTGCTGATCTTATTCCCACTGCAGAAGCAGCTCCAGTCCGGGACATATGCCCGAGTAAACTTCTGCTGCTTCCAAGCTATACAGCAACAGTGACCCATAATTGCCCTAATTTTCAGATTTAAACACAAGAAATGAAGAAAGTTTAATTTATTTATTTTATTTATTGAAAAGTTTCACCAGGAAGGGCACACTGAACAATAACTTGCTCGTCTCAAGGCACGTCCTGGGGAGGGGTAACAGGGAGAGATAACATTCATACATCAACAGTATACAACAGTCAGCTGACAATTAAGCAATGAGGCATGACAAGGTGTGTGTTATCATGTAATAACGTCACTCCTGGGGTGGGTTGAAGCACCAGGCGGCAGTACTTCCCTACCCCAGGAGTGACGCATACACCATAACACACACTTTGAGTGCCTTATTGCAATTATACAATGGCTCGATGTTATACATAATAAACAAACAATTAAAAATGTTTTTAGCAGATTTTTTGTGTTTCTGAAGAGAAAAAAGTGATTAATCAAATGGTCCAAATGATCCATGTGGTCCAATAAATCTGTACAGTGATGTTATTGTGTAATAACATCATTGTCTCAGGCACCCAGTGACCAATCAAAATACAGGAAATTTCCTTGCCATTGTATAATACAGTTTAAAACAGTTTGGACAATTAGCAGATGAGGGACTCAGCAGCATAACAGGTTGCTTCATTACTGTATATAGCAGTGTACAACAATATAAGTTAACTCACCAAAGTGTACAAAAAACAATGCCTTCATATTCAAATGGTTAGAGTGGCACTAACCATGTTAGTATTGTACTGTCTGAGAATAGCATAATCAATGGGGCAGGAGCCATATTTAGCAACCCTGGCACATGGTGCTAACCTGATAGTGCGTACATGCAGAATATACTGATACAACCGTGTAAATGAGGGATCTCTGTTGCATGCAAGGCACAGAGCTACAGTCAGAGGTTTTGAAAATGCCAAACAGCCTCTGTCACAGTGAGTTTTACCCTTTTAAAACCCTACCCTTATCACAGCACACTGTGGTGCTTGAACAGCCATCCCACACCCGGCCAAGTGCCAGGTAGCACACTGACAGCAGAAGAAGTCAGTCCATCCTAGCTTCATCTCCCATCTAGTGGTCCCCCAACCCCCAGTCTCCATACATTTACCCCTAACCTGTGTGTTAAATCCCTGGCATCTAGTGATCACCACACTCGCCACCTGCCATACAGATGCCCCCGACCTGCATATCAAATCACTGGTGCCTAATGGTTTCCCACCTCTGGTTGTCATACAGGAGCCCCTGACCTATGTGTTAAATTCTTGATGTCTAGTGGTCTCTCCACCCCTAATCACTGTACAGATGCCCCCAGCCAGTGTGTTAAACAGATTCCTGGCATATAGTGGTTGCCCCACCCAGTGATACCATTCCATGCCTCCAACCCGTGTTTTAAACAATTCCCTGGTGTCTAGTGATCCCATCATCCCCAATCACATGATCAGATCTCTTACCCATCCCCCCACTCAGGTCCCTCCACCACTTCCACTCCCTTACCATAGCTTGCAGCACCCTACCTTTGGCTGTGAACAGTACAGCCCTTCCACTCACCACCTCAGCCAGCTGCCCTGTTTCTATGGTAGACGCTCGCTCCCTGTCATTCAGATAGGGGCCGGCCAAGGTGGTGAGTGCAGGTGCTATGTCAGTTGCCATCAAAGAGAGGGGATGCCAGCTGCAGCAAGTGGAGGGCTACTGGGGAAGGGGATGGAGGGACCTGTGTGGGTAGGATGGGGAGTGTGATTCAAACATGCAGTCGGGGGGGGGGACCACTTGACACTAGGGATTTGTTTAATACACAGGTAGAGGGCATCTGTATAGCAATCGGGGTTAGGGTCCACTAGACACTGGAGATTTGTTTAACACACAGGTTAGGGAAAAGGAAACATCAAGACCCTAACAAGACCACCTGAACTGCTCTGAAGCAGCACCAGAAGTGAAGGGTCCTATGTGGAAGAAAGGTATCAGTGCATTTGCAGGAGCATTGCAAATACTAATGAAGGCAGGAACTGACCCCCCCCCCCCCGTGTTTTTGAATGGGAACTTAAGTGGAAAGGCCCTTCACTTCTGGTGGGACACTTTTCCATAAGGCAAGACAAAGATGTAGACAAAGGCGAAGAAGAGGAGAAGAGAAATTGTTTAACTAGTACTTCTCATAAAAATTGTATCCCAAAGTGTTTTACAAGAAATGAAACATAGAAAGATAGAATGTGACATCAGATAAGGGCTGCTGGACCCACCTAGCCTAGCCATTTTTTTAACCTTCATTTCTGCTGTAGACCTTACTTGATCTATGGGGCCATCCTTTCTCATCCTTTCCTTTCCCCTACTGGTAGTGAAGTGACATTGAACATGTAGTGGTAGTCATTGCACATATCAGCACCCACACACAGCCTTGAACAATAGCACAAACTAGTTTTATGAAAAGGAGGATGCTGGTTAGGATACTGAGGAAAAACTTATGTTCTTGTAAAACTGTGCCTTGGGTTCTTTTACTTCCATCTGGACAGCAAGAACCTCAGTTTAATATCCCATCCAAAGAGAGGTACACCTCAGCAGTACAGCATCCCCCTAGTACTTTATTCTGGTGCCAGCATTTATGGTGTGAGACCTTTCCCATGGGGGGACTAGAGCCCATGACCTTCTTCCCTAGAAACAGATGTGCTACTAACTGGGCTCTGCTGACACTGTTAAAAGCTACTGTATTGAGTGCCTGCTGGCACATTTTTGCTATCATCTCTGTGTGAAGACAATTAGTGAACTAGTTGCTGATGTTGTGGCAAAGCAACACACTGGCAAAAAAATCAATACCCTGTCAAAAAAATAAATAAATATCTCTCAGATGTGTTCATTAGAAAAAGTTGCTTTAACACAAAAAAACAATTTGAGACAGAGGCCTGTGTCTCCCACTGGCTCCTCTGCCAGCTTTGTGAAATTGGATGGCTTGAAACAGCTGGACCAACAGGTGAAACCACAGCACGCTTTGCGAAAGCAGAAGGAAAAATCACTATGTGACAACTGCTTCCTTCCTTCCTTCCTGTTACAGCAAACAGAGAGAATGAGAGAGACAGACATTATAAAGGTCACTATAATTGGTTTAATTTTGGGCCACAGTCTGCAGGAAGCACTGATTACTCCTGTCAGACCAACACAATCAGAGGGTGCAGCTCTCATACAAAAGGAGAGGGAGAGGGTTGCAATGCAATAAATTCACAAGGCACCCTTGACATAAAGGCGCATGGAGTGCAGATCTCAAAATTAATTAAGCCCCGAGGATCTTTAAAATCTTTCATGAAATAAACAAACAACACTTCACTTAAGGTGAGAGGCTGTCCTGGAAGATGGGGTTATCAGAACGTTGCAATACGGATCACTGGACCTTTTTAATTATAACAACAGGCTGAAGCTGGGTAAGGCATGGCGGATACAGTTCTGTAGCTCTGTTCCAATGTGGCTCAGTCTTAAGCTTGGGCTCATATCAGAGGTTAAATAAGTTTGGCAATCTTAGGTCTTGGCAAACAGTAGTCCGTGCTGATTACTAGCTGCCTTTAATATATCAATAGGATGGTACATCCTTTTGTTGGGATGATTTTTGTTTGAATTAAGGAGGGATTGTGTGATATTAGCCCACACAAAAGCAGGAGAGAAATGAAAAGAGATCTTTTTGCTGGGTATAGAGAGCAGGTGGGATTTTCAGACAGCTGCATCCGTTTTATGGTCATGGCTGCCCAAGCTCTGTCGACACAGTTAGGCCACCTACAAAGTAATCTAATTCCTGGCGCGATCGCCACAGCCTGCTTCCAGAAAATGATGCATGCATCTAAATTAGACTTATGTGTCATTCTGTCTACTGGAAAAAGTGGCAAGTGTTGTGTAATAAGTTGTGTTGTGTGGAATGCAGAATTCCGCCAGCGAAATTAGCATGGAATGAATATTCTGCCAGTGGAATTTCCGCCAGAATTTTGTTGGTTCTTTTATGAAATTCTGTCTGCCGTAATCCAGGAATAATATTCTGCAGAACAGCATTTTTTCAGTGGAAAATCATTCTGCGACCATTTCTGTGGAAAATATTGGGATCTGCAGAATACAATTACACAGAAATGTTGTGGAAAACTCATTCTGCATTTTTCTGCTTAGCAATTCCGCCATTCCATTTCTGGTGAAATTCAGCAGAATTTAATGGAATTTCAAAACTTGTGTGAAATTTGGTTCAGATGGAATTTGAAAATTCTGTACAGCAGTATAAATAAACCACAAGCATCCTGACACATCTGCCTGGATGCTGCATGTTCCTGAAATATGGATGTGAGTTCTGCATCCATCTGTTTAAAAAATCCCACTGAGTATAATTATAGTGCACATCGGGTAAGTTC